>FR990070.1:17279235-18706735 GCA_905404285.2 Erannis defoliaria
CATCATCATCAGCACTCATCGTTGATCCTCTTAGCAGTGGGCGTCGTCGCGTCGGTGGGTAGTGTCGGATGAAGAAAACAAGCTCGTACAGTCAATCAATCAGGTAGGCACAAATAAGTTGTAGGTAGGTACGTATCACAGAACGCGCGATGGTTCAGTGTCCACCGCACGCGCCGCTCGCCAATAGGAAAGTGAAATCACCGATCGACGGCGCGCACGTCACCGACTTCATCGAGTGCCACCAGGTGGCGCTGGCGTCCCGGATACGACTCGATTGCGACATACATATGGTTATGGTATGATATGGTTACCTACTGGTTACCTAACGGCGACATGTAAGACTTTAGCCCATAGTACTTACTAGTTACTGTACCTATTCTCCAATACCGTGTAATTTCAAATACCTATACCTTTCAGGTCAAACAAAATTTCAACTTGTAATAAAACAACAAATACCTACTCAGAGTCATCGAGCGCTGATCGGAGTTGCGTCAGTTCAGAACTTTCAGCGGTCGTTAGCTGAGATGGTCTCCCGACAACTGCCATTGTTGAAATGGTCTGCATTAGAAGTTACCGATGTTTGTTTGTTCATTTCCGATATCACTGGCTGACGTACATAGGTACTTACATAGATCTGATACTCTTAAATACTTAATAATTGTGAAACTGCACAAAACTGGTAAAACATTAGAAGTATCAACGGATTTATACGAACATACAAAATTGAGATTTTAACTCGCATCATCGGCTAGAAGACCGGTCTGTGATCGCCACTCAAGAACCCTTCCTCGCCATCGGTTATCAGTTCTTCAAGCGATGTGGCCTGCCCATTGCTACTTCAACGTGCAAATCCTGAGAGCTATGTACCTATGTCGGTGACTTTAAAACACCCAGATTGACTCTATCGGAAAACTCCCACACGGGAAGCATATTCCACTGTTTTGCGGTTCGCACAATGAAAAAGGAGTTAAACTGTTCCGTTCGTTTTTTTGGAACATCAACCACACTGCGAGTATCTCATCGTTCCATACTAGAATAGGCATGGAAATTAGATCATGCAGATCTGATCTCTCTGAAAATATCCGATAAAAAACTGCAGAATAAGTATATTATCTTTTTATTCCCCGTTACAGACGGCCAAGAGACGGCATTCCATAGCATTCTCCATTTGTTTCCTGATCATCATCATCATCAGCCAGAAGGCGTCCACTGTTGGACGAAGGCCTGCTGAAAGCTATTTCCTGATACCTACCGACAATTATTGCGTTTTTTATTGTAATTGTCTTTTATTTCAAAGAACATACTTGCTGGTTACTGTATGATGCTGCAAACTTAAACATTAAGAGTAAACAAGCCGGTTTCTTCTCCATAGAAATGGGGAAGTAATATTACTACTCCACTATCTAATGTTGTAGGTCCAAGACTAAGCATTATATCGATTTGTCTCTTCATTATCTAGGATTGTAAATTGATAAGAAAGTTAATAAATGAAAAAACATGAAAGCTATGAGCCAGGAAACATCTTGTATTTTAACTCAATATTAACGCCACTTTTGACGTAAATAAATAACATAAGGAGTATGAAAACTCTCAAGTAATGTTTCAAGCGGCATAGTTAAGTCCATCAACATTTTAAATAACTTTAGTTGGAATAAATTAGTTCAGTAGTTTATTCATCACAATCCTGCAGCCAAAGGTCGACATAAAAAGTTTGCGTGCTCATTTCTCTTTCTTTCTCACTTTGTTGGATGAAGAAAGCACGCCTATTAGCCACGCCCACCGATGAGTTCGAGCCGTCGCGCGGTGCATCCTTAACAACAAAACAAAAAAAACAGCTTTGTTATTTCCAGTCATCATTACACAATGACTCTCAAATCATAGTAGGCAACAGATGATAGTAATATTTAAGTAGGTGCGTACTGCGAATTCCTGCAATTCATATTCCAACAGGTCTAGCTACGTTACATTACATTGCATTTTATGTAATTGTAATCAAAATAATAAAGAAAACATTTAAAAACATCATGATATAGAACAACATAGGTTATTGAAAATGATGCTAACATATTTTTTTATCATCCTTATTTATGTTTGTAAGTGAATATAATAATCGCAAAAATAATACTTTGACCGACATACATCATTACAGTCAATTACAGTCCTATTCATATTTACGGGATATATATTTTCTGGTTGAATAACTGGCAAAGGTGCAATATAAAAATAATAATTCTATAGTCGTATAGATTCATGTGATTATTTTAACGTTGGTTATTTCTGATTTCATTAAAGACGTACCTACCAAGAGTGTCGCCAGCCAATGGCCCAGAGGCAAGGCAAGTTGGTTATATGGAGGATGGGAAAAGTCTGAATTAACAAAATAACTAATAGACTAATAGTAGCGCGAAATAATTAACTTGGAATGGAATGAGTGAATTCAAGATTTCGAAGTGCGGAACTTATTAGTCAAGATGGGCAGCTGCCCCTCTCTGCACCCCAAGTAAATAGAGTAAGCAAGTAAGGGTTGCCGTTACGTGTAGTAATTATTTTATAACAGAGTCATTGGAATCAGCGCTGGTACCTTACACATTATAAGCTGTTCATGTAACATCCTTAGTGATACCCGGACACTGGCCCTCTGGGCCTCTGGGCGCATCCCTCATTTAATTCCGGCCTCAACCTAATTTGATTATGTTTTAATTTTTCGTTATGTTTTATGTTCATGATTATAGCACGGGGACTGTTTTGACACAAACGACTCGTGTGGCGATCGTCATCATGATCCGCAGCTTCCCTTCACCCACAGCTGCTGCTGGATATAGGTTTCATAGGCTCTTGTTATGCCTTCTACCTCGCTCACGCGCCAATCATGTCAAAGTCGTTGAATATTTTGCTGACGGTTATATTAAAAGAGCTAGATCTAGCTATAAAATAGCTACTTTGACACCAGTACTTCAAAGTCTGTATTTCCATAAATGTATACGTAGCGCGTTGAGGATATTAATGTTCCTGAATGAAGAGAAACGCAAATATACGAAGTTCGCATCAAATGAAATTACCCTTAAAATAACGAATACATATAACTTGTTTGTTAGAGCTAACCAGCGACCCAGAGCCTGTTGTGCCGGGTGGCTTTTCTTGCATTATACAATGTTTGTCATTTCGTTTCATCATAATATTAATCCTACTTTAAAAAAAAAACCGGCTTCAATTTAGATTACCTGGGCCCTGTTTTATAAACATACAAGTCTTGTAATTGTAGTGATAAACTGGCAACACCGCAAAAAATATTGAGTATGGCGTTTTCTAAAGCTACAAGACAGCCAGTGTACAAACTACAAGTACAAGCACGTATATTATATAAGTTAAAGACAAAGCATCTACATACCTGGTAACTTAACTTGTAGTTACTGGTACAAGAAGCTAGTACAATTGTAAGCTTGTACATAATTGTAGCTTTATTAAACAGAGCCCAGGCTGACATAAGCACAGGCGTATACAGGGTGTTATTAAATTCATGAGCAATATCCTAAGGGGTCATTGAACTCATTATTATGTACAAATTTTACTACGAAATCAAAGCGGAAATCATGAGAAACAAAACAGCTGCTGCATTTCGTCGTCCGTTGTTGTTTTTTTTTGTGTGGGACAGCCGAAATTTTTTTTCCGTTTTCAGTGTCAGTTTCATAGTACAAGTTATCCATGATGCTTGTTTTCATTTTAATAAATGCTCATTTAAATGTCGACACAATCTTGTCTCATAATAGTAGCTTGTTTCATCTTCATAAATGTTTGCTGTAATAAAGTGCTCCGCCGAAGCAATATTTGCTCTAACGTGTTTACAAGACGCTGATGAGATGGAGACTCAAGTGCTCTCTATATAAAGGAGTAATGACTCAGGTATGCACTTATGTACTTACCAATATTTCTGGCGTAAGAAAATGGAAAAGCAATCCTTTTTAATAACTGGTTATAAACAGAAAAATTTTTTTTTTTCGTAGCAGGTTATTAAAAAATTATAAAAATAGAAAAATACATCCTGTTTAATAGCTATAGTTATGAAACAGCGAAGAAATTTATTTTTTCATAGCTAGTTATGAGTTTTTAGTTACGAATGTGGATGAAGGGGTTATTACAGGCGTTGCAGAATTTTCATATCATTACGTAATCACTGCACCAGCGACGATGATAATGGAATGGACGGGCCCAGCGCTTGCAAATCGTTCAAAATTTGTTTATTTGGCTTATTTGTTTATATTATTCTGTGTCCTAGCAAATGAGTTTGTGATAGCTGTTTGTTTTCCAAGAAATAAATAAATAAATAAATAAATAAAAAATAAATAAGTCTACAGAATCAAGCATACCTAGCTAAGACAGTATATCTATATTTCTATCTATTAATAATCGATTGTCCAAATATCTTAAAAGATTCACTATCGTACTAAAATATAGACAAAATCTCGACAAAGCTCTAGCAAATTTTGTTTCGGAAAATATCCCGTCTTAAAATTTCCCGTGAGTGTCGCAGGGGTGCTAAAATTCCCGAAATGCCATAAAATAAGCGACAAGTTGGTATGTAAGCACACTCCATAAACTGTTACCTTGTACGCTGTTACCTCCGCGACTGTATCTCATCTACAAGTACATCTCATAAAGCTTTTTGGCGTGAAAAAACACTCTTCTCTGTAATATATCTTATTAACGCGCGATTCCCACTTTTTCTTAACGGTTTTAAGGCAGACAATGCCTTGGCAGGTTTCATTGCTTTGTGATGTTTTTGACGCGGCTTGGGGTATGGAAGTACCTATGCCTTTTGTTGGTGTAATCTCGTGCTATAACGCAGCATCATCAATCTCCGGCCGTTGCAGGCTGCAGCTTTTACATGTTTCAAGCTAAATTAAGCCGCTACAGAATGGATTATTTAATACCTTCTGGGTCGAATGTCGGCGCGTGATTGCTTCACATTTCATACTGAATAACATCCTAATAGATAATTATTTTTTTACGCTTGAACTACGGCTACAGTATTAGAGAAAAATACGTAGTATCTACCTACGTAAACGAAAGAAAAATATATTTTGTTCTGATACGCTGTCCCAAGTTTAACTTTATTTTTTAAATAACTTGAACGACGAGACAAGCGAGACGTTCGCCTGTTGGTAAGCATCACGTAGAGTTTGGGAAGTCTCGACATTCTCAAAGAGATGTATATCAATAAAAAAGCAATTTTAGTAAAAATCGACATTCGTTTAACATACAATCAAATTCTAACATCTTTAACGTTAAAGAAAGCGTCGCAATAGCCAGTTCGCAAAACAACCGCGCACTGCATTCACCTCATTAAGTGAAGTTGACAACTGACTGACAGCAGCGCGAGTATAGTGCTACCAACTTATCTGTAGAACGGCCAAAAGCGGAACTACTGACGCCATTTTGAAAACGTCATTTTGTTGTTGTTAGAGAGCAAGAAGGCGAACTATAATTAAAAAGGCATGTTTTTAAATATCTCATCATGTAGTTACGAGTATTATAAAAGACAGAAGTTGTTTATTTTTGTAATAGGTGGCAACACTTTTCGATTGTGGCGCCATCGCTACATTCTACAGATAAGTTGGTTGCACTGTACCGTTCTATGTCGCTAAATTTGACGTGTCGGTTTAAAAATTTAAAATTTAAAAGTTTAAAAGCAGATTTAAAAGTTTAAAAAAGATTTAAATGTCAAATACACCATTTAAATGTCAAATACACCATTTAAATGTCAAATATGACGATCGTCAAGAACGGTACTGCTCATCGAGTACCAGCTTGGAACAGGCATTGTAAGGAGACAGACAAAAAGTTATGTAAGCAGTAAGTATATAGTGTGAGTCACAAATATCACAATTGACGATCTTGACAAATTAACAATATGTCGGTAATTGGTCGTGAATGCATTTAGTCGTATTGTGTAGTAATTATTTGTTAAGCGATGGCTATTAATAGATGGCGCTATCAACGACAAGCTAATAAAGTTTATTATGATTTTTAAATTACATTATTTACAATTTCAACAACCGTGTCTCGTCTCGAGTCTCGACCCGAAAGTCCAGGGACCCGAGACAACAAAACTTTCTAAAAGTCCCGGGACTTCGAGATACGAGACGTCCCGGGAAGGTTCCCGGGACGTCTCATATCTTCCATCATCATGCCTGCCCTTAACAGTAGCAGTGCCGAAATTGTGAACTTGCAAACAAAATCCTGCGCCGTAATGCACTGTGCTCGTTACCCTGAGACTCGGAGGAACTGGCTCTCTCTCCCTGAGATATTATTAGATGTCAAGTCCCTATTTTTTATTATTTTTATTATATTCAAGTAACGAGACGAACAGGACGTTCGCCTGGTGGTAAGCGTCACGCCTGCCACTAACAGTAGCAGTTGCAGAATTGTGAACTTGCGAACACAATCCTGCGCCGCACTGCACTGCGCTCGTCACCCTGAGATATTAGATGTTAAATCTCATCATACCCAGTAATTTCTTTGGTAACATTTCCCTTCAAACCAGAACACAGTAATGCTTGCACACTATTGATTGGCGGTTGAATAACTGACAAAGGTGTGGTACTTCACCCAGTCGGACTCTGCAGTGGAGTCTATGCCTATAATATAGTAACTTCTCTAGTAACACCGAACATAGTAATGCTTGCACACTACTACTTGGAGATTAAATAACTGGCAAAGGTGTGGTACTTCCCTAGGCGGACTCTGCATTCGGCAATAGAGTCCTACCACTAAAACTTTTCTATAGTTTGTTACGTACGATCAATGGTAATATGTAAGCTTTTTGCGCACGATAATATACATTTCTCACTTGTGTAGTACGATTATATGTGTGTGTATTAGTAAGAAAATATCTGAAATGAATTATTACGTCACCCTTCTAAAATAAAGGCATACAACAACCTAATTATTTCGTAACCCACTCCCGAAGGCCCAGCTGCCTTCTATCCTAAAATAATAATCTCATTTTGGTCCCAAACCCTGTAATTGTTTCGCTTCCTCTTTTTGAGTTGCTGAATTCGAAATTTGAAATTAATCGTTTTATATAGCTACGTCTTTTTGCTAACTTTTAGAAGCGGGAAAATCGCACTGACTACATTAACGAACAGAGCCATTAACTTGTGGAGTTAAGTGGGGGAGCCACCGTCGTTTTTACATAGGCTTGCTCGGACCTGTAAAAAACCGTCCGTCTGTAAAAAGTCCTTGTCCTTGTACTCATTTCGAATAACTTTGGCTATGGAGCCATCCCAAAATTTACGAAACAGAAATCAGCTGTTCCATACATGTTGTCAAGGGTGAATAATATTTTACCATATATTTTTCAATGGAGTTTTCTATGAATTTCAGGTTTGGCGCCATAGTACTTGTTCAGAATGATGAGTAAATTGATCCCTTTTCAATACCGGGTGTTAGTTTGAACACCGTTATCCTTCTAGGATATCATTGTACTCATCATTATGAACAACTTTTACTATGGGGCCAATCCTGAAATCACAAAGAAAAAAACAGCTGTTCCATACATTTTGTCCAAGATCGATGAACCTTTTTGTTTGGAACAGCTGGTTTTTTTTCGTGATTTCAGGGTTGGCCCCATAGTAAAAGTTGTTCATAATGATGAGTACAATGATATCCTAGAAGGATAACGATGTTCAAACTAACACCCTGTATAGTAATACCATTAACCGTAGCCCACAATAATACCACAGTTAAACAATTAGTCACCGCCCAGTCACCCATTAAAAACTTACCTATAACTTTATACTTTTTAGAGAGCTACAATTCTGCAATCTCGTCATTCTACGAAGCCCCGGGATAGGGGCGGGGTGTGGGAAGTGGAGAGAGGCGGCTGCTTGTCATGACGCACAATTAACTATGCGCTTATTATGTATCCCACAGTAACAATGACAGCTTCCCCGGGAGATTCTTTTTGTGCCATGAAATGCTGAGTTTCCATCTAATTCTGTCGGAACATGCTTGTGTACAGAAATTAGAACCTAGACAAAGAACAAGAATAGAGAATGCAGAGATATCACGTGATTCATTTGTTCGTGCAGCTTCCTATATTGTATACTTTATCTTTGCTATGCATAATCAGCCTGTTTATAGAATATTTTATTTGAAATGTTGCCACACTTTGGGTATTTCTATTTTTTAATGCTTAGACAGTAAGAAAAAATATGACCTCTGGCAAGACTTGAACCTGCATACGAGCAATCTCTGGATTTCCATCCCAACTGCCAGAGATCATAATTTTACTATTAAAAACATAGCCTTTATAATCAACTGCTGGTTATAGGCATGGCATTGGTTAGGTTTGGGAATCGGTCAGCCTTTCCAAGTGAGCCCAGGGAAGACAATGGCGCGATGTGGCCCACGTTGTTGTAGAGGGGAGAAGGGGTAATGCTTCCATCCAGCGTTCCCCGGGATTCTTGCCGAAAGCAATGTGCTAAGTACCGGTGGGTTCCTATGGAGGCAGGCTCCCGACGGGGTTATAGTAGGTGTCATCCCACAAAACCTGGCATCTATAGAAGTGAATATTTATAAAGAAGTGCTTCCACATTTTGGATATTTATATGTTATTATAAATGCTTAGACAGTATGAAAAATTAAGACGTCTGGCAGGACTTGACATCAACGCTTTAGTTGATTAGCATATACCTACAGATTGAGAATTATGGCAGAGACGTCTAGCTTAACTGGAAGCAGTCGCGCCAGAAACCTCGAGTGCTCGTATGCAGGTTCAAGTTCTGCCAGAAGTCTTAATTTTTCGTACTGTCTTTGCCTTATTAATAACATTGAAATAACAAAAATGGAATTATACTTCATATAAATATTCACTTCCAATATTATCTTGTCCATCTTCTAACTAAAAATATCGATAAATATGTTGCTAAGTGCAAAACTCGAGAACGGTTGGGCCAATTTAGCAAATTTTTTTTTAAAGTATTCCTTGAAGTTTGAGGAAGGTTTTATGAAGAGAAAGATCGGAAAAATTTACCGGAAAAAAGGCGGTAAAAATACCCCTGTGCAAAGCCGGGGCGGGTCAGCTAGGTAAACTAAGACATATTTGTCGAGTATTCTTGAATATTAGGCATCTGCCTAATATTTAAGAATATAAAGAGTTCTTCATAGTTTGCATACCCACAGAACAAGGAACTTTCAAACAAAGTCAAGTTCAAGTTTCAAGTTGAGTCAATTCAAGTCTTCGCAGGGTCCAGGAGGTATGAACTTGTGTTGAGCCTGCAACTGGTAGCGCTCCGCGGTTTCACCCGACAACCTATTCTTTTTTTGATCTATGCTATGATGGGCAAAGGTCTGAATCATCTCCTTCCAAACGGATCGATCACCTGCCAGATTCGATAAGTTTTTTTGGAAGGCGTCGAGGATATTGACAGCATGGCTACTAGGTACTTCAATTTACAGGTACTCACTGCGTGATCTTCTTAGCTCAATTATCAGGGTGTAATCTAGCTACGTACCGCGTCCGATTTCACTTTAGTTTAGCAGCTTGGATGCCCAACGCTATCCTAAAGAACTATTACTTTCTTGAGATAAAAATATAGCCGATTTGTTAATCAGGGTATACGCTGCAATTGTACTGAATTTCATTCAAATCCGTTTAGCAGTGTAGGGTAAGAGGGTACTTAGTATAAACAAAATACTCATATTCGTACATACAAACGCTTCTATACCTAATATCATGAGTGTGATATATTTGTGTAAACGATCGGAACCTACCTGTTTGTTATACATATATGAGGCAGCTATTGCTTTGAGTTGTGTGTTAACTGTTAACCAAAGTTGTTGGCAAAGTAGGGTTGTTTGGAATAATCGTAAATAGAGTATCGATTACAATGCGATTCGGATCACTGGCACGTGCCTTGGAATCATTCCAAATTAACGACATAATTTAGACTGCCTAACATATATAACTAAAACTACTTATTGATTTTGTATACTTACCTCAATACCAACCTAACTACTCGTAGTATTGCAAAAATGGATACCACCATAAAAAAAATTGGTATATTCAAGAAGAACGCCATGAGTAAGCATCCTGAACCGCCCAATACAGAGTTTTATCCGCACCAATCTACATATTTGTAAAAATATAAAGACTAACTACCTAATCTTCACCTCCTTGCGTGGAGCGTAGCGGAATACATTCAAGAGCCGGACGACAACAGATCGACTGGCGGCCGCCCTATGATGGAGTGCCACCGGGCTCAACGCCACAAGACCAACCCGTTGTTAACACCTCCCATACGCTTGCCCTGGCTACGGTTGCCCTGGCGACGGAAATGGTGGAAATTATTAGTTACATCATCGAGTCCCAGGAGCATGGCGGCTACGGTCTCGCGGACTAGGGACTGAACTACAATCATGGACAGCAGGCGGAGCGCGAGCATCAGGCAGCACAGAACGACGTACGAGGCCACGAGCTACGAGCTGGCTGCTGCCGGCGGAAGCGCACGTGCTCACAATGCTAATACAGTGGCGATAGAGAGGTCCAAGGTAGTCGAGGAGCCCAGCGGGAGTAGAGGCAAGTCAAAACAACAACACAAATATCAATGCGTCCTCTGTGGCAGAACAAAAGTAAAAAGTTTTTTTACGTTTACGATGCAAGCATCATGAGTAAGCATCCTGCACCGCTCAATACAGATTATCAACCCACATTTTTATAAAAGATAAAAAAGACTAGCTCAGTATTCCCAAGCTGGGACATCTGGCACTCGCCCGCCCCCTGCAGCTCCACCCCCAGCGCGGACCTGGATGCTCCCACCGCTGCAGAAAGCCCCAGTGCTCACATTCAGATACTCCAGTTTCTCAGATGTCACCCCAACCGACAGTCAGGCCGCGCCGCAAGCTTTAAGCCGCGGCTCTGGCTCCGTCCACCACAACTCCATTTCCATAACGGCACTCTCTCCTGAACATCCACCCCACCCCCCAGAAGGAAACCCAGAACAAGAACATGAGGTGTCATCCACAGCCTGGCAAGCGGGTAGTACCTACACAGAACCGGTCACTAGCCACCGGGGCAACCTGATGCCAGCATGGGCGGTGTCAGATCCGGGGTAGGCACGGGCGCGTATGTCAAACCTATCAAATAAATTTAATTTAATATGAGGACAGCTGACAATGAAAGGGGACGGGGCGTCTTCAGCAAGGTACCCAATGACTACTATGCTGAAAACTAATGAACCATTCAAACATTCTGAACAATTATAAGGTCGCCAGCCCTCGTACCTGGGCGGGGCCATGAACAAAAGCCCTAGATATCCTACGACTTTCTATGTGAAAGCCAAAGTCCCGTACAACAAATGTCCAACTGATCTGCTCCTTTTTTTTTGAAGGGCGTATTCTGTACATCAAAACAACTTTTACTATGGGGCCAACATTGAAATCGTGTTTTTTTTTATGGAATTGAATGTGACCATCGAGACGTAGCAGTGGCAGAATTGTGATCTTGCGAGCAAAATCCTGTGCGGTACTGCACCGCGCTCGTCACCCTGAGATATTAGATGTTAAAACTCTTCATATCCAGTAATTTCTCTGACAACATTGCCCTTTAAACCAAAACACAGTAGGTAATGCTTAAATACTACTGCTTGGCTCTTTACTCTGCAATAGAGTCTACACTACAAAAATTACTCATTAATCTGATCATTATTTGTATGCGCCGTAGTATGTCGTGCCTGTACGCAATATAGTTAGTGTGCTCCCGCGGCGTCGCGTGCTCTCATTCTCAGTTAAAAAGCAATCTTTCTCCACTGCGGGAAATTGATACTTGCAAGTTCGAGACAGCTCCATTGTTTCGCTTTATAGCTCCACTGAGCCGCCGTTGAACTAGATTTATAACGCGTTTGTAAGGAATTACGCCGATCGGGGCACACTCAGTGGCTAGGCACTGTGCTGAATCTGCAGGTACCATCAGGCTATGATTCTGTCTGGATCGTTCAATTCCAGAAACGGTTTCGGTCTCGGAGGTAGAATATTTGAAGCAGATTTATGACATGTACATTTTATCGTTTGGTTATCAGTTTTCAACCGACTTCAAAAACGGTGGTTCTTAATTCACCTGTGTTTTTTTCCCCTAAGTTATGCGATTACTCCGCCAATTATGAATCGATTTTGTTGATTCTTGGTAGGTGATAACTTCTACCCATACCCGTGACCCATTTTTTTTTTTTTAAATCGGTTCAGTAGTTTGTTTTTAAAATTGATAATACAACCGTTTGCTGTTCCTCAATAAATAAATAAATGAAAATCAAAATTACTGGAATAAATCAAAATAACTAGAAAATATGAAGATGTCATCCAGGTAGTCGAAATTGGAGTCACTTTTTTATTTTAAAAAGCGTAATATTATTTTAATATATATTAATAAAAGAGTGAAAAAGAAGAAAGAAATATAATTTACTTTGTAACGTCACTAAGGCAATAAAACTATAATTAATTAACAGTCGTATGGCGATGTCACAAAAATGGCTTCAACTCAGCATAGTGGCCTCAAGTAGTGGAAGATGAGCGCTGTTTGATAAACAGCATTATGCTGAGTTGGGACCATGTTTGTCAACGGACGGAACGGACGGACGGAATGTTTGGACTCAAGAATCTGTTGATTACTCATAATTAATATTATTATTTTGTACTGATGTTACAGAAAAAATATTGTCTTTCTTTCTTTGTTTATCATGATGATGATAATGATGATACTAAACGCAGCGCAGGCAGATAAATAAACGACCCAGTCTAAAAATAAAGCTGATGTGTTCGTTTCTGAGAAAAATATGGTCGATTCAAAATCAAGGTATCGGCTTATGTTCGTCATCATTATTATTATTATATTCTGCTTACAGTTGCATGTAGCAGTGCCCTGACTCCACGCCTTCAGTTATTTGGGATTGTCTCAGTGATTATGTGTTTTAAAAGTAAAACCATATTTGACTTCGTCATTTAACATCTACAAATTGAATTACTCATCATCATCATCATCAGCCAGAACACCTCCACTGCTGACGAAGGCCTTCCCCTTGGACCGCCCACACGCTTGCACTGACCAGCTATTTGCAGCCACCGACACACACCACACTCACAATGTCATTTGACAGAATATTCTAAAACGTTAACTAGAACCACCGGAGGAGCAGCGTCTTCTCGGTTAGTCCTCTCTTCCTTCGGTGGTAGCATTCTGCGATCCCCAAGCCGCCTGCCAAGCGTGGGGATTATGGAACCCGATAATAGAATTGCAATCTACGACAAAAAAAGAACAAAAAAGTATTTTGCTCCTTCTTTTGGCAACACTTTATTGGATAATCCACCTTAAAACCTGGAGATATTTCGCTAAAAACCAACATATTGCATGATTCCTCTGGGTAAACTTGAAGGAACACTTTATCGTAAAACCCACAAAAAATTGTAGTATTGGTTACTGCCATCGGTCGCTAGTGGCGCTAGTGTCTACGTCTGGTTTAGTTTTAATTTGCAATTTTAGTCGCTGCTTACTTTAGTCTTCGCTTACAGGTCTCAATCTTTTCCATAATTAGATTGCAGTTTTTGAACGATTTAATTGAAGTAGCACAGACTCGATTCCTTGTTGTATTCAATTACGTAGACAGTTTGTTTACGGCAGTGAAAATATTTACCAACCTTAGTCGAACCCTCTAAGAACTCGCGCGCGGGACATCCGTGGCGTACAATTAAGCCAAAAATCAGCCTGGAAATGCCTCAGACGATGAAAGAATAACAACAGTTATTATTTCAGTGCGTTCCGGGAAGAGTTTCGTCACGGATTGGATAGCTTGCCAATTAAAACTCAGCGTTCAGTTGTTTCATTTGCTTTGAATAAAGTTCCAGTCGATCTATTCGAGTTCAATAGGCCGGAGAGTGGCGTATCAATAGAGATGCCAGTATTTTTTGTTCCTTAGTAATATTTAGCAAAAATAATTATAATACTATACTAGTTGTAATAGATTGTAGAGTGCCTTCTCGCTTGTCGCAACGGTGCGGTCTTCTGGAGCACGTACAAGATGAAACAGAAACAGTGACGACGCAAAGATTCTGATGGACATACGAAGGTAGAGATTGAGTTGGTAGGTTGGTAGGTAGTTGATCGAGACCATCTCTGTGACAGAGATGGTTCGGCTTACTTTTGTCCATTGACGCCCTCTTCTTCTAGACTTCGCCATCACTTCGAGTTCGTGAATTTGTGAAAGTTCAAAATGAGAGAAAATACTTATTTTTTGTCCCCGGTGCCTCGTCAGAAACGACGCGGCAGAGGCTGTCAAAGTGTGATTGGACCATTTTCATCATTGACTTTAGTCGCACTGGTGACATGACTACGAGTCATCGGTTTATTTCCAATACCCCAGTCGGGTTAGCATTTAGCCCCGAAAAAACTCTAAGCCAACATGTTATTTTACCAGCCTTTCACTGGGGTCACTGGGAGTGTAAATTTAAAAACATTACCTTCATTTCTGTTTGTTAACGTGGTTTTAATTTTACTATCAAGATGGCGGCTAACGGCGGGAAACTGAAATATCTCGACCATTTTCAACTTTTCGAGAAAAATCATGGAGGCTAAAGTTATTCATTATTCAATTTTCAATTCAGTATTCCTTGCTATTTTTTTCGTGCGATCGTTTTTTTCATGTTAATTGTACGTTTAATTGGACGTCTTCAGGCTGATGATGACTATTTAAATCTATAGGTAATTTACCTCTGAGTGAGAAATCGTCAAACAGGCTTCAGTTAACAATTTTCAACCCAATATCAACCCGTCGTTCTCGATACGTCACGCCTATGTTTAACGTCCCCATTTTACATACTAACTATGCTCGAAACTCTGTTCTTTGTCGTGCCGCTCAAACATATAACACTCATCACTCTAAGCTAGACATTTTAAATTTATCAAAAAATAAACTTAAAGGAGAAATTAAAAAGCTCCACAGGCTCGGTAAGTAACTCGGCGCAACACACACAAACACACACACACACACACACACACACACAAGCACGCACAAGGTTCTTATTTAATTATTTATCTCGTATCTAAACGATTTTTGTATGCCAGTAGGCTAAGTAAGACTAAGACCAAAACTAACTAAGACTAAGTATATAAACTACATGTTATTATTATCCATAAACGTAAAATTGTGAAAAACTACTCATGATTATCTATATAAACGTAGGTAATCATCATTGGCCTTAACTTTAAACTACTGTATTATCTAGCATGCATTGTTAAAACGCTCTCGATTAAAATAAATAAATAAAAAATGGTGACATTTTCATCACTAAAAGACGACCTTACTTGATACAGAATTAGCTACTAATTCGTATATTCAATATTAAATATTGTACAGTAACTTATGTATTTAGTTGTTACGGAACATAATATTTATTATTCGCAACTGGCTCGATATACCTGCGCTAGATTAATATCATTCTTAAATCAAACACAATCATAATATTAAATATTTTATTTGAAAACAAACTTATACAGTTTATGTATACATATAGTTTTATGTTTTACATACATATAATCTCCGTATCTTACATCTCGTAGTGTCCGCGATCTACTAACTTAAATCAATTTTATTGTAAAATTTCATCTATTTTATTATGTACACTTTTTATTTCTATACAAAAACGTGTCGTTAGAATTCATCTATATTACAATTTACCTACAAGTAATATTACTTATTTGTAACCTTCGAATAAACGTCAGAACAATTTTTTATAAAATATCAGTTAACGAGCGTAGCAAGTACCCAGGGCGGGCGGAGCGTGGGCGGATCGCTGCTCAATAAAATTGAACGTAAAATGTTTTCCAATATTTCATTTAGACGCGAGAATGCAATTTATTTGGTACACAGTCCATACAAGTTCATAAAGTATCGATAAAACAAAATTGACAAATATGCACAAAGAAACAAATGCCGATCGCCATTTGGGCCGGCTCTAACTACCTTCACGGTTACATTTTCAGCTAAAACAAATCATATAACTTTTTTTTCTTTTTTTGTAATACTTTCAAGTGACGAGACGACTTTACTTACAAGACAGTAGCAGTGCCAGAATTGTGCACTTGCGAACACAATCCTGCGCCGCACTGCACTGCGATCGTCACCCTGAGATTTCAGTTGATCTCTTCATACCCATTAATATCTCTGGTAACTTTGCCCTTCAAACCGGAACACAGTAATGCTTGCACACTACTGCTTGGCGGTTGAATAACTGGCAAAGATGAGGTACTTCCCCAGGCGGACTCTGCAGTAAAGTCCTACCACTACACTACTGTGCTCCTTTATCCGTATGTTCATAGATGTAGATATAGGTATGGATACAAATATCGTCCTTAAGAGGGAATCTTGTAAGCGATTCTCCATACAAACGTATTCCCCTATTTTTTTCCTGCGGATAATGCCTCTAGAGCAATCCTTGTTTTTAAATTAATTCTAGGTCTAGTGAGACATGTCACTGTCATTTTCTTTTTTTCAGCATTTAATTGCTAAAGTAAATATAACCCTCCAAAGATTACTATGAAAATATGCAAAGGGATTTATTTTAGCAATTAGTTGCTAAAAAAAATGGTAGAGACAAGTCTACAGCAGACAAAAAACTCAAAAAATAAGAAAAAAAAATTGCTCTAGAGACATTATTTAGAGAGAAAATGGGGGAATACGTTTGTATGGAGAATCGCTCACCGGATTCCCTCTTAACGCTCCGCTCGCAAATTTATACCTTAGAGCTTTTGGAAAAGGTTAAAATTAAATATTTGACATGAAATCGATGGATTATTCCTTTAGCAACAAAACTCGTAGCAACACCGAGCTCAGTTTATTGCCCATAATAGGGTAGATGACTGATGTTAAAATCGTCGAAACCAATAGCTTTGATGAAGAATTTCGGTAAATACAGTATGTTTATTGAAAAAATAATTTAAATCGGTTATTAATGTTCTGATATATAAACGTTTAAAGTTTTTGGTAGTGCCAACTCTGTCCCTTTCCCACAAAACAAAAAATGAAGTCTCGCCTTACTTGTCAGAATATAATCTATATGGCGTACAGAGAAGTGACGTCACGATTTAATGTTTTGCCTCTCTGTCTAGCATGATATTAAAATGCTTATAAGTTGCTTATTTTTGATCAGATTTTCTTTTCATTAATCAGCTATATTTATGGGCCACATTTTAAAAGGACAATAAGAAAAAACCAGTCATCTAGCCTATTGAAATAAACCATTAAATAAATTTCAAAGTTAGAAAAATATGGTTCATAAAGTTGAGTCTAAGCCGAAGTTTAACGAAAGGGTTGATTAAATATACAAGTATCTGTTTTTAGGAAAGAGAGCAAGATCCTCCAAGGTTTTTAGGATTCTTCAACAAATTCAGTTTAACTTAAACCCAGTTTAAGCTAGCAACAAAAAATCTTGCGATTCCATAGTCCTTGTTTTAGATTTGTAGACTTTTATCAATATTTTTTTATACGGACAAGTGACGAGACGAGCAAGACTTTCACCTAGTGGTAAGCGTCACGCCTGCCACTAACAGTAGCAGTCCCAGAATTGTGAACTTGCGAACACAATCCTGCGCCGCACTGCACTGCGCTCGTCACCCTGAGATATCAGATGTTAAATCTCTTCATGCCCAGTAATTTCTCTGGTAACATTGCCCTTTATATCGGAACACAGTAATGCTTGCACACTACTGCTTGGCGCTTGAATAACTAGCAAAGGTACTTGGTACTTGTGGTACTTCCCAGGCGGACTCTGCAATAGAGTCCTACCACTACAAATAGACTTGATGTAATGGTACTAACATTTTTATAAGATAAACAATGTTACTAATTAAAAATATTATATTAATTATTGCTGGTTCTTTCCTTGTATTATTAAACAGTGTTATGACGTAGAGTTGATTTAAAAAACAAATTGTAATAAGGATTCTTGTGCTCAATGATAAGGGTGCTGCAAAAGTATTTATTATTTACACAAAGGAAAAATAATGAATGCTTACAAGACACTCAAGTATAATAAATTTGCTTAGTTTTCTCTTAGTACCTTATTTTACTTTGTAACTTAGCACTAAATTATTGTAATAAACGTCCGCGGATTTCAAACTGAATCTTTGACATCTTATGAGGTAATAAATTAATAATACAGTTTATTACACATATAAATCCTAACGTAAAGTTATAAATTTGATGCCTACTTAAAAGATAAATTGCACATGACATAAATAAAACTATGTAAATTGTACATAGCTATCTCATTTACCCAAGTATACATTCGCAATTGGACCTGGGTATGTCCTTAAACTGCAACCAGACCCACCGGAGGACGGGCAGCAGCGTCCTCTTGGTTAATGGTGGTGAGCATTCTGCGATCTCCAAGCCGCTTGCCAAGCGTGGGGGTTGTGGCAACACCGCTCTATAAAGGGAGAGGCCTTCGTCCAGCAGTAGACGTTTTATGGCTGACGACGACATTCGCAATTGATTTTTATCAGTTTTTTTTATCTTATCAAAGTCGAAAGCTAGACGTAAAGTAAATAGTGTGGGAGTATTTAATACCTTAAAACCTTGGTATTTACTGATCGTGTGTTGCGGGGTAGGTTTCTGAATTCCGTAATGTCAGTTTTTTATAAATGCTGATATGGCGGGTCGCAGTGGGTCGGAGGGGTCGCATCACAAAGCAAACCGCTCGCTTAACACATTATAGTGGTGTGCCGAAGTGCATTGACGGATTTCAAGTTCAGTTAAGTAGTTCAAGTACTTACTTACATTTCATATTATGCAATATCGCACAGTATGTCGGACCGCGCGGGGCGGGGCGGGCCGCATCGCACTCGCGGAAATACGTCGCGTAACAATCCGACCCACTACGCCCCGGCATAGTGTGCGATAGTTCATATGACATTTATGAAAGGGTTCTGCGCTGATTTTTGCGATGTGACCCGCCCCGTTGCGGCCCGACATAATGTGCTCGATCCATTATACAACAACGGAATGTGATCTCTAGTAGATCTATGTCTGTCATACTGATAAATCACAGTATTTACATTAGGTCTAGCGATCGCCAATGAATGCTGATTTTAAGTGTATTCGCTAAAACGTAATATAAAGTCAAGGACAATTGGTATTACAATTTAAATGGAAGTAGTTTAAAAGTAGAAAAAAAATCGAGGTACAATATGCAAGGCCTGGTCGCCGCCTCGACGGAAAACAAGTGTTTATATTTTTTATAAGCAAAGCGATAGCATTCAAGTTAAAAAAAAAAAAATTAGAATATAATGACTGCTGCCGTTTCTGAATTAG
This sequence comes from Erannis defoliaria, assembly GCA_905404285.2. Taxonomy (NCBI): domain Eukaryota; kingdom Metazoa; phylum Arthropoda; class Insecta; order Lepidoptera; family Geometridae; genus Erannis; species Erannis defoliaria. The sequence continues at coordinate 17,298,591 of FR990070.1, forward strand.
TACTAGGTAAAACTTTGTCGATTTACCTTACATAGTTCTATAAATAACAAACGAATATAAAAGCATAATTATTTAAAATATACTTAATAAGAAATTGTCAGGAATTCATTAACAAGACGACGCAAAAGAAAAACTGCTGTATAAAGATAAAGAAACACATTTTGTAATTAGGTATATCGATGGTGCTTTACAGAATGTATTCATTTGGTATTTTCCTTTAAGTAAGAAAAAATTCAGCACAGTTCATCTCTACACACAACTTTGGTTACTCATTGACCATAACCAGTTAAATGACACAAAACAATTCCCTATACATTTAATGGAAATGACTAAAATTCTATACATTTTGTGCATTAAAGTCTATGAGTTGGCTTGGAGTTAACAGAGGTTAACACAAAAATTAAAAAGGTACATAAAACAATGTAGATATCTAACAATATTAAACTGTAATTACTAACTTACTTAATTAGATAACTTACATACCTTATTAGTAAAACAATTTCATAATTATTATTTACAATTTCGATAGAACAACATCCGCTAAAATATTTTTAAATTTTTCAATTCATTGTTATTTCAATTTAATTCATTTACAACATACCTATGAGGTTTCATTTATTTTACACAAATCATCGTGACGAAACATGTTAATTATTTTATCGGTTCTCATGTACTTAATCGATTAAAACATTTATCGATTCTGTCACAGCTTAGTTCCGGAAACATGTGTATTTTGATTATCATCCGGTACCTAAGAATTAGCATTAAATTAAGAAGTAGAAACACATTACGAAAAATAAAGTAAGTATAACCAGGATCTAACAACAAGAAAATTATAAAATTTCGTAAATAATCCGACTGTAGGAAAACGATATATTTTCGTGAACTAAAAGAAAAAGTATTATAAAATTGGAAAAAATAAAATTTTTTTGCTCGACCAAAATGAAAACATAGTGTTGAAGTTTGAGTATTTGATTTAGCTTCTATGTCAACAATTTGACAAATTGTTCTAAAATAAATGTCGTCAGATTTCTGAAGAATCAGCAAAGACGCTGTCTCTGTGTAACTGACGTCATCAGAAATACAATCCAGTTGTTTGCTCTAATAAAAGTAAATTGAGGCTAAACAAGAAATGTACAGTTATTGAATGCTTTTAAAACTTTGGAGGTATATACATTATTATTTTTTGCTTTATAGGCTTGCGTTTGACTGCCATCTCGTCATAATTATGTTAAACGATGATGGAAGACGCTTACCTAGAAGAAACCAAATATATACTATAATATTATAATTTTGTGAAAAGGTGGATAGCAATATAATAACACTTTATTCAGATGCACATGTAAATATCTAATACAAAGTTTAATCAAATTTAAAACACAGCTATAAAGTACCGATTGCAAAATCTACATTATTTAAATTTATGGCAAATTCTTTATACGGAACTTTAAGACAAAATGTCGATGTAATGCCATACAAGTATATTTTGTTTAGTTTATACGGAAATAAAACAAAATGTGTCAAAACTACGTCAGTTTTCATAATGAGAATATATAGTTCACCGGCTAGAAAATTGTAGGTACGCAGTTAAAGAAAATAAAATGTTTATTGTAAAGACACGGTTTTATAGCGGTCTCTAAGTTGATGGCCCTGTGACCTGTACTTCTCAAGGTTTGTTGTTCCTAGATTCCAATTCTGTAGGATTTCAAAAGACACGTAGGTACCTAGTATTGCGTCACTGCGCGACACCCGGGCCCGCGCAAAATTACAGAAAAACATGCTCAACAATAATCACAGCGATTTGACGCTACTTTCCACTCATAAAAATCTTAACTAGAATATTATACCTATAAAGTCCGTTTAACGAAAACTAAGTTTCCGATTTGTAAAACTATAAGTGATTGTTCTCACTCCGGGCGAGTTCGTAGTAAGAGTCGTTGTGAATCACTCGAAGTCACTAGAGTCGCAGTTTCGTATGTCGCACACGAACGACGTTTACTGTGGCACGGGCAAGTAATCACAAGGTACACACACTTAATCACGCGGTACACACACGTAATCACGCGGTATACACACGTAATCGCGCCGTACACTGTAGTAATCGCGCGGTTCACTCACTCACAGTTGATGTCACTTGCATTGCTAGAACATTCGGTGCGCCGTGGTGACGCGCGCGCTGGTCGCGGCGATCAGCTGGCGAGCAGCGCGCGCAGCAGACGAGCGTGCAGCGCGCCAGCCGCCAGCAGCGCGAGGATACAGCGCGAGCTGTTCGACAGCCCCGCCGAGCCCGTCTGCATCGCCGCCGGACGCTCGCCTGCAATGCACACATATCATACTCGTACAGTCGTACACTACTTCCTAAGTTTATTTTATATTGAAATACCTAACCTACCTGTGTGTTAGATGAAATAGTCAAATAAATATATAATAAATAAATATCGGTGGAAATTTTACACATTTTTAAAATCTACGAGATCTATGAAATTTTACTTACTACAAAACTTAAAAAACGATGATTTCGCCGAGGTGAACATCAGCTTAGTGCTAATGCTAGTGACAGCGCCATCTCTACTCAATGGTGCAAATGGTGTGGGACCGCACAGTCTTACACTTTATAAGGCACTTTTGCTGAATTAGGTAGAGTTTTTTATGCTACGGAGAGACGAGACGAGCAGGATGGTGGTAAGCATCATGCCTTGCCATAACAGTAGCAGTGCCAGAGTTGTGAACTTGCGAACAAAACCTTGCGCCGCAATGCACTTCGCTCGCACCCTGATTATAGTAGATGCCAAATATCTTCATGCCCAGTACATTTTCTGATAACGTTGTCCTTCAACCCAAAACACAGTAAATCTTGCACACTACTACTTGGCGATTGAATAGCGGGAAAATGGCTCTTCCCCAGATGGACTCTAAAATAGAGCCCACTAATAAAACACACTCTACTCTACTACACAATTCCGACCTATCTTCGGGTGTTATTTCTGCGCGTTGTGGTCTTCCATCGTGATTTTGTTCTCAAAAGAGACCTAGATCTTGAGAAGTGCACGAGCATCACGGTGAGGGTATCAACCTGCATACAGTCAGATTGAAAAGTCAAATCTCGTCAAGGCCAGCTCGTAATGACGCCTATAACCTGGACCTGGGTATGTCCTAAAACTGATCCAAAACCACCAGAAGGCGGGCAGCAGCGACCTCTTCGTTAACGATGGTGAACATTCTGCGATCCCCAAGTCTCCTACAAAGCGTGGCAATTCTGGTAACCCCTTCATCCAGCAGTGAACATATTCTGGCTGATGATGTAGTAAAATAAAGTTGAGTTACCATTGAGTACGTGGACACGCACGGTGGCGACTTCTGCATTGGAAGGCGCGCAGGAGTAGCGGCCGGAGTCCGCGGGCGCGGCGTCCTGCACCAGTAGGTAGGAGGTGGTGGCCGCGCCCTTCTCCGTCACCACGGACACGCCGCCGCGCGACGAGTCGTACGATATCACCTGCTGGAACAACAGCAACGCACGGGGGTGTCGCACGCTCGACAACGCGTGACCAACACTCTCAAAGTTATCGTGCACGGCATAATAGGGACAACCCTCGATATAGCGTAGCTTTACTATAGGTGGATCTAATAGATCACCGACAATATATTAGGGACAACATTGCGCTGGAATTTGTCTAACGCCTGATAACAAGTGTTTGCAATGGGATTGAAGGTTTTTGAGCATACAATCGCAGTTTGCAACAAACAAATGCTTGAAGATTTTTTAAATACTTTTTTAGGGACTTTTAGAATAGGCTAGATGACAGGTTTTTTTTAATGTCCTATTAAAATGTGGCCCATAAATATAGCTGATTAATGAAAAGAAAATTAAAATCTGATGAAAAATAAGCAACTTATGAGCATTTTAATATCATGCTAGACAGAGAGGCGAAACAGTAAATCATGACGTCACTTCTCTGTACGCCATATAAATTATATTCTGACAAGTAAGGCGTGACGTAATTTTTTGTTTTGTGGGAAAGGGACAGAGTTGTCTCTAACAAAAACTTTAAACGCTCATATATCAGAACATTATTAACCGATTTAAATATTTTTTTCAATAAACATACTATATTTACCTAAATTCTTCATCGAAGCCTACCCTATTATCCGTCTGTCAGCCCCATCATATCCTAACATACAATAACTAATCACTTAAATATTACAATACGTACATTACCACTTATAAATTGCTGTATTATCATGGAATAATTAGCCAACTAGGTAGCCGTGTGGAACTAGATTGACTCATGGCCTGGAGGAAAGATATAGCCAGTCCATAAATTAAACTCAACTCCCCTAGAATTAAGAGCTGCTAATATAGAATGTATTGCTCCCACATTGGACTCGGTTACTTCTAGCTCATTGAAAACTCGTTCTCTTTCCACCTGGTTCTGGATACACTCGTACAGCACGTGGTACACGTCCTCGAGCCTATATGCATGCATAGTTGGTCATACAAGGTTTCGCGCATGGAAAATATGCGAGAAAAATTGTATCTACGTTATTATACGCAATACATAATTGGGGCAACATTACTTTCAAGCTCCATGACATGTGACCTTACAAATACGATAGGTGTTATCAAACTTACGATGGCAGATGTGCTGCGAGTGTATGCAATGATTAGCATGACTCAAGGACTCATGCCCTAGTTCTAATTGTAAGGCAGTTACATTGATTGTTCGAAACGCGAGCTTACATGCGTCTTTATTAACGCTAGATCCAAATTTCAGAGGTGTTCATATAACTACCAATTTAAAGTTTTAATTCTTACAATGTTTTTTTTAATTTTTTTATACATTCAAGTGACGAGACGAGCAAGACGTTCGTCTGATGGTAAGCGTCATGTCTGCCACCAATAGTAGCAGTGCCAGAATTGTGAACTTGCGAACACAATTCTGCGCCGCACTGCACTGCGCTCGTCACCCTGAGATATTAGATGTTAAATCTCTTCATACCCAGTAATTTATCTGGTAACATTGGCCTTCAAACTAGAACACAATAAAATTTGCACGCTACTGCTTGGCGGGTGAATAACTGGCAAAAGTGTGGCACTTCCCCAGGTCTTCTTCTTCTACAGACTCTGCAGTAAAGTCCTACCACTACAAAAAGGATTATGCAAACACTTGTTAATTGGCAAGAACGCAATGTTACACTAAACTTATATTAGATAAATATATTCAATCTAATTATAGGGATTAATGCATTTTTCTAATTCGACGTGATCCATCATTAACCTCACTGTCATTTACCTTGCAGGCTGGTGACGGATGGCAATATATAATATTTTTAACATAAAAAAACCTCATCTTTCTAGTTTCTTAAAGCTCTACTCCATACATCGACTGCAAGTAAAGTAATTATATTTTTATAAAAAAAAGCAAGCGAAAGCTTTCATTAAAAAGTTCTGGGTGAATACAACGGTCTGTTAATTTTCTTTTAAAACAAAATGCAAATTTTTATTCCGACGCCGCCGCCGTGTTTACGATTTACGTAAATAAGAAATAACTTGTTTACTGTTAAGTGTATCCTTTGTTTTAAGTATAACCTAAAAACACCGCTCGAGGCCTGTTTCGACTAGCAAAATGTTACGCAATTTCAGAACCAGGTCAAGGTTAGGCTCTGTAGATATTAAATAGGGTTTGGTTCAATTATGAGTTTTCGTGGCGTTGCGTGGCGTCGCATCGCGTCGCGTGGGGAATGCTGGCAGACGTGTGGGATAGTGGCCGTTTAATAAGTTATTAGCGCGTATGTAATCAGTTGTGGAAGTAATAAAGGCGCACACGGCGTGGCGCGGGTGACGCGCGTAGCACGCACGTGACGTATAATTAATTTGAGAAAGTTTTGAAGCGACACCACACGGCGCTCGGCTTGGGCCATGAGCGACGTCATTCACGCCTAGGGTTACCATATGTTTATGGGAGGATGCCTATCCAGGACGTACAAAATGTCTGATTTTTCAGAAAAATTGCCTGTCTTTTGTAAAAAAGAACTATAAGTATAAGTGCACTGTAACTGTTTCTGCGTGACACTGCGGAAATCAAAAATGCCTGTCTCTGCTTAGCGCCGGCCGCACGCCTGTCTAAACCATAAAATGCCTGTCCAATGCGGCAAATGCCTGCCAGATGGTAACCCTACACGCCCTTACGTCCTTAGCGCACCAGCAGTCGCAGTTTCGTGCGATTCGTAGGTACTTACCTACGATTGTTACCTTGGAAGTGATGGACTACGCTTACATTTTACTTATTTATAGACGCGCCAACAAGAACATATAATGACTTCAAACTCGACTACCTGGATGTCATCTTCATTTCCAGTTATATTGATTTATTCCAGTAATTTTGATAAAAAAATCAACAACAGAAATGACTCTGACAAAAAAAAAAATGGGACCACCTCTGAAGTATCACATACCAAGCAACAAAAGATTCATCAAAATCAATTCATAATTGGTGGAGTAATAGCGTAACATATATTTTAAAAAAAACATATAGACGAATTGAGAACCTCCTTTTTTGAAGTCGGTTGAAAAGAGGACAACAAGTATGTAAGTAGGTATTTTTATTTCTCCCTCCGTGATCACTCTACTCTATTAATTGAACTGACCTTATTTATCTACCTAGTAGGAACCTATACTTTCCGTCACGTGGTAATTTTAATTTATAATTTATATAGTAAAAGTTGTAGGTACATTCTTATTTATTTTATACATATATTGTGAGCGATTCTGACGGTTTTAGTTGACAGTTCTAAACTAACTAAAGTATTGCTGTCCTTAGCTAACATGCCTAGTAAAAAAAAAGTTGTTAAAAGTAGTAGTAGGAGTAGTAAAGTGACAGCAATATTTTAATTAATTAGAACTGTCAACTAAAACCGCCAGAATTAACCACATTATGTGAATCACAGTTAACTGTGATGACAACTGAAAAACAACGGAATTTAATCGCAGTGAAATAGCTACAGACCTCTATGCCGATGATCTGCTAAAAGCTTTACGTAAATTACAGCCCTCATAAAAGGAGTTGCGTAAATTATTGACGAAACGTTGCTATTAAATTTCGTTGACGGTAGCAGCGCCCCGAAGCCTTTCACAGGGGTTTGTCAGACCTAATTTTTGAAAGGGCAAACTAAGCAGCGATATTAATTTACACGGCAATAATGCTTTATTGCTACCTATTATACGGAGCTAATTAAGTTAATTGCTTTATTCTATATTTAATACGGTTACAGGCAGGCAATGAAACGTTTTCGCATGAATTGTGTAATTTGTGTGTTAATGTGAGGTGTTATCGAGGTAAGAAACGGCGGCGGGTGATAGCAATGATGAGGGTAGGCGGGATAACGTTATCGAGGTGGCTATTACGCGCCGCGAGAGCACACAGGAAATCCACGCAGGTTGCCAACTGAACATTGAACATTGGAGGGTAACAAGTTAACAAGCCCTTTGTTACAAACCGTAATCATACTGCAGCGTCAGACTTCTTTGCAGACGCATAACTTGTTACAATATGATGTCAATATTCACAGTTGCGAAATCTCTGCAACGAATGGCAAATTTTGCTTTCATCTATCCGGATGTATGCTTAAATCAAATATACTATAGATATACAGTCTCTATAAAACCAAACTTCATCATTGTCCACGCGCCAATTTTATTTATACAGATATAATAATAAATAATATATACCTCTCCAGCTAATATAAAAATAGTCCACAATAATATTGTAGCATTTGCACATGTAATGCACCTTGTAAACGTTGCGTTGTAAAACATTTGTGAGCGTGTAAAACATTCGGCATCGTTGCACGTCACACGATTGGCGCGGTCACACGAGACTTAGAGCAAAACAAAGCATATTACGCTATTTATGCCTTGTTTTGACGGTGCCGTTTTCGAGCGGCGATCGGATCTACCCTATATTTCATCGCAGGATGTATGTATGTATTTTTCATCTAATCTTGAAGAAAAGTTGTATATAGGTTCTATAATTTCGTAGATTTTTACGTCGTCGGCATATTTGTTTGGATCTATTTCTCCCAGAAGGGAGTTTTTATTTGAGTCGTTATTAATTACCGGCCAATTTAAACTTCAAAGCTAAAATCACACACGACAACAAAAAAAAATTTATCTTTATATCGCGCTGGATGCGAAAGCTAATTACTGTTCACAGAACTACTAGTGAATAATTGAGTAGGTAAGGGCCTTACGTTGAACGAACCCTTTAACAACACTGAACAACTCAGAAAGGTATCTGTACATGTATTCTAAAACGCTCCATGTTGTAATTCAGAGGGAAAACTTCATGGGAAATACGCCGAAAACGCCGAAACTCAACAGTATATAAAGAATTTTTTGAAAATAAAACATCAAATGACTTCTGGACTTCTGGCAGCCTCATAGTAATAAAAGAAGTGCCAGCCATACCGCTGCGCGGTTCGGAAGTTTTTTGCAAGCAAAGGCAGGATTAAACTGTCCTTCTTGGCTGGCACCGACTCCAGATAGATTTTACTAAAATAATTTTCGAATTGCTGAATAATTTTCGATAAAATGTATATGGGACCACCTCTGAAGTATGAACTACCAAACAAAAATTAAGATTCATCACAATGGGTACATAATTGAGAGAGTAATCGCGTACCATAGATAAAAAAAAAACAAAAAAAAAACATACAGTTGAATTGAGAACCTCCTTTTTTGAAGCCGGTTGAAAACTACTAGCTTTGCAAGTATGAGAATCAGCTTTTATCATGAAAAATCTCTCCTAAGCTTCTATTATATTCCAAGTTTACAAAATAAACAGAAATTGGAGCTGCGGACTTCGACATGTGTTCCGTAATTACTTTGCTCGATTGTTTCATATAACATGGCATACGCCCCCCGGCGCCCGTGACACGGAGTTCTAAAACATGTACGTGTATTTATTAAGTTGTTACGTATAAAGTTACCTATTTTGTTATTTAATTTAATGTATTTTACGAGATCTCTTAGGACAGTTTGTCATTCTAATGTTATTGTTTATGTTTAAAGTTTTAAAACTATTGGCTTTACTTAAAAAGTTAAATGATGTCTGTTAGTAGGTACTTAGTTTTTGTATTGCGCAGAAATTAAAAATAAAAATGAGTATAAAAGGGACCTGGGTAAATACTGGGTATGTCCTAAAACTGCAACCAAAACAACCGGAGGAGGGCTGCAGCGTCCTCTCGGTTAACGGTGCTGGGCATTCTGCGATCCCCAAGCCGCCTGCCAAGCATGGGGATTATGGCAACTCTTCTCTCCGTATTCCGTATCTCCGTTTATGGCCGTATTCTAGCTGATGATGTGAGTTTTAGAGTAGTTAAAGGTGCCTACATCGGAATTACTAAGGGTAGGTACTCACATCAAAATGTTTTCATACAATACAATACAATAACACTTTATTGACACCATAAAAAAGACATCATCTGTGCAATTAAATTTGGTACCTATGTCAGTAGGTTATAAGTAGTTAGAATTGTTCTTGTGATAAAACACAAATTCCTGATATAAATCAGTATAAAATGGTCATTTCATGAAATTTTGTGTACCCCGCTGAAAAATATTAGAATATAATTTTTAATCTTTTTTGTATTTATGTTACGCGATTACTCCGCCAATTATGAACTAATTTTGATGATTCTTGTTTGTTTGGTAGGTAATATTTTAGTTGTGGTCCCATATAAATTTTATCGAAATCGGTTCAGTAGTTTGGTTTTTAAATCAAAATTACTAGAAAATATGAAGATGTCATCCAGGTATTCGAAGTTGAAGTCGGTTGTATTTTTTTTAAAGCGTATTATATTTATACAGTTAACATAAATCGGTTGATTAAATTGTAAACTCAAAAATAATATCATCATTATTTAGTTTTCGTGTTCGTTTCCACCCTTTGCAAAAGCAACAAAGGCCAACTAATTATGTAACTGTGGTCCCTTACGAGTGCTTAGATCTAACTACGTCGTGATTCCACTCGCGGCGTGCTAATGACTCGGAGTAACAGGTGGAATGCGATCTCGGCGTATCGGCGGCGTATCGATCAGTACGCCAGTACGCGCGTACCATGTGTAGGGAGGTAATTAGCGTCTCGCGGTATCAGCGACCCCTTGGTTAGAAGTGGAATGTAGCTTCTGTAGCGGGACTATTCCAGAGTGGCGACCACGCACGAAGACGCAGCGTAGCCGTTGACCGTCGGAATTGTGAAAGTCGCGGGCAAACGGTGGATGCATATGGCAGGTTGTCGTACAGTGTGGCGGTTTAAGGGGCAGGCCTTCGTTCAGCAATGGACGCATGGCTGATGATTATGATTCTCCATATCTGTTATGTACATTCAGTACGACTGAATCGGATAATGTGTTTCGATTAGGAATATATCTGAGTGTTTAGAACACGGAAAAAACTCTCTAGTTTGATTTTACCTTTTTTAAATTTTACCTTCTGGCTTGCAATCTACTGTGAGAAAGGTGCTCCGAAAAGTTCTTCAGGAGTTTTTGCCCTACACGGTATTAAAGGTTCATCTTACCAAATTGTTTTTGTACCGACATATACACCCAGAACTCTACAAACACAGCTAGTTTATTTATACTGCAAGTTGTAATTGTATAAAGTTAAAATCAATTGGCGAATCCTAAAATAACATTGTAACTTAGACTAAAAACTGGTTAATATTAGGTTAACAGAATAGACCCTTACGTAATAGCTATGTGTTTATTACTACGACTTAAACAAACAGTTACCAGGCTGAATTGCGAAAAATAAATACAAGCATTTATACAATAAAAACAAATAGGTAGAACTCCCAATTGAACCTGGCAACCGTACTAAGACTATGTAAGTAAGTAGTTGTTGTATAATTACTTTGTGACCGCTCACCTGCTCCTCGTGGTACCAGAAGATGTAGGCGGGCGGCTCGGGGCTGAACTGGATGAGACAGGTCAGGTTGATGGTGGAGCCGATGTCCACGTGCAGGTCGGGCCCGCCGAGGATCCTCGCAGACGGCACTGGAAAACAAAAATGGCTGGATTTCAGGGGCCGTACTGTGACATTTTGAATTGAAACCATTCACTTTAGGTCCAGCCGCCGACGCTATGCGACCACGAACCATTGCGGCGCGATAAAATTCACAGTCATCCAGCGAAAATAACTAGCAATTTACATTAATTAGCTAGCAATATTTTAGGATCAGGTTTTGTAGCTCGTCAGAATAAAAATATAAACAAAAGATGGTAATTTTTAACATAGCGCCATCTAGCGCCAAACTAAGCAAAGCTTGCTATATGGAAACCAGATAGCTGATTATAATACTTTTATACTTTTTTTTTGTAAATACAAAAACGTTACGTTTGTTTGTTATACATAAATACAATTGTTATACTTAATGAATTAAAAAATCGTAAAAAGAAAAACATCTAAAACTAACGTATCTTTGAAAAATATGGTTACAAATAAAATGATGTGTGGTAATAATATTTCAGAACTAAAGATCGCCCGCGACTTCGTCCGCGTATAGGAGAAATTCGTCCCTCTCTCAAAATAATATCTGCCATAACGTTCTACATTTATTTTATTGCTCCCCATTTTCTCCCGTTTAGATCATCCCTAGCTAAAATTATTATTTTTTGTTTTAAAATTTCTCTACGATCTTATATAACTTATATAACATATAAGATCGTTTGAAATGTCTATCCATATACCAGTTTTAATTACTATAGCTTCAAAAACAAAAAACTTCCATACAAAGTTTCATTCGCCCTTTCACCCCATTATGTCATCCGTGTACTGAAAAAAAAACTGTTTTTAATTAACTATCCGAATATCAAATATCCGAAACGTTCACGACTAAAAGTTCAAAAACAAAGGACTTTCATCAAAAGTTTTCAAAATAATCCTTTCTTTAACACCTATTCAAGTCTGTACGACCAGCAGCTGACTGACAGACAACGCACAGCCCACTGTGCGTTGTCTGTCAATAAGGCAGTCAGGACATAGATTCTAGTATTACCGTCATATGCATAAAACGCTTAAACGTATTTTAAACCTATTTTAGGGGTTTTTGGCGGGGACACGGAAAAATCATGTCACTGCATTCCATTACTTTCATAAACTAGTGTTTTTTCGCGAATTAATGTTTAAAAATGGTGGTGTTTTACTCATTGAGTGTTGAATTACATGCACGAGTGTGGCCGAGTGATATAATGTGGTGAAACATGTCTTTTTGTGTTGTTTTCAAAACTCCGTAAAACTACTACTACGTAAACAACTTTACTAGGGCATGACTTGGACTCGACTTTGACTAATTTCGTGTGACTAACTGCGATTTCATGACATATTTGACTTGCTAATACTACATAAACTTGAACATTCCTACATACTTGACTCTGGCAGAATACACAAAGTGCGATGCCAATAACAAAAAAAAAAAAATGAGCAATTTTTGTTAAAAAGTGTTTTGTCAAATTTTGTGTTTGAAAAAAGAAGACAAAACAGTTTTTGACAAAAATTGGTACGAAATCAATACTTTTTAGTGTTTTATGCATACGACGGTTATATTATAAAGGTCTTGCAAAGTCTAAAAGCCATATCTCTGCCATCTAACAAATTAGGCTGGGTTATGTAAGCGCAAACATCATGTTAATCAAAGAAGATTTATACAAACAAGATTTCCTTTCAAGAGTGTCAATAATTGGCTCTGTGACAGAACAAACGAGTATTATTCATTCAGATAAAGCGCTTCAAACGTCCTTGCGAGCAAACAAATACACGGGAAGGGATCTTTTAGTACCCAATTGAATATTTATCTTCAGCGAGGGATCCTTGAAAACTGAATACGTCGCTTAAACTACACGAGAAATGAATAAAGTTTGGGCTCTATCGTAGTGTCGTAAAGTTCCGTCGTATAAGCTTGTGACCCAGTAACTACGTCATAATCTATGGTTTCAAGCTGCGAACAAATTATTTCGATAGATGTTGAATCGTAGCTCTCAGGTTCAACATACAGTGACATATTCTGAGATATACTCTCTAGTACTTGGCATTATGAACTATTACTATGCGATCACCTCTGAAATCATGAAAAAAAACAGCTGTTCCATAATAATAATATTCGTTTATTTCAGACAAAAGGAGCTACGTAAAAAAAACATACGCACATACATACATAGAAAAATGTCATTCACTCTCGACAAAACACGACGAACACCTGTTTTTTTTTTCGGGATTTCAGTGGCGGTCCCCTAGTAAAAGTTGTTCATAAAGTTTAAATACTAATATTTTCTAGAATATTTCCGTCGTTCAAAGGCACTCCATGTATAGGTAAAGCTTATTACGTAAAACGTGGCTCAAAGTGACGCTAGTATTTCTTTTTACAGGTTTACACAGGCGTACCTTAAAAACTGCGCCTTTAATGAGTACTGTGCAGTTAAGGTTTTTAAGTAAGGCACTTTGTGCTTTGTAGTACAGTGCACGGCAATGTAATAATGCCGTGGTAATCAAAGGATTAAACCGGAGCTTACGCGGGAACACGAAAAAGCACGTCACTACATTATATTATTTTCCAAAACTTGTGTTTTTTAAGTGTTAATGCATAAAAATTCGGGCAATGGAGAGAGCTATGCTCGGAAATACTTTGCGCGTTAAAATCCGGAACTAGGATATACGCCAAAGAACCAAAGTCACCAACATAGCTCGCAGGGTTTGCAAGTTGAAGTGGCAATGGGCAGGCCACATCGCTCGAAGAACTGATAACCGATGGGGAAGAACGGTTCTTGAGTGGCGACCGCGAACCGGAAGACGCAGCGTAGGTTGGCCTCTCACTAGGTGGACCACAGAGTAATAGAAGCATGAGGTGGACCGACGACATTGTGAAAGTCGTTGGCAACCGGTGGATGCAAATGGCAGGTTGTCGTACAATGTGGTGGTCTAAGGGGCAGGCCTTCGTTCAGCAGTGGACGTCTCCGGGCTGATGATGGCATAAAAATGGTGGTGTTTTATTCATTAAGTGCTGCTTTATTTGCACGAGTGTGGGCACTTACTTTCCCACACTCGTGCGATTATATCACTTGATATAATGCAGTGAAACATGTCTTTTCGTGTTGTTTCCAAAACTCCGAAGAAGCTTGCAGTAACGTTGCCACGACTTTACTAGGGTGTGACTGAACTTGACTGTGACTTACTAAGTGTGACATTGACTTTGACTAAGACTTATTCGACTTGAAATTCATCAAAAACTTGATGTAAGTATATAAAAATACTTGACACTGGCAAATGCACAAAGTGCGACGCCATAACCCTAAGAGGAAGGAGAGAAAGGATTAAAGCTCAGATAACCAACTTAGTAAATTAACTTTATCCCTGTCTGAGTCTCGTCTGAGTGCTTACGTACGAAAAAGACAGACATTTCATTTCAAAAATATCAAGTGCAATATCAGTGCAAATGTTAGTTCGATTTGCGAGGCTATTCCAGAACCAGAGATAATATTCCTGTCACTGTCACTCTCATTTAGATTGACATAAGAATGACAAGGACAGAAAAGATATCGCATGCTCTAGAATACTGGGCCCGTATTGAAAATAGATAAGTGTATTTCATTTGATAAAGGAAAGCTTCATACAGGTAGCTAGGACGAGGTAGCCAGTTTAATTCACGGGAAGTATACATTATGCAAGCGGCTAGCTGGCGATGCCCAAGGCGGGAGTGAGGCTAACATAGGGTTGTCAACAGTAATTTATAATATAGTAGGTAGCTTACGTTTTTCACGAGTGGGTTTCATGGTTTTTAGCTGTAAAGTACAAATACTTTGTTTCAGCTGCAAGTAAATTTTAATCATGGATAGTTTATTTTGCCGATGATATAGTCATCATGGCAGAGTCGCTGAAGGACTTCAATACTATGCTCAGCGACCTCAGTAATGTTTCCCAACAGGTGGGTCTTATCATGAACATGAACAAGACAAAGATCATGTCCAATGTCCATGTTGTGCCCGTACCGGTTGTCGTTGGGAACGATACTCTCGAAGTTGTTGACCACTACAACTACCTTGGACAGATTGTTCAGTTAGGTAGGTCCAACTTCGACAAAGAGGTCACCCGAAGAATCCAACTCGGATGGGCAGCGTTCGGGAAATTGAGTAATATCTTCTCGTCCAAAATCCCGCAGTGTCTGAAGACAAGGGTCTACGTCCAGTGCGTGTTGCCAGTGATGACAAATGGAACTGAAACGTGGTCTTTAACTGCTGGCCTTTTGGAGAAACTCAGAGTCACGCAACGGGCAATGGAGAGAGCTATGCTCGGAGTTACTTTGCGCGATAGAATCCGGAACGAGGATATTCGCCAAAGAACCAAAGTTACCGACATAGCTCGCAAGGTTTGCAAGTTGAAGTGGCAATGGGCAGGCCACAACGCTCAAAGGACTGACAACCGATGGGGAAGAAAGGTTCTTGAGTGGCGACCGTGAACCGGAAGACGCAGCGTAGGCGCGGCCTCCCACTAGGTGGACCGACGACATTGTAAAAGTCGCGGGCTACCGGTGGACTCAAATGACAGGTTGTCGTACAGTGTGGCGATCTAAGGAGGATTCCATCGTTTAGCAGTGGACGTCTCAGGGCTGATGATGATGATAATGATAATTTTTTATGATTACAAAATTATGATACTTCAGGTTTTGAAATGACCAATAATGGCTGAAAAACGCATATGCCTAAAGCACAAATACGTAGATTTATCAATACGTTGATTAATAAAAACTCATAATGTTTTTTTCCATATCTGTAGCTAAGTAGTTTTTATGCACTACTGAGTATACTAACTTTAAACTTCAATACTCAATTAGTTTATTGCAGTTAGAAAGATTACATGCAGGTCTTAGATGACACATATTTATAGTAGGTATTTATAACGACCCTGCAGCGCGAGTATCGTTCTATGTCGCTAAATTTGACGTGTCGGTATAGCAGATTTATTTAGTCGATTATGATTATTTTACCGATTTTAATGTCAAATGTAACGATCTTCAAGAAATACTCGCGCTGCTGTACGGGTGGGTATGGCAATGTCACGCGGAGCGGGCCAATTAATGTTTTTGTCGTTATTTTTTTTTATCAAGAGTACAATAGCACTTTGTAATTAATAAGTTTTTTAGTGTTTGGGCAAATTCAAAATCATTTTCCATTTCTTGAATCTCTGTTGGTATTAATTTGTATATTTTGATGGCCATTGGGGTTGGACCGGAGCTAATGCATCGCTGTTTGGGCAAATTCTAAATCATTTTCCATTTCATGAATCTCTGTTGGTATTAAATTGTATATTTTGATGGCCATTGGGGTTGGACCGGAGCTATGCATCGCTAAGTTGCAGCATGGCAAATTTAAGTACCAATCTTCATAATAAAGATTGGCAACCCTGCGAGAGTGACACATTTTCAGTGCACCGTCCTCATTACGGTGGCGGTTGAATGCACTTAGTTCCAAGTGCACGTTCCGCTTAACCCTGAATAAACGCGCATGGATCATCTCTACTTCCGACGCAGAATGCAAATGAAGGCGTACTTTAGTGCGTGACGTAATCACAGTCCATCCCTGTTACTATGATTGAATCTGTCGTTGACTTATCTCAGAATCGCCCGGTCGGACGTCGTCCGGTGTTTGGCATAATATGAGAGAGAGAGCTAGATCCTCCAAGCATAATATCGAATAATTGGTCGTTTCTATTTACTAAGACGATAACCTAATAGATTTGTATGTTGTTTTATTTATTGTTTACTTACAAAACTGTATTTACATTTTTATGATTATTCTTCTCACGTTTAATTAAATCGGATACTCCGATTTATTTAAACGAGGCCTATCCTGAAAACGCGAAAAAAATCAGCTGTTCCATACTTTTGTCCAAGGTCGATGAAGATTTAATATGGAACAACTGGTTTTTTTCGTGATTCCTAGGTTGGCTATATAGCAAAAGTTTTTCTTAATGATGAGCAGATATACCCTTCAGTATAGTTTTAAAAATTAAAATAAAAAAAATTGTTTGTGATTATTTAGAGTGGTGAATTTTGGGAGAAGGCCGATTTTTTTTCTGTTAGGTGACGAGACGAGTAAGACTTTCGCGTGATGGTAAGCGTCACGCCTGCCACTAACAGCAGCAGTGCCAGAATTGTGAACTTGCGAACACAATCCTGCGCCGCACTGCACTGCGCTCGTCACCCTGTCGTATTAGATGTTAACAGCCTTACCTAAAATAATCTCGATTCTCTTAGTCACTGCTTAAAATTCTCTGTCTTGTTCTTGCATGTTACACTTCACGTCAGAAAGAAGATGGCAGAGCATCTTAAGCAGTGATTAACGGTTGATAAGTTTTTTAAAGTAAGACTGTAAATCTCTTCATACCCAGTAATTCCGTATAGTCAGTCGTAGTTAGTCTTCCGTACGCGGACGAAGTCGCGGGGGACCTCTAGTAAATAAATAATAGGAAGCAGTGTAAGCTTGACCGAAATAATGTCAGGCGCATAAGGCTGGGTCCTGGGCGGGCGGTATTCCAGTAGCGCTTCACTTTATGAAGTGGCGCGACATTTACTGTTTATTATGTTGTAGGAAATATAACGTTGGTTTACGAGTGCGGAGACGCGCCGTGCATTTGTTTACGGCCGCCATCGACGCTGTTAACAGAGTTTTCGTACGTCACACTCTCACGGAATGTGGACTACATTATTATTCCTGAAGTTATACGACAACGATTGGGAACTACCACAGATAATATAGCCTGTTGATGGCTCGTGAACATAATTTCTCCTATATACAAACACGACTCACCGTTGCGGGCAGGAGGCAAGGTAACGTTCTATGCTTGCGATTGGCCAATCACTTGGATGACGCAAACTCAGTTATGAAATACAATGAGAATCTGACGTACTCACAGTGGCTAGCAGTGGTTTTAAACTACAAATTTTCTTCTTAGGGGAAGTCGGACGATCAGTCAACTAGATTTATAGTCTTTGGGAAATACAGACTGATTCAAACTTAATGGCGACTGTGAAGTGCGCTGCAAGCGAGACTTTGCGATTGTACGCACACCGTACGCCTACTTTTTGCTACTGCGCAGCGTATCGCGCCTAAGTTCACAGCCGTTTGTTAAAAAACGTGGTGAATTTTGGGAGCGGGCCGAATTTCTTCGTACGCGGACGAAGTCGCGGGCGACCTCTAGTACAATAATAAGAATATATTTATTGGCAAAAACACGAGGAACTACACTAAAATAAAACAATAGGGGTGTACACTCAGAGCTGTGCTGCGTGGTCCCGGAGGGTCACGCAGGGCTGGTGTTCAGCGTACTCCTTTGCTCAGATAAAAGGTGTAAGGTGAGCATTATAAGCGGCGGCGGGTATTCCCTACAATATCAAATAATTCAAAAAAAAAAAACTATTTATATAAACTAATGTGTGTGAGTGAGCAGGTGCTGGGGTGTGTGTGGGTGTATATATGTGAATGTCATCAATAACCCGAGAAGACCTGATAAATGATAATCGAGAAATCGTAAACCCTACTAAGGCAATAGTGGACGTGGACGTCGTTGGCCATACAACGCGGGAACGCTGCCAGCCTGATGGGTACGTTTGGGCGAGTGGTAACGGATAGGTAGTATAGGTGTAGACATGTAGACATATAATAATCATTATTATTATGTAATTGTTAATATTATTTAATTCATAAGACGTGAGACATATTTGTTTTTAAATGGTTCAAATATAGTGGACCGGTTAAATGTACTATTAGATGTAAGATGGTAATTTAGAGTGGAAATTATGAATAAAAACCAAAAAGTACTGTAGAGTAAGAAGCACGATTATCATGACGGGGCAGTCAGAAAAAGCTAACAGTTGAAATCAGTCTTAGCAGAAAATTTAAGATGAAAGGACGTAGGACTCTACTGCAGAGTCCACCTGGGGAAATACCACACCTTTGCCAGTTATTCCACCGCCAAGCAGTAGTGTGCAAGCATTATTGTGTTTCGGTTTGAAGGGCAATGTTACCAGAAAAAATATTGGGTATAAAGAGATTTAACATCTAATATCTCAATGTGAAAGTACAGTGCAGCGCAGGATTGAATTCGCAAGTTCACAATTCTAGCACTGCTATACTGTTAGACGCAGGCGTGAGGCGTGACCCTTACCACCAGGCAAACGTCTCGCTCGTCTCGTCACTCTCTCACTCAACAGCCAGAAGACGTCCACTGCTGGACGAATGCCTCCCCTTTAATAGGGCGGGGTTGGCATAGTCCCCACGCTTGGCAAGCGGCTTGGGGATCGCTGAATGCTCGCTACCGTTATCAGAAAGTTTGTGAGCTCAAAAGATATGAGTTTGACTCAGATAACGTAATTAAATTGGAGCTAACGCGTGGAAAAGGCCCGCTTCAAGTCGGGCGCGGCTCACACTACTGACATGACACCCCATCCCTAAGCCACACTAGTCGCGGAATGGGTGCGTGAACGCACATGGTATTTCCGCATTTTGCCTCCGCACAATGCTGTCGGCGCCTCAATGAAGACGTTCTGCAGAATAATACAACAGATAGACAACTCCAATGTACTAAACAAACGAACCCAAACGGAGTAACTTTTTCCTACATGTTCTACCATTAAATGTTACTCCACAAATATTAAAAATGGTTTTGTTTACTTGTTTTATTGGTAGAACAGATGTGATTTTTTCTTACTTGTTCTATTGGTGGTAATATCAACTTGCGAACGGCAAGAGATAGAGCAAAATAGTGCCAAATGATGTTTTTAAAAGACTTATGTCCAGCGGGGAATGGTAATCACCACGGTTGTTCAAGGTGGGTAGTTATCATAATATGTTCTACAGTATATGACATAAGTCTTTTAAATAACATCATTTGGCACTATTTTGCTCTATCACTTGCCGTTCGCAAGTTGATATTCTACCCAGACCTATCCTTAAGTTAGCAAAAGATTCAGAAAACCTGGTTAGGTAAGTGCGTGAATATTTTTAAGTCATTGTTAATTTATGTGATGTTAATACTATGATGAGATACGTTCTAATACACAGATTACACGGTATTCGTACTTCTCATTAGTACTTGTCGGTTAATATTAATATGACACTTGTCGTTTAGTAAATAGGATCGGGTTCACTTACACTGTCACTTACTAACACTAAGCACTTATTCGTATGTTTACACGAAGGTATTAGTACTCAGCATACGATAGCAATACGAAGCATTAGCTAGGAAGCCCCGTGTAATCATAAGTGTAAGATGGCATGTATAAGTAGTCAGTATAACAGCAAATCATTTTATTTATACATAAGCATAATTTAGTCGGGGGTATGGCTATGTCCTAAAACTGCATTCAGAACCACCGGAGGAAGGACAGCAGCGTCCTCTTGGTTAATGGTGGTGAGCATTTTGCGATCCCCAAGCCGCCTGCCAAGCGTGGGGATTATGGCAACCCCTCCCTATTAAAAGAATGCTAACTGATTACCAGTAACCCTGTATATACGGGATTCCTACTCACGTTTAATTAAGTTGAATACTCGACCCAACTATAGTTTCAATCACATCCGGTGACCTTCCTCAAGGAGTGAAATAGAGCTCGTAGTGCGTCGCAGTGGTTAAGGGGGATGCCTTCGTCCAGCAGTGGACGTCTTGCGGCTGTTGATGTGATGTGATGTGATATTTCAGTCTGTTAATATAGCCAAAGCTGGACTTAGGACTACTCTCGAAGGGCGTTTGGGTCATATCCAGCTGACTCAGTTGCAGGTTGGTGGATTCACATACGCTATAAATTTTCTTTTCCAGATATAATTATGCAAGTTTCCTCAAGATGATGTTGCCCTTCACCGAAAAGTCAGCGGTATGAAAATCCGTACATAAACTCCAAAGGGCTCATTGGGATCGGCCCGGGATTTGAATCCACAACCTCACTGTTCCAAGTCTAGCGGTCTTCCCGTTAGGTTACCACGGATTCTTTTTCACTAATACAAATACGACTAACTGTTCGAATTTGGTCTCTGTCCATTCTCAATCTGCGCCTTCCGCTTAAAGCCACCAGTCCCCGCTAGCGCCGGAAACGCCTTGTTCTGACTCACGCGACGCAAACGACAATAACACTAGATCCCATTTGAGATACAAACTTTCTCTTGCCGTGAGATAGGCTTCCGTTTTTACAGAAGTTTATTTGCACAATTCTCATAGGTGGCGCTGCCGCCGACCGCACTAATTCCGCCGTCGCTCGCCCGTGATTTATGAGAGTCGACATTAAATCGCAATTAAACGGCATTGAGAACAAACGCAGCCAAGCGACGCCGGGCGATGGAGCTATCTCGCTGTCGATAGAGATTTAATTTCCGTCTGTGACACGGAGGGTCGAAGATGTGTCCCGTTCGAGAGCTGAATACGGAATGAGCCATCCATGGGGCGACCATCGACGGGCGTCTCATTCGAATAACCTCGTTTCCCAAGTCTCATTGTCTTTGTTCTGGGACACCATTGCTTTAATAAAGTCGTTTAAGTACGGCTGTGATTTTCTTTGCCTTCACAGGGACAACCGAAAAGTTATAGTAAAATATTTTTCTAAACTTGAAAACAAAAATAAATACTCGTATAGCCGGTTAAGTCAATTAAATTCTAGCAGAACGCAACTACAAAGTTATAGTGAGATCAGGAGTAGTGCCGGAGCGGGGCTTACGACGTCTGTGGGTAGTTATGCAACGAGACCGCATCTACATTCAAACTACAGATCTCAGTATTGTTGTTGTAGCTTGTTAGAGCGCCTGATTGCGGGGGCTAATGGCGGAGCGCTGTTGCAATCGGAATTACATCGCCCGCCTTGTTAGACGCGCGCTCGGTACACCACTCGGTGAGCCGGCAATGTAAACCCACTTATTGATAATCACGGACGGTTCATTGCGCACACATAATGAGATAGGGTACGGTCGACGTGTGCGGTATACGTAAACAGCCAGCTGTGTACGAACACCTGGGTCTCGGTCCCGTCTGGCTCCGAACACTGGAACAATGTAATCGAATCGATATCGAACGATGCGTAAAACAATCGCACGTGAAAATGTATCTACCATAGAAATAAAAGAGGTGTAATAATTGAACGGCAGCGGCGGACGGGGCGGGCCGTTTCAGTTAATTCCCTACTTTATGACGTCATATTTCGCGGCGCGAGCGAGCGCCGCTACACAAAGAATAGTACGCCATTTGGAGCCACTTTGTGTAAGCGAATTGCTTTAATGAGCCCTCTTCGGTGTATCGTTACGCATTTTTCGCGTTTTCGCTGTCTTATGTGCTAGTAAAACGGTCGGATTGCTTTATTGCCATCCTCTACTCCGCCGGCACCCTTATACTGCGAGATAAACTTTTATTTTTTCAGTGGATACGTGACTAATTTGTTTTCTTTGTATCGGGTCGTGCGAGGTCGCGGTCGCAACTTGCTCACAGGATGTGGTCAGCCGAGCGCAATCCATTGGGTATGTTTTTACGGGCCGTTTTCCGAGCGATGATTGATCGGTTTGCGACCATGTTTCTGTGCGGGGGACGTTAAGGTTTTATGGTTTTTTGTAGTATGTTTTTATTGACTTCTCTTTTATAGATTTTTGCCTTGCGGTGGATTTATAATGCTACGTTACTGCATAGTTGTCGCTTTATGTTTATTTTGAGAACATAATCAATCTAACAGTAATATAAGTAATGATGCGCTGAGAAGGCTAAAGATTCAAAATTTTCAAAATACAACATTCGAGAGCGCACTATCGTAGTCAAAGTACATGATTCTAAACAAATTGTATACTTGCCCGAGTTTTTTTAATTTTTTTTTAGTATGATATAGGCTTGCGTTTGACTGCGATCTCGTCTGATGATAAACGAAGATGCAGCCTACGATGGAGCACGCTTGCCTAAAAGAAACCGATTCACTCGCGACTTGAAGACACCCAGATTATAATTATCGGGAAACACCCTGAGGCAGCGCATACCACTGTTTAGCAGTTCGAATAAAGAAAGTGGAATCAAAGCGTTTCGTACGAGTTTTTGGCATATCAACCATAAAACGGTGTCGGTTTTTCGAGGTCCTGGCCGTCCTGGCCTGGAATGGGCTGGGGGGAATATGATCATGCAAATCCGAAGCACACTCTCCGAAATAAGAAAAAATTAAAAAAAAATACAGAAAGGGAAAAAAATAAAGAAAGATTTTTTTGCTAGAAAGAGACAAAAAATTCCTTAGTTGCAGTTAAATTCTCCACTTATTCTATTATTTAAAAAAGTTAAACACATGTACCTATTTTACAAGCAATCGATGCGATTTTGGTGCATAACGAAATTATGGTCATAACATACAAATCTATAGAGTTTTTGTCTTTAATGTCCGAATTAAAACTCGCACGTCAACAAAAACCATAGAAGAACATTTTCATCGCGCGACGATATCGTATCGTTTGCTCCACTTTCTTCCAGCAATTGCACGTGCAATTGCTTCGCAGCTTAGTGCAGAGTATTTTAGTGTCAAAAAGGCCATTTAGTCTGTCGCTGTTTTGACCTCTCTTTCTGTGCGATTTTCTACTCAGTGGTAATCGTAGTGCGGTTTGACTTGTGACCGCAGAACACTTAGTATGTCTGGTTTCCTGGAGCCCTGCCCGAACCGCGGTCTGCGCCTGTACATTCCACTCACTCAATTCATACGCGTTACCTGTAAGGGTATTATTAAGCCGAAAGGCGTCATACAGTGACTTTGTGAACAACTTTTAGTACCTATGGAGCCGACCATGAATTCGAAAAATCTGCTGTTTCATAGAAGAATGCCATTCACCTTACAAAATTTATGGGAATGCCTTTTTTCCATTTCTTACGATCGAAAGATTTTGTGACTAGTTACTACAGTCTAATCTTGAAGTTTTTCTCTTTAGTAGACATGACAATAGATCAAGACCGCCAAATGTTCTAACAGCTCCACTTCAACGCCCTCCCAAATTCATTATAAGCTGTGTCGCACTGTAGACACTCCACTAAGCTATTACGAATATTAAGCAAACTCGTAATTTGTTATGACCTAAACTTAAATTGCTCAAACCGTCTCAAGTTGGTTCAGTAAACGAAAATTGTTTGAACTAGACCTCGGCCGAACGAATAAAGATAAGTTTATTTTAATCGAGAGATTAGAATCGCCAGTGCTAAGCAGCGAAGTTAAATTAAAGGTATAATTTATGACAGGTTAAATTGGACATAACGGGGGTTTGCGCTGAAGGGTCATAAGTAGTAAAAAGGCGAGGGCGCTCGTAAAATTATTGCTGAGTATTAAGGGATCGCGGCCGCCGTAAGTGCTGTAGATATCGTGTAATAAGATAATTTTATGACGTCATGAAATAAAATTAGGGAATCGACGGTAACTCAGCCGCGATCGAATTGCGCATCTCCGTCGAATATTATTCATGTTGATGTTTATCTGAAATTGCGTAGAGTTGAGCGTGTGATGTGACCTTCAGATGTTTTATGTCATAATCATAACTAACCGGTCTCGTAGGAACAAGAATAGCGATAAATTGCTCCTTTCTAGACGTTGTTGATGCCAATTTTATTAGTTCCATAATAGGCCAGACAAAATCGACACAAAATGGCAAACATCGCAAACGCCCATGTATCTACGACTTTTTGATATATTGTTAGGACCCCTGAGAAAAGTTTATAACCAAGTTTGCATTCTGCAAACCATGTGCTATCTCTGTGATGCTCATAAAACTACGAAACTCTGGCACTTGTTTTAGTTTTTCAAAAAAACTTCTTTAGGGAAGCGTTTTTTTGGTACCTTTACTATAAACATTTGTGAAGCAAACTAAAAATGCTACAATTTGAGCATAACTACAGCACTGTATATGTACATTGGTTGCGGAGATACAGCTAGTTAAAGATGGACAAAGTTTTGCATAAAGTGATGATTTATCGATAGGGTAATTTTCCTAGACAAGTACTGGCTTTACTTATGCACTTTTTAGAAAAAAGTGCTCACGTTTGACAAGCTGTATCTCCGCAACTAATGAACCTAGAGAGCTGAAGTTAGGCTCAAAACATTTATAGTAAAGGTACCAGAAAAACGCTTCCCTGAGTTAGTTTTTATTTAAATTGAAAGTGCCAGAATTTCGCAGTTTTTCAAGCATCACGGGAGTAGCACTGAGTTTGCAGGGTTGCAAACTTGGGTATAAACTACTCTCAGGGGTCCTAACAATATATCAAAAAATCGTAGATACATACGCGTTTGCGATGTTAGATGTAGGTATTTACTGGCCTATAAGTGCTTTTTATGTATCGAGCTATTAGGCATCCATAGGCATCAGCCTATGGATGCCTAATAGCTCGCGATACCGGGGTAAATGACACTTGATGTGTTCCATCCATCCCGTTATAAACGATACCGGGGTAGATAACACTTGATTTGTGCCATCCACCCCGTTAAGTGCCGACACCGGGTCCACCGGGGTGGACGTAACACTTTTTCCCCGCATCCCCGGGGTGGCAGGACCCATTCGGATGTTTGATGTGTGTCTGGGTGTAGTATGTATTATAGCTACCTATGAATAAGGTATGTATTCACAAAAAAATAATAAAAAAATTAATCTATCAGCTATCTGGTTTCTATAGTACGAGCTTTGCTTAGTTTGGCGCTGTGTGAAATTTCCACCGATATTTATTTATTTAATGAGAGAAGCCACCTATAAGAAGCTAAAAACAGACTTTCAAGTATTTTCTTGGCTGTTTGGTTAGCTTGGCTCAATATGTGGTCCATTGCTCTGACATTGACTTCTATAAAGTAGAAAAGAGGCATTGAAAGAAGGAATAGTTACGTCCCCGCCAGCTATCTTAGTCTTACATTTTGTTACCAATCAAAATCCGTTAACCTATAATTAGAATAGGTTATTAGAACTGAAATAAGCTAAGAACATTAAACAGAAACTAAGTTTTGTAATCTTCGTGATCAAAGGAATCATTATAACAAGCAAATGCGAACAGATTTCTCCAATTTAATATCTCTCGTTACAAAGGTAATGGAATAGTGGATATAATTCCGATATAATTAAATTGTGTTATTTGGGTATAATATTTAGAGTTAACGTAAGCTGCTAACGATGTTACGGTCGCGATCCGCTAGACTTTCAAGGTTTCATATCAAAACTTGCGTAGTTCTACGAATCATGGGATAATCTACTTAATCCATGATTCTTAGAACTCTAAATAACTCTTAGTAACAACAACTCAAACAACTTACACTCACAACATACTCACTCTAATAATTCTTAATAGCTCTAAGCATAGAGTAAAATACATAGAGGGGTAAACGTCATATGATCGCGCAAAAAAATATGGAGCCGTTTTTTCAAAAGTTTTTATTTTCTTTTGTCGTTGGCCAGTTTTAGCGCAAACTTGATATCGAAATCGATGTTGCCTACCTGATGAAAATGTTCCCTAAAACTTCTGCTACGATATAACATGATATCGAATACATATTGAAGTTTGGTACAATAAAAAGATTCAAATTTTTTTTGTATCATCAAAGTTAAAAAAAAATACTAACAAAAACACATTTTCAGTTTACAAAATATTTTCAGTACACACCATAAAGTCAAAATGTATTCGTCGTCAGCCATAAACCGTCCACTGCTGGACGAAAGCCTCCTTAATAGAGGGGTGTTGCCATAATCCCCACGCTTGGAAGGCGGCTTGGGGATCGGAATGGTCACCACCGTTAACCAAGAGGACGCTGCTGCCCGTCCTCCGGTGGGTCTGGTTGCAGTTTAAGGACATACCTAGGTCAAAATGTATGTAAGTAATGTGACCGATCACCATTTTAGTACCTCAACAAAATTTATAGCCAAAAAAATCTTAAGGTCGAATATCAACGGTTCACAAGCTATCATCGAACAAATAATCAAACATTATTATGATCATCATCATCATGATGTCATCGAACAAATTAATACAAACAAACATAATTTACATACATACAAATGCCTCATCGTTCAAGAAGAGTCGGAGACTTTCCTATTGTTTATTAGGGAATATGCATGTGTTTCAATTATTAAAAATAATAACATAAGTGGAGAGTTAAGCTGAATCTGATCATCGAAAAAATAACTGAGGGTTAGTATTAGATTGGCTAGATCGCAAAATGACTACATCTCAAAGTATCCGAGTAGCAATTCGACTTAATCGATGTGCGATGTGGTAATTTTGCGAATTGGCAATTTTAAGATGTGGAATAGATGTGATTTAGTCAAATTGCGACTCGGATATTTAGAGATGTGGCCTGAATGAAATGTAGTCATTTTGCGATCTAGCCATTCTTATACTAACCCATAATTGAAATCATCTGGTTTTTCAGCAAATATAAGCGCAAAATATATTGATTTTACTGGAATGAACTCGAATTCAATAGGTTTTGACATTAAAATACTTGCGAAGAATGGATATTATACTTATTATACATCACTTTGATTTAAGAAGTAAACCAATTAAGAAGGCAATTTAAGCAAATAAAAAATAAAAAAATCTCCCACATATATGGGAAAAACCAAAAAAGGATTTCCTGGCAGCACCGAAAGCAAAATGATATGACACATAATTTCAAAAATATTTTTACGAAAATTTGCAATAAGTTGCAGTAAAATACGGATATTAATAGAAACTAACATGTGGAAAGAAATTCCATGGCATCTGTTGTGTGTTCGGAGCACGAGTCACAGCTTTTTACAACACATTTACTCATTTTTTATAATTTTTTATGTTAGACATATGAACCGAATTCATCGGCAATAGAGAATGATAGACGTCAAAGCTTGAATTAGTTGCCAAGCTTATTTCAGGCGAGGCTTCCTTGAAGCGGAAACTTCAGATCTAGTGAAACATATAACATCATTGGCTCTAAGTGTAGCTACTTACACATGTTTATGATATAGATGAATTAATTATTAATAAAATAATATTATTATAAAAATAAATGTTAAATTTTTTGAAAACAGTCTCCATCTTAACTAGCTGTGAATGTACATAGAGTGCTATATTTATGCTCAAATTGTACTGGTACTAAAAAAAAAAAGGTACTAAAAAAGGCTTCGCCAAAGAAGTTTTTTAAAGTATTGTCTATTGTTTATTGTCTACTCATTTATTTATTTTATAAGTATTTTATTTTCTTAGGAAAATTTAAAGCTAGGTACATAATAAGTAAAGTATTAATAAGAATAGACGGCCAGTCAAAAAAATTCACAGATAACAGGAAGAATAGACAAGTAAACAAAAACAGCTGTTGCATACATTTTGTCCAAGGACAATTATCTTTTTGTATGGGACAGCTGATTTATTTTTCGCGATTTCAATGTTGGCCCCATAGTAAAAGTTGTTCATAATGATGAGTACATCAGTTCCTTCAGTATTGTTGAACCTTTTTGTTACATTTTGTATATCTCGAGAAATGTGTATTAGACATATTTATGTCTAAGTGCGTATTTATTTTCAACCGACTTCAAAAATGGAGGTTCTCAATTCGACTGTATGTAATTTTTTTGTATGTATGTTATGCGATTACCTACTCCGCCAATTATGAAACGATTTTGATGATAATTTTTTGTTTGGTAGGTAATAATAGTTCACAGATGGTCCCATATAAATTTTATCGAAATCGGTTCAGTAGTTTTTAGATCAAAATTACTAGAAAATATAAAGATGTCATCCAGGTGTTCGAATTTGAAGCCGGTTGTATTTTTTTTTAAAAGCGTATTTGTTACTCGATTTTGTTTGGGTTCCGCGGCAACGGTCAGGTACGCGCTTGGAGGAGTTCTCTCTACGCATTAATTATTATCAACCTGAAAGGTGTCTTGTTCGGTTCATCACTTGTTACTTCAAAAAGGTTGTGACTCAAATAACTTTCTTCTTTATTTGGCCAGAGATAAAAAAACAAATATGACATGACTGTATTTGTGAGAAAAAAAATACACACCACAAACGACAATCAACAAAGGACATGCATAGTTCTAGGAGAGGTACAAAGTTGTTTTTCGCCACAAAATCATGTTGCTGCATTCTATTATTTTCTTAAACTAGTGTTTTTTCGCGAATTATGGTTAAAAATGGTGGTGGTTTATTCATTAAGTGTTGAATTACATGCAGGAGTGTGGGCATCTATTATAATGTGGTGATGCATGTCTTTTTGTGTTGTTTTCAAAATTCCGTAAAAGCTCATAATAAAGTCGCCACAACTTTACTAGGGTATGACTTGGACTCGACTTTGACTAATTTTGTGTGACTAACTGTGATTTCAAGACATATTTGACTTGATAATACTTCATAAACTTGATCATTGATATACTTGACTATACGCACAACGAGCGAAGCCAAAAACAAAGAAAAAAGAACCCGTTCCAACCCACCCATGATGTCACCGAATATTAATTAAGAATGCATTTGTTGCATAAAATCTCAAGTAACGAGCATTCTTCCCCTCACTGGCTGTTATGTAAAAGATAAAATGACTTATTCGCACAAATCAAGTGTTCCGCGCAAACCGTCGCCGCACTAACTGAGCGTTAAAAGTTAAACTGAACGGAAGAAATCTACCATCAGCAGTTCTTGAACATACACGAATATACGTCTTACGGCTTAAACTTAAGATTGGAATTAGCGTGTTTAGTAGGGGATTTTATTTCCTGGTTTTGCAAGAACCCATTTGGAAAAAGATAGACATTATGCAAACTATGTACGCGTTGCTTCGAGAACCGGGAGCGCATTAAGAAGAACGCACCGCAGTTGAGTGCTAGGCTGAAGTGTTTAATTTTTCCAGGATGTTGTTTCTTATTCAAGATGTGCAAATCTTTTTGTGGTGTTTTGGCGGGAACACGGAAAAATCATGTCGTTGCACTCTAATGTTTTTTTAAACTTGTGTTTTTTCGCGAATTAATGATTAAACTGACTGACTGTGATTTAATGACATATTTGACTTGATTTTAATAAAAGAAATTTGAATATTCATAAACTTGACACTGGCAGAATGCACAACGTGCGATGAAATGCGTGTAATTTGAAGTCGGTTGTTTTTTTTAAGTTACTTGTAAATTAAAAGTGAAATTGTAGGGCAGGCTGGAGAGTGACATTTTACATCTCATACCTTATAAATATACGACCATGGAAGATAACGACTTGCGATGAGCGACTTGCAGCCGCAGCTCCTATTTTGCGGACGGAGTGTGTGACATCATTCTTATTTGCTCAGTCTACTAAAGTCCGCCACGCGTAACAGTCATTCAAACTTACATATTAGACGTACGATTTTTAATGTTTTTACCCAGTAACAGTAAAAATGAAATAAGTTGCTCTGTTTCTTTATGTAAAAATGACCGAGGAAAAAAGTTAGATGACATGATTGGCATCTTAATTCATTCGTAAGTAATTTTATTACTATATTTGGTGATCCGTTCTATAAAATTTCAAGACGTGATCTAGCGTAAGTGTTAATTCACTATTTCTCAATAACTTTTCCTGAAAACCGCTAGATGGCAGTACAATTTGCCACTCCTCCCGCGAACCTACACCTCTCCGCACAGTCACGCGTCTTTCTAAGGAAAAATCCTGTGATCACATCTCTGCTTCTATCACTCTGTGTATACGATGAATATTATTCACAAACGGATTGAAAAAAACTTCGACCAGTGACTGCCGCTAGCTCGTAGGCCTCGTAGCAGTCGCTACGGCGAGGCGTAGCACTCGAATTATCAGGTAAGCGTGAAATCAAACGCGCTATTCGGAAGATACCGGTAGTTCTACCGATGACGTCATCCTCAGTTATCGCGCCATTTGGATGATAACGGTAGTTCTACCGATGACGTCATCCGCAGCGAACGCGCTATTCGGATGATACCGGTAGTTCTACTGATGACGTCATTCGCAGCGAACGCGCCATTCGGATGATAACGGTAGTTCTACCGATGACGTCTTCCGCAGCGAACGCGCCATTCCGATGTCGATAGAGCAAATGCAAAATCCGAATGCAGTGGACGCACCCTATCGGCATTTTATAAATATTCATATTATTGCACAACAGTACTGAGAAGTGCAATCAAGAGGAAAATCTAGAAAGGTTTTTAAAAAGTGTCATACACAGAACTGTAGTGTCTCTGGTTATTCTACAATACTATAAGCGGAATGGGAGGTTTTCCGACTCCAAAAACGTGCTGTACGAGCAAATGAGACCTCCGCAAAGCCATACTTCAAGAGCTTGGGGATTCTTACGTTGCCACAAGTAATTATACTACAGTTGGCAATGTACGTAAGAATGAACCAAGATATAAGTAAGGGGTAATTTGGGGCCTAGAAGGGAAAGTGGTTTGTTTTGATGTACAGAATATGTCCTTTGTAATATGTTTTTTTTTTGTTTTTTTTTTGTGTTTGAGAATTAATTACATAGCTCAATTTATAACTCACTATTCTAAAAAGGATGCGAACTGATTAGGACTAACCCTGTATAATGTGCAAATTCAGACCTGATTTGTACAAAGGGGATCCGGGGAGACGGCAACATACTTAGAACGTAGAAATTCCCTTTCTGTGCGGCAACTCGTCTATCAGAAGTGATCCGGGTGCGTGACTTGCACTTTACTATTATAATTCTTCGCAATAGTTCGCTATCGGTGCTTGTCCCAATCAGGACGTACTTTAAAGCGAAACAGCTTCCATTATTCATGGGGAGAGTGGGGCGAGTCGAGCTAGTGGAAACATCCGTCCATAAATCACTCCATCACACTAATATGTTATAAATGCGAAAGTACGTGCGTGTATGAGTGTATAAATATTCACTTCCTTTTTTTTTGAATAAAAAAGGACGAGTGTCCCGATGATATTTGATGTTGATTTACATACATTCTGAGATTTTATATTTAATATTTGGGATTTATTAGTTGCGAGTGTATTGGTTCCTAGTAGGCAAGCATGCTTTACCGTAGACTGCATCTTCGCATAACTTCAAGCGAGGTAGCGGCAAAAAGCAAGTTTAATAAGCATTAAACTAAGACTTGGACCTGGGTATGTCCTTAAACTGCAACCAGACCCACCGGAAGACGGGCAGCAGCGTCTCTTTAGTTAACGGTGGTGAGCATTCTGCAATCCCCAAGCCGCCTGCCAAGCGTGGGGATTATGGCAACACCCCACTATTAAGGGGGAGGCCTTCGTCCAGTAGTGGGCGTTTTATGGCTGATGACGTAAACTAAGACTAACATTAACACTAAGATAAATAGTTTTTTTCTTCTTTTACGAAAAAAATAAGTTTATTACCTCTCGAGCGAAACTGCATGGCGTAGCTAGTCGTCAGATCAGCCGCGAGGCGCCACCAGCGGGTGGGGGAAGTGCAATGCGCCATCTATCATGTTTTTAAAGTCGCCGTCATCCGCTCGCTTCTTCGCGAGGGTGTTATTGAATATCCAATTTTTCTAGTCTGTTTGCAACTATTTGTAGTTTAAAGAGAGTGGGGCCTAGGGACTAAGGGGGTTGTGAAAACAGCGCATTGCAAACATAGATATTCTTAACTCCATATCACATGCATACCATATAACCAA
The DNA here is from genome assembly GCA_905404285.2 of Erannis defoliaria. Classification (NCBI taxonomy): domain Eukaryota; kingdom Metazoa; phylum Arthropoda; class Insecta; order Lepidoptera; family Geometridae; genus Erannis; species Erannis defoliaria. Next base: position 17,331,237 of record FR990070.1, read on the forward strand.
TATCGTAGGGTTCATGTACTGACTAATGAGAGAAGGACCGAAAATGCAAATTTTTATGTAAGTATTAATTCTTTTGACTGTGTTATTGAAATGTATTTTAGTTTAAATCATTTGTAATTAGCTTATCACGTGCTACGGTAGAAATAAATGAAAATTGAATATGAATTTTGAATTATCTCGATTAAACTATAGTATGTTGAAATGTTACTTATTTTGCAAACTATACCAGCTGTTCTTTTACGTGATTTTGGTTTGTAAGACTTTGTTATTCCTCAAACATTTCTATACTTACACAAATATTTAATTACTATCCAGACTATGTTCATTGTTACACACTTCACTTAATGATTTTAGTAAAATAAAAATATTATATAGAATACCAGTTCCAGACAATTTATTCCAATCCCAACTAGGAATTACTACGACGACAGTATTAATTTGATGTATTAATAATTTATTTTATAAAAAGATCGTGTTGTTTTGCTTTATTAATAAGTCGTTATTATTCAACAGATGTGCTTTCGCTCCGTCCGCTGTTAACTACAAAACTCAATTTCGAAAGTAAACCAATGTCCAACGACTCTAAACTTTAAACCGGCGGCGAGCGCTTTATAAATGTTGTAGCGACTTAATTACTTTACCCCCTTTGCCCCAACTTTGAAGCGTATTAAAAAATCATTAAACACGAGCAAGGTGTATTTTACAAAAAAAATTAGCTTCTGCGCTGTTTACATAAAGTTCTGTTTTAAACTATCACGGTTGTAACATAAAGTTGTTATAGAAATGAGAACGCGGGTGGTGCCAAGACATTGGTTTATCTGAATTGTAACTGAAAATATATTTTTTACATTAAAGTAGCTTGATATAAACGAAAAATTTTACTTTGGCAGCATTGTATAGTGAAAAATAAAATTTGTTTATTGTTTATTAGAGTCACGTCTTCGTTTCTAGAGCAAGCGAACATTTGCCGTGAGCAAACATTTTTCTAAGCACTCAATGGGAATTCGCCGTAATATGGTGGGCAAAACACGCGTGTTGGGAAAGAAACTCATTTCTATTTATAAGGGTTTTTTAGTTTACACAATCGTGCCTGTCTGTATATTGGCTGTATATATTGGGTATTGTAGCTCCGTTCGTCTCTGACGTGTGAGGATCTGTCACGTACGCAATGCAGCAAATGAGATTCCTAACCTAATGGCTGTGCCTCTCGGTTTTGCCTGTAATTTTTTGTATCTCAAAAAAATATCTAATGAATGAATGAATGAAATATAATGAATGAATGAATCTAATGAAAAATCTATCGAATGGTCCTTTTCGACTTTCCACCTACATATAAGGTTGTAAGGTAGTTGTGCAGCACGTAAAAAGTCTAAATAATTTATTATTTTCGTCATATTGAACAAAACTTGTACTACGTCAAACCTAACCTAAAATAGTGAAAATCCATCTATTCCACAGAAAACTTACAATAATAATATTTTTCAGCTCACGAGCTCGGAAATATTCTGTTTATCATTCGAAATCAGAGTGCAAAAGTGCATTTTGTCCGCTTGCGTGGAAAGTGTTTTAAAAATTCGAACCTTTCTATTCAATAATTATTTTTACAACACATTTACTCAAAAAGTACATTTACGAAGCCTGTATACCTACATCGTTCGAAAGTTAAACAGTACGCACCATACAACGGAGCGTGCGGTAAAGCCTTTACTGCACGCTCAGTTGTATAGCGCCGTGGGTAAACATAACGGTATTTTGTTATGTGCCCATCGTCTACTCGTTTGTAAAAACCAACTTACCGCACTAGTATTATAAATAACGAATCTATACCGCCTGTCCACTGAAAATGCAGTAATACTTATTTCCTTGGAGGATCTAGCTCTCTCTCTCCTTATTTAATGTCAGTGCGCCAACATCATTTTTAGAATAATCGCACTGGCCAGCACAAAGACGGCATGAAAAAAAAACTCAAGCATTTTCTTCGCTGTGGTGAGGTGAAAAGTTGCCCTCGCTACGCTCAGGATTCTTGAATCCTGGAATCCTTCACTTGCTCCGGTTTTAATACAAGTACTCGCGACAAAAAACAACTTTTCACACCACCTGTTCGACAATGTCCAATTACATATCATGCAACCTCAACGTAACGTAAAGCATTATCTCATAAGGGATATAAAGTTGTATGAAACTCCCTAAGGAATAAAGTGATTTGAATTTGGAACGTCAAATTTGTGTGGAAACTCGTGTTAGAGTTTTCTAAGTAAAAAAATGCCCATATGGCATTGTAAAGAGGTTTGTTCGAAAATCGAACTGGCCACCATAAGCAGAACTAAAAAAAAAAGGTGTGTTTACAAAGAATGTGAAACAAAAGACGGTGTTTGGTCCTGTGATTGTCAGTGAATTTTAATTTATGGAGCCCTGGCTTTTTATTGTCTCACAGAAGGTGTGAAAAGTAGAGTATGCTCCTCTGGAATAAAGCCTCTCTACGTCTTGGGCAGCTTGGACCCCTCGCTTCACTCAGGACTCATATAACTCTAGACGCTCGTTACGCTCAGGGTTCAATTTGCCGCCCGCGACGTAAGACAATGCTTTATTCCTTTAGTGCATAATCTACTATTAGAACCTTGCATAATAAATAACTATTAACGATTACAGGGTTATAATAAAATTATGAAATTCTGTACACGGTTAACTTTGTTTTGTGCCAAAACTGACGTTGTAAATCCATCATCAGTCCTGTTGTCCTATAACCATTGAGACCTATAACTGTTGTGCTATATGTCCGATAACGTATTGCGTTTAAGTTAAACAACGAAATTGGTAAAACTCTACAGCGTGATACTTATTCAGGCCGGGCAGTATCTATGCAATTTTATTATGAAAACCTGACGTGGTTTTGACACATTTTTGTTTTACACTCTACCCGCCCCCACCCCCTCACCCGCAGAGCAACCGCTGTCATCGCGCGCGCGACGCGCAGCGGCCCGCAGTGCTAAGCAGGACGCAGCTGCACGCGCGTCGGGCTCTGTTTTCACTCTTTGAAAAAGGTCACCGGATGTGATCGAAACTATAGTCGGAGTATCCGATTTAATTAAACGTGAGTATTCCCGTATGAATAAAACAAAAAGTATCTATGCAGCTTCATTCTTCAGTCACATCTTCCTGTCAATCGTTTAGCTAGCTTTAGGTAGATGTACCGAAAAGAGTGCATTCTTTAACATAAAATATTGATGTAAAAGAAAAACAGATACGTTATAATATTGGTATCTGTGAAATTTTGCCTCGAAAGAAAGCCGAGGCGTCTCGTGTGGAATACGATTTATATCTCTTGTAAATATGACACTGTTTGACGAATATAGATCTCGGTGAGACGAGAAACGAGATTGACCTCGATAAGTTGATACGACTTGATTCACGTTACAAGGTGAGGTGAACCTTTATGTTTCTTATTATGATTTTGTTTCAGCAGAAATGCGTCATACAGATGGTTATACAGGGCTAGTTCTAATCAGTTAGCATCCTATTAAGGGAATATTCTGTACATCAAAACAAACAACTTTTACTATGGGGCCAACTATGAAATCGCAAAAAATATATCAGCTGTGCCATACAAAAAGTTCATCAACCTTGGGCAAAATGTATGGAACAGCTGTTTTTTTTGCGATTTCAATGTTGGCCTCAATGTTGAGTACATATGTGGTAATAATTATGTTTATCACCGGGACTTAATCGCGCACAAATAAATTTATTTTTATTTACCTCGACGTTTCGACCATGTTCCAATGGCCGTGGTCACGAGCTGACTGAAATAATTATGTGTTCAAATCGCGAAAGTTTAAAAGTTTCATATGTGGTAATGTAAAAATTACGATGAATCGCATTCAAATTCAAATTGTATTAAATAAGATAACACTAGATACATTTTTGTTAGTACACATAAAGAAAACAAGCTTATAAACTAGTGTTAGTAATATTCTATTAAGAAACTGTTGTGGATCCGTGAGTAGTGGAGTGTATTTAGGTTCAAATGAAAGATCTCGTTCAATGTTCAATGTTGTAAAATGAGCAGGTGAATCAATGAGTCATGTACTTAGGAGGCATCTCTTGAGGAAACATAGTCCTCATGAGATGCATTACTGACACAAATATAAGTTAGACTATTTTATTTTATATGTCTAAGCGGTTTAATCAACGTGTATATATTATCTTTCCTCTTTTTAGTGACGTCTTAAGCGTCAACATTATACGTAGACAACAAGCTGCATCACAAGTGCAGTTCGTAGCGTTTATTAAAACACCTGCACTCGCAGTTTCCTTGTCGCAAGTTGGTAACTAATGGCTGGCTGCTGTCGTCGACGCTTGATATATCGCGGAGTATAATCCCGCAAGACATCCTCCTTTGCCGCCTTGAGGCTCGAATGTCACCTACCCAAACTGTCTAGCGCACAGAAAAGCGAAAGCCTACTTCTTACAATAGTTAGAACGGCTGTCAAAACAATGTTGTAAAGCAATTGTATGGAAAACCGCTGTGGCCAGTTTCACACATAATTGTATAGGAACTACGACGAAAAAATACCAATCATTGGTCGCGCATTTGAAGTAAAACGCTCTAAATGCCATTTTGCAACAGATTAAAAATGATCTAATTACGATGCAATTTAGTTTGGTTTCCTACCGGTTTGGTACCGCTGTTGGCGCCATCTGCGAAAGTTTTGCCTGTTGAACTTCATAGGCCACGTAACCATTCTTGTTTGTTTCACATCCACTTTGCCACCCATTCAGGATCTCTTAAATTTACGTTGCATAAATGTTATAGCTCGTAATGTCATGTCATGTTTGTAAGCGCCTGAAATATTTTTGCTTGATGACTTTTGACTGCAAAATAATGTAGAACTGGAGTTAAACGTCAAATAAATCCTCACCGAACATCCTATTCAGCCGCAGCCTACTCTCGACAGGATCGTTTCTCGCCACAACTCGCATAAAAATAAACCTTGCAGCGCTATTGGCTCCATGTAGCGCTGCGTCACGACGTCTCCGTGTTTTCCACTAAATCCGCCTAATGCCGCCATCGCTCATTTACCGCCGCGACGTGCGGAATCAAACCGTATTGCTAGCGTTACAAGCGCCGTAACCCCCGCGGCGGGTCACGTCGCGTCCCGCAGTGATCCCGTCGCCCTACTGGAGACGACATAAATTGCATCCATTTTCTTTTCCCTCTGTAGGTAGTTTGCACTCCGGCGGCGACACACGGCGTGGCGCGGCGTGGCGTGGCGTGTGACTCGTATAAAACGTAACGGCTATAGTTTTATTTCACGGAGCCGCCGCTTTCAATTCGATATGGAATGAATTCCGATTTCCGTCTAGAGAGTGGGGGCGACAGGTACGGCTGTAGTTCAGGATATTGAGGCAATTCCCTCTTTTTGATCTACTTGGAAGGGAAATAACTTATATTGGAATGTCTTTGAAGACAGAGTTTATCGAATTTTCAGTTATTTGACCGTACTTCAGGGATTGTCAACGTGTAGGGACCGCTTTTCGGGTTTTGAAGAAGCCGCGATGGTGACATGTTTATGACTGTTCATTTTTTCCTTAACCAACTTCATCATAATCATCGTCCACTGCTGAACGAAGGCCTCCCCCTTAGACCGCCACACTGTACGACAACCTGCCATTTGCATCCACCGGTTGCCCGCGACTTTTACAATGTCGTCGGTCCACCTAGTGGGAGGCCTTCGTACGCTGCGTCTTTCGGTCGCCACTCAAGAACCTTTCTTCCCCATCGGTCCAACTTGGAAGACTCAAATTGCCGGGAAAAGCAATTTTTGTTTTCTTAGGGTTGAAAAGTAGAGGATAAGGAATTAATTCTTTCGTAACGTGCCAAGTGCCAAGTTGTTTTTGCCTGAGGTTCCCCCTGGCGGCACATCCGACGCGTAGGCGCTAACTACACGTTAATTTGTTTAACTGCCGCATAAATTACTCGCCGACAAAAATACCTCGAGACGTTGTCTAATTAATATCGTTCGGGGTAATTCCCGCGGAGCCGGTAACTCGCTACAACAACCATTCTAATTAATGCTGGGATGCTGCCATTGAAATATGGCACAGGGCGGCCTTTAGTGGCGTTTATGCGAATAATAAAAAATTAACTACAAACACACTTTTATTTTACGTTGTCTCACAGTCGGTCTCGTCATCATGCAATGGAAAGTTTTCTGACAGCTGACAAAACGCAGTTCTAAAGCCAAAGAATAGATGGCACTGACGAGGACATGATTCTCTTTTCTTCGCATTTGCTTAATGAAAAAGCAAACACACTACTAAAACTAGCAAGCACTTTGTTAGACAAACAATAACAAAAAAAAAACATGACAATGCAGCAGGTAGGTCAAGTATTTCATTTACATCAGCAGGGGTATTCACAACTCAATCGGAAAGGTTTCCGTTTGGATCCACATTCTTCGTCTATGTCATCCGGAATGTAGAGGACTGGGACGGATAATGTGGATCCGAACGGAAACCTTTCCGTTCCTTTAGTGTGTTGCTTTTTCATTAAACAAATGCGAAAAAAATTAAATCATGCCTCGTCAACGCCATCTATTTTTTGGCTGTAGAACTGCGTTTTCAAAGCTGTCAGATAATTTCCCATTATAGCTACATACACCAACCGATTGAGAACTTTACTATATGCTAAGTAGTTTTTCGTTCGTAGCTTTTATAGCAAGCGTTTTTTTTCCTAGCAAAACGCAGTTTAAAATCAGGCTAATATTTCGGGTCTTAGCATAGCATTCAAAGCAGCCTATTGAAATAATTTCACATTACTCGGCTACATAACCTGACCTTGTTATTCAGATTGGCCTACATTGTGTTTTCCCGCCACAAGACCGTAGAGTGTGTGGTTGTGTACTTGAGTGTGGTTGTAGTGGTGAGTATCTAAGTATAAGGCCGGGGTAAAAGCGCTGGTTACTCGACGATCAGTAGGTTTTTACTTCACGTCACCCAAACAAAAAATGTTTAACAAACAAAGAAATTTAATTTCTCTGTTAACAAATATTTTACTATCAGAATCACGCACTCTGATGTGGTTTTTTTCTCTCCTTCGTTTATGGCATCGCACTTTAAGCATTCTGCCAGTGTCAAGTTTAATGCATTTTTAAAGTTTTTTTTGTTTTGATAGTATAAAATCACGGTCACACACAACCAACACGGTCAAATCTAAGTCGTTTATATTTTTATAAAAGAGAAGCGCATAGCTTTCGGACAAGAAATGTCAAAAACTACCAAAGCTATGATTCTGAAATTTTGCATAAGGTCTGTTGTTAGGAAGTATATGCTCAGTAGGAACGGATTTTGCGAAATTCCACTCCTAAGGGGGTGAAATGGAGGGTGCAAGTTTGTATGGGAAAAAACTTTTATCGATGGTACCGCGCTGAAATTTCGTACACATGTGACTAAGGAATAGGAAAAACGTCTCGGAGAGAACGACGTCTCTTGGCTGATGATGATGACTTATTGATTGATTGATTGAATTGTCATTCCAATCATAACAACTTTATGAATAATTATATCATCTCTATTTACAGTCCATCTTTAGTTCAAACTTATGTGCAGTATATATATTGCAGTTCCAGTAATATTATATACGTTTGTCGAATTAATAGCCCCCCCCCCTTTTTTTGAAGTCGGTTAAAATTGGTTTTTGCCCCAGTGCGAAGCCGAGGCGGGTCAGCTAGTGCCATAGTAAAGTTGTGGCGACTTTACTAAAAGCTTTTACTGAGTTTTGAAAACAACACGGAAATATATGTTTCGCTACATTTTTACACTTGTAAACTGCAGTTACTTTTTTTTATAAGACAAAACTATCGTTACGCTCTCTAAATCTACGTGGTTATTTAAATAGATTGAAATAGTTAATTTCTAGGCGTGCAACGTGCGGTGTGGTCCTGGCTTTATAAGAGAGGGCGCGTAATACGTAGTAAAGGCGAAGAAGCAAACGTGTTGAGTGCAAGCATTATTGGATTTGCGCGCTTCCCGGCGCCGCCGCCGCCTCCGTCCGTCGGGTAGGGTTGCATCTTATCGTTCTTGACGACAGAGCAAAGTTTTATTTCCAACACAAATACAACTTTCTTTTCTTCACCTTGTGTGAAACTAATAACGGAATAAAACTTTCACTTTCTTTATTCGAACTGCTGAACAGTGGAATACGCTGACCGAGTGGGTTTTCGCCGATAATTATAATTTTTTTATCTTCAAGTCACGAGTGAATCGGTTTCTTCTATATAGGGAGCGTGCTCCATCGTAGGCTGCATCTTCGTTTAACATCAGACGAGATGGCAGTCAAACGCAAACCTATTAATACTTTTTTTTTTTAGTTTTTTATGTAACCTATTAGGATGTATGTATTTTGATTCTGATATAAAAAGCACTTGCAGTTGTTCCATACATTTTGTCGTGCGTACTTATGTGTGTTTTTTTTGACATGACAAGACTATTGTTTTCGCGAATACAGGGTTGGCCACCATAACAAAATTTGTTGTTTTGTTTTATTTTATTTGTTTATTTGTTTGCTTTGTTTGTTTTATTTGTTTGTTTGTGTTTGTTTGTTTTGTTGTTTGTGTTTTGTGTGTTATGAGAATACAATAATCGCCTTTCGGCAGCGATGAAGTAAAATTCATATTTACCTACACGCGTATTGCGTATACTAAACATTCTAGCAAATGAAAACTCTTTTCGTCTTGTACGTAACTCCGCCGTACTATGGCAGATGTGTAAATTTTTGCCATAATGGCGGTGCCTGCAACGCATTTAGCCGTAAGTGTTGTTGTTCGGAACTCGCCAAATAGCAACGTGATTTTGTTCTACCGCCGGACTTACGTACTTAGGTACTTAGGAATGGAATTGGAATAGGATTTGTACTTCCCACACTAAAGAACTTTGTTTTGGTTCAACTGTGCTAAAAAACAATGACTGCGCTGTAGGGTTTTGTTTTAATAATCTATGTATGCACCTATCCTTATAAAAATAAAATGTAAGTAGGTATTTTTCCTCCTTAGATTATCCAACTAACCAGAGTTGAATCCTCCTGGCTTCCCTAGTCTCTCTATGTCGGATTTTAGAAATAAGAAGTTAGAATCACGAAAAATAAAAACAGCCAAACAGTTGGTAATATCAATAAGTAATAATTAATATTTATGTGTAGTTTGTCAGTTAAACATTTTAAAGGCGTAGTAGATAAGGTACAATAAAAAATGAAGCGTATTATCGGTATTAATTTTCAAATACTAACAAGAAATATGTAGGCTAGCGACAATACTCGTATGTTTTGTTGATATTTAAAATTTTGCTTAAACGTAAATATAAGTTTTTATTGGTAATTTTTCCAACCTTGTTTACCATTACTGTCGCTAGGGGCGCTAGCGTCTTAGTATTGAGTTGGTTCCGCCATTTTCCGGAAGCACAGACTATAAAGAATTAATGTGTTTCCACACACCCAGCACGTAATCTCGCACTTTATCTGCGAGCGGGTTATCGAGCGGGATTTGTAAGCAAATGGAGTATTTTACGGCCCGCAGGCATCCGACGATCAGCTTTGTGTCGATGATAAGATGATTACCTATTAGAAGAAAATTTTACTAATCATACTGCACTAAAACGGATTAAATCATTAGATATTTGTCATTAGATGTTTGTTGTGTTGTGTATTTGTTTGTGTGAAAACACAAGCTTTTTTTTTTTTTTTTATCTATTCGGTCGAGTGACGAGACGAGCAAGACTTTCACCTGGTGGTAAGCGTTACGCCTGCCACTAACTGTAGCAGTGTCAGAATTGTGAACTTACGAATACAATCCTGCGCCACACTGCACTGCACTCGTCGCCCCGACATATCGGGGCCCTGTTTTATAAAACTACAAGTCTTGTAAGTACTTGTAGTGAAAAACTGGCAACACCGCAAAAAAATATTGAGTACAGCGTTTTCTAAAGCTACAAGACAACCAGTGTACAAACTAAAAGTACAAGCACTTGTACATTGGATAAAGACAACGCAATCTACCTGTAACTGGTAACTTGTAGTTACTATGGTACAAGAAGCTAGTACAATTGTTAGCTTTATAAAACAGGGCCCAGATTTTAAATCTCTTCTACCCAGTAATTTCTATGGCACAAGTATGGCTTCCCTCTTTCCTGAGAGATATAATCTAGATTTTTTCAAGGTCAGAGTGAATAGGTATCTTTTAACGGGAATACCCCCTGTATTCCCGTTTGAGCACCAATTTCTTGACCACCAAGAGCACCTAGCATATTCCCAAAATAGCACCAATCATCATGACATTTTTCTATGAAATAGCTGATGTTTTTTTTCGTGATTTTAGAGTTGTCTGTATATAGTTCAAGTAGGTATTCACAATGATGAATACAAATGACCCCTTTTGCGTAAGTACCGAAGAGATGTAAATATCGATAGGTATCCTGTATTAACTATAGGTATATATAGAATAGAATAGAATAGAATAGAATAGTTTTTATTACCAACCACATAGAGTAGTACATATTTGCTTAAATTAGGTACATAGTAAAAAATACAGGTATTTTTTTATCAAGGTAATTAACGGTGAACCCCAAACTAGGCTCGAGGCCTGTATCTTGGGGCTCAAGTGCAATGTTACCATTCAGAATTATGTTCGGTTACGTAAATAAAATGCTTAAAATATTAGAACCTCCTCCTCGTAAAATTTCAGCCTACCCCCAAATGCCCATATATAATATAATATAATAATAAGGGTATAACTGAGTAACTGTGATGGCGCAAAAATCAAAATATATAACTGTATAAAAAATATCGGCGGATATTACACACAGCGCCATCTAGCCCCAAACTAACTAACTATTTAGATTTTGTACAATGGAAACCAGATAGCTGATAGACTTATATATACTTTTTTGTAAATACATTCTTATAATACATAGAACACCCAGATACAGAACAAACATCTATGTTCGTCACATAAATGTTTGCTCTGGTTGGGAATCAAAGCCACGCTCTACAGCTCTGAAGGCAGACATGCTACTGAGCTACAAGGCAGTAAAAAAAAGAAATTAATAATGTTAAAGTTATTTAGCCTGGTCTTACTCTATTAGCACCAGATGTAGTAACTCTAAATGCGTCTTGACGTAATTGTAATTTAAGGCACCTTCCTTCAAACTGAAGCATAATTTGATTTAACTGTCGGCAGGATCAAAGGGCGCATTACCTTAAAATTAAAATGCATACTAAAACATTATCCGTAAGCACAAGTCATTAATCGAATTATAATGAGAACGAATGAATTCGGGCACCGTTCGCGATCGGCGACCGTTCACCCGTTCATTCGCCACAGCCACAGAGAAATAAATAAGTATGTTGTAAAATAAAAGCACATTTTACGTTTTATTATCGTGGCCAGCGACGGTGATAATGGAATGGACGGGCCCAGCGCTTGCAAATCGATCAAAATTAACAAGACAACACAATCAAGCATACCAGCTAAAACTAAAACTATGCATATTACATTGGCCGGAAAATAGAGATACCGAATCTAATTACTGCATGACAAAAAGAGAACACATGTACATGTATTAGAAGTTTGTATTATCGTATCGTACGGCTCGCATGTTGCAAAGGCAGAGTATGACTGAAGCGAGTGGAGAGCCGGCGCTCAACATATAGTCTTCAAAATCCGTGCGTTTATTTCCCGTCCATTCATCTTATCATTGTCGCTGATCGTGGCTTGATTTCGTGAATACATACCTACTTACATTGAATAACACCGAATCGGTAATTTTAATGCGTAAAATGCAAATATCGGCTTGACACTAAATTACAATAATTTACTTAAAAATGATTTTATGTAAATGTGTGATAGCGTTGATGTAAAAAGAACTTTTTGTTCAACTCATATTACGCCCTACGTCAGAATTTAGATAAGGACGAGAAATATAACTGTTATGATTTTCTAGTTAATCCATGGTATCTTTTTTAATTCTATAATATTTCTTTGATATGGCGACTTTCCTGTTGCACAATCGGCCAATCGAAAGACAGCGAGGAAAAACGTCGCTATTTTAGCCAATGAGAGTGTTTCCCGCCAAGTATCGGTTGGCCCATTATAATGCAGTAAGAGAAGCGAATGAAGTTTATAGAATAACTGTTCTTATGATGGCATTCTGGATTGACTCTCCAGATCGAAACATTAATTATTGGTAGATGGCAATTGATGGATAATGTATTGTTGGCAATGTATAAAGCTGAATATAAATGCACTATGTAATAAAGAAGATTTAACTATTATAACTGCAAAATGGAAATCATGGTGTTTGATTTATGATATAACTTAAATAAGGAGCCACACACGGTTTATAGTAGCAGCAGGGTGAAATTCCGCTGCTATGTACTCTTTAATCTATTTATCGCAGCAACCCAAGCAAACTCCAAAACACAAAACTCATCTACACAAATACACAAACAGAGGTAAAAACACAAATGCTCAAATATCTCTAGATGTGTTTATCATCTTCGACCATACCGACCTTAACGTCAGGTGTGCTGTGGTCTAACATCTATCCATTAAAGCATAAAAAAAAAACAAAAGAAAATTCATAAAAAAATTATCAAATGGCCAGGTTTATTTTAGACCAAAATTATTACCTTCACTTAACTTTCATGTTCCTGCTAAATGGACAGAGTGCCCTTCCACTCAATAAATTCCCATGGTATAAATCTAATTTGTATGTCCACAACCCATACTATACTTAAGGATCGACAAGTTGACGGCTCGAACTCATCGGTGGGCGCGGCTAAAAAGCATGCTCTCTTCATCAATCAAACTGTGGGAAAGGGAGAAAGAAAGATAAATGAGCGCGCACATTTTTTTTTGTCGACCTTTGGCTGCAGTTATGTGGTTGAATAAACTCTGAGTTAATTTATTCCAACTTAAGTTATTTGAAATGTTTATGGACTAAACTATGCCGCTTGATAAATTAATTTAGAGTTTTCGTATTCCTTATGTTATTTATTTACGTCCAAAGTGGCGTTAAAATTGAGCTAAAATACGAGATGTTTCCTGGCTCATAACTTTCATGTTTATTATCTTTTTACTTTCGTAATCATTTACAATCCTAGATAATGAAGAGATTAATCGATATAATACTTAGTCTTGGACCTACAAAATTACATAGTGGAGTAGTAATACTACCGCGTTTCTATGGAGAAGTGACCCACTAGTCTACTCTTAAGTAAATATGTTACTACGTACGTCACCATTAGACACCATTACGAAAACAAACTCGGTCTTCAAATACTGGTTTTTGCTTACGGCTTAAAGTAATAGAAATAGGACGAACACACGTCAATGAAGCGTCTACGAAAACACTACACTCTTCCACTAGTTCCATTGTTTGACGTGCAAAACAAATGAAGCCATACAACTAAGTAATAGGCGACATTAAGAGTACTACGAGTAGCGTCTCCTGTAATGCCCAAACGGACGATTTGTCCGCGTCCTACCTGCGCTAAATCCACTTCCAAACATAAATTAACTTGACGGAGATTTGTAATATCCGAGAGTTCCTTAAATCATACCCTGTCTGCAAGGGGGCCGGGGGCGCCACTGTGCCTGCATGCCACCCCCCTCGATTTCAACAACGTTGCGTTAACCTGGTTCCCGCGGTATTATCAGTTTTCTTTCACGAGAACATTCGTTTCGTGTTGTTGAAAATACGGATGCATCATGGAATTGTCAACAGAGAAAATATGAGAGAGTTTATTTTGTTAGGTACGTTATATTTTCGTTTTATAATTTGTGAGAATGTTATTAATGATGAGTGGTTATTATGACAAAAACATGACATGTTTAGCACATTTTTGAGTTAAGCATAATCATCAGCCCGGAGACATCCACTGCAGATCGAAGGGTTCCGCCTTAGACCGCCACACTGTACGACAACCTGCCATTTGCATCCACACGTTGCCCGCGACTTTTAAAATGTCGTCGGTCCACCTAGTGGGAGGCCTTCCTACGTCTTCCGGTTCGCGGTCGCCACTCAAGAACCTTTCTTCCCCATCGGTTGCTTTTCTTCGAGTGATGTCATGTTGATCCATTATAACGAATGGACTGTTCCTCACCTGCAAAACGCAACTAAGAAACAATAATAATGGTAACGCCTAGTAGAATTTGAAAAAAAAACAGACACGTAATTTATATATTTTTAAAATGGTCTTAATTGAACACGCCAGTTCTTTTGTTTATTTCACCTTTCTTCTAATCGAAGATTTAAACAATGCCCCAACCCTTCCCCCCCCCCATCCCTAGCACGCGCCTAGGACTAATTTGTATAATTTCCAAGCGTGATAAAGCTAGAATATGGATACGTCTCGTTTCGAGGGAAAAAAGGGGGATAAACTTTTATCACGCCTCGTATGACATCAGTTTTCAAAACCGAGTTACAGTCGTAGCGCAATAAGCTGTAGACCTTAATTCAATGCGAAAAACAAAACTTTCTGGGAATCTAGTAAGTAAGTAAGTTCGTATAGGCTGAGTGGCCAGCCCTAGTGTCAGAGTTAATGTGCCGCCCGAAGGCCTCTGACTTGGCTGACGGTTGTTGTTATAGAAACTAGAACAAACAACCGGGACCAACAATTTAACGTGTCATCCGATCCACGGTAGCGCTCAGAAATAAATGCCACTCACGGTCACCCATCCGAAGACTGACCGGACCGTCCGTTGCTTAACATCGGTGATCGTTTAGAATCACCTAGACAAGCTACGCCACGAGCGCTACTGGGAATCTAGTAAAACAATAGCTTCTGTAGCCATCCGCGGGTTCACTCCATTTCGTTTACATTCGGAGAAGTTGTGCATCCGTAACTTCGGCTGATATTATTCGTGAGGATATCATGAAACTTGCGACTTGTGACCGATGCTATAATATTTGTTTTTTCATAGACATTGTTTGTTATTTTGCGGTTTTTTTAGCGTGACTTTGTGTTATTTGTGCAAGTGCTAGTGGTGTGTTGGCGTCTATGTTATGATATTGATAGGAGATCTTTCTTTATGCATTGTGAGGATTGCTAACAACTACAGTTATAAGTAACCATTTTATTGTATTTAGCTTGTAATTAAAATGCTTCCCTCTGACTTGTCCAGGTTTAACGGTTATCTGATGGGATGAAAGAGACAGGGCGATGATTTTCTTTTCACTAACTCTGAGATTCTGCAGCACAAATCTAGGGATAGAATACTAGTAATTGTCCATGAATTAAGTAAAATATTTTACTAAGTCATGTCAGTAAGTTCGTATAGGCTGAGTGGCCAGCCCTAGTGTCTGAGTTAATATGCCGCCCAAAGGGTTCTGACTTGATAGTTGATATTACAAACAACCGGGACCAACTACGTCACTTAGTTATGTTAGATTTCGTAAAGTGTTTGTGGCGACCAATATGCTAAAGTAGAGAAAAAGAAAAAAGAATAGCTTTCATTCATAATTTCATCGCAAATCTTTGGTAGCTTTCAGCTCTCAACATTTGTATCGGACTAAATCGACAGTCAGACCAAAAACGCTGACGGATAGATGCCCCAGAAACGCGATGAGTGGCGTACAAGGAGATTTCTATGCTCATGCAGCAGTGAGAGATATGAACTAATACAATAATAATTTATAATAAACTACCAACCGAAATAAACATTTCTTCTTCTTTCTAAAAGCAGATTTAAACGAAAATGGATTACTTGGTTATTGGGAAAATGCTATTATACTGTCTCAGAATATTTGAATGATAAATATACTAATTTATAATAATTGACGACGAAATTATTGAATATATTTACTGAATTATAATTATATTACATTATGTTAATTACCTACATTATTGCACACCTCTTAAAGAGGTAGTCTGTATGGCACTGTATTATTGTATAAGAAGACCTGTCCTACTTACATTCAGCAATAAATATTCTTGATTCTTGATTTCTTGAATAATGATAGCGACCGTCACAACTTGCCTAAGTGCACAAGTCGATATAAACTTTTGGTTTTCGCTTAGACGGCGACAATCGCAAGTCGCATGTTCCACAATAGCCAGGATACTTCTCGTAGTTTCGAAAGAACGACTGAACTGTCGTCCGCAGCTGCCCAAAGGTTTTTATGTATATTCTGAGTAATCTGCGCGGCTGTAGACGACACTGCGCTTTAAAGTTATCTCGCAGTTGAGTTTTAGTTTAGACTTTAATGCAAGTGAGATATTTGCGCCAAAGATAACCAGCATGTTTAGGTTGCAAAATTTATGAACGTAAGATTAATTTGCTTATCTCACTATTATAAATTAATACAAGTAAAATCAATGCCTTTAATATTCCATACAAGATGAACTCGATTGACAATTTAATTTGGATTAATTAATCGGATAATGTGTGGACCAGGGAATGTCCTAAAACTGCAACCAGAACCACCGGAGGACGGGCAATAGCGTCCTCTCAATTAACGGTGGTGAGCATTCTGCGATCCCCAAGCCGCCTGCCAAGCGTGGGGATTATGGCAACACCTGGTCTTTGTCCAGCAGTGGACGTCTTCTGGCTGATGATGTGATGGCTAGTATAAGTAAGTCTAGCGTATTTTTTTTTATCTAGTAGCGTGTTGTTCAGTATGAAATGTGAAGCAATCACGCGACCCAGAAGATATAAAATATTGGGGTCATTTATTACACACAGCGCCATCTAGCCCCATACTAAGCAAAGCTTGTATTATGGAAACCAGATAGCTGAAAGAATACTTATATACATTTTTTTCGTAAATACATACTTATAATACATACTACACCCAGACACAGAACAAACTTCGATATACGTCACATACATTTTTGTCCTGGGTGGGGATCGAACCCACGCCCTACAGCTCTGAAGGCAGACATGCTACCAACTGAGCTGTAAGGCTGTATTAAATAATCCATTCTGTAGCGGCTTAATTGAGCTTGAAACATGTAAAAGCTGCAGCCTGCAACGGCCGGAGATTGATGATGCTGCGTTATAGCACGAGATTACACCAACAAAAGGCATACTTCCATACCTCAAGCCGCGTCAAAAACATCACAAAGCAATAAAACCTGCCAAGGAAATATATGCCTGATGATGTGATGTAACTCGGACAATGAAATATAACCTAATCTGAACATTAAAAAAAAAAAAACTGTGAGTAGATATTTGCTTTGCAAATCGAATTGATCAAACGAGATTAACTCGTTTGATCAAACCCAGTGTGATGGTCGGTACCACCAATGAAAAGCGAAAGCTCTACTTCTTAGGTAGAACGGCTGACAAAACAATGTTGTAAAAAATTTGTATGGAAAACCGCTGTCGCCAGTTCCACACTTATTTGTATAGAAACTACGACAAAAAAATGCCAATCATTGGTCGCGCATTTGTAGTAAAACGCTAACATACTAAAATTGATCTAATAAAGATGCAATGTGGTTTGGTTTCCTACGCGTCTATTTAAATTGTCTTTTTGAGTATTCTCAGTTTATAAACATGTATATTGGTAGAATTGTCATTAAGTCCATTTGTACTTAATGCCGGCTAGCGCGGCCCGTCGCATTTCCGTTCTATTCACTTCTCTCTTCAGTGGGTAACACCATGTCATTTAAACTCAGGTAAGATGGGGCCAAGCACCAATATAAAAAAGAAAAAACTAAACTAAAGGCTATGTTGAATGTAGGCACAATACATGTACAGTGCAAGGTAACGATGCTTATAGCATAGCAATATCGTAACACTTCTATTTTTGCAGATCCCTTAGTCAAAAATTTTGATTTCGAGAGGAATAATGCTCTTAAATTTAAGGTGTCAATAAAACAAAGGAAAATGAAAACGGAAAATAAATCACTAAAAATCAATATCGAGATCACAAATTTAGGTCACCGTGTAAAGTAATCGAGGCGGGAAATTAAGCCTTCTTCCTTGAAGGACAATTTTTCATGTTCGCTTGCTATCGACGCGCGCTCCATCAACCGCTCTTTTTAAAGGTGGCCACTCATCGGGAGCATTCTCATCTAATATAATAAAGCAAGAGTCGATCTTGAGCGTAACGTTTAAAACGCCTGCTCGACGCTTTGAATTAGGAACATTCGCCTTCATACTCGTAACAGCTCGAGCTGTGAACGTTAAAAGCTAAGAGCATTTGAAGTACGTGTAATGCACTGAAGAGAGAAGTGAATAGAACGGAAATGTGACAGGCAGCGCTAGCCGGCATTGAGCGTAAATTGCGCTTAATGACAATTCTACCAATACCTACAAATAAGTACATGTTTTTAAAATGAGAATACCCAAAAAGACAATTTAATTAGACGCGTAGGAAACCAAATCACATTGCATCGTAATTAGATACATTTTAATCTGTTGCATAATGACGTTTCGAGCGTTTTACTTCAAATGCGCGACTAATGATTGGCATTTTTTCGTCATAGTGACTATACAATTATGTGTGATACTGGCGACAGCGGTTCTTCATACAATTGCTTTACAACATTGTTTTAACAGCCGTTCTACCTAAGAAGTAGGGCTTTCGCTTATCTGTGGTGAATTGTAACATCGATTCACTTGTTTTGTCAGTAAACAAAAGACTGCCTTTTTGTCCTAGGTTAAGGTTAAATTCAATTTCGAAACAAAAAATCTCAACACGTCACGAGTCACGTCATTAAGCGGATCCACACCAAACGCCTGAAGCATGGCACAGGATTGTGGTGGTACTGTTCTTCAAGAAAGGAGATAACACCTTATTGAAGAACTACAGGCCCATCTCACTTCTGAGCCATGTGTACAAGCTGTTCTCGAGAGTCATTACGAACCGTCTGGAACGCAGGTTTGATGCCTTCCAGCCTCCCGAACAAGCCCGTTTCCGGAAAGGCTTTAGCACCATGGACCACACCCACACGCTCCGCCAGATTATACAGAAGACTGAGGAGTATAATCGGCCGTTATGTCTAGCGTTTGTGGACTTTGAAAAAAGCCTTCGATTCAATCGAGACCTAGGCGGTATTGCAGTCCCTCCAGCGATGTCATATCGACTATAGGTATATCGAAGCGCTGAAGTGTTTGTATAGAAACGCCACCATGTCAATCCGGTTGCAGGACGAGAAACTCAGAGTCTCACAACGGGCAATGGAGAGAGCTATGCTCGGAGTTAGTTTGCGCGATAAAATCCGGAACGAGGATCTCCAGGCTGATGATGATGATGATGACACCAGACAATCCAACGCGATCCAATCCCGCGCCTCGCGCGATCCAAACTGCGCGGCAGGAGCGCACGCTCCTTGCCGCAAACGCTCCATTGGTTATCGGTTTTGGGATTAAGCACAAAGGTGCCTCAGCCTCTTGGCGCGTGGCGTGGACGGTTTTATGCGGAGCGCGCGTTCAACGACGTGTAGTTGCTGCACGTGTGACTCCATAGCGAGCGAGAGTTCAACTATAGGCGGATCGGTGTGGATCGGCTGGAGCCTGTTGGAGCGGTGTGGCAGGATCGCAAGAAAATTCAAGCCGTCAGACGAGTACGATCCACGATCTCTACGTTTCCGGATCGCGGATCGCAGGATCAGTGATTCGAAATTGGATCGTCTGGTGTGGATCCGGCTATTGCTGTCAAGGTCACTGAGACTGCACTTCAAGACGATCGTGTTACAAGTACAAAGCGCTCTCTTACCGGGAGCATTCACCTGTAATATAGCAAATTAACAACCCAACATTTAATTTTGAGCGTTACAATACTGCACCATTGACTGACAAGCATTCACCTGTAATGTATTAACACATTGTATCACGGATGCTTCTACTTACTACTGTAACGTTACAAATTTTTGTTTTGGCGGGAACACGGAAAAATCATGTCGTTGCATTCTATTATTTTCTTAAACTTGTGTTTTTTCGCGAATTAATGATTAAAAATGGTGGTGTTTTATTCATTGAGTGTTGAATTACATGCACGAGTGTGGGCAAGTGATATAATGTGGTGAAACATGTCTTTTTGTGATGTTTTCAAAACTCCGTAGAAGCTCATAGTAAAGTCGCCACAACTTTACTAGGGCATGACTTGGACTCGACTATGACTAATTTCGTGTGACTGACTGACTATAAATACTTGAAAAAATCATAAACTTGACACTGGCAGAATGCACAACGTGCGATGCCAAGAACAAAGAAAAAAAAAATAAAAAAAAACGTTACAAATTGTCTCATGACAGCTTGCGCACAGTAATGATCGGTTCTCCTCACTCATTGATGTAATGCTCAAATCTGACATCATTACGGCCAAAGATCCCGGTGAGCGAGCACCTTAATGCTCTGTTTCCCGTACTTACTGGTTGCAATGTTACAAATTGTACCATGGCAAGATACGCGTACTGTAATGCTCTTCGGATATATTTACTGATGTAAAGTAACATTGTG
Source organism: Erannis defoliaria (assembly GCA_905404285.2). Taxonomy (NCBI): domain Eukaryota; kingdom Metazoa; phylum Arthropoda; class Insecta; order Lepidoptera; family Geometridae; genus Erannis; species Erannis defoliaria. The sequence continues at coordinate 17,351,696 of FR990070.1, forward strand.
CTTGTTCATTACGCACTAATGCTCTCGGTACGTAACCGCCCTTACTCCTTCCATGTTTCACTCCAAGTATTTTTAAGTGAGAATTATGAAGTGCAATCAAGTGGAGTCAAAGGAAATGTGAAGGGAGAGCCATGCTAACGTTTTTCTTCTTTAGTAGAGCGTTTTTTCTGTGCATTTTGAGGGAATGGTTTTTATGAAAGTGCTGAATAAAATTATGAAGACGAAGAATTATGGACATCGATGAGAAAAGATCATTAAGTATGTTATCTTAATAAAAATAAATTTGCTATTAAACTGGTATCTTATATAAAACATTTTAAAGAGGTAAACGTTATGTTAACAAAATGTATAAGTTGAACGTAACCTGCATGTAACTATTAACGTCAAAGAGAGACGTCTATACGTCAATCGATTTTGACACCGTTTCTTCGCCCATGTACTGTGCGAGTGCAATCACGCATTTATCTAATATAATTACTAATCACTCAAATACTCGTTTAATTGTACAACTACGCCTATATAATCTTGACACGTTAATTATTTATAATCTAGGTTATGAAAACTACTCATTTGACCACAGTTCGCTTCAAATTCCAGCTAAGTAAATCAAGCCAACTAATGTGTAACTAATATTGGACACCACTATCGCATTAGGCACGCCTGTAAAGATAGTTGTAAGTTGTGATTAAATAAATAAGTAAATCAAGTAAGTAGAAGAAAAGTTTCATCATCAGCCCGGTGATGTCTACTGCTGAACGAAGGCCAGACCCTTAGACCGCCACTCTGTATGACAACCTTCCATATACATACACAAAAACCTAAAAAAAGGTTAGATATTTTAGTGGAAACGAATATTATAACAGGTTGGGAAATTTGGCATCTAAGACAGAGACTGCTGTAGCTTAATTGGCAAAGCAGTTGGGACGGAAACCCATAGAGACTGCTCGTATGCAGGTTCGAGTCCTGCCGGTCATATTTTTTTCCTGTTTAAGCTTTTTTGACATAGAAACGAATATTTTTGAAAAAGGTCACCGGATGTGATCGAAACTATAGTCGGAGTATCCGATTTAATTAAACGTGAGTATTCCCGTATGAATAAAACAGAAACGAATATTGTTTATATAAAAAAAAAAAATTGTATTTTTTCACCATTTTAGCATGTACTGAATTAATTCGAAATTCTTAGTTTATTTTAATAAAAATATCTCAAACCTATAGCTACCTACCTAACTCTACAAGAAAAATAAGCGTAGAATCATAATATTTTTTCTTGATATATTTTCAAAGCTCTATTGAGTCGCTCTAATCGATATAAAAAAAAGTTTTAATCACCTTGTATCACGAGGTTTCAAACGAGGAAAACGCCTTCTGTATTCACACACTTTTGTACGAAACATTTTATTTGAAAAACAGTTTTTTATATTACATGTTCCACATCAAAGCTTAAAATCGGTGTCACAGAGAAATGTATTTAGAGTATGCTCTAAAATATTTATATTTTTAGTCAAAACATATGGTTGGTACTAGGTACGGTAAATTTTACCTATGATTACTAATGTTGTCAAATGTATCAAAAAATCGTGGTCCCAATCCTGTGGTTTGTCCCAATCGGTGGACAAAATCCTGGCATCACCGAAAAACACCCCATTTTGCACATTAGGACAAGAAAACTCGCTTAAATTCAACAGTGTGGAATTTTCATTAAATAAATTGTACTATTACACAATTACAATTACAGTACAATTTGCTATTTCTCGCGTCAAGGAAACAATGGACACTATATTAAATTATACAAATACGGTCTTAGGTACTTAAAAACGTCGCTCAAACGTAATCACTGCTTAAGTTGCTCTGACACACTGAAGAGACCTAACAGGTAGGGCCTTCGCTTTTCTGTGCTCTGACAACTTCTCACTGACGTGAAGTGTCACGTGCAAGAACAAGATAGAGAAGTTTAAGCACTGCTTAAGTTTAAGCGACGTTTTTAAGTAAGGCCGATAATTACCTTCGCATTTATAATATTAGTCTGATGTTTGATTCAATCTTTATTAATAAGAAAGAACCTATAAAAATAACAAAACTTTTTACACTAAGCAAGAAACAGAATCACTCACACAGTGTTTATACTACAATACCAGCTACTCATTAAAACTCCGGACGCATTTGCAGAAATCTCCGGACGTCTGCTTTAAAACTAGAACGCCGGGAATAGCGGGAAAAGAAGAATAATGTCAGCTGTAGAACTTCACCTAAGGGAGCACGTATTCACTCAGCGCACGTCCACGTAAGCGGATTTTAGTAAAAACCATCCATTTCTTCGTTACTTTATTGCAATAGCAACTACTTAGAGGCAGTGCAATCTTTACTTAGCATGTTATAGACGTAGAGACGTTTGAACTTTACGTAGTAATATATATCGTAGAGCATTGTAGCATTGACGCGCTGTGCAACAAATGATTCGCCTAAAATGATATTTGACGCCTATCTATACGAGGGGCGTTCAATAAAAAGTGAGAATGAGTATGTTGCCGGTAACTTTTATTTAATGTTATTTTATTTTTCGAAATAGTCACCTTTTAGCGTAGTACACTTGTCCGAATTATAAGAACACGAACTGTAACTATTTCAAATGAATTTACCCAATTGTTACACAAAATCAAATGGTGTGTTTTCTCAAACTCTATATAGTATTCAGTGCAAAATAAACAAATGTATTTTTAGAAACAAACACATAGAAAGTGAGTTGGAAAACAAATAAACTCATCGTCGTTATCTTAGGATAGTTCGCGAAGAAGGGTGATCAAAGCTGAACTTAACTCATGATTACCAATCAAACGAGATAGTTGAGAACTCAATAATGAACGTATCGAAAGGGATTTGTAAAGTTGGGTCGCGTACGGCCCGACTGGTAGGCCATTGGGCCGCACATGAAACGGCCCGATAACATGATATTGATCATACTTAAACTTAAACTTCCCAGATTCCATCAAATCTGCCAAATCTTATTACAAAATGATACAGACATACGGAAGTTTTCAAAGCTCAAAATTATCCGTTTCAACAGCACTCCGCCATCAAAGTAAACGCGTTTTTATAAAGTTTGCCATTTCCGCCAAATTAAATTGCCAGTAGAGAGCAAAAAAATAAATCTTTTGTATTTAGATTACAAATCAATAGAAAATGTAAATTATAGTAATAAGTAGTAACATAACTTTTTAAATGAAAATGAACTCTTGATTACACGTTATATTCTTAATTATGAGGTTTCTTGCACAAACCTTATAATTATGAAAAGAGCTTTTCACTGAATAAGAGAATCGTTAAAGAATAGCTCTACTGTTTTCTTAATAATGTGAATTTTGTAATAATAAACGTAACATTCAAACCCATACTCTGATTTTATTATAATTATGTCTGGGGCTTAGAATTTTCTAACAGTACCTACTTATGTATGTTTGAGATGATTAAATATAAAGTTTATTAGAAGAAAATCAATAGTCCTGGACCTGTTAGACCTGGGTATGTCCTAAAACTGCATCCAGCACCACCGGAGGACGGGCAGCAGCGTCCTGGAGCATTCTGCCAAGCCGTATTCAAGCCGCCTGCATACGTGGGGATTATAACAACGCCCCCCGTCATAAGGTGGAGGCCATCGTCCATCAGGGGAATTCTTCTAGATGATGATGATGAGAAAATCAATAGGCTACGTGGTCAGCCCTAGTGTGAAAAGTTAAGGCTTTACGTGCTTATACTACAAATCACCGGACTGACAATTAACATGTCATCCGACCCACGGTAGCGATCAATTGTAAATGTCACTCAAGTTATAAGAAGAAAAGATTTATGAAACATTTCACAAATATGAAAGCAAAGAGTGAAGCACGTCCCTCGAGCCCGCCTACCCTATGAAACCGTTCCGGCAACTTTGCACCGATTCTGTCACAAGTTTCTATGAAGCCCAGTTCGCTCGCAATGGCTTCCTAGTAATTTGAATTTGTTTGCGAAAACGCGAGTAAGTCAACGTTTCCGCGTTTTGTTTAAAGTTTTATTTTCCATCTAAAGTTTGGGCAAACACGCGTATTACTTTCCCCGCCGCGAGACCTTAATGGAAATTGGCTCCAGAAATGCGATTTGCGAAGAAAAATACAACTGCGAATGTAAATAACTCAGAATAAAAAACTTGTAAGCGATCGTATTTAATCTGTGAGATGACAGATCCCATGAGTCAAAGTAATCGGTAACCGGATTAAAAACGAATTGCGTCAAAAATTACTTTTATAATATCGGGGTACTTATTTTTGCTACAAGTGGGTTGTGATTTTACCCCTGCCTTACCCCTGTTTATGTTTTTGGAATGAAAAATCTTAATAACATAGATGTTAAAAAAAAGTAAAAATAAGTTTTGTGGCTTAGGTAGTAGTTACTAATTTTTGTTCTATGGTTTGAGGTTAAACTAAACCCCCCTTCTCCATATTAAGTGGGAACCGTTAACACTGAAATACACATTAGGTCAGTTGATAAAACGTTTACGTTCAAGAAACTGTAGAATGAAAGCTATATTTATCTGTCCCGTTCTTTCACACTCGGCTCCGCGGGTAACACTTTACCACTTCTATTACACTAACCTTCTATTTAATTGAAAGTCTTAATTTATCACTTCAATGAATTAATAGCTGCTTGTGTTGATACTTTTAAATATACAACAAAGAACACTATGGTGTGTTATCGGTTCGGTCGGTTGTCAGCGAGTTCCCATTTGAGTGTTTGAAATAATATAACATCAATGGGGGGTTTTCGCACACTTAAATAAAAAGAAGCTCATTGTCGATGGCACTGACCTTGCGCTGACCAGATCTTGTCTGTCATTGTCAAGTTTTTATTTTATCTGATATGCCACAGAACAAAAATATTTATGCTGTTTTTTACTGACAATGATAAATAATCAGCGCCATCTATCGAGTTGATGAGAACTACTTTTTTTTTAAACATGCTTGGAACATGCACGTTCTTTTTTTTCTCATTATTAAACTCAGGGTTATAGGAGGCTAAGATTATCGTGATAGACTTTTATTTTAAAATTGAGTGAACGAATTTCAACACGCTATTTTTTTGGTCTACTTCGTCCGTCTGTAGGTACCGTCCGTCTGTTTTGTCCGTAGAGACTCTTTTGGCTAGACGTCTTAAACACACAATATTATAAAATAAGTTTTTTTTTTTTTTAAAAAACGAAGAAATATCACACTACCGTAAACATTTCTGTTATGCCGTGTTCCGTGGGTCGATGCCGGTTCGTTGTATCGTGAGTAGTTTTTAACTTTCGAACAATGTTTACCAGGTTTCGTAAGTACGTTTTTCGAGAAAATTTATTGCGAGGATGTTAAAGTTTTGCTGAAAACATTTCTGCTACACCTTTAAAACACTTGTTTACTTTGGTGTGGAGCGTTAAAAATGCAGTTTATCCCACTGGGCGACCTCAATGCCGTCGGCAGCTGACTTATAGTCGCCGTTTCTCCAGTAGGGGTCAAAGACATAAGATTTACTATTCCCGCGTGTGGAGACTGCTGCTACAGAATGCTAGAATTCATCAGTTTGTTTCGTTAAAGATGCAGTTTAATGCACCGCTGCAGTGAGTGCAGTGTGTGTGTATTTCAATTAGTCGGTATGGAGCCAACGTAGCTATACATTAATCGGTTTAAAAATCCAAAAGTAAACAATGTTCGAGTCGATTGTGTTGTATTTAGAGCTGGGGGTTATGCTCTATGAATACATAAACTCCATAATGTTCACGTAACGTCATGTCAAATTTTCCGGAAAATAACAAGTCTATTATAAGGGTTTTTGGTCCTTCTTAACCGACTTCAAAAAAGGATGAGGTTCTATGTATGACTGTATATATATTTTTTGTTAATGTATTTTTACCGATTTCTGGATCGATTTTTAAATTATTTTTATTTATTTTTATTTGAAAGAGTATACTATCGAGATGGTCCCTCTCATATTAATTTGATGTCGGTTGAATTTTTTATTTATAGTTCCTTGTAAATTATTGCTATTTATTGTTTTTCTAAACAAATCTGAACATAACTTAGACCTAAATTATACTTGATCCGAGGGGTTTTCAATTTAGCTCGTCAACTAGACAGCGGGTTCAGTAGTAGGGTATTTACTACTGAACCCGCTGTCTAGTTGCCATGTAGTTCATTTGGTTGTATCTTTATTTTTTGACCCACGACGCTAAAAGGTACGCATCAAAGAGGAGACTGGACTGAGCTACCAGCATATACGCAATATAGGATCTCAAGAATTTTTGCCTACTAACCTACAAACTTCATTATGAAGATGGCTCCCAAAAAACATGCAAAAAGAGGGGTGTCATAAGTTGAGTGTGTATTTCAGTATGAGGTATCGTAGCTCCCAAACGGATGAACCGTTTTTGATTAAGTTTTTTTCGTTTCAAAGTTGACTTGATCGAAAGTGTTCTTCGCTAAACTCTAGAGATTCGGGGTTTTTGAGTTATTTATTTATTTTATAATTGTTTAAACTTATCCTTTACAAAAATAAAACCGCTAATGATTTTTACCAGTCCGACAACAAAAGCCACTGGTAAAAGAGATAGACTGAAATTTAACCGTTGATCCAGTAAAACAAGCCGGACTTATTTACTGCGAATGAAGAGATTTGACCAAACAATACCATTACTCACAGGGAGGCGGATTTGACATCCAATATCTCAGGATGACGAGCGCAGTGCGGCGCAGGCCGCAGGGGTTTGTTCGCAAAGTCACAATTCTAACACTACTACTGTTACGGACAGGCGTGATACTTATACCGCTAGGCGAAACTCGCCCGTCTTGTCACTCTATAGCTCGAGCTCGAGAAACGAGCTGTTCAAGCTACTCACGAGTGACACTACAGAGTAAGTCAGAGTGCTGCGTTTTTAGAGTACGATTCAAATAAAACCCTTGGTAGTGGCTGGAGTGGTGAATAAGTGAGGGCGAGTAGAGTCGGGGAAGGCGCTAACTTATCGCAGTCATTTGTTAGGCTGCTTCGGTCGCTACCCGATCCAATATGGGCGAAAAGACCATCATTTTACAGATTTAGTGTCAGTTTAAAACCCCTATCTTTGACTAATGCACCCAAATATCGGAGATAGAAAGCGACACATACAAAATCGTACGTACTCTTAGGTAATAGTCAAACTGTTTCAGCTTCTTTTAATAGATCTAAGTACGTTCAATTAAATTAATGTTTTGCTACTTACAGTTGGACCTGGGTAGGTATGTCCTTAAACTGCATCCAGAACCACCGGAGGACGGGCAGCACCGTCCTCTCGGTTAATGGTGGTGAGCATTCTGCGATCTCCAAGCCACCTGCCAAGCGTGGGGATTATGGCAACCCCTACCTATTAAGGGGAAGGCCTTCCTCCAACAGTGTACGCTTTGTGGCTGGCGACGGCGTTCAATTTAATAAAAAAACAAAAATTGGTATGTGTGGTTGGCCAACAGTCCAACATTGGTCGCATCTGAACTAAATTTAACATTATAATAAATCAGACATTACTTTATTTGCGACAAAAACATAATAACTAAACAAAATATAAGTATAAGTAAATATATGTATATACTAGCTGTACCCGCAACTTCGTTTGCGTGAAGCGTTAGTTAGAACCTCCAGACCAAATTAGTGGCTATTGCAATATTTATCAAGTGTTTCTCTGTTAACAGTATTGTTGGTAACATGTCCTGGAGGGAAAACAAATAAATTTAACACATCGCTCAAATAAAGCTGGCCGTGACGGAAGCAGCTGGTGGAATTGTTCAAGACCGTGAGCCGCAGCGGCTCTCCCCGTGCCTTGTTGATTATAGTTCCTGGTGAAACTATAAGGCTCACGGAAACTGCACACGCTTGAAGCAGAACGGGAAGTTATTGGGTATGTATGTTAGTCTGTAACACTGAAGAGAGAAGTAAATACGGCCGTCGCATTACTGTGGTCTGTAAGGTATCTGTTATATGAGCCCGTGTTTTTTAAGTAACACCTGTTGCCTGAAATAAAAGAAATAAATGAAAAAAAGTCGTAAAATAAGTCAAAATATTAAGCAAAAACCTTAGCAAAGTTTCAAAACTAAAACTTGTTCTCTTCTCTACCTAATTTGGATATAGTAGTATATATTATAATAATATTTATGTAGTCACGTTAGTCATCTTACTGAGACTTTTATTAGACTCGCTAGTATTTAGAACTAATTGCGCTAGTGGTGCCTAGTGTCCATATTAATTTCTTGTCTTCTTAGCAAGCTAAGAAAGCATCATAGTTGCTATAATAGTTTAGTTACTGGGAGAGATGGCGCTAAACCAAGGCCAAGTCGCTTTCAAATTACCATAGATTAAGTATATTAACAACTTAATCTATGAAATAACCAGCAAAACGCCGATTTTTTGAATAAAGAAAGATACTGTAGCCTATATGTTCATCCATATTTTGAATGTTTATTTGGCGAAATTTCGTTGAATTCTTTCCAGCCGGTTTTTTTTACTTGGCACTAACATTTTGGTACATAGACATTGTTAGACATACCTACAATGAAAACCAAAACACTAAAGCAACACTAAATCAGGGACTAAGATAAATAAAATTTAATTTTTAATACATTACCAATTATCTTATTAAAAGAGAGAGTTATTTGAATATTACTAAAATAATAAGAGTAACGGACTCGTGTTTTCAAAAATAGCGAAAGGTGTAAAGTTTTTTATTTTAGGTATTATGAATCCTGAATCCTGAATCGCGCAAACCATATTTTGTGTGCCCGTTGATCCAGTATTAGGTGGTTCTTACTGGTAAGGTAGAAATAGTGTACAGTTGTTCTGGATTTACACACTTATTATATGTATAGATAGTGTTTCCTTTTTCAATAAACAAATGCGAAAAAAGAGAATCATGTCTCGTCAGCGCCATCTATCCTTTGGCTGTAGAACTACGTTCTGACAGATGTTAGGAAACTTCTTCTTCTTCTTGATTGATGAGAATGTGATATTTACTTTTTCTATTGAAATAACTAAGCCAGTAGGTACAAAGATAATATCGTTCTATATTTTCTAAACATCCGCCTGTCACAAAACATTGTTCGTTGTTAGTAATCGAATCCACGGAACATAATCCAGACGATTGGCAATTTCATTACAATGTTCAGAACAAAACGAATTGTGGAACGGAATGGAAAGGAAATTGATGATATAAGGTTACAGGAGCGGGCGAGGACGCGAGCACGGCAAGCACTGCGTTTTGTCACATTGCTACTGTAGGTACCTACTTATCGTTATATACCTGCTTTTATATTAAAGACATTGAAAGCGGCGGATTTACACATTTGCCGCCAGTAGGCAATTCAAATTTTGCCGATCTCTACAATTAGATAACCTAACTTAATATGACCCTCATATGAACTTAGTTCACAATCATGTCATAGTGGTTGATGATGACAGTTCACTAATTTTGGTCAGAAGAGAACATTTTTTCGTTGAATCTGTTGGGAAACCTGTCTATCAATGAGGACGAGAAATGTGTTAACCCTGAAAGTATCACTTACACTCGGATATAACTAGATAATAACTAGAAGTATAATATTATACATACAATAATCATATATTTTTGTATGAAGTGTTTCCACACTTATGTGTTTAAAGCAAAATTATGACCTCGGGCAGGACTCAAACCTGCATACGAGCAGCTGCCAATTGCTTCCGTCCCAACTGCTTTGCCAATTAAGCTACAGAAGTCTCTGCCTTAGATGTCAAATTTCTCAAACTGTTTCAAGCTACCAACTAAAAAGTTGGTGGCGCCATCTGTAAATTTTTGTAACACATATTTTCCCGGATATCATAATTTATCTTCCTGTTTAAGTTTTAAAAACATGCAATAATCATGTCGTTTAGTTATTTAGCTATCACATCAACAGCCGGAAGACGTCCACTGCTCGACGAAGGCCTCTCCCTTAAAGGGAGGGGTGGAGGGGGGTTATTTAGCTATGTAGGTAAGTAATAATATGTATTGTTCAGTATTCAGTGTAATTTCCAAAAATGAAATCCAATCCAATTAAAAAATGTTTCAAAATAACAGCGACGTAAGTCTTAAATCCCTTAAAAGTTTAATCATAATCTTATCACATAACTAACATTGTAACCCATTTCGCGCTAATCCCGTGCAGTGTTAGCCCAAGCCTCCCGCGAGCTGCACTCCGGTAACAAAACACCGGATATTTAGCGAGCTAACATCGCTCAACAGCGGCTAATGAAAGACGACGAGCTGCATTAATAAAGAGCTGAGGGAATGACTCTCGATCAACAACGGTTAGCTTACTTGGGGTCATAAGCAAAAGCAATAGGGATATGCATGAGTTTCAATTATTAAAAATAATAGAATAAGTGGACAGTTTAACTGAATCCGATGCTTAAATAAAAAAAAAAAAATCGGCTGGTAATGTTCTGAAATATAAGCGTTCAAAATGTTTGGGAGGGAGTCATCTGTCCCTTTCTAGCAAAGCACGTGCTAGTGTAGAATTTGTTTGGAATCATAGACTTTGACGTCATAAACCTAGTATAGTGCCTTCCCTGTCTAACACGAAACTAAAATGTTCATAACTGCGTTATTTGTGCACATATTTAGATTTTATTTTCTATGATTTGTTTGGTTTCGAGTCAGCTTTTTTGAGAGTCAATAAAAAAAATGCAATGCATATTCCCTATTATACTCGGTCAGTTTCTTGTCCGTATGGTCCAGTATACTGCGGGCAGCTATCTCACTAGCGCTTTTTGATATTTTTAAAGATTCAAAATCAATAAAAATCGTTATGACAAATCGCAATCGGTCAAATAACTTTTTTTATGCTATCAAATGTCGAGACGAGCGGTACGTTCGCCTGGTGGTAAGCGTCACGCCTGCCACTAACAGTAACAGTGCCAGAATTGTGAACTTGCGAACACAATCCTGCGCCGCACTGCACTGCGCTCGTCACCCTGAGATATTATATGTTAAATCTCTTCATACCCAGTAATTTATCTGGTAACATTGCCTTTCAAACCGAAACACAGTAATGCTTGCACACTACTGCTTGGCGGTTGAATAACTGGCAAAGGTGTGGTATAACAGGCAGACTCTGCCTGTCCTACCACTACAAAAACTACTACAAAAAATCACTACAAAATATCATAGTACAGTGTTTTTATTAAACTTTGGCTGGACATAGGCCTACTCTCGAAGGGCGTTTGGCCCCTTTCATCCACGCTGGCACAGTTACGGGTTGGTGGATACGTCACGTACGTCGTATATTGTAATATTTCTAATATTCTAAGTCGTCATTGAATTTGTTCTCCGGACGTATGCAGGTTTACTCACGATGTTTTCCGTCGCCGAAAACCCAGTGGTATCACAATCTATACATAAATTCCAAAGAGCTCATTGGTACGGGCCCGGGATTTGAACTCGTGACATCACGTTATTAAGTCGAGCGGCCTCCCAACTGGGTTACGACGACTTTTTACTTCCTATTTGAGGTCAAACTCAAAACTTCAAAACAAAAATACTAACTTTTTGCATGGAACAGCTGTTTTTTTATTCGCGATTTCTATGTTGGCCCCATACTAAAAGTTGTTTGTTTTGATGTACAGAATATGCCCTTAAAAGGATGCTAACTGATTAGAACTAAACCTGTATAACAGAGAGAGAGCTAGATCCTCCAAGTATATAACTAATACCATACAAATTTTATAACCTGTACCAGTTTGGAAGCGTTCCAGCCTCACAAAATAAAACATTTGAAATACTCAAGTTAATAGTGACGTATATAATTTTTTTACAGAAGTCGGATGTAGCGAGCGCTGGCGTGTAGTTCCATCTAGTGTGTAATTATGTTTGTTTTGTTTCAAACCCCGCCGTAGTGTCGGGGGTGGGCACCCAGGGCGGGCGGGAATCTACATCCATTAACGTCGCTGAATTTGTGGGTTTCAGACACATTTGGAACAAAACTCTACATAACACGTGAACCATTCTTCGAAGAGCTTTAATAAATAATGGTTCTTAAGTCTATTTTAGTAGTATCTCGCTTCACATCTCGAGGCTAGCAAAGTTGCCAACTCCATACCACGACCAGGTGTTACTTGGCATCTAAAGAGTTGCTAGATTTGCAAAATTTTACGAAAATAGCTAAATTTAAACAGAAATAAATTTCACTAGCTAAAATCAACCCAAAAACGTATTGCAATTATTATTTTTGAATGTCTATAAAATGTACAGTATTTTTGCTAAATGCTACTTAGTGCTACAAGTAGATTGAATAATAGGAGCTGTTTATTAAAATTCCGTGCTCAACATACGAAAATTGTACTAGATCTAGCACTGAAAGTGCTAGTTAGTGTTATCAACTCAGGTAACACTGGGCTTTAGTTTACATCGAACGCCGCGCGTGATACCGCTCATTTGCTCATTTCGCTTTCATGCGCTCAGAGCTTACCCGTATCAAGTCATCTAATTAAAAACTAACTTTATCTCTGTGACATAACGCTCAACTTTAAATGGAAATATTTATGAGATGGCTTCGCTACGTGCTTAATTTTACACGTACGATATAAACTTTATCTCGTTACCATAGGGCTGAAGTTAAAGCGGCGCGATTTGTTACAATTTCACTAGGTGTTCGGCACCGGCTCTTTATGTGTCTATTCCTAAGTGGATGCGTACATTAAATTATATCATAATTACGTCGGAGCGTTTGCGACGAGAAATATTAATTTATCCCCGCTTTTGTATGGCGCGCGTTAAAATTATTGCTCGTGATAAACTTTAGTATGTTATAATTGTTTTTATTTGAGTAACAGGCTTCGATCAAAGAAACTAGATCAATGGTGACAGGCTTTGTTTATGGGAATTATCTGTGATTAATATGCTTTTCTTTGTCACTTCTTCAAAGTTCAGCAACGTTTCAAGTTTCTTCATTCTGTCCTCCATCGCTCTCTAAAATTATCAGAGAATTTGGCGCTTGAAACAAAACTAAATTATGGTATTCATCGTTTTCAAGTCTGAAATTAAATATTTATCCCGTGTTTATTTTATAGTCCAGGTTTTTTATCAGCCATCACAAAACTTAGGCCTTTACTTAAGAACACCACTTAAAGTTATAAATTGGTCAATTAATACTTACGTTAACGTAACCACGTTATAGTTATTAAAAATGATGTTAGTTAGTAAAATATAATTTATTTTTGCGCAGAAATTGAAGTAACTAAAGCCAGGTAAGTAAATTGAAGGCCCTACTTAGTCCATAGCTAGGTACTATAGATATACCTGATGTCAATAACATAGTCTACGTGTTTATCTGTCAACCCATATATCTATACACAGACAAATAATAGTACCTACAAACTTAATAGCAACAAATACAAGCTCGCGCTAAACTGCATCAAGTACAGCCCGTTAATTTTGATACTCAAAGCCAGGACAGAAGCAGATATCCGGCGGCACGACAACACAAGTCAGTAAGTTAGTATCATTAGTGCGGTGACGCAGAGTACACATTACATTAATGCGAGCACGTGGCCTGGCGGGTAAGTGGGTACGTTTAATGAGCTCTAATGAGCGAGTGGTTCGAGCGGACCCGGCGCCATGAGCAGAATGAGCGCATTACAATGAGCACTCGACAAACTAATCGGTGCGCGCGACGTTCATAACGTGTGGAACTGATTTATATGAAGACCTAAATGTACGTTTAAATAACACTGGATTTATTTCGGGTTACGCGTCTTTTAATGTTTTGCTGAAATTGTAATAATAGATGGTTAATCGGTTAGTATGCACCTGTGTATGTGTACCTATATTAATTTGTTCAACAGTAACTAGCAAAACGTTGGTGAAAAAAATCTAATAATCTAATTTCACACAGCGCCATCTATATAGTCCCAAACCAAGAAAAGCTATGTAATTGGTCAAATAGTTGTGGTGAGGTGTGGCAACATTAGATATCAGTGCGACCAGCTACTGCATTAGTTTTGTGTAATTATACAATCTGAAATATTTTTTGTCGTCTTTCATCGTTTAGCATAGCAGCCTTTCTGCGAATCAGTAGAATCTGATTAGCATAATCAGCCCGTTAATATAGTTCACTTGTGGACATAGGCCTACCTTCGGAGAGCAAATATGTCATATCTACTACGCTGGCCCAGTTGATAATAATCATGCAGAGCTAAAACCCATAAATAGACGACCTTACGACCGACACGTTTGTATGAAAATGTTACGTGATATGCGATGCGAATGAGAAGCACTAAGCGTCCTTTAGCTCTAAGCGGTAATATGTCAGTCACAGCTAAAGGTATGTTATTCACTATGACACAATTTGCCCAAGTTTTGTTGCCAGACATTTAGTACGATCTATACAGGTACATACTTAGGTAGTATGACATCGCCCGATATCGTAATTTTATCTGTAAAGTGAAAAACTCTGTATTTGCGTTAGGCTACTTACTTAGACTTTGTTTGGTTTTGTACTGTTTCTTACAACAACTTAAACAGGAAGAAAAATTATGACACTAATAACCTTATGACCTTAGGTTTAATTAGATTTTTTGTTAGTTGCGTTGGATTTAAATCGATAGCACAGATTGAATTATAGTGACTAATTCGTCAACAGTGTCGACATTTTAATAAATTGACTAAATCACCAATGTACATAGTAGTAAGCCGAAAGGTACTTATATAGTACTCTTGATTATAAATAACATAGACTATGGCATTGTCCCTGAAATCGTGTAAATATATGCTATGAATATAAGTCGACTCGGCGAAATATATGAAAAATTTTCAATGTTGACCCATGGTAAAAGTTAATGAATTGTTCACAGTTTGATTTACTTTAATTTTGCTGAACAATGATCAAGGGAGCAGAGAAAAATCACGCACAAAATGTCTGGCGACAAAAGTCCCTGCACATGTGTAACCCAGTGAACAGGCAGCTTTAAAGTATGTTTATGTGATAAAGCACTAGGATCACGCTTCGCTAGATGACGAGTAAAGTGCTCAGTGTTTACGCAGGGGTGTTCTAGCTAACATTTACATAATGCTAAAACACTTTTCTTGTAGCGGAAAGTACAACACATTTTTTCTGTGAAAAATTTTTATAGCAGAGAAATCGAGTCTTTATAACTTTCTTCATAAATCATTCTTTGTTCTTGACACTTCCTTTTGAATATTGGTTTAAAGCTGGTAAATATGACACAATAATAAATTATTATGTAAAATCTGTTTATAATATGACAGTTTTCACCTAGTTTGGGGCTCACCGTTAATTATCTTTTTTTAATTTTTAAGTAAAAATTGTACTACTCTATTTGGTAATAATGATATGTTTATGTTTTTTTATGTTTATATAATATAATAATGTTTATTTGCCTTAATAACAATAAAAAAAATAAAAAAATATTTCTATTCAGTTAACTCTCCAAGTGAACTTAAAACTTAACTTACTTATTTTACATTTCAAGGAAAACTTACAACCTCTTCACTCATAAATACAAATGATTAGCTCTATGAGTGGGCCGCCTACAAGTTCCCGCCATTAGAACAAGAAATTAGAGTTTAATCTTAATACTGTGTATTTAGCAACAGTATACTGTATGACATAAACAACGAAAATGAATGATTGTATAAAAAAATAGTATGAGAATTATAATTAATTAAGCTAAATGCGAGCGTATAACATAGATAATCTTTCTTGTGTAGAGACATCTTATTATTTTAACAGATAGACTACTTTACTTATTATCTCAAAAAAGTGGTGTAGAAGTACGAAAAATCAATATAAGTACTAATATTTAGTAACAAATATATTTAATTTAATAATATTTATATTTATAACATAATTTAATTATAATAATAATATAATTTATAAATACATAAATAATGTATGAGTAGGTACGAACGAGGTTAAGCAAAGTCATAAACACCGATTAGCTCTTGAGAACAATCCAAATATTTACGCCTTACACCTAAGCCCAGAAAACGTATTACATCCTGGAACGATACAGTCCGAATAGGTAAATAATTTGATTCAATCGGCAACCCTTCACCTTTAGTCCTCTGCTCACAATCGAGTTCCAAAGTGCTGGGTCGATGGGTCCCCTCTGTAACCCGGGTCACTTGGCTGCTAGCTGCGTCCCGTGGTTTCACCTGCTTCGATGATTGTAAAGAAATCGTACATTTATCGCGTTAAAATTAATAACTGAGCGAAACGAAGATCTAATCCTATTTTCTGTTCGGAATGGGTTAAGCAATTATGTGTCCTACGAAAGAGCACGCTTACCTAGAAGGAACCCAGAATTTGCTCTAGATTTGAAACTTGAATTGAACTTGAATTTGAACTTTATTACGTTTCGGGTAACGCAGACTCCGGCAGAAAGTTCCACAACTTCTTGGAGGAATCGTCATTTGTATATATGTATATTTTTTCGAAAATAACTTGCAAACCGTTGATCATATCTTAATGAAATGTTGTTGGCAAGTAGTTTGTGCACATACATTTTTATGAATATTTATGCCATATCGATCAACGGATTCTGAGGATAAAATGGTTGCGAGGGTACAATCCGGAGCAAAAAACTAGCAAACTTTTTGTAAATCAATCTTTTCATGTTCTTTTAGCTGAACTGTAAAAATGAAAAAAAACCCAAAAAGATATATGAGTAACTTTTTATTGTTTAGCGGAAGATTATTTTACCATATTTGTCTAGTGTATTTCTGCTTCAATTATAATTTAAAGTGGAAATAGGCTAGACTAACGGTGGTGAGCATTATGCGAACCCCATGCCGCTTGCCAAGCGCGAACAAAATATGGGAAGCCAAGATTATGGGCACTCCTCCCTAATAAGGGGGAGGCCTTCGTCTAGCAGTTGACGTCTTTCGGCTAATGTGTGTGTGTGTGTGTCAAAGTTATTAAAAGTGCAACAAACACACAACAGTGAATGAAGAGAAAAACAAACTTACTTCCACACATACCTAGTCGGGTCGAGCCACATTACCAAGGCCCTATTGATACGGCGCGTGATTTATCAAGATCATAACCCTCACGTCTGAAATGTGACGTCGTCGATACGTGTTGTTACCTCATATTTATGACACTTTTACCTCGCTTTTCTACTCGAAGTTTCATGATGGAAGAATAATGTTTTTTGACTACACGTCTTCCAGTGGCGTAGACAGATGAGATTAGTTCTGTTATATCAATATGAATAGAACTAATCTAATTTGTCTAAATTATGTTGACATTGGATTTCATCGGCTTCTATGCAAACCAATTACTTTTGTAGTAGGCTAGTAGGTTAGGTAAGTTGATTAGGTAGTTAAATTCTATGCATGTCATCAGCTTTTTCATCGTCATCATCGTTTTCAGCCCGTAATCAGCCCACTGCAGAGCATAAATATATACTATTGTCATCCCGGTCCTGTGACAATCTTATCCAGAATCGATCTTGTACGGGTATGTGTTTTTTTATTATAGGCACGTGCTCTTTAAAAACAAAGTTTTAGTTTTGTTCAACTATTTATAGTGTTGTCGATAGTCGATTAGGTGGGTTGTTGTAAACTCGCCACAAAGTAAATTGGCCATAGTTTTTTTTGGTGTAAAGTCGTCAAGGGCTTTTTTTTTAAGTTGTTTCGCCACATATTATTTCTAACTGTTGTAAACTTGCCACATTGACTTTTTTCCGTACAGACTGCAGAACAATCCGAGAAAAATCAAACAATAAATTGATTCACCATACTCGGAAACTACTCGGAAAGAGGTCCATTTATTTTTGAAAAGAGGAAACAAAGCTATACATTTTGTGTCACATGATTCGGGTTGGATTTAATGTTAATTTTGTATATATTTGTGCGTTCTTAGTAAAAGTAATCACCCAAAAACAAAATAATCTATTTAATAATACAAAATGAGATTTGACTATTTTATGGCGTAATTTGTATTCCCAGTAATTGAGAAAATAGTAAATTTTTCATCGGCTCTAAGACTCGAATGCATCTCACACTGCAGTACTTGTAGACTTTGCAGGGGTATAATATCCCGTATCATTTTTTATTGCAAATCCTCGCAGTACACGAGGCACTGTTCAAACTGTAAGCTTGCTACCAAACACTCGGATTTACTGACGCGACGTTAGCTTCGTGCGTAATATACAGGAAAGTACCTATAAAACTTTATCTTTAGGCTTGTAGTGGAACTTGCTGATGTTATACGGAGCGCGTTCTTAGCGCCTCACTAAGATTTTTTGAGTCCTTATTATACACAAACACGGCTGGACCTATAACTATACTGTGTTGACATTAAACATTATAAAAATATTTGGATTTATACCGAATTGGCTTTACCTTTAAGAGGGATACCCATAAAAAATATTATTTGATATGTCTTTAGTACTTAGATACGAGTTAAATCGTTTAAAAATACCTTTTTAAAATATAATAAAGAAATAAAGACGTTATTCTCTGTAAAAAGATTTTTACAATAACAGCTTAATTAACTAGTATAAAAATGTCAGCATTAATGAAAACGATATATGCAACCTTAGGATGAAAGTATTCAGACAAGAAAAAGCCAGAGTATGCAATAATAAACCGTCAAATAGGTATTTGGACCATATCAACAGATATGTGGCTTGAGATAATACTTTGCCTGGAACAAGGACAAGTATTATGAAGAATTGTTTCCCATTTTAGGTAAAATGGAGATTGTAAGAACATTTTGAATATTTTCCAGCTTTTCCGGTTTGCATAACAAAAAACAGCTATTCTAGAGCTTCTGGTATCCTCACGTCGTCATAAAGTTTGCCTGCGCAGAGCAGTGGTTTCTAAAATGAAATACGGTAAATTAAAACGATATAATCGAGTTGCGAAGTTGAAACTCGGGCCGAGTGGCGAAACGTGCTGTTAGTTTAGTTTTAACGCAGGTTTTAATATCAATTTAGTTTAGAGTCGAGGTGGACTCTCTGCATAGTGGGGTGGACCGAATGGGGTGGTCTGCGGACGCTCTTAATTCTATCCGACACCGGACTGAATAGAAGCGAAACATCCAAACAAAATAACACATTTTTTAAAGGATATGTTTTCTTATTACCGACGTTGATTCTATCAGTACGAAAGTGTGTATCTGTATTAATGTATGGGATAAGTTTTATTTCGTAACAATTGAACAAATTAGGATGAGGTATGCTTATATCTTGCGCGTGGCGACCACGAACGGGAAGACGAGGCGCAGGTGGCCTCCCATTATGTGGACAACCGGTGGATGCAAATGGCATTGGTGGTGTTGATGCCAATGACGCTTTGTCCCCTTAGACCGCCACGATGTACGTGTACGCTAATCTGCCATTTGCATCCACCTGTTGCCCTTGACCGCAACCGCCTTTGTTCAGCAGTGGACATCTCCGGGCTGATGATGATGATTAAACCTTAGGAGCATGGACTTCTTTTTATAAAGAAAAAAAAAGTTTCTGCAGTTGTTAGTACGTGAACACGCGGGGTACTACTTATTAATTTTACGCAAGTTATACGTTTTATTTTTTTATATCGGTGATTCTAAACGATCACCGATGTTAAGCAACGGACGGTCCGGTCAGTCTTCGGATGGGTGACCGTGAGTGGCATTTATTTCTGAGCGCTACCGTGGGTCGCATGACACGTTAAATTGTTGGTCCCGGTTGTTTGTTCTAGTTTCTATAACAACAACCGTCAGCCATGTCAGAGGCCTTCGGGCGGCACATTAACTCTGACACTAGGGCTGGCCACTCAGCCTATACGAACGAACGAACGATACGTTTTAAAACTCTATTAGGATTTTTTGCTCTACGAAATATATTACAGAGTTCATATCTCAAAGCTCTGTATTTAGATCGTTCGGTATCGAGTTTGTGTAGTGTGCTAGACATTGTTTCACTATTCGAGGCGGGGTGAGGGGTCGGGAGGGCCTGCGGTCGCTCTTGGGCAAACACGGGGAAATAGGGTTTACTAGGTTTATTTCTATTTTACGGCCCTCGAGAGCTGACAGTTATGAGCTGAGCCCAAGCCAAACATGTCATAGTGCAGCATGTTTTACGGGAATCTGTTGAGTTGGCGAAACTTGAATTTGGGGCTTAGGTTTAGTTTTTATTTAGGTATCTGTTACGGATTTATTACTTTATTTAAATTTTCTCGATATATAAATAAAATTAGCATCACTGGTGACGAGGCTTCGAGAGAGTAGCAACAGCATCCTGAAAGTCATAGCCGACGATGACCCGAAATATCCTGTGTACTGAGCCGTCTTATATGAGGACTATGATTCCTCAAGAGATGCCTCCTAAAATTCCTAAATACATGACGCATTGATGTATCCGCTCATTTAGTATTAGAATATTACTAACGCTAGTTTATAAGCTTGCATGTTTTTCTTTTTATTTATGTACTAACAGAAATGGATCGGTAATTAAAAAAAAAACCTAATATACCCAGTTTTATTCAATTTTTTTCTTTTTAAACCTTTACGCGTATTCAACTGATTATTATTCTATCGGCTAGGTAGTTATAGTTTCTATATGGTATGGTATTATTATGTAGAGAATATTTTTACATTAAGTGTTTCCACACTCATCATCATCATCATCAGCCCGGAGACGTCCACTGCTGAACGAAGGTCTGCCCCTTAGACCGCCACACTGTGAATCATCAAAATAAAATAATAATAATAATATAATATAATAATTAATTAATTAGGGGGGGAATTTTCGACGAATAATGTTTTCGCATTGGGTTTTAATTTTAAATATCTAGTATTTTATAAGGAGTTTACTATTAATTACTTGACATATAAACATAAAGGATTTATTACATGTGACGACTTAATAAAATGTATATAATATAGGAAATATAATAATTGTTCTACACAATCCGGTGACGAGACAAGCAAGACGTTCGCCTGGTGGTAAGCGTCACGCCTGCCACTAACAGTAGCAGTGCTAGAATTGTGAACTTGCGAACACAATCCTGCGCCACACTGTACTGCGCTCGTCACCCTGAGATATTAGAGCGGCGCAGTAGTCACGTAACAGATATACTTCAAAAAAAAAATTATCTTACAGTCGAATTGAGAACCTATAGCAACCTACCAAGTTGTCCCTTCAAATGTTTTCCGTTCTTAGAACAGCGTTCTCCCGTCTTTCTTGGAACATTTTATGCAGACTTTCAGAGCACTAATTATCCCCAATTAGCTTGAATTACATACAATTACTTACAAGGAGGTCGCGTTAGGTATACTCGCGGGTATTCGGAACTTTCAACCGTTACGTCTCAGTACCTACTGCGATTTCACGGTTCAAAGGAAATGAGACTATATTTATTGATGGTGAATGTTAAAATCATCATAATCTTTGTCGTCAAGAAATTACTAAAACATTTTTGAGAGTAAACGAATAGAGAATCAGTTGTACACTACTGTGTTCTAATACAAGTAATTAAAATAAAAACAACTGACTTCAAATTAATATGGGACCATCTCAACCCATTCAAATAAAAATAATAATTTTCAAACTCAGTCTACAATTTACTGACGGAGAAATCGGAGAATATACATTTAAAAAACATAAATAGGTACATTCGAACATAGAACCTCCTCCTTTTTTGAAGAGGGTTAAAAAACGATATATAGTTGAACATAGAACATCCTTTTTAGAAGTCGGTAAAAAAATAGTGACCATGGCCACGAGCCAATTTTTTGCTATAAAAACCTGAAATATTGCGCGGCCAAAAAAGCGTACTCTATTTAAATATACACGAATAAATACTGGTACCTACTATTCAAGATTCAGATTAAAAATTATTTTCCATTGGTATTCAATAATGTTTATTGAAAATTGTACCCACAAAAATAAAGCTCTTGTCTCCGCACAAAATGTTTGAGCCAAATGAATCTTCGTTAGATCAGATGGATAATTTCAACTTTCGAGTAAACTGAATAGAGCAGCATTTAGTTTGAATAATTTAGCTTTAATCTCGGGCGTAGGTAGTTACGACCTTACGACGTAAGTACTTACTGTTACGTAGAAACTGGCTCTTAATCTTTGTCCGTAGATCAGCAGAGAGAGTTTCGTAATTAATAGCTCTGGATAATTGGATTTCGTAAGCGAAATCAAAATAAACACTTTTCATCTGATTTTGTTCACTTCCAGTCGTACAATGGGAAATCTATTTGTGAATCATGTCGGTTAATTGCAAAATGGTAGCGTTGATTTTCATTAAATTCATTTTTCGTATAATCTTTTTTTCGTTAAATTGAACATTCGTATTTATTATTTTACTTATTTTGTCAAGTTTCATATTGATTTATATGATAAATGAGTTTCCGTATGATATTCATTTACCGAAATGTAGGTAAGTTGGAGCGCGCTTAACCAAAAGACACCAATTCACAAAACGCATTAGGGGCCATCCATAAAGTACGTCACATGTAAAGGGGGGGGGGTCGACGAAATGTGACATGGTGTGACAAGGGGTGGGGGGGGGGGGGGGGGGGTGTTCCTAGTTTTGTGACATCACATTTCAAAATTTTAAATTATTTAAATTATTAAGCTAGACGTGCCAGAGAAATTCTTTGTTTGGATGATATAAATGATGATGCCATATGGTTGGATGAAGAAGATGTAGACACCACAAATGTTGCTGATGTTAACAACTCCACTGAGAACGAACTGACTTCTATGCCAATTATAAATAATTTAAAGGAATGGATTCAGAGTCCATGGACTGAAGACAACTAAGTTCCTTTCTTTTTCTTCAATTAATACTTTATTAATTACTTATTTTTTCAAATATTTGATGTTGATTTCACAAAAAAAAAGTAATTTGAATGGAAATGAAACTGATTGTGGAACTGCTGTTTTAATTAATTTTTTTTAGATGTAAAATTGCAAACTTGTGACGTCACACCAGGGAGGGGGGGGGGGGGGTCTCACAAATGTGACCACCTGTGACAAGGAGGGGGGAGGGGTCTAAAAATCATGAAATTCGTGTGACGTACTTTATGGATGGCCCCTTATCGGCAGTTTAAGTTGCATCTTTTGGTAGTGGTTGGACTCTATTACAGAGTCCGCCTGGGGCAGTACCGCACCTTTGCCAGTTATTCAATCGCCAAAAACTAGTGTGCTAGCGTTACTGTTGGTTTAAAGAGCAATGGTACAAGATACTTAAATTACTGGGCATGGAGAGATTTGACATTTAACATCTCAGGGTGAAGATTGTAGCCAGGATGTCTGGCTCGTCTCGTCATTCCACTGTATAAATAAGCTGGTAGAACAGCAGCCAAGCTGGTAGAGAACTGAACTACTGTTACTGTTTTATAACGCAGTTGTTTCTCAGAATTAAAATAGTACAGTAATACTTGGAGGATCTAGCTCTCTCTCTCACAGTAGCAATAACACAATACACACAACAGTAAACAAAACAAAACTGAAAGTTTGGGCCACTCGCGGCGGTGGCAAAGGCGATTACCAAGGTTCAAAATTCCTCACGAACCTAAAATTACGATTCTCTATTCTCTATGTACCCCGACTTATATTTGTTAGGTAGGTTAAAGTCAAAGTCTTTTATTGATAAATATAAATTTACAAGTCACCAAAAATAATAATAATAATAATTCATACAGTGGATCTGTATACAATATAATAATGCTGTATACAATATAATTATTAAAAATAAATTGAAATCAAATGTCAACAATTTGACATTGCAAATGATACAATACTTAAATCAAATTAAATTATTAATATATTAGTTGCAGTTACAATGACACTTTGGAGTATTCCGATGATTGGAGTATTAAGATGATTATTAATATCGGATTAGTTATAGTCTAAGATCCGGTGAACGACGACCTTCACCCATCTGTGTAGTCGATGAAAATTGTTTGGTATCAAATTAAGTATGTTAGAAAATACAGCAGGACCTCTATAATCCGAACTCCTTATAATCCGAACACCTCTGTAATCCGAACGTCCCAGTTCTTTATATACTCCACTTTATATTCGCCGTCTCGCCAGTTGCTTACCGAATGTCGAGTGGGTATCATGAAAAATAATTTCATAATAGTATTCGTTTTATTTCATAAAAAATACCTTATAAATCCTCTGTACTGTAATCCGAACGCTCCACGAATCCGAACGAGGAGTAAATTTTTGGAGTTCGGATTAAAGAGGTCCTGCTGTACGTCGCGAGTGAGTTGGCTTAAAACTTCCTGGCAAAACTATGATTAATTAAAAATTAAAAAATAACCTTTTATTTAATATTGCACACACGAGTTAAACGAATAAAATTAATGGCAATCGAAAGTATGAATAATACAACCCAGCTAACACAGAATCTTGAAGCGCAGTGGCGTGAGATCTTAAATACTTAGGTCGGGTTTGTGGTAGTGCGAGGGTTGCAGAGCAACCTATCTATATTCGACCCCGCCCCGATCCCGAAGAGGCCACGACTCGTATCCCGCATCCCGATATTCATAAATATTGATGTATTTCCAATGGCGAAAGGAAAATTGTAACGACTAATAAAAACTGTTATTTTTACGACGCCCGCGCCGAGTGTTGATTATTTCATGAAACGGAGCCTGAAAATACAGAAGGATGCGGCCCGGTGGTTCGGTTTACTGCTTGGATTACAACTGATGAGTGAATATCATACGGACGGCGTAATCTTGCTTTATGACCTGCTTTGTATGCTAACAGCTGAAAGGTGCGGTACTGATCGAAGAGAGATTCGTACGCTTTTTGTATACAAAACAAATGATTTTTGAATATCGTGAAGGATAAGTATTTTCAAACGCCTTAAAAAAAGGATGTTCTCAATTCGACTGTATTTTTTTGTTGTTGTATGTATGTTACGCGATTACTCCGCCAACTATGAACTGATTTTGATGATTTTTTGTTCGGTAGGTAAGGATACTTCAGAGGTGGTCCCATATAAATTTTATCGAAATCGGTTCCGTAGTTTGGTGTTTAAATCAACATGAATAAAATATGAATATATCGTCCAGGTATTCGAAGTTGCAGTCGGTTGTATTTTTGTTTTTTAAAACGTAATATGTGGTTCCACTATACTTCTCGTCACTGCTCCTAACCACACCAATACCTCCCGAAGCTTTATTGTAGGTATCGTATATATAAATAAATAAAAACATTTAGTTTGTATTCGATCTAGCAAACAGGTAGTCTGTCTGCCAGATCGAAAACAAGTCGCCACCTAGAGACACGGTGAGAGAGCATTAATGAGACTAATCATTAATGGTGTTGTTTTGCTATATTGTCTCGGAGCGATGATTTAAATCCCTGTTTTCAAAATGCTCTAGACGGAAATATCTTCAGAGGAAGGATATTTTGCACGGTAATGTGTAGAATATCCTTCTTACGAAGACCTTTTTAAGATCATCTACTATGTATAGAGATTAAATAAAGCAAAACGTTACGGTATGATTTTTATTTTACGCTACATTTTGTAACTCTGCAATAAGTTTTAAAAGGGAGAATATTCCAGACCAAGTGAACGTAATGAGTGTGAGAACCATGTAGAGTAAAACTGAATTATGATAGTATCTCGTAATATAAAAGAAATATTTCAACACTTGTAAACTTGTAAAAAGGTCACACACACCCCAGTATCGATGATAGGGTTTCAAATGAGGTGCGGTCGCGCACGGGAGGATGTTTGCGCCATTAATATTAATGCGGCTCGCATCAACGCATGACTAACGCAACGAATCAGAGCAGTTACCTAATGGCGTTCATTTCAACGTAATCCAAACGTAATCACGTGCTATCGTGTTCAGGAGAGTGTTATGATGAGATGAGAGTAAATAATACAAATCCAAATTATGTTGGGGTAAAAGTTTCAGCAGCTTTAGCCTGTTTTTTTACGTCCGTCATTAGAAATATTGGTAATTGGCAAAAAGTTGTGAATTTATGCGACTAATAAGGGAACGAGGTAAATGATATCAGAAAAGAAGGCTTATGCTACTATCTATTACTAACTGGCGCCCTTAAGGTGAAAAGAAGTCTTCCAGGCAAGCGTAGAGTACTATAGGGATACGAGTATGAAGAAGAATACATAGTTAAAGTACTTATATTGAAAATATTTGGGGTAATGCAGCAAATCCTAATATTATTTTTATCACATCTATTCAAAAAGACATACATTGTTCTTCGCAAGCAGGGCAGAAATGGGCTCTTTTCCGCCCGGAGGGAGGAAAAGTGATTTGAATTTAGAATGTGGATATTGTTAGTAAAAGTTCCAATCACCAAAGAGATCAACTACGGTCATTGTATGAACAAGTAACAGATGAGAAAAAGGAAGGCGCGCGAAAAAAAAGAAGATAATTAAAAAAACAAAAACGCGTGAAATGCATTCCACCTGCGTTCGTAATTGTTTACTCAAATTCGGAATTTACTTTTTTTTATTTGAACCTTGTGTATCTTCCTCAATTTCTCAATCTTCAAAAATTTTGAAGTGAGTGTGAATAGTGAGAATGAAATAAACGTAGGTACTAATTCTTATTCATAAGTTACACTTACTTATTTTCTCATAGAGTGATAAAAAGTAGAGTATTCACCTCGGGATCAACACTATTTTTAAGCTCTAGTACTTTGAATCTCGCCTTAAAAATTGTTGTTTCCTCCCTTGGTAAACAATCTACTATTACTAGCCACATATTTTCATGGTATAATTTGTGTGAATACGAGCTTTTGCCATTTGATTGCCGCAAACCGCTTAATATGTAGAGCACTGGCTGCCTAAATAAGCCGCTTATACATGTTTCGAAACCGATCCAGTAACAGGTTAGTAACTGAACAAACAACAACACAACTCCGTTAGTAGGCAAATAAATCAACACTCGCGGCAAACTTACAACAGGGATCAAGCAAACATTTATACCCTTAATGCCAGAAGACAGATTGAAAGCTATTACAAACTTACCTGTACCCCAAATTATGTAAGTATAATAAAACACTATATCAAGTTGTACCCTTCTTGCTTTCTATAGAGTATGCTTATGTTTTTCTTTATACATTTCTTCGAACCTTTTTAATTTTTTTTACTTTTCTCCATCTATCTTGTGTTTGTGTTTGCCTTAAATATTAACAAAGGAACGATACTTGTGTTAAAGATGAAAGTTAAGGCATAAGTATAGATAATCGTCGTCAGCCATAAAACGTCCACTGCTGGACGAAGGCCTCCCTCTTAATAGAGGGGTGTTGCCATAATCCCCACGCTTGGCAGGCGGCTTGGGGATCGCAGAATGCTCACCACCGTTAACTAAGAGGACGCTGCTGCCCGTCCTCCGGTGGGTCTGGTTGCAGTTTAAGGACATACCCAGGTCAGTATAGATAATAACTAGATAGTATCGAAACTTCGTAATCTTGTACACAAATCAGTCGCCTTATGTGAAATAAAATAAATAGGGTATCCGGCATCCGCTTTCCAACGCTGCGGCCATATTTTCGCAACGTTCTTATTTAAGTACGTGGCACAAAATCGTGGTCAATGGAAAGTGCGGACAAGGAGGGCCGACCCCAAGTAAATGGGACAACGTCGAGGAGGGAGAAGAAGAAGAATTTCTTATTCAAGTGAGTGATTTGTTCACAAGGTGACGCTCAGTTTTACTATCTAATTATTTTATTATGAAAACTGACGTGGTTTTGACACATTTTTGTTTTATTTATACGGGAATCATCATCATCATCATCAGCCCGGAGACGTCCACTGCTGAACAAAGGCCTCCCCCTTACGGGAATACTCACGTTTAATTAAATGAGTGCTAAGCAGGACGCAGCTGCACGCGCGTCGGGCTCTGTTTTCACTCTTTGAAAAAGGTCACCGGATGTGATCGAAACTATAGTCGGAGTATCTAATTATTGTCTATAGGTAGGTACTTATGGTCAGGGTGCAGCGTTAGCAGAAAGTTAAATGTATTATTGCCTGAGCTGGATTTGTAGACACATTTGCTAGATTGGGCGCAACGGGATACAGTGGATAAGAAGAACGCCGCTCTAAATGAATGAGTTAATCCGCAGATCCATGGAACACTTTCACAGTCAGCCAGTAGGTAAGCCTTGCATTCTCTGGAGCAAGTTGGAATAACAACAATGGGTTTACACCTTGAGAGATATCATGATCAAATAGCTAACCTAGCAAGCTTAACAATAGTCGAAAGTGACGGAAATTACAGAAGGAAAGCTGATCCTGCCTCAAACCGAAATACACAAAGCGTAAAACGAATGGACTGATGTTTTTACATAAATATTGACTCACAAAAGTAGGCACAGATTGTATTCCTTGTTTTATTCAAGTCATACAATCATTACAGCGAGTCGTTTAAGAAAAACAGAGTTTATTTTTTGTCGTTAATGAAGACAAATAACGTCGTTACAACTTGGTTACAATAAATGGGGACCGGAAAAGAAAAACCAACAAGTTTTTAACGATTTTCCAGAACCTACCAATAACCAAAGCCACGAGTAAGTTTTTGGTTTGAACGATTTATTTCGTTCGATTCGTTAGAACTTCATTTCGTTCGTTCTCCAAAGTAAATTAAAAAACCAAAGAGGAAAGTTAGTAGCTGTTAGTGGGCTGCACACAAACAAACACTCAATACAAAATGGCGACACACCTTCCCCGTCGGAAAACATCCTCTGGTAAATCTCGTCACAATCTGCAGAAAAATAATTTCAGTTACTAAACTTGACTGTACGGTACAATCGCAAACATAAATACATAGATACAGTTTTGATTGAGTTCCGAAGTTTGGCGGAAACGGCCGAATTGCCGCGAACGGTTCCGAAAGCAATTTAACACGTGCCGTGCGGAAACATTCGCTAATGAAGGCAAATTACTCTCAAATTCCGGTACACGCGAATTGTAGCTGACTCCTAACTTGTTGCCAAGGTTAATTACATCTTTCTACAATCAAAACTTTTGTTTCAATTTGAGAGCTTCCCTAAACCATAGAATAAATAATATTCTAAACTAGCAGTCGAGAAATGCAGGCCAAGAACCGTTTTAAAACTGGAGTAAACTAGTTTTTCTGCTTCAACGGTTTAGAACGTATCAGAAGCACGTAAAGTAGTGCCTGGGTTTACACCTAGCTCGAGTAGGATACAATTTCTGGAGGTGTATGGACGCTGGCACGATGCCAACTGTACGATAGAACGAGCAATCGAACCGGCCAGCGATAGTCAATGTAGCCTCTTAATAGAAAATCTTAGTAGAGAAAAAGTATCATTCGTAGGCTTTTGGGGCTCTGGTGGTTATGAAAATACAAAATAACCGGTTTTCAACTTAACGATTGAGTTTATTTTGCGTTTTTACATTTAATTCGAACTAGGAAGAACAAATTTTGCTAACACTCAGCCGTAAATTATAGACGTTTTGTATCGATTAGTTTTCCATAGAGTTGTATTCAATTAATATGCAGAGCTGCGTTAAGGGAGCAAACCATTAAGAATTAACGGCCCGTAGGAGAACACATTGCATAATTTAAACATCTGTCCGATTGACAATACTGATACACTAAATTACAAAAAAAACATAACAAAGTTGGATAATTGTAGGGCTTGGTCGTTGAGGTACTACGATTAAAAAAACCTAAGCGAAGTTACCTCTAAATCGCACAAAAAAAACTTGAGAATTTACAAAATACTCTCTATGACATCTTGAAACTAAGTAAGTAAGTAAGTTTTTCTCAATATAATAATGTTCATGTTCATGTTCGTACCCAGCATGCTGGGTACGCTGCCGACTGGTAGTGGGTTTGAGCATTTGGATTGTCTCTAGACTTTCATCGGTCTGGATACAATCCTTTTGTTTTTTGTTGTGTAGTAGGCTAAGTACTCATTGTAGATTGTTGTAGTTAATAAAGGATTATGCCTTTTATAATGTTCAACACTTATATCTCGTATCTGAATTTACTAACTCTCATTATTTAAGAACTCAATTTCATATTATTTAGGTATTCATTTTACTTTAAAACAAGTAACTATTCGTTAGTGGAGCTACATGAATAGCAGACGGGTAATTTTATATTCGGTACTTATATTATACGTAGTATAAGGTAATATTCAAGAAAAGTACATTAAATTGAATGGTCCTTCTTTCTATCGTTACCGTTATTTTAACGTACCTACACATATTATTATAATTACTTCAAACTTTAAACATGAACATTAAACATTTTTCTCTGGCCAAAGTTCTCGGGTTTTTCTTTCGCAGTCTGTACTGTAGCCTAGTTAAATTAAACTTAGTTAAATAAATGTAACTTAGATAAGGCACGGGCGGCAGCTTAATGAGTTTCAGTTAATATTTAATCTTGTTATTCTTTAAGAGCTTTCAAATTAGCTCTAAGTTTTCATTGAGGCCATAAAAATCCAACTGTGTACATTGAAGTCTGCGACGCAAAAAGCTGACTTATCGAAAATAATAAATGCGTACAGCGGAACGTTTTATAGCTAAATATCGTAATAGCGAATCGAGACCGTGTTTCCTTTCGAACACAAAAATCAATTAGAGCCGTTGAGCGTTATCGCGTTGAACAATTTTAATCAAAATTTGCTGAATGTAAATAAATTTACGGGTTTTATTTTGCCGTAAAGATCGTAAGCAAAATATCTAATCGGGTTACGATAAACGAGTCTGTGCGACGATCGGGGACCACGAGATTATCTTCTTATTTTCAACCGACTTCTCTACCTAACTTCAAAAAAGGAGGTTCTCAATTCGACTGTGTTTTATTTTTTAATTTTTTATATAATGTTACGCGATTACTCCGCCAATAATTATGATTTGATTTTGGTGTTTTTTTTTTTTGGTTGGTTGATGCTTCAGAGGTGGTCCCATTATGTATATATATTATCGAGATCGGTTCGGTAGTTTGGTTTTTAAATCAAAATTACTGGAATAAATCCAAATAACTCGAAAATATGAAGATGTCATCAATTGAAGACGGTTTTTTTAAAGCGTATTATATCTGTAAAATTTCGCTCGTATCTCAATCGTATCGCTAAAAAGTGAGACAACGAACATTCCAAAATTAAAATAAGTCTTTACATGAGAGTAGGCATAATCAATAATGTCTATTTATAATAGTCAAGAAAACTTATAATTGCTTTTTTCTCTTTACAAACCTGCCACTAATAGTCTATCAAACAAAAAAAATCGTCAGGATAAAAAAAACTATGGAAATAGACGTGGCTTTGACAATTTTTTTTCTTTTTAATTAAAACAGTAATATTAAAAATAGCCAAATTCAGCGTAATTACTATCTTTCTGGGACCCGTGCAAGTCACGAACAATAATATTTTGATTTGATTAGTATCATATTTTGTCAAAAAATAGTCACCACTTCAATTTCCATCCAGCCAGATTGCGGTAGACCCCATTTGCTAAGCGCGCTCGCTTGTACACACAGAGCAGTGAAAGGGTCGCCTAGGGCACGCTGATTGAACCAAAGGCACTGATTAATAGAAGTCACTATATTAGGTCTGGCGAGCCGAGGCTAGCCTATGGTCGGCGGTCCATTACGCGCATAGAGCTACGTTTTAATGAGCTTACAGTAATGAACGTCGCTAATAATGGCCGCTACATTGCCGATTCCAAAGCGAATACAATTGAGTTAACATTATCCTACAAACGCAGCTTGGCGCATGATAATACAACATTAGATTACAATTCAACCTAGTAAATTTCTCTGAATTCAATAGTTACGTTGGTCAAACCTTAATTGGATTGGCAAGTAAGCATTGTTAAGCCTACGGAAATGTTTGGCTTCTGTTTTAACTGATCCACATTATTTTAGCATGAAAATGTGGTCAATTCTGACGGTTTTAGTCGACAGATCTAAACTAATTAAAATATTGCTGTCACTTTTTTACTAGGCATGTTAGCTAAGGACAGCAATACTTTAGATAGTTTAGTTCTGTAAAACCTTCAGAATTGACCACAATATTGCTATATAATTTCCATATCTTCTCTATCGATAAGTCAATAAGGAAAGTGCTAGTTATAAAAATGAATCTACTTCTTTCTTTAACAAAAATTGTCTTTCACGCCAGAATCCTCACCTCTGAAAACTTCATGAAAATCGGTTTTAATTTTTCATCAATTAGGTATGTCCAAACATATTTTCTCACATTTGTTTAAAAAGGTTTAAACCTGGTATTCGATAGTATCTCAATCGAAATAATAATAATACTTCCAGTAGAATCGAAATGGTAATTATAGACCAATCGACTTACGAATCACAAAAAACTAATGTGTGAATGGTTTTTGGAGGCAGCCTATTTTACCACAGAGTCAAACAAGAGTGTCACGATCGAATAATGGCCCAATCAAAGCAAAGGTTTTATTATGAAAACTGACGTGGTTTTGACACATTTTGTTTTATTTATACGGGAATACTCACGTTGGGAGGCCTTCGTCCAGCAGTGGACGTTTTATGGCTGATGCCGACTCACGTTTAATTAAATCGGAAAAGTAAAGCAAACGTATCCGAGATCACTTACTTAGGTGTTTTTTTTGTAGTGACGAGCCGAGCGAGACGGTTGCCTGGTGGCAAGCGTCACGCCTGCCCATGACAGTAGCAGCCTACTGCTACAAAATAGTTATTTATGATACTAGTGCGGTAAGTTGGTTTTACAAACGAGTAGACGAATGTAAGCCCGAGACGAAGTCGAGGCTTTACCATAGTCACGAGTTTGTAAAAATCAATACCGCACGAGTGCCATACAACGTTTTACAAGACATTTGCGCGAAAACAGATAACTACAGAATAAATCATATCACAGATAAATCAGATAATGAGGCAAACTTTATTATTTTGTTTTTATTATATGGGCAGAAAGTCGCATCTAAATACCTACTTGACACTGGCAAATGCTCAAAGTGCGATGCCATAATCCTCCTAGGAGGGAAAAAAAAAAACTTCATTCTAAAGGTCGTCTTCGTTAAAACGTTTCTAATATGAGTGTCTTTTCGTGTTGTTTCCAAAACTTCGAAGAAGCTTGTAGTAAAGTTGCCACGACTTTACTAGAGTATGACTAGACTTGACTGTGACTTACTAAGTGTGACATCACTTTGACTGTGACTCATTCGACTTGAAAATTATCAAAAACTTGATACAAATAATTACTTGACACTGACAAATGCACAAAGTGCGACGCCATAATCCTCCTAGGAGGAAAGATGAAATGGCACGAATTAACAAATGGCGCTACGTGCACGTGGTGAAAATTAGAAAAAAAATATTAGTGGTGTGAATTTCTTTGAGCAAAAGCGCTTCCAAGGTGGTTCGATCATTCAGCCTATTTATTCTCGTAATGTGAAACTCTTTGGTTGAGTTCTTAAATTATTATTAAGGAAATTTAAAAAAAAACCGTTTACACACGGCGCTATACAAGGGAGTGTGCGGTAAAATAGGAACTTAGCTGAGAGTACCTATTTTACCGCACACACGTATGACACGCGTATGGTGCGTAATGTTCAACTTTCGAACGATGTATACAGACTTTGTAAATGCATTTTTCGAGCAAATGTGTTGTAAAATATATGTTTGATTAACGATAACTAACTATCTGTAGATCCAATATTTATAAAATTTTGGAGGCAAGTACCAACTATTTCAAGCGACCTTCATTGGCAAATTCAGTATGGATCCAAAAAGTCTGATGAATTCGAAAGTCTTTGATGGACCACTGCAGTTTCAGTCATTTCACTATGTGTACAGTTAAGAAGGATTGTTATACTTATATCTGTATTGGCAGGTTTGGTTCATATCCCGTGTGTTATCTCGCGGCACAGCGGAGAGCCATTAATGCGAGGCACGCGCCGCTGCCCAATAAATATGTTAAAGCGTTGCGTGACGATGAGCCGCGGAGAGATGTGCAATTTGATCCAAACGTCAATGTTCTTTGTGAACCAATGCTGTTTTCACGATGAGTTGAACCGATATAGGGTTTGCCTGATTCACAAAACCTATATTTATAAAAGAGAAGTGCAAACCTTACGGACAAGAAATTTCAAAAACTACCAAAGCTATCTACCAATCTATCTAAAGCTACGACTCTGAAATTTTGAACGTAGATGCTCACTAAGAGATATGTCCTAAAACTGCATCCAGAACCGCCGGAGGACGGGCAGCAGCGTCCTCTTAGTTAACGGTGGTAACACTCTGCGATCCCCAAGCCGCCTGCCAAGCGTGGGGATTATGGCAACCCCTCCCTATTAGGGGGAGGCCTTCGTCCAGCAGTGGACGTCTTCCGGCTGTTGATGTGTATGTGTGTGCTCATTAAGAACGGTTTTTACGAAATTCCACCCCAAAGGGGGAAAAATGGAGGGCGCAAGTTTGTATGGGAAAAAACTTTTTTCGATGTTACTGCGATAAAATTTCGTAAATAGGTACACATTAATATGTGGAGGAAGGGGAAAAATTTGTCCATCTATCTTTACTTCAAACTTATGTGAATATAATGTTTCTTGCAGTTCCAGTAATATTACACACATACGTGTCGAATAGATAACCTCCTTTTTTGTAGTCAGTTAAAAAGTTCAGTTTAGTTTAGTAAAAGTTTAGTGCAAAGCCGGGACGGGTCAGCTAGTTTAGTATAATTATGGAATTTGATCCATGCAAATCCAAATAGAGATATAAGTGAATCATAATTATCGGCTTCAACTTTTAGAATCATATTTACAATTTCCATTGCTCTATTAAAGTCCTTTCATTGGTTAACAGTGCAATGTACAATGTGGTAGTTTTATTAATATAACACACAATAGTAATCATTGACACAATCTGAATCAATCCAGTGGATCAATATAATTTTAGCGCATCACTAGAGTAAGGGGGAAACGACGATGGCCCGTGTGGATCCCAGGGGAGGAGACGTTGATGGCTCTCGGATTCGAAGGTGGGACGCGTGACGAGATAATGATTTTGAAGTCGACTGTACTTGCAAGTGTTTCGTTATGATAAAGCTCCACGCAATGATGTAAGTAGTAAAAAATCATTGCGAGTTATAATTTTCGAGATAACTTGGCTACATACGAGTATATCGCGTAATCAAGAATATTCGCGTTATAATGTAATCGCGCTGTAATGTGTAATCGCGCTGTAATGTAATTATATGTTTTGAAAGTTAACTGAAATATTGAATACTTGTTAGGCATTCGGTTTGGGAAAGTTTAACAATTCATTGCTGTCGCGACAAACAAAATGGGGTTTCAAGACAAATGTGATAAATGTGAGCCTTAGTGCAATCGAGGCACACATAACTTAAATCTGGGTGTATACTTATACAGAAAGCCAGGCCAGTAATCAAATATCCGAGCCTAGAACGATTAAGAATCTTCAAATAATTTACGTCGTAATAAATACAATGACGAACACTTAAGTGTTTTCGCCTGTTAACCACACCAATAACACGCCGTGAATGAAATGAAGGGGTATACCCCCTTCCTCCCAGCACTTCACAACAAATTTGAAAATGGAATGGAACGCAAATATTGTTCGCGTCGTTAATCCATGTACGATACGCGGATACATTACGATACGCAATACGGCAATACGCGTTTAAATACACAATACAATGCGTAACATTATACAGATACGTAGGCAGTAGCTAAACTTGTTATTTATTTATACAGTCAACTCTGAAGGCGTTGACAGGTTTTTTATTGTTGACTTTTATTAGAGCGCTACCCGGGGAGTAAATGACACGCGACCAGTGCCGGATTTATATTTTTTTTACTAGAGAGACTACGTCCGCGTACGGAAGAAATTCGGCCCACTCCCAAAATTCACCTCGTTTTTACCTTATTTCTGCCGCCCCATGTACTTTTCTAAAATAAAAATAAAATAATAGGGGCGACAGCATCCTCTGAAATCTGCCGCCCCTAGGACGCTGCCGTCCCTAGGCCGGGGCCTGTACGGCCTATTGACAAGTTTAGGACTGCACGCGACCCGCGTCAACTAGTTTTATATACCGACCTCGAGCATGCCCAAAGGTTCTGTCATGGACCTTGGCGAGAGGGGTAGGCCCGTTATAGCCATTTTAGACAGAGAGAGAGCTAGACCATCTAAGCTTCTATAGCTAAATCCTCCAAGCTTCTTCAGCTAGATCCTGTTAGTTCTAATCAGTTAGCATCCTTTTAAGGGCATATTCTGTACATCAAAACAAACAACTTTTACTATGGACCAACATTGAATTCGCGAAAAAATATCAGCCGTTCCATACATTTTGCCCAAGGTCAATGAACTTTTTGTATGGAACAGCTGATATTATTTTCGCGATTTCAATGTTGGCCTATAGTAAAAGTTGTTTGTTTTGACATCTATCAACTACAGCATTCAGAGTGTGCTATACAGAAAACAAAAGATAGTTCTGTGATGTAGGGTTTTGGAGCCCACGTTTGTTTCCAATATGCATATTGTACCTAGAACAGCCTGGCTTTTACGAGGTCTCTAGAAACGCCAACTCTGTTATTAACGCCCGAAGCAGCCCTGAAGTAAATAGTATATTTTTCTAGTCTTTGGAGTACCGTCGCTGTTTGGAGTACGGTAATAACCGCGTACACATAGGTACCATATACGGTATGTATGTTTACCGCAGATGGTGGTTTTGTCCAGTTCTAACTCAGACATACGTTTTTATCCTGTCTTTACTTTGATGATTGACTTTTCTATCTCGTCTGTTTCTTACAAATTCGCAGAGTTTTTGTCTGTAATTGCGATCGCTAATCGCGTATATAATGTTATAGCCATTGTCTTTCAGCGAATATTGGTATTTGTAATATTGTACATTTTTATGTATTTTATAAATTGAGTAATGATTGTTTAATGTAAGTTCAAAGTTGAGTATTTAAAAAATTACATTTCTTCGAAAGTGTTTATGTCGAAATCAAAGTTCGTATTGCGAAACATTTCAGAAATCTGAATCCAAGTAAATAATATGTTAATAAAAATAATTTAAAAGCTTAGAACAGTTCCCATATGCATGCAGTTGTAGTAACATAAAACTTTTTACATCACACTTTTTTTCGTGAAGTGGAATCTTATTGCATCGGTTTTAGGCTCATAATCCAAGCTATTACGCACGCGTGCTTTTTACTTTATATTACGGCACTTGTGCTATAATAGGTATAACCCGGCAAAGTCAAATTTGTACGTGACTGCAGTTAGACTTATGTATATGAAGCACTCTTAATATAGCCGGGTAATACTTACAGTTTTTTTGTAATA
Source organism: Erannis defoliaria (assembly GCA_905404285.2). NCBI lineage: Eukaryota > Metazoa > Arthropoda > Insecta > Lepidoptera > Geometridae > Erannis > Erannis defoliaria. The sequence continues at coordinate 17,389,033 of FR990070.1, forward strand.
CCAACAAAGAGTTCTTATGCCGCTGAAGTAAATGTCAACCTGCGGGCGCATTGCTGGTTTGGGCGCCATTTTCCGCAAATGTTTGTTGACGTTTTCTCTGTGTGGGTGATTATTATAAAAAAAAGTTTGTTTTTTCCTCGCAAGTGTGATGAAAACAGTCGTATGAAACTCTTGTGCTATGTTTCAATACACTCTCGGCTTCCTTATCGTATCATAATACCGCCTCTAGTGTAATGACCAACATAGCACACTTGTATCATAATGTACTATTTACACATTAACGTACTAGGCCAAAATGTCATATGCCTATAACATAGTAAAGTAGTATTCAACGGGTTAGAACAACTCAACATGTTCTACGAGTATACTATTATTCATAAATAAATTCCATTCTAGTTATCTGTACCCTTTTGTGAGAAAAAATGGCGGTACAAAAAGGACAAAGCATTCTCTATTCAGAATTTCAGGAAAAAAGAAAACCTGTTTATGCAAGAAAGTTCAAGTGTCGTAAATTTCAGAGAGTCTGCAAAATAAGACATAGTGACGATAAAATTAGCTGCTTGCTGCTGTACTAAAGCTGTTTAAAATAATCTAATCTTGATAACTTTATTGCAGCATTTTTCATTTTCCATACGATCTTTTAGATAGTCAGTATAAAATATAAATAAAATATTGGTGGTCATTACACACTGTGCCATCTAGCTTTAAACTAGACGGAAAGTAAAGCTTGTACTGTGGAAACCGGATAACTGATATACCTATAATACTTTTTTGTTGTTGTCAATATATACTTAAATACTAATATAATATAAATACAATACCCGGAACAGAACAATTGTAGATTACTAACCTAGGGACTAAAAGTAAAGAATGTCTTAGATCTCATGTAGGTATATTCATTCATTAAATATGAGATGTGAGGCTTCTTTATTTCCTCCCGTGGTGTATATACGATTTTACGTGCCGATTCGGGGAAGAAATGGTTCCTTTCGCTCCGCGTAGCGGGGCTAAAGTAGACACTTTAACCCCGCAGGCACGTAAACATCTATCGTCACATAAATGTTGTTCTGGGTGAGAATCGAACCCACGCCTTCCAGCTCTCAAGGTATACTAACTGAGTTATAAGGCAGTCAAAATTATGATATTATCATTTATGTTCGTATGTACCTACTAGTTTACAAGATCCGTGCAAAGAAATGTAGTAGTAGTAAAGTTGGTAAAAGACGGATACACACTCTGATATCCTGCAATAATGCATTGAAAATACCGTTGGATACACATACTTGATAGATATACATTAGTACATTATGATACGAGTGTGCTATGTTGGTCATTACACTAGAGGCGGTATTATGCGCTCGAGCCGCAGGCGAGCGCGATAAGGAAGCCGAGAGCGTAATGACTAATAGCACAAGAGTTCCATACGACTGTTTTCGTCACACTTGCGAGGAAAAAACTATTTTTTTGTGATAATAATCAACCACACAGCGAAAACGTCAACAAACATTTGCGGAAAATGGCGCCCAAACCAGCAATGCGCGCGCAGGTTGACATGTACTTCAGCGGCATAAGAACTCTTTGTTGGTATTACAAAAAAACTGTAAGTATTACCCGGCTATATTAAGAGTGCTTCGTATACGTACGTCTTATTGCAGTCACGCACATACTTGACTTTACCGGGTTATACCTATTATAGTACAAGTGCCGTAATGTAAAGTAAAAAGCACGCGTGTGTAATAGCTTGGATTATGAGCCTAAAAGCGATGTAATAAGATCTACTTTACGAGCAAGTGTGATGAAAAAGTCATTATGTATTTAGGCTGTTTACTTGTGCGTTATTTGTGAGTGTTAAAATGCACTGATGGTCTCTTGGGTATCGCTGTAATGATTATAGGCAGGCTTTATGACCATTATAATGCATCTAGTCCCCTTACTTGTTTCTACACACAACATTTAGTCTCCTTATTGTTTGTTACTATAAATAGAGCCTTTACTTACCAACTACGTGCAGAGTGACGAAGAAGGAGCGCACTGGCTGCGTGGAGACCTGGCACTCGTAGACTCCGGCGTCGCGCTGCTGCGCCCACTTGATGTGGAGCGTCCAGTCGTCGGTCTGCGGCGCGTGGGTCGCCTGGAACCGCTGGTCGCTCGTGTACGTGTACCCACCCACTGTCAGGATGTGCAGGTCACGGTGCCGGATCCACGATACCTGTAGACAAAACAAGGGTTCTACACAAGTTCTTTTGTTTATGTGTGTTATGGTTTTTCTCGCAAATTTTATGGAATAAAATTAAAAAAAATGTATTAAAAATAATAGGATAAGTGGAGATTTTAACTAAATCTGATGCTTACATCAAAAAAAAAAATTAATCGGCTGGTAAAGTCCTGAAATATAAACGTTCCAAGTATTTGGGAGGGAGTCATCTGTCCTTTCTAATAAAATTCGTGCCAGTATAGAATTTCATTGTCATTTTCTAGTGTAGTGCCTTCCCTATCTAACATGATACCAAAATATTAATAACTTCGTTATTTTTGCAAATATATATTTTATATTTTCGATGCTTTGTTTTGTTGAGAGTCAGCTCTTTTCACAAAATGGAATTTCAATGGAAAAAAACCATGCATATTTTCCATGGAGGCTAAGGAGTTGCGATGAGCGACTTGCAGCCGCAGATCCTATTTTGCGGACGGAGTGTGTGACGTCAAACTTATTTGCTCAGTCTGCTAACGTCCGCCACGCGTAACGGTCATTGAAACTTACATATTAGACGTACAATTTTTAATGTTTTTACCCAGTAACGTACCTCAAAAGGAAAAAAAGAACCCTTATAGGATCACTCCGTTGTCCGTCTGTCTGTCTGTCTGTCAAGACCCTTTTTCTCTGGAACACGTGGAGATATTAAGTTGAAATTAATATCAAATACGTAAATTCACAGTCCCTTGGTGCTGTAAAAAAATTAAGTTTCTAAGTCAACGCAATAAACATTTACGGCCATTTATGTGAGTTTTTTAGAGTGAACTAAATCAAAATTTTTCAAAAAAAAAGTTACTTTCCGTTGACCTAGACTCATGAAATTTTGTAAGTAGTCGGTTGAAATGTTCCTGAACATTCGTTACTATCGCGGATTACCTAGTACTTGTGGTGGTACGGGACCCTCGTTGTCCGAGTCGCAAGAACGAGTCAGACTTTACGGCTTTATTATCACACGGTATGCCCACCAACTCGCCTAGTTGCAAGCGACGTTGTGGCCGAGGATAAACACGCGTCACGGTATCACCCTTGATTTTCCACTTTTGGTCTCTTTTCTAGAAAAAAATATGGACTATGCACTGTCCTTGTGCTTTGACTGGACCACTTCTTATACTGATAATAATAATAATAACCAAGAGGCTCTCGCTAGACGGTTGGGGTTCAGTCGTCAGGAGTTTGTCGTGAGGTTTTTGTCAGGAGGTTCCTCACTCTGCAGTCCTAACCACGCAGGCAGCTTGAGCCCTGCCCCGCTGCCAGCGCCACCATAGTATTTAAGTTTTTTATAATTTGTAGTTTATATTCTTATATTTATAGTAAAAAAACTTAAAAAACTAAGAAATAAAATAAATACGTAAATAATAATTTATTTGCTTAATACAATCTTTGCTCATTGCTAGTGGTTGGAGTCTCCTTTTAAGCATAAAAATGCCTGTGCCAGGAGACTCCGCTACACTCAGTACACTGATGATTTGTTAACATGACATCCTCCAAAGTAACGACGTGACACGCAGCCAAATACATCATAGTTCATATCCAACAAGGAATAAGAGCAAAATGAACGAGGTCACACTCCCAAGCGTCACAACGTAAGGCGCGAGACGCAGTTATTGGAGTTTTGTCGGTAACGTGAAAAAGTAATGTCGCTGCATAATATTATTTTCTAAAACTTGTGTTTTACCGAGTGTTAAAGCATAAAAATTATGCGTTTTCGTTTTATTTAATAAGTGCTGATTTACGCGCACGAGTGTGGGCAAGTGATTTATATGCTGCGTTCCGTAATGCGCTAAAAGTCACTAAATATAAAGGTTTTGATTTGATCGAGTAATAATTGTGACTTTGGTCGGATTCGCGATATTATCAATTTTAGCGCATTGATGAACGCAGCAATAATGTAGTGAAACATGTATTTTCGTGTTGTTTTCAAAATTCCGAAGAAGCTTTGTAGTAAAGTTGCCACGACTTTACCAGGGCATGGCTGGACTTGACTATGTCCTAGTAAGTATGACTTTAACTGTGACTAACTTGACTTGAAATTCGACAAAAACTTGATATTATATTATACATATTTTGACACTGGCAAATGCCCAGCAGAAAGATTCTTGAGTGGCGACCGCGAACCGGAAGACGCAGCGTAGGAAGGCCTCCCACTATGTGGACCGACGACATTGTAAAAGTCGCGGGCAACCGGTGTATGCAAATGGCAGGTTGTTGTACAGTGTGGACGTCTCCAGGCTGATGATGATAATGATGATGAAATGCCCAGCTCTCCAATGCTCAGCGAGCCATGGAGAGAGCTATGCTCGGAGTTTCTCTGCGGGACAAAATTCGTAATGAAGTGATCCGACAAAGCTCAAAGAATTAGTAAGCTGAAGTGGCAGTGGGCCAGCCATATTTCCCGATAACTGTTGGGGTAGACGAGTTCTAGAGTGGAGACCGCGTTTAGGTAGACGCAGTACAGTACACCCTGCAGCTGGGTGGAGCGACGACTTGCGTAAAGTGGCGGGCAAAATCTGGATGAAAAGAGCTGCTGAGCTCAGTGGCGTACATTGGAATATGATGATGAAATGCACAAAATGCGACGCCAACCCTCCTAAGAGGAAAGAAGAAGACACCGTTATTGTGAACACGTGTAACCCGTTGTAATACTTTTCAGAATTCTCAGTATATTTGCTATTCGCTGTCACATTCAGTTCCCTTCATCTCGATTGGAACTTACATCAAAGAGACGCTATTTTTCCCCCATTAAAACGATGGTTGTTTTAGGAGTTCAGCATGCAAATGAAGGCCTGTGTGGCCTTTATTAGGCATTCCTTTTATTTAGTGAGGGCATGTGCCCTTTAATTATTACGCTGTACGCCTTTTTACTTCAGGGGTAATTTCAGATTAGAAGCATGAACGGATGAGGTAATTTTCAGATAGGTATAAAATGTGAGTTGTTGTTGATAGAGACTGAAGATAATTAAAATTTGGAAGTTAAAATGTTCTTTTGTGTGGCAAATTATTTAGTTGCTTTACAAGTAAGGAAGCATACTTATTTGTATTTACAGAACAAGTGTTTTTTATATAATGTGTAATGAGATAAACAGGACTGTACGAATGAGCTTTGCAGCATGTAACAAGAAACACTTGGTTCTGTGATGATGAGATGATAATATAAGTAAAAGCTCAATTTTGATGACTATATATTTATATTTAAATTATTATTACAAAAACATAAACCAATAATAATACGCTTTTTAGGGTTCCGTACCTCAAAAGGAAAAAATAACCCTTATAGGATCACTCGGTTGTCTGTCTGTCTGTCTGTCTGTCAAGACCCTTTTTCTCTGGAATGCGTGGAGGTATCAAGTTGAAATTAATATCAAATACGTCAGTTCACAGTCCCTTAGATTTGTAAAAAAATTAAGTTTCTAAGTCAACGCAATAAAAAAACACGGCTATTTTTGTGAGTTTTTTCGAGTGAACTAAATCAATATTCATAGGGTACTTTCCGTTGACCTAGACTCATGAAATTTGTCAAGAAGCAAGGTCACAACAGTAATTACGGGAAAAACCTGAAAATGTATAATTTGTAGATAAGTCATCATTCAGTCGTCATTTCTCAAGCCAAAACTGAAATGGTTATTTTGTTTGTTACTTTAGTTACCAAAAAAAATACTAGATGTCGTTCTACATCGTTAAAACTCGCAAACGTTTTGTAATAAGTTTACACTAGATATTTTTTTTGTAATTTTGCAGTTAGTGTTTTCAACGAAAGTAGAAATTCTTTTAGGGTTTCGTACCCATAGAGTAAGTAACGTAATATTCGTACCCAAAAAGAATCCAATTGTACCTACCGCGTCTGTCTGTCTGTCCATCTGTCTTTCCGGCCTTTACTCTCCTTTAATCTCGTGAATCGTAATAGATAGCCGGTTGAAATGTTTACAGAATATTCGCTATACACATAACTATCGCGGATTATCTAGTACTTGTAGTGAGTGGTACGGAACCCTCGTTGTCCGAGGTATCGAATTTGACGGCTTTATTTTAAACTTACTTCAATTTCGACTACCTGGATGACATCATCATATTTTGATTTATTCCAGTAATTTTGATTTAAAAACCAAACTACTGAACCGATTTCGATAAAAAAACTCAAAATCAATTCACAATTGGCAGAATAATCGCATAACATACAAACACATACAGTAAAAAAAACGTACAATCGAATGGAGAACCTCCTGTTTTGAAGTCGGTCGAAATGATAGTACTCTACCTACGATCGAATCAATCTGGCGGCAACGCCACTTTGAATGTCAATGCGTTGGGTCACCAAAAGACACGTTTTGGTCACCCCTCGCGTATTTGTAAAACAATAAATATCCATTTATTACCAACTTATTAGGAAACATCTAAATCAACGACTTAAGTGGCTGTGCCTACGCCTACCTACGTTTGAAGTAGACTCAAAGCTTCTTAGCCCGGAAGCAATCAGAAAGAAACTCCTTACTGTTGCTTCTTATCAATCCCAGCAGATCAAATGAGAAGAAAAATTCGTAACATTCTTTGCCAAGTAAAAAGAAAAACAACAACTAAATGATCTTTACCATTTCCGGAACAAACATGAAAACACCGCAACATTGCATACGCGTACCTTTTCACATAAAACATCCTTCCTTATTATCCTGTACGCTCAGTACTATACTAAAATGAAGCGAATATTCTGTTGGTAGATAGATAGGTGTGTATAGGTATCCTTATCAGGGGTATCGGGACAATCGTCGTAAACAGCTGAATTAGTATTCCGATGGCGTAGGTCGCGGGCGCGGGGGGCGAAGGCCTATCGCATGCGACGAGCTACGGCTTACAAGCGTCTAGTAGAAAATTCTTACAGAGGAACAACTTTTGAAAGGCTTTTTAGTTCTAATCAGTTAGCATCCTTTTAAGGGCATATTCTTTACATCAAAACAAACAACTTTTACTATTGGGCCAACATTGAAATCGCGAAACAAATATCATCCCCTCCCTTCGTCTATCAGTTAGGCGTCTTCGGGCTGATGAATATCATCCCCTCCCTTGGTCTAGAAGTTAGACGTCTTCGTTGATAAAAATAATTTAAAGAATGCATGGAAAATAAGACATAATTATTAAGAGCTTAATCCAGGTGTCACGCGCATTAATGCATTCGCTAGGATTCTTCGTGCATACTTACAATTAGCTAGATTCCTATTTGTACGTTTTCAGATTTAACGTGTTGTTATTTTATTGTTGATTATATAAGTACTACTATTAATAATACTACTAGATTTTGCTGAGAGTAAAAAAGCAACAGTAGTATACACTGTATTGTCCTATATGATATAGCCGAACATCTGATAAATTTTACACCTAATTTTTTTAAATATAAAACCTGATTGCTATTTATATTCGAAGTAAAAGCAGACGTTCCGCCTAATAAGTCAGGTGTATCCACTTCCTACCCTGGGACCTGGGTATGTCTTAAAACTGCATCCAGAACCACCGGAGGACGGGCAGCAGCATCCTCTTAGTTAACGGTGGTAACACTCTGCGATCCGCAAACCGCCTGCCAAGCGTGGGGATTATGGAAACCCCTCCCTATTAAGGTGGAGGCCTTCGTCCAGCAGTGGACGTCTTCTGGCTGATGAGTGAGTGAGTATCCACTTCCTATGAACTCTTGCAACACTGAGAGTGTTGTTGTTCTGTGAAATTGTCAGGCCAGAAAAAAGTTACATTATGAATCTAGAGTTGAAGCGCAAGCGAAAGTTAGTGCTGATGTCGCTATACTACGTATAGTTATGTGTCAGTTTATATTCTAGTTATTAACCCATATACACTCTAGAACACGTCGGTTCTGCGACAGATATGACTATATAGCCCACAGCCACTTCAGCTTAATAATTTGCTGAGCTATGTCGACCACGAATCGGAAAACGTAGTGTAGAATACCCTGAGACTCAATGTAGTGATGATATATACGACTATGTTCGGCTGATTATAATGATGATGATGAACCTATACAAGTAACCACAATCCGCAGTAGAGAGCTATTTCTCTGTAAGGATTTGCTACTGATCTTTTCAGGGCTACGCAGACGGGCGACTCCATGTGGGGACCTGATAACACGTATTAAAGAGATAATTTGCTTTTTAATTTGACGAAGCAACGTGAATAGGGGCGTTGAAGTAAGTACCTATTAATTAAAATTCAAGCATAATTTTTATGTAGACTGTTATGGTCATTATCAAAACCAAAGTACCAAAATCCCGCAGTGTCTGAAGACAAGGGTCTTCAACCAGTGTATGTTGCCAGTGATGACATATGGAACTGAAACGTGGTCTTAAACTGCTGGCCTTTTGGAGAAACTCAGAGTCACACAACGGGCAATGGAGAGAGCTATGCTCGGACTTAATTTGCGCAATAAAATCCGGAACGTGGATATTCTCCAAAGAACCGAAGTCTCCAACATAGCTCGCAGAGTTTGCAAGTTGAAGTGGCAATGGGCAGGCCACATCGCTCGAAGAACTGAAAACCGATGGGGAAGAAAGGTTCTTGAGTGGCGACCACGAACCGGAAGACGCAACGTAGGAATGCCTCCCACTATGTGGACCGACGACATTGTAAAAGTCGCGGGCAAACGGTGGATGCAAATGGCATGTTGTCGTACAGTGTGGCGGTCTAAGGGGGAGGCCTTCGTTCAGCAGTGGACGTCTCCAGGCTGATGATTGATTGATTGATTGATTAACTCTTTATTGTTCACACCAAGAATTACACAGAAATAATTTAATAAACTTAAATATTGGAACAAGTGGCGGCCTTATTGCTAAAAGCAATCTCTTCCAGGCAACCTTTGGATGAACCTGATGATGATGTTATGGTCATTAACAAGATTTATTTTTATACGAGTAATGTTTTTACCATAAAACTCAAAGACAAGGTTTTCATAATGAATGGTCTCGCGTTTGACTTTGCCTCACCGAGGCGTAGGCAAGGTCTAAGGTGGAGCTCTCATGCAAGAAGATATCTATTCACTCTTCGTTTGAAGATCCCGAGATAATATGAGCTTGGAAATAACTGTACGAGAAACTCGTACTTAAACTGTGGACAGTGGTCTGGTTCTCTAAACAGTTCTAAGGTAGAACTATTTTAGCTTAGTGAATCTATTTTCGTACTTCCCTTTGTTATGTTCCAAAAGATAATAGTACAAAATAACCCATACACAATAATAACTCGTAGAAGCGATTGTAAAATGTTTATTACGCATAAAATACCTATCAAAAGCTTGTTATTCATCTACTATTAATACAGTTACCGCCTAAAGCCATTTCGTGTTTCACAAACTCACAATAGAGTTGATACGAGAATAAACACGTAAGAAGGTAGTTTCCCAAAGTCATAATACATAGAGTCGAAATAAACACAAGGAGGTAACTACCCTGGAATGAAACAAGAATTACAGAAATGCGGAAATTATGAACGCTACCCTAGTACGCAACTTGAGGCTTCCCAAATTGAGTTTCCGCAATCTACAAACCTTAGGGCTGGCTGGCTGGTTTAGATAAACCTTTTTAAAACAAATAAGTACCTATATAATATAAAAACTATTTAAACAAGAAAAATATTCACATTTCAAAATTGTTTTTTTTTCTAAATTATTGTCATCGCACTTTGTGAATTCTGCCAGTGTCAAGTATTATAAACTACAACAAAGACTACTTAGCCTACTACAAAACAAAAGGATTGTATCCAGACCGCTAAAAGTCTAGAGACAATGCAAATGCTCATAATGTGCATTTTTAAGTTTTTAAAGTATCAAGTCAACTGTAACATACATGTCATACAATCACAGTTAGTCAAGTCACACGAAATTAGTCACAGTCGAGTCTAAGTCATGCCCTAGTAAAGTTGTGGCGACTTTACTACTATTTTACGGAGTTTTGAAAACAACACGAAAAGACATGTTTCACCATATTATATTACTTGCCCATACTCGTGCACGTAATTCAACACTCAATGAATAAAACACCACCATTTTTAATCATGAATTCGCGAAAAATCATAAGTTTAAGAAAATAATAGAATCCAGCGACATGATTTTTCCGTGTTCAAGTCAAAACTCAAAAGCGAAAAAGTGCTTCATCATCATCAGCCCGGAGACATCCACTGCTGAACGAAGGCCTCCCCCCTTAGACCGCCACACTGTACGACAACCTGCCATTTGCATCCACCGGTTGCCCGCGAGTTTTACAATGTCGTCGGTCGGTAGTGGGAGGCCTTCTTACGCTGCGTCTTCCGATTCGCGTCGCCACTGAAGAACCTTTCTTCCCCATCGGTTATCAGTTAGTCAAGCGATGTGGCCTGTCCATTGCCACTTCAACTTGCAAACGCTGTGCGAGCTATGTCGGTGAATTTGGTTCTTTGGCGAATATCCACGATCCGGATTTTATCGCGCAAAGTAACTCCGAGCATAGCTCTCTCCACAAAGTGCTTCTGTTATCAGTAATTAAACTAATGAGATAAAATTCAAAGGTCTACCATTTGTCATTAGCTTAGAGAGCTAGGTTATTAGTTCTAAATATTACCTCTTAGTCCCTTAAAACACCTCCTTACGCCAAACTCATCGGTGGTCTTCGGAAGTACCATATGGTGCTTTGCAAAAAAGTGTTGATAGGTACGAAAAGTAAATTTTTTCTGCAGTAAATACTGTGAATAATCATATCCGCGGATGAATTCATACAATATTTCCCAGATGTATTGGTAGTATTAAGAACAGTTTGCGATATTTAAATTTTCTCTTTCTCTAATCTTTCCCAAAATCTCTGTTTGACCAGACCAGTTAAAGTCGTGTATGATAATTTACAAAATACCTTTTATTACCGTACAAGTCGAAGAAATAAAAAAAAAAACGTTTGTAATAATAATGAAAAATAAGTATATCGAGTGGCTAAACTGTATAATACGCTTAAAAAAAAATATACAACCGACTTCAACTTCGAATACCTTGATGAAATCTTTATATTTACTAGTCATTTTAATATAAAAACCAAACTACTGAACTGATTTCTATAAAATTTATATGGGACTACCTCTGAAGTAAGTATTACCTACCAAACAAAAAATTATCTTAAAAATCAGTTTCGTAATTGGCGGATAATCGCGTAACATAAATATATATAAAAAACAGTCGAATTAGGAACCTCCTTTTTTGAAGTCCGTTGAAAAGGCACGTTGTTGGTAAGATTTGGAAAAGGCATTATTTAATAGTAAGTATGTACCACTGAAAAAAGTAGGGCTTACGCTTTTCTGTGATTTCGACTGTGTGGAGTCTAAATAAGGTATCATTTTGACCATTCCGACCCCAAAGCACCCCTGGAGGACACCTCTGGGGAAGCCACGGAAACTTGAAGACCACAGAATAAACTTGGCACAGCACAGTTTTTGTGGTTAACACAAATTCACCAAGGCTCCAGTCACTTTTTGTATTTGTATAGTAGCATGTCTGAAACCGTCCTTAACTGCGACCTTGCTCCAGATTGTGGGACAAAAATACAATGGGTCAGATACAGATACGAATCTTTTGTATCTTTACAATACCTAGAGAGCAACGAACCAGCGAGTCTAGTCACGCGGCAAACGATCGAGTAATCGAATGATTTTTCGATATTCGATTCTTACAATGAGCACTTATTGGAAAGGTTTCGATTGCGTCTAAATACGCCTTAATGTAGGCAGTTGCCGGCCCGAGAGGGTTGTACCGGCGTCTCTGGGAGCCTGTAATGGTCTAAACGAGATAAGGATTATACGAGTACTTATTTTTGGAACTGCGATCAAATTATTAGGTACCGCTCTGTGATTGGCATTGTTCTACGCTGCGGGAATTTTAATTGGTATCTCTTGTTTCATTAAAATTTAAGCAAAACCGTTTGCTTACTCAGACTGTACGTAGATATGTTGTTAAATACACTTCTGGGTGTCTTCAAGTAGCGAGTGAATCGGTTTATTCTGGGCAAGCATGTTCCATTGAGAGCATCGTCTTCGATTAACGTCAGACGAGCTGGCAGTCTAACGCAAGCCTATAAATCATCATCACCATCATGATCAGCCCGGAGACATCCACTGCTGAACGAAGGCCTCCCCCTTAGACCGCCACACTGTACGACAACCTGCTATTTGCATCCACCGGTTGCCCGCGACTTTTACAATGCCTATAAATAATAATAATTTTAAAAAAACCCTTGTATTTGAGTTACGTTCTCTCTACTGTACTTATCCAATTTTTTTAATGAAAATAAAGTTTTAATTTAACATCAGATGACTCTATCTGAACATTTATTATGACGTCCTACGTAATTTAAACTATAGGGTCTTATTAAAAATGTGAATTATCCTTGGACTAGTTATTCTATTATTATCTTTTGATTTCTTTAAAAAAAAAATTGGATGGATGAAGACAGACGGATTAACTATTCCAAAGCTTCTCCACTTTATTATAAAGTCTATAGGGCCATGTATGAATGTTATCTATTTAGCCTCGAAGTAGTTCATCAGTATTTTTTTTTAACCAACGAGCTACAAAAATGTGTCAGGAACAGACAAAAGACGTTTTACCTATTCTGAAGCCAAATCACGTCTACTAATTAGAGCCCAAGTTTTGTGAGATCTTATCTACTGAAACACAATGACGCAAAGTTCATTGAAGCTCACATTCATATTATCATTGGAGACGTTGGATATTTTTAAAGCAATAACAATAAACATAATAATAAAACACTACTAAATTAAGGCATTATAATTTTTATTTTTATTAAATTTTTCTAACTTGTATTACTGTAAAGTAAAATTATGATATTTGAACTCCTTCTTGACCAATTATTTATTATTCTTCTAGCATTCGCTGTGGACGAAACGCTTGCGAGTTTTAGGCCGGAACAGCGCCATCTAGTATAATTTTACGTAAACGAGCACCTATCATAAAATCTTCGCAGTAGGGTTTTTCTAGTAATTAATTTACGCGAATTAGGACGAATGAGACATTGAAATAATTCAAATGTATCGAGTAATTAATGTTATATGTTAACTTTCGCGATCTTTGACTTTGTCTTACTAGCGACATTTTACTCGTGTAATATAGTTTGAACATGTTCAATTATGCATCAAACCACGTAGCGTATGTGTAATGCTATATGTTCATATATGATGCAGAATACAGCCGAGCCTCTGCGGTATATCATACATACAAACATACACAATATTTATGCATAAATACAGACAAAGTTATATTGCTTCGAAATTATATACATGAGTGAGCAGATAATGAATTAATTATTAGTTTTAACGCAGGTTTACGTGGCTGCCATATTGCAGTGAAGGCTTTGAAGGGTTCAAACAAGGTCTACTTACATGTCAAACGCGGGACTTGTTAGGCGAGCGATATTAATACGTCTAACTATTTGCAATTAATTTATTTGCTAACCATCAGATTTGGGGATGTGAAATCTGACTTGGAACACTGCGGTGTAATGTATCGTATTACAGCCCGGGCATCACAGCAATTGTTACAAAGTTCTTCAACCAGTGTGTGTTGCCAGTGATGACGTATGGAACTTCAACGTGGTCTTTAACTGCTGGCGTTTTGGAGAAACTCAGAGTCACACAACGGGCAATGAATAGAGCTATGCTCGGAGTTACTTTGCGAGATAAAATCAGGAACGAGGATATTCGCCAAAGAACGAAAGTCACCGACATAACTCGCAGGGTTTGCAAGTTGAAGTGGCAATGGGCAGGCCACATCGCTCGAAGAACTGATAACCGATGGAGCAGAAAAGCTCTTGAGTGGCGACCGCGAACCGGAAGACGCAGCGTAGGCGCGGAACGACGACATTGTAAAAGTCGCGGGCAGGATGCAAATGGCAGGTTGTCGTACAGTGTGGCGGTCTAAGGGGGAGGTCTTCGTTCAGCAGTAGACGTCTCCGGGCTGATGATGATGATTACAGCAATTTAATGATCCGTTATAAATCATTCGCCATCTTTACTTTCAAAGATCTTTGAGTGTGAATTTACCTATTAGATCGTGACGTTTCACTAGTTTCGTCTTAACAAGATGTCGTTGTGGTGGAGTGGTTCAATGGTAAATGAGTTCCCTTCGGTCTCTTAGGTCCAGTTCCTGTTAAGTCCAGTGTATTTTGACATTCCTGCGGTCATTTCTTGTGTCGCTGTTTAACTTGAAATAGCTGTGATCATGGATTGATGTCTTTTAATAAATTTACGCGATCAAACTTAGTTCAATTTCAATCCATTTTATTCGTAAAAGCGTCGAGATTTCGTCGCAGCTTCTAATATCTCGTATAATTAATTTGTCAAGTTTAATGAATACGCAAACAATGGCGTTCACTCGCAACCTCCTGTTCATTAATTCACGTTCAAAATGAAGACTCCGACTTTATGACGAGATCAGAAAAAAACATTCCAATCTTTTACTAAAATTTAGTAGCTTAAATCAAATTTTAATTTAATATCTTAAATTCTCGCTGTTTTTTTTTGAATATTTTAATTGCGTAGAGTTTTTATTTGTCAACATACTTTCTTAAGATTTTCGAAGTTTTAGAATTTCGTGTCTATAAAATAAATTTGATTAAACATTAACGAGGTCGTATATTATGTTAAATATTTAATCGCGTTTTTGCATTGAGCTAATATCTAAAGAATCACAATGTCTAAGTGAAAACAGCCAAAAAAACGTCCGAGTGCCGTTGTACATACCTATACGTTTTTTTTACGGTCTATTGACGAGACGAGCAAGACTTTCGTCTGGTGGTAAGCGTCACTGCTGCCACTAACAGTAGCAGTGCCAGAATTGTGAACTTGCGAAGACAATCCTGCGCCGCACTGCACTGCGCTCGTCACCCTGAGATATTAGATGTTAAATTTCTTCATACCCAGTAATTTCTCTGGTAACATTGCCCTTCAAACCGGAACACAGTAATGCTTGCACACTACTGCTTGGCGATTGAATAAATGGCTAAGGTGTGATACTTTCCCAGGCGGAGTTTGCAGTAGAGTCCTACCACTACAAAAACAAACAAAAGGCTACCTTTGAAGGGCGATAAATGGGCCATATCCACGGCGCTGGCGCTTTGCGGGTTGGCGTATTCACATAGGCTATCAATTAGCCTATGTGACCGACCTATGCAGGTTTCCTCACGATGTTTTCCTTCACCGAAAATGAACAACTTTTCCTATGGACCATCCCTGACATCGCGAAAAAAAAACAGCTGTTCCATACAAAAAGTTCATTGACCTTGGAGAAAATGTACTTTTTATTCAAGAAAACTTGAGAGGAAGAGGAGAGAAGAAAGAGGACTAGTTTAAATTGTCTCTAGAATTTCATCGGTCTGGATACAATACTTTTGTTATTTTTTGTGTAGTAGGCTAAGTAGTCTTTGTAGTTTGTTTATATTCGTTTTGAAATGTCTAAGTGTGATATTACGAAGCGTAAAGGTTTAAATTTAACCACCAACTTGGTGTTAGCTATGTTTCGCGACGTATTTTAAATTCTAAAAGATTTCTGTCAGCCCAGATCCATTTAATCTAGTTAATTGTATATTATAACTTGATTACTTCTCATCATCATCATCATTATCAGCCCGGAGACGGCCTCTGCTGAATGAAGACCTCTACTTTAGACCGCCATCCTTTATGACAACCTGCCATTTGCATCCACCTGTTGCCCGTGACTTTTACAATCAAAATCAAATCAAAATCAAAATCAAAACACGTTTATTTTCAGACACAGAGATCCATATTAGTACAAATTACAAATTATTATTATATTAGAAATTAATTAATTATATTCTTAAAATTAAATTAAATTATTATCATTATTAGATTCAATTAATATATTTTCAATTATTATGTTTTGTGATCTAATTAATAATTATAATTTCAAATATCTGCTTTATTTTATTAAGACCCTAATGTGATGGAGCAGAATGGGGCAGTCAAACTTATCCGTTATAGCTCTCAGAACACTGTTGCCGCTCGCACGCGTTCTGCATAGTAGGGAGGCAACTTTCTTGCGCATGATAGCAGCGAAGCCATCAGTGCGCGCTTCCGCAAACATGGAAGACGCGCTGCAAAACCGCGGAAGCCGCATCAGCACTCTGAAAGCGTTGTTATACTGAACACGCAGAGCGTCGAAGGATTTTCTAGTATATGCTGTCCACAAGCTGCCGCCGTAGAAGGATTGGCAATAAGCTTTAAAAAGTGTAATCTTGGCCTCATTTGAGCAAGAAGAGAATCTTCTGGACAGCATATTAGCTCTCACCGTCAACGCTCTGCGCTCCCTGTCCATGTCTGCCTCATCACAGAGATCTTCGCAGACAATATGACCCAAATACCTAAACTGTGTAACTCTGCTGAGAGGAAAGCCATTAAGCAATAAAGGAGGTACATAGCCAGGTCGTTTACCGTTCCTCGAGAACACCATATACAATGTCTTCGGTTCACCTAGGTGGAGGCTTTCCTACACTGCGTCTTCCGGTTCGTGATCGCCTCTCAAAAATCTTTCTTCCCCCTCGGTTATCAATTCTTCGATGTGCCCATTGCCACTTCAAATTGCAAACCCTGAGTGCTTTTTCGATAACTTGATCCTTATACAAATAATGACATAAGTAGCTCTATGACTTGAAAAACGTCAGTGCGAGCTCTTTGAGTTTATTATCCTGTAAAAATAATAGCCATTATTAATTTTCATTACCGATAGAGCTTCAATGGAAAGCTTTGATCATAAAAATTCATGGATGGGTTTTAGTACCCCTTTTTGGTGCACTGACGATGTCTAGTAAAAGCATATTTAAGTAATAGCTACTTGGTTGCGTTGGGTGATTGCTTAATATGGAATATGCATGTTTTTTTATTGTCTCACAAAAAACTGAATCGCAACAAAAAACCAAATTGAACTAATTTCCATGTTATAGGAAGTTTACACTGTATAGTACAAACTGTGGTTTTTTATAAAAATGTTGAAGTCGGATGAGACAAGAATACAAATAGGATGAGTTAAATTCAAATTCAAATTTTATTTATTCAGATAACTGGGATCCAGGGGTTAGTAACAAAAGGTTTAAAACTTACAAAACAACAAGAGAGATAAGAGTAATGAAAAACAACATACAGTACGAGCAAAAAAGGGAAGTTATGTCTTTAAATTACTATTTTAATGTATCATTCTTGAACGAAAGACACTAGATCTCGTGACACAGGTCTTCCTAGTGCAAAATCTAGGGTACATTCTCACTATTGCCTAGCTTAATATTATTTATGATACTAAATATTTGTATACCTCTTACATTGTGTGAAAAAAAATATATAAATTTACTGTCGGATGAGTTGATAGTAGAAAACGGTTGAGTTAAGAAAAAATAATAAAAAATGCGAAGGATAGGGTCCTCAGTCGTCATAGGACGACTGTAGAACAACCCAACAAATCATCGAAAATAAAATTCAATTATGTGCACATGAAACTAATAAAGTAATAAGTTTCATGTTAGACAGGGAAGGCACTGTAGTGGCTTATGCCGATTCCAAACAACTTTTATACTAACACGTGTTTTGCTTGAGAGGACAGATGACTCCCTCCTAAATACTTTGAACGCTTATGTTTTGGAACTTTACCAGTCGATTTCAATTATTTTTCCGACGCTAACAGCAGATTCAGTCTCTCCACTCTCCGGTTATCCTATTATTTAAAATAATTGAAACACATGCATAATATCTTCTTTTTTTTAATGTAAAATATATTCGAAAAATAAAATTGACGATGTGTTTTCATCAGCACAATGGTGGTCTTAAAATATTTTTTGTTTTAGTATTAATATCTCTGCCAATCGTCGCCACGGTTTTACTTCGAAACATCCCTTACAATTAAATGACGTTAGTTAATACCGCACTTAATTTTCGTAAAGCGCGGAAGTTAATCTCAGAGCACGTACACACGCCTAATATTAAAAAAAAAATAGCTCATTGGCTAAAATATTAACCGTCTTATGCATAAAACACTAAACAGTATTCCAAACCTATATTTGTTAAATAAAAAGTATTTTGTCTTCTTTTTTCAAACTCAAATCGTAATTCGAAAAACATTTGACAAAACACTTTTTAACTAAAATAGGTTTGAATTACTTTTTAGCGTTTTATGCATATGACGGTAAAACTAAAACTTCTCCAGGTGGCCACTTAGTTAAAATTAAGATTGCTTTTTCTCATTTAAATGAACGTAGCGCAGCACGAGGGACATGTATCTCCGAAATAAACACAAGAAAAGGTAAAATGCTACTAAGCTGCAGCGAATTATCTTTTAGTGCTATACCTTTGTCCTCTTAGTCCAACAACATTCAAAAAGCTGCCGTGTTTGTATGCATTCGAGCCCGAAACTTTGTTTATTGCGAGATGACGGCACATTGAACCTAGTTGAACTGTTTACTAGACTAGAGTTGCAAGCCCCACCTACGTAAATACGCTTTATAAAATCCTCTTAAACTGCAATCCGCTACTGCACAGTGTGTGCATACACTTTTGTTTGGACAGGGGAGGGCATGCCAGTTTATATTCTAAGCTTATATAAAGTCTATAAGATTATTTTAGAATTGAACAAGAAAATCATACTTTTAAAATAAATGCAATGATTGTGTTTTTGTATTACTGTTGTCAACTAACAGGCTCTCTACTAATCGAACAAATTTAAATTAAATTTAGTATAGATGTATGCGCTAGATTTATATTGGCTGGTATTTTCAAAGATAAGCAGGCATTATATACAAAAAAACTATATACCTATGTATATAGGAGTAGATACCTCGAGAATGATTATAGCCATTTAAAGCCCAATAAGTAGTTTTGAAAATTCAGCCCTTATACAGCTGATTTACTGGTTTAGGCATTTACTAATTATTATTTTTGTAATGTTTTTTTTTATAAATTTAATTTCGATGACGAGATATGGTGTGATGCTCATCGTTTATTATTTAAATATAATAAGCTTTTGAAATTCCAACTATTAATAAATTCTATTCTATATTATCTATGTCTAGACTTAAATCCCGAATAGATTATCAAAGAAGCTTCTTTCATAATTTATAATGAAACCGGAGCTAAGGTAGGTGCACAATGTGTGATGTTACATACATTACACATTATGGTACATAATCTCTACATCTCTCTACATATATAATAAAAGTCTAGATCGAGGACTGTAGTGTAAGATTCCTACCTAACGTGGAAGTAAAATCTGGTATTGGTGAATCAAGAATTAAAAATGTTGCTTGCGCGATTGAGGTAAACTGTCTTATAAACCTTAATAGAACAACTTTTTTTATTTTTGCACTAATTTTTTTCAACACTATCATTATTGTAGTAACCATGAAATATTTCTGACGTTTTCAGTTGTACTTATAGTAAAATTATTGCAATTTTACAATTTTATACATAATACGCATTTTTTATGCGCTATCTGGTGAAACAGTCGTTTTGTCCCGTTTATTCATTTGTTTTCTGTCTGTCTGTCTGTCCGGGATAAACTAGAAAACTACTGAACTGATCTTTACGCGGTTTCTATAAATATGTATAGAAAAAGTCTGGTCAACATATAGGGTATAGCAATTGCTGAAAATATAGATCTCATATCGGAAAAAATATAATTTAAATAAGCGCCATCTAGGCTCTTTTCAGGAACTCTTTTATCGTTGTCGATGATAACTGACATAAAAACAACGTGGCCTGTTGATGATACTAAACATTTTCAACAAATAGCTGACATTTATGCACAAAAAATACGATGCCAGCTCCCTCATTTAATTCTGCAAATGCTTTGGTCGTGCTTTCTACTATTTTAGGATATCGTGACAAAATAAAAAATCCTTGAATCAGTAAGTCACAGTAGTTAATATTTCATTATTATACAATTTTTAACAAAAAGGTTCAACAATACTGCAGGGTATCCTAATCATTATGAACAAATTTTACTATGGGGCCAAACCTGAAATCGCGAAAAAAAATCTGCTGTTCCATACAAAAAGTTCATCGATCTGACACATATTGTATGGAACAGATGATATTTCTTCGTGTTTTAGGTGTTGGGCCCATAGCAAGAGTTGGTTAACATACAGATTGTAGATAAATTAGTGGACCAAGTTTAACTAATTCATCATCTTCATCATTGGCCCGTTTTTATCTTAAAGTACAAGAGATGATTTATGGAGCGTCGAAAGTTAATTTGCACTTATGGCTAAAAATGCCTGTTCGGGAGTCATATAGATACGGTCATATCAGGATCACACAAGATGGCATCTGGTTGTCAGACCAAATGTGTCTTTTCACCCGTTTGTGAGCTAACCCATAAATCTAGGCTTTGTCTTGAACAGAATATAACCTTCAGCTGTCACTTTTCTCCATCGATTATTATGGTCCTTTGCAACTGGCTCCCAGCTTCCTCATTGTATGTGGTACTTCATTAATTATTAATCGCAAAAATAAATTATGATAATATTATTATTTATTACTAACATAGTTACGGAACCCTCCAAAGTGTATCATAACGTGCTTTTGAAGCGCATTTGACATTTTTCATTTTACTTTTTAATTGTGTCCTGTCTTGACCAGTGTCAAAAGATTATATATGACAGCAAGGAAGTGGTAACCTACCAGTATAAAACTTCCTTGCATAGCACGATGGCAGTCAGAATCCCGCTTTTTTTTATAGTATCCGTGAAATTTATTTAAAACACCAAATAAAGGTTAAGGTTCGAAATAACACACAAACACACAGCTTACTGAAGTAACGCTTAAAGGTTTGACGTTACCACGCCCTAACCAAATCAGATTGTTTTTGAGGTATTCACACGTCATCGTCACACATCGTCTCTTACCATCAAGTGAGCTGTGGAGAAACACCCATTCTTTAATTGAAAAAAACCCGTATTTCTTTAATTTTGTGTTACCCGAATATCTGTTTTCTTCAGGTACATTTCATATGGCCTATTTGAGCTGTTTGTTCCTATGTGTTAATGTCGTAGCCGTATAGGGTAGTAAGAAATGGCATAAATCGGTGTTCCACTCGCAAGCATTTTTCAGTAGGTAGGTATGCGCACGAAGTCGCAGGCAACATTGATAACCTGCCTTTTTTTGAAGTCGGTATAAAATGGGTTCTTGGGCCCCATGCGAAGCCGGGACGGGTCAGCTAGTGTTTAATAATTAGGTACATGTAAACTTTTAGGCATATGATATTTTGGCCTAGTTCATACAAAAAAGTCCGGGAAATTTGTACCACTAGGCCACCTGCACAGGGGAAATATCTTAATCCTTTACTGGGCATGAAGATATTTGACAATTAATATCTCAGGGTGACGAGCGCAGTGCAGTGCGGCGCAGGAATTTGTTCGCAAATTCACAATTTTGGCACTGCTACTGTTATAGGCAGGCGTGATGCTTGCCACTAGGTGGATATCTCGCTCGGCTCGACACTCCATAGTATTAAAAAAACTTGCTTGGCGAACCTGGAAAAAAATGTTGCACCCTGTGCAGGTAATATTTGTATATGTGCGGGTAGCATGTAGTTAATATAGTTAATAGTTACTTAAAAGGCAACTATAATACTTTTTGACTTCGTTGTCGTTGGGAAAAAAGGTAAATATTTATATGAGGCCCCCTTGCAGCGGCCCTGTCTATCTCCAAGGCCACTATAATAGCGCAGTGTATACAGCGCCTTCTAGTGCTGGCGAATGTGACTGTTTGTCAAATGCTGGAGTCTGAGGGAGGAGATGCTCAGTCGACTATGACGGCTATTGTTTTAGATCAGCAATCTTGATAAAATATCTGACATTTACTTTAAGCATGCTGTGTGTACAATATTTGTACAGTGTGTACAGTTTGTGTTTGTTTATAGGGTATTATACGATCGCTATGAACCTGGGTCCTTATGTCCTTAAACTGCAACCAGACCCACCGGAGACGGGCAGCAGCGTCCTCTTGGTTAACGGTGGTGATCATTCTGCGATCCCCAAGCCGCCTGCCAAGCATGGGGATTATGGCAACACCCCTCTATTAAAGGGGAGGCCTTCGTCCAGCAGTGGACGTTTTATGGCTGACGACGATACGATCGCTCATTATGAATAAAGTGAAATTGTATAATTAATTGTTTCCATTAGTCACTTTTAAACTTTTAGTGGTGCTCTATAGGAAACAAGTCAGAAAGTCAATTTGACGTTAATTTCTCTTAAATGCCTTTTACTCCTTGGATCCCTCCCTGCTTGTTGCTGCTCTGCTCTTCTGAGCAGCTGTCAAACGCATTCAGTAGGTACTTGAACTTATAGGGATAATCTTTGGGATATGCCACTAGAAAGTCTTTACTGGAACCTTTACTTTTTGGCTATAAAATCTACAACTGGGCGATTCTGTCATACGAGCGACGAGTTGTGTCCATGAAAAATAATTTATTGACTCTTTTGATAGGAAATAAATTGAATAAAGCTATCTGCAATCGCATTTATTTGCTAACTGAAATACCTAAATATTTAATGTGCCGATGACCTCAATATTATTTTATTTTATTTGGGAAACATACAGTGATAATAACTTAAGTACTTACAATTTTTTTATAACTATACACCATTTACACGATTCCGCATATAAAAGTCTATATCACATGTTAACATGGTTAGCTAAGGATTTTGATTAACATTGAAAACTAGATTAGATATTGTTTTGCTTGTTTATCAAAAAAAAATCGTTTGGAATCTCATGAACTTTCTGGTTTACTTGTGTTGTCACTGGACCTGGTAAAGTCCTAAACCTGCAACCAGAATTACCGGGAGCAGCGTCCTCTCGGTTAACGGTGGTGAGCGTTCTGCGATTCCCAAGCCGCCTGCCAAGCGTGGGGATTATGGCAACCCCTCCCTATTAAAGGCGTTTCGTACAGCAGTGGTCGTCTTCTGACTGATGATTTGTCTTGGCTCGCATATTATTTGTCCAGGATTTGTTCCGATCACTACCATTTTGCGCAAACTTGAAATGAGGTAAGTTTGAGCGCGAGTTTCGAGTTGAGCAAGTCCATGTCCCGGGCGACTTGCGGCAGACATGAGGCGGGTACCACAATCTCTTACCATTCTTTTTATAACTTTGTCTTTTACGCACTCTACCTAAAATGAAAGAACGAGATGGGCCGAGGTAAAATAGAAATAAATTATTTTTTTAAATCTTTGGTACACCCCTAAAACTTTGTTTGTCGCCTAATACCGATGTTCATAAGGAAAATTGAAATATGAAACTGTGTCATGGCAACATTTAAAACATTTCCCCGGAGACCCATCAAAACATTTTCCTATTTGGTCTCTACTCCAACAAATTTTAATACTTCACTTAAATTCATTGCCGCATTACACTTTTTCGAAAGCCACGAAAAAGTGTAATGCGGCAATGAATTAGAGATTCTACGTTTGTTTTTCTGTCAAATATTTCCTTCCTTTATACTGTTCTATACGTCGCGCCGCACTGCCGCCTGTGCCAGCCCGTGCTGCTCGCGCTGCTGCAGCAGCTCAGCACCGACATGCTGCAGGACACGCACCTCAAGTGCAGGTGGCTCCACCATACCCATACTGTTCTATACGTACGGCGGCGCTACCACTGTATCTTGTTTTGATTTCTATCTACCACTGGCTTTTCCGTGCAACGAATACATCGCGAGGAAACATCTATGCATTTTTATGCATTGTAGGTATATTATAATATATGAAATCGCCAACCCGCGCTGAGCTAGCGTGGTGAAATAGGAATATGGCCAATCAACCTTCGAGAGTATACAATCCAGCAGTGGAATTTTAGAAGCTGATACAGTGCAATCACATATTATATCATTGGCAATCACACTGTGTATTACGTCTTTTTTGGTCGCATCAATAGCGAATATCTCTTTTTTTCGTATCCATCATTTCTTTCATGCCTTCATCATTATTGTCAGAGCCAATACTTTCTCAATTTCTAATCAGACGAATGTTGGTTTCCACAGATACCTGGAGGACTCCATTATCAACCTGGACCCCGACAACGCGCACGCACTTGCCGTTGGTGATCGGCGAGGTCCGCAAGCACCTCTCCAAGTTCCTCGCTGCCTACCCCAGCCATGTGGCTAGCAGAAGGATTGCTTTGATCATCATGGCTGCTGACAATTTGTTAAAATAGCGCCTCTTTAACTTTCTTGTCTCGCAGACTTTTTAAACTAATCGTATGTTGTGTCGTCGAATCGAGAGAGTTTAAACTATAATTCCTCTGTTTTGTTACGTTCTTAATTTTCCTTTTCTTTGACTATTATACCTATCTTCTGGTTTACATCTTTAAAGTTTTACTACTACGAACTACTACTCTACGACTACGCTACTCTACACGATGGCCCAGTTTAGGGTTGGTGGATTCATATATATTTTTTTTTTAACACTTATAAGTGTGCGTTTGACCACCAACTCGCCTGTTGGTAAGCGATATTATTACATATTCACATACTCTCATGAATCTTTTCTCCAAGACATAATTATACAGGATTCCTCACGATGTTTCCCTTCGCCGAAAACTCAGTGCCATGAAAATCTGTTCATAAACTCCAAAGAGCACATTCAAAGTAAAATCTTTAAAATGGGCCCGGGATTTGAACCCGATTCGATTTCAAGTTTAGCGGTCTTCACGTTAGATCATAGCTTTTTTCGTCATAATTTCTTCATTTCGAATAAACATTTCGCCTTTTATTATAAAAATATAGATATAGTTTTTATCGCAGATAAATTTTGCACGCGATACTACTAACAACATTCAAACACAAGTAAGTAATATAATTAGAATCATCACTACCCAAATTTAATCAAACCGCGGGCACGGTCCCACAATCAAATCAAACTTAATAAGCTTAACTGTGACATCTATTAGGTCTGGTTAACATAGTCGGCAAGTTACTTGTACCAGGAAGTAAAGACCGGGTAGGAAATCTATTTAATCTGTGTAATAAGTATAACTTAGTGAACGTTCGTCAACCAGTGTTATAGTGGCGCCAACTGGCGGTAACTAGCGGTAGCTATTGCCTCATCCGACGCCAAGTAAATTCCTATCTTCCGAACTATTTGCATGGAATTTCTCACAGTGATTATAGCCTACCCTGGTTTCCCCTCACTATCTACAGATAAGAGATAAGTGTGTATAGTACGAGCTATCCCAGAATAAGTAATAGATACTATGCACGGCGTTTACGTCACTAATGGATATTAAATCAGGAATTCCGATAATGAGATGTGATTTAGTTTGCGTTGTTGTGAGATACTAATGAAATTATGCTGCTACGTAGTTATATACTTGTATACTCTATGCCGTGTAATAGAATGAAATTAATGAATGTTTCAATAACAAAGTATGAATCTACAAGCTGTTGCCCGCGGCTTCGCCCGCGTGGGCTATATTACAGGTAGATACGAGTACGATATTAGAATTTGGCCTAAAACCATACCGTAGGTGGTGGTAACTTTAGAACTCCCTAGCCTCCAATCATCATCATCATCATCATCAGCCCGGAGACGTCCGAAGGAAGGAGAACGAAGGCCTCCCCCTTAGGCCGCCACACTGCCACCGCCTCCAATAGGGGTAGTTTAAAAAAAAAATTAAAAAATACATGTTTCATTATATATTCGAAAGTTTATTTGTGCCGAATTTTGAGTGATTCAAACCAAGGAATAAAAAACACCCATAGAAACTTTACCACCCTGTTTAACACCCCCCCCCCCACTCCTTAGGGGTTGATTACCGAAAATTAGGCGACGCTATGTCTTATTCCAGAACTTAAAGTATCCATATTTAAAATTTCATTAAAATCGGCTTAGTAGTTACTAAGGTACGTGGTAACAAACATTCACACACACAAACTTTCGCATTTATAATATTAGTAGGTTTATCTGACATAAAATATGGCTAGTAAAAAAAGTTTTCAACTTACAACGCAAAGTAGATAAATTTGTATTCTAAAATTTTACTATCTAAGCTGCCAAAGCTACGCCGTTACTAACGTTGTAGCAAATAGCTACGGCGTAGTATCTAGCGGCGGCGGCGTAGGTAACAAAGCGCCGGCGTAGTCCCAGCGGGTCCGGTTTCCGGTCGCTAATATCTTAGAAAGTATTGAACTAAGAAAACTTGACAAATTAATCTTTGGTAAGATGCGGCCATCTTACCGAAGATTAATTTCGTTAAAATGTTTTTATCCCACTGAGATTATGGCATTGGCAATGTAAAAATATTCATCCAGTTGTACTCTAATTATCGTATATTATATATTATAGTATATTCAAGTATTGTAATTCAATTTTGTTATTTTTTCAAGATAATAAAAGTTTCATCAGATACATTCGAGGTCAATAAGTTAAGTGTCTTATGTAAATAGGACGAGTGAAATAGAAATTGTATCTCAGTACTAAAATAACACAAGAATGCTTAAATAAACCCACAATATTCTCTCTGGAGAGGTCTCGTCCCTCATTGAGAGCGCGACACAATCCCGCCAAAAGACGGCGGGAACGGTCATCAGTGCGCCCATTTTCATAATCTCTAGACTTTTGCATCGGCACAGTGCGGCTTACTGCCTTATAATACGGTCCGAATTTGCATGACAATGCTCTAATTTAATTTATGACGTCAAACGGCTCGGAGCACGGCTTTGTTGGTAAAAAACGGGGAGCATTGTCCCTGGCCCGGTTCGACCTCACGCAGCGCCGCGCTCGCTGTGGACAATCTCACAGTATATAAGGATAGAAGTTACAGTAAGATGTTATTTTAAAGCAAGATATAATTTGTTGTATTATTTATTTATTGATACACAAAACAGAACATAGTCTAAACATATACATTATTAGCTAGGTACAATTTCGAGCCAGACTATGCGCCTAAGCATGTGTAAACAGAATGATTAATTAATGAAACATTTATAATTTCGAAGCAATGGTTACCAACATTAAAAAAATAATCTAGAGTAGGTATTTTGAATACAAATCTATCAAAAGAGTTTAACTAATCAACAAGTTCTTACAACTATCAAGTTACATTATTTGTATTTGTAGGTAGAGGTTACGTATAAAACAAATTCTAATATCAAATTTAAAGTTAGGTAAATTTTTGTCAAAAATATCAAATAATGTATAGTGTTGTTTTGAAGTTTCGTTGAATTGGTGGCACATCCTAAGAACCGGATTATAATATGAAGTGTTGTTTTTGAAAACTTGCAGTATAAAAACTTTTGGGGGACTGTCTCTAAGTCTTGGTCTAATATTTATATGAACGCTTGAAAATACGATATGAACATGAATTATGTAATTGTAGGGACCATTAGAACATTCATCGACATTAGGACACGACCTTACTGCCATGAGCAAGCAATGTATTGCGGGGTTTGCTGGGTTAGTTGCAAATCTATTATTTCCGTTACATTATTCCTCCCATCGACGCATTTTTATTTTTACAACACATTTGCTCGAAAAATGGATTTACGATGCCTGTATACATCGTTCGAAAGTTGAACATTACGCACCATACAACTAGGCGTGCGGTAAACCTATTTTACCGCACGCCTAGTTGTATAGCGCCGTGCGTAAACTTTACGGTATTTATTTTAATATCCATAAAAAAAATATAAAAAATAAGAATTCCACTAAGGAGTTTCACATTACGAGAATAAATAAGCTAAATGATCGAACCTCCTTCGAAGCGCTTTTGCTCAATACGCTAAAGAGAAAATGAAACGATGAGTTTTGGCGGGAACACGGAAAAATCATGTCGTTGCATTCTATTATTTTCTTAAACTTGTGTTTTTTCGCGAATTAATGATTAAAAATGGTGGTGTTTTATTCATTGAGTGTTGAATTAGATGCACGAGTGTGGGCAAGTGATATAATGTGGTGAAACATGTCTTTTTGTGTTGTTTTCAAAACTCCGTAGAAGCTCATAGTAAAGTCGCCACAACTTTACTAGGGCATGACTTGGACTCGACTATGACTAATTTCGTGTGACTGACTGTGATATCATGACATATTTGCACAACGTGCGATGCCAAGAACTAAGAAAAAAAAAAAAATGAAACGATAGATATAGTTCTAATTTTCACCACGCGCACGTGGCGCCATTTGCAAATTCGCGCCATTGTCATATTAGAAACATCATAGATTTTTCTTCTTCTTTCCTCCTTATGGCTTTGCACTTTGTGCATTTTGCCAGTGTCAAGTATTCAGTTGCGACTTTCTGACTGATATTTATAAACAAAATAATAAAGTTTGTTAAATTATTACTGTTTTCTCGCAAATATGTTGTAAAATTTTGTATGACACTCGTGCGGGTTGGTTTTTACAAACTCGTGACTATGGTAAGTTCTCGACTTCGTCTCGGCCTTACATTCGTCTACTCGTTTGTAAAAACTAACTTACCGCACTAGTATCATAAATAACTAATACAGTACACATAAAAAAACGCAAACAATCCGAAAGATGTAATAAAGAGTTATATATTCGACTTATTCGATCCACATAAGTAGGGTACAAGTAAGAGAGAAGATTAAAAAAAAAAGAAAAAATCAGTTTTTTAAAATGAATAGTAAAAAAGAAAATAAATGTGTGTAAAGAGAAGTTTGTGCACTGTATTACACTGATTCTTTCCCTTACTTATAAGTAGATAGTACATCACGAAAACAAAACACAAATACGGGTTACGTTATCTCAAGAATTCTTTGATCTCTACGGGTAGCCTTGATTCCAATTTCTGCTTATAGAAATGAAACCTGAGCTTGGAAAATATAAACAAAAATATAAAACTGAAGAATATTTTTCAGTAAAAACTATTTCACATTTTAAATAAAATTTTATGGCTTATGTTTTAATGCATAGGCAGTATGAAAAATTATGAAGAACCTATCGAGCTATCTCTGGATTTCCTTCCCAGCTGCTTTTTGACGGATGAGGTAGAAACTTCTGTAACTTAATGAGGATCACACTGCGATTATTTTCCGCTAGGTGGCGCATCATCGATGCGGCCATAGTCAACTGTCAATCTCATACATTTTGTTGTTTTTTGTTTTATTTTTGCAGAGAACATTTTAAAAACTCGGATCACCAGGAAGAGTCTGCATACACTGGTTTGTACAGCACTCTTTTGCCTTGCTAATTTAAGTTTTGTCCAACACAAATGTAACCAACTATCTAACCTACAATTCTATTTTCAGGCTGCAGCTGCATAGATTCTTAAAACAAGGCGCAGTCACCAGTTTTTTTTCTTGGAATAGATTATCGACAACGCCCTCATCAAGAGCAGATAGATTAACAAGAAAGCAAGGATTAACAAGAAAATTTGATTTTCCCACATCCGAACCGCCGCTGGCGCCATCTGCGTAAAGTTTTGCCTGTGAAACCTCATTGGCAAAGCAGTTTTGGGACGGACCAGAGATTGCTTACCCAAAAACACTTCATATAATATAATCTTTTGAGACAGGGTGTTTTGATTAGTTTTGGAGTGTGATACTTATTTAAGATTAAAAAAATAATAAAATAGTTGTGATAAATTGATATATACGGTGATATACACCGTGAGCTTTTAGAATTTTCTGCCTACCCGACAGAGAGCTAGATCCTCCAAGGCATCCAAGGCTCCCTGAGCACGCCACTGTGTGTGTGTAATTTCCAGACACTTGTTACAATGTGGTGCACACTTAAAGTAACATTTGAAGACTTGTAATAATACTATTTATGACGATTGCAAAGTTTTTATCTAGTTTATTTTTCACTTTCAATTGGTCTACAAACCAGTAATGTTTAAACATGAGTTACATCAACCTCTAATAAAACGTCTGAGGACAGTGTTCAGCGCAAGGAAACAACGCTGAAACAGCAATAAAACTGAATTAGTTCAAGGATTTAGTCGGCAGTGCGGCGCGCTGGCGCGCTGCGGTGTGAAGCTGACCGGGCAAAGAACCGTTTACACAATGCGATTACACTAATCCATTCAAAATAAGAAAGCTTAGTATTTGTCTGTGTGAAAATGTTTGCCTGCACTTAGATTCTTAATTGCTTGACATTAGTTAAAAAGTACCATTCAAAAAAAACTACTTATTTTAGGATCATTAACCATATGACCACTTCGATAGTATGGCCTATTCAAGTACAAAATAATTTTCAAAATCGGTCCACAATTGACGGAAAAATTAGTGATCATTCGTCATCAGCCATAAAACGCCCACTGCTGGACGAAGGCCTCCCCCTTAATAGGAGTGTTGCCATAATCTTCACGCTTGGCAGGCGGCTTGGCGATAATTATAAAAAAATAAAAAAACATGCACACAGTCAAACAGAACCTC
Source organism: Erannis defoliaria (assembly GCA_905404285.2). NCBI lineage: Eukaryota > Metazoa > Arthropoda > Insecta > Lepidoptera > Geometridae > Erannis > Erannis defoliaria. The sequence continues at coordinate 17,419,686 of FR990070.1, forward strand.
CTTCTTTTTAGAAATTGGTTATAAATATCAAGCCAATGAAGTTGATGTTTGTTCAAGCGAAATCTGTCTCAAACACCAAACGGTATGTTTCCGCAGCGTCACTTGATAGCTATTTCCAATTCTAAGTTACGGTATGTTTATCATTTTTTACCGCATCGTCGAAGATCAGACACCTAGCTTGTGATCCATAACAAAATTCTGTCAACCAGAGGAAAAATATATATTTTATATTTAAATGTTATAGCTCTATATGTTGCATATTTTCATTTTTCACATTCACCTATTAAAATTTTATTTTCAGGTTTGCCAGATTTGGTGAAAAAAGCTTTATATATTTACATTTGCTTTGTCCGTTAAAATATAATTTTTACTTAAAACACTCGTAAAATATTCATAATACACCAGCCATTGACCAGAACAAAAGGCCTATGACACGTTAAAAGTTTAAAGGAAAGTCACAGACTTGGTCATTGCGACATCCTTTAGGCCGCTATAGGACTAGCGATTGTCGAGCGTGCGCCTACAACGCTTGAAAAGCGCTGACCAACGTTCGCGACGCGCTTCTGCTTAAATCAGCGCTCACGCCGCGTTCACGCTGCGTGCCATTTTGCTGCGGGAAAAAAACCGCGGCGTGAGCATCGCGCGTTCACCTAATCAAACGGTGTAAGGACTCACTTGCTAGATTAACGCTGATCTGACTTAGGCTTAATCTATCTCCCCACAATAATGCTCAAGGATCGTTCGACTAGACAGGCTTCTTAGTTCCTAGATCCGGCTAAACCGGGTTGTGTAAGTGCGCCCTAAGTAGAGGACTGTTTGCCGCTCGCTCGTGCGGATTGTCGATTTAATTGAAATTTCCAGAAACGCGGAAGCTTTGAGAATTGGACGCAAAATGTTAACAAAAGTTAATTGAAAATTGGGGTTTATTATTTTCTTCGCGGTGAATTTTATAATGCTAGGGCTCCACCTGCGCGACGCTTTACGTCTAGTTATCGAAATAATTAACGTGCATTATGTGATGCATTATACAATGCGCTACATGGGCGGCCACACTATCGTTTGACTTTGAATATCGGCTAACGTCTAATGACGTTGTAAGGCCACTAACCTATTAGCGTGCTAATACCCGGCCATATCTGCGTACTGTATAAAATTAATTTATTTATTTAATGATAAGCGAGCAGCATTATGCTGATGTGCCTATATCAAACAGTGTTGAAATTCAGTATTGGAAGTGTTGGAATACCGCGCTAAATAATGGCATTATACGCAGGTGAAGCCCTAGCATAAAGCTAAAATATTCTTTTAGACATTGAGAGTATCTGGTTAGTGATCGAATCAAGTACATGTACATTGCCATCCAGCGTGGCAATGCCGCCAGCATGCTGGGCACGCTGCCGACTGGTAGTGGGTTTGAGCATTTGGATTGTCTCTAGACTTTCATAGGTCTGGATACAATCCTTTTGTTTTTTGTTGTGTAGTAGACTAAGTAGTCTTTGTAGTTTGTATTACATACAAGAATTGTGTACATTTGTATATAGTACATGTACAATGTACATATTTAAGCTGTTGAGGCATTGAGTCCGTGCGGTTACCGGGAGCTTATTAGCTTTTCAAAAATTAATCCGAGCGTTTGCTCGACGCGACGCGTGATCAATCAAAATGCTGGCGTTTATTGGGCTCAGAACATAAGCATTGCTATTCAACGTGGCAATGCCGTCAGCATGCTGCGGGTGCGCTGCCGACTGGTAGTTGGGTTAAGTATTGGGATTGTCTCTAGACTCATCGATCTGGATACAATTCTTTCGTTTTTGAGTTGTAAGTTACGTAGTTTAAGTACGTAGTTAGATATTATTTTATTTTATTTTATTTGGACAACCAACAGCCTTCATATGGAGAAGGTAAAAACAGTATAATGAGTACAACTAGGCCAACAAAGGTTACCACTAATAGAAAGAGTAGAGCTAACATGCAACAAGTATACAAAAATTAAAAATTAAAAACACTCACAAAGTACAAACATGTGTGTAAATAAAAAAACAGACATACATATATATACATACACAATATATACACACATCGGCTTGTTTTTTTGGCTAAGAAATACACAAAAACCCAAAAGCACACTAAAGTACAAACATATACATATATTATATATTATGTAAGTAATAAAGGCTTTAGCCAAAAAAGTGCTTGTTGTAATGGGAACAATGGCACAAGAGAGAGGAGGTCGTAACTGTGTCTTCAGCTAGCAGTGGATCGATACAGGCTGTTGATGAATAACAATAATGATTTTGGCTTCTAGAATTGCTGAATCAATTGATTTATTAAAAAAAAAATGTAAGGACACGCATTTGTAAAATAATATAATTTAATCTTGTAGCACCTGAGTTCGACTCTCCGTGGTTCACAATTTTACGACGTCCAATATTAGCTAGGTACTGGCACAGGGACAAGCTGACTCGTGAAATAAATTATTTTATCCGTGTGAAAGAAAAAAGAAATCACATTCGCAATTTCACTCGTACAAATAAATATTTTGTTACCGGCTTATTCTGTCCAGTCTACATCAGATAAAAGGCTTTCAGGATATAAGGCACCCTTACGAGCCTTCGTACATTTACTGGGCTGACATTTGCTTTCGAGGTTTTAAGTCTAGAGTCTATTCAAGTTTTCTTGTGGATCCGGAGTTTGTCGATCGGTCAGTGACCTTGGCAACTGTGGTACACGATCCAATTCTTCGAGATTAGCTTTTATGTAAATAATCTGTGAAAAGGTTTTGGGGAAAGAAGTTTTTAGGATTGTTTGCACAATAAAGCACTCGACCCAATAACACTATAAAGCTTAGTGTTACATCTTCAGTGCTCATAAGTTGTATAACAGTGTATTTAATCTTTAATTTTATTTCGTTCGTAGCGTAATTTTCAAAAGTATGTTATTTGACTAAGCATTGCGATATCATTGTCCACAAACTACTAAAAGTTATCCAAGTTTGGTTTATTTCGTATACTGAGCTCGAATGAAACAAATGCGTGAAGTTCCTTATGCTAGTAACGAGTAAAAAATATTTCAGAGAAACAACTTCTAGATATTTTAGATATAGCCAACACATTGGACAATTTGTCTATCATATAACGAATCCGTAAGCATTTTTTTATAAATTACATTTGCTGTTGGCCTCATACGGCCTCTACAGCGTCACCGGATTTTACAGACCACGCAGACCACGGCAAACGGAGCGACCTAAACTGTTGTCTCGTCTATGAGGGAAAATCAGATAAAATATGTTTCCTTCACTTTTGTATTCACTATTCTCTTTTGGCCGTGTCTTCACGTTAGCAAACAATATGCCTACAGTTATATACGTATGATGCTCGTAATCAAGTTTATAACAATAACAAAATACTTAGTACCGAAGCTGCACGTGACCTATGCACAAATCACCGACATCAAAAAGGTTCTATGTTCTACAGTATGTTTTTTTTATTCGATTGCGCCGTCAATTATGGACCGAGTGTTTTTTTTTATTTTGAAATGGTATACCTACTTTCGAGGTGGTACCATATTATTTTTAAGTCGGTATTTTTTTTTAAGTAACATTTTATTTTATTTCGTAAAGTATTTGTGCGCAAAATCACGAGCAGTGTCGTTACTACCTAGTTATTTTACACGCACGGAATGTGTTATCATACATGTTTATATGTTATATTATGTCTGCAATTTTGCGTTCATCGTAGTTGTTTCTTTAGATTTTCTATGCCTTACTTATACAAAACTATGTGACGTGAGTTAAAGCGGACTAGAACAATTGTTATTTCAAGCTAAAGTGCTTTGTTGTTTTCGCGTTTTGTTAGGAGAGAAAAATATCTGAGTTAACGTAGAAAAGAGAAGATTAATTACCTGTTTTGTTATTCTGTGTTATTATTGGAATCAGAGAGGTGGCAAACTGTGGAAACTTGTATTATTATCGGATCGGAATGAAGTTGAAATCTATATTAATAACAACATTTTATTTATTTAAATTATATAATTATTCTGTATGTGTGTTAGTGACTGAGCCCCTCCGAAACGACTGGGCCCATATTGATGTTTTTTTGTGTTGGGTTGGGTCTCTAGCTGGTACGGGTTCCAGGTTTATTTTTAATTTTCTGTGCAGATTTCACAGTGTCAGTGTCATCAGTGTCTGCCAGGTGCGCTAGTATGTTTACGAGAAGGTACTTATTTAGTTTTATTTTACTATGTTAATATTTTTTATTCGACTACTGAATAGAGGTGTTCGAATTTAAAATAAATCGAAAATAAATTGTTATCATAAAAATACAGAATAAGTAGTTTCAAATCGAAATATCGAATAGATTTCGCTGTCCAAAAACATCCGAACCGGGGATAAAATGATCTCGAAAGAAATCAAACACAAAGAGTTTCTTTGAGCACCGTTTTTGAGCATGGTTAAACAAACAAAAAAAAATAAACAAAACAAAAAAATAAATAAAAAAAAAACAAAAAAAAACCAATATTGGTAGTTTTTTTTCACAAAGTGCCTCTAGCCCTATACTAAGCGCAAAGCTTGTATTATGGATACCAGATAGCTGATAGAATACTTATATGCAATTTTTTGTTGTAAATACATACTACACCCACAGAGAACAAACATCTATGTCATCACATAGATTTTTGTCCTGGGTGGGGATCGAACCACCGCCCTACAGCTCTAAATGCAGACATGCTACCAACTGAGCTATAATAATAAAATATAAAAATATTAATTTCATCTAATCAGGTAAATTACACCCATACATTTCAATTCTTAAATAAAAACACTATAAAATTAATGAAACAAATTTCAAACGTCAAAAAATTCAATAAAAAAAAAGCATTAAGGCAGTCAATATAATTATTTTGCTTGTCTGCTTAAATTATTCGAATATTGTTTTGTAGCTCATCCCTAGCAGGGAGCGGATTGCGATGTTGTTCTTTGATTATTGTTTACGGCTTTCATTGTTGATCCGGGTGAAATATGAGCTGATTATGTTTCGCGGTTCCGTTATTTGTGCTGTATTTGGGTTAATTGGTCCAACTTTTTCAACCGCCGTACTTCTTACGCAGAATTTATCTAGGGCATGTAAATTGGAGAATGCAGACTAAGTTAGCGAGCGTTTTAATTATAAAATAAAGTTATATAAGTTAGCGAGAGTTTAAATTATCAATATAATTAAAAAAAACGTTGTCTATAATATATTACATTTTGACCAAAATTACTATAACTGTTTATTTCTAGTGTATTTCCGCTCTAATATCGTTTCGAGTACTAATAGAATGAAGGGACAAACCACCGATTTTAATTTTAGTGGAATCAATGTTAATTGAAATTCAACCTTCAACTTGAAACAAAAAATAAATAGACCTGTAACAAAAAAAAAACGGACCCTAATTATTATTTAATTTTAGGCCATTTTGACCAAAATTGCTATAACTGTTTATTTCGGCCTAGTACTTTCTAGTGTATTTCCGCTTTACTAACAAACAAAGACAATTAAACTTAAAACGAATTATTAATTTATTCTGAAAACAAATAATTAAAATTATATAAGCTGTTTTAACCTGGACCTGGATCTGGATATGTCCTTAAACTGCAACCAGACCCACCGGAGGACGGGCAGGAGCGTCCTTTTGGTTAACGGTGGTGAGCATTCTGCGATCCCCAAGCCGCCTGCCTAGTGTGGGGATTATGGCAACACCCCTCTATTGGGAGGCCTTCGTCCAGCAATGGACGTCGTATGGCTGACGACGAAGCTGTTTTAATATAATATTAATCTGAAACAAAATAATTTGATTAATCTGTAAATTGACAATTATTAATAAACAAAAATAATATTAATAAAATATTATATTATAATTAATAATAATATTATGAGCAATAAGTAATAAGAATATATCCACCCTAAATCCTTATAAGCACTCGGTTGCCGACACGTGTTTCACCTCTACACGAGGCATCCTCAGGACGGGTTGACTCCTCAAGTGCTTCGGCACAGAATAAATAATAGTACTACGTCTCGGTTGGGAAAGAAGAGAGAGAGAGAGAGGGGGGAGGATGTTATAATATTGGTTGTTTCAGGTATATTATTTTTATGTTTCAGTTTAGGTTGAATTGCAATTGACGTTGGTTAGTCCCTTTATCCTATTAGTCGAAACGATATTAGAGGGGAAATATACTATAGGTACACTAAGGCAATTTTGGTCAAGATGGACTTCTGCGAAGTAACGTCTGAATCAATCACTTAAACCTACTTAATTTTGTTTACTTACTTCGTAGTTCAATGTATATTATAATAAATGCAACAGTTAGAAGTTGGGGGTGTGTGCGCGTGCGTACGTGCTTGTGTATGAAACAAAGAGTCAGTTATGGCGGGAACGCGAAAAAAATATGTCGTTGCATATAAAAATGGTGGCGTTTTATTAATTAAGTGCTGATTTACGCGCACGAGTGTGCGAAAGTGATATAAGTAATGTAGTAAAACATGTCTTTTCATGTTCTTTCCAAAACTCCGAAGAAGCTTGTGGTAAAGTTGCCACTACTGTACTAGAGCATGACTGGAATTGACTGTGACTTACTAAGTGTGAATTTAAACCATGTTACTAACCCCTGGATCACAGTTATCTTAATAAATAAAACTTTGAATTTGAATTTAACTGTGAATAAGACTCATTTGACTTGAAATTCATCAAAAACTTGATATAATATAAATACTTACTTGACACTGGCAAATGCACAAGAGTGCGACGCCATAATCCTCTTAGGAGGAAAGAAGAAATAAAGAGAGATCTTGTATGTGTGTCTTTTTCTTTACACAAAGAGCAATGTTTGGAATAACAGCCGCTTACCTTTTGGACTAAACCACAGCTAATAATGCAAAATAAATAAATACCATAAAATATTTTTTAAGGACATTCAGTGAAGCTCTGAGCTTTGGTTGTCAATCATTTATGTTTAAATGACAAACAACTTACGGATAAATGTTTCTTGCTTGCTTGACTCATAAATCGACCCCAACAAACAAAGTTAACCATCGAAAAGATAAGAAAAGTTCCTTACACCGTCATTCTACTGACAAACATTACTTTTACAGATGGTAGTGCTAATTTTGTTTTACTGCGCAAGTACGACAAACACAGAATGAGAGAGCATAAACCTACAAGGTCTGAGGGTTTAATTTTCGTAAGTTGTCAGCTAAGTTGTGAGGGAGGCTGTAAAATTAAGATGTGGCAGACTGTTAAGTGGCTATATTCTGGGGCTAAGCCTCACCAGGCTATTGAGTTACGCTTTTACGGCTTCACCATCAGAAGATAATGTCGGAACATACCATGGGACGTGACGAGACCACGACTAACTGCGATGGCAATCACATGAAGGCACGAAAAGTTCATCTCAAAGCACGCATAGACTTTCTATAGTCGGATTCTTAACTAAACGGACTAAACTGATATTTCGAGCATTGCTACTTTTTGTCAATATTTAATTAGTGCTGGGATAAAAAGATTAAGTTTCTTGACATAATACAATATGTGAAACTTAATCTTTTTATTAAATTAAGAAGTTAATACGAGAGAGTTTCAACAAGAATACAAGACAACATTGACTTTACTCCAAAATACAATTTTCGATAAAACTGAGTAGCCAAAAAAGAAACGGCGGTAAGTTGCGGTTGTAACTCGTGACTATGGTAAGCGTCGTCTCTGGCTTACATTCGTCTACTCGTTTGTAAAAACCAATTCCACACGTGTGCCATACAACGTTTTTCCACACATTTGCGAGAAAACAGTACAATAAGTGACGAAACAAACTTTACAATTTTGTTTATAAATATCAGTCGGAAAGTCGCAACAATGAAACTGGTAGAATGGAAATAAAGCGATGACAAGAAAAAAAAGTCGAAACAGTCTGTGATGTTTCTAATATGAAAATGGCGCGAATTTTCTAAGTCAAAGTCAAATTGTTTATTGCACATTATGGATAATGTAAAACTAATATTAATAACATAATGACCCAATTGTAAATGTATGGCAATTATGTGTGGAGCGGGCCGATCTGTTTTCTTCTTGATCGATTTATAAAGTTTAGTCGTCTAAAAAGTATTTTAAGGAAAAAGAAATAAAAAAATAACAAGGTTATTAATTTATTCGCAAAACTATGTTTGTTTTCATCACTCTTTAAGTCGACAGGTAATTTATTGAATATTTTAATAGCCATTGCATGAGGACCTCTACTCTGTATTTTTAATCTTAATTTTTGTACGGCTAATTTATGTCTGAACCTGGTCGGATATTTTCGAGCTTGGTCTGATACTTTTTTAAAGTATTCGGGGTACTTTTTTTTTTCAAAATTACAAATTTCTAGAATATATATTAATGCTATTGTTAAAATGTACAATTTAATAAAATACGGTTTGTGGAATTATTTTTTCTTTTTCTTTTTTGGTGATAGCACGACGTACTAACCTAACTTTCTCTTTAGTATTGTGTCTCTTAAGTGAGACAAACGTATTGAGCAAAAGCGCTTCCAAGAGTTACAATACAATACAATACAACTTTATTGCACACCAGAAATATAGAACAACTTACAACTAATCAGGGTACATTATTTGGCAGTACAAGGGGCGGCCTTATCACCTTAAGCCATTTCTTCCAGGCAACCTTTGGATGGACTGGACTAACAAAGGCAAATGCAATTTGGTCGGTGGTGTACATAATATAAAAAATATAATAAATTAATATTGCAAATTAAAAAAAAAAAAGTTAAAATACAATAAAATAGTGATACATAAATAATACCATACATAAATAATAATACATAAATAAGAGTTCCAAGGAGGTTCAATCATTCAGCTTATTTATTCTCGTAATGTGAAACTCTTTGGTAGAGTTCTTATTATAATTATTATGGAAATTAAAAAAAATACACACGGCGCTATATATTATACCACGGAGCGTGTGGTAAAATAGGTACTTAGCTGAGAGTACCTATTTTACCGCACTCTCCGTTGTATAGTTTCTGGTAATGTTTAAACTTTCGAACAATGTAGACAGGCTTCGTAAATGCATTAATGCATTTTTTGAGCAAATGTGTTGAAATAACTTATAATGCTGCACTAAAACTTATTTGTGCTATCTATCCATCGAGAGCGATAACAACAAATACACGTTTTTGGGGACCGAATTCTTTATTTACTACATAAAATGAAATACAAACACTCGCACAAAATAAAACCGTCGATATACATTACCTTCACCTTCGACAAATCGTAAGTTACACCGTCATGCCGCGAACGTGAAAGTGAAACATTGTGTCGCAAAATAAAAAGAAACATACAGATGGAAATGCGTCCCAAGTGGGCTATATAGGCGCGACGGCATTTGCCAAACTAGGCGCTTTTCTATACAGGATGATGTACACTGATTTCTTGACAACTATTAACGCAAACTAATATAAATTTATTAGTGACCTGGAAAGATGGACCTGGTTATGTCCTACTTTACGTTCCTACGGGGTTAAAGTGGCTGCTTTAACCCCGCTACGCGGAACGAAAGGAGCTATTTCCTCCGCGCAGCGGGACGTAAAATCGTATACACACTACAGGAGCAAGTAAAGAAGCCTCGGATCTCATGTTTGAAACCCTCGGCTTCGCCTCGGGAGTCAAGGTGGTGAAGCTCCATACGTGAGTAATCTAATATTACATTCAAAATCACACACGGGAGTGTGTCCGTGTCACATACAGTTTTATAGTTGGTAAAAGTTGTTCATACTGGCTTTTTTCGGGTTTTTGGTTATCCGTGAATCAACCTGTATAATCTAGACGGCAAACATGCGGCCTTCAAAAGGAAATACCTAACGAAAATTGCTTCTATAGTTAGAACTTAAGGCCGGGTATTTCACGTTTCAAGCACATTTTTTTATGAGTTCAATAATTAGTCTAAAGCTGTATCAGTTAGGGTCACATTTAGCGGAGCAAAAATATGGCGGTTACGCAGATTCGTGCGTGTCAAACTTCGATTTTTGAAGATTTTCTCAGATTACTTGAAAAGTATAGAATTTAATAACTTTTGAATCTCAGCATGCTCTCCAAAATACTATTAACTTATAATACATATTTTTTTAATGTGTCTATGTGCTGTAATTAGGACATAAAACTGAAAATGGTTTAAAAATAGACACTGCTTCGGTATTTTTTTCTATCGAGCGAGTTGTTACCAATCATGTTTCTAAATTCACAATTGTCTAAATAATATGTTCATCTATGATATTACACTAACTCCGTATTTTTTTTCAAATTAGAAGTATGCGAACTTATGTATCAAAAGTTGCAAAAACCTAAATAAGCCCGTCTTAAGCGCTGAATATTGAAAGGGCATTAATTTTAGAAATAAAATAAATAGGCCGCGAAAATTGTGGACCGGTTTAGGCATATATCTAACCTCTGGGATGTTTGATCTTTCATTTAAAAGTCTTTTCACAAACTTCTGTTATGTGACTTTAGTACCATAATGAAAACTGTTTTTGAAATAGCTAGCGTATGTTACATTAAATCTCAAAGTTCAATAGGTAGGTACATACCTATATCAAGAACTAACTAACGGAATTGTTTTACAGGAATAAGGAGATTTGTTTACAGGAATTGTTTTATGATTGAATTGTTTTACGATTGAATTGTTTTTCGATTGAATTGTTTTTCGATTGAATTGTTTTTCGATTGAATTGTTTTTCGATTGAATTGTTTTACAGAATTGTTTCACAGAAAAAGTGATCGTGTTGTATTTATCATGTAAGTACATAATATAAAAACAATACGTCAATCTCACACAAACACCCTCCCCCCCCCTCCCCTCTGTCCCCTACTTCACCATTCCCATTGACCTTTACAAAAGGAGATAAAATTATTCAAACACTTTCACAGAGTAGCGGGACGGATAACGGAGCGAGCCGTAAAATATCACGAAAAATGGGCATAGCACACTGTATCATCGTCGACACCGAACTGAAGACATTTTAAAATGTTAGTCCTATGGCAATCTTAATGGTGATTTATGTGAAGTAATGCTTAGTGATTTATTGGCCATTTTATTTATGTTGAGTTAGGTTGTACATTGTCATATTATAATGCTTCATAAATTGTCAGAATATAACATAAATGTATAAAAATAACAAAATAAAAAATGGCTGTGAAGCACCTTATTATTACATTTATTAAATTGTAGAAGCTCTAAGTCAATTTATTTAAACTACCTGTTTGCGAGCACCAACGTCCGAAAATCCGGACAGATGAAAGCAGCTTTGCCAGTAGTAAGAAAAGTAAGTTTTGTAAGAGTTGTAAGCTAAGACTTAGCCCGTTTCGCTCGCTTGGTCAAATTTTAATTTTTATACAATCATGTGACGAGACGACGAGCAAGACGGTAACAGAAACGGTTTGTCAGGATTGTGAACTTGCGAACACAATCCTGCGCCGCACTGCACTGCGCTCGTCACCCTGAGATATTAGATGTTAAATCTCTTCATACCCAGTAATTTCTCTGGTAACATTGCCCTTTAAACCGGAACACAGTAATGCTTGCACACTACTGCTTGGTGGTTGAATAACTGGCAAAGGTAATACACGAAAACCAGCAGTTTGGCAGGCCAACCGAGCATTAACGACATATTGAGTTTAGTCATGATGTGGACACAGTTTCTTATGCATGATGTGTATACGAAACTGTGTTCTACTAACTAGTCATAACTCTATTGTACTTACTACGTACATAAATAAAAAGGGTCCTATTTATGTCTATAATTTTGGGCAGTTCAGTGTTGAATAGACATAGTTTGCTATGACCTTAAAACAGCATCCGCCAGCAGACCGTCTGTCTGTTTGTGCATCATTGGCTCCAGCCGCCAGCAACGCCTGAACTGCATTATCATAACAATGGGAATTAACATTTCATTACAATACTGAATGCGGGCGCGGATTCAGTCATCGTATGAAGCTTTCTTGAAATGCGAGGGTTTAATTGAAACCGTCTTGACGTAAGCTCTAATTTACGCGAACGTGTTAAGACAAAGACGAGTGGTACCCAACTTTTCAACTTAACAAATTGGCCTGCGGTTTATACGAGACGTAGCTATAGAACTGAGCGTACTTTACCTACGAGGCTTATAAAAGGTCGGGGGGTAAGCGCTCCCATTTCAATGCCATTAGTCAGCGCTAAAGATAGCGCTCATGCACGGCCTACATGTAAACAAGGCGCGCGGTTACATGTTTCCGCGCTCGATTACCGCCGCGATCATTTACCGTGCGCTCGCGCCATTTGTCAGGGGCAAAAACGGCGTGCGCCATTCCGCCGTCGGTCGCCAGAGGCCGCCACCGCCACGCTCCGGATTAATGATGCGCTGCGACGCTCTGATGAGCAAAAATGAGATCCGTCTTCATTTGGGCGGGCCGGTGCCGGCGATGGGCGCAATTACCCCGCTTAATTTTCGACTGCAGCGTCAGGTTCGCTCACTCGTGCGAGATGGGTAATCTCGACCGGGATGAAATGAACACTTGACGTGAACACCGCATATGATTTTGCGTAAAATGCTCATCAGACTACGTATTATAAAGTTAGTACTGTTCAATGATTTTGCGTTTCTATATAGGGTTCGATATATATATAGCATTGCATAGCCTGCCTTACTTGAGTCTTGCAGTTTATGAGAAACAAAAAATAAATAATGTATTTTACAACACATTTGCTCGAAAAATACATTTACAAAGCCAATATTTGTATTATTTGCAAATTACATGTATTTTAATTTTTAATTTTTTTATTTTATTTTTATTTTTTGCAAATTACATTAATATTTGTATTATTTGCCAATATTTTTATTATTTGCAAATTACATGTATACATCGTTCGAAAGTTGAACATTACGCACCATACAACGGAGCGTGCGGTAAAATAGATACTTAGCTGAGAGTACCTATTTTACCGCACTCCCTTGTATAGCGCCGTGCATGCGTAAACTTTGCGGTAGTTTTTATTTATTTATTTAATTTTATTTTATTTTCTTAGGAAAATTTACAGCTAGGTACACTTTTAGGTACATAATTAGTAAAGGATAAATAAGAATAAGAATAATAATAATAAGACCAATATTAATAATAATAGAGCCTCGACCAATACCTCAAGAGGCTCTCGCTAGATGGTTGGGTCAAGGGTCAGATACAAAAAGCATTGGTACTTGACACGGCGCGCATTGTCAGGAGGTTCCTCACTCTGCAGCCCTAATCACCGGCAGCTTCAGCCCTGCCCCGCTGCCGGCGGCACCCTAGTTTTTAAGTTTTTTATAATATTTATAATTTTTGTATTTATATTGGAATAAACTAAAAAAAATTGAATTGAAATAAATACGTGAATAATAATAATAATATTTAATTTCCATAACTCCACTACAGAGTTTCATATTAGGAGAAGAAATAAACTGAATGATCGAACCTCCTTGGAAGCGCTTTTGCTTTTGCGCTTTTTTTTTAATTATTTTAATTTTTGTTTAGTTTTTAGTGAAATATTGTGCCGTCTTGGGGGTGGATGAGCACTCTCATGGCGTGCGTCTTGTTATTTAATTTATCTGTGTACACATACTTTGGGTTTCAATCCTGTTCAGTATTTTGTTTCCATTTATTTAGTAAGAAATCGATTGTTATCTGTTTTGTGTATCTTAAATACATAAATAAAAACGTTTGTCTCACTTTAATACTAAACAGAGAATGATAAGAAAGATGTAGAGTTCTAATTTTCACCAGGATTATGGCATCGCGCTTTGTGCATTTATTTGCCAGTGTCAAGTATTTATTTGTATCAGATTTATGATAATTTTCAAGTTGAATGAGGCTAAGTCACAGTCAAAGTCACAGTCAAGTCCAGTCATGCTCTAGTAAAGCCGTCGCAACTTTACTACAAGCTTCTTCGGAGTTTTAGAAACAACACGAAAATACATTCTCATTAGAAACGTTTTAACGAAGACGAACTTTAGAACGAAGTTTTTTTTCTTCTTTCCTCCTAGGAGGATTATGGCATCGCATTTTGTGCATTAGCCAGTGTCAAGTATTTAGTTGCGACTTTCCAACCGATATTAATAAACAAAATAATTAAGTTTGCCTCATAATCTGTTGTAAGTACAATCTGTTATCTGTTTTCTCGCAAATGTGTTGTAAAACGTTGTATGGCACTCGTGCGGTATTGGTTTTTACAAACTCGTGACACGCACTAGTATCATAAATAACTATTGTAACATCAGTACATAAGGTTATATAACAATTTCTAGAATATCTACGGATGTCCATGACCGTATCAATACACGCGCGTGACAAATATTTTATAGTGGCATCCTTAGAATCATTTTAGCATACTTTTTTCCGAGGAATCCATATTTGAGTAAGTAGTATTTTGTGTAAGTGGTAGGTATTAGTAATTGGTTTTAAAAGCTCGGCAATGTATTTGTGGTACCTCAGATATTCCTAGGCAACGGTGTCTGCTTACCATCAGGCAAACCGTCCGATTATTTGCCGTGAATGGCATAAAAAAAGTACCTATCTTTCAAGTAAATATCAATATATTGTACAAGTTCAGTGCTTTAGACAACTCATGATTCATATAGAGAGTCCCAACGCAATTTATTTCGCTTACGCCATTTTGTCTTACGTATATTTAAGTATATTTCTAAGATGTAAAATGGTTTTGCAAAATGTAAAAGGCAAGTCACGGTTTCCCAAATAAATTCCTTTGGTTAACATTGAAGAGATAGCGCTATCTGGGCGGCCAACGCCCGCCCGCCTCGGGCAATGGCGGGCGGCGTTAAGATTAATTTGAAGGGATATCATACGAGGACATATGAGACCAACGATGGCGCTTTTTATGGAAAAAATATCGGAAGATGTCGGTAAGAAATATTGCAATACTTATAAAGATTTATATTGCAAATGGGAAACCGCAAAAATTGCTCATAGCTATATTCAATAATACGTATCAAATGTTGCTGCTTTATTGGAAGTGAACGGCATTAGAGCTAAAATATGAGATAGATGTTGAATATTTTAACAGGTTAGCCAACGGAGCTATTATTGCTTATAAATATCTTAATAATTTAGGGCTTGTAATGCATATATTGTTTTTTTTTGTAAAAAAACATTTGATTGATCTCAAAAATAAACAAAAACGAAGTTTTGTGTCAACATAATATACAGACAGACACGGACAGCCGCGATTCGCGGAATCTATTTTACTTTGCTTATTTTTATACAGAAAAGCCCTCTTTGTGACTTTGGTCTGCTTTTACAATAAATTGCCAAAAACTTTAAAAGACATTCTTAATACTGATATATTTAAATTTAGACTTAAGAACTTTCTAACTTATAAGGCATATTATTCGATCGATGAGTTTCTGAATGATGAGCATATTTAACTCGATAATTTGACATTGTATCTTGAATGACATGCACCTATATATATAATTCAATTACGGATTTTATTTATTATTAAGAATACTGTTATTTAATGCTAATTTGAATTTGAATTTAGTTTTGTTTAGAGTATTTTACTAAGTTTAATTTTGCATACCACTCCGGTTAAAACATGGCGATCTAAATATTATTATTCTTCATACTGTGACAATCTTATTAAATTGTAACACCCCATGTTTAGTAAAATAAAATAAAAAAAATTGAAATTTGAATTTGGACCCGAAAGCAGGGATCAATGGTTGGACCATTCCGACGTGAGTTAGGCCAGTGACCAAATCTTCCAGCAAATTCACTGATTTACTAACCAGAAGAGCTTCTAAGAGCAAATGTGGCGGCAGATCCGTAGAAAATAATGGTCTATATTATTTTAAAGTTTGGGTTCGAAATCGTGTACTTTCTGAAAATACAATACAATGCACACGCTTGTCAAAAAAGAAACCAATTCACTCGCGACCTAAAAATCACTAAGATTATTGCCGAATATTGTTTACAATAAAGTTTTGTGCACTTCTTACGCAATACCTTGTTTGATTTTCATGTACAAGTTTCCCCAATGGAATGTTTAATATTAATATTCTCCATCAATACATGTAGTAGGCACTGTTGCATTCAGCAAGCTTCAATCACCTTTAGCTCTGTATGGAACATGTATTTTAAGTAATTAACTCCCGACCTCGCGCCATTTATATGCAAAATATATCCAGCACTTTATTATTGCATAAACAGCTGAACGTAATTGAAACATACCATTTTGTGTAAATTTACTACCATATTGTTTCCAAACGACTGACTTTTGCCATACATATTAATTTCTCGATAATAGCACAAAGAGATAATAAAAAAACGTCTAAAGCTTGATTAAAGTACGTCAGTATAAAATAACACACGCACTGTCATAAAAAAAGAGCAAAACAGACGTAACTTACTTAGTATACTTAGCTATTAAACCGTAACACCGACATTCATACGAACCTACAATTTGCGTAAAAGCCTCGCTTAAGAATTATTTTATCTCACTTCTGGTTTTATCAGTAAAGACGACTCAAAGTCGTCTACTGCGTCGGGCAGACTTCCTGATATTTTACAGAATAAAAATAGCTGCCTCATAGAGCGGGGCCTTTGATTAAGTACCCAGCTAGATAGAGCGAGAGCTCCTCCAAGAGCGGGACAGAGCTATCGGTTGTTTTCTTACTCGTGAAACGTAATCGTTTTCAGCCGACTTAAAAAAGGAGGTTCTCAATTCGTTTTTTTTTGTATGTATTTTATGCGATTACTCCGCGAATTATAAATTGATTTTGATTCTATTTTTGTTTGGTAGATGATACTTCAGAGGTGGTCCCATATATATTTTATCGAAATAAGTTGAGCAATTTGGTTTATATATCAAAATAATTGGAAATAAGATGTCATCTAGACAAAATTTAAGTCGGTTGTTTTTTTAAATACGTATTCTGATCTGTATGACATTACCTATTATGAGTGTATTAAAAAAAAGCTGTCAAGTAAGTAAGAAACACTGGATCACTGAAGATTACCAACAATGAACATATAACTTCGCGGTAGCACGCTAGTTTTATTTTTTAATTTTTTATATGTATTGGCTTGCGTTTGACTGCCATCTCGTCTGATGATAAACGAAGATGCAGTCTACGATGGAGCACGCTTGCCTAGAAGAACCCGATTCACTCGCGACTTGAAGACTCCCAGATTAGAAGTCCCAGGACACAATTTTGACTCAAGTACTGTCTAAACCGTGCCCTAATCCAAAATAAATAAATAAATATTAGTGGTTATACACAATTACACACAGCGCCATCTACTTCCAAACAAACCTTTTACTATGGGAACCAGATACTTAACTGTACAGTTATAATACTTTTCGTAAATACGTACTTATAATATTATCATACAGAAGCCGACAAGACAGACAAACATCTAAATTCGTTACTTAAATATTTGTCCTGGTGGGAATTGAACCCATGCCCTGCAGAAGCAAGGCAAAGGTACTAACTACCAAGACTGCGTTCCGTAATGCGCTAAAAGTGATAATATCTCGAATCCGACCAAAGTCACAATTATTACTCGATCAAATCAAAGCCCTTGTATTTTGTGACTATTAAATTTAGTCAGATTTGCGATATTATCACTTTTAGCGCATTACGGAACGCAACACAATTGAGCTTGCAGTTCCAGTAAAACCAATACTATTATTTGTTCTGTGGTCAAACTACCCTTTTGTCTAGCTTTAAAACATTTCTAGTCTGTGTTTCATAGCCAGTGGTAGGCAACTGTCTAATCCAACGAGAAAAAGGCCCTCACGAGCGTGGCCGCCAATTCATCAAGTCCGCCATAATTAAGCGATAAGTAAGTAGAAGCGTCAGCCATCGCCGCTGTCCGGCCATTTGTCAGCAAACCGCTCGGACTACGTTTTACTACTTACTAGTAGCTACGTTCCGCGGACTTACTTGCTATTTAATTGTTTCTCTAATTTTTATAATGACAGATGAATGGTTTAAAAGTGTGTGTTTGTCTAGATCTAAACATCGGATCTTACAGGAATTTAACGATATACTTACTGCAGCTGAAATGGTAAAAAACATACCAATATTGGGGTGATAGTTTTTATGTAAGATAGGACTATATTGCAGAGTCCACCTAG
The DNA here is from genome assembly GCA_905404285.2 of Erannis defoliaria. NCBI lineage: Eukaryota > Metazoa > Arthropoda > Insecta > Lepidoptera > Geometridae > Erannis > Erannis defoliaria. Next base: position 17,437,878 of record FR990070.1, read on the forward strand.
GAAGTACCACACATATGCCAGTTATTCAACCGCCAAGCAGTAGTGTGCAAACATTATATTATTTTGGTTTGAAAGGCAATGATACCAGATAAATTACTGGGTATGACAAGGTTTGACATCTTATCTCAGGGTGACTAGCGCAGTGCAGTTCGGCGTAAGATTTTGTTTACAAGCTCACAACTAGAGCACTGCTACTGTAACGGGCACACGTGATGCTTACCACCAGAAGAACGTCTTGCCGAAGAACGCTTGCCTTGTCATTCAAACCCATAAAAAACTTACATCTTCTCCGATCACTTGCATAAAACAATATTTTTTTACATCAATCTAGTACATCTATTTAACAGAGAGAATAATAAAAACTCCTCTAAACGTCTATAGTACAACTTTATGTGTTGTCATTATTAGTGTAATCCCTTAGCTATGCTTCGTTGCCGCTGTGCCAGCCCTAATCGCCTCTCTGTTTACACTTTGTGCGCGCCTTCCTCGCTGGAATATCTCATTTGCGCCAATATCTGGCAATGAGTTATTGTTGTTTTTGGACGAGGACGATGATAGGCGACCTTGAACTCTATTTTCTGAGTGTAGCTCTCTGTTTCAAGCGGCTCTTTTATTAATAGCTTTGTAGCACAATGTCAACGTCTACGAAGCTAAGCATTCAGATTCAGATTATTTATTCACCTTATAGCAATGTTGCGTTATATTAGGTTAGGTCAAATGGATACAATAATACAGATTTGAATGCAATAATAAATAAGTTAAAATAAAAAAATAAACTAAAAATTTAAATGTCAATTAAAACATAATTAAAATTATAAAATGTCAAACAGTCAAATCATTTCGTAGATGTTGACTACGATGAATTTTGTTTTCGTAGAGTAGGAACTCGCGCTTCCTACGCTATGGAACTTAGAAATAAGAAATGCCCGTAAAGCTGAGCGTCCACTGTCTTGGAATCAGCCCGTGCGGAGCGGATGGAGCGTCGGCATTTATAAAATGCCGATAGAATGCGTCCACTGTATTCGGATTTTGCATCTGCTTTATCGACATCCACTTCCGAAGGTCGCGATCGCTGCAAATGACGTCGCGGCAGAAATTCCGGCTTCTGACACGGATTTGCCGATCCAGTGCACGCAGTGTCATATATAAATCAACTCAAAGCAACAAATCCGCCCGCTCTGTCCGTTCCGATACCGGCACAATGGACGCTCAGCTTTACAGTGAGCTCTACAGAAACACCAAATAAAAACTATTTAGTATTATTATTGGTACAGTGCATTAACCTTTGAATACAAAAGCGAATGAAAAATGAATTGGGATATAATATTCGATTTTAAGTACGACTGTTCGAATTTACTGTAGAATATTTTTTAATCACAGATGTTAACCCGCTTTATGAATGTGCAAATAAAGCCCATTTCACATTATTTATTCGCGCGTAAAACACGGATACTGGCCGAAACAAAACGGGATCGTAAAACAAGATTTTTATCGTGTTTTGAAATACAATGTCGGAATGAAACAAGTTGAAAAGTTTCGTGACAAAAACATCATAAGCGAGGCTACGACTTTTGTGTTGCGGGCGCCGAAAAAAGGGGATATGGGAGGGACGGGAGTCCTCCTTTTTCCTTTTTCCGGCGCGTTCCTGCGAGTCTTTGTCACTTTTTCATTAGGTTGCGGCGAGTGCTCGGCGGATTAAATACTTTGAGGCGGGTCTCTCGGCCGGTGAAGGACGAGATTTCACCGTAGCCCTTTACTGCCACTGTGTTTTATACTGCGCTCTTGTTTACGTTTTAATTATAATAAATGTAATCTACCGCAGCAGGACATTGGTGATCCATTTGGATACTGATACAAGATTTAACGTTAGTAGCAGTTAATAAAAATGGGCTTTAATCACGAAGCATTTATGTATCAAAATAGAATAGTGAGTAGAGCTACAGGAAGGAGTCGACAAAGGATTCATTATATCGATGAATCTTGGTTGAAATTAATTAAAATAATTACTGTGCCGCTCGAAGTCTTGTTGAATATTTTCATTTAAAGACAATAGGGAATATGCATGTGTTTTGATTATTAATAATACTAGGATAAGTAAATGGAGAGATTAACTGAATTTCATGCTTACATCGAAAAATTATTGAAATCGGCTGGTAAAGTCCTGAAATATAAGCGTTCAAAGTATTTGGGAGGGAGTCATCTGTCCCTTTCTAACAAAACACGTGCTAGTATAGAATTTGTTTAGTAGCTATTATAGTATCTAACATGAAACGAAAATGTTTATAACTTCGTTATTTGTGCACATATTTTAACTTTATTTACAATGAGTTGTTTTGTTGCGAGTCAGCTCTTCTGTGAGTCAATAAAAAAAAATGCATGTTCCTTATTCAATAAAGTGGTTTAATCCAATTTCAGAAGATAAACTAATCGAAAGCATTTTTGGTGTTGATTTCAGTACATAATAAAAAATAAAAAATATCAACTCTGACAGGGCTGTGCCCTGCTAAGACCAGCCTAGGGCTGGCCACTCAGCATATACGAACTTACTTACTTACTTTTATAGAAAGAAAGAAAGAAAGAAAGAAATATAATTTATTTTGTAATAATTATTATAAGTAATATAACTTTAATATAATTACAGTCCTGGGAAGATGTCACAAAAATAAATAAATAAATAAATATTGGGAACATTTTACACACAGCGCCATCTAGCCCCATACTAAGCAAAGGATGATACTAAATGGATCACTTATCATTATGACATATAGATTAAGAGTTGTAGAGTTTAGATTAGACTGCCATCAGCACAGAGTAGCATGTATAATATATTCATATATAAATATATAAGCATGTACACGATATACGTGCCAGTTTAAACCGCTGTCGACGATGTGATGTAATCAGGGCGGCTCAATGTGATGAAAAGGCGCAATTTTCGGGATACGAAACCGAGATAGGTTATCTTTTTGTGAGTTCTGTCGTTGGGCGGCGCCGAGGGCGGGCGGCACCGAGATTAGGATGCCCTCAGTAAAAAGAACCTAGCTCATTCACCGCGCTCAGTGAAATTTCTGATCCCCTGAATGCTGTCTGAACTTGAAACGTCTGTAAGGCTTTCTGGCGCGACGCTGATATTTGAAAAGAAAATCGTTTTTGTTGGTGATATCTGCACAGCAAAGGACGCGCTGACACCGATCCTTCCCAGCTTCTCTATAAATAGTGTCGGCACTGTTGGTATGACAAACAAGGCTGTAATATCATAAAAATGTTCACGATAGGTATGGATATGAAAATCTGAATGTTACACAAAAACATCGTTCCATAAACACGCGCCTTCGCAGTTTCCAACCACGATCACAGATGGAGCCACATAAAATTGGCACGTTATTCCTTTACGAAAGCTTTACGATGTTTTGTTTCGTCGAACGTACAGCGGGCGAGGCTTCAGTCTTTTGTCCCATTTATTTAGTCTAAGTCTCGTAGAAAACGAGCGCGTGATCTCGTATACACAAGAAAGAATACTTTAACAAACTTTAACAATAAATGAAGGAATTTCGGTGCCCACGTACCTACTGTTACAGTAAACCTACTTTTAGCGTAGAGCGTTGACCTTGAGTTAACGGGCGCTTTGTGTTATGATAACTCGGGAGACACGCACATTCAGGCAATTTGTTTAAGCACTAGAATATTCAATGCTAAAAATTTAGGAGTTAGACGTCTATATTTATGTGATCACGCATCCGTAACTTGTCAATGTACCTGGAAAAAAGGTTTTCGCGACGTTTACCGATTACTTTACTTCTTTTTAGAGCGCTTTTTCTTGAAGGATGATTTGGCAGTATTCTTCTAGACAAATTGCGATATCAATCGTTACACGGAATGGTTACGCTAAGGCGGAAGGAGTTCATTCTAAATTTTTGTTTAATTTATACGGGAATACTCACGTTTAATTAAATCGGATACTCCTACTATAGTTTCGATCACATCCGGTGACCTTTTTCAAAGAGTGAAAACAGAGTCCGACGTGCGTGCAGATGCGTCCTGCTTAGCACGCAGTAGTAGACGTAGTTTTGTGAGTGCTAAGCAGGACGCGCGTCGGGCTCTGTTTTCACCCTTTGAAAAAGGTAGTCGGAGTATAATGAGTATTCCCGTATAAATAAAACAAAAATGTGTCAAAACCACGTCAGTTTTCATAATAAAATGAGTTCATTCTACTCACATATTTTTTTTATTATCCCACTAATATTATAAATATGAAAGCTTGTCGTTATGTGTGTATGTATGTTTGATACCTCTTCACGCCAGAATGACTGAAATGGATTTGCATGAAACTCGGAATGAAGATAGATTAATTCCCGGAATAGAAATAAAGAAATAATAATTTATCGCCATAGTGGAGTGTAAACAGACAAGCAAAATGTATGGAAAAAGTGTCTCTTTTTCGTGATTTTAAGGTTGGAAATAGTTGTTCATAATGATGAGTACATACATACTCTTCAGTACCTTTTGTAACACGTTTTATTATGCATATCGTAGCTCTCGTCCAACCAGAACGGAATCAGCACGGCCTCGTCGTCACTCATTCCGAACGTGAGCTCTCGCATTAAATTGTCGTTAGGATTTACAGTTTGAAGAACCTCCATTTGGCGGTTTTACGAGAGTCATCGAAAAAAGTTTCCGGGACTAAATATCGAGGACAATTTGATGCAAATATCACAAGTTAAGAGGCACTAGGTATCAGTGGGGAATTCGTCTCATATTGTGAAGGGTTTTAAATGAAGTTTTCGTTTATTTAGTCAATAATAGTGCAATGATCGTAGTCAACTTTTTTTAATAGTCCAACACCCCTTAGGCTTACCCTCGAAGGGCGATTGGGCTATAATTAGCCACTCAGCCTATACGAACTTACTTACTTACTTACTTTGTATCCAACACCAGGTGGAAAAGCCAGTGGTGTGAAAATCGTACTTAAATTCTAAAGAAGAATCTTGAACTTTTGTAGTGGTAGAACTCTACTGCAGAGTCCGCCTGGGGAAGTACCACACCTTTGCCAGTTATTCAACCGCCAAGCAGTAGTGTGCAAGCATTACTGTGCTCCGGTTTGAAGGGCAACGTTACCAGAGAAATTACTGGATATGAAGAGAGTTAACATCTAATATCTCAGGGTGACGAGCGCAGTGCAGTGCGGCGCAGGATTGTGTTCGCAAGTTCACAATTCTGGCACTGCTACTACTATTAGTGGCAGGCGTGACGCTTACCACCAGGCGAGATGAGTCTTGCTCATCTCGTCACACGAACGTATAAAAAAAATATAAAAGAGCTTATTGATACGGGCCCAGGGTATAAACTACTTATGAACCCGCGACCTCATAATTCCAAGTCAAGTGGTCACCCGATTAGGCTACCACGGCATTTTAATCTACCACGGTTTTATATCATGTGCTAAAAACTGCACCCAGAACCACTGCAGGACGGGCAGCAGCGTCCTCTTAGTTAACAGTGGTAACACTCTGCGATCCCCAAGCCGCCTGCCAAGCGTGGGGATTATGGCAACCCCTCCCTATTAAGGGAGAGGCCTTCGTCCAGCAGTGGACGTCTTCTGGCTGATGATGACAACCAATTCTTTAGTCGCAAGACCTAAATTTTCAAACAACTGACTTTTTCATGTTAAAGACTGCAACTTTTCCTCAGATGATATTCAATGTATTTATCTACTTTTACTGTAACATTTCAACATTGTACCGAAATTCTAATCTTCCCGTGTACGTGTCAAATATATTCCGCGTGTCGCGTTATCTTACCAACAAAGGGCTCGGAAATAATACAAGCGTAAATGAAAAATACGCACATTCGACATATCGAACGGCAATAAAGCTCCGCGCACAATGGCGTCCTCGATACGCGTTTTTTTCTAACCTTATCCGGGTTTCTCTCTCTCCTTGCGTAGATCTTTACAATACACCGGGGTCGCCGCTCTATCATTGATTTCCAGCTTTTCTATTTCTTACTTGACGTTTTTATTACTCCGAAACAATACATTTTTCTTTAAACATTAAGTTTTGACTGTAGCTCCGATAATCAAGCCCAAAACCAAATGAATAATTCATCCCGTTTCTCTCATGTCGTAGTTTTATGAAGCCGTAAAACGCGGCAATGCGGTTGTCGTCCAACATAACACAGAGGCACTAAAACTGAACTAAGACTGAGGACAATTTTAAAGCTGCCAAAACGAGAAGAAGCACCTGGAAGCTCGGCCACCACCTTTGCCATTGCACGTGCATTTTACGTGTTTAACGCGGTGTTAGTCGTAGCAATAACCCTTTTTAACCGACTTCAAAAAAGGAGAAGGTTCTATGTTCGACGGTAAGTATGTTTTTTTTAATGTATGTTCACCGATTTCTCCGCCAATTGTGGACCGATTTAGATAAAAAAAAAAATTTGAAATGTTGTACTTTCGTGGTGGTCCCATAATCATTTGAAATCGTTTGTTTTTTTTTTGAAAAAGTAACTTTTTTTTTAACTGGCCCTGTGTGTTGCGTTAGGTTTGTTATTTTTTGGGTCAAATTTAGTAATATAAATGTTATCCCATTCCTGTTGACAGATTGATCTGATATTGTGTATACACACCTTTAGTTTTGATGTCCAAACAGTTTAATTAAAAAAAAGTGTTACCATTTTATTTACTAAGCAAGTTACAAAAATAGATACAACCATAATTTTATTATCACTCTAACATCATACAAAGTCTAGAACTAATTGACTGCCATCCCAAAACACTAAAAGCACGAACAAGTTTTTTATTTTTCGATTGTTTTAATACCGATTTCATTGCGTTTCTTTTCAATGTGCTTGATGGTAAGAATCGCTCGTCATTGCAACTTGCGACGATGCCAATAGCACTCCAAACCCGCGCGGCGGGAATTGTACAATTTTTCACAATGAGCCGCGCTATTTGCCTGCAAACAGGTGAGATGGGACCCGACCGAGAACTCGGAATAAGTAACAGAATACACCGCGTATTTACTCTGAAAATTCCCTCCATTCGATAATCGAAAAACGCCCGATACAACGCGAAACTTTTAAATGAAATTCCAACTTGTACCACAAAACTTGGTAATGCACTTTCTTGAACGTTGCTATGCAACGCGTAAATCATGCAGCCCATTACAAGTGGCATACTCTTACAGCACAAAACGCAAAACTATTGCGATAAATTTACCGACGGAATTCCACGGGCGCGACCCGAAAAGCGACGCAAAATACATTCCGCCTTACACTTGACGTTTCAAGAATTTCATTTGCCAGCTGCATCGCCAGGCACCGCCAGGTATCAGGTATCCGGCTGTGTGAACCAGCGCGCTGGCAATCCGGCCATTAAAGCTGAATACAATTGGAGCGCAAGCCTCGGAATGCGGGTCGAGATTTTGAGTGTCTTCCTTAATGAAACGATGGTTTAGTTTATACCTTACGTATAGCTGCGCCCTCAGCCGGCGGGACCGGAGTGAGTACTGGGCACTGGGTCCACTGATTGTAAGCAAACAACGGTATTGTTCACCGTTACTTCAGCGTTACTGCACTATATAGTAACTATATAAACAGCTATACAGGTTTACATCAGTTTGCAATAGAGAGACTGGAATTCTAAGCGTTCTAAAGGCGAGTACTCTTACAATTTTGGTTAGCCTTAAAAAGATTAAGCGCCAGGCACGTCCTGACCTGACTACTTAGATTATTTAGTAATTTAAAAAAAATGTTTACTTCCTTGTAGCTAACTAGGTAGCATGTCTTCCTTCAGAGCAGTAGAGCGTGGATTTGATAGATGTTTGTTCTGTGTCTGCGGGTGTAGTATGTATTATAAGTATGTAATTGTAAAAAATAAGTGCTTATATAAGTATTCTATCAGCTATCTGGATTCCATAGCACAAGCTTTGCTTAGTTTGAGGCTAGATGGCGCTGTGTGAAATGTCCACAGATTTTTATTTTTATTAATAGTTTATTCGGACTTATTATTAGTAACACTTAAGTATAAGAATAATCAGCCTTTCTAATAGTCTAGAAAAATTAATACAACCATAATTTTATTAAGCCTATGCTCTAACTAGCTTACATAATTATTGAACCATGGAAAATCTGTTTATTTTCCGTAAACACATCACTTAATCTTGTATTGTTTTACAAACACAATAAATAACTACCTTTCCACGTAACTTCAATCCAATTGTGGATTCGATTTACCCTAAAATAGACACAAATAGACCCACTCGAAACGTACAATACTCTTGAACTGATCAAATCAATGTTTCGAGAATTAATTTAGTACCCACGCGAGTGGCACTAGCGATAAAATTAATCCAATATCGTCTTGAATCGGAATAGAATACCGCTTTGTCAATGTATTTGATGAGGAAAACTGTGAATGGAAACAGAAAATGACTTTTCCTTATATCTTCTTATATCTGTTTTCCGGTTTCCGTCATTAAGTGCTAGATACGAGTCGAGAGGAACGCTTGAAAGGAGATAGATAGCTGTTTAATGTGAGTCAGGGCTTGATATAATTGCCGTGAATAGTAAGCCATATAGACAGTCTGAACTCTCTGAAGTACCTACCTTTGTATCTACCGTTACAGGATAATACTGTTAGGTTATAACGATATCAAATATTTCGAAGCTGTTAGCTACCTGCCTACAAATTATAGATATACAGACATTGTCACGCTAGAAATTTGTAATGTAGTCTTTGCTTAGGCAAAGAAAGGAACTCTGAGTTTTTAGTATGAATATTGTATTGCATTACTAAAATTATATTGTTCTCTAAGCATATCCAGTTAGTTCGCAACCGAGCAGCCTTCTTCTTAGGCCGGCTCACTCCCCTTCTCAACGAGCGTAGTAAATTGTCCCTTAGAAATAAGGTTACAATTTACAAAACTTGTATTCGCCCCGTCATGACGTACGCCTCCGTGGCGTTCGCTCATGCCTCCAGCATAGATCTAGAGAAACTCCAAGTCATACAAAATAGATTCATCCGCAGAGCAGTCGGTGCTAGCTGGTTCATGCGAAACTCCGACCTGCACTGCGATCTCGAACTCCCCTCCATCCGTCAGTACATTAAGTACGCTTCGCGCCGCTATTTCGATGCGACCCCCCACCATCCCAATCCACTCATAGTCCAAGCCTCGAACTATACGACAGACACGACAGACCCACCCCCCTTCCGTAGACGCCCCAGACACGTCTTGGGCGACCCGGACGACCCCATAGCCGTCATCACCTCGGCGGCGCTGGGCTCGCCTGATCCGACCACTCCTAGCCACAAGAAGTATTCCGTCTTTGGTATAGGCGCCGGTTACCAAAGGCACACAAACACGCACCGACCTCGCCGGCGAGGTCGAGGACTCCCCAGATCTGTCAGAAGATCTGTTAGATTCTCTCCAAGTAGTCAACCAGATCAATCTTCTAGGGCCCCAGGGCATACCCCTTCTGGGGTGCCAGGGCAAGTCTGACCCCACTCCCGGCGACGGCCAAGCCGAGGTTCGTACCGTCTGAGGTGCCCTTGAGCTAGTCGCCTTTAACCTAAACCTAGGCCGAGCGCCGTTTGCGCTTGCCTAAAGTCCGGTGACGCTGTAGAGGCCACCTGAGGCCAACAGCATAGTCATTCATAAAAAAAAAAAAAAAAAAAAAAAAAACTAAAATTATATTATTATTGCATTATTATTGTATTGTATTTAATTGCATTTGCCTCCTTTAGTCCAGTTCATCCAAAGGTTGCCTGGGAGAAATCGCTTAAGGTGATAAGGCCGCCCCTTGTACTGCCAAATAATGTACCTACCCTGATTATTTGTAAGTTGTTCTACATTTCTGGTGTGCAATAAAGATATATTGTATTGTATTGTATTGTATTGTATTGTAACACATTTTTTTATAGAGGCTTGAGTTTGACTCAAAACATTTGGCGAGCTTGCAACCTACACTTGCCCAGAAACTGATTCACTCTTGACTTGCAGACACCCAGATCGTATCTATCTAGAAATACATTATAGTTCTCTTGCGGTAACAAAAATTGACGTATTGACAACATTTATTGCTGAATCGACATGATTTCAGCCAATCCAACTTTCAGCGGCTTTGGTTCTTGACGCCTCAGCGGACTTCGACAAGTCCAATATACTTGCAAGCATTTGAATTCATCAATTTGCATTTGTGTTCATTAGAACACAGTCAAATACAAATAATTTTCATCTCTCAATAGTTTGAATACATTTAGACTGCGTTATAGCTCAGTTGGTATAATGTCTGCCTTCAGAGCTGAAGGGCGTGGGTTCGATACTCACACAGGACAAAAATTTAAGTGACGAACATAGATGTTTATACTGTGCCTGGGTATAGCATGTACTGCAAGTTATGTATTTACAAAACAATAATTGTATATAAGTATTCTATCAGCTATCTGGTTTCCATTGTACAAGCTTTGCTTAGTTTGGGGCTAGATGGCGCTGTGTGAAAAATGTCCACCGATATTTATTATTACTAGCTAGCTGACCCGCCCCGGCTTCGCACGGGGGAAAAAAACAAATTTTAACCGACTTCAAATAAGGGAGGATACCAATTCGATACTATTATGTCATACGAGTTTCATTATTTACTTTTAAGTTTATTTACCTATGTTTTGAGTGAATCGAACCAGAATAAAAAAAACCATACAAACTGTAGAACTTCCTTGCAACTCCTCTAGGGGTAGTTTTGAAAAAATAAAAAATATGTGTTTCATTACATATTTACTCAAAAGTTTATTTGTATATGTAATGTATTGAGTTTTGAGTCAATCAAACCAAGGAATAAAAAACATACATAGAAACTTTACCACCCTGTTTAATCCCCATAGGGGAAGATTTTTGAAAATTAAGCTACGCTTTGTCTTATTCCAGAAAATAACCACATTTAAAATTTCATTAAAATCGGATTAGTAGTAGTGTTGGTAGTTAGTAGGAGGTAAGTGGTAACAAACATTAGCACACACAAACTTTCGCATTTATAATATTAGTAGGATACTATAAATTAGAAAGTGTGTTTATTTGTTGGTTGATTAATTTGATTGTTTTTTCTTTTGTGCTATAAAAAAATAAACAGAAAAACTTAAATCAGTGCATAGAAAAAAACGAGGACCGAGTAGTTTTTATCTTAGAAAAATTAGCTTATATAAAGGATTTTGTGGGATAAACCGCGAGGCGTACCTAGTATTACGGGGTATTTATTTCACTGACGGACATATTCTAAGATAAAATAGTACTCATCATTATGAACAACTTTTACTATGATACCAAATCTGAAAATAACTGCTGTTCCATAGAAAAATGACAACCACTCTTGACGAAATGTATAGAAGAGCAAATTTTTTTCATGATTTCGGAGGTGGTCCCAGAGTAAAAGTTGTTCATAATGATGAGTACTATTATATCCTAGAATAATGTCCGTTGTTCAAAAGAACAGCCTGTATACGCTAGCTCTCGACTCTAGCTTTACCGGGTCCCTCATGAATTAACTCTTCTTTGTTCTAACGCCCTACAGAGACCTCACTCGGATATATAATTTTTTCGTATTGTTTGACTTACTTAGACACACGCCGGTTTCCTCGCTCCTCCGGGACAATGGCTGTCACACGACGAGTGAGCTAAGCTTCCTTTTTGTTCGCGAACTTTCGCCGCGGCTCATAGAGGTTAAGATTGCAGGAACCGAAGGTTATTACGATGGTTATTGTTTGTTCCGTTCCCCAACAAAGGCAGCGGCCGCGGAGTAAATACTTTAGAAACTTTTTAATAGAATCATTTAATGTTTCAAGCGTGACTTTTCAGAGGTATATTTCGAAAGGATTTTCGAATTGCGAGGTACAAAGAAATGTTTTGTTGTAGAATTAAATAGAGAATGAAATAAGCACAGAGAAAATAGAAAGGAAAGCAAAGAGCAAATCTTATATTAGAAGTTTTATCAATGCACAAGCATTTACAGATTTATAGATTTTATACTTGAAATAGGTAAGTGAATGCTGTCCACTGATTTAGTCGTAAATATGCAAGGTTATTGGTAATCAGCAGCATCTAGCATCCTTTCAAGGCCATATTCTATACATCAAATAAACAACTTTTACTATGGGGCCAACAAGGAAATCGCGATTAAATTATCTGCTGTTCACAAGTTCATCGATCTTGGACAAAATTTATGGAATAGCTATTTTTTTTAGGATTTCATTGTTGTCCCGATAGTAAAAGTTCTTTGTTTTGATGTACAGAATATAAAAAGGATACTTACTGATTCTCAGCAACTTTGTTTATATCACTATTCTTTCAACATTAATAAACGTTTTTTTTTTATGAAAGGAGCTTGACGCTTTCCTGACCGTAAAAAATAATGCTTCCGTATGAGAATTGCAAATTTGCAACTGTACCCAGAACTTTGAGTAACAACCAAGTGCAGGTACGTAACAACTTGTTAAGACGTATTACTTCACTAGCATGAGTAGCGTGTTAGTAGACGTAAGCTATTGTCTTGAATTTACAACAAGTTTCAGTAACTTACTTAAGCATATTGAGACTCAAATTAACATACGGTTTCTGCAGCATGTACCTTATGTACGATAATTGCAAATTTTAAGAGCGCTAAGGCCGGCCGCAAACCATAAGAAAATTCTAATAGAAAAATTGTTGCGCGCGCCCGAAGGCACTCCGTGCATTCATTTTGTACTAGGTTCCGCACACCGTAAGAAATTTCTCGTGACGGCCGTGTCGCTAGCTCCTGTCAATTGTGCGTGTCAGGCACCGGACCGGAACAATGTGCGGCCGCTCTAAACCTCTTTTCTCCTTTTTGTTCAATGGTTTTTGTTTCTGACGTCGCAGGGCCTCAATAGTTTTCGCCCATACCGTTATTTACTATCAAACAAATCTGTAGTCACACGACTGACACTTATACAAGAGAAAGAAAATCAATACGAGATTGAAACCAATACGTGTCGTAAGCCAAAACACATTGAGTAGCTGTACGAGTAGAGTAAATAAGTAAGCATTTCTGCAACTATCGAGAAGATTTTTTAGTTTTCAGCGTTTGTCGTGCCAAGAATTGGCTAATTCTATATTCTATATTGTTAAGAAATTTTAATAATAAACATGTTGACAAAAGATAGCGAACAAATAACTAGATGATATTAAATAAAATATGGGCATTAACTTTAGAAAAACGAAGTTTTAAGAAGTTCTCGTTCAGACATTGTTTGACCCATGCATAATTAATTATTCCTATACGAAGGTACCGCCCCTTTTAGGGGGGAGGCATTCGTCCAGCAGTGGATAACTTCGGCTCATGTAGTCGACCGACATACTTAAAAAAATTAACGCACCAAAATTTGTTTTAATTTCTAGTGTTTTTCCGCTGTAATATCGTTTCGAGTACTTATAGGATGAAGGGACACACTAAAATCTACTGTAACTATCAACCTTAATTGAAATTGAACACCTTCATCCTATAAGTACTCGAAACGATATTACAGCGGAAAAACATTAGAAATTAAAACAAATTTTGGTAACAATGGACTTCCGCAAAGTAACGCCTGAATCAATCACATAAATTAACGCACCTTTATGGTGTACAAGGATATACTGGGATGCTTGTCGAAAACTAAAATAAAAGAATTAATAAATATACGATGCTCAATAGTGCTATGTCATGTTTGTTCTTGTCCATGTGCACATTGTGAGACATTGGAGTCCCAAAATTTTCTAGAATAATCGATAGATTTTGTTACCGTAACAGAGCTAGCGATGCCCAATGATGAAGGAGGCTACTATTGAGCGTATACTCGTATCACTGCAAGAAAGCCAGGAATCCTGTCTCAGCAAACGTGCTGAAGCAACACGGTACCGCGATAACCTCATAAGAGTCCCGAGTGCATAATTTTAATGGACTCTTATGGTATTTTATTATGAAAACTGACGTGGTTTTGACACATTTTTGTTTTATTTATACGGGAATACTCACGTTTAACTAAATCGGATACTCCGACTATAGCCACCGGTGGTACTCGTAGCACCCCAACACCGGATGTGATCGAAACTACAGTCAGAGTATCCGATTTAATTAAACGTGAGTATTCCCGTATAAATAAAACAAAAATGACTCTTATGGTGTTTATAGCTTTCCAAGTTGATTCAAAACTGTCACGCTTTGTAGATGTGGCGCATGTCTCACGAGCGGCGTAGTAATGGAACTTTTAACATAATCACAGACAAAGAAAATTCTTACATTTTAGATTCTTAAACTTAATTTAAGTAGTATTCAAAGTAATCTTACTATTTGCTTTGGTTCTTCTCTTTCCTTGATTCCCAAAGGAAAAGGAAAAAAAGGAAAAGGAAGGAAGGAAGGAAGGAGGAAGGGAAAGGTCAGTCTTATCAGCTAGCAGATGCATGCAACATATTTTGACACATGACATATTTTTACACTTTAGTTTCCCAAACTCGGTCTTAAACTTAATGTAAGTAGTTTTCAAATAAACTTTACCATTAATTATTTTTTCTATTTCTGCTTTTTGCTAGATTCTCAAAGGTTTTTTAACAAACTTGTCAGCTAGTAGAAAGCAATAGCTAGTGAATACGAGTAAGCCCGGAGACTACACCGCCATACTCACAGAAAAGCGAAAGCCCTACTTCTTAGGTAGAACGGCTGTGAAAACAATGTTGTAAAGCAATTGTATGGAAAACCGCTGTCGCCAGTTTCACACTTATATGTATAGAAGCTACGACGATAAAATGCCAATCATTAGTCGCGCATTTGAAGTAAAACGCTCAAAATGCCATTTTGCAACAGAGTAAAATTGATGTAATTACTATGCAATGTAGTTTGGTTTTCTACGCGTCTATTCAAATAGTTTTTTTTAGTATTCTCAGTTTAAAAATACGTATAATATTGGTAGAATTGTCATTAAGCGCATTTTCACTTAATGCCGGCTAGCGCGGCCCATCACAGTTCCGTTCTATTCACTTCTCTCTTCAATGGCCATACTGCACGAAAACCTGCCATTTGAATCCACCGGCTGCCTGCAACTTTCTGCTTCAACATATCACTATCTTTCTTTCAATGCTAGTATTATTACCCCATTAATACTTCCAACAAATGCAATATCTACAATCGTCTGACTGTGTTACACCGTACGTGACTGAGAATGTGCCTTAATACAATTACCCCGACTTCAGAATAGAGCCTTAACGTGCGCAATTGCCTTTATTCCGCGCAGCCTTAGCTAAATAATAAATAACCCCCGGTCGGGAACCTGCGTTATTCAACCTTAAAAAAACCATAAAACGGAGTTAATGCCTACGCGGCCAACGTTACACGTGCTTGTTTATTTGCTTCGTATTTGCATTCGCATTACAGTTTTAATTTCATATTTATTTCGTCTCGGTCATTAAGTATGCGCGTGACAGAGATAAGAGACTAATGTACGTACAAGGGCAGACATATCACCTTTTTACTATGCATTTGTAGCAATAAAGTGTGAAACATAAAAATACAATATGTATATCAAATACATTATTTATAAAACTACGAAGATGTAATATGTAACATGTGCTTTGAATAATCTGTGCACATCATATTTTGTTAGCTTATAATACATAATACCATTTCACATCAAAAATACAATTAACTTTAAGTTACGCCAAAACATCGCTATAAATAAAATAAAAAAAACATATCAGCTTAATTATTTGTAATTTTACATAGAAATACGAATAAATGGCGTGTCCCTCAAGTAGCCTAAAAAGCGACCAGTCGCCTTTCAGAATTTTTCATCGCCGATCGTCGTCCGAAGTAGCCTAAATGGCGAAATTTTAATTGTGTAATTGTGTAGGAATATTGTGCTTGATCTCAATGAACGATTGACAGCATAAACATGAAAGTTGGTACTTAAAGCAGCGATATAAAATGTACCCTGGACAAGATAATAATGCTATATTACCTACTTACTTATAGGCTTGCGTTTGATTGTGAAATGTGAAAATGCTTTTAGATAGGAGGTGAAACCTCAGGGTGTTGCTAGTAACTAATAATAACTCATGGGCACTTTAATGTTGGATATTCGCCAAAGAACCAAATTCACCGACATAGCTCGCAGGGTTTGCAAGTTGAAGTGGCAATGGGCAGGCCACATCGCTAGAAGAACTGATGACCGATGGGGAAGAAAGGTTCTTGAGTGGTGACCGCGAACCGGAAGACGCACGTCCACTAGGTGGACCGACGACATTTTAAAAGTCGCGGGCAACCGGTGGATGCAAATGGCAGGTTGTCGTACAGTGTGGCGGTCTAAGGGGGAGACCTTCGTTCAGCAGTGGATGATGATGATGATGACTTTAATGTTATATTTTGCTATGGGTCATTTTTATGTAAGGTGACACCTTCAAAACTTTGGCGTTCGTTTTATTACGTCACACTATCGTAAGTAGATCACGTTCTGAAATCTTAAAGGTGTCTAACAAAAAACTAATACGAGAAATCTCGCCAAGAACACAATAGAATCGAAGTTCGATTTCACGAAGTAGAGTTGAGAAATCGAGATAAGAAACACCGAGATACTAACAACAGAGCAGAAAGAGTTTAATTCGAAAACTTACAAGTACAATAGAAGAGACTACCTAACCATCTCTAGTGTGAGCTGATTTGCTGTATCCACGGCGAGTCTGGTACTCATTATTCAAAAAAAAATAAAAAAATGAGGTATATAAAAGAATTTAAAGCCGTCACACACGACGAAGATGCTATAATATTTCATGTTAAGAATAAATATCACTCGCCATACAATTTTGAAATATATATCATCTTAGCAACTTGTTCGTCATTTGTTTTGTACGAGTATAGCGATATTGAGATGAATGATGCAGTATAAGGACATATCCAGGTCCAGGTGTTGTAATAGATATAAAATAATATTACATTTATATAATACAGAGGTTGCCCGCGACTTCGTCCGCGTACTGAAGAAATTTGGCCCGCTCCCAAAATTCACCACTTTGAATCATCCCGAGCAATGTTTTTAGCCCCAAACTCCCCCAACTCTACCAACTCTACCGACTCTACCAACTCTACCAACTCCCCCAACCACCCCAACCCCCTAAACCTCCTCACCCCTCACCCCCCCAACCCCCGCAACAACCCCCCCCTTGAAAGAACTACCCAAATATCAATTTTCATCGCTATAACTTCAAAAACAAAGAATTTTCCATATAACATTCCACCCCCTTTCCCCCTTAGGGGTCGAATTTCGAAAAATCCTTTCTTAGTACACCCCTACGTATCGAGACAAATACACCCTCCAAATTTCAAGTATGTACGACCAGCGGTTTGGGCTGTGCGTTGTCTGTCAGTCAGTCAGTCAGTCAGTCACCAGTCAGTCAGTCAATCAGTCAGGACAGAGCCTTTTATATATGTAGATAGATTTAATTATTATTAAACACAGTTGACAGTTTAAAATTGTTTTAGCTGACGAGTTGAGATAATAGTAATTTAAAACTTTATCAAGCCAGATTGCAGTTGACCACAATATGAAAAGAGATTAATTTAAATCTTTCTCTGTTCATTATCACAGCTACACAGTGATTAAGGAGAGAGAGAGGAGCTACATCTTACAAGCTACATACTTACTTAAATCACCTATCAAGATAACATTTCCAATTTTTTACTTGGCATATTTTTTTTCTTGTCATATCGAAATCTCCGGAGCCCGCACGTCACAAATAACAAAAACAAATCCGGAATGAAATGAAAACGTGGCAATGCTTCTTGGCTTAAGATCTCACACTCAGTGTTGCCAACAGTACCACCATCATTGTAGCTAAATGTTTTGCAGAAAGCAGCCAGATCATCACAAATTATGATTTATTGTCCTCCACGACTCTATAAAAAATGCCGCCTCGGCACCATCACACTCTAAGATTAGCAAACAGGACGGCCACAGTTCAAAAAGAAAACTCAAAATCAGACACTCACTCATAAAATAGCGTTTATATGAGTTTAAGACCTATGTATTGTTGCATTGCAAAAACCTTATCATGTTTTTTGTTGCAAACCTTTGTTTTGTGTTCTTCGACGCTCAGACGTATCCTGTGGGTTTTCTCCCATCAGTCGAAGGGGTTCTTCAGGCAAAGAAGTAAGAGAATCTAGAAACATTTTTGTTGTCATTTGCTTCGTATCTTCAGGAGTCCTTCCTCACTGAAGAACGCCGGTGGAACATAATAACTTGTTAAATATGATGTGGCTTATCATTTTGTGTGGGATATCACAATATTTTACACATCTTTTTATAAAACTTTCGTTTTAGAAACCCTTATGATTTTGTTTACATATCGTTTGACAGTATGACGTTTGAGATGTTGACCATAGAGTAAGTAATGTAATAACGTTGACATTGACATTTCGTAGATTCCTGTAATTTTTTCATTGAGAACAGAATTCATTAGGTTCAACAGCCCTTTATTGATTTATCGATTCAGAAAGAAAAGTTTTGTTTGTTTTTACGCCGGCAAGTCCTGGCAACATCCTTTTTAACTTTGGTTTTTGATGGAGTAAGCGGGCGAATAATCCGCTCCTGTGAATTAAATACCACACCGCAGAATAGTAAGTTATTTTACTTGGTTTTCAACCTGATTCGTTGCCCGCTGGAGATTGAAGCGAGGATTATCATTTTCACTGATTTCCACAGTACTTGGGATGATTGCCGTGCAGTTAATGATAGCATGGCCACCAACAATTCCATGAGGTCCAAAGCGGTGGGTTGGTAAGAAACCCATCTCGTCTTCTTTCCAAATCCACGTACCTAAATTATAGTAGAATTAGAAGTAACGTCGTTGTCATTGTTGCAGATTCCGCCGCTCTTTTGTTTTGATTTAGTGTTTGTGCTTGTAAAGCGTCCATGTCTGCGAAATGACTCGTAGCCTACCATTTTGATTTCGACGTGAATACGTCGCAATAACATTTAGAAGCAGAAATATGTCTTGGTGAAGCTCAATTAATCAATATTAATGCCACGCGCATTTGGTATGTCAATTTTCTCTTAATTTTCTCACGTCAGTCAAGTGTCTACAACGAAGAAAGAACCTAGAATGTTTTTGGACTTTAACTAGAAATTATGTGATCAAGAATTGTAAATTTAACTTCAATGAGCAGAACTGGCCCTTCTGTCTCAATCCTTTGGTGTAACTTTAAAACTTAGAACTACAATATTAAAGGTTTAGCTTATCTATACTTAACCTAGTACCTAAATACTTAATTTTACATTGTTTAACAAATGTACTAACATAATAGAAATATCTTAAAGAATGTACCTATAACTAACAGAACCGTCATTGATGTACAATGGTAAGAAATTGAAGAACATATTTTACAATACATAAGATTTGGACGCTAATTCCTTGTCTCATTTCCCAGCATTATCGTGCTGGTGGCGCCCTTGTTAGAATTAGTTATCTCGGATAGGTAGGTCTAACCCCATCTCACCCGCCAGAGGCAGGCCCGCAGAGCGCACACAGAACCCACTACCCCTCGAGCTAGCCGTTCACCACACCGGTGACCCGGTAAGGTAGCATTTTGGCGCGCCCAACGTGTGACGGGTTCCCTTCGGCCAGTCGACATTCAACGGTGTCATCTCCCTTAATATCGTGGATCGTGTGAGGTTGGTCTTACTTTTCTTGGTTTCATACATTGTTTGTATTTGGTACTTCTTCCATCATGGCGAGCGCTAAGATGAACTTTTACCACCTACTCATGGATGAGCTACGGTATGAGCTACGGATCCGTGGCCATACAAACTTCAGAACGGTCGAGGCAATGAGGACAAAGCTTGCCTCATTATCCAAATCTTCCCGTTTGGAAGAGACCATTGTCCCTTCAGAATTTAACATAGAAACAGAATTAGAAATTTGTGAAAATAAAATTAATGACATTTTCCAAATCATAGAATCAGAATCGATGACAACACCCCGCAGAGAGAGACTCATTTCTAGAAATCTCCATATTCAGTTTAGGCTTAACAGACTTCCACCTTCTGCGGAGGAGTTAACAGAAAAAATTCAAGAACTAAAGAAAGAATGCGAAAGCGCTTTTAAAATTTTGGACATAAACATTTCAGGGGGATCAGAAATCTGTTTCGAGTCTGGAGCATCGGAGCAGCCTGCGACGGCTTGTGCAGCGCCAGTGTCTGCCGTGTGTGCCGAGGCAGTCATGCCGATAACATCAGAATTGCCAGGTGAGCGACAGATCGTCATCGACCCCACGAGAAGCGTTTCCAAATGGAATATTAAATATAGCGGTAGGGAAAGCAAAATTAGTTTGCACTCATTCCTAGAAAGAATAGAAGAATGCAGGATTGCAAAGAACGTCTCAACTGCAGAGTTGCTAAGATGTATGACAGAGTTGTTGGATGGCGAAGCTCTTGAATGGTACCGCTTCTACGGTAAGAACTGTACGACATGGGAGCAGTTTGTCAGACGTTTGAAAGACGAGTTTTTACCTATTGCATACAATAGAAAAACTTTAAAAGAAATTTACAATAGGACTCAACACACGTCTGAGAGCATCACGTCGTACATTTATATTATGAAAACGTACTTTCAAAGGCTAGACACACCATTGCCGGAGGCCGAACAGGTATCCATAATTAAGGATAACCTTGCCCCATACTACAAGTCCAAACTATATCACAAATCCTTTGCAGATGTAGACCAACTAAGAACACGTTGTAAACAACTGGAAGATATGAAAGTGGAATGTAACGGTCACGTAAACCCCACTACTTCCACTCAGGGCTTTTCACATATAGACCTAGGTTATAAGTCTAAGAGCTTTTACAACACGAATACACAGAAAGAACCAAGAAAGAAAGTAGAAACCTTAGAGCCTACTAATAATAACCGAGCGGTATGCGCTAAGTGTAAAAAGTCAGGTCATTTGGAGAAAGAATGTAAGTTCAATGGAAGAATCCATTGCTACGGATGCGGACAGGTAGGCGTCACGCGACCTCGATGTGAGAAGTGTAGTCCACGTCATTTAAACTCCGCCGAGGCCTCGCATCGCGAAATGACCTAGCGCAGGCTCCCCGTAAGGAAGAAACAATCGTAGAAAGAGTTGTCTATAGAAATAAATCCAAAACAGTAGAGTCAAAAGAAATACACGAAATTTATTTTAACCCTTTACCAGGCGAGACCAGGCCTTTCCTGAAAGTCACAATTTTTGAGAAAGAATGTAGAGGTCTTTTAGACTCAGGAGCGGTCTGTAACGCAATTAGTGGCGATGCTTTCCGTACGCTAGAATCATTCGGCGCGATACTAGATACCTCGGAGCGCGTTCCGATTATGACGGCTAATGGTTCGACGAGTGTATCGGCAGGTGTAACGTCCCTACTGGTAGAGTATGAGAATCAGGTTCATAAAATAAAATTCTTAGTAATCGAAGAAGTCAAAACGCCCATTATTTTTGGAATTGAATTTTGGAAAACATTCAGAATCAGCTCTGAAGTTTTAAAATTAATAGAAATTGACTCACTTACTAACCAAAATTTTGTAGAGTCTGGCAACCTACAAGCCACAGAAGAGCTGACACCAGAACAAATAGAACAGCTCAATATTAGAATAGAAAAATTTAAGAAATTGACTCTGGATGGTACCCTGAACAAGACTGACCTCGTTCAGCACAATATAAACACGGGTGACCATCCACCGGTCAGACAGAAGTGTCACCAATTTTCCCCGGCTGTTTTACAACTCATACACCGAGAAGTAGACAAAATGTTAGAAATGGGAGTAATAGAGCCATCGAATTCCCCATGGAATAGCCCTTTGGTAATAGTCAGAAAGTCTAACGGAGAACCTAGAGTTTGCCTAGACTGTAGGAAATTGAACTCTATTACCAAATTCGATAGTTATCCACTTCCTAACATTGATTACATTCTCAACAGCCTCAGAGGTGCCACCTATCTGACAACAATCGACTTAAAATCAGCATATTGGTTAATAGAATTAAACCCAGAATCTAGAGAAAAGACAGCATTCAGTGTTCCAGGTCGTGGATTGTTCCAATTTAAAAGAATGTGCTTTGGTTTGAGTACGGCTGCTCAAACTCTACAACGGTTGATGGATAGATTGTTCACTGCTGAATTTCAAAATGCGGACCTGACTCTATCAGTGTTTGCTTACCTTGACGATGTCGTTTTAGTAACTCGTGGTAGCTTCTCTTCGCACCTAGAGCTGCTAGATAGAGTCTATGAGAAGTTAGAAAATGCAAAGTTGACGCTGAATTTAGAAAAATCCCATTTTTGTAGGGGTGAGTTAGACTATCTAGGATACAGGGTAGATAGAGAAGGCTTGAGAACCAATCCAGAAAAAACCCGGGTAATCCTTAAGTTAGCCAGACCCACTTCATCTAAACAAGTCAAAAGTTTCTTAGGAATGGTAGGGTGGTACCGCCGTTTCATTCCAAATTTCTCCACAGTAGCAGCACCATTAAATCGTTTAACGAGTAAGAAGCTGAAGAAATTTGAATGGAACGACGAGGCCCAAGAAGCTTTTGACAAACTCAAGGAGTGCTTGATTACTTCACCCGTGTTAGCCTGTCCTGATTTCAGCCAAGAATTTTTCATTCAGTGTGACGCGAGTGATAAAGGAGTTGGTAGTGTCCTGACCCAGAATATAGATGGCGCAGAGAAAGTCATAGCCTATGCCTCGCGTAGCCTTACAAAAGCGGAACAGAATTATTCAGTCACTGAAAAAGAATGCTTAGCAGCTTTGTATAGCGTAGATAAATTCCGATGCTATGTAGAAAATCATCCATTCACAATAATAACTGATCACGCTTCACTTCAGTACTTACTTAGTATTAAGTCACCAAGCGGTAGACTAGCAAGGTGGGCGATGCGTCTGATGCAATTTCAGTTTCAAATAAAACACAGAAAGGGACATCTACATGTAGTGCCCGATGCGCTGAGTCGACTTCAAGTAGAAATAGTATCAGAAATTGCATACCCCTCTGGTGATGAATGGTATGACAGATTATATGAGAACTGTGAAAAGACCCCACACCGTTTCCCTAAGTTTAATGTATCTGAGGGTAAGCTTTTTAAATTTATTAAAAGTAAATACGCTCTCGAAGAAAACACTTCCTGGAAACTGGTGGTGCCTTCTCACAGAAGAACAGAAGTTTTATCAAAAAACCATGACAAGCCTACTGCCGGTCATTTTGGTATTAATAAAACAGTAAAAAGAATAGCACTTCGTTACTATTGGCCCAAGCTGCTTAGAGATGTTAAGAACTACATTAAGGGATGTGACACTTGCTTGGCTAACAAGTCTACTAATAGAGCACGCCCCGGTCTTATGGGACAGCCTAAAAAGGTACACCTTCCATTTGAGACAATCTCGGTGGATCTTCACGGTCCATTGCCCAGGTCTAAGAAAGGAAACACCTTCATATTGGTAGTATCTGACTATTTCTCCAAGTATACTCACATTTTCCCACTCCGTAGAGCGGTAGCAACCGCCATAGTACAGAAATTAGAAGAACATGTCTTCCTGGTCCACGGTGTACCCCGGACCTTAATCTGCGATAATGGGAGCGTGTTCACTTGTAAAGAATTCCGGGAATTGATAGATAAATATAAAATACCGAACCTATTCTACACTACAGTATACACCCCACAGGTAAACCCTGTAGAGCGTGTAAACAGAGTCATAGGCGATACTATCTCATCATTTCTTAAGAATGATCACCGAGAATGGGATGTTTACTTACCACATATCCAATCTGCAATAAACAACAGTGTACATGAAGCCACTGGTTTCACCCCACACTTCATTGTACATGGTAGGGAACTCATCCTTGACACAGAACACTATAGGCAAGACCCTAATAGTGAAATAGAATTAAACTTTCCTGAAGAAAGGAAGGATTATGTAGAATCCCTGAAAGGATTAAAAGAAATATTTATAAAAGTAAAACAGAAGCTGAATGCAGCATATGAAAGGGGGAAGAAGATTTATAATAGAAATAAAAGACACCTAGGGTTAAGGGTAGGACAAGTTGTCTGGAAACGGGACTATGTCTTATCCAAGGCGAGTGACAACTTTGCCAGTAAGTTAGCTCCTAGAAATATTAAGTGTGTAGTCGAAGAAAGAATAAGTCCACTCGTGTATCGCTTAAGAGCCTTAAGTGGTAAACATGTTGGCTTAACTCACATTAAGGATATAGTCCATGTGGAGTCATAGAATAAACTACTATTTACATAGAGTTAGTACTCTCCTTAAATAAATAAGTAAGAAATTATATTTTAGGTCCAAATCTTAATAATAGCTTGTAGTTATTAATATCTACTTTAAGAAATATATGTAGTTTTATTGTGTGGTAGTTTAGAAAGGATAGGGATGAATCATCCATTATTTAAATTTAAATAAAATAGAATACATTAAAAAATTAAGTTTTGTATGTTAGGATTAAAAAATGCATAGGGATGGTGAGTAGAAGGCATGCAAGTGTTTGTATGTGTGTGTGAGTGTATGGTGTGACAGGTGACTTTGGAAGAAATGAAGCTTGATAGAATTAGAGTGAGTGTGATTGACCGCTGCTATGAAAGGATCGCCCGTGACAGGATAGTGTGAAAGGTTTAGAAGGAACTGTGTAAGGGTGAGTGATTGTTTATGGTGGTGGAAACCTACCACTTTTCCTCTGCTTTAGTTTTACTTAGATATGGGATCCCATTAAGCCTTAATCCCATTAGGACCTAGTTCCGTTAGGTTGTATTATACAATAGGTATTTATCCAATACTCGTAGGAGTTAGCAATGCGACCTCGCATAATAAATGATTAGCATTCGTTATTGTACGAAGAAGCAAACTTTCCAGTGGGGCAAGTTCCCCTATTATTTGGCACCGAAGCAGGTAGCTACGTGCAGTGCTTGGTTAATTTTACACCGGTACTGTATGTAAACAGAACAGAATTACTTTGTTTAGGGTTTCATCCCGTAACTTAGTTAGAAAGAAAGAAAGAATTAACCATTTTAAGAACCTAAGGCAAACATTATTGTCTTAAAATAGAATAGTATAAGTTATATACTTATAGAATTAGTAGTTATGATATTGTTCATACACTTAAAATTTAGAAACTTACTTAAGGTAGGATACCTACAGAATAAGAAGGGTTACACAGTGGGATGCTCGTGATGATCTGTTGTTCATTTTGTTCATTTTGTGTTGTTATAACCTAAGAAAAGAATTAATTCATTTTTAAACCATTATTTCCAAAAACTTTATTAAATTTTGATATTTGGCTAGCACTGCGTTTGCACTGGTTGTCCCAGGATGGTTCCGCTGCTCGCTCCTCGCGAAATGTTGTTGTGTTCACCCACATTTCGCTCTAGAAAGGGGGTGATGTTGCATTGCAAAAACCTTATCATGTTTTTTGTTGCAAACCTTTGTTTTGTGTTCTTCGACGCTCAGACGTATCCTGTGGGTTTTCTCCCATCAGTCGAAGGGGTTCTTCAGGCAAAGAAGTAAGAGAATCTAGAAACATTTTTGTTGTCATTTGCTTCGTATCTTCAGGAGTCCTTCCTCACTGAAGAACGCCGGTGGAACATAATAACTTGTTAAATATGATGTGGCTTATCATTTTGTGTGGGATATCACAATATTTTACACATCTTTTTATAAAACTTTCGTTTTAGAAACCCTTATGATTTTGTTTACATATCGTTTGACAGTATGACGTTTGAGATGTTGACCATAGAGTAAGTAATGTAATAACGTTGACATTGACATTTCGTAGATTCCTGTAATTTTTTCATTGAGAACAGAATTCATTAGGTTCAACAGCCCTTTATTGATTTATCGATTCAGAAAGAAAAGTTTTGTTTGTTTTTACGCCGGCAAGTCCTGGCAACATCCTTTTTAACTTTGGTTTTTGATGGAGTAAGCGGGCGAATAATCCGCTCCTGTGAATTAAATACCACACCGCAGAATAGTAAGTTATTTTACTTGGTTTTCAACCTGATTCGTTGCCCGCTGGAGATTGAAGCGAGGATTATCATTTTCACTGATTTCCACAGTACTTGGGATGATTGCCGTGCAGTTAATGATAGCATGGCCACCAACAATTCCATGAGGTCCAAAGCGGTGGATTGGTAAGAAACCCATCTCGTCTTCTTTCCAAATCCACGTACCTAAATTATAGTAGAATTAGAAGTAACGTCGTTGTCATTGTTGCAGATTCCGCCGCTCTTTTGTTTTGATTTAGTGTTTGTGCTTGTAAAGCGTCCATGTCTGCGAAATGACTCGTAGCCTACCATTTTGATTTCGACGTGAATACGTCGCAATAACATTTAGAAGCAGAAATATGTCTTGGTGAAGCTCAATTAATCAATATTAATGCCACGCGCATTTGGTATGTCAATTTTCTCTTAATTTTCTCACGTCAGTCAAGTGTCTACAACGAAGAAAGAACCTAGAATGTTTTTGGACTTTAACTAGAAATTATGTGATCAAGAATTGTAAATTTAACTTCAATGAGCAGAACTGGCCCTTCTGTCTCAATCCTTTGGTGTAACTTTAAAACTTAGAACTACAATATTAAAGGTTTAGCTTATCTATACTTAACCTAGTACCTAAATACTTAATTTTACATTGTTTAACAAATGTACTAACATAATAGAAATATCTTAAAGAATGTACCTATAACTAACAGAACCGTCATTGATGTACAATGGTAAGAAATTGAAGAACATATTTTACAATACATAAGATTTGGACGCTAATTCCTTGTCTCATTTCCCAGCATTATCGTGCTGGTGGCGCCCTTGTTAGAATTAGTTATCTCGGATAGGTAGGTCTAACCCCATCTCACCCGCCAGAGGCAGGCCCGCAGAGCGCACACAGAACCCACTACCCCTCGAGCTAGCCGTTCACCACACCGGTGACCCGGTAAGGTAGCAGTATGTTCAAATAACATCGCTGTGTTGAAAATTAGCTAAAAAATTGCTAATCTTTTTTGCAATTGTAGCTGACGGGGGTGCAAAAATAGCTAGATCTAGCTATAAAATAGCTAACTTGACAACAGTGCTCACACTATTTTGCATCGCCAATTTTAAATTTTGTTTGCACTACGGCGCCAAAGCGGCTGGGTTCAAATATATTTTATTTTAAAACCCGTTGAGGTGAAACCTCGAATACTCTTTGTGTGGTGTTTGGAGATTGTGTCGCTTCAGTTCCCAATGGGCTGGCTGAAGTTTGTCAGAGAATCGTTTGATGGTACGAGTAGCTTTAAAACTTCCAAAAATGAAAAAAGAAAGTCCCAGAAAAGCTAGGAATTAACCTAGAACAAAATATAAATAGCTTTTTGTTTTCTAAATATTATAAAATAACCTACCATCTAATATCTCGTATAAAAAGTACACAAAATGTGTGAGCGAAACAATCCAAAATTTTAAATTTTGCGTTCAATTTAAATAATTAAGTATGTTCACACATTTAGATTTTCAGCTTTACGTACTCTCTATTATAAGAAAAAAATCATGTTAAAAATATTTTGATTAGTCAATTAGTTTCCGAAATACAATACATAATTTTAAAAATAAGCACCAGATACTAATTTGCCCAGGCCGGCCCTCACGGCGTGTGACGTCATCGTACAGTTTGCACAATTTGTCACACGCCGGCCGTACTTACTTACTTGGTACTTGGTGCGCGGGCTGTTTTCGTGTGACATGCCCCTCATGGGCTCTTGGTGCGTAGTCCTGGTGCAGCTAGTCCAGCCACCCGGTGTTTTTGAGGAACGCCAGCAGCTCTCTCGGAGCATCCTCGGTGACCCGAGGATCGTTGTTTGTTGGTGTGCCACGCTGCGGCATTCACGCAGCATGTGCGCCGCCGTTCCTTCTGCCTCCATACATGATAGCATAAAGGGCTGTCTGTAACCCCAATGTTAAAAAGGTGTTTGTTTAATGAGCAGTGTCCGGTGACCACTCCAACTATTCGTCGGAGTTTGTCACGTTTAAGGTTTAGCAGCTTTCGGGAGTGTCTCGGATTTAACTCCGGGAAAGCTGCCCTAGAGTGTCTGCACACCTCAGTAAAGCCAGTAAAAGCCAGTATTCTTTATGTAATCTGAAGATACGATTGCGGATGCAGGATCTAATTTGAGTGAACGGCAGAGGGATCATCAGTAAGGGTCCTACAGGGCGCTTGCCCGAGCCTCTCCGTGCCAGCTACCAGCCGCACCATTGCATCTGGATCCACTGTGTCCCTTGATCCATTGGAGAGTAACATTATTATTTGAACTTACTTCTTCCAGCAGACTGTGACACTGTATAGTTAGCCCTGAGGAGTGTTCGTAGCGTTGAAGAGACACAGTCAGCACAGCAGCACTATTAATGAGATTGCAGGACACACTAGCAAAGTGCCCCGGTATCAGAATGGCTAGGTCGTTGGCGTAGCCCACCGTGAAGAATCGTTGGGCATTCTGCAAGGTTATTAACCTGTTTACCACCATGTTCCACAGTAGTGGTGAGACGCCTGCTCCTTGCGGGCAGCCTCCCTTCACCACTCTCCTGGTCACGCCTTCCAGGTCGATTCGCACCGCCCTCTGGCGCCCTCTGGCTTAACATGTTTAGTATCCAATCCGCCAGTGTCTGGTTTACCTCATGCTATTTTAGTGCTGCGCTGATGCTGTTAAAGTTTGTCCTGTCAAAAGCTCCTTCTATGTCTATGAAAACTCCTAGGCATAGCGCTTTGTTGTTAATGTTATTTTCTATGGTTTGTACAACTTTATGTAAGGCTGATTCTCTCGATTTGCCAGAGCTGTACGCGTGTTGCTGTGGGTGTAGAGGTATTTTGCTAAGTACCTCATCTCTTATGTGTCGATCGCATGGTCTGTCCAGTGTTGTTTTAGTAAGAATGACGTGAGGCTGATCGGTCTGTAGGCCCATGGTTCTGTGTAGTCGCTTTTTCTCGGCTTTGGGATGAAAATCACCCTTACCTCCCTCCATCCTGTAGGAATATACCTGTAGGCTATGCAGGTTCGAGGAGGATACGCCGGCCGTATACGGTTCAATAAAAATCGTCATCTTCGACTTCGTTTCAATATTCCAAGGTCATAGAAATAATAGGCTTAGAACCCGAGTCGGCCAAAGCTAAGTGAAGCAACTTTCAGTAAGCCCTAAAAGGTTTAGTACGGTACTCGACCTGTTTTTCTGACGATGACAATGCTTTTTTTACTGAATTCTGTTCAGTTTCCCAACATAAGGCGAAAACGTCTATTTATTTGCAACATGTTGTGTGCGTGTTAAAGAAAGTAATTAAGTAATATTCCCGCACGCATTGATTGTTTTTCTGCTTCACCAGAGAACGGAATTTTGAATGAAAATATCACTAAGTGTTAGTCCAAGGTCATAATAGTGTAATTTTATTTTTTAATGATTGCCCTTCAGCAAATGAAGCGAATTTTAGCTGAATATTTTATGTTGTAAGTTGCATGCACCTTCATACTAAGTCCGTAAATTGATTGGGCTAATGGTGCCCCTCGAAGAAGGGACGATAGAAAAGTATCTTATATTTATCGTTATAATAATACTAATAACACTATTCTGTGTGTCTATGTTAATTGCTACCTCTTCATGCTAAAACGGCTAAACGGATGAATCTCGTAATGGAGATAGCTTATTTCCCATAAAAATATATAAAGTTTTATCATCATCGTCAACACCGTTAACACCGTTTTACATCATCACGAGGGTGAAAGAGCGAGACGCAGTAATCGAGTAATATTTGCATATTTAAACGGTTTTAAAAGCAATTTTGGTTCATCAATTACTCGTTTAAATATTCACGTAGCATTACGCTAAAATTATTGTGAGTTTGTAAATACATTGTTCATACTTACTGTCAGAAATGGAGCCACCGTCAATTCGCTCGCACGTACGTAAATAAACAGAAATTGTACTGGCGCCATAAATTGCGAACACTCAGTAACAGTACACCGAGACGATAAAGAAGTAATAACAAAGTGACGTCAAACAAATTGTCATTGACAAATAAACTCGCGCAAGAACAAACATCCATTTCGCGCGTGCCATTCCGTGCACTCGTCAAACGCGTAGTACGCCAACTTAGCGATGACGCCATGTTAGTACGCCAAACTTATGCCATCATCGGTTTGGCGGCGCAATGCTGAACTTTGTACTTGAGCACTGAGTTCACACGCTAAGTTTAAACTCTTGAACGCTGTGTTACGTCATTTCAGACACAAGTCATGAATTAGCGTTTTATAAATTTCGTTTGTTGCACTATTTCAGACAGTTTACTTCTTATGTACTATGTGCTGGGTATCTCATGCAGTTAAAAGTTTACAATTTAATTAAAATAATGACTTGTAGGTACTTTTTTCAGCTTTTGTTTTTGTCAAGATGTATTTCGGAAAGTTTGATTTTAAGTAAGGTTTGGGTCAAACCTTATAGGAGTCATTTTTGTTTTATTTATACGGGAGTACTCATGTTTAATTAAATCTGATACTCCGACGCAAGCAGGACGCAGCTGCACGCGCGGCGGGCTCTGTTTTCACTCTTTGAAAAAGGTCACCGGATGTGATCGAAACTATAGTCGGAGTATCCGACTTAATTAAACGCGAGTATTCTCGTATAAATAAAACAAAAATGTGTCAAAACCACGTCAGTTTTCTTATAGGAGTCGGCTAGCTCTCTGCTAGTTTAATAAATATATTGTTAATCTATATCACAGGTTCTAAAATAATCCTGCTATATTAAAAACTAACATTGGCACCTTTGGCATACGCGACTTACATCACGAGCACAACTACGCTACTAACATTACTAAGAGACTTATTTATAGTGAGTTGGTATGTTAAGTGATGCCGTTGTAGTATGAGGGTGGTTGTAGAGCGCCTACAGTCCGTGTTGCGGGTGACAGCGGTCGAGATCGGAGTAGGAATTTCATTTCCTCCACCTGAGACGGGAGGCCACTCGGTGACACGCGACGCGACAGCGGGAATCTCAAGCTTTTAAAAAGCGTTTGTTTGTCTATAAAAGAGATTTAGTGTTAATTTGTTCCTGTATACGATAGTGCAGAACGGATTTTTACGTATTTGGGGTCTCAAATATTGTGGGATTGTGGGGAAACCATGGTATTGTAGGATTTCTGCTAGGTGAATAAGCTCGCTAGCGACTATTCTATCAAAGTCGAAAATCGCTAGCCAAGTACCTGGGTGTGTGACCCGTGTGAACACGGGCTTCTTTTTAGGCTTTTTCAGCTACCAAGCTTTGGTTTCTTATGATAATATTCGTTATTTAACATGAGTGAACTGTACAGTGCTTATAATACCTCTATACCTGATTTATCAATCTATATTTTTACGTAAAACAACGAGATACTTTGACGTTTCTGTAGATATCTCCAAAGATCATATCTTTTACAGACAAGAAAAAATCTTACAACCTGTCCGCACGTAGGACACCAGGGATCAGAGATTAGTAATCCTTCTTACTAGCTTGAAGGCAGGCCAAGGGAGCAGATAAGAATAACCGAATAAACCTGTCCTATTAAGGATGAGGTAATAATGTACACAGCGTTAGTTTAAGTTTTGTAGTGAATGTATGTACTGATAATATTATGATAACGAGTTCGGAAACTCTCTCCGCTCTAAAGCTTTAGATGCTTGTAGATGTCTCAGCTCTAAATTATTCATAAGTCACGAGGGCTTAGGATAGCAAGGACGAGTTCAATGCTCCGTGAGATAGGCGTACCGGTATAATTTGAGGTCTAGGGATCCGGGATGATCTGAACTATGTACATGTGCTATATGCCATATGTTGTAGCGTAATGAATGGACAACTTTATACCTATGCGTAGAAGATGTCATAGTTCTGTTGTTGTGTTTTTTTTGATTCATTAGAGATGTTCTTCGTAAAAAAAAACTACTTCCGACACATACTTAATGGCAGTTTATATTCGATAAAAAGTTTGATCTATTCAAGACTACTATCCAAGAAGCAGATCAAGAAAGTTCCTTGATTTACAATCACACTCGAATAACTAGAAATGTTGAAAAACTAGAAAACTATGTGAAATTTAAATGCACACTAACTTTGATTTTCTGTATCACCACAATGTCTATTCGTAGGTATATTCGATTTTCCATTAATTAAGCCTCAACCTGTATATAAATACGCGTACTTGTATAAATTTGATACAAGAAATACAATTGGGGTTCCATAAAAACATATAATCAGTAACTAATAAGGTACGTGAATAAAAGGTATTCAATCCAGTTCAAACGACTTGAAAACAGCAATACATTGTACTGTTACCTAAATTAAGGGTTATTCTGAATCTAGTAACAAAAACTAAAGCCTTAAAAGAGTTTGTTATGTTAAACGGACTGTAGACGAAATTTATTCGTAATATTAATAACTTTTTATTTCTAAAACAAAATACATACTAATAAAATAATATATTTACAAAATATATTTCCATCATATAGACCTTTCTAACTTATTATCAGAAATGTATTGTTATTGTTACTCTGTTTAACACAATACAACTCTATTCTGATATTACACAATATTACCAAAAGTCTGCCATTTTACTTTGTAGTAGTGTTGTGACACGTCGTTATCGATGGGAAAGCTGGGTAAGTCGATTCGTATCAATAAATCGACTAAATATTTTATCAGGTAATACATAACATTTCTATGATTATTTACGGGATATTTAGCGTGAATATGTTGTCTCCGATATTTCAGCGCAGTGGCTTGCACTATGTCCTCGGGCAGACTGGTACATTCAACATACTTACGGTAAATATTCCGTAAATATTCATAGAATTCTAATGAACAACCGTGATAATTTAAAACAGTGATCAGCAATAATTTATCTGTATTTGTACGGAGACTACCATGTTCACGGGTAGACTGGTACCTACAACATAGTTACGGAAATATCCCGTAAATAATCATAGAATTTCAATTAATAACCGTGATAATTTAAAACAGAGATCAGTAATAATTTATCCGTATTTGTACGGAGACTACCATGTTCACGGGTAGACTGGTACCTACAACATAGTTACGGAAATATCCCGTAAATAATCATAGAATTTCAATGAACAACCGTGATAATTTAAAACAGAGATCAGTAATAATTTATCCGTATTTGTACGGAGACTACCATGTTCACGGGTAGACTGGTACCTACAACATAGTTCCGGATATATCCCATAAATAATCATAGAATTCTAATGAACAACCCTGATCATTTAAAACAGAGAACTTTAATAATTTGTACGGAGACTACCATGAAACCAAGTATGCGATATACATAATTTAATAATAATCTTTGTCAGTAAACAAACTAACGCAAATAGCCTGAAACGAAATTATGTTCGTGAATATCGTGATTTGCATAACGCCATCTACGACTCGCTCTAGATGTCGGTGTTGCTTAATGCCGTCCTTAATAACTCCTTGCATACATTCCGAGGCGGTTTCAACTTTACTAGCTGTTGTAAGAGCCTTTGTGGGAGTTTTACGGTTCGTTTGGTGCTCTTATTATTAAAGCATAGCTATGTCAAATGAATGCGTTAGACTTATCACGGTGTACTAATTACTCGTGTTTTTTTTTTGGTCTTGGATATATGTGTGTGGTTTATTTTTATTTAGCGTATTTTTTGTGTGTCGTGTGATGATATTGTTATAAGTCATTGGTTATTGAGTAAGGTTCGTATATACGTCAACGGGCGTGCGTTGAAATCTTTACTGTTAGCTTGAGTGTGAAAAGAAAAACATCGTGTTAGAAAGACACCGTGAAAAAATCATAACTTTGAAAGTACTTTCCAGAACGTGGCTGTCTAGCTACCACTGCAAGCTTACTTGGGAGCCAATTCCTATTATAGAATAGAGGTGTTTACCATATTCGAACACACAGTCATTTTAATATCATCTGAGCTTTAGTAATAGTTAATTACGATACAAGTGTGCTATGTTGGTCATTACACTCGAGAGGGTATTACCGAGATAAGGGAACCGAGAGTGTAATTACCAATGCACACGCTTTTCATACGACTTTTTTCACACTTGCGAGAAAAAAAAAAAACTTGTGTTGTTATTACCTTTTTGATAATATAATCACCCACGCAGCGAAAAGTTCAATAAATATATGCGGAAAATGGCGTGCAAGCCAGCGATGCGCGCGCATATGACAAAACTTTGTTGGTATTATAAAACAGACTACGCGGTTAAATTAAGAATGATTCGTATACATAGATATAACTTGCAGTGAGTTACATACCCACGTGTGTGTAATATCTTGGATTATGAGCCTAAAACCAATGTATTAAGATCCACTTTACGAGTAAGAGCTATGACAAATACTTAGTCTATCAACTAAAATAATTATAGCTCGCATAAAAAATTAGCTTTTGACAACATCTAAACGAAGCGTTTGCTTGCCAATCACCGCAATCATAGCATAATAACATTGCATCTCTAGAGGTACCTATCAACACAAAAATACTTTCACCTATATAGCTAAACGAAATCCTGACAAAATTCGCGACCTTCAGCGACAACTATACCTTCGTCCTCACGTATCGGTCGCACGGCATCTCCACATTTCGGAATAGCCCTTAAATTCCCGCCGGTCCAGGGTCGCCTTTAAAAATGCAAGCAAATTGTAGTCTCGGGGGCCTTCAGAGGCCCCGCAGTCGCAGGTAAAGGCCTCTGGCCTACTTTCGATATTGAGAAAAGGTCGGAAGACGACACTTCACTTCGGTAAGGATGATGCAGTGATTAAGTTCTTGAGACCGTAGATTTATAATTGAAGTATGAATCTTACACGGGTCACTAAGCTGCTCTTGAAGTTTGAGTGGTCCAACCTTTTCGTTTTTTTGATGTTTTTAAGTTAGAGCTTGCTAAAAGAAAAGCAGTTTTCTGTAGTGGTGCAGAGTCCACCTGGGGATGTATCACACCTTTGCTAGTTATTCAACCGCCAAGTAGTAGTGTGCAAACATTACTGTGTTCCGGTTTAAAGGGCAATGTTAACAGAGCAATTGCTGGATAAGAAGAGTTTTAACATCTAATATCTCAGGGTGACAAGCGCAGTGCATTGCGGCTCAGGATTCTGTTCGCAAGTTCACAATTCTGGCACTGCTACTGTTAGTGGCAGGCTTGACGCTTACCACCAGGTGAACATCTAGCTCGTTTCGTCACTTAAAGAAACAAAAAAACATCACAATCCCAGAGCATGCTTCTTTTCAACCGACTTCAAAAAAGGAGGTTCACAATTCGACTGTTTTTTGTATGTATGTTACGCGATTACTCCGCCAATAAAATTATTAACTGATTTTGATGGTGATTTTTGTTTCGTAGGTGATACTTCAGAGGTGGTCCCTTATAATTTTTATCGAAATCAGTTCAATAATTTGGTTTTTAAATGAAAATTACTGAAATAAATCAAAATAACTGGAAAATATGAAGATGTCATCCAGGTAAGAGTAGGTGATAATACGTAAGATACATACATTCACACCAAAATCACACAACACACACACACACACACTTATATGTATATATATATATATATAAACACACATCACACACACCCTGATAATTAATTAGGTATTTAATTTATAAAATTTTATATATTTTTCTATAGCTGGGAGTGTGAAAACGGACTTTTCTAAATATTTTTGATTTCTGTAATTTAAAGTTATTTTTGCAAAGATACCTCTAGAAGGATACCTCTGTCTGGCTATTTTATTATCTGTAAGGTCGCCATAAAGGTTCCCACAGTACGGGCCTTGAGCCTAGTGTGGGGCCGCAGTATAATCTCTGATTGGATCAACAAATCATTTTAAGTTTATTGTTAATAGGTACACATCTTTTATATCCAAAGTTAATTGTGTTTTCAGCAAATAAACTTTTACTTTACTTTACTTTACTTTTTACTTTAGGTATTCGACATTGAAGTCGGTTTTTTAAAATGTATTAATATCACACTTATTATATTTACTTGATTTGTGTCAACGTAAAAGAACTTGAAAAGTGAATTTGACCTAGTATAGTTTAAACTGTTCTATCGAGTTAGAAGTTTGCAAATAGGTATATCCAGTCTGGATAAAAGTCGATAATTTGATACCGTCTACCTGATCTGATGAATAGGCTGGGAGGTGGATAGCAGAACTTTTAAATAGCTTCTAGTATACTTCTGGAATTTAAAGGCTCATATCATTATTTTATTGACTAATCTTATTCACTCTACTACTCATAGAAAGTGTTCTTACTTTTAAAAACACAGATGTAATTATGTAATTTGACGATCTAATCATTCACATAAATAGTTAGTTAAAACTTTAACGTAACTCTAGCAGAATTCTCTTAGTACGTTCATGGTTCCGTTTGCCCAGTAAATGCTTGAATGTAACGTTCTAAAACAAATAGTGGTTCGGTTACTGCGATTGGAAGGCGGAGTTTAGTTCTCAGTGCTCGGGTTATCTGGTTTCAATAAATTTCTCTACATTTAAAATGTACCTTTACAAAGTAGTACATAAAATGTTAAACCCCAGGTAAGCCGTAAGTATAAGTATACAAATATTTTATGCCAATTATCTAATGATTTCCTTACATGATTCACGTTTTGGTAATAGCCAAAATTATCTACATATAATAAGGTTTAAAAAAACACTACCGACTACCTGGACGACATCTTCATATTTTCTATTTATTTTGATTTAAAAACCAAACTACATTTGCGGAGGTGATCCCATAGTAAAACTTGTTCATAATGTTGAGTACTATAAATTATATCCTAGAATATGTCCGTCGTTCAAATGAACATTCTGTATAAACATTTACTTAGAAGATCAATATAATTGGTATGATGTTTATGTAAAAAAATCTAGGTAGAATAGCGCGTTTTGAGTGAGGCATATACCCATCGGTGGTCCATGATGATAATGATAAATAATAAAATAGAATATCAAGGTCGCAAAGACTTGTTTGATGAACGCTGTCATCAATATCCCCGCTGGGTCCCCCGGTCTCTCCATCAGCATCCCAAGCTCCCAGGATGCACGGTTGGAGCCGCGGACACGGCGCAATGAAGCGAATGTCCCCAGGGGGAGATAAACTGTCGCACAGTTACACAGTTTATACTGGCAGAACTGCTGGCGCAAGCCACTCCTAACGGAGAAAATTTTACTGTGACAAATGCAACAAAATGCGACTTATGACATTGTAAATTACGACGATACCAAGCGCCATATAGGGTAGATGTCTGATGTTTATATCGTTGAAACCAATAACTTTGATGAAGAATTTAAGTAAATATACTTAGTATGTTTATTGAAAAAATCATTTAAATCGGTTAATAATGTTCTGATATATGAGCGTTTAAAGTTTTTGTTAGAGACAACTCTGTCCCTTTCCCACAAAACAAAAAAATACGTCACGCCTTACTTGTCAGAATATAATTTATATGGCGTACAGAGAATTGACGTCACGATTTGCTGTTTCGCCTCTCTGTCTAGCGTGATATTAAAATGCTTATAAGTTGCTTATTTTTGATCAGATTTTCATTTTCTTTTCATTAATCACCTATATTAATTTATGGGACACATTTTAATAGGACAATAAAAAAAACCAGTCTCTAGCCTATTCTATGGTCTGTTTTCTCACTCAACGACACGACAATGCATACACGTTTTGCAGACGGTTTTCGGCTATATCGTCGGTGCGCTTAAATTAATCTAACTTCTTTTTTTACTGCCACAATATAGCGGCTGTATGAGTGGGAACAAGTTATGAATTTGCTCACGATGTCGTACACGACCACGACACGACACTTCATTTGGCACTCTTTTTTTACCAAGCCGCAACTGCCGTGCAGTGCTGTCGTTTTGTCTCCCGAGAAAACGTATTACGACACGATAATTTTTTACGTGTCGTCTGTCGTGTGTCGTGACCGTAAATCGTGTCGTGCAGTGGTTCGTGACAAACCACGGCAAGTTAAGCGCGTTTCATATCACTTTCTATTCGGTAAAGGAAAATTTCGTGAGGAGACCTCAATGGCTTATGTGAATCCGCCAAACCGCACCGAGCCAGCGTGGTGGAGTAATCGCCCTGTTGCCCTCCGAAGGTTTGTGTGGCATACAATTTTCGACATAAGAGCTTACCAGTTAGGTTATTTCAATGAATGAAAGTGTAGTTTGATATTACTTCAGAATTATAATGAATGTGTTATTTTGTATTATGGAAGTATTTAATTAAATACTTTTTTATGAAGTTTAATTTTTCTGCCTAGTAGTAAAAAGTCTAAATTAAATTCCTTAATTTTTCTCGCTCCTCGTAAACAATAACGTGATAACTGGACTCTAATGAAATAAAAACAAGAACAAAAAGAAATCACGCCGCGGAAATAGGCTTAAGTTTTAATTTACGCGACTGCGTAAAAGCGAGTCGCCGTTTAATGGACGCCGCAACCCCTTCCCATTCCTTCTTTCTTTATCAATATTTCTCCAAGACCCGAAGGCGTCTTAGGATAATCACTTTAGATCCCTATCCGCGAGTTTCCGCTGAAAAGATGAAGTAGGTACGCGATAGAGTCCGAACTTGAGAACAAAAGAGAGAAGATAACTACTGTTACTCTGTGACAATGTCCCTACTAGCTATTGTATCATCTGTGCCAAAGGATTGTTTTTACCCCCTCGCTTTTTGCTACCACCCCGACTCCCAGTCTCAAGTAATTGATGTTATCTAGGAATATCGACGTTTTTCACGCTAATGAATGCTAGGCTAGGCTCCATTTGCATTGTTCCTGAAACGGCGCATAATGATTTACGTATCTTGTTTCTTTGAGCCTTTAATACAGCATCCTATAAATTGAAAAACCAGCCTTTGTCAAGGTTTCTTAAGGATTATTGTAGTTTGTTTATTCTTGTCACGTTTTGATTATTTAATATCATTACACTTTTCTATTTTCTTTTTATCTGTTTATAGGCTTGCGTTTGACTGCCATCTTTTTTTTTGTTTTTTTATTTTATATTAATGGGTTCGCGTTTGACCTTGCCCCGCCGAGGCGTAGACAAGGTCTAAGTTGGAGCACGCTTGCCCAGAAGATACCTATTCACTCTTCGTTTGAAGATCCCCAGATTATATGAGCTTGGAAATATTGTTGCTGAATTGAATTGCGTCTGATGATAAACGAATATGCAGGTCTACGATGGAGCACGCTTGCCGAGAAGAAACCGATTCACTCGCGACTTGAAGACACCCAGATTATAATTAACTAAGTAAATTCTTGAATCCTTCAACAGTTTTTTCATTTGAAATTTCGATTCGTATTATCAGACGATGGTTACTACATGTTTATTTTATACAAACACGGGTTTTTGTTACACGGGATTCACATCATATCATCATAATCAGCCAATCCACTGCTGGACTAAGGCCTCCCCTTATTAGGGGTTTGCCATAATCCCCACACTTGTGGCTTGGGATTGCAAAATGCTCACCACCGAGAAGACGCTGCTGCTTGTCCTCTTCTCCCTATGGTTCTGTAGTTTTCAGACATTACCAGGTCCAGACACAATATCCAGGTTACACGGTTTCTAACTGGAAACCGGATTCCGTTAACTGGATTCTATCGGTTTAATCTAACCGGATACTCTGACTCACCAGTTACCAAAAGTTACACTGCTGGAAGACGCAGCGTAGGAAGGCAACAATATATAGTGCTCCCACTAGGTGGACCGACGATATTGTAAAAGTCGCGGGCCACCGGTGGATGCAAACGGCAGGTTGTCGTACAGTGTGGCGGTCTAATGGGGAGGCCTTCGTTCAGCAGTGGACGTCTCCGGGCTGATGATGATGAAGATGACACTGCTAAAGTTGTCAGAATAAATAAAGTGCGATGACCAAAACCAAGAAAAAAAACTCGTATAAATAAAACACAAACATGCCAAGAGTATGTTAGATTCTATACCATATTCCATTTCTATCTTAGCTCGCATCAAAACCTCATGATCATGAGGTTTTAAAGGGAACGTAATTAAATTAAACCTTCAATTGACCCTTGGAGAAGTTAGTTTTCAGACTTGATGTAATTTCTACCTATTAAAGGTTTAGGACGTTTTCCATACGCAGGTGGCCTAGTGGTACAAATTTCCACCTCCTTGTATGAACTAGGCCAAAATGTTACCTATTAAATATAAACATGACACAGAATCCGCAGAATGTTCATAGTGTGATTCCGAAAATTGGATAAAAAAATTACCTCAGGTGGCAAATATGAGTATTGAGTACAAAACCAGTTAGTGCCACTGGTAAACAAGTGTGTGTTTATTTAAATGTTGTTTTTGTTATTCCTAAAATCGGGCCAGATAAGTAAACATATATGTTTTGCGTGTATTGCTGCTGGCGGCAGTAAGGCGGTGAAAAATATTCAAACGCTATGAAACGCAATTTGTACAATTCGTGGCGTCCCACCGCTATTTGTCCTACTGGTGGTAACTGCGTAGCGTAGGCGACCTGTTTAACACAGGGCAATTAATTTGTATGAAAAAACATTAGATAAGTCTCGTTAAAAAAGATGCTTCATCATCATCATCAACAGCCGGAAGACGTCCACTGCTGGACGAAGGCCTCTCCCTTAAAGGGAGGTGTTGCCATAATCCCCACGCTTGGCAGGCGGCTTGAGGATCGCAGAAAAAAAATGCAAAAAGATGATTACGTCCCAAAAGTAATTAGCCAAAATAAAGTCTGCATCTTCGCTTATCAGCATAATCAACTTTTTAATACTCCACTGTAGGACTCAGACCTACCCTCGAAGGGCTCATTGTATTGGGTAGTTTCCAAATCGCTGGCTCGGTTGCGGATTGGTGGATTAACATACGGAATTGAATTTCTTCTTCGGACCATTACGTGTGCCAATATTGAAAAAGAATTAATACATAAACTAACATATCCAATGGTACAATTGAAAAATGAAACGTGCAAGAAAAACTGCAACAAAGGAGAAATCACTATCACCGAACCAGAAGAAATCATCACCTCCTCCACTACCTCCTCAGAAGGCGGAAAAGAATATGGACGAGACGGGATTTATAGATTAGAACAAATTTCAGGATATGAAGACGTTATATCATGGTGATCTCTCCTTTGTTGCAGTTTTTCTTGCACGTTTCATTTTTAAAATGTACAATCGGATATATTTGTTTATGTTTTAATGTTTCTTCGATATTGGCACACGTAATGATAATCTAATGATAGAATTACAGATGTTTGTTACTCATAACTGTGTTCCGTTTCAAATTGTTTCGCTATTCATATGCTTAACCTAGTCGCTCGGCCCTTTCACTTTTGCCATTTCAGTCGCTTTCATAATCCGCCTTTCACTAATTTCCAGTTACTTTGTTGCACAAGGCAATAAACAAACTATTATTGCTTTGTTGGAACACTACTGCATCTGGTTTTCCACGTTCATAACCTTCTGCTTGCATACTTTGCCACTTTTGATTATGTGTCATAAGTCACGTGTGTAGTTAGACAATTATTATTGAATAGGTCAAAGCAAAAACATCGTCTTATCTACACCCAAAAGTTAGAAGTAATTATAATTATTGCGTTTAGACGCTCTTATCTACAATGCATTATGACCAATGATAATCACGGCCATAAATACACAAAATGACTAATAGC
This sequence comes from Erannis defoliaria, assembly GCA_905404285.2. Lineage (NCBI taxonomy): Eukaryota > Metazoa > Arthropoda > Insecta > Lepidoptera > Geometridae > Erannis > Erannis defoliaria. The sequence goes on from FR990070.1 coordinate 17,479,633, forward strand.
TGAATGACCAACTCGTGAAATTATCAATTCGTTAAATGACAATCACGCTAAATTACCAACACGTCTTTGCTATGTAAATTTACATAACACCTGTTAAAATCGGTTTGTGTTATTTATAGAATGCCAAAAACTTGTTTAATTTCACGTTTTACACATCATGACTTACTGATAATTAGTGTGGATTTGTGGTTATCGTCATTTATATTTTGAAAATTAAAGTTTTGCTTAATTTGTATCTTTGATCAAATGCGCTTATTTTAAAAGCACGTTTACAGCTTCGATCTCATGACATTTTATTGTAGTGGTAGGACTCTACTGCAGAGTCCGCCTGGGGAAGTACCACACCTTTGCCAGTTATTCAACCGCCAATCAGTAGTGTGCAAGCATGACTGTGTTCCGGTTGGTAGGGCAATGTTACCAGATAAATTACTGGGTATAAAGAGATTTAACATCTGATATCTCAGGGTGACGAGCACAGTATATTGCGGCGCAGGATTGTATTCGCAAGTTCACAATCTGGCACTGCTATTGCACTGCTAGGCGTGACGCTTACCACCAGGTGAATGTCTTGCTCGTCTCATCATTTGATTGCATAAAAAAAGTTACAGTTAATTCTCTGTTTGTATTCTATACGCTGTTCACCACAAAGCTCCCTCGCCTCCCTCAGTCCATGAAACGATCTGTATTGTCCATTGTCTGTTTACTCTCGTTTTTAAAACGGCAGCTAGATTTTATAATGGCTCTGCGGGTGGGGGGGTTCCGTACCATTCCTACGGGGGGAGGCGAAATGTTAATCTTATTTATTCACTTCACATTGCCTCTATAAACAGCGGTTGTTTGTTTTGCTGAATAATACTCTCGCGTTGAATCTTTGTGTGGTCGTGTCGGCGCGCCGGCGGCGTCTGTCATTATATTAAACTGGTGGACAGTATGGATACTCCGATTCGTATTCGTAGCAATGGGGATCCGGACTGAGTTGTTTACCGCTAGATGGCGCATCGTCGATGCGACCAGTAGACTCATTCATTTTGTTGTTTTATTTTTACAATTTAATGGTTTTACTCTTATTATACACAGATTACCCGGGAGAATCTGCATAATGAAACTTTTAAACTTTCGCGATTTGAACACATAATGCGCGCGCATAATTTGTGCGCGATTAAGTCCCGGTTATAAACATAATTAATCTGCATAATATTTTAATTGCAATATTTTTTTTTTTGTTTGCATTTTCTATTTGTGAAAACTTTTTTGGCTTACTTGTTTATGTTTTTCTGTGTTCTATATATTTTTTTGGATTAGCTGTTTGTTTTCCAAATAATAAATAAATAAATAATACTGGTTGGTACAGCAATCCTTTTCCTTGTTAATTGAAGCTCTGTCCAACCTAAAATCTAAAGCATCTATATAACCTACAAATCTATTTTCAGGCAGGTTTCTTCAATCAAAGCACAGTACCCAGTATTTTTCCTTGGACTAGATTATCGACAACGCCCTCATCAAGATAGATACAAGCAATTAACAAGAAAACTTGATTTTGCCATCCGTACCGCCGCTGCCGCCATCTGCAAAAAGTTTTGCCTGTTGAACCTCATTGATTTGCTTGGCACTCTAAACACTCTCAGCTTAAAATTATTTTTTTATTTATGAAATATCTTGGGTAAACAAGTAATTTATAAATTCATTCCCTCGTTCATCCTACAGCTAAAATCGTGGCAGATAAATTTTGATATAGAAATGTGCATTGATATTCGAATTCGACAATTCATTATAAACAACTAGATACATTGATAAAAATGAACAATAAAAAAAAACATCTGTAACTTTTTAAAATCTTTTGTAACATTAATATATGACTTTGCTCCGAATAATGAAGCCGTGGTAGCATAGTTTCGAGACAACACGATTTGAATTCTTAAGGTTGCGGGTTCAAATCCCGATCCCGTACTACTCAGTTTTGTAGAGTTTATGTATGGTTTTTCATATCACCACCGTGAGAAAGCTTGTATACTTTCGGAGAAAAAATTCATTGGCGTATGTGAAAGTAAATCCACCAACCCGCAACTGAGGCAGCGTTGTGAATATCGCACAATAGCTCTTAGAGGGTAGGCCTATGTCCTACAGTGGACTATTGAAAGGTTAGTTATACTTGAAGCTAAGCGATAATACAGACATTATGCTGACGTAAGCATTTTTAAACGGTCTAAGAATTATTTATACACATTTATTACACATTTATTCCCCTGTTTCCCTGTGGTAAGTTACTCGCCTACATTGCGTAGTTACCATTAGTAGGACAAATATCGGTGGGTGTATTTAAATGGACGCCACAGATCGTACAAATTACGATTCACAGCGTTTGAGTATTTTTCGATCGTCTCTCGGCCGCTTTCTGGCACACTTTAAAAATTGTAGATGGCGCTGACCTTGAGCTGACTAGCTATCATTATCAAGTTTTTTATTATTTGTGCCACATATCAAAAATAATATGCTTTTTTTGACTGGCACGTATAGTCAGCGCCATCTATCGAATTGAATAGAACTACTTTTTTTAAATTCTCTTCACAAAACAGATATATTTACTTAACTTGCTCGCTTTTAGGAATAGCAAAAACAGGATCTAAATAAACACAGACTTGTTTACAATCGCACTAACTGGTTTTGTACCTACTCTTGTTTACCTACCTGAGGTTGATTTTTTATCTAGTTTTTCGGTATGACACTATGAGCATTTTGCCAGGGTCACGCTTAAATTTAATAATAGTAAAGTAAGTTTGTATAGGCTGAGTGCCCTAGTGTCAGAGTTAATATGCCGCCAGAAAGCCTCTGAAATGGCTAGACAATCGTTGTTATTAGAAATAGATATCAAACAACTGGGAACAACAATTTATTGTCACCATTGTCATAATGGTGCCACAAATTTCGCTTCGCCGCTTCTCCGGTCGCCAATGTGATTAATATGAAATGCTACTTAATGTTCTGAGATTAGGTTTTTGAGGTCTTATCTGTGTAGCAAAAACGTTTAAATATTCAGGAGAATTTGTTATCAGTTAAAACTTTTATCGTGCCAACAATGCCGACAAAGCATACCCGTTCCCCTTATTTCACATGGTTTGCATGTGTCGTACGAAAATGTAGAAAAAACACGTCGAATATTGTTATCGCGGTACAAAATGTAATATATTGTTTTCATAAATTTCGCCGCCAGATGGTGCGTATACGGAGTTTGTGAGAATGTACGAAAATAATGCAATATACTTTACAGAAATAAGGTTAAAGCATCGTTTCTACAATTTAAAAGAGATACCCAACATTTAAATATTTTGGATCTGGGTATGTCCTTCAATTGCAACCAGACCCACCGGAGGACGGGCAGCAGCGTCCTCTCGGTTAACGGTGGTGAACATTCTGCGATCCCCAAGCCGCCTGCCAAGCGTGGGGATTATGGCAACACCCCTCTATTGGGAAGCCTTCGTCCAGCAGTGAACGTCTTATGGCTGACGACGACGACCCAACATTTCCTAGGATAAGAAGGAATTTACCGAAATCAGAGAATCCTCGAGAATGAATTAATAGATGTACAACAGATTTATCAAATTACCTGACTTTTCTGAGAATATTTAGAGTATTTAGTAAATAAGTAAGTAACAATCATGATCGATACTACGTATGTAAGATTTTCGTAAAATTGATGTTTTAAACTAATGCCTTGCGATTTTGTCCACGAAGAATGATATTTACCGTGGAAATCGTTAAAGTATACAAAGTAAAAATAAGAAAGTATATTTAATGTCATAAAAAACATGCTTTAACAAAATTTCACGTAGGTATATCAGATAAAATCAAAATCTAGTTTCACATTTACAGTGTTAGTAAGATAAGATTTAAAAAAGTATTACCTAGTGAAAAGACATGCTATCAACTGAGCTATAAGGCAGTCTTTGTGTTTGTGTACATTACATACATACATTATCAGCCGGAAAACGTTCACTGCTGGACGAAGGCCTCCCCTGAGGGAGTGGTTGCCATAATCCCCACGCTTGGCAGGCGGCTTGTGGTTCCAGTGGTTCTGTATGCAGTTTTAGGTCATACCCAGATCTTTGTGTTTAACTTTGACTAATTAAAACAAGAAATTTAATCTATACTCTGTTCGTTGAGAATGTCTAATAAAAATTTACAAAATGCACGCCATTGGTTGCAGATAACGAACATATTTATTACCGTCATAGCTATACCGTCCTTTTCACTTACATACAATTATTATTGCGCAAGAGAGCCCTTTATTAAACTTTCTCAGCGAACAGAGTACAGAACATAACTTTCTGTGCAACAGACACATCGGTCGATAAATCAGACCGCGATTAACTTGGATTAAATATTAAAACTGGAGCGCACTCCACGTCCGAGGTTTCTCTAATCTTTAAACTCTACATTTGCTTTACCGTTCCCTGGTTTTAATGCAAAAATATTCGCTCTCGAGCGCTCACAAAGGACAAATTGATTCGCTTCCGATTCATACTTTACCAGACTACCGGTACTCTACCGGACGGTAAAAGAGGTATTTCATACAGCGCTTACTCTACGGGGCATTTTAAAGTTTAAAGATATATTATGATTTCAGAGGTATTCTTAAAATTACTGATTTCAGTTAGATTAAATCTAGTTGCATATATAGCTGAGTTTTATTAGGTATTGGGGAATTGAAATGAAAAAAAATACTTTACTCGAAGCAATCACTTTTAATTTTTGTTTGTTTTGTTTAACTTTTGTTATAGAGTCTTTCAGCGTATACTGTTTAAAAGTCTATGTTATAGACTTAACAGTATACGCTTCAGTACTTTGGGCATCATCACCATTACAAACCCGAAGACGTGCACTGCTGAATGAAGGCCTCCTTCTTAAACCGCCGCACTGTACGACAACCTGCCATGTGCATCCACCGGTTGCCCGCGACTTTCACAATGGCGTCGATCCACCTAGTGGGAGGCGTTCCTACGCTGCGTCTTCCGGTTGGTGGTCGCCACTCAAGAACCTTTTTTGCCCATCGGTTATCAGTTCTCCGAGCGATGTGGTCTGCCCATTACCACTTCAATTTGCAAACCCTGCGAGCTATGTCGGTGAATTTGATTCTTGGGCGAATATGCTCGTTCCGGATTTTATCGCGCAAAGTAACTCCGAGCATAGCTCTCTCAGTTGCCCGTTGTGTGACTCTGAGTTTCTCCAAAAGGTCAGCAGTTAAAGACCACGTTTCCCTTCCATATGTTTTGCATACAGGGCACTTTTCTGGAAATTATAGGTTGTTTTAACTATGTATAGGGCTCATTCTGTCGCCCGTAGACTTTATCTGCCTTACCTAAAATAATCTCGATTCTCTTAGGCACTGCTTAAACTTCTCTGTCTTGTTCTTGCATGTTACACTTCACGTCAGAGAGAAAATGGCAGAACATCTTAAGCAGTGACTAACGGTTGAGAAGTTTTTTTAAAGTAAGACTGTATATGCGTAGTGTTATTGTTATATTTTATTATTTACAAACAAGTAGGGCCTAATAACCATCAACGTAAATATTTTTTTAGGTGGGACTTGTATTTTTCTAGGCTCACGTTTATCTCAGTCACTTTCACAACATTTCTAATGAGAGGAAAATACCAACCGAATAGCATAGATTAAAGTTCAATTAATAGTAATTATAGGACTCTACTAAATAGTAAATAGCTACGGTATGCGTAATGAGCCAATGAGTGTATCCTACTAATTTTACCATTAAAAATTAATTAAAACAAATTGTAAATTTTCGATCAATTTCCAACGTTTAGCACACAGCAACTAAATACCTGCCCACGGCAAATTCAACCTAATACGACAGCGATAAGAATTACTCTCCATTGTATTGTGTTGTATGCGTATAGCACGTGTCTCATTACCGGCAAACCGCATGCTCCCGCCATAAAAGGGGAAAAGGGGGTATTACTGTATTATTGAATGTACGCGATATGAGAGGGGGAGGCGGAGGGAGTGTATCAGATTTTAAAATGCGAGCCATAAAATATACGACGATAACTTCAAGAATACGTGACCTACGTTTTATATACATGCGCATTTAATTATTTTTTACACAATTACATGAATACTGAGTCTTACTATCAAATGACTCAAAGCTTAGAATAAAGCTGAAAACAAACAATCGGACGCGTCCATCAGCCACGACTTATGGACGCGTCACATTAGTTTGCACAGTTGTATGGCCATCATCCGCTGATTCCGCTGTTCTGACATTCTATCACGAATTGCCAAGTGATAAACATAGACCAAGTTCAACCAACTTGTGTGTTAAAGACGCGTCCAGGGGCCGTACCATGAACACTTATTGCGGGACCGAATAGGCTCAGCTGCTGATGCCGCGCAACTGTGAAGCGTATTGCGGAGCAATAAATTACCAGCCGCGCAGCGTCGGCAGCTGAGCTTATCCGGTCTCGCACCAAGAGTTCATGGTACGACCCCTGTGCACGCTGTCCGTGGACGATTTACCTGAGAAAAACAACCAGTGCGCTAGATCTTCTACGGACGTCCGATCGCTCAAGGTTGATTTAAGGACACGCCCGCGACTTAAGTTCATTAATGTGCACAGAATTGCGAAAAAATATTGGCTGGATAACGTCCGTAAGTCGTGGCAGACGGACGCGGCTGATAATTTTTTTTCAGCTTTAGGCGCTTGCTTTGACTCGCTTTGACTACAAAAAAAGGTCTAAGGCGCTGAGGCAGTAATGCCTTAGACTTAATAATAATACTAGCTACGTCGGTTTCATCCACGTGATGATGAAAAACGGCGGTGACGGTGATGTTAAAAAGTTACCTTTATGTTACTACTGGAAATAAACTACCTCCGTTTCGAGTTTCATCCAAATCCGTTCAGCCGTTTTGAGTAGATAAGAAACATACACACGCACTGACTTTGAACTTTTGCATTGATAATATTAGTGATTTCCAATTTCGACTGTATATTTTTTTGTATAAAGGTACGCGCATTACTCCGCCAACTATGAATTGATTTTAATGATTATTTTTTTATACTTCAGAGTGTTTTCCATATAAATTTTATCGAAATCGGTTCAGTGGATTGGTTTTTAAATCAAATTATTGGAACAAATCAAAATAACTGGAAAATATGAAGATGTCATCCAGGTAATCGAAATTGAACTCGGTATTTTTTTTAAATAGAGTATTATTATAGCTATTTAAAAAAAAGTTGTTTTATTTATCTCACCATTTTTTTTATAAAAAATATATTTGTTTTACTAAGTATATCATTGCTGAAAGTTGTTTTTATGTGTATTTTATGTAGATTGGCTAGTAAGAATTTATTGTTATAACGATAATGCTATTTTCAGAATTTGCATTAAAGTTACAGTCGGCTGCGCAACCTAAATGCTGTTTTATTAGCCTCATCAAGTTCAAAGTACGAAATAATACCTGCAGAAATACATTTCACCGAACCGTCATTGTAAAACACGTTTGCAATAATGGACAACAATATTCCGAAATTGAGATATAAATTACACCAGTCATATAACCCTGACTTTGCAATATCCGTTGTGGAACCAACCCTGGCCAAAAGTTGGCTGTACACGTTGGCTGATTTGGACCAACGTCAATAATGCCGGACATTTGTCGTTTTAATTATGTAGAGGTGAAATTGGGAGTGGTTATTTCCCAGCGGCGGCGGTGGGAAGGACTCAGGCTCGTAAATTTCACATTTTTACTGCGAAGGAAAAATTACATCTTTCGTTATCAAGCGCCGAAAGCGAAGTTCGTTATGTGGCCCCCGTGTATGGAGCGAAACTTCCGCTCGTAAAAATCACTTAGCCGTAATAACAGCGGGAGCATATTTTACTCTACCTCTCGCTGGCATTAACGTTTGAACTTTTGGGTTAGCGAAGGATTTCGATTTATCATCAGACTCACGAATATGGAAGTCACCGTCACCTCACACGTACCTGAAACAAAATTTACACAATCAATCAGCTTCAACACATATCGTCTTATAAAAACCTAAAACATGTAAAGAAGTATCGAATGATTGAGTAGCTGAAACTCAATTCCACATTCGATACCGGCTCGATTTTATTTCATTGATTCAAATGAAAGTAGCAATAAACCGGCCGTGAGCAAGTACTCGTCAAAATATTGTGTTAGGATGGATAACTTTATTACGTAGAGATACGCCGCGTAGCCCGGGGCGGCGTAGCGTTGCTGTGGTGCTAAGAAGGCGCTACGCAGATACGAGATGCCACGCAGTTGCGCTGGATACGTTAGTTACGCAGATACGAGATGCTACGCAGCTGGATACGTAAGTTTACAAAAGGCTATGTTTCCCAGCTACGAAGTACCACGCAAGCTACGTGGCGCTACAATCTGTGGGCTATATTCAGTGCAAACTTTAACGTAACTGTAAGAGGCAGTTATAAAGTTCGAGGGTCGTCAAGTCAATATTTATAGAGTATCCGAGAATAGCTCGATGTGAGCAGTTATGTTCATTTTCGTGAATACAGATACGATTTTATAGAATTTACGACTATTTGAAATAGATAGTGGGTTGGGTTGATCCGGTTCAGAATCTTGGTAACTTTTCTTGGATTGACGAAAATCGTCACAAGAGCATTTCGAAATCATGATTGAAAGAAAATAAGCATAAGCAAGCAAGCAAGAATAAACTTATAACACCGGACTCTTTTCAACCGAGATAGGAAAACGAAAAATTTGAGACTGTCAAAGGATTTGTGAAGCGGAATTCGATGAGAGGTGTGCCTGAAATCTGCGCCGTCGGTTGAAAGTGGAAATTTTTGACACGGACAGGTCGGCAGTGTCAAAGCAACGCCGTGAGTGCGATATAGGTTACAAGGCGGTGCATGTGTGCAGGAACCAGGTCGCCGGCGAGGTCTGCGGTCTTATCGATTGGCAGGCGCCGCCGCGCAGACGCCCTAGGTCTCGAGTGGAGAGAGAGCAACGCGTCCATTGCCGATCGCGTGCCGCCGCGCTGCCGCCGGCCTGTGCTCGACCAGCGATGTAACGGCTTCGGCAAATATATCGCCAGCCTCCGACCCCAGAAGGTGGACGAAATTAAGCTCCTGTAGTATATCCGATTTGCATCGGAATCGAAGTTTGCGACCGACCGACGGAAACGAAAACATTAATGTCGCACCGAATGCGCTCGCTGAGAAATGGAATGTTATAGTTTGCGTCGTTTACAAACCGATGCTATATTGAAACGTCCGCGGGCGACGATTCGTACCGTTACTGAATTTGATTGATTTTATTCAATTTGCAGCCGTGAGGCGCCGCGCGTTTGAAATTTAGATGGTTTTGAACCTTTTCGTTTAAACGTTGCTTTGAACTCGATAGAACGTGATTTTTATTTGCTTTTCATTTGATTTACTTTTTTCAACTATTGAAAAAAATATTTTGTTTTCGATTAAAACTTATTTTTAACTATAGTTAAGGTATTATTTTTATGGCCTCTTAAAACTTTTTTCCGAATAATAATACTAAGAGTAATTATTTTGTATTTAATACTTTTTAACCGACTTCAAACGATTTTTTGATTTGATTCGTTTACTCCGACATTTATTATCCGATTTCCGAATTTTTTTGTCGGAGGTCTAGCTCCCAAGGTGGTCTTAAAAATATTTGAAAGGTTGAGTAGTTTATCAACCCTTTCCAATCTGTCTGTTTTTAATTTGGTTTAAATGTATATATTTTTTATCCAGACTCAAACACAAAACGTTAACCCTTTAATTAACTAAAAATAAAACTGGATTAGCATCGGAATGATTAATTTGCCTTTTCTATTCTTTCTACTCTATGGATAAAAACAAAACACGGATTAACTGTTCCCAGGTTACTCGCAGAGTGTTAAAGAGCACATCAACACCGTAGCTGTTAAGAAACCTTTGCCGGGCTAGTACACAGTGCGGGCTTCAACCGTACTATACACGTTTAAATGAGGATCGCACCCGAGAGGAAATTAATGTATTATTAGCTATTGAGCGTGTCCCGGCGGCTTGGGGGCTTGTCGCATGAATATGGAAGTAGAATGAAACCACGACTATGGGCAGTGGAGAGATTTTTAATCGGATAATGTATATAATATACCATTCGTAGCACTCCGAATGGTCTATCGGGGTTGCTGACATCTATTATACAGGGTTAGTTCTAATCAGTTAGCATCTTTTTAAGGGCATATTCTGTACATCAAAACAAACAACTTTTACTGTGGGGCCAACATAGGAATCGCAAAAAAACATCTGTTCCATACATTTTGCCCAAGGTGAATGAACTTGTATGGAACAGCTGTTATGTTTTACACGATTTTTCAATGCTGGCACATAGTAAAAGTTGTTTGTTTTGATGTACAGACTATGCCTTTAAAGGATGCTAACTGATTAGAACTAACCCTGTATAATACGAACTCATTGGTGCTACTGTCACTGGCTTAGATTTATATAAGAGTGACGGGAAAACATTGTGTACTTTACTGCATGGTCTAGAGTTCCGAAGGCTGTAGGTTTGAACTTAAAATTAAATTTTAAAGTAAAATTGTTGATGGCAGAGTTCAAAATATTAAATGTTATAAAAAACACACATATTTGTCAAAAAAGAGTATAAAATAGGATACACTTCTTTGTTTTTGTTGGAATATAACTCATTTTAGTTCAGCAACAAATATTTTTTATGATAACCTTTGACTAGTTACAGTGGCATTATCATCATGAAACTTTAATAACTCTGTTGACACTGACTTTAAAAAAAATTAAAAATAATATACACAGTAAAAAATATTCAAGACCTACATCAAACTTCTATGACATGAAACAATTTTTAGTAAACAAGCAACTTGATAGACAGTTGTTTAACCTTATAAGTCAAATAGAGATCACTAAACATAGTCAAAAACTTATTCGTTCACTTCGAAAAATAGAGAGAACTTCACTACGCCGAGTAGAATACTGGATTACTTAGGTAAACAATTACAAACGTTTTCATAGTTGCTCCGAAATACAGCTAATGAGATAATTGCTGTTGTTCTTTTGACTTTAGCAGATTAAATATGTGACAATAATAGTTACTATAGCGGATACTATATAGGTACTAGTGCGGTAAGTTGGTTTTTACTGTAACGTATCATACCCTGGTAATATTTTTTTTTTATATAATGTAATACTTACATTTATTCGAGGGTAATTCTGAGGACATAAAAACAAAAACCTAACAACAATTAAACTTACTTTAGAGTTAAAGGTTTATTGCTAGCCACCAAACTCATAGAAAATATTTTGGTTATTTATTGCAGTCTATGCGTTCTCTTCACGGGGTGTCGTCACTACAACACATGTGTCGTTAGAAAGTACGGGCTTGTTATTTGAGATATATTAAGCGCAAGAACAATACATTTTAACTGATAGTTGAGAAACTCCTGAAAGCTTTGATGGTTTGTTCTGCGAACACGTAAGAAAAAACCTAAAGGGACGCCCCAATGGTCTTAAAATATTTAACTTTGACCAATAGTGTACTAGACGACGGGAGAGGGAAGCTTTACTGACCCACACACCGACTTTACGGGCCAAGGACTCACAAAATTTCTTTAGTTCAAAAACGCAATTCATGCGCGCGCGTCGGCATTATAAACGAGAGCTCGCCTAGGTCTCGTGATATATTTAACAGTGGAAATATGATTGCAAAAGTTTGCTATAAGTTTTAAATCAGTGAATATAACCAGATGGGCGACATCAGGAGCTGTGCTTGAAAGCTAAGTACCTTAGTGCTTAGAGTTATTTCCTTTATTTGGGTACCCACCTCTGTCAACAACAGAAATGGTCTTGAAGGATAAGCAGAACACATAAAGGCGGGTTTTTTTTATATTTATTTTACCTTCCTGCCGAACCACGACATAAGGAGGTTTTATTTTATTATTTTGATACTACTCCTTCAACACATAAAGGCGGGTTTTTTTATATTTATTTTACCTTCCTGCCGAACCACGACATAAGGAGGTTTTATTTTATTATTTTGATACTACTCCTTCAACACATAAAGGCGGGTTTTTTAATATTTATTTTACCTTCCTGCCGCACCATGACATAAGGAGGTTTTATTTTATTATTTTGATACTACTCCTTCAACACATAAAGGCGGGTTTTTTTATATTTATTTTACCTTCCTGCCGCACCATGACATAAGGAGGTTTTATTTTATTATTTTGATACTACTCCTTCAACACATAAAGGCGGGTTTTTTTATATTTATTTTACCTTCCTGCCGAACCACGACATAAGGAGGTTTTATTTTATTATTTTGATATTACTCCTTCAACACATAAAGGCGGGTTTTTTATATTTATTTTACCTTCCTGCCGAACCACGACATAAGGAGGTTTTATTTTATTATTTTGATATTACTCCTTCAACACATAAAGGCGGGTTTTTTTATATTTATTTTACCTTCCTGCCGCACCACGACATAGGAGGTTTTATTTTATTATTTTGATACTACTCCTTCGGCGATATAAGCAGGCTTATTTTGAATTTGTGTGAATCTACTGCTTCAACGAATAAAGGCAGGTTTATTTATACATAATTTTTTGGCTCTACTGCTTCGACGACGATCTAAGGCTGGTTACCTTATTTTTGCAACACAATTTTGTAAGTTAAAAGTTCCTGATAATGACACCAAATTGATTTAAAGAAAAATAAACAATTTGTTCTACAACCAGAATAGTTTGGATTGAGGTTAAGGTATTCAAATAATGGGATGGTTAGCAATTTTCTTTATTTACCTACAGGACCCCGAAAGAGTCAGTGCGGTGCAAAGTAGCGAACCAGGTGTCAGGGTGAGTCGCATGAGTCCCTAGTGATGCATATTGTTTCTCTCGAATTTCAACTACCTAGCGGAAGTGACCTCAGCTTCCAATCAGGATGTTCATCAGTGCCTAGCTATTCGAAGATAAAGTGGAAAGGAGGATGCAATTAATCCGGAGAATTAAGCAACTTTGTTCGGTGTTTGTGGTGTATAATAATCATTGAACCTTTGATAATTATGATGCTAATAGTTTTGTACTCTAGACGATCACAAATGCATTTAATATGGCCATAATTTACTTTCAAATAGTCACACGCCAATGCAGGAAACTCAATATTTTAGTACACCGATTGCAAAGGGAGTTTATTACATTGACTCAACCTTACACTCACTAATTGTTCCAAAGTCAGAGAGGGAGAGGGCTAGGGTCCGTTACATTTGGTGCCGCGAGACCAGGATTTCGTCATTAAATGTGATATTTTATATCACAACGAAATTAAAGAACGTTGATTACTACAAGAAAAAAATTATTTAAATGAGTAAATAAATAATAACTTAACAAAAAAAAACACAACGTAGGAATTATGATCAAAATATCAAAGGTTCATGAGACGGTTAACTGTTTGCCTGATGAAAAGCGGTGAGTCAAAGCATAACGTAAACCATTAAAACAAAGAGGTACGACCAGCTGCGCTCAATCACAAAATACACCAAATAAAAATTCAACAAATGATCGGAAACAGGCCGGCTTAAATTGCTTTATTACTTAAAAAGGCTCCAAAGACAATTGCAATGGGTAACGCCATAAACATCTACGGAGACAATAGTACTGAGGAACAAACACAAAAATATAGCAGTAGAATATTATTTTAACATCTACGAAATAGGATTAAAAAAAAAAAAAGGTAAAACAAAAAGGATCTGTCTTAATGATACTAGAAAAAAAAAACAACGACCAATTATGAATGCAATTTAGTCTAACGTAAAACGAGGTCATTATTCGTGATGTGTTTGAAGTTGGAGAGAGTTGCATCGCTTGGGAAACATGTGGCTTATGCTACACTTGCTTTTACAAATACGTCATAATTATTATTTTAGGACTAAAGCAGTATATTTTAAGTTGTCACGAGATTTTAAAGGATTAAGAGTAACGGGATTGTTCTTGCGCGATCATATTAGTGCAACCGTGTTAGTAATTTGAGTGATTTCAAAACAACTGTTAAACGTCGATCTGTCTTCATTAATGTATTGAATGTAAAAGGGTTTTTATTATTTGTTTGTTTGTCATGTATGTCAACGGGGCGAATTTATTAATTGACGTTTATTTAAGAAATAAGGGGTTAGAGCGATAATGTATTGCGAGCTATATGACCTATGAGAAATACCATTAATGCGAAATAGAACCATTGTAATCATGTAAGGCAACTATTATTAATATAGCTAAATATTTCTACCCCTGACATTACATTTTAGCCAAATGATGGCGTCGTTTCAACACTATGTTTTCTCAACAGTCTTGATGGCAATTGGTATTCTAATGTATATCTGTGGTATGCCTTGTGGTTCTAGCTATCGCACTGGTAATAATTATACTTACATTTTGGGATACTTTCAAGAAATTAAAGTTAATAACATGTCTGATTAAATGTTCTATTTAATTGGTGAATTAAACTGCGGGGCACCACTTTGCAGGCAGCAGCTCCGTAAAGGAATAGCATCTATATTTTGTATACTGTGTACGTATTTCCGATCTATATTAAAATTATTGTTTGTTAAATTTAAAATGGAAATAAAATACAGGGCTCGGACTGTCAAGAGGTACATCTGAGACTGAAAAGAGAACCCGACAAGTACGAACCCAGCAAAAATCAGAGAGGGGGATCCAGACATTAAAAAAAAGGGGGGAGGGGAATAGAACAAGGGAAAGGTATTTGACTTATCAACAGGATTATGTGGCTTTATCACAATGTTTAGGATCTGGTATAAGCAATACATATTAATATACTTATTATATTGAGGTTTGTATTTATGTACGTCTGTTGATTAGTACGTAGGCAGGTAGGTAAAAGTGGGTATGTATGTAAGTAAGTTGGAAAGTAGGTTGCATATTCTTCTCACTTAACACCAGGCAGGAGGACAGTCAAACGTAAGACAATAATTTTTAAAAGGGGCTGTGTGGGTTGTAAGTATGTATGTATGAAGTAGAGAAATATACTACAGATATGCAATGGCAAAGATCGTAACGTATATGTGCTTAAACAAATATAACATTTATTTGACCACATATAGAGAGGGGAATGTAACGTATCATACCCTGGTAATTTTTTTTTTTTATATAATGTAATACTTACATTTATTCGAGGGTAATTCTGAGGACATAAAAACAAAAACCTAACAACAATTAAACTTACTTTAGAGTTAAAGGTTTATTGCTAGCCACCAAACTCATAGAAAATATTTTGGTTATTTATTGCAGTCTATGCGTTCTCTTCACGGGGTGTCGTCACTACAACACATGTGTCGTTAGAAAGTACGGGCTTGTTATTTGAGATATATTAAGCGCAAGAACAATACATTTTAACTGATAGTTGAGAAACTCCTGAAAGCTTTGATGGTTTGTTCTGCGAACACGTAAGAAAAAACCTAAAGGGACGCCCCAATGGTCTTAAAATATTTAACTTTGACCAATAGTGTACTAGACGACGGGAGAGGGAAGCTTTACTGACCCACACACCGACTTTACGGGCCAAGGACTCACAAAATTTCTTTAGTTCAAAAACGCAATTCATGCGCGCGCGTCGGCATTATAAACGAGAGCTCGCCTAGGTCTCGTGATATATTTAACAGTGGAAATATGATTGCAAAAGTTTGCTATAAGTTTTAAATCAGTGAATATAACCAGATGGGCGACATCAGGAGCTGTGCTTGAAAGCTAAGTACCTTAGTGCTTAGAGTTATTTCCTTTATTTGGGTACCCACCTCTGTCAACAACAGAAATGGTCTTGAAGGATAAGCAGAACACATAAAGGCGGGTTTTTTTATATTTATTTTACCTTCCTGCCGAACCACGACATAAGGAGGTTTTATTTTATTATTTTGATACTACTCCTTCAACACATAAAGGCGGGTTTTTTTATATTTATTTTACCTTCCTGCCGAACCACGACATAAGGAGGTTTTATTTTATTATTTTGATACTACTCCTTCAACACATAAAGGCGGGTTTTTTTATATTTATTTTACCTTCCTGCCGCACCATGACATAAGGAGGTTTTATTTTATTATTTTGATACTACTCCTTCAACACATAAAGGCGGGTTTTTTTATATTTATTTTACCTTCCTGCCGCACCATGACATAAGGAGGTTTTATTTTATTATTTTGATACTACTCCTTCAACACATAAAGGCGGGTTTTTTTATATTTATTTTACCTTCCTGCCGAACCACGACATAAGGAGGTTTTATTTTATTATTTTGATATTACTCCTTCAACACATAAAGGCGGGTTTTTATATTTATTTTACCTTCCTGCCGAACCACGACATAAGGAGGTTTTATTTTATTATTTTGATATTACTCCTTCAACACATAAAGGCGGGTTTTTTTATATTTATTTTACCTTCCTGCCGCACCACGACATAGGAGGTTTTATTTTATTATTTTGATACTACTCCTTCGGCGATATAAGCAGGCTTATTTTGAATTTGTGTGAATCTACTGCTTCAACGAATAAAGGCAGGTTTATTTATACATAATTTTTTGGCTCTACTGCTTCGACGACGATCTAAGGCTGGTTACCTTATTTTTGCAACACAATTTTGTAAGTTAAAAGTTCCTGATAATGACACCAAATTGATTTAAAGAAAAATAAACAATTTGTTCTACAACCAGAATAGTTTGGATTGAGGTTAAGGTATTCAAATAATGGGATGGTTAGCAATTTTCTTTATTTACCTACAGGACCCCGAAAGAGTCAGTGCGGTGCAAAGTAGCGAACCAGGTGTCAGGGTGAGTCGCATGAGTCCCTAGTGATGCATATTGTTTCTCTCGAATTTCAACTACCTAGCGGAAGTGACCTCAGCTTCCAATCAGGATGTTCATCAGTGCCTAGCTATTCGAAGATAAAGTGGAAAGGAGGATGCAATTAATCCGGAGAATTAAGCAACTTTGTTCGGTGTTTGTGGTGTATAATAATCATTGAACCTTTGATAATTATGATGCTAATAGTTTTGTACTCTAGACGATCACAAATGCATTTAATATGGCCATAATTTACTTTCAAATAGTCACACGCCAATGCAGGAAACTCAATATTTTAGTACACCGATTGCAAAGGGAGTTTATTACATTGACTCAACCTTACACTCACTAATTGTTCCAAAGTCAGAGAGGGAGAGGGCTAGGGTCCGTTACATTTGGTGCCGCGAGACCAGGATTTCGTCATTAAATGTGATATTTTATATCACAACGAAATTAAAGAACGTTGATTACTACAAGAAAAAAATTATTTAAATGAGTAAATAAATAATAACTTAACAAAAAAAAACACAACGTAGGAATTATGATCAAAATATCAAAGGTTCATGAGACGGTTAACTGTTTGCCTGATGAAAAGCGGTGAGTCAAAGCATAACGTAAACCATTAAAACAAAGAGGTACGACCAGCTGCGCTCAATCACAAAATACACCAAATAAAAATTCAACAAATGATCGGAAACAGGCCGGCTTAAATTGCTTTATTACTTAAAAAGGCTCCAAAGACAATTGCAATGGGTAACGCCATAAACATCTACGGAGACAATAGTACTGAGGAACAAACACAAAAATATAGCAGTAGAATATTATTTTAACATCTACGAAATAGGATTAAAAAAAAAAAAAGGTAAAACAAAAAGGATCTGTCTTAATGATACTAGAAAAAAAAAACAACGACCAATTATGAATGCAATTTAGTCTAACGTAAAACGAGGTCATTATTCGTGATGTGTTTGAAGTTGGAGAGAGTTGCATCGCTTGGGAAACATGTGGCTTATGCTACACTTGCTTTTACAAATACGTCATAATTATTATTTTAGGACTAAAGCAGTATATTTTAAGTTGTCACGAGATTTTAAAGGATTAAGAGTAACGGGATTGTTCTTGCGCGATCATATTAGTGCAACCGTGTTAGTAATTTGAGTGATTTCAAAACAACTGTTAAACGTCGATCTGTCTTCATTAATGTATTGAATGTAAAAGGGTTTTTATTATTTGTTTGTTTGTCATGTATGTCAACGGGGCGAATTTATTAATTGACGTTTATTTAAGAAATAAGGGGTTAGAGCGATAATGTATTGCGAGCTATATGACCTATGAGAAATACCATTAATGCGAAATAGAACCATTGTAATCATGTAAGGCAACTATTATTAATATAGCTAAATATTTCTACCCCTGACATTACATTTTAGCCAAATGATGGCGTCGTTTCAACACTATGTTTTCTCAACAGTCTTGATGGCAATTGGTATTCTAATGTATATCTGTGGTATGCCTTGTGGTTCTAGCTATCGCACTGGTAATAATTATACTTACATTTTGGGATACTTTCAAGAAATTAAAGTTAATAACATGTCTGATTAAATGTTCTATTTAATTGGTGAATTAAACTGCGGGGCACCACTTTGCAGGCAGCAGCTCCGTAAAGGAATAGCATCTATATTTTGTATACTGTGTACGTATTTCCGATCTATATTAAAATTATTGTTTGTTAAATTTAAAATGGAAATAAAATACAGGGCTCGGACTGTCAAGAGGTACATCTGAGACTGAAAAGAGAACCCGACAAGTACGAACCCAGCAAAAATCAGAGAGGGGGATCCAGACATTAAAAAAAAGGGGGGAGGGGAATAGAACAAGGGAAAGGTATTTGACTTATCAACAGGATTATGTGGCTTTATCACAATGTTTAGGATCTGGTATAAGCAATACATATTAATATACTTATTATATTGAGGTTTGTATTTATGTACGTCTGTTGATTAGTACGTAGGCAGGTAGGTAAAAGTGGGTATGTATGTAAGTAAGTTGGAAAGTAGGTTGCATATTCTTCTCACTTAACACCAGGCAGGAGGACAGTCAAACGTAAGACAATAATTTTTAAAAGGGGCTGTGTGGGTTGTAAGTATGTATGTATGAAGTAGAGAAATATACTACAGATATGCAATGGCAAAGATCGTAACGTATATGTGCTTAAACAAATATAACATTTATTTGACCACATATAGAGAGGGGAATGTAACGTATCATACCCTGGTAATTTTTTTTTTTTATATAATGTAATACTTACATTTATTCGAGGGTAATTCTGAGGACATAAAAACAAAAACCTAACAACAATTAAACTTACTTTAGAGTTAAAGGTTTATTGCTAGCCACCAAACTCATAGAAAATATTTTGGTTATTTATTGCAGTCTATGCGTTCTCTTCACGGGGTGTCGTCACTACAACACATGTGTCGTTAGAAAGTACGGGCTTGTTATTTGAGATATATTAAGCGCAAGAACAATACATTTTAACTGATAGTTGAGAAACTCCTGAAAGCTTTGATGGTTTGTTCTGCGAACACGTAAGAAAAAACCTAAAGGGACGCCCCAATGGTCTTAAAATATTTAACTTTGACCAATAGTGTACTAGACGACGGGAGAGGGAAGCTTTACTGACCCACACACCGACTTTACGGGCCAAGGACTCACAAAATTTCTTTAGTTCAAAAACGCAATTCATGCGCGCGCGTCGGCATTATAAACGAGAGCTCGCCTAGGTCTCGTGATATATTTAACAGTGGAAATATGATTGCAAAAGTTTGCTATAAGTTTTAAATCAGTGAATATAACCAGATGGGCGACATCAGGAGCTGTGCTTGAAAGCTAAGTACCTTAGTGCTTAGAGTTATTTCCTTTATTTGGGTACCCACCTCTGTCAACAACAGAAATGGTCTTGAAGGATAAGCAGAACACATAAAGGCGGGTTTTTTTATATTTATTTTACCTTCCTGCCGAACCACGACATAAGGAGGTTTTATTTTATTATTTTGATACTACTCCTTCAACACATAAAGGCGGGTTTTTTTATATTTATTTTACCTTCCTGCCGAACCACGACATAAGGAGGTTTTATTTTATTATTTTGATACTACTCCTTCAACACATAAAGGCGGGTTTT
The DNA here is from genome assembly GCA_905404285.2 of Erannis defoliaria. Lineage (NCBI taxonomy): Eukaryota > Metazoa > Arthropoda > Insecta > Lepidoptera > Geometridae > Erannis > Erannis defoliaria. The sequence goes on from FR990070.1 coordinate 17,499,689, forward strand.
TTTATATTTATTTTACCTTCCTGCCGCACCATGACATAAGGAGGTTTTATTTTATTATTTTGATACTACTCCTTCAACACATAAAGGCGGGTTTTTTTATATTTATTTTACCTTCCTGCCGCACCATGACATAAGGAGGTTTTATTTTATTATTTTGATACTACTCCTTCAACACATAAAGGCGGGTTTTTTTATATTTATTTTACCTTCCTGCCGAACCACGACATAAGGAGGTTTTATTTTATTATTTTGATATTACTCCTTCAACACATAAAGGCGGGTTTTTATATTTATTTTACCTTCCTGCCGAACCACGACATAAGGAGGTTTTATTTTATTATTTTGATATTACTCCTTCAACACATAAAGGCGGGTTTTTTTATATTTATTTTACCTTCCTGCCGCACCACGACATAGGAGGTTTTATTTTATTATTTTGATACTACTCCTTCGGCGATATAAGCAGGCTTATTTTGAATTTGTGTGAATCTACTGCTTCAACGAATAAAGGCAGGTTTATTTATACATAATTTTTTGGCTCTACTGCTTCGACGACGATCTAAGGCTGGTTACCTTATTTTTGCAACACAATTTTGTAAGTTAAAAGTTCCTGATAATGACACCAAATTGATTTAAAGAAAAATAAACAATTTGTTCTACAACCAGAATAGTTTGGATTGAGGTTAAGGTATTCAAATAATGGGATGGTTAGCAATTTTCTTTATTTACCTACAGGACCCCGAAAGAGTCAGTGCGGTGCAAAGTAGCGAACCAGGTGTCAGGGTGAGTCGCATGAGTCCCTAGTGATGCATATTGTTTCTCTCGAATTTCAACTACCTAGCGGAAGTGACCTCAGCTTCCAATCAGGATGTTCATCAGTGCCTAGCTATTCGAAGATAAAGTGGAAAGGAGGATGCAATTAATCCGGAGAATTAAGCAACTTTGTTCGGTGTTTGTGGTGTATAATAATCATTGAACCTTTGATAATTATGATGCTAATAGTTTTGTACTCTAGACGATCACAAATGCATTTAATATGGCCATAATTTACTTTCAAATAGTCACACGCCAATGCAGGAAACTCAATATTTTAGTACACCGATTGCAAAGGGAGTTTATTACATTGACTCAACCTTACACTCACTAATTGTTCCAAAGTCAGAGAGGGGGAGGGCTAGGGTCCGTTACATTACCAACGAGTAGACGAATGTAAGTACCATAGTCACGAGTTTGTAAAAATCAATACCGCACGCGCCATACAACGTTTTACAACACAACAGCGAGAGCTGTTTTGCGAGAAAACAGATAACAGAAGAACTATAGATAATGAGACAAACTTAGTTATTTTGTTTTTATTATATCGGACGGAAAGTCGCAACCAAATACCTACTTGACACTGGCAAATACTCAAAGTGCGATGCCATAATACTCCTAGGAGGAAAGAAGAAGAAAGAAAGAAGGAAAAAAGACTTCGTTCTATAGTTCGCCTTCGTTAAAACGTTTCTAATATGAGTGTCTTTTCGTGTTGTTTCCAAAACTCCAAAGAAGCTTATAGTAAAGTTGCCACGACTTTACTAGGGCATGACTTAAGTACTAAGTGTGACATCACTTTGACTGTGACTTAGACTCATTCGACATGAAAATTATCAAAAACTTGATACAAATAAATACTTGACACTGGCAAATGCACAAAGTGCAACGCCATAATCCTCCTAGGAGGTAAGATGAAATGACGCGAATTAACAAATGGCGCTAAAGGTGCGTGGTAAAAATTTGAAAATAAAGTGGTGAGAATTTAATTCGTTACATTTTCTGTTTAATATTAAAGTAAAACAAACGTATTGAGCAAAAGCACTTCCAAGGAGGTTCGATCATTCAGCTTATTTATTCTCGTAATTTGAAACTCTTTGGTGGAGTTCTTAAATTATTATTATGGAAATTTAAAAAATACCGTAAAGTTTACGCACGGCGCTATACAAGGGAGTATGCGGTAAAGGCTTTTCCGCACGCTCCGTTGTATGGTGCGTAATGTTTAACTTTCGAACGATGTATACAGGCTTCGTAAATGCACTTTTTGAGCAAATGTGTTGTAAATTGTTTTATTGTCGTCAGCCATAAAACGTCCACTGCTGGACCAAGGCCTCCCTCTTAATAGAGGGGTGTTGCCATAATCCCTACGCTTGGCAGGCGGCTTGGGGATCGCAGAATTGTCACCACCGTTAACTAAGAGGACGCTGCTGCCCGTCCTCCGGTGGGTCTGGTTGCAGTTTAAGGACATACCCAGGTTCAATAAAATTGTTTTATTAAGCGGCACAAAATATTCATAGGGTTATTTATATTTTGTAGTGTATTTTATCCGTCATCATTGCAACTTTTTAACGACTCAATGGCTAGACCAATTTCAACTAAACTTTGCGTAATGGAAATTTACATGACTAGGACAGAGTCGGAATATTTTACAAAAATGAGTGATACAGGAAAATTACAAGTAATTGCGGAATGACACTAGTAACACAATATTTTATCTAGTTAAATGTTCGAACTACTTTATTACCCTTCATCAACATTCGTAACTAAAAATTCAACTAGCTACGAAAAAAAACTTCGCTGTTTAATTTACAAGGTTAAGTTACGCCAATAGTAAACTGAATAAAGGTCATTGGTTGGCAGTATGTCTATCTTCAGAGCTATAGAACATAGATGTTTGTTATATGTCTAGGTGTTGTATGTATTATAAGTATGTATAAAAAATAAAATTATACAATGTGTAACAAAAAGGTTCAACAATATTGATGAGTATGTATGTACTCACCATTATGAACAACTTTTGCTATGTAGCCAACCCTTAAATCGAGAAAAAAACAGCAATTCCATACATTTTGTCCAAGGTCAATGAACTTTTTGTATGGAACAGCTGACTTTATTTCGCGATTTCAGGTTTGGCCCCTTAGTAAAAGTTGTTCATAATGATGATTACATACATAGACGCCCTTCAGTATAGTTTTTTTTATTAGGCATAAGCCTTTATTAACTAAAATAAACTACATAGACTACTTAGCCTACTACACAACAAAAAACAAAAGGATTGTATCCAGACCGATGAAAGTCTAGAGACAATCCAAATGCTCAAACCCACTACCAGTCGGCAGCGTATAGTTGCACCTTTTTGTTACATGTTGTATAATATAAAAAATTATATAAATATTATATCAACTATCTGGTTCCCATAGTACAAGCTTTGCTTAGTTTGGGGCTAGACTGCGCTGTGTAAAATGTAAAACACAAAAACTTCGGTCTTCATCATTGTGAGACAATTTTACTATAGAGCCAACCGTGAAATCGCGATTAAAAAAATCTGCTGTATGTACGTGTAAAACTTGGGAATAAGGTATCTTCGGGCATGTTTAGGAAAGAGAGAATAAAACTTATTTATCGAAATTTTCTAGACGGTATCAATTAATTAAAGCTGTTTGTTAAAGATGTTTCTTCTAACCGAATTTGATCTCAATAGATGATTTATTTGTAGATCGGTAACAAAAGTATTCTAAATTACATTCAGACCTTTCATAGTTTCGTCTAACAAAGTAATAAATTGTTGTTGAGTTCTTTGAGATGAACAAATTCTATGATAAATGAGAAACACGATGAGAATTTAAGATAAAATACCGTGTAAGTATTTTTCTAACACTCATGTCACACTAAAGGCCGTCACACACGACGAAAATAAAATTACTCACCATAAAATTTTAAAATATATAATTATCTTCGTCATTTGTTTTTAGACGGCTTGTATGAGTAGCGATATCAAAATATATTCTATATAAGATAACATTAAATATTACAGCAACTTCATCGTCTGTGACGGCCTAAATGCTTGCGCACTACTGCTTGGCGATTGAATAACTAACAAAGGTGTGCCCAGGTAGGCTCTGCAATAGTCTGCAATAGTCCTACCACTACTTCGGTATCCTAAACAATATAGATAGGTAAATCATCAGCCCGGAGACGTCCATTGCTGAACGAAGGCCTCCCCCTTAGACCGCCACACTGTACGACAACCTGCCATTTGCATCCACCGGTTGCCCGCGACTTTTACAATGTCGTCGGTCCACCTAGTGGGAGGCCTTCCTACGCTGCGTCTTCCGGTTCGCGGTCGCCACTCAAGAACCTTTCTTCCCCATCGGTACGTACGTACCGGCACGTTAGATAGGTACGTACATACGTAAATACGTACCCCGCTGATATGTATTTGTATATACATACATATCAGATAGAAGATGTCCACTGCTGGACGAAGGCCCCCCTTAGGTCCCCCTTAATATCGCAGGACATTTTTTTCACACAGCGCCATTTGGCCCCAAACTAAGCAAAGCTTGTAATATGGATGGCATGGCTTGTTTTAATAGGGAGGGGTCGCAAGCGTGGGGGCTTGGCAGGCTGCTCGGGGATCGCAGAATGCTCACCACCGTTAACCGAGAGAACGCTGCTGCCCGTCCTCCGGTGGTTCTGGATACAGGTTTTGGACATACCCAGGTGCGACCGTGTTTAAATAAGATAAATACCTTCATACTGTTAAGTACATGTAGTGTATTGCGGTGGACGCAATGAGTCGAGCCTAATGTGTCTGTCCTGCGGTCTAAACACAATTATTAGAAAATAATTCCGATAAATCACGTTATGCCCAGTAAATATATTAGATAGGCTTCATTATACAATATATATTCATATTTTTAACCGATTTCAATAAATGAGGAGGTTCTATGTTCGGCTGTATGTGTGTGTTTTTGTAAAATATGTTTCAACCGATTTTGATGGACCGATCTTGTAAATCCTTTCTTTGTTTGAAAGCAATTTGAAAGGGAAGGGTATACTCTCGACATGGTATATTTATTTATTTATTTATATAAAAGTAGGGTCACAATTTGAGGTAAGTATACCCTAGATTTCGCACTAGGTAGACCTGTGTCGCGAAATCTAGTATCTTTCGCTCCTATTAAGTTTGAAGTCGGTTGTTTTATTAAAGTTTCTTGTAATTAGGTACTTAGTGAAAACCTGCGGGGTTCTGTGTATTTTTTAAATTAATTATGTTGTTATATATTTATATAAAAGGCTCTGTCCTGAGTGACTGACTGACAGACAACGCACAGCCCAAATCGCTGGTCGTACAGAATTGAAATTTGGAGGGTGTATTCGTCTCGATGCGGAGGGGTGTAATAAGAAAGAATTTTTCGAAATTCGACCACCGAAAACAGGGGGGAAATGTTTGTATGAGTCCTTTGTTTTTGGACTTTTAGTCACGAAAATTTGGATTTGGATAGTTCATAAAAAAAATACTGCTTTAATTATTTTTTTGACAGGGACGATTCAAGGGGGATTTAAGTGAAGGGGGTGGAATGTTATATGGAAAGTTCTTTGTTTTTGAAGTTATAGTGATGAAAATTGATATTTTGGTAGTTCATTTAAAGGGGGGAAGTTGGGGGGGGGGGGGGGGAGGAGTCGGTAGAGTCGGTAGAGTCGGTAGAGTCGGTAGAGTCGGTAGATTCGGTAGAGTCGGTAGTGTCGGTAGAATTTGCTCGGAATGATTTGAAGTGGAGAATTTTGGGAGCGGTCCGTATTACTTCCGCACGCGGACGAAGTCGCGGGGGACCTCTAGTCAAAGAATATATAGGATTTTGCAACATTCGTTTGACCTATCCTATCTAAATACTCCGCCGCGTAGGTGCAGCAGTTTTCTTGCAGTTCAAACACGTTCAGCAGTCGTGCGGGTCGAGACGAACAATCACTTTACTTTGCATTTATAGCTTTAAGCTCTAAGCTTAGAGTTGCGATTTGTTTGAGTAGCTAAAATACGCCACCATTTTCGCATTGCATGTACGGCGTGTGATGCGTTATTCCTTTGACCGACGTTATTTACTTTTAAACTATAAAGTGTTCCATATTTTTAGGATCTTAATAATAAGAATTATTTATTCATTAAAAAAACAAACATCTATATTATTTACATATATATGTGCAAAACTTAAAATAAATATTTAAACTATATACTAAAAACTACTTATTTACAATAAAATATATACATATAAATATATTTAAAAAAAAACCCTAGTACCTATAAAACAAAAACACCGTCTAGATCGTCACCATGCGGTAGGGTTCCCAGGATGCTGGCTGCATTACCCCGTTGAATGGCAATAAAGAACACTCTTTTTTTGGGCAGTCGTTTAAAAAACCTTGGAGGCGACATTCATCGCGGGTGGAACCGAGTACGTCAGGAGCAGACGTGCACACGTACGTGCAGAAAAGGCTACGGGAAACGTCCTCGGCAGCTGCAGCGCCTAGAGTCGCCTGTTTGGACAACACATTTCAATTCCTACTTGCTCCGGGTTCCGGCAAAGCACAAGGGCGTAATCCTCTCGCCAGATTTCTCGCCTAAGGGGCTGGTTTTTGGACGCTACTGGCAAGCGATACTGCCAGGAAAATCTCAGCCTAAATTGTGCTAGCTATGATTATTTTTATATAGTCTATAAGGTATATATTATAATGAGCCCGTGTTTTTTAAGTAATTCCTGTTGCCTGAAATAAACTATTATTATTATTATAGTTTTGTATATAAAAAGGTCAAAATAATTCTACACAAGTCGCACAACACTACCTAATATTGAAATAGGTCCGTCCGGTTATTGGCGGCGTATCAAAGCTCCTTTGTGAGCGGCGGCGGCTGTTGGGACTGCGATCACAAAAGGAAGTGCCAATTACTTATTATTCGACCATCTATTATGTATGTCCATAACGTGGATGACTTTTGCAGGGATGTGTATTGTGTAAGTACCGTTTAGGGAATCGTTTTGATCGTTTATGCTGTTTTGGACTCCTTCGTAGTTTGTTTACTTCGTAGTAAACAAGGATTATTTCAAAGGTCACTTAACCAAGATGGTATACTTTACAGAAAAGCCCAATGCCTACAGATTCAGTGCGTAAGTCAAGTACCATAATCACACTTTAAACATTGTGCACTGCTAGAGTTAGGCCTACGCTCGTAGAGCGATAGCGCCATATCCATCACGCTGGCCCAGTTGCAGGTTGGTGGATTCACATACACTATTGAATTTATTTTTTGTCCGTATGTAGAGATTTACTAAGCGTTGATCTCATGCACCGAGAAGCCTGTTATACAAATTCGTCCACAAACTCCAAAGAGTACTCTCTGTACGGGCTTTGGATTTTAACTTCGTGACCTCACGATTACAAGTCGAACGGTCTCACATTAGACTACCGTAGCGGCCACAGAGTCAACTAAACGTTATCTTTTTACACGTTAACTATTCACAGATTATGCCTAAATAGTAACCGTCTTATGCATAAAACACTAAAAAGTAAACTAAACTATTTCAAACCTCACTCAGCCACTACTGGGCGAAGGCCTCCCCCTTAACGGGGAGGGGTTGCCATAATCCCCACGCTTGGCAGGCGGATTGGGGATCGCAGAGTGTTACCACCGTTAACTAAGTGGACGCTGCTGCCCGTCCTCCGGTGGTTCTGGATGCTGTTTTAGGACGGGTTATTCGCCAACTCGACACGAGGGACTGGACACGCGTGAGATACCCAGGTCAACAATTGCCAGGTCCAGGCAATTAATTTGTATCATCAACTAATAATGGCTCTATGGTCTATGGTTCTGGATGCAGTTTTAGGTATTTCAAGCATATTTTAGTTATAAAGTGTTTTGTCTTCTTTTTTTCAAACTCAAATTGTAATTTGAAAGAAACTTAACAAAACACTTAATAACAAAAATAGTTTTTAGTTATTAATAAGTGTTTTATGATAAGACGGTTAGACTTTTCGATTTAATATGAACAGAGAGTATATCATACAACCTATTGTAAGCGTTACAAATTGTAGTGATTAGCATAAGTTCTAAACTTGTGCTAAAATACAAGTATTTGTGTCATTGTTTACAAACTATAATTGTCTAATCGGCAACCTCGTGAAATTGTAGGCTTTGGAACTAGTGCTGAACTCTCTTAGAATCTTGTATCTTTACAATACACACTAGATTCTAAGACTGTGTAACTTTGAAGCATTGTTTGTATCTTGGAGTGGAAATGAATTCTGCACGGAATTTCGATTTAGTATTAATAGATTTCGAGATGTTGGGGACTTTAGGCTCTCAGCTCTATATTATTGCTTGGCTGGTATATCTACATTGAGAGTTTAAAGTCGTTAGTACGTTTCCCACCCAGGACAAACATTTATGTGACGAGCTTAGATGTTTCATCCGTGTAAAGATGTTGTATGTATTTACAGAAATAAGTACATTCATATATTCAATAACATTCTCTGGAAAATTACAGAATACTCACATATTTTTTCTCATATTACAAGCTTTGTTTGGTTTAGGGCTAAGTGGTGCTGTGTGATATGTCCTCCAATATTTATTTATATTTATATTATTCTAGAAATGTATGTAATATTACGTTTTACTCTGAAGTGAACTTAATGCTTCGGTTGCTCAGCTACATTCAAACTTGGGCTTTAATACAGCAGTACGCAGGTAATGTTATTCGATATAGGTATGCGTTTCACCTCACTCTGCCTGGTGTTAAGCCGTGATGTGATTTAAGATAGAGCACGCTGACCTAGATGGAATCTGTTTACTTTGGATTTGATAAAGAAATCCAGATTGTAACTATTGGGAAACACCCACACGTGCAAAGCATCCCGCTTAAACACGTTGAAACGGTTTTAACCCAGTTCCTGTAATATATACTATGAGTTGAGATGGATTCAGGGTGAAACCGTAGAACGCTGCTAATAAGTATATTCAATGAAAAGAAAACCGTAGAGAAATATTACTTCACAGTCATTCACTTACTCTAAGGCATTACCAGATTGCAATAAAAGTCAATTTTCCCACTGTCCCATGTATTTATAATTCCCGTTTGGACCAAATACCAATTCCAGCAGTATTGTGCTGAACTCTTTGGAACTTGAGAACAACTTATTGGTTTTGCGCAAAGTTATGTTTGGTGCTTCGCTTGACGCAGGCTAGCTACTGGACAGCAGTAACGTCGACGGAGAAGGCTATTAGAGTTTGAGAGAGGTAGATAGTATATCAACACAACTGAAATGATACGTTGAAAATGTACGTTGTAAAGTATTAACAGTATATTTGATTTTTATGTTAAAAAAAACACAAATAAAACCTAGAAAGTTGTAGAATTTCTTTGTGATAGGACAGGGTATTTAAGATAAATCAAAACTGTAAGACTTACGAAACTGACATCGCGACTGGCCTTTGTTTTTTTTACGAATCCAATATAATATTAAAATAAAATAAAATATTAGAAAAAAATTGCAATTGGTAAAATATTTTTTTGTAGAAAAGTTAAATTTAACAAACATTTATTTTTGAAAAACATGGGAATGTAAATAACATGAGAATGTGCAATTTAAAGAAATTTGAAAGATGTTTCGGTCAAGTAGATAACAAGCATGGTGACAGCTTACCCATCGTGTCACGCCAACTATAGCTTTGGACTGGTTTCGTAGTAATTAGCAGTTGTACTCTGAGTACAGGTGTACCTGTTTACTTTGAGTACGACTGCCGATTCTAATTCCAGTAACTAAACCGACTCAAACACAGTATAGATATTGAGAAACGGCGGAAAGTTGTTGTTAAAATATTAGAGGGCGCGCAGGAATGCCTCCAAGGGAGCCGTGAAATTAAACCCGGAACGCCGCTCTTGGAGCTCTTGCCATTTCAAACGCCAAATGTACTTACTTCTGTTTCGACTAATTTCATTTAAATTCGAAGTTTTGATAATTGGCCGCGTAACGCTTATTGGTTTTACGTTGCCATTTTAGGCAGCCAGAAAAACAAAACAAAATAATTTTACTGGTAAACCCGAACAAACTGCTTTGATCCTATTTTCGTGATCATCAACAGCCAGAAAACGTCCACTGTTGGACGAACACTTGGCAGGCGGCTTGGGGATCGCAGAATGCTCACCACCATTAACTGAGAGGACGCTGCTGCCCGTCCTCTGGCGGTTTCGGGTCCAGTTTTAGGACATACCCAGGTCCTTAATTTTCATTATACGATCTGTTAAACCGTGAAATGCACTGCCTGAGTAAGTGTTCCCCGATAGATAATTAAATATTTTATTGGTAATTTTATTTCGTTTACTGCGTTTTTTTTTGTTATGTGATTTGAAATAAATGGTATTTGATTTGATTTATTCTGTAGACCGTGTCTTCGCTTAGTATCAGACAAGACGGTGGTCGAACGTGATTTTAATGATCATTACCATTATTCGCAGTCGTCTTTACTCCTTTGCTGGGTAAGTATTGGCCTCTCTCTTGCTCTGTCATCTACGTCAGTAGCAGACAATCGTGTCGATGTTTTATCAATGTTTTAACGTAATTCTATAAATTAATAAAAATACAAAATATCAAACAGTGATTACATAAGGATTAATGTATTATTTTAATCTCAATATAAATAAAATAATTCACTGATACTGAATGCCTTTAAATTTTCATGCACAATTATTCGGACGTGTCCAAATCAAATATTAACTGTGACCGTCACGCGCTAAATTTTAATCAAACGTACCGTGTTGTGTCGACCTCACGGGCAAATATTGGCTCCAACCACCACTCAATACAGCACATCTTTTAACCAACACGAATGTGCTACACTTGCAACCACTGAAGAGAGAAGGGAATAGAACGGAAATGTGACGGGCCGCGCTAGCCAGCATCAAGTGTAAATGCGCTTAATGATAATTCTACCAATATATATGTTTTTACTACATCATCATCATTTGTTTCATGTTTTTATTGTTTTTTTCATGTTTTGTTGTCGTACAGTGTGGCGGTCTAACGGGGAGGGGCTTTCGTTCAGCAGTGAACGTCTCCGGGCTGATGATGACATGTTTTTAAACTGAGAATACTCAACAAGACAATTTAAACAGACGCGCAAGAAGCCAAACCACATTGCATCGGAATTAGATCAATTTTAATCTGTTGCAAAATGGCATTTCGAGCGTTTTACTTCAAATGCGCGACCAATGATTGGCATTTTTTCGTCGTAGTTCTTATACAATTATGTGTAAAACTGACGACAGTGGTTTTCCATACAACTGCTTTAGAACATTGCTTTGACAGCCGTTCTACCTAAGAAGTAGGACTTTCGCTTTTCTGTGCATGCAACCGACACAGAAACACTTCAACATTGGTACCAACGTAACGTGGTGGCCTTCAAACGTTGGCCAAATCGTTTCATTGCTCATTTGCCGAATTGAGGGCTGTTTTACGGCGGCAGGCGGAATGGCCGCGCACCTCTTACGTCTAATCTTTATGTTCATATAAAACGAAACACTAAATGCGCGTCTTGAATAAATGTGCGCCGTTTGGTAGGGGTCGAGCGTTTCCGGCCTGAACGACGAATACTACGCATTATAGCTGATCGACGAATGGTGGCCTGCGATCGACGAACGCAGGCCTAACTCCGTAAATGGAGGCCTATTCTCGCCCGAACGGAATGGTGCACTCGGCACCGATTTATTATTTGTGAGACTTCGAGGGTCGTTAACGTCCGTACGCGGACCTTGGTTCCGGAACAAAAGGTTTTATCCAAGCATTACTAAGTATAATGTTACTCGACAAATTCGGGAGAAAGAAAACGTACCATGGTGTGATGATGGAATTATCAATCAGTCGATAGCGCGTTTTGTTTGAACGATGCGTTAGATCAAATCTTGTTCTAGGAGCTTGAACTGCCCAGTGATGAAACTTTGCTAAAGCTAACCTAAAACAGACAACTTTGCTTAATAACCAGTCCCAATTGCAATTAAGTGTGGTTTTCATCGTCCATTTCCCCTTTACTTGTGGTTTAGTATCTGGCTTGTCAAACAAACACAAGCAAAATACCTACAATATGATCTATAAAATGTACTTTATTTGTGTTTGTGTAATTATAAGTACATAATAAGCATGAGTTAGCCTAATTAATAGGCCAGCCCTCGAAGGGCGATCGGGCCATATTCACCACGCCGCTCTAGTTGCGGGTTGGTGGATTTACATATATAACGACTAACAGTCATACTCAAAAAAACTTTTCAATCGTTAGTCACTGTTTAAGATGCTCTGCCATCTTCTCTGTGACGTGAAGTGTAACATGCAAGAACAAGACAGAGAAGTTTAAGCAGTGACTAAGAGAATCGAGATTATTTTAGGTAAGGCTGTAAGTGGTCAAGATGGGGCGCGGCCGATTTTTTTTTTCTAGTATTACTTATCGTGTCTTAATGTATGAACAAGGCTTAAGCTGGTACCTTATAAGATACTTTAATATTACTTTTTTCATGATTGTACCTAAGTACTTAACCTGCCACGTTTCGTCTATGCCAATTTTTTTTTAAACCTTACTTTTTGTCTGTTTCCTTACGATGACTATATCATGCTGGTACTCAATGAGTTAGGCTTACCGACAGTGTCCACACCATTGAATTTCTTCTTCAGATATAATAGACAGGTTTCCTCAAGATGTTTTCCTTCACTGAAGAGCTATTGTTTCTGTTCCCAACATTAATTAAGTTTAATATGTTTGTGTATAATATAAACAATTATTTAAAATCCACTGTAAGCGTAAATTATTTTATATGCTTGCGGACGAAAGTGGTTACTTTCGCCCCGCTACGTGGGGCGAAGGTACCACTTCCTCCCCGCAGCGGCACATCAAATCCTATACACACCACGGGATCACGTAAAGAAGCCTCAGATCAAAAATTTTCACACTCGGCTTCGCCTCAAGAGCCAATATACATGAGATCTGAGAACTTCTTTACTTTTACTGCCTAGGTCACATCACATCATCACATCAACAGCCGGAAGACGTCCACTGCTGGACAAAAGCCTCTCCCTTAAAGGGAGGTGTTGCCATAATCCCCACGCTTGGCTTGGGGATCGCAGAATGGTTACCACCGTTAACTGAGAGGACGCTGCTGCCCAGTCCTCCGGTGGTTCTGGATGCAGTTTTAGGACATACCCAGATCCAGGGCGATACTGCCTAGGTGTGTAACCTTAATCTACTATAGCACCAAATCCTAAAACAAATCTTGAATACTGTTGATAACAGCTACTCTGGCAGGTTTGACAAGGGACGCTGACACTTATGTAATGCTAATAACTTGCCCGCCCGGAGAGACAGATTGATTGATATAGACGTGATATATAGATGGAGGTCGCGCTAGCACTGACTGGAGACGATATTAAAATCTCGACCCGAGATTTGTCTCAGATATGTGATAGCCGCAGGGCACAGACGTATGTAATAAAATAAATGCTGTAATAGTTTTGGTGGCAACGTAAAACATTCAAAACGTGTGTTATGAGAATTGTTACGATTATCTACATATAGTAGATAATCGTAATTCCTAAATCTTCTGCAACTATTTTTCTTTTAGTATTGCTTTTGGGGGCAAATAGTCTCTTGTTGAAGAGATTTCACATCGATCCATGACCATGATGAGCGCAGTGCAGTGCGGCTCAGGATGCTACAGACTGTTATGGGTAGACGTGACGCTTACCACCAGGCAAACGCTCGCTCGTCACGTCGCTCAACACCATCAAAAATAGCCCGCAGCTGGCCAGCGCGTGGTGAGTGAGGCCCATTAGCCTCTCAAGAGTAGGTCTATGGCAATGACTGTAATAATTTATTTTGGTGTGTACAATAAGGAGTACTCTTTTATCTATTTTCTATCTATCTATCTATCAATAGACTCTAAACAGGCAGATTATGCTACGATAACCATAAGTGATAAAGCCTGCTACCATTTCGTAAAAAAATCTTAATCCGATAGTAGAAGAGTGCGCCAGAAAAATACATAATTTCACCCGCGCGTCTTGCATCAGATTAGAGTCGAAAATCGCACGACACAATTGATGATGATGATGGCTTTGAGCAATTTAGGTGAAATTTTAATTAATTATGCAAAATATAGGCATGAAATAAAAAAAGTTAACATTACTCTGCTAAAACATTAGTCTGGCTGTGTAATTCGTAAAAAATAATGTGGTGTTGTCGCTGATAATTTAGAGCATTTGAATTAAATCTGTTTTTTTTTGTTAGTAATTTGTATATTTTTTTATACACCAGATTATTTTTCAAAATTCTATTCGGTTACTCGGCTTCTTTAGGTTTTTTCCCTACCTGTAGTATTTTTTAAATCTGAATATGTACGTTCTTAATCATTAAACTATGTGTTATGATAATAATTATATAATAAAAATAATTATGTTCTTACATAATTATTTTTTTCTTACTTCTGGCTTTGGTCGCCCCCTTAAGTAGCTCTCCCTCTCTGCTCTCTCTCCTGTTAAGTAGCTGTTTATGATACATGGCGGTCGATAGACATTTGTGTTATTGATGTTTTGTCAAACTAGAAAAAGTTTTGAGACAACATTTTGTTATTTTTCACGTTATTATGTGAAACCTTTAGAACACTGCTTAAAAAATTGTTTGGATTTCCTTCAAAGACATTTTTAAATCAAACAAAAAAGTGTGGCCTGCTTTAAAAAATATTCATCAAATATTGCAAAACCTACCTACCTGAAGCTTATCTAAAACCATGCGCGTAAAATTTTAGCACGCCATAACCGTTTCCTCTCCACATAACTGTCAATGTAGATCTAAGCACGTGTCGTACGGTTTTTCACGCACACTTTATCAGTCACTTGTAAAGGCTCGATAGAGTCCCGAGTGACGATCCTCGATGTCACGATTAAATAAAGGTATGGTCAAGCAACAAGAACGACTACATTACTAATTTATTAAAGTAGGTAAAACTTATTTATCTTTACAGGTTTTGACCGATTTAGCTTATATTTAAACTTGTAATTGTATTTTAATTACATAAAATCGTTTTAATGATCCACAATTTGTCGTCATAATTATTATCATTAACAAAATGAAGACTTAATTATTAGCATTAACAAACGTACAACAGCAATATGATCCCGTGTACTTAGAGAGCCACTAACGGTTTGCTAGAACAGAAATCGAGTGAAATACGGATCTATGCGGGTATTTGGATAGTAGTATTATGTATGACTAAGGAGCTCATTGTATTCTAATGATTACAAACAAATGATTTTACATTGGGACCAACCCTGCAAACGAAAAAAAATAATGTCTTAGAACAACTTTGCACTAATTAAGTCAGTGTATGATACAACTGACTCTTGTCACTAGACTTGACTTTAGGGTTGGTATCATAATAAAAGTAGTTTACATTAGTACAATCAGCTTTTTTCAACGTTGCATTATAGTTTCTATAAAAGCAATAATCATCATCATCATCAGCCCGGAGACGTCCACTGATATACGAAGGCTTCCCCCTTAGACCGCCGCACTGTACGACAACCTGCCATTTGCATCCACCGGTTGCCCGAGACTTTTACAATGTCGTCGGCCCACCTAGTGGGAGGCCTACCTATGCTGCGTCTTCCGGTTCGCGGTCGCCACTCAAGAACCTTTCTTCCCCATCGGTTATCAGTTCTTCGAGCGATGTGTCCTGCCCATTGCCACTTCAACTCGCAAAGCCTGCGAGCTCTGTCGATGACGTTGGTTCTTTGGCGAATATCGTCGTGCCGGATATCAAAACCAATACTTAACATAATAATAATAAGCACGCCGTTGCATGAATTCCTGTGTACAGTCTAATACTACAGTTTTTTTACGCTACCGTATATACGCAGTGTAATTTGACTGCACCCTAAACAGATCACGATAATAATTGAGCCGGTATCACAACATAATGTAGATCTAAACACGTGACAAGCGCGTTCATATCAACATGTTCACGCGATTGAGTCCACTTTATCAGCGACTGTCACTTCCAATAAGGTTTTTATTGAATCATGGCGGGCGTGATATTGCGTGACATGTTAGGTAATGGCAGCTGTTGATCACAAGGTTAATTATTGGCTTTTAATATTAACATAATCTTTATTGTTACTTAATAAAATAAACACCAGGCATAATAAAACCGACTTTAGAGTGTTCATTGAAGTGCTGTTGATACTGTTAATGAAAGAAAGAAAAGAAAGAAGAATAATTTATTCTGTGACATCAGCACACAATAATAGGTAATACAACCATTGATACATTTACAGATTCTTGAGTGATGTCACAAAAAGAGCCTCAACTCAGCATAATGCTGTTTAATAAACAGCGCTGGTCTTCCGTTGAAGCCGAATTAGCGAGGTCACGAATGCGAATGCTTAGTGCAAGTTCGAATCCTGACAATCGATGTGTTTAAGATGCCTCTATACAGTGTTTGTTGTTAAAAAGAGCGAATAAGTTATTTCATTCATTATAGAGTCATTATAAAACAGAATATTTTTCAACTCATAAATTTTATGTCATAGAGCAAAATATGTTTGTTCTGCTGTACAGAAGATGATCTTAAAAATGCGTTAACTAGTTATAAAACTACATTTTTATTCAATTACAGCCTTTATTACGAGTATCTTAAATTCTAGAGACAATCGAAATGCTCAAACCCACTACCAGTCGGCAGTATACCCAACTTCCTAGCAGCTTTGCCACGTTGCATTCATTATCATCCGTTAGACGTCCACTGCTGGACGAAGACATCCCTCTTAATATTATAGGGAGGGGTTGCCATAATCCCCAAACATGGCAAGCTGCTTGGGGATCGCAAAATGCTCACCACCTTTAACCAAGAGGACGCTGCTGTTCGTCCTTCAGTGGTTCTGGTTGCAGTTTTATTTAGGACATACCCAGGTCCACGTTACATGGTAATGTTTAATTTATGCATCGGGCCAATTCAACGCCAGCAATTTGCGTCGACCAGGCGCTTGGATTAATTAAATAATAAATAAACTTGATTTTACTTAGCAATGTATAGGTAAGGATACTGGAGGGTATTTAATTCACGTATCGAACCAAAATATGTAGATACTTAACCGAGTCTCCGTTAGATATGAAAATTATGACCGTGTCATAAACTGTACTTGTGAATTTACAGAAGCTTCGACAATAATTAAGTGGTTAGACCCTGTTATATTCCCTTTGTTTCTTAACTACGTAATAAGTATTTAAAATTTTAGACTGTCATAAAACGCAAGAACTCGTTAAGTTTATTACTTTGAAATTTACGAGAATAATAATAACAAAACTTAAATAAGCAAATGAAGAATAGACAGTATCTTATACTTTTACGGTCTGAAATGTCTTAAGAAATTGTTATACCTGTGCTGTTAAATATGTATTTATCGATTTTGTGTTCATATAATCTACACCAATATTATAAAGAGGAAACTAGCAAAGGTTTGGTATTTCCCCAGACAGACTCTGCAATAGAGTTCTACCACTACAAAAAATTATAGATACCCAGTTAGTTACATTATAGTATGTTAGTAGCGCTCGTGGCGTAGCTTGTCTAGGTGATTCTAAACGATCACCGATGTTAAGCAACGGACGGTCCGGTCAGTCTTCGGATGGGTGACCGTGAGTGGGCACGGTCTGAGCGCTACCGTGGGTCGGATGACACGTTAAATTGTTGGTCCCGGTTGTTTGTTCTAGTTTCTATGACAACAACCGTCAGCCATGTCAGAGGCCTTCGGGCGGCACATTAACTCTGACACTAGAGCTGGCGACTCAGCCTATACGAACTTACTTTTTTAGTTACATTATATGGGTGTCTTCATGCCGCGAGTGAATCGGTTTCTTTAGGCTAAGCGTGCTCTATTGTTGACTTACTTTCGTATCAAGCGAAATAGCAATCAAACGCAAGCCCATAATGGCCGTCACACACGATGAAGATGCTATAATATTTAATGTAATCTTAGACATTTCAATATCGCTACTCATACATTTGATTGAAGCATCACAAATCACGATGTTAATAATAATTATATATTTTCATATGTATGAGTATCGATATTGATAGTACATTATGATACAAGTGTGCTATGTTGGTCATTACACTAGAGGCGGTATTATGCTATAGGATAAGGAAACCGAGAGTGTATTAAAACATAGCACAAGGGTTTCATACGACTGTTTTCATCACATTTGCGAGGAAAAAACAAACTTTTTTTGATAATAATCAACCACACAGCGAAAACGTCAACAAACATTTACGGAAAATGGCGCCCAAACCAGCAATGCGCGCGCAGGTTGACATTTACTTAAGCGGCATAAGAACTTTCTGTTGTAATTACAAAAAAAACTGTAAGTATTACCCGGCTATATTAAGAGTCCTTCGTAAACATACGTCTAATTGCAGTCACGTACAAACTTGACTTTACCGGGTTATACCTATTATAGCACAAGTGCCGTAATGTAAAGTAAAAAGCACGGGTGCGTAATAGCTTGGATTATGAGCCTAAAACCGATGCAATAAGATCCACTTTAGGAGCAAGTGTGATGAAAAATATGTTTTAAGATAACATTAAATATTATAGCATCTTCTCGTGTGTGACGGCTTGAATCTGTTAAAAAGTGTTTGCCACTTGCAAAAAGTTTCTCCTAGTTCATGAGCTAGAAGTGAGCTAGTTAGTGGTTCGATTTTCTTATTAAGTTTGAATGATGTCCAGTTCCCTACAAACCTCTCGCGCCCTCCAAGTTAAGATTCTTCCACCCACTCCAATCTTTCCAATAACATGTACTTCACTGTTCAAGCTGTCCTGCTGTGGAATGCACTTCCTTCTTCTGTCAGACACGCTAATTCTCTTCCTATTTTTAATAACCTTGTCTATAAACACTACCTTTCCATAAATTAATTGGTACGTCTGTAATTATACATGTATATATATTATATTGGTATATATAAGTTATGTATAGTAAGTATTATTTAAGTAGGTATAACTATTTTATGGTAAGTATTTTAACTTATATGTCTGCAATATTAATTTATTATGTTTTATATATTATGTACACCACCGACCAAATTGCATTTGCCTCCTTTAGTCCAGTCCATCCAAAGGTTGCCTGGAAGAAATCGCTTAAGGTGATAAGGCCGCCCCTTGTACTGCCAAATAATGTACCTACCCTGATTATTTGTAAGTTGTTCTATATTTCTGGTGTGCAATAAAGATATATTGCATTGTATTGTATTGTATGATGTACAACAACAAATAGAGATAAATTGTCTTTTCTAAGTTGTTTGATAGAAACTAAATTAAAACAGAAAAGAAAGAGATAAATGATCATGCCTGTAAAAGTTTATCAATGTTGGTCAAGCTGATCTAAAGCCGGATGAGACCGGCCGGCGACCAGGGCCGGACTTGTCCCCCAGGTAGCCGTGAACGGCTGCGGTCGGCAACTTTTAATGAGCGCCGTCGCTTGCCGATTAATCATAGCTTTGTTGTACCACCGGCTCGCGGCGGGTACAAATAAACTACCAACTTTATGGAAATAGGCAAGCAGAATAAGGTACTCTGAGCACCTTGCAATAAAGTCGACATTTAAAACGGTTTTCTAAAAAAATGCATCGTGAATTTAAATGTATTGAAGATTGAAGCCCCGCTTTCAGTTTAATCAAAGAACCTAAGGTAAATAGCTATAATTACTTAACTAAAGCAATTTCTTTGAGAATAAATAACGCCTAAAGGCAACATTGTTACTAAAACATGCTTGAACTTTCTCTTGAGCTTAAACCCTAATTCTAAGAAGCTATAACGCCGAGCCAATGCGAGTCATCTTATAGTAGGTAATTTAGTTTAACTCCTTAATAGCTTAACCGTGTGCACGCCGAGTGTCCCGAGAGTCACCGAGGGCGGTCCTAAAGAGCCCTAACGAGACGTCAAACTGTTATGTGTTTCATTTAGTAAGACGAAGCGAACGTCGACCCCTCAGGAACGGGTGTGACGCGCCTTTCTTGCCGATTACACCGCTCCAGGTGATTCCACTCAAACCAGCTAGTTCACCGACCGAACGACGAAATAAAAAACAATTCACGAGAGAGTGGCACCTGCATTCGGTCTGTTTGCGTTCAATTTTGTTGAATAAATAGATGATAACCGGTTAAGTGGCAGTCGACGCGTCGACTGACGAAGAGCAGGCAGATTCATAAACAAACTTATGCAAATATCTGTCAGTGAAGTGGTTCAAATCGCCACCGGCAGTGGAAAGCCGATGAAACTCGCCGGCTTCGTCATCAACGGAAGTCACGACTCTGTGTCGCACGACATAAGATTGATTATCGCCTCGCGACAGACCGACTGTCCCGCCGTAGACAAAACGGAGTGTTTACTTACCGCCAAAACTCGATGTTGTTTGCTTATTCTTACCCGATAATGCCCGGATCGATGATAATGCGTAAGACGGCAATAAATGGCTACTCGAATACTAACCTTAAGCCGAGGGGGAGAGTAACAATTTGCTCTGAGCGACGTTTATGAGGGCTTCTTGAGGATTTTTTCAGGCGGTCAACTTTTCTATAGTGTTAATAAAGTCTGATGACTGTAAAGTTTCCGGGGACGTAATTATAAGGAAATGTTTATCTAGACTAAAACAGATGTATTTACGAGACGAATTTTAATACAGGTATTAAAAAACCAGCGCATGTATAGATTTTGAAGGACGTCATCGACCACATCGTAGCTTACAACTGGCAAGTTGGTGGCCAATTACGGGGTGTTAGTTTGAACACCGTTATCCTTCTAGGATATCATTATGAACAACTTTTACTATGGGACCAACCCTGAAACACAAAAAAAACAACTGTTCCATACAAAAAGGTTCATCGATCTTGGATAAAATGTATGGAACAGCAGATATTTTTTTCGCGATTTCAAGGTTGGCCCATAGTAAAAGTTGTTCATAATGATGAGTACAATGAAATCCTAGAAAGATAACGGTGTTCAAACTAACAGCCTGTAAAGTGAGTTTTTAAAGATTGATAGGCTAGGCGTTTGACCACTACTCACCAGTGACGGTATGGTCGATGATGGTAACACACCTGGCCTGATATGAAAGAATGAACCATATGAGTCTGTCCAGCGAGCATCAGTGCAAATGTTTTAATTAATATAAATGACAGATGCCTTCGAGAGGCACATTAACTCCGACACCAGGGCTGGCCACTCAGCCTATATGAACTTACTTTCATTAAATAAAATAAAATAAAAAACTAGAAAAACAAATCAAATATACCTACTTAAATCTTATTTTATAGAATGTAACACCGATTTCGCAACTGATCTATATCTTTTTCATGCTTTTGGGGTGCAGTTGATGTAACATTCATTTAATTTGTTCCCTCGAGTGCACAGGAAGCTGCGTTTAGTTTCCGTGAAGTTATTTCTTCGTTCTGCGCACTTGTTTACTTGGTTCTCTTTAAATTCTGTTGCACGAGGCAGTAAAGCGGACTATATTTCGTAGCGAGCCTCTCAGTGCCAGTGCAGATGCATTTTTTGGCTCCAGAACAGGTGGGGTCAAACTGGAGCGCACGTAATCGAAACTTTATTACTATCGAAGAAAGCTTAGGAATCTTATACTTACGAAAAGACAAGCCTAGAAATATGTGAAATCATACAATTATTTTAACAGAATTTCAAGTATGTATTTATTGTGACGTGAGTTGTCAGTAATTTGTTCTATCTCGTCACGTAATACTGGTCCAAAATTATTGGAAAACTTCGGTTTTTTTATTCTAGTTTTTGTAGTTACTTGGCAGCTCTATCTTTATCAAACGCTGCTTTTCTAACTAAGTAACGAATACATTCGAAAGTAACTCTGCTTCTTAGTCCGTCTGTTTGTTACCTGTTCACAATTAAATTATTAGGCTGGGGCTTGGGGTGTTTTTTTGTTATTTTTTATTTGGCTGATTTTGTTTTTTTTTTATGCTGGTTTGTTTATATATTTTTTTGTCTGGGATTTATATGCAGGATTTTTGTTTTTAACAATTATGAAATTTCGCATAAAGTTGTCACCTGAAAAAGATATCGAAACTTCGTTGACACCATAACCATTTATGATGGTGAAGGAAACCCTCAAGGCACACCTAGTATTACATAGAAAAAAGCCCAGACATAACATACACACAAAGTAAGTTATCTTTGGTTGGACTCCTCATGAAACGTATATACCACCAGTTTACTATTAACCGCGGGGATGACTGGTAGAAAATGCTTTAGCATTAAGTCCTCCTTTTGAAGATTCATCAATTTATGTATGCAACAAAGATTTAAATAATAATATCTGGAAATAAAAGTTATCTGCGTCTGAAAAGGCTTCGTATTAACCGATTACAATTTAATAATAATTGTAGCATGTTTATAATTGAATTAATTAATGAACTGCCCAAAACAATGAATCTTGTTGATGTTCTTCGAATCCTTTCCATCCAATAAGGTTTCCTGGTAGAGATTGCTTTTAGCAATAATCCCGCAAATTGTATACCAATTTTAATTTCATTATTTTGTTGTAATATACATCAGTATCATCATGTCTGTAATTATTTATTTTTGTGTAACCAATAAAGAGTTTATCTATCTGGGATGATGACCTTGTTATTTATCATTTTGGATTTTTCACTTTTCTAATTATTTATACTGTGTGCAGTGTACACATCTGTTTACCAACACAAATTCCAAGCCAAGAAAAAAACAGAAAATCCTAAGTTGGCAACAGTAAGCTTATTAACTTATAGCAAAGTTAAGTAAGATTGATGGCGGCGCAACTTGGTCTCCTTTATTCGAACCTAGTAGCCTACCAGCGTCGCAGCCGCGACAAATGGCTTGATATGTCGCCAAAAAACTCATTCCCGTTCAAACCTTTATGTGATAGGACTGAATTGGTTAGAAATTAGCGAAAATTTGACTCAAACCTAACAACATTTTTTTCTGTTTTTATATTTGGTTGAGTGACGAGACGAGCAAGACTTTCACCTGGTGGTAAGCGTCACGCCTGTCCATAACAGTAGCAGTGCCAGAATTGTGAACTTGCGAACACAATTCTGCGCCGCACTGCACTGCGCTCGTCACCCTGAGATATCAGATGTTAAATCTCTTCATACCCAGTAATTTATCTGGTAACATTGCCCTTCAAACCGGAACACGGTAATGCTTGCACACTACTGCTTGGCGGTTGAATAGCTGTCAAAGGTGTGGTACTTCCCCAGGCGGACTCTGCAGTACCTACCACTATAAAATATACCTAAAGTGACAATGCCGACAGCATGCTAGGTACGCTGCTGTCGGCTGACAGTGGGCTTGAGCTTGGATTGTTTCTAGGCTTTCTTTGCTCTGGATACAATCGTTTTGTTTATGTGTAGTAGGTCAAGTAGTTTAGCTAGTTGTATTTTACACATTGCAATGAAAAAGAAAACTTAAACATAGGTAATTTAATAAAAATAACATATTTCTGTCTGACTGTATTTTTAAGGAAAATAGCATATTTTTTATTTCGATGCTTGTTGTTTTTTGTTTTATAGCAATTAAATTATTAAAAAACAGGGTCAGTATAATAAGCCCAAATATTAACAAACCAGGCTGAAACCACGAG
This sequence comes from Erannis defoliaria, assembly GCA_905404285.2. NCBI lineage: Eukaryota > Metazoa > Arthropoda > Insecta > Lepidoptera > Geometridae > Erannis > Erannis defoliaria. The sequence continues at coordinate 17,523,228 of FR990070.1, forward strand.
CGTTTTTTCATCGATATGAAGAAGATTACATTTTCAGTGTTTTCGATTTTCCTGTCCTTTTTCTTATCCAGTCTGAGTCATTTCTGAGTCAGTTCTGTTTTTTTCTTGTTCATGAAAACAAAAGCTAAAAAGCAATTTCACCTAAATAAATAGTATAGTTAGCTTCTAGGTCTGCGTGTTTTATCTTCGCTTCTTGTCTCTTGCCAATAGGCAGTGGTCAAACGTGGACTAATACGCGATAAAACAAAACACGGAAATAGAAAAACTATTTTATAGATCACAACATTTTCGGAATTGATTTGAGTTTTTTTTTTAAATGTAACAAACGTTTGTACACATTGCTTTTCACATCAGTTGCACAAGATATTCAAGAAACAATACGTTTTTAATGTTTTTGTTTTACTAAAAATTACACATTATTTATTTACGCATTAACATGTATAAATTGTAAGTGTTTCCAAATCTAGAGTATTTAAAGTCCGGAGACGCTGTAGAGGCCATCTGAGGCCAACAGCATCAGTCATTCATAAAATAAAATTTAAAAAAAACTAGAGTACAAAGGTTCCACTAGGTAAGCGTGTTCCATCCTTGACCGCACCTTTGCTTAGCATCAAGCAAGGGGTGTGGTCAAACACAAACCAAGCTATTTTGTATTTCTTAAAAATACTTTTTGATTTGAACCGGCATTGAAAGTAAAAAATACGTCTTACTTTACACGACGATTCATAAACTTTGAAATATAACCGATTATATCGTAACAGTTTCCAAGAAACCAAAAAAGGCGCGTTTAAAATACGTGCTTGTTTTCCGGTTCCTCAGTCTTCGCGACCCAGCCAACCGTGAAAATCTGATCGGAGACTTGTGAGGAATTTTGACGATTTTTGTTTCCAGGAAACACAATGAGTGATCGGATGTAATGGAACCCTTTTACGGCGGTGATTCGTTACATTTCGCTGATACGAGAGAACAAACCTTGTAAACAAAAATACCATTCAGTAAACGGAGTACTTACGTAATATTTTTACATCGAAGTGTACGTAAACATGCCAAGTGTTCCTAAAATGCATGAAGACAACAATGTTACGTCAGCTTTTAAGCTCTCTTTGTCATAATTCACAATGTCCCTCGCATCATTCTAAAATGCAACTAGCTTTTAGCTAACGCTTGCATAGGTATAGATGGACCTAAAAACTTTATGTAAGTATAACATGTTTCAAAACTAAAAACTTTGTAGCTGACACAAAAAATACAAAAATAGACACTGACAATTAACACAGATAGATTATCATAGTTTTTTTTTGATATTATATCACAAGAATATACACTCTGTGGAAAATGCAGTTGACGTTCAATTGTATGATTCAATATCTACTTGGGTAGATAAAATTTAAAAATGGAAATGGAGAAATGTTTCGAAGAAAACGATTGTTCTAATTCATTCAGTCCAAACTTAAGCTTGCATTTGGTTGAATTTTTATAAAACTTCGAATGATACAAGTTTCCTCACTATCAAGGAGAGGTGATTTGTCACTATTTTTATTTAATAAATACCATGCCAAAAAAGAGATATATATGAAACTAATCTATTTAAATATCCATAACATAACATATCATCATCATCATCAGCCCGGAGACATCCACTGCTGAACGAAGGCCTCCCCCTTAGACCACCACACTGTACGATAACCTGCCATTAGCATCCACCGGTTGCCCGCGACTATTACAATGTCGTCGGTCCACCTAGTGCGAGTCTAGTCCACATATACACATAACTAATGCAAAAGAAATTAGACTTCTCGATATGAAAAACTCAAGCGAATAAGTTATCACTTTTCTCAAGCGCAGTGCTTCCATTTGCCGTGTAACGTGTTAGGGAGGCCTCTCCCCTCCTACCCATGCACGTCCCTCCAAAGAGTTGTAAAAGAACTAATGACGCCGTGACTTCCGTTCAATCGGAACACTAGTGCCGGAGCAAGAGCGAAGCGTACTGCAAAGAGCACTTCACAACTTTCCTTTTGAACCAGTGAGCTGCATTGTATACTTTCTACACTGTAATTAAAACATGCAAACTTGAACGCTTGTTCGGTTCGAATTCTATTTGTGGCCAGTATTACAGTAATTTGTGTGTGTCCGGAGACCGCAGCGCCACTTATTCAATCTAGATGTGATTTACTGCCTCGATGCGTGTGAAACAACGACTTGCTGTGTGCGCGCCCCTTTATACACCCTTGTTATATGCATGCACCTTTATTTTATGCGTGATAATGTGATCTTACGAATAATTTTGAACCAGTGAGCTGCATTGTATACTTTCTACACTGTAATTAAAACATGCAAACTTGAACGCTTGTTCGGTTCGAATTCTATTTGTGGCCAGTATTACAGTAATTTGTGTGTGTCCGGAGACCGCAGCGCCACTTATTCAATCTAGATGTGATTTACTGCCTCGATGCGTGTGAAACAACGACTTGCTGTGTGCGCGCCCCTTTATACACCCTTGTTATGTGCATGCACCTTTATTTTATGCGTGATAATGTGATCTTACGTATAAATTTGAATTTGATTATCTCCCCATCGCAATCACTCCCAATAATTAACCTCGTTGCTATTTAACAAATTGCTTACTTAATATAACTTTTTTTTTTGTTGTGACTAACTAACACTAATTATTATGCCCGCGGTTTCGCCCGCGTGATAATAAAAAACGGCGATGATAATGATGATAAAAGGTAGTTTATAATATAAGCTATCACAGCTTATTTCCCGGAATAACATAACTTTCAGAGTTTTATCCAAATCTGTACAGCCGTTTTTGTGTGAAGAAGTAACACTTGCAAGCACATGTCATACTGACAAACTTTCGCATCTATAGTATTTTGATATAAGTGTGATTTCAACTGTACACTGATGCGAAAACTCAGTCAAAATTAGTATAATAAATAGTAGTCTAAATAGTAGTCTATGTAGATACTTATAAGAGATATAGTATGACTCTTGAATAGTCGTTTTTATCACTGGCCTTTTATATCTCAGAGTGACGAGTGCTGTGCAGTGAGGCGCAGGAATTTGTTCGCTAGTTCACAGTACCAGGGGTCTTATTTTTTAATCGTACGCAAGAGTTGCGCATACGAAAGGAGCCGACAATCGAACGATATTGTTTGGAATAAGGTTCAATACGTTTAAAAGTCGGCTCCGCTCGCATGCGCAACTTTGCGCACGATTCAAAAAGGAGGCCCCTGGGCCCCTGTGGCCTTATTTTTAGGTAGCCAGGTTATCCAGGTACCTTAATTACTGTTATGGGCAGGCGTAATACCACCAGGCGAACTTCAGCACGTCTGGTTAGTCCAATGAATAAAAAAAAAATATGGGCCTAATACGATGAGCAAAGTTTTTTAAGCTTCAAGTACCTAATAGTAGTGGTGGTAGTTATTGTTTAATTTTATAACATTATGATTTCCTCGTGCAAGCCTTGAGCAAAACCTTCTTTGACTATGACTTTCAAACGGGGTTTTTGGCGGGAACAAGGAAAAAACATGTCGTTGCATTCTATTATTTTCTTAAACTTGTGTTTTTTCGCGAATTAATGATTAAAAATGGTGTCTTATTCATCGAGTGTTGAATTACATGCACGAGTGTGGGCAAGTAATATAATATGGTGAAACATGTGTTTTCGTGTTGTTTTCAAAACTCCCTAGAAGCTCATAGTAAAGTCGCCACAACTTTACTAGGGCATGACTGGGACTCGACTATAACTAATTTCGTGTGACTGACAGTGATTTCATGACATATTTGACTTGATTTTAATAAAAAAAACTAGAATATTCATGAACTTCACACTGGCAGAATGCACAACGTGCGACGCCAATAAACAAAAAAAAACTATCGAACGATTTAGAATTTACAATATTGGTTATTAGTATAATTAGGTATTGGAGGTTTGCTAAAAACGAGAAACTTTTGAGGTTGCACTCAGTTTGCGTTCGTTGAGCCGAACAAAGATGATTAATAGTTCGCCAGAGGTGTTTCGGCTTACAACACGTCTGGAGGACTCCGTCACCTTCAAAGAGTTAAAGGTCCGGACGAAAATCAATTTCGAGATAGATGATTCCATACACGCAATGAGGCACACAGGCATAACTTCGCAGATGGCGCCAGCGGCGGTCCGGATGTGGCAAAACTCTTGATGAGGGCGATGTCGATAATCTACTCCAAGGAGGAAGAATCCATGCAGCTGTTGACGGCCTAAAAATAGATTTGTAGGTTAGATAGTTGTTTACATTTTATGTTAAACAGAGCTTTAATTAGGCAAAGGATTGCCTGGTAATCCGAGTCTTTAAAATGTTCTCTGCAAAAACAAAACAAAAATCAGCAAAATGTATGAGGTTGACAGTTGACTATGGCCGCATCGACGATGCGCCACTTAGCGAGAAAAAATGCAGTACGGATCCCCATTATAATCGATGGAACGATTAAATTCAGAATGCAAGGCAAAGCGGAACGATTTCCATACATCAGCGAGACCCTCTCGATGACCTTGTAATGGCGTTTGCAATTAATATAAAAAGCCCTTTGCCCTTCTAATGTGGAACGAATTGCCTCCGCAAGGGCGCCGCCCACTTCCCGCGCGTGCACACTACTTCCGCCATATTATCATAACGGTAGAGTTCACATTAGCACGTTGCGTTGTTTCAGACGTTTGTGAAGTCCGACGCTTCGACTTTTCACTCGATTTCACAAACGTTTTTACCATTTCTATTCGGAGCAGTTTTCCGCTAGTCAGATTCGTAGACTAAAGTTACCTAGTTTTTTTTTGCGTCAGGCCGGGGTTGATCGGGTGTAGTCACTGAAGAGAGAAGTGAATAGAACGGAAATGTGACGGGCCGCGCTAGCCGGCATTAAGGATCGACAAGTTGACGGCTTAAACTCATCGGTGGGCGTGGCTAAAAAGCATGCTCTCTTCATCAAACAAACGGTGAGAAAGGAAGAAAGAAAGATAAATAAGCGCGCAAATTATTTTTTGGCGACCTTTGGCTGCAGTAATAAACTCTGAGTTATTTTATTCCAACTTAAGTTATTTGAAATGTTTATGGACTAAACTATGCCGCTAGATAAATTATTTTAAAGTTTTCGTATTCCTTATGTTATTTATTTACGTCCAATGTGCCGTTAAAATTGAGCTAAAATACAAGATGTTTCCTGGCTCATAACTTTAATGTTAATTAACTTTTTACTTTCGTAATAATTTACAATCCTAGATAATGAAGAGATTAACCGATATAATACTTAGTCTTGAACCTACAAAATTACACAGTGGAGTAGTAATACTACCGCGTTTCTATGGAGAAGTGACCAACTTGTCTACTCTTAAGTACATTTTACAATGAAAACTGACGTGGTTTTGACACATTTTTGTTTAAATTATACGTGAGTATTCCCGTATAAATAAAACAAAAATATACCTACATGTTTTTAAACTAAGCATACTCAAAAAGACAATTTAAATTGATGCGTAGGAAACCAAACCACACTGCATTGTAATTAGATACATTTGAATCTGTTGCAAAATGGCATTTCGAACGTTTTACTTCAAATGCACGACCAATGATTGGCATTTTTTCGTCGTAGTTTCCATTCAAATAAGTAGTGGTAGTGGTAGGACTCTACTGCAGAGTCCGCCTGAGGAAGTACACACCTTTTCTAGTTATTCAACCGCCAAGCAGTAGTGTGCAAGCATTACTGTGTTTCAGTTTGAAGGGCAATATTACCAGAGAAATTACTGGGTATGAATAGATTTCATATCTCAGGGTGACGAGCGCAGTGCAGTGCGGCGCAGGATTGTGTTCGCAAGTTCACAATTCTTGTACTGCTACTGTTAGTGGCAGGTGTGACGCTTACCACCAGGCAAACGCCTTGCTTGCCTCATCACTAGATAGTATAAAAAAATATATGTTTGAAATTGGTGACAGCGGTTTTCCATATTGCTATACAACATTATTTTGACAGCCGTTCTATCTAAGAAGTAAGGCTTTCGCTTTTCTGTGGGTGTATATTATAGTATTACGTAATCTACGTTCGGGTGTACTTTTTTCGGCCCCAGGTGTATTCAGTCTGCTACGTTTCCGTCGCTCGGTATTCACGCCGCCTTATATTCTCTCTTCGGAAGTTACATTAGCACTCGCATTGATTCTGATTGCTGAATCCATAATCACATCTCACTTGTTTGTATTCTGTTAAGGCCATGAATCACATCATTACAGAAACTGGGAGAATTATTTTTTGTGTTGGGTATTATTTCCGTAATTGAATTGGTAAAATGAAAGTATTGGGGTAAGAAGTATAGTAGATATATTAATAATTCCTAAAAATAAATCTTAAAATTCATCTTAGTTCGGTTGTCCAATGGAGGCTGGATTAACCTTGAAAGTTATTGTTTTATACAATCAGGTGACGAGACGAGCAAGACGTTTGCCTGATGGTAAGCGTCACGTCTGCCACTAACAGTATCAGTGCCAGAATTGTGAACTTGCGAACACAACCCTGCGCCGCACTGTACTGCGCTCGTCACCTTGAGATATTAGATGTGAAATCCCTTCATACCCAGTAATTTATCTGGTAACATTGCCCTTCAAACCGGAACACAGTAATGCTTGCACACTACTGCTTGGCGGTTGAATAACTGGCAAATGTGTGGTACTTCCTCAGGCGGACTCTGCAGTAGAGTCCTACCACTACATTTTTTATTGTTAAAATTATAATTTTGTACTATGTTATAGGACTATTGATAACTAACTAAGAACCACTCAAGATCACCTATCTACATAGCATAATGACTTTTGTTCTATAAATCTTATGATTTACAATAAAACGATTATATTTCCTTATTTTTTATGGATATTTACCTATATAGCAAATTTTCATATAATTATCGGGAAACACCACTTGGGCAGCGCATTGGGCATAGGGCAAAATATTTACTTTTCCAAATTAACTTATTATGAATTAGACTTGTATTACCATTGGTCTCTAAGAACTTGACCAGTGCATTATCCGGCGGAGGGTATTGTTACGCCATAACACAGGTTTATTCCTAGCGTGGGTAACAATGTTTCTCCTCATGGACTGTCTCTTATGGAACAAACCATACTGTTTAACATATCTGATTATGTAACGTTTGTTGATGTCTAATAAATTTCATTTCATTTCATTCCACTGTTCAGCTGTCTGATTAAAGAAAGTGGAATCAATTCGAAGAATATGCTGTACAGGAGTTAATCTTAAAAAAATGTTAGCTTGTTATGTTAATCACATAACCCTCTATATTTGCCATAAACAAAACGGAGTCGTTCTTAGCTGTTCTTAAGGTAGTTTAGCTCTGGTGTCGTTATGCAGGCAAATTGCGTAGTTTGCACACCGCGGCCCCCAGAGGCCGCCGCTCCGCCGCCAGAAGTACAACTCACTATAATTACATTCTGCATCTCTATTTCATCATAAAAGATTCAAATACTTGTCTTGGATGCACACTGCACAGTATTATGTGGGAAATCCTTGGTAGCTTTTAAGATTTTTGTTTAAGACCAGCTTTCAATGCTTGTTAACTTGTTTAAATAAATGTTTAGTATGTATTACGTATTACCCTCTAGCTTGCTACCCCAAGGCAAAGATATAAAATTGAGCTACCGAACCAAAAATATTTCGAGACTGTGGCCTTATTTATGAATCGTACGCATGCGAGTGGACCCGACTTCCGAACGATATTGAACCTTATTCCAAACATGGACGATCAAAGTTCAGCTACGCTCGCATGAGCAACTCTTGCGTACGATTGCTAAATAAGGCCACAATCTCGCAATATTTTTGGTTCGGTAGCTCAACTTTATATCTTTGCCTTGGGGTAGCAAGCTAGCAAGTAATGAGTAGAATAACACACGGCAAGTTTTTTTTGATCTGACAGGGAATTTGTTTGTTTTTGTAGAAGTAGAATATTATTGTAGTTAATTTTTATACTTTATTTTACGCAGAATTCACTTTTATAACGTATCGTACCGTGTACCAGCGACAATGATAAGATGAATGGACGGGAAATAAGCGCACGGATTTTGAAGACTATATGTCGAGCGCCGGCTCTCCACCACTCGCTTCAGTCATACTCAGCCTTTGCGATATGCGAGCCGTACGATACGACAATACAAACTTCTTATACATGTACCTAATACATAATATGTTCTCTTTTTGTCATGCAGTAATTAGATTCGCTATCTCTATTTTTCGGCAAATGTAATATGCATACTTTTAGCTAGGTATGCTTGATTGTATTGTCTTATTAATTTTGATCGATTTGCAAGCGCCCGTCCATTCTATTATCACAGTCGCTGCCGTGTACTGTATTCTAGCTTCCTACTGCTGGGCACAATCCTAACCTCGAAAGACGATTGTACAATTCTTATGGAAGTCTCAAAAACCTCGGTACGGGTCCGGGATCGAACCCACGACTTTCAGATTCAGAGCCGTGCCATCTCCCAAAACAACCGTATCGTATCGTATAGGGAAGCTTAAGCACCGAGTTATCAAAACCGTGAAAACCGTGGAATGCAAATAATACGCTTTTAAAAAAACACCGACTTCAATTTCTACTATCTGGATGAATATCTTCATATTTTCCAGATATTTTGATTTACTCCAGTAATTTGGATTTGAAACCCAAACTACTGAATTGATTTCGATAAAATTTATATAGGACCACCTTTAAAGTATCACCCACCAAACAAAAAAATAATCTTTAAAATCAATTAACAATTGGCGGAATAATCGCGTAACAAACATTCCAAAAAAAATAACATGCAGTCGAATTGAGAACCTCTTTTTTTGAAGTCGGTTCATAAAATAAAAAAGACTTAACATTTATTTCACACACAGTTCTCACACCCTTACGTAACAAATCAAGTAATACATTTAGAACACAGCATCAACATTCAACTCACATATCCCATTAGGATCATACATTCCCGTCGCGAACAAGAGAATCTAGGCCTCAAATGGTTCACAAATTGGTGCCCCACCAATATCTGTCTCCTGGAATCCTCTCACGAGTGGAAGCCGCCATCCGCCCGCCCAGTGCCAGCCATTAATAAGCATTAGGCGGGCGGCGAGGGCAGACACAATACCGTTAGTTTTTACAAGCACTCGCGCCTCCATATGCGCCGGTCACTATTATTTTCTACCGCTGTGGCGAGAATATTGAATTTAATAGCTTTTATGCTACTGCTAATGTCTTCAGCTTGTATTGACCCTTTTCTTTCCGAGTAGAATTCCACTTGGCTGGAACGTGTTAACTGAGATTACAGCTAGAAGCTATTGCTACATACCAGATTATGTTTATGGCATTTATATTTTATTGATATACTTACACTTGAGTTGGTACATAGGCTAGATGACTTTTTTATTGTCCCATTAAAATGTTGCCCATAAATACAGCAGATTAATTAAAAGAAAATGAAAATCTAATCAAAAATAAGCAAGTTATAAGCATTTTAATATCATGCTAGACAGAGAGGCGAAACAGCAAATCGTGATGTCACTTCTCTGTACGCCATATAATTTATATTCTGACAAGTAAGGCGTGACGTAATTTTTTGTTTTGTGGGAAAGGGACAGAGTTGTCTCTAACAAAAACTTTAAACGCTCATATATCAGAACATTATTAACCGATTTAAATTATTTTTTCAATAAACATACTATATTCACTCTCCAAAATGTTGTATATTATTTATAATCTACACATATATCAAAGACTCATATACATCATTAAATTAATGCAATAAATTTTTATAAAATTAAACTTAAACAGAGCCTTAAATCAATGTCGTAATATTAACTCCCGCGCGTAGCACCCGGCCCAAACGTACCCAACACACTAGCTATATTTACTTAAATTATTCATCAAAGCTATTGGTTTCAACGGTATAAACATCAGTCATCTACCCTATAGTAAAAAAACTATTTAGAAGTCCACTGATCGCTAGGGTTTGAATTTATACAATGCCCGTTGCCTTTGCTTAATAGCAAAATTAAGCCACGGTCGTTTACTTGTAAATTGCTGAAAAAAGGAAATGATAGAGACATGTCCATAGTAGACTTAGAATTTATAAAAAAAGATTACTTAAGACTCTAGAGGCATTATAGAGGATGAAAATAGGGGAATACGTTTATATGGAGAATAGCAGACCGGATTCCTTCCTAAATCATCCTATAATATTAATACTATTTCTTATATTATACCCCAATAACATTAATAGCACGGTATCCAGGAGTCAAGACCGTATTCGGGCCGGTTCACATCGTACATGCTCCAACACCTGTCGCCAGCCCATTCATATTGACGGACCATATTACCTACCTATTCCGTACAACCTACTCCTATTCGATTATATTCTGGGACTAGCCAATTCCGTCGTCAGCCTATTCCGTAGCCGTATATGAAATGTGCCAGAGACGTTTATATGGCTGCAGTTAGCTGCGGATTTTAACCGACTTCAAAAAGAGGAGGTTCTCAAAACAAGTTAAAATTTATATTTTCCTCTGATTTTAGTATTTTTTTTATTCAGATTGGTCCAATAGAGATTTCATCACTTCGGTTCAGTAATTTGGTTTTTAAATCAAAATAACTGGAAAAATATGTTATGCATTGAGCTAATATCTAAAGAGTCACAATCTCTAAGTGAGAACAGTCAAAAAACGTCCGAGTGCCGTTATACATACATACGAGCATTATATAGTTCACAATTGTTCGAATTTAGACGTTATGACGCTTGTATAGTGTTCAATGTATGCTTGCAATTGTGTGTTATTGTAGTTCAAGTCGTTAAAAAAGTCGGCGCAATGCGTAGCGTGCGCCGAGTTATGGCGCGGACATATTTTTGCACGTTTGTGACTCTATAGATATTACCTCAATGCATATAAGTCAAATGCATGCATGTGGATGCAAATGGCAGGTTGTCGTACAGTGTGGCGGTCTAAGGGGGTGGCCTTCGTTCAGCAGTGGACGTCTCCGGGCTGATGATGATGATGATATAAGTCAAAGAAATTAAATCCGGTTGTTTTTTATAAACGTAGGTAAGTAGGTACTTGTCTACACGCTCACTATGCACAATATTATTTTTCAGACACCACGAGGGCAGGCAGCTTCTGCCTGCAAACTGACGCCGAATTTTTCGGCGCCAGGTCCCTCAGCCCCCATGCCTCCACCTCCTCCGAAAGCCTCCGCCCGCGACGGGAGCCACTCACGGCCAAGGGGTCGCGCTCCAGCAAGGAGCCGATCCCGGTCGCGAAGTCGCTCCCGCCACGGACGCCACTCCCTCAGAGGACGCTCGTGCTCCTCTACCCCCCGTCCACACCATCCGTCCATTTCGGACAGCCCCGACCTTCCCAACCCCGATACTACAGACATGGACATGTCTACCCAGGACGACGGCTTCACAGTCGTTGGCTCCAAGAAGGGTAAAAAGCGCCCCGCCACCACTACTTCCCTCCCTCCTCCCAAGGCCCCTTGCCCCACTTCAGGGACTAAGCCTGCCTCCGTCTCCGCCCAATCGGACTCCGCTACTCCGATAGTCAACCCTGCTCCCCATCCTAAGACCGGTACCATAGTTGTCCGCAACCGGGAACTATGGGAACTCGTCTCCCGTAATCTCTCGGACCTACAGATTCAGTTTTCCGCCAAATCAAACAAAGACGGCATTTTGGTCCGTCTAGCCTCCCCCGACGACTACCGCAAAGCCACTACCTACCTCCGCGACGCGAATATACCCTTCCATAGGTACGCTCTCGATGAGGAGAAAGACCTCCGAGTTGTCGTAAAGGGCATCCCCAAGATTCCCTTCCTGGCAATCCACAATGACCTCCTCACCCAAGATCTCCCTGTTCTTTCGGTCAGCCGGATGTACAACGGCAGGACCAAAGAACCCTATGACATGGTGCTGGTCACCCTTACGAACACCCAGGAAGGGAAGAAAATTTGGTCTACCAAATCGATTCTCCATCTCTCCGGCCTCGACTTCCAAGTCCCTCATAAAAAGTCCACTCCAGGACAGTGTCATCGCTGCCAGCTATACGGACACTCTGCCCGCTACTGCTACGCACCCTTCAGGTGCGTAAAGTGCGCGGGCGATCATAGCACCGCAGAGTGCCTTCGTCAGAAGGACGACCCTACTCTCCCCAGTTGTGTCCTCTGTGGCACTCAGGGCCATACCGCGAATTATCGCGGCTGTCCCAAGGCCCCTAAGGCCAAGAAACCCTTACCAAAGTCCCTACCGTCTCACTCAAAAGCAGCTGGCCTTAAGCCAAAACCTGCCCAACCCCTCCAGGTGTCAAAATTCGTTGACGCCCCTGTCCCACAGACTAATGCTTGGTTGAATCCGCCCAGCACCTCTCAGGCGACTCAGTCGCTCCCACCCGCCCCTGCGCCAGCTCCCGTTCGAGCCAAGACCCAGGCCCGCCCTGACCTCCCGCCCAAGCCCTCCAAACGATCCGCCCCTGGCTCCTCCAGCCCGAAAGCGGATCTACTCCTCGACTCGTAGCCCAGAAGGTCCGGGATAACCACAATCTCATCGACATCCTCGATGAGCATTATAGTCTCTTCGGTGCACTACAGCGCTTCGCCCCCAACGTCCTTAGGAACCAACATGTATAGTACACCTAAACGTGTTAGACCCCGCTCCCTTTCGTTGGCATGGTTCAATGCCAACGGCATCACCACCGAATCAAGGGACCAGCGTCCCTTGATTCGATACTTCCTATCAACCCACCAGGCCGATGTTATGCTAGTGAACGAGACCTTTCTAAAACCTAGCAAGAGGGATCCCAGGATCGCAAACTACTCGCTCGTTCGTAATGATAGGACTACCGCCATAAAAGGCGGTACTCTCATCTATTACAAAAGGTCCCTTCACTGCATTCCCATCGACACCCCTTCTCTCTCAGCAATGGAAGCTTCCTGCTGCCGCCTTTCGATGACCGGTCATCAACCCATTACCCTAGTATCCTGCTACCTCTCCGGTAATAAGACCCCCTCAGGAGTGATCTCGAGGCTCTCCTCTCTCTCGGAAGCGCAGTCATTCTGGCTGGCGACTTCAACAGCAAGCACATCTTATGGGGCTGCAACACGACCAATACGAAGGGAAACCTTCTGAACTCCCTCTCTGACGACCTCAACTTTGACATAGTTCCTCCCAGTACTCCGACCCACTTTCCCCTGAACTTGAACTACAGACCTGACGTACTCGACTTAGCGCTTCTAAAGGGCGTGACCCTCCAGTTACGCTCATTGGAAGTACTACACGAACTCGACTCTGACCACCGACCCGTCCTCATGCAATTAGGCCCCGATCCGACTGACAGACCTCCTCTGACCAAGACCGTGGTCAACTGGAAGCATTTAGGCGATGCCCTGAAAGCTTGTAGTTCCCCTGACTTGGACAGAATCCCTGACGACATTGTTACCCCTGACGACATCTCTGTCTCGATTGACGCTCTCACTAGCCACCTCCGCACCACCATTGGTGAGGCCTCAAAGCAGGTTCCAGCCGAGGGAGACCAACGCTGGGCCCTGCCTGAGGACGCGAGGGACCTACTGAGAGCGAAACACGCTGCCACTAGGGCATTCGACCGAGCTCGCACCGAGGATAACAGAGCCACTCTGCGGTATTACGAACGTGCCGTAAAAAACCGCATGAGTGAACTCCGTAATCAACGGTGGGATGACTTACTCTCGGGGATCGAGCCATCCCACCTGGCATTCTGGCGGCTGACTAGATCCCTCAAATCAGACTCTGTGACGACTATGCCCCCTCTCACCCGACCTGACCTCCCCCCCGCGTTTGACGACGAGGAAAAGGCCGAATGCCTGGCCGACAGCCTCGAAACGCAGTGCAGCCCCAGCTTAGAACATGTCGACCCTGCTCACCTCGATATGGTGAACAGCGAAGTCGAACACAGATCCTCACTTCCCCCCTTTGATGAGCTCGAGCCTGTCACGGCTTCCGAGGTTGAGTCGATTATCAAGAACCTCCACACCAGGAAAGCTCCAGGTGCGGACGGCATCAGTAACAAAGTGCTCAAGCACTTTTCCGTTACGCTAGTTCACCTTCTAGTTAGCATCTTCAATGCGGCCATCGCCAATTGCATTTTCCCCGACGCCTGGAAATCCGCCGACGTCATCGGCATCCACAAACCCGGCAAGAAGGCTTCTGAGCCCTCTAGCTACCGTCCCATCAGTCTCCTCAGTACCCTGGGAAAGATCTACGAGCGCGTCCTTCTGAAGCGCATCTGGACCTTTGTCAAGGACAACAACCTCCTCCCTGATGAGCAGTTCGGCTTTAGAGCCAGACACTCTTGCGTCCAACAAGTACACCGCATCACGGAGTACGTCCTAGAAGGTTTCAATAAGAAATCCGGCCATGGTTACACCCACAAGCCGTTCCCCCAAGGGACTGTAGCGGTATTCCTCGACGTCGCGAAAGCTTTCGATAAAGTCTGGCACAACGGGCTGATATACAAGCTGTATCAGCTCGGGCTGCCAGACCGTCTTGTACTCATAATACAAGACTTTCTCAGGGCTCGAAGTTTTCGATACCGCGTCGAGGGACAACGCTCCTCCCCCCACGACATCGGCTCCGGAGTCCCTCAGGGCTCCGCAGTGGCCCCGATCCTCTTCTCGCTTTTCACCTGTGACATCCCCCGCACTCCTAAAGTGGAGCTTGCTCTCTTTGCAGACGACACCGCCCTCTACACCAGAGGGTGGAACAAGGTCATTCAGCTAGCCCACCTTCAACGAGCCCTCAATCTCCTGGGAGACTGGTTCAAGAAGTGGGCTATCACCGTTAACCCCGATAAAAGTGCAGCCGTGTACTTTCATCCGTCCAAAAGACCTCCCTCGAAGCATATCACGCTACACGGCCAGCCCATCCCATGGGCTACCGAGACCAAGTATCTCGGTGTGACCCTTGATCGTCGACTCCTTTCTCAAAGCATATTCAGATAGTTCGCAACCGAGCAGCCTTCTTCTTAGGCCGGCTCACTCCCCTTCTCAACGAGCGTAGTAAATTGTCCCTTAGAAATAAGGTTACAATCTACAAAACTTGTATTCGCCCCGTCATGACATACGCCTCCGTGGCGTTTGCTCACGCCTCTAGCATAGATCTAGAGAAACTCCAAGTCATACAAAATAGATTCATCCGCAGAGCAGTCGGAGCTGGTTCATGCGAAACTCCGACCTGCACTGCGATCTCGAACTCCCCTCCATCCGTCAGTACATTAAGTACGCCTCGCGCCGCTATTTCGATGCGGCCCCTCACCATCCCAATCCACTCATAGTCCAAGCCTCCAACTATACGACAGTCACGACAGACCCACCCCCCTTCCGTAGACGCCCCAGACACGTCTTGGGCGATCCAGACGACCCCATCGCCGTCATCACCTCGGCGGCGCTGGGCTCGCCCGATCCGACCATTCCTAGCAACAGGAAGTATTACGTTTTTGGTATAGGCGCCGGTTACCAGAGGCACACAAACCGACCTCGCCGGCGAGGTCGAGGACTCCCCAGATCTGTCAGAAGATCGGTTAGATTCTCTCCAAATAGTCAACCAGATCAACCTACTAGTGCCCCAGGGCATACCCCTTCTGGGGTGCCAGGGCAAGTCTGACCCCACTCCCGGCGACGGCCAAGCCGAGGCTCGTACCGTCTGAGGTGCCCTTGAGCTAGTCGCCTTTAACCTAAACCTAGGCCGAGCGCCGTTTGCGCTTGCCTAAAGTCCGGTGACGCTGTAGAGGCCACCTGAGGCCAACAGCATCAGTCATTCATAAAAAAAAAAAAAAACAATTACACTTGTCACGAGAGGAGCGAGACGTTCGTCTGGTGGTCCTTGCCACCATCACGCCTGCCCATAACAGTAGCAGCCTGGATTTATAGGTAAAAAAAACATAACACTACAGGCCAAAGGACTACTCTGTTAAGGTTCAATCTTGTCCGTAACCTATAAAGTACCTAAAAGAGTTTTGGCGGGAACACGGAAAAATCATGTCGCTGCATTCTATTATTTTCTTAAACTAGGGTTTTTTCGCGAATTAATGTAAAAAATGGTGGTGTTTTATTCATTGAGTGTTGAATTATATACACGAGTGTGTGCAAGTGATATAATGTGGTGAAACACGTATTTTAGTGTTGTTTTCAAAACTCCGTATAAGCTCATAGTAAACTCGCACCACTTTACTAGGGCATGACTTGGACTCGACTTTGACTAATTCCGTGTGACTGACTGTGATTTCATGACATAATTAACTTGATAATCTATACCTATATATCTATACATATAATAAAAGTGGAGAGCGAGGACTGTAGTGTAAGATTCCTACCTAACGTGGAAGTAAAATCTGGTATTGGAGAATCAAGAATTTAAAATGTTGCTTTGCTCTATTTAGGTAAACTGTCTTATAAACCTTTAATAGAACTTTTTTTATTTTTGCACAATTTTTTTTAACACTATCATTATTGTAGTAACCATGAAATATTTCTAACGTTTCAGCTGTACATTTAGTAAAGTTTTAGCAATTTTACTATTTTCTACGTAATACGCATTATTTATGCGCCATCTGGTGAAACAGTCGTTTTGACCCGTTTATTCATTTGTTTTCTGTCTGTCTGTCTGTCCGGGATAAACTAGAAAACTACTGAACAGATCTTTACGCGGTTTCTATAAATATGTGTAGAAAAGGTCTGGTCAACACATAGGGTATATGAATTGCTGAAAATATAGATCTCATATCGTTTTTTTTTTATATAAACGCAATCTAGGCTCTTTTCAGGAACTATAGTTGTCCATGATAAAAACAACGTGGCCTGTTGATGGAACTAAACATTTTCAACAAATAGCTGACATTTATGCACAAAAAATACGATGGTAGCTCCCTGTTTTAATTCTGCAAATGATTTGGTCGTACTTTCTACTATTTTAGGATACCGCGACAAAATAAAAAATCCCTGAATCCTGTTGTACTGATTGTCAGTAAGTCACAGTATACTCAATAGTTCATTATTATATATTGATTGATGATTTTATTTGGCCAATTTCTTGTATTTTTATAATAATGTGTATTTTAACTTTTTAATTATGTGCATAATTATGGGTACCTTAACCTGAAATAAATAAATTTTAAATTTTAAGTTTAATATAATTTGTAATAAATAAGTTCAACAATACTGAAGGGTATCCTAATCATTATGCACAAATTTTACTATGGGGCCAAACCTGAAATCGCGAAAAAAAATCTGCTGTTCCATACAAAAAGTTCATCGACCTGACACACATTGTATGGAACAGGTGATATTTATTCGTGTTTTCGGTGTTGGGCCCATAGTAAGAGTTAAGAGTTTGGTTAACATACATATTGTAGATAAATTAGTGGACCAAGTTTTACTAATTCATCATCATCTTCATCATTGGCCCGTTTTTATCTTAAAGTACAAGAGATGATTTATGGAGCCTCGAAAGTTAATTTGCACTTATGGCTAAAAATGCCTGTTCGGGAGTCAAATAGATCCGGTCATATCAGGATCACACAAGATGGCATCTGGTTGTCAGACCAATGTGTCTTTTCACACGTTTGTGAGCTAACCCGTAAATCTAGGCTTTGTCTTGAACAGAATATACCTTCAGCAGTCACTTTTCTCCATCGATAATTATGATCCTTTGCTAATATCTCCCAGCTTCCTAATTGTATGTGGTACTTCATTAATTATTAATCGCAAAAATAAATTATGATGAAAATTATGATAATATTATTATTTATTACTAACATAGTTACGGAACCCTCCAAAGTGTATCATAACGTGCTTTTGAAGCGCATTTGACATTTTTCATTTTGCTTTTTAATTGTGTCCTGTCTTGACCAGTGTCAAATGATTATATATGACAGCAAGGAAGTGGTAACCTACCAGTATAAAACTTCCTTGCATAGCACGATGGCAGTCAGAATCCCGCTTTTTTTTATAGTATCCGTGAAATTTATTTAAAACACCAAATAAAGTTTAAGCTTCGAAATAACACACAAACACACAGCTTACTGAAGTAACGCTTAAAGGTTTGACGTTACCACGCCCTAACCAAATCAGATAGTTTTTGAGGTATTCACACATCATCATCATCACACATCGTCTCTTACCATCAGGTGAGCTGTGGAGAAACACCCATTCTTTATTCGAAAAAAACCCGTATGTCTTTAATTTTATGGTATCGAATATCTGGTTTCTTTAGCTACATTTTATATGGTCTATTTGAGTTGTTTGTTCCTATGGGTTAATGTCGTAGCCAGGTAGGTAGTAAGAAATGGCATAAATCGGTGTTCCACTCGCAATAATTTTTCAATAGTAGGTATGCGCACGAAGTCGCGGGTAACATAGATAACCTCCCTTTTTTGAAGTCGGGTTGAAATGGTTTTTTGTCCCCGTGCGAAGCCGGGACGGGTCAGCTAGTATTAAATAAACTTGAATATTCATATAACTTGACTCTGGCAGAATGCACAAAGTACGATGCCAATAACAAAGAAAAAAAAGTACCTAAAAAAGATGAGTACGTATACATCAAATTTAAAATAAAAATAAATTGAAAACGTAGGTATTTTCATTTTAGCAGAGAAATATACTTTTCTCTGCATTTTAGATTGTTAGTGTTTTTTGTGTATCCTGTGTTGTCCCTCTGCTGGAAAAAGGTCTCCCCCAAATTCTTCCAGCTGTTTCGATCTTGTGCCAGCGCCGTCCAACCTTTGTTAGACTGAATCAAATATAATCGGTTAATTAAATTAAATTAATTAATTTAATAACGTTTATTTTATTTTATTTGGAATAAAAAATAAATAGTTATTAGCAATCCGCTTGATCGAGTCGAGACAGACTACGAAACGAAATTGTTAGTTACGAAATTGAGACCATTGTCTACATTCCACAAAATCGTGCTCTTTAGAACTGTTACTTACTAAATTATTCGATTCAAAACTATTTGGTTCTTTAACTTAAAGTGCTACAGAAATTAAATTGAATTCTAACTAACTTGGTGAAGGTTAAATGTACAGTTTCGTTCTTAATTTGTACATTTGTTAAAAAAAATAAAAAAATATTATACAATTGATGTATTTTAGGTTAAAAAGAACATAAAAAAGTCATAATGCAAAAAAAATAGTAAGTATTGGTACCATTATTAAAAAATATTGGCATCTTAATAAGTTAAATTTTAAATGCATCCTCGTAAATACAAGTCAAAACTAAGCTAATCTTTGAAAATTATCTAAATACACATAATGCTGCCAACGTAATGTTTTCATACCATTGAAGTCGGTTTCTTTCTCATAAACTCGAATATGTCCTTACCTGGAACAATATAAATTTCAAATTAACAAATTTTCATATATTATACAGTATGTCCAGAACCAGAACCACCAGAACCACCGACAGACGGGCAGCAGCGTCCTCTTGGTTAACGGCGGTGAGCATTCTGCGATCCCCAAGCCGCCTGCCAAGCGTGGGGATTATGGTAACACCCCTCTATTAAGAGGGAGGCCTACGTCCATCAGCGTGCTTTTTATAGCTGATGACGATGACGACGAAAGAGTATTGAATTGACCTAATTTCTTCCGGTCCTTGTCATCTAACTAAAGAGTAGCTCAAATATCACAAAGACATAAACAGCGTCAAAACTCCAGTTTAAACCTGTTTAAACAAATAAGTGGAAGTTAGGAGCGCGAGGTGGATCGAAAACGTTTTTCGTGGACTTATTTCGGTCGGGATCCAGTTACTTTTAAGTCGCTCTGGAGTTCAATTGGATAAGTTAGTTATTTAGTTCGCTTAAAATTTGCAGATATAATAAATTAATAGTAAATTGAATGTATAGAATTACGAAAGTATATCAAGTATAAATAAAATAATATATACTAAAATGTTAGTAGGTATATGTATGGGTATACCAACTATTTATTTGTTTAATGTCTGTATTCCTAAAATGTACAGAATGGTTATGGAAAAGCGGGACTTTATATTACAAGTATTTATACTTACTAGAAGGTCCCACCTAAGAAGTAGGGCTTTTAGAAACGTAATATTGGTTAGTTATAGAAATAAAAACACTTTAAATGTTTTTTTTTTTCATATATAATTAAAATTTTGTGGAAAAATTCAGTTTAAACGACTTTTAGAAAACATGAGCCTAATACTCTAACTTATTGTGTGATGCGTGTGCGTACCAAAAAGAAAAAAAAAACTGTCGAAGATAAAGATTTATTTATTATTTATTTATTTATTTATTTATCTTAGTGTAAAGATTTGTTTATTTTCATTTTTGCTAGGATAATGTAGATAAATTGTTGCGATAATGTTGACAAACATTTATGTGAATTTGGCCCAATTCTTATGCACTGGGCCAAATTAAAACAACACACAGCATTGCCATGCAGCGTGGCAATGCCGCCAGCATGCTGGGTACGCTGCCGACTGGTAGTGGGTTTGAGCATTTGGATTGTCTCTAGACTTTCATCGGTCTAGAATTCTAGATACAATCCTTTATATTTTTGTTTAGTATAGTCTAAGTAGTATAATTAGTATTTTTAGTTTGTTGTAGTGAATAATAAAGGCGTATGCCCATAAAAAAGTGAATATATAGCAATAACCCAATTCAATAATCATTCAGCATTTACGATCAACATTTCAATATTTAACATTGCAAAATAATTTATAATACCAAACGTTTAATAACCAAATTAGTTTAACTTCAGTGGCGTTCCAAAGTTCCCAAGGGATCTTTCCAATCTCATTATAGAGTGCCCTCAAACCTATTATGCGTGCTTATTAAGGTATTTAAGTAAATAAATGGATCCAGCCGCGGGATTTTTACAATAATGAGCAGGGTTTTGAAGAGGAATATTCAATTATCGATAAAAGATGCACAGAAGCCAAGCTTTTAGGGTAAACTCATTTTAACAATATTCTTTTCATCACACTTGCTCGTAAAGTGGATCTTATTACATCGGTTTTAGGCTCATAATCCAAGCTATTACACACGCGTGCCTTTTTCTTTACATTAAAGTAGTATGCTTTGCCTAATTTAGGATGGTAATTTTGGCAGCTCACGCCCATGAAGTTTCGTATTCTTTTTCAACTGACTTCAAAAAAGGAGGTTCTCAATTGGACTGCATGTTTGTTTTTGTATGTATATAACTCCGCCAATTATGAACTGATTTTGATGTTTTTTTTTTGTTTGTTAGGTAATACTTCAGAGGTGGTCCCATATACATTTTATCGAAATCAGTTCAGTAGTAGGACCTGGGTATGTCCTAAAACTGCATCCAGAACCACCGGAGGACGGGCAGCAGCGTCCTCTTAGTTAACGGTGGTAACCATTCTGCGATCCCCGAGCCGCCTGCCAAGCGTGGGGATTATGGTAACACCTCCCTTTAAGGGAGAGGCCTTCTTCCAGCAGTGGACGTCTTCCGGCTGTTGACGTGACAGTTCAGTAGTTTGGCTTTTACTTCAAAATTACTAGAAAATATGAAGTTGAAGTTGTCATCCAGGTATTCGAAGTTGAAGTCGGATGTATTAAAAAAAAAGCGTATTATTCGAATAAATCTACAACAATCAATTCGTACTTCATTGACGGGTACCGCCCACCTAACGTTTTCAAAATAATGTTTTTAGCTCTTGTTTTTAGTAAAGTTTGTATTTTTTAAAACCAGATTAAAATTTTATTGTAAACTAGAGGTAGTCCGCGACTTCGTCCGCGTCCGGATGAATTCGGCCCGCTCCCGAAATTCACAGACCCAAAACACAAAAACAAAGAACTTTCATACAAAAGTTTCCCCCCTTTTTCCTTTTTCCCCTTAGGGGTTGAATTTCGAAAAATCCTTTCTTAGTACACCCCTACGCATCAAATACACCCTCCAAATTTCAAGTCTGTACGACCAGCAGTTTAGGCTGTGCGTTGTCTGTCAGTCATTAAATCAGTTAGTCAGTCAGTCAGACAAAGATTCTTATAGTAATAGATTACTTATTAAACTTGTCTTTTTTTCTCACCTATTAGGATCTTTCTGTGTAGGATAGGTAGGCCCTAGTTTCTCGATTTTTTCACTTCAAAATTGTATTGTGGTCAGACGTTAATTCTTTTAAAAGAATTAAACGTTTTGTTACAATATAAATATATATCATAGGCCCTATCGGCCCTCCAAATCGGCTAAACCTTAGCTTTATTTATAAATTGTATAAGTGCTCCCGACATTTTTCGAAGCAGCATAATCCCAAATAAATAGGAAATTCTAATCAAACTCCACAATGTACACCACAACAACTGTACTTTCTGTACAATGACGTTATCTCTACGACATGCCCGCAAAGCACAGCATACATTGCTGATTACAGTGAACCGTTACAGTATTCACAGGTCCCGAGGGAGCAGTGCAACGCTCGCGGTCGCGCCCGTCGCTCCTGAATATTTGATCCGCGCGCTTGGTGCAGAAGCGTCGATGTTTAATTATGAATTAGGTTGCTTCAACTATACTTTTGTTTGGTATAAGTCTGGTGTCTCAGGTATACGTTCTGGTAATGTTTTTTTATCTTATGTGTACAGGGTTAAGAGTGACAGATTAACTAAGCTGAAAAGAGGTCATTATATTGCATGGGAATAAGTTTTAAGATAGGGGCCAACCCTGAGTTAGGTAAAAAAAGCTGTTTTGCCGAAACATTTAATTCTCCTGCGACAAAATGTATGGAACAGCAGTTTTTTCGCAAATTTAGATTTAGCTATACAGTAAACGTTATTGAAAATGACGAGTACAATAACCTCCTTACAACTTAGTTATATCGTTCCACGTCACCCTGTCATCAGTCAGCTGGATAGTTGGCAGCAAAAAGGCAAATATTTGAGTGGGTTGCGATTGTGAGTTTTTTTTAATTCTGTCTGTGTGGACAATATTGCAAATAAACTTTAGTTAAAAGTCGTTTATTTATTTTGTTTATTTTTAAGTGTAAAAATGTTCACGCAATATACCTTTATTTATTTAGTTTTTAAAACTTGTGTTTGATTAAAAACGCTAACATCTATTGACTCTGAATGGATCTATACGTAGGACTAATATTTCAGCAGCACAACGGTATAATCATAAATCTTCCAACCAAGAATATTATTTAATTAATACAGCAATACACATTACACGCACTTTAATTACATACAATTTAACTTAATATACGAAAACATTTTAGCAGACTAGAGTTCTTAGAATACTGATTAGAAATGAGTGACCTCTAGACTAGAATTTAACTCGAAGAACAATGGAAAATCAATATGTCTTTAAAAAAATTTAATCCACGGGAATATTAAAAAAAATTACAATGTTTCTTCTACGAAATTAATTATTTTTCACAATATTACAAAATCCTGGAATTCAGTTTATCTACGTAGGTATATTTCCAAGAAACTAAAGAAAACATTTTTCTAAATCCTTTCATTTTCCTTTCCTAGTAATTCCTATCACGAGAGTTACTCAAAAAAAATTTATTACCACGTCTAAAATAAACAATCTCATTTGCGGTATATTTCTTTATTACTGGCAAAATGTTAGGTATTAGGAAAGCCAGCATAGTCCTAACTTAGGTCATTAAGTCCGGGGCAAGCTCACTTAGCTCATTGTACGAAGTCTAATGACTAGAAATTTGTTATGCGTGAAATAGGGTTCGGGAATAACTAACAAAAACACTTTACTTGTAGGTTATGACTTCGAGCCTTTTTGTTTAATTATAAGTTCGGAAGTTGTATTATTTACGAAGGAATAATGTGCAAAAACCTTACATAATTATATAACAATTGTCTCATTATAAAAACTTATCCGAGTGCCTAGTCGACGCTTTTTTAAAATGCTAGTTCATTGTCCCAACGAATAAGCGATTGATATTCTATAATTGCCAGCATACTGAATATTAGGTCTTTACCTATGAAATTGCCGTTTTGTATGGAATAAGTGAAAGTACTTATTTTTTTAAACTTTTTTATTTCTGTTATTCAAAGTAATCACCCATGCAATCGACGCATCTTTGCCAACGAATTGGCAGTTTATTGATGCCTTTCTTGTAAAAATCTGCTGGACGGGAGGCAACAAAATCTTCAAAGGCATTTTGTACTGCCTCTCGGGAATTGAATTTTTACCCACTAAAAAGTTGTCTAAATTTTGGAAAAAGTAATAGTCGGTAGGTGCAAGGTCTGGTGAGTATGGCGGATGAGGGAGAGCTTCCGGCCCCAGCTCTTGCAGCTTGGAGACTGTCTGTTGTGCAGTATGGGGTCGCGCGTTGTCGTGAAGGAGCAGTGGGGACTACCGATTGACCAAAGCTGGTTGCCGGTGTGCAAGCTTCTCCATCATTGTCTCCAGTTCTTCACAGTACACATCTGCAGTAATGCTCATGCCGTTTTATAAAAAGCTGTGGTGAATCACACCCGCACTAGACCACTAAACAGTGACCATCACCTTTTTAGGGGTCATTTTTGGTTTAGGTTATTGTTCAAATGTAATGAAAATACAACGCTAATCAATAAACAAAAGACTGAGTTTGTAAAAAGAATGTCATGTTTTTAAGACAAAATTAATTTGAATTCAGAATACTAAGTATTCTAAACTTTTTCTGTTTGAAATGACCAGTACTGAAGAACGGCAATTTCATAGGTAAAGACCTATTATTATTATGTTGTCTACTGATAGCATAGTGGCTTGAGCATTTAGATTGTCTCTAGACTTTCATCGGTGTAGGCAATGCAATTGTTTTTGTGCATTAGGTTAAATCTTGAGAGCTAGATCTTCCAAGGGTTAAGTAGATAGGTTAAATATATTTTATTTTGCCCCGAAAAAGCTTAATAGTTAACACACAGTGTACACACTAGTTAATGAAAGATAAAAGAAAGAAAGGAAAGAAAGAGATGCTGTTGCATTACTTTTAGTAATATTTTCCGCGTAGATGCTATAAATCACATATCACGAAATGTCCTTTATTTTTTTCTTATTTTGCCATAAAAATAAGCATGTTATCCATCTTACACAAAGCCCTTTGCCTTTGAGTTGCGATCCCTTATGACTGGTAACAAGCTAACAAGTAATGGGTGTATTTTGCAATCGGGATCGATGGCGAGCGGTAAGTGAGGGGTGACCTTTGTATGGTATCGAGCATCGCCGCGGGCCAGGCGTGGATGTAAACATGGGTTCGATGGGACTAAGGCATGGTGTACACTGAAGCTGATAGCGATATTTTGAATGGAGAACCAAATAGATCCTGTGATTAATCTTTTCCTGTAGGTTTTTTGAAATGTCATCATTGTCCCGTTTCCATCTACAAAGAGACAATTTATGTAGCGTCCAAAGAACATCTTCGCTAATGGCTAAATAAGATGTACGAAAGCCTATATAATAGGGTTGCGTTTGCCCGCCATCGCGCCTGACGTGCAGTCTACGATGGGGCACGCTTACCTTGACAAAATACGATAGGTAATATCCTTCTTCTAGCTTCTAATAGCCTTCTTTATCCCACAGCTTGGAGGCACGCCTCACTAGTTCTCTCTCTAGTAATTCTACTACATATAAATTACGGTAAGTATAGCTGCCACACTGCTGGGTATACCTCTCTCTTGCCATGTGCCTTGTCGATTCTATACTAATCTGATTCTAATAATTATACAAGAGACCAGACAAGACAGTACTCCAACCGAATTTGTCATCGTAAGCCTCTCGTAGCAAATTTGCGAAGGAGGCGAAAAAAACATTCGTGAGTAAAAATTAGGTTTACTTTAAATCATGCACTCATAATTAATATTATTATGTCACAGAAAGGACTTTATTTAACTCAAAAATCATCACAAACAATCTTAGCCACAATGAATATAGCTCCTATCTCGAGTGTTGTTTGAAAAGATTCCCTCAAGACAATGAGACCCGGCTCCAAAGCATAAAATCTAGTAACAAAAGCTCCCTCTCGTAGCTTACACCGCTAAAGCCTGCGTGTATCCATCCTGGCTTAACGTACATTTACATAAAGGACCGGTCGCGGGAGATAGCGCGGCCAAACTCTCGTGTAAGGGCTGCTGAGGCGAAGTTACGCGTACGCCTCTTGTCATAGGAAAAGGTGAACGCACACTTTATTACTTTTTTATTTACTTTATTGCACTCCAGATATATAGCAGTGCATTATGATATAACTGTGATAATTATGTTGGTCATTACATTCGAGGTATTATGCGATAAGGGAGCCGAAAGTGTAATTACCAATAGCGCAAACGTTCCATACAACGATTTTTATCACACTTGTGAGAGGAAAATTCCTTATTAATAATCAACCACACAACAAAAACTTTGACGGTATTAATTATAATCATAATTTATTTATTGCGTAAACTGTACAGAATAAGGTGTTAAAAAAATATTTCATACGTCTCAACAGTCTCGTCCTTATCGAACATACAATAATTATAATTTATATTATATTTGAATTTAATATTTAAAACATTTTAATGTGAATTACGTCATGCAACGAGAGAGAGCTAGTTCCTCCAAGCATGCAACTAATCTAAACAACTATGAATAAAAGTTTATTTATTTGAAAGGAATACGATAATAATTATAACCATTATATAAATATCTAACAGGCATGTCATGTCACTAATAAAAAATATTACACTATGTTAGTTATTTTATCATTAATAAATTCTAATATATAGTAACACTTACTTAGTAATAGATTATTTAATTTTCTTTTAAATATTATTAGAAAAAACTGTATTATTCGGCTATATTAATTATTATAATATTATAGTCCAGGTCATCACTTACCTTCAGGTGAGCTAAATAGATCTGAGTAAAACCAGCAAACATAGCTTGGTATCACAGATTACGCCCCTCACACAAAGGGTCCGGGTATCTGCGTACTGCGTATCTGTTACTTACGCCACCGGCTTATGTCACCTTTCCTGGTCTTATAACTGGGATGTTTACCCAACGACTTTTCCAGAACTTAGAAGACTTTTCGGGGTTGGTTGTATATCTATTATATACGAACGTCTACACAGGTGGATAGGTACTTTACGTGGATAATTTAGTAAAGCATTGTCAAGAGATGATGCAAGTATGTTTTTTATTGTAAATATAGTGATGCAACAGAATTATGTAAACAGTATACTTTTGTTCTACAAAAACGTGCTGTTAGGGCAATCTATGGACTAAGCTATACAGAAGCTATTAGAAAAGTCTTTGCACAAATATAAATATTAACTTTGCACAGACTTTACTTTTCAACCAGCTTCAAAAAAGGAGGTTCTCAATTCGACTGTATGTTTTTTTATATTAAATATTATTTACTCTCGTAAAAACCTTTACAGGTCAAACTTCAGAGGTGGTCACATATAAATTTTATCGAAATCGGTTCAGTAGTTTAGTTTTTAAATCAAAATTACTAGAAAATATGAAGAAGTCATCCAGCTATTCGAAGTTGAAGTCGACTGTATTTTTTTTAAATATTATTATTATATAATAAACCTACTACCATAAATTTGGTATTTAAAAATCATACTATAATATTCTTTCGAGATGGTAGTTTAAAGACGGTTTTTTAGGTTACTCGTTATTAAAGCTGTAATAAATACAACCACTAATTAGATAGGTATAAATATGTCAAAGGAACTAGGCAACCATCAAATTTCATAATTAAATTACAATCTCAAATTATCTAACTATGCTTTTACGAGCAGCGCGTGTATGTGATGTAGAAGCTTGTTTACCCGACCCGGGCGAGGTAGCGATTTATGGGAACTACGATGGCTGACATAAAATTGAGGAAGACGCATAGCTCGCATAAATCTATCAATGTATTCCGGTACCCACTCAGAGAAGGGTGCTCGTGCACTAAGCATGCGTATTATGCCAAAACAAACTTAGCTACAGGTACATAGGTGTATAAGTAGGATCCAGTTATACTGTATAGTCAGACAAAACTAATTAGATCTAATAGTGGCTATCTGTTCATTGTCAACCCAGCATTAGTAGTATTTGCATTCTTCTTTTTGGACCTGGGTTCGACTAAAACTGCATCCAGAACCACTGGAGGATGTGCAGCAGCGTCCTCTCGTTTAATGGTGGTAAGCACACTGCGATTCCCAAGCCATCTGCGGAGCGTGGGGATTATGACAACCCAATAGGGGCTACTACGGGGGAGGCCTTCGTCCATCAGTAGCGTTTTCGGCATTCCACTTTTGGTTATAATTATACTTACTCTCGAAGGTCGATTGGACGATATTGTTTAGCACTACAACTATAGTTGATCTACAATAAATCTAAAAATGCGTGACAATAAAGGAAACTAAGCGCGAGTACTTGACGTTCTTGACGATCGTTATATTTGACATTTAAATATGTAAAATTCGATAAAATTAGCTATATTCTCAAATTCGTCTATTTAATTCTGCTATACCGACACGTCAAATTTAGCGACATATAAAGGTACTCGCGCTGCTGTTTCGAGAGAAAAAGATCGATACATTTTATTGTTCTATCCTTTGATTATATACCCAGCCAGAGCTAGATCCTCCAAGGTTCTATCACTCCACGAAAGGTTAACGCAAGACTTATTCATATTCAAGTGAGTGTATTAAGATTAAAATGTACAAATTAAAACATTTGACTTATTTTAGTGTTATTTAAGACTAATAACAAGTTATACTTGGCTGATTTTGACCGATATTAACCAATAGTGATCTTATTATAAAAACGAGAAATTTGCTATGACCTACACCATTATAATTTAAAAAACTTAATGATCTAAGGGACCACAAACATGCCACATAATTTAAATACCGATTCACTTACTCAAATTCATCATAGGGCATTTTTTTTTGCTGTTATTTTGCACTTAATGTAGCCATGATGAGTTGCCAGTGTTTGCAAGAGTCCCAAATTAAATTAAGAAGAAAAAAACAATTACTGTGTGGAGCATCTCATCAAGGGTCTCAAAGCATAATTTTAAGAAATAAATCCTTACAAATTATAATAATGAGTATTCAATTATTGTTTCATTAATGAATCTCAGCCAGTATAGTATTATATTATCTTTGATCTAATATAAACAAATCCGTTCACAGTCCTTTGTAATAGTGTTTACACGCAGACAATTAATTACACAGACTGATTATCTCATTACCAATTTACACATCCATAGCTAATTCACGTGCCGTTGTCACGGGTCATTACGCCATTACGTGACAGACGACGTACATCGAAAATGCTGACTATGTCTACGAACGCAAACATTAAGCTTTATACATACTTCCTGAACGTGTAATGTAACATGAAAATGAATGCAATTAATTCAAATTCAAATTGCATTATTTTCGACCATAGTAAGTCATAGAAGCAAATTACAAATAATCAAAAATTAAATTAAATGTGTTATATTAACATACATATCAAAATCAGTCAAAATTAATACTTATTCATAAATTAACATATTACAATACAAATGATTTGGTCGGTTGCTTATTATTCAGTACATGAACCCTACAACTTACAGTGGTTCATGTACTAATAGTCAAACCTATTCGCAAATACGTTTCGGATACTGTTGAGGCTGGCCCGAACCCTGCGCACCAGGGATGTGCACCATTTCTGCATGGTCGTGTAGATACAGTTCACGCGGGATTCGGCAAACATCCCCGACGCGCTGCAGTACCTGGTCAGTCCCATCAGCGTTCTAAAGGCATTATTATATTTGTACACGAAGAGCGGGCCTGGGTATGTCCTTAAACTGCAACCAGACCCACCGGAGGACGGGCAGCAGCGTCCTCTTGGTTAACGGTGGTGACCATTCTGCGATCCCCAAGCCGCCTGCCAAGCGTGGGGATTATGGCAACACCCCTCTATAAAGGGGGAGGCCTTCGTCCAGCAGTGGACGTTTTATGGCTGACGACGACACGAAGAGCGCTGTACTGTTCCTGCACTTTCTGCGTATATGTCACCCACAGACTGCTCGTGAAGAAGATAGTACAGAATGCTCTGAAAATAATCATTTTGTCGTCCCCCGAACAACGTGCAAAGATGTGGGCGATCATATTGGCTCTCATAGACAACGCTCTTCGCCACTATCTATGTGGGTTATTCACCAAGTGGACTCAAGGGGCTGGAGACGCGTGTGTCCAGCTGGTGAAACTCAAAATTGGTATCAGTTCTTATTTCGCCATCTGGTCTCGCTAGAATTGAATCTAAATTGAATTGAATCATACGTGTCCAGATAGTGAAAAATATGTTTGAATAACATGTCTGCTATCGTCAACTGGACATTATTCTGCTTTTCTGCATCGTCTTTCTAGGCGAAGGAAAGACGACGTAGAAAATAATACTATGTATGTTTTATCCATTCTTTCTTTTTTTCTTTTTTTGGTTATCAAATGTCCAAGATACTTAAACTGCTACACTCTATTTAGTTCAGTATCATTCAGTATAATAGCTGGTACGGTACCTTGACATTTCCCACTGGTGTATTCCCGTTGTCCCCATTGACGCTGTCCCCATTCAATGGGGACAACAAAAATCAATAAAAATAATTAAAATGTATTCCTGTTGTCTCCATTGACGCTGTCCCCTTTCAATGGGGACAACGAAAATCAATAAAAATAATTAAATGTATTCCCGTTGTCCCCGTTGACGCTGTCCCCATGCAATGGGGACAACGAAATTCAATAAAAATAATTAAAATGTATTCCTGTTGTCCCCACTGACGTGTACCAGTTAACGGGGATAGCGGATCTCAATAAAAAATATTAAAATTTATTCCTGTTGTCCCCACTGACGTGTGAAAGACCATGCAATAAATAATAATATTAATATCGGTCGGTCGGTGCATGTTTTCTTTTTCGGATATAAATGCATAATATGTGTTCTCACTAGGTATGTTTTTCTACATTAAAAACTGGTATGATATTTTTACCCGTAGATGAATTCCGGAGAACTGTAAAATTGGTACGGGACCGGGATAGTACCCAAGATCTCATGACTGTGACGCGCATCTTTTCCAAACGGGTACCACCACAGAAAAGCGAAAACCCTACTTCTTAGGTAGAACGGATGTCACAACAATGTTGTAAAGCAATTGTATGGAAAACCGCTGTCGCCAGTGTCACACATACTCGTATTTGTATAGTAACTACGACGAAAAAATGACAATCATAGGTCACGCGTTTGAAGTAAAACGCTCGAAATACTATTTTGCAACAGATTAAAATTGATCTAATTACGATGCAATGTGGTTTGGTTTCCTACGCGTCTGAGTATTCTCAGTTTAGGTATTTATATTAGAAGAATTGTCATTAAGCGCGTTTACACTTAATTCCGGCTAGCGCGGTCCGTCACATTTCCGTTCTATTCACTTCTCTCATCAGTGGGTACCAAACCAAAAGGTGGGTGGAGTATCCGATTTAATTAAACGTGAGTATTCCCGTATAAATAAAACAAAAATGTGTCAAAGCACGTCAGTTTTCATGAATGGAATAGTTATAAAAGCTGTATTAAAAGGCTTACTTAGACATTACGTTAAATTATACTTCATGTCTCTGCAAGTCTTTACGTATACGCTACGTGTAAGCTACGTCGGTGCTACGTAAGTGCTACGTAAGTGCTACGGCTGCGTGAGGTCTCAGCTCAGATTTGATTAATGGCCTGATCTAGACTCAGGTGTTCAGAACTCCTGATTGAATATTAGCTTCGAGGTATTACAATGACGTATAACTTAATCAGAATAGATTTATAGAGACACAGACGCGACATAGTTTAATCAATTGTCTTCAGAAGCAAACGGGAAATGAAATATATAACAGAAACACTAATGAAGTACATCATCATCAGCCCGGAGACGTCCACTGCTGAACGAAGGCCTCCCCCTTAGACCGCCACACTGTACGATAACCTGCCATTTGCATCCACCGGTTGCCCGCCGCTTTATAATGACGTCGGTCCACCTAGTGTGAGGCCTTTCTACGCTGCGTCTTCCGGTACTGTTACTTATGAGAAATAAAATAGATTTATGATAGATTAGAGCTCTGTAATGTTTAATTAATCGACCTACAGCTGATTATAGGTAGACATATATTTCTTTGGCAATTTTTCAACATTTTTTGCTTAAAATTATAAATGATCGATCTCAGCTATGTGTATTACACATTTAGTATCCTAACCTTAATAAGAACTTTTTACCTAATTGCCTGTCTAAGTTGAAAGCCTCGCTGAATGCCTAGCCTTCCCTTCCCTTGAAACCCGCTGAAGTTGAAACGACCCGACCGCTCTGCAGTCCAACGAGAATTCTCCTTTAAGTTTTAAGTTCTTGTTATCTTCAGTCCTTCGAAGCATCAAACTTTTCAACTCCGGCTGCTATTGTACTGCATTCACGGCGATAAGCCCGCGTCATAAAACTTGGGCCTGTTGTTTATTCAGCGACTCAGCGCTCTGTCCGAATCTAGCCTGCAGCGGAACAGAGATCGGAGTCCTTAAGCCGCTGTACACAATCAGTTTGAAGCTTAAAGCACGTGTAGCGTGCTATAGACTGATTGAAACTCAATGGCGGCTGTGAACTTTGACGTGAGATATCTATATAATTGTAATAATAAGAGATTTGTTTTCACCTGCACCGAAAATGGCACCGTGCAGCCACAATATTCATTTAATTAATAAAAATGCCTGTATAACTCGGGATGATGTAATAATGCTAACGACACCCTGTGCATCTAAATCTAAATCTGTGTGAATAAAAAAACTCACATACATACGTAACATAGATACATAATAAATGAAAACATTACACTCCTTTTTTAGGCAATCGAGTAATTAAAAACATTACACTCCTTTTTATTCGGCAATCGTGTAACAATCGTGTAAAAATGCCTAGGTTCTCTTGGCATGAGACTTCTTTCATCTAAGCCAACTTCAATTGACGCAGGTTAGCTTGATCAGTTTAGCATTATCGTGTATGGAAGGCCTTACAGCGCTTTGAAACGCTGCAGCGGTTATCGGTACCACGCGAGTTACAATGTAAAGTTAGTGCCTAGTCTGAAGTAGTGCAGTTTTCGCCGTTAGTTTTCATTGTTGGCCGATGCCGTAATATGTAAAATGTCGTCAGATTCGGATGAAGATAAGTTTTGTGATCAAAATATTTTGGAGCTTTGGCTTGTTTTCGTTGAGAATATGAGAGAAAACTGCTGTTCTTTGTTTTCTGATAACTGTGAGCATTATTTCAAATAGTCTGTTAAACTTTTGTATTACACAATGCAGAGTTGGTACATATTTAGATTTCTCTACATTATAAAGCCTTTTATTCAAAAGCATTGCATTTATAGCTTTTAAAGAATTTTTAAACGTTAAATAATATACAACGTGTTTTATAATAATGTACATTGAACAAATAAAGTAGGTATTTCAGTCGTCTGTTCTGTTACAAGTAACCACATATACAAACGTAACACAGTAGCTAACATAACATACAGCGTACATTTACAGGGTTACGCGTAACTCCCCAAGGGGGTATCCGCCTTATCGGGGCGGGGGGGCTTAGTAGCCGTAGGAAGTGTCCCCACGGTGAAGCGAAGAGGTACCCGAGGTGGGGCCGCGAAAGCGGCCACAGTGGTGGGGGCTAGGCCATCCAGCTCTCAGCTCTCCATTCCCAAGGGCCACGGTGGTGGCTGGGTCCGGACTTGGTCCGGACATGAGGGCTCTCCACGTGTCCCTCTGATTAGCAGAGGGCACAGTGGAGAGTGAGGAGGGACAACCGGGTGGTGGCCTCATCAAGGCAAGGTGTGTTGTGGTGGGGCTGCGGGATGGGGACAGGCCAGAGGGGCCAGAGCTCCCCATCCCCAACGGCCGAAGTGGCAGGCGGCGGGGCCACTCACCTGACCCGCCGCGTGGAGGCCAGGGCGTTCAGACGTAGGGCCGTCCGGCGCCCATCTCGCTGGCATGGTCTCCGAGGTGGATGCACGATGTATCTGGGTGTTCGGACACATCGTCATCGGTGCGGGAGGAGCTTCGGCTCTCCGTGGTGGGCCCGAAAGGGCAGCGCCGTCGAGGTCGCGTATGAATGCGCAGTGTGGGAACACCGTTGGGTTTTTAGTCGGTAGGGGTGCCATCGAGTCTCACTCTGGCATCGAGTCCGACATAACCCTCCTGCGCCCTGGCAGGAGGGTATGCGTAAGAACATTTCCAAACGTAAAAAAAAAGGGTTACGCGTGACGGTATTGTAAGACGAAAGGAGGCATAGTACTCGTCATTGGAAACACCTTTGGCTATAGTCAAAGTTATTTCTAATGACGAGTACATTGACCTCCTTTTAGAGCCTTATGATGGTTGATGGTGTTTTATACGGCCAAATCAGGATTCGCTAATAATCCGCTGTTCTATACATTTTGTCAAATGTGAATAAAAAAAATCTATCATTTGGTATTCAATGGCGTCTCACAAGCAAAACTATTCGCAGATGGCGCCAGCGGCGGTCCGGATGAGAAAAAAATATGTTTTCTTGTTAATCGCTGCTTATATCTAAAAAAGTGGTGAATTTTGGGAGCGGGCCGAATTTCTTCCGTACGCGGACCAAGTCATGGGCGACCTCTAGTGTTATGATAAATGAAAGACGATCTTTTTCGTATGTTCATATACGAAGAAATTTATATAACTTAAAAATGTATAAAGTGCATGTTGTACAACTGGCTCACGATTCTCTCGGTGCATTAAATCCTGTTTTATTGCTCTTGTCCACAAACTAAAAGTCAACCGTTTAACACCGAACGTACTGGTTTATTCTGTTGGCTTATTATTTTCTTTTGTCTTTGAAAAATACTGGAGCACATCATCAGCCAGAAGACGACCACTGCTGGACGAAGGCCTCTCCCTTAAGGATGCACCGCCCGACGGCTCAAACTCATCGGTGGGCTTGTCTAAAAAGCATGCTCTCTTCATCAAACAAAGTGTGGGAAAGGGAGAAAGAAAGATAAATGAGCGCGCAATTTTGTTCATGTTGACCTTTGGCTGCAGGATTGTGATGAATAAACTACTGAACTAATTTATTCCAACTAAAGCTATTTGAAATTTTGATGGATTAAACTATGCCGCTTGATACATTATTTTAGAGTTTTCGTACTCCTTATGTTATTTATTAACGTCCAAAGTAGCGTTAAGATTGAGCTAATATACAAGATGTTTCCTGGCTCATAACTTCCATGTTTTTTAACTTTTAACTTTCTTATCAATTTACAATCCTAGATAATGAAGAGACAAATCGACATAATTACACAATTCAATTCGTGCTCTTAAACAGCTGAACTTACTACTACTTGCTACTTAACTTACTTGCTACTTGTGGTCTTGGAACTACATCATTTCATATTGGAGTAATATTACTTCCCCGTTTCTATGGAGAAGTGACCGGCTTATTTATTCTTAATAAAGGTTAAGATTGCCATAATCCCCATGCTTGACACGCGACTTGGGGAACACAGAATGCTCAGCACCGTAAACCGAGAGAATGCTGCTGCCCGTTTTTTTGTGATTCAAAATTCCGTAATTTATTAATAATACTGATACATTTGGACCTGGGTATGTCTTTAAACTGCAATCAGACCCACCGAAGGACGGGCAGCAGCGTTCTCTTGGTTAACGTTGGTGAGC
The DNA here is from genome assembly GCA_905404285.2 of Erannis defoliaria. Lineage (NCBI taxonomy): Eukaryota > Metazoa > Arthropoda > Insecta > Lepidoptera > Geometridae > Erannis > Erannis defoliaria. Next base: position 17,558,970 of record FR990070.1, read on the forward strand.
ATTCTGCGATCCCCAAGCCGCCTGCCAAGCGTGGGGATTATGGCCACACCCCTCTATAAAGGGGGAGGCCTTCGTCCAGCAGTGGACGTTTTATGGCTGACGACGACGACTGATACATTTTGAAGAGTGTGCTCGGGTTTCCATGAGCCAACAGTACGATAAACTGTTTTTTTTTTAATTTATTTATGCTGTGTTATTCTACATTAGCTTTCCTTAGTTTGGGGCTAGATGGCGCTGTGTAAAAAATGTCCACCCAATGTTTATTTATTATATAGTCAACTGTCCTAAATAGTAGGCGCAGTTAAAACACGGAACTACTTGTACGTAGGGCGTTCATTATAAAGTGAGAATGAGGTAGAAACTCTTTGGAACCGATAAAAGTAAATACTGGCTGGTAAAGCTGGAATATTGATAAGATTCAAAAATAGGAAATAATTTGAAAATCGTTTGTTTAAAAAAAAATGGAAGTCTTTTGTTTGCATTCTGTCGTAGCGTGTTGTCAAAAAAGGAAAAAAAAATTGCGTGCGGTTATTAAGTATCTGTGCATGAAAAATTTCACTACCGAACGAACTAATCAAGACTTGCAGGATACTTTAGGAGCAAATGCACCACCTTATTCTACAGTTGCTCGTTGGTGTGCCAAATTTAAACGTCGAAGAACATCCACCAAAGATGACCCTCGCTCGGGCCGCCCCATAACGGTAGTGACCGAAGAAATGGTAAAAAAGTCGAGAACATTATTTTAGCAGATCGTCGTTCCATGGTACGTTTTATAGCCGATGAAACAAAGATTTCAACTGGTAGTGTGCATAGCATTTTACACGAACGCTTGGGAATGAAAAAAGTACGCGCGCTGGGTCCCCAGAATGCTTACCGATGCACAAAAACAAACTGGGCTGAACATTTCTCGAGCTTCATTGATAACGTTACAACAAGATCATGGTTGTTTTTTGTCTCGATTGATAATAATGGATGAAACATGGCTTCACCATTACGATCCTAAAACAAAAATACAATCTTTGACTTGTAAATAACCATCATCTCTAACTCCTAAGAAATTTAAGGCGTGTCATTCCGCCGGAAAGATGGTATCTCTTTTCTGGACGGTGTGGTCATGATAGAATATCTCGACCATGAGGCTACTGTAACGGGCTTTTAGTATGCAGCACAAATAAAAAAATTGTGTAACGAAATACGCGAGAAACTATAATCGAAAAATTAAATAACATTTAAAAAAGTTACCGGCAACATACTCATTCTCACTTTTTATAGGACGCCCCTCGTATACGAGTACGAGTATTAAGAGTATTATAGAGCTGGATTTGGGAGTATTTGCAGAGTTAGTTTTGTTGATTGCTCTATAGCATCCGCTCTGAACTCTACAGTAGCGCCTTTTCTCTCGCTGTGTTCCAATTTAATTAGCAAAAACTTTTATGTTTTAAATAGGTTTTTGCGCTCATTATTATGCTAATAGAATGGATGAATCCTGGGTGTTTTAATTACTAATTGTTTAATTTTGCGACGAACCCGCTTTGAGCGGAAACGGATACGGGCGCCTTAACGTGCCGCTTGTTTGAGTTTTATTCGGAATGTTATAAATGAGAGCATAATTCTGAATTGTTTAACGTGATACATATATGTTAGTAACTAGAACACAAAGAAATGATTTAGGTGGCCTCGTCTAGCTGGTTAGATTTAGGCGGCATCGTACCCCAGTCGCTACAAAACACTACGATATTTTTTATTATGCAATGCTACGGCTATTTTCTGGTTTTAAAATAGATAAAAAGTTTGTCAAAGATCGCAAGAAGAAGCGCAAAACTTTATTCAAATTACTGTAATAGTTACGTTTTTCGAAAACTAACTTCTTGTTCAGTTTTTTACTGTTGACGCAAACAAAATACCCTTATATTTGTTCTATGTTTAAGGTATGTTTCTGTCTGTGGCATTGTAGCTCCGAAACGGATGAACCCACACTGCGTTTTTTTCCCGCTAGGTGGCGCATCGTCGATGCGGCCATAGTCAACTGTTGACAGTTGACAAAGGCCGCATCGTAATGTGGCTCATACATTTTGTTGTTTTTTTTTTCTACAATTTAATGTTTTTATTGAGAACCTCCTTTTTTTAAAGTGGGTTGAATAATGCCCATATGGCATTATAAAGAGGTTTGTTCAAAAATCGAACGGGCCACCACAAGCAGAACTAAAAAAAGGTGCGATTAAAAAGAATGTAAAAAAAAAGACGGTGTTTGGTCCTGTGATTGTCAGTGAATTTAATTTCTTTAATTCTTGCAGAAGGTGTGAAAAGTAGAGTGCTCCTCTGAAATAAAGCATATCTTCGTCTTGGGCAGCTTGAACCCCTCGCTTCGCTCAGGGCTCTATATAACTGCCTCGCTTCGCTCGGGAGTTAATTCTATAATCCCTCGTTACGCTCAGGGTTCAACTGTATGTTTTTTTTTTGTATGTATGTTACGCGATTACTCCGCCAATCATGAACTGATTTTGATGTTTTTTTTTGTTTGGTAGGCAATACTTTAGAGGTAGTCCCATATACATTTTATCGAAATCGGTTAAATAGTTTGGTTTTTAAATCAAAATTAAAAGAATATATGAAGATGTCATCTAGGTATTCGAAGTTGAAGTTAGTTGTATTTAAAAAAAAGGCGTATTATTCTTTGGAATAGATTATTGACAAAGCCGTCATCAAGCGCAGAAACATTATAAGCAGCCATTGAAACAAAGATACTTGATTTTGCCACATCCGGACCGCCGCTGGCGCCATCTGCGAAAAGTTTTGCCTGTGGAACCTCATTGCTTTAAATATATTTTTTTACTCAAGGTAGTTTTTTTAGGTAGGTTTTTTTTACTTGATCGAAAGTGAGCAAATAAGATTCAATTCTTTTTCTCGTCGATGATGACTTGTGAATAAACCAACTTGCAACTGGGCCAGCGTGATGAATATGGCTATAGAAATAATGAGAATAGACCGCTGGGTCACCCTTGAAAACTATGACAAAATGTATTAACTTTATCACTTTATTCACCTCACTTTATGACAAAATGTATTAACCAAAGCGAAGGTCTCTGAGTCTAAGGGGGCAAGTCAGCGTTTGTATTTTCGGCGTTTTATGTACTAATGTATATTTATTCGATGATAACTTGCGACCCGTCAATCCGATCTTATACCGGCTGTTAGTTTGAACACCGTTATCCTTCTAGGATATCATTGTACTCATCATTATGAACAACTTTTACTATGGGGCCAACCGTGAAATCACGAAAAGAAATCGGTAGTTCCATACAATTTTTTTATTGAACTTGAACAAAATGTATGGAGTAGCAGGTTTTTTTGTTGCTATTTCAGGATTGGCCCCATAGTAATAGTTTTTCATAATGATAAGTACAATGAAATCCTTGAAGGATAACGGTGTTCAAACTAACAGCCGGTATATCAACTACTAAATTATATATTAACGGCAGACTAAACAATTGTGTAATAAACTGTCTAAACTATACCTACCTGTAACAAGGTATAGTGTCGCATTTATATTATAGCATCATGGCACGGAAGTGACAAATTAGCTTGTAACTCATTTAGCTGCAACCTCTGCGCCCTCTCGCGGGAGCAGTAGTGGAATAATTAGCACTCGCATTAGGACTTGGCAGACGCAGTCACAATTAGCATCCTAAAATTAAGGCGTAGTTTCTCTATAAAAACTAACGTAGCTTTGACACATATTCTTTTAATTACGGGATGACTTCGTTAATAATAATAAAGGGTTACACAAAACGGTAGTATTGAAATAAAAGCAGGTAATTTTACTCATCATTGTAAATAACTTTAACAAAATATTTGACCGTAAAGTCGTGAACTGAAATAAACTGCTGATTCCCAGAAAAAAATTCTCATTAGGACGCCGTAGCGGGTCGGGGCGCATCGCAAAAATCCGCCTAGATCGCTTTCATACATTTTAAATGATCGCTCACTATGCCGGGCCGCATTGGGTCGGATTATTTCGCGACGGAAACCGCGATGCGATGCGGCCCGCCTCGCTGCACACCGCTGCGTCTCGGCGTACTGTGCGATACTTCATGTGAGTTAATTGAACTTGAAAACTGTCAATGCGCTGCAGCCCGGCACATCGTTTTTTTTCGAAGGTTGGCTATATATTTTTACACTGACAATATATATTTTTTCAAATACTACCCACACACTTTATGGCACACAAAATTACGCAAATGGGGAGTTGTCGTACAGTGTATCAGTCTAAGCGGGAGAATTCGTTTAGCAGTGGACGTCTCCGATGTTTATGTATGTACAGGGCTAATTGTAAATTGTAATCAGTTATAGCATCCTTTTAAGGGCATATGTGCATCAAAACAAACAACTTTTACTATAGGGGCCAACACTGAAATCGCAAAACAAAAAACAGCTGAGCCATACATTCTGCCCATGGTCGATGAACTTTTTGTATGGAACAACTGATAATTTTGCTGCTAAAAGCAATCTCTTTAAGGCAACCTTAGGATGGAGAGAACTTAAGCTTTTAATACAAGACGGCGTTGCGATGTTTAACTTCACCGAAAACCCAACGACAATCTGACCCGTTCAGCGTAACTCCCATTATATTCACATAGCATCGTTAATATTACGGCCTTATTACGTAAGAAAGTTCCATGTATTCGTAGAGGCGTTTAAGTGACGGCGATATACATAAGTTACAGAAGCCATGAGCGTAAACAATGCAACTCTATGACCGCAACTTAACTATGAGGAAGTTTAATCACGTTATGTTCATAAGCGTATAACTGTAAGCTTCCTCGACCGCAAGGGCCCCAAACTTACGGAGCACAACTTAAGGCCCCGACTGAGCCCCCAAGCGTTCCTTGCACCTCTTATTACGTATTCTATTAAAGAGGAAGGACTAGTGATAATTACTTTGTATGTATGTTAAGGGCTCTGTTAACACTCAAAACTTTTTGATTATTATAATTATCTTATTCGTATAGCCAAGGAATTAAATCAGATGCTGGTTTTCCTAGATATATTCTAGATCACAAGGTTAGATGGAATAGATATCTTTTAACGACCGGTTCCAATAAGCGATCTCAATCCATTTTTACCGTTCTCAAATCAGAACTTGACTGCCTTATAAGTAGCTCAGTTGGTAGCATGTCTGCCTTCAGAGCTGTAGCAATGGGATAAGGAAGACTGTGTGACTGTGTATACCAACAACTTTATAGACAGGAAGTTTTCCTGCATTCAAAACTTTTCTCATTCTAAAAGCTTTAAAATAGCATCTAATTAACTTAATAAACCCATAAACACTATTCCCGAAACGGAAATATCAGGCAAAAAGCAGTTCAACCAAGGATTGTGGCATATATCGCGGCGTGGCACGCATGGCATGTGTGTGCGCGATGCAACCTACCGACAGAGTAGAGTAAACCACTCAGAAGAACAACTGCGAACAAAAACAAGGTAAAAACATCACAGTGTCTGTTATAAAAATGCTAAGCGCCTTAACTATAACTACGCCAGGGCCACGATTCAAAAATAAGGCTCCAGGTCTTTTACTGTTTCACTACAATGTCCTGAATGTATGCATTGCAAGCCTGATTTTGCCATTCACTAAGTTCTGTAACTAAGTCTAGGCCTTACTTAAAAACGTAACTTAAGTCAGCAAAACTAATTTAACCTCTGTGCAATACAAAATGAATTACGTAGGTAGTACTAACTAACCTCATCAAACTTTAAGCAGTGTTTTTAGGTAAAGTGCGTTTACAAGCAGTTTCCATGCGGAAATCGAACTGAAAAACTCAAAAGCGTAAAATTTTACCAATGAGCTAACAAAGCTGCTAAATTTATAAAAACACCATAAGAAAAATGGTAAACAGTACATTAATGTGAAGTCTTCAATATTTAATTTAAAGCTTTGTTGTTGACGTTTTGCTTTGAGTTTGTATTGTGCAACTAATCTATTTCTCTGTAGGTTATTTCCTCTTTGATTCAACGATAAGCTCGCATGTTCGTAATGAAGATGTTGCGGTATCAATTTTACTTTTTGTAAGTCGTCAACTGAAGATTGGTTTCCCGGCCTATCTTTTTAATAGAGTCGCTCTAATGGGCTTAGTTTTATAGCCGATTTCGTAACAGGAACTAAAGCATTATGAAAATTCATTCAGGATTTATTGACTCAATTTTTTTAAATAATAATACGCTTTTTAAAAAAAATGCAACCGACCTCAACTTCGAATACCTGGATGACTTATTCATATTTTCTAGTAATTTTGATTTAAAAACCAAACGACTGAACCGATTTCGATAAAATTTATATGGGACCACCTCTTAAGTATTACCTACCAAACAAAAAAAATACATTAAAGTCAGTTCATAATTAGCTTACTCCGCTAACTCACGTAACATACATACAACAAAAGAAAAAATACATACAGTCGAATTGAGAACCTCCTTTTTTGGAGTCGGTTGAAAAGGAAGGATTTTTTTTTCCTTGTTTATTGCTGTTTTAAGTTATCCGAAGTGACTAGAAAATGACACAAAGAAAAATTTTAACAGTGATTTACAGACAACTACCAAATTCTACAGAGCTTTCTTTCACGACGCTTAAGTGTATGAAAGTTTAATGGTCATTCATAATCCAAAATTCAAAGAAATGATCTCATTATCAATTTCATGAGCTAACAATAAAGTAAAAGTTGCGGGTAACGCCAAATCATCGTGAAGAATTTCTAACACTGGGTGCTATTTATCAAAGTGCTATTCCGTGAATACAGGCTGGCAGCTTAATTTCCTACTATCAGGGATCTTTTTGTCCCATTTCGCCCCATAGCGGTGGTTAACCTTGACTTTTTATGGAGACAAATCTCCTTATATTTTATGTAACACAACAAAACACCACAAAAGCGTCGCCTGACGTTAAGCCGTGGCTCGTAAACGCTTTAAATCTAAACCGTGAGTTTGCAAATCTTTTGTTATTTATTTAAAGGAGACTAGAATTTTTCATACGCAGTTTAGCTGTTTTGGTCATTTCTCTTTTGGGTGCCTTTTTATGGTGCAATTTTGCGTAACGATGTCGGTGTAGTGAGGTACGATACATTTTGGTTTCAAGTAATTATTACACATTTTATTGCAATACTACTGAGAAAATACCTTTTCAATAGTAAGCAGGTAAAGTTTGTGTATATAGGCTTTTTGCCATTTATTTAATCGCCAAGCAGTAGTGTGAAAGCATTATACTCTGTCTCGGTTTGAAGGGCAATGCTACCAGAGAAATTACTGGGCATCTAATATCTGAGGGGGACGAGCGCAGTACCGTACAGCACAGGATTGTATTCGCACGTTCATAATTCTGGCACGGCACTGCTAACGTCACGCTCGTGTCGTAGCTCGATAGAATAAAAAAAAGGCTGAGTACCCAGTGTCAGAGTTAACGTGCTGCCCAAAGGCAACTGGACCAACATTTAACGTGTCATCCGCCCACGTTAGCGCTCAGGTATAGAGATAACGGGAGAAGACTCATATAAGCGGTCCCACTATAGAGAAGCTACGCCACGAGCGTCACTCTTTTTTGATAGTGTGTTTATTGCACTAGTCTAAAAATTTCAAGAGCCAAAAGCCGGTTTGGAATGGAATGCCAGTGTTTTTCGTGTTATTTCTAGGAAATATTTGATTTTCAGCACTTTTTATATATATTTTTAAACACATAGTTAAATAATATTGTCGATGAAATGATATTACTATTATTATCTTAGAGTAGGTGCTAGCTACCCAAACTCCGAGGGTGTATTTTAGTAGAGCTATTCTATAATTATCTACGTTTATATGATTTTTGTAACAGCTAGTAAAGCTAGAAAGCAGCTGCAAGATTAGGCACGATAGTCTGTATAAATTTCATGAGTGTATTGTGTTTCATTCCTTCCAATACTCCCCAGTATAAAATGCAAAACTCAAAAGCAAAGTTTATAAGATGTCGCTTCGCCTCTTAGATCGAGATTGCATAGCGAATGGAAGCTGTGTCTGACGTACACTGGCTTAGAATGTAAAGCGCACATATCTTTGTACGAGGCTTGCACGGTGACAAAAGAACCAAATAGAAAGGTAACTTTATTTATTTTTGTTAGAAAACTAACTAAAATAATACGTTCTACCACGTCAATTTTTTTTCATAATATCAAGTGACGAGATGAGCAAGACGTTCACGTGGTAGTAAGCGTCACGCCTGCCACTAACAATAGCAGTAAAACAATTGTGAACTTGCGAACACAATCCTGCGCCGCACCGCACTGCGCTCGTCACCCTGAGGTATTAGATATTAAATCTCTTCATACACAGTAATTTCTCTGGTAACATTTCCCTTCAAACCGGAACACAGTAATGCTTGCACACTACTGCTTGGCGGTTGAATGACTCTTCAGTAGAGTCCGACCATTACAATTATACATTCTGTAGGACCTTGCACAATTTTAATTAGCTTGTATACTTATTTATGAGTAACCGAACTACCTGTAGACCTGAGTATGTCCTAAAACTGCACCCAGAACCACCGGAGGTCGGGCAGCAGCGTCCTCTCGGGTAACAGTGGTCAGCATTCTGCCCAAGCCACATGCCAAGCGTGGGGATTATGGCAACCCCTCCCTATTAAAGGGGGGCCTTCTTCCTGCATTGGACGTCATTTAACTGAAGACGACGAACTATACATATGTGTATAATTTCAATAGTACCTATGACTTTAACGTAGATGAACTTATAAAGTTATTGTTCGATTCTGACTTTATGGGCTATATTTTTTGTACCTAGAAAAACCTTGTTTATCTTTAATCCTATCCCAAACCTGATAAAACATCTAGGCTCAGAGCTGTACCTAAATAAATAATGGGAAATTTCATAAGACTAGAAATCGGAACACCTCTCTAGAGAAGTACTTACTCTGGCAACCCAGCTATTTTATGAAAGGGTTGCAAGCAAGGGGATGAAAGTGGGTTATCTTCGTAGTTGTGGGTAGCTTCACCTGAAGGTTTACTTTGACCGCAGGGACATTGGGAAATAGTGTTTAGAAAGTTCTAAGTTGTTAGCTGTAAAAGGTTTACATAAACATTAGACCATACCATTTTTGAGTTTCACCAACTGAACACACGCGTGTCCAGTCCTTCGAGTCCAGTTTGCGAATAACCATTTTACTCGTACGTAAACAGATAAAAAAATTAGCCTCGATTATTAATATTCGTTTGAAAGCTTTCATGTTTCCTCAGAAATTGTTTCTTTATAACCCCCGACACAAACAGAGGGTGTTCTAAGTGTCACGTGTGTATTTGTGTATCTGTTCGGAGCATCATAGCTTAGCATAATCTTAGCTCAACGGCTGGACTGATATGATTTAGTTTTTCTTTTGTTTAAAAGGTTAATTGATCGACAGTGTCCTCAGTTAAAACTCAAGAGAGTCGGGGTTATTAAAAAATAATAATTACTCATAATTCTATAGTTATTCTTTATTAAAGATATTATTATTGTAATGAGGTTTTTGGGTTCATCGTCAGCCAGAAGACGTCCACTGCTGGACGAAGGCCTCCCCCTTAATAGGGAGGGGTTGCCATAATCCCCACGCTAGGCAGGCGGCTTGGGGATCACAGTCTTCCGGTGGTTCTGGATGCAGTTTTAGGACATACCCAGGCCATCTTAGGTTTTTGGGTTAGCATTCAATAAGATTCTTACCAAAGAAAGATTAAAGATGTTGAAAATATTAAGTACCTATCGAATATGCGAATGACTACAAATGTGTAATTGTGTATTATTATTAGAGCCTTTTCCGTAACTTTTATACTAGAACCATTAGACTATTTATGTTTGTAAATATTTACTACTCATATCATACCGTTAGATAGATGCTGGAACTGATTGAATAAGGTTACCAAAAATTCTAATTATGTTCTGGATTAATTTGTTTGAGCTGAATACCCGGCGAAATAATTCATATCTCATTTGAATAAATAATTTCAAAACAAGAATTATACCGCACCACATAATTGCGTTCTCTAATTTAGGAGCGGAATTTAGTCCGGTTCACAAATTGATTCAAATAAATCTTATTTTGATGAAACAGTTCCATTGGAAATCCATTAATTGATTCATCCGCGCTTGAGATTCAAATTGTAAAGGCGATAGAATTAGGCAAGGTGGCGAACATCGGTTTACCTTAAAATACTAGCGAGATCAGCAAAATGGCAGTCAAACGCAAGAATATAATATATTTTTTTAAATACACTTAACGTCTATTACATTAGTTAACTATACATCACATCATCAGCCAGAAGACGTCCATCATTGGACGAAGGCCTCCCCATAATAGAATAGGGTCGCCATAATCCCCACGCTTGGCAGGCGACTTGGGGATCGCAGAATGTTCACCACAGTATCCGAAAGGACGACGAAAATATTCCAAAAACTTCACCATCGCGTGAACAACTTTTCGATTGATATTGTAGTAAAGTATACTCGAATTTACGCGCTGAACTGTCAAAATGCTCGTTCGCACTCGCAAAACGCTTGAAACGACCAATCACGAGCGCCAACGTTTTCACTTTCGAGTGAAGTTCTTGTTCGATGGTCGATAGCGACGACGTAAAAAAACTCACACTCACATAATTCTGTTTGATATGTTTGAAACTAGGTGGCGCTGCTCTTATTTCATACAAATTGTAGTTTACGTTAACGTGAACAAATACTTAGGTATTAGGTTACGCTCTTGGAAAATCTCGGCACTAGGCACTCTGGTTTTAGAACATACACAGGACAGGCCAGGCAACATTACATGCCATACGCGCATAATAATTTGAGTTAGATATAATAGTTAAATATATTATGAAAACTGACGTGGTTCTGACACATTTTTGTTTTATTTATAAAGAGTGAAAACAGAGCCCGACGCGCGTGCAGCTGCGTCCTGCTTAGCACTCACTAAGCAGGACCTGCTAAGCAGGACGCAGCTGCACGCGCGTCGGGCTCTGTTTTCACTCTTTGAAAAAGGTCACCGGATGTGATCGAAACTATAGTCGGAGTATCCGATTTAATTAAACGTGAGTATTCCCGTATAAATAAAACAAAAATGTAGTTAAATATAGTTTGACACAAAATGTGGCAATGTTATTACTATATTTTTATTAACTATATTTATTATATATGTCGCAATTGAGTCGTATCCGGGACGCCAGCGCCACCTGGTGGCACTCGATGGAGTCGGTGACGTGCGCGCCGTCGATCGGTGACTTCACTTTCCCATTGGCGAGCGGCGCGTGCGGTGGACTGAACCATCGCGCGTTCTGTGATACGTACCTATCTACAACTTATCTGTGCCTACCTGATTACTGTACTGTTAACTTCTGTGAAGATTATAATTTGATTGATTGTACGAGCTTGTTTTCTTCATCCGACACTACCCACCGACGACGCCCACTGCTACAAGGATCAACGATGAGTGCTGATGATGATGGCGAAAGGACCCTCCTCCTCCGTCATATACAAAAATATTATATTTATATTTACTGTTCCTTGTTGCGTTGTGTTGTTGTACTAGGCCAAAATGTCACAAGCCTTTACTAAATTTAAAACTGTCTTACAAATTATAATATTCAGTTCATTAGAAAGCCTCGGTACCTGCAACGAGCGTAAATAAAAAGCCTAACAAGCACCACTACGATGCGACGAAATAAAAAGTTGCGAGAGTCGTCTGAAAATTTCCACTTCGCAAAACTATAAACAGTATAACATACCAAGTCTGCAAGTTACGTCAGCAAGTTTTTTCAAATCGACAGGCTAGGTGTTTGATCACAACTCATCTGATTTTAAGCGTCGATGCGTTCAAGGGTGGTACAAACCTGGGCCCATACCGCGTCGTCTAAAAACCATGATGGTAGGTTCAGCCGCCGACGCTGCACGACTTTGAATTTTGTCCCTCGATATACGGTTTGTGGTCGCGCAGCGTCGGCGGTTGAACCTAAAGAGAATGGTTTTAACATGTCATAGCACGACTGGCCTGGAATGGTTGCTGGTTCTAAAGTGTAGCTGACGGCACACCACCGCCACCAACACCACCACCTGGCAATTGGCGACAGATTTTAAACTTTAAGTTGCTAGATGGCCAGCAGAATACTAAAAGTATTCCCTACCACCTGTACCCCTACAGCAGCACCTGTACAGCAGTTTTCTCACAATGTTTTTCTCCCTCTAGCACCCAAGCTCGTTATTGGGGATTAAACGCACTCGCATGTCGTAATGAGTTCTTCAAAATTTACGCATAGATTGTTAAATTGCATACCGATTCACACTTTTTCGATTTTCGAAACGCATGGTTTTTCGGCGAAGGAAAATATAAACGTCGAGCCCCATACTGCATGGCCACTAGGCCGATCAGATAGATAAATATAATACAACTAACTAGTGGCATGAAAATCACAGCGAGACGCAATGCTATCATCGCTGTATATTAGCACTTGCCCATCCTCTAACCTTTTTTTTTATATAATGCTTGCGCTTTATTGCCATCTTCGTGGCGTAGCTTGTCTAGGTGATTCTAAACGATCACCGATGTTAAGCAACGGACGGTCCGGTCAGTCTTCGGATGAGTGACCGTGAGTGGCATTTATTTCTGATTGCTACCATGGGTCGGATGACACGTTAAATTGTTGGTCCCGGTTGTTTGTTCTAGTTTCTATAACAACAACTGTCAGCCATGTCAGAGGCCTCCGGGCGGCACATTAATTCTGACACTAGGGCTGGCCACTCAGCCTATACGAACTTACTTACTTACTTAATTGCCATCTTGCCTGTTGTCAAGCGAAGATGCAGTGTACGATGGAGCACGCTTAACCAAGAAAAAACCGATTCACCCACCACTTGGTCACGCAGATTGGCTTTGACTCTTGCAACTTGCAAGTTGCAATATATTCTGAGAAGTTATTGCTAGTGTATCCAATTTACAGGACCACAGTTAGAATAAGTAGAATTTTATCAAATTTAGCGACGTCGTCGCATTGCGAGTGCAAATTGAGTGTTCATTCCGACTGGAGAGTGCACACTCAATTTGCAATTGCGATGTTACGGAGCAAATCTAGTGTAACATTTATCACAGTTTACGGAATACAACTACAGCAAATAACACTAAAAGGAATGATATTTTTCTTTGAAAAGAATAACCAGAGATATTTGTTTTGTTTTTTACGAAGCAATAACGTTTACTTATTAACATAAGTTTAGTATTTCTTACAGCACTCTTCATTTTACAAAGATAACAATGAGATAATAAAAAAAATAACTAAATGATTAATTTTGAGTTTGTTCATTTTAGTCTGTAATGTTGTAGTCGATTTGCTTCTCATCCTGAGTCGCATTAAAACCGAAGTGAGATTCATCGAAAATTGTTTTATGCTATTACATATAAAACCGCATCTTGGTTTAACACAAGGTAAGATAGCAGTCAAACGCGAGTTTATTAACAAAAATCACTAAAACTATACACATAATTATACTGCACAAACATTTATTGTATTTTTAACATGTTATTTTGCATGCTGCAATTGCTGCTGTTTTTGCTGCATCCCGAACCACTGGAAGACGCGTCCTCACGGTTAACGATCCTTCGGCAAGCATTCTGTGATCCTCAAGCCGCCTGCCAAGCGTGGGGATTTTGGCAACCCATCTACTGGCCGATGTTGAGATTTTGATCTAAACGCCCTCTGAATGAGTAAAAGCGGCTAGGCAAATAGGTATCTCCTCTTTTCCCAAGTTTGAAACATATCAGGTGGACAAAAATACACCCTTTTATCAAAACATATCGATGCTCTGGCCAAGTTACGTCGACTGGAAATCTAGAAAACGATACTTATGTACTAAAAGCTAGACAGACATCAGATCATGTTCCTAGTATTATTTACTCGCCATCGGGTATTGATCTACTGGCCACGCAATGTTAGTCTATTTTATTTACCGACATCTTTCCTGTCTTTGTTTAGATAGTTGTTATAATGAACATACAATGAACTATACAGGCTTGCTGGTAAAATATTTTTCATATTCATGGTAGCATATGATAATTCAAGGATACACATTTTTTTAAGAAGTTTGATATCATTTTTGGCAAAAGTTTCCCCATTTCCTTTCATCTAACACCATGGAGGATAAGGAGTTGCGATGAGCGACTTGCAGCAGATCCTATTTTGCGGACGGAGTGTGTGACGTCATACTTATTTGCTTGTCTGCTAACGTCCGCCACGCGTAACGGTCATTCAAACTTACATATTAGACGTACGACTTTTTATGTTTTTACCCAGTAACAGTAAAAATGAAATAAGTTGCTCTGTTTCTTTATTTAAAAATGACCGAAGGAAAAATTCAGATGACATGATTGGCATCTAATTTCATTCGTAAGTAATTTTATTTCTACATAATATATAGTGATCCGTTATATAAAATTTAAAAATGCGACATCTAGCGTGATATTAAGAAATTAAGTGTCAATTCAACTAAGTGTTAGTTCACTAGTTCGATTCTCAAAAACTTTTCTTGAAAACCGTTAGATGGCAGTACAATTTGCCAGTCCTCACGCGAACCTACACCTCCCCGCACAGTCACGCGTCACGTCTTTCTAAGGAAAAATCCTTTGATTACATCTCTGCTTCTATTACTCTGTGTCTAACACGGTCTATTATAAGCTGGGACCAGACCAGACACGTTAAATAGGGTGGGTAGATGAATGATGCTTATATCGTTGAAACCAATAGCTTTGGTGAAGAATTTAAGTAAATATAGTATGTTTATTGAAAAAAATATTTAAATCGGTTAATAATGTTCTGATATATGAGTTATTGAGTGTTTAAAGTTTTTGTTAGAGGCAACTCTGTCCCTTTCCCACAAAACAAAAAATGACGTCACGCCTTACTTGTCAGAATAGAATTTATATGGCGTACAGAGAAGTGACGTCACGATTTGCTGTTTCGCCTGTCTGTCTAGCATGATATTAAAATGCTTATAAGTTGCTTATTTTTGATCATATTTTCATTTCGTTTTCATTAATCAGATATATTTGTGGGCCACATTTTAATAGGACAATAAAAAAAAAACAGTCATCTAGCCTATTGTCCCACCATTCATTTGGGGCCTTCCTGTATCCTATAATATATAATTAAAGTCCCGTCTTCAGTCAACCTCATATGATATGAGTCATATCCAGGGTGACGAGCGCAGTGCAGTGCGGCGCAGGATTTTGTTCGCAAGTTCCCAATTCTAGCACTGCTACTGTTATGGGCAGGCGATAAGCTTACCACTAGGCAAAAGTGTCGCTCGTCTCGTTGTTGCCTAAAAACCTTACCAAAAAGAATGATTTGGTTCACAAAACAGTGATGGGCGATGAAACGATAAAATTATAAATGTAAACATAATACAATACAATAAATAAATAATAATAATATAAGAGATAATAAAACTTGAAGAAATAAGTGATTTCCAAAAAATGGGCTCTACGCGGGCTACTATCGTGTTATCCCAACAAGGGACTTTTCAACCTACTTCAATAAGCTTTTAAAAAAATACAACCTACTTCAACTTCGAATACCTGGATGACATCTTCATATTTTCTAGTAATTTTGATTTAAAAACCAAACTACTGAACCGAATTCGATAAAAATTATATGGGACCACCTCTAAAGTATTACCTACCAAACAAAAACAAGAATCATCAAATTCAGTTCATAATTGACGGAGTAATCGCGTAACATACATTCGAATTGAGAACCTCCTTTTTTGAAGTCGGTTGAAAAGGGCTTTGATTAAAAACATTGAGAGTATTTTTTTTTTAAGTGAGGTAAAAATAAGAGTTCTCTAAAATCACCGACTCGACACTGTAACTATGAGATAATTTAGAAATTAACTAAATAAATAAAAGGCACCTCTTATGTGACGAACAAAAAATCTGTGATAATTTTTTGTATGACCATATCTACGTTGAAAGCCTTGTTATGCAAGTCGGGCTTATTTACAAGCATTAAAAATAATACACCATGTGGAACTTGCTTATAAGGTTCTTTACTGTATCTTTTTTTGTTTGTATTTTTGGTGTACCTAATATAGAGTTCCTATTTATCTAATATCATATCACGAGTCACGGTGTGAACGGGCTAACAGCGGTAACATCAGCAAATTCTTGCGTCCGTAAAACGGCGCAACACTCTCCACGCCAATTCCACAAGAGAGATATCGCACTTGCCACATAAACACATAAACCGTGCATTTAAAACTCCACAACGACTTTTATTTGAGTGGAACGAGGCACATTTTATTTCGCATTTTGGCCGAATTCCAGCCGCCTCATGCCTCACGCCGCCGGCCGCCTCATATTGTATTGCAGTTTGACGCGAATCGGGCCCATGCTTAACGCACTGCCGCTACTGTGGAACAACATTGTATGCCGTTGAAACTGATACGATTAAGCGGTCAAAGGGAAATCATTTTATTCGATGACAACTGACAACAGAAATGCATTTCAGCCACTGACCTATATAATACAAGTACGCTCGACTAAATATTGTCTAGGAAATTACAGTTTAATTGTGCCGATTTAATGTGCGCCTCGGAGCGTCTCCGGCACTAAAATTGACATAATAGTATTGCAAAATATTAGTTCCATGGACGCTCACACTGCTATCCGTTGGCTATCCGCGCTAAAATGGCGAAAATCAAATGGCTTCAATTTGCTATCGACAATATGAAGTCCAGCGTACTAGTATTATCTTGGAGGATCTAGCTCTCTATATAATCAAAGTGTATTATAGAGGCCAGCGATTTCAGCTCGAATCTGAAGGATGTAGAGCTTTTTTTAAATATAAGTATATATATTTATAAGTTTTTTATTACTAGCTGCGCCTCGATGTTTGCGTAATGAATTTGAATACTTATTTGCTTTGGGTCTTGGTGGTATTCGTCTCTGTATCTTTCTATTGCATCTCTGATACTTGATTAATTTTATCTATTTACTTAGACGATTTTTCTCCGTCTAGCGGTGAACGTTTTCTGGCTGTGTTTTATATTTAAATGTAATAAACTAACAAACTTATAATACCTTTTTTTAATATATTTTTTTTTTTTTTATATTCCTTAGGTATTTATCACAACCTGCAGTAAGCTGGCAAATTGAGAGAGAGAGAGAGAGAGAGTCCAGATCCTCCAAGGGCAAATCAACCGAATGATTCAATACACGTCAGAATAAGAGTATACTAGGCTGTTCCGTAAGTTTTTAGCCAAAGAGGTTTTATAAATACGTGCCAATTTTTTCAATTATTTCAATATCAACCTCCTTTCAAAAATCACTAGCCGAATATGATAACTTTTTTATAATATTATATTTTTTTCGGCAATGCTTCGGTCTTCATTTCCCAGTATATTACTCTGCTCTATGGTCTTCATTTGTCAAAAAGAGAACAGCAACGAGCCAACCACCCGTAGCTTCGTGCGAATTTTTGACCTCCTACAAGAAATGTATGTATTTCAAAGCTGGTTCCACATAATGAATAAATATATAGAGCTGTCAGGAGAGTATTATGAAAAACTTGAAATACAAAATATAATCTATAGACTTACTAGTTTTGGTTTTAATTACTAATAACTTACGGAACAGCCTACATACCTATACAATATTGGTTCACAAGTAGCACCGCAAACAGCAAAAGTACTTGGCAGGCGTTTAAATGAAGGCTTAAACCCACAATTCGTGCCATGTAACTAGCCCATAAATAGCGTTTACAGGCTTTAAACGAAGTGTAAATCGTCTCAATAGCCACAAATTCACAGCCGGTACCACGCTCAAGTGCATTTTGAACGCAGCGTAACAAAGCAACGTTGTAAATAGACCGCTAGTTTTCTTGAGCTCGTTTTCTTTGTGTTCGGAACGATGCGGCAATGTACCTCTCGCGGCGAGGGACGTCCACATCAAGCTCTTTATTACTTGAGGAAATGTTTGGTATAATTTTCTTTTCCTTTACAATGCATAGTCGGTTCCGGCGTGTTTGCCGACGGTGCGGTCCCGATGCATTAAATATTCAAGCAATTCGTACGTTTCTATTGTAGCCCGCTCCTGTATACCTTCTGGAAGTTTTGTCTCTTTACGGAGTCGGTCAGCTTTCAAACGTAATTCTTAAAATTTCACTTGCATTATCGCGTGCACATATCCTAACGCATATTATAGTTGATATGACTGTTTTAAATCTTTGCCTGAAAAAATATTGCCTTTTAACATTGAGTTATTATCTAAAGAGTCACAATCTCTAAGTGAAAACATTCAAAAAAGGTCCGAGTGCCATTGTACATAGTATTAGTTACGTACATTATATAGTTCACAATTGTTTGAAGTTAGACGTTATATCGCTTTTATAGTGTTCAATGTATGCTTGAGCGCTTGTGTATTATCGTAGTTCAAGTCGTTCAAAAAATCGGCGCACTGTATAACGTGCCCCGAGTTTTGGCGCGGACATTTTTTTGCATGTTTGTGACTCTATTGTTATTAGCTCAATGCCTTTTAAACATATTTAAAAAACAACAAATTATTAAAAGTTATGGGGTAATCGTTGTGAGGCATGTAATGTTGTTGTTCATTAAAGTTAGGCCTGTATACAATACACGTCACCAGTCACCACTGCACAGAGAGCCAGTGATGTTTTTGTTTGGCGCGGCACTCCTTTAATTTTCGTCCTTATCTTTACGACGCCGTAACCCAGTAATATATCCCGCGTATTATGTAAATGGCCGCTCCACGATAATATTTCATTAAACGAAATCACGAGCGGTTCTAAATTCACATAACATTATCCACAGGTAGAGGGTAGGCTTTTAGAGTTCCGTACGCGAAGGGTGTAGCAATTGAACCTTTACTAAGCATACGTCGTCTCTGTGTCTGTCTCTCTGACCTTTTATTAGGTTGCCCCTAACCGTAATAAGCTTGGGACCACCTGCCGTAATAGATGAACCTGGGTATGGCCTAAAACTGCATCCAGAACCACCGGAGGACGGGCAGCAGTGTCCTCTTGGTTAGTGGTGGTGAGAATTCTGCGATCCCTGCCAAGCGTGGGGATTATGGGAACCTCCTCAATAAAGACGAAGGCCTTCGTCCAGCACTAGACGTTTTCTGGCTATGGATATGTAATCGTAATAAGCAACCATTTATTCATCCTTACTTAGCATTAAACGTTATTTTGACGAATGTTTAATAAAATTATATGATTATAATGGGTACATCCCTAGAAAAAAATATATTATGAATGTAGTTTTTATTTCTGTCTAGATGTTGTAAGTATTTACAATAAAGTAGATAAGTATTCTATCAGCTATCCGGTCAAGGTGGTACAAGAATAGCTTAAACTTGAGCTTTGCTTTGGAGTTTGGGGCTAGATGGTACTGTGTGAAATGTCTACCAATATTTATTAAACCTGTTTGTGACGGTTTTATTTTGTCGTGAAGCGTCAAGCTTTGTTTGAATCATAAGTTTATAAAAAAAAAAACAATTTATTATAAACAAGTTTAGTGCGATGGTACTTTTACGGTTAAGTCAAAGTCAAAGTCAAATCGTTTATTGCACATTATAGATTATGTAAAATTAATAATAATAACATAAACATAATGACCCAAATGAGGGTATGGCAATTAAGTGTGGAGCGGACCGATCTGTTTTCTGCTTGATTCATTTATAATGTTTTGTCGTCTAAAAAGTCTATTAAGGAATAATAACATTTTTTTATTAACAAGTTTTTTAATTTAATCGCAAAACTATGTTCGTTTTCACTCTTTAAGTCGTTAGGTAATTTATTGAAAATTTTAATAGCCATTGCATGAGGACCACTACTCTGCATTTCTAATCTTGATTTTTGAACGGCTAATTTATGTCTGAACCTGGTCGGATATTTTCGAGGTTGGTCTGATACTTTTTAAAAGTATTCAGGGTACTTTTTATTGGTTTTATTGGTACGGAACCCCCAGTGCGTGAGTCCAATTCGCAACTTCAGCGGTTTTTTGCGACATAAATTTCGTGTAGTACCACAGTAAACACAGGTAAGTAGTGAATTGTCGGTGCCAGAAGCTTTTCCTTCCCTTCGTGGATGGATTTATAATAGTTTCCTTATTACACTTTTTCATTTCGTTTTGACAGGTCGGCACCCACGTGCCGAGCCGTAGATGAAGTATATTACGAAATTCGCCTTTCTCAACATAAGGAAAGCGTGTACGTTTTTATGTTGGTAGAATGTGACGTCAGCTTTCTAGTGACTTATTATGATAACACATGATGGGGGAGGGAGCCTATCCCGCTTTCGTTGGGCGCGGGAAACTGATGATCGTAATTTGTGTGAGGATTCAAAATTTACATCTCTGAATGTTCAAAAGAATGACTAGGTAGTTTATTATTACTTTCCATATTAACAAGCCTTAGTAATATACTGATATTAGTACCATAATTATAGTAATAAAGTGAAGAATATAATGGCAACAGCTGCTTTCAGGATTTTCGCACATTAATCTGCCTCCACACGCTACTAGAATGGGCGCCATGCTAAAACCAGTGTTGCCAAGCGATCAAAGTCTTTGCAACAACTGGCAAATATTTCTTGCATCTCTCCGGATTTATGGATGTTGGTTTACACTAGCGTACAGGTTGTATTTTTCAACGAATGTTGACTTAACTTGGTAATCAGGTTCTACAATTTGATAAAAAAAATCTCGTTGGTTTTTTATTGGAGAGGTATTGTCCCCAAAAAGCGGAAAAGTTTACCGGCCGATTTTGATTATATGTAGCAGAAACATTTGGTACACAATTTTAAGCAAGAAGTTCGAATATGTGCAAAATCAGTCAAGAGATGGTCAAGATACGCCGTGAAATTTTTGTATGCGAGGTTTTCTGTTCGTAGAACTAGTAGGTAGTTCTATCTGTATTAATTAATGAGCCACTTGGCTTCGTTTCAGACTTTCAGTAGAGTATGATGTTGTGTGATTTTGGTTAGTATTTAAACACCGAAGTAACTAGATCCGCGAAAATTGTTTCGCGTGGCGACACTCTCGCGGAGTTGAGCCGCGAACGGCCCGCGCGCGCGATTTACGGCCCGCACCCTGCTTGCGATTCAAGGGGCATAGCGCGCGCCTAGCCCGAGTGCCTCTATAAAGATATAGGGCCACACTCGGTGCGGTTAATGCTCTGCCCATATTTATGCTGTTCAATGGCGTGGACCCTTTTTAGAAGTGGCTGCGTAATGTAAGCGGTCTCGATGTTTGCTCCGAGATGTGCGATTGAACCGCTATCGAAACGGCTAAGGAGATTACGCGCCTTTAGCGGCCTAAGGTTTTATGTGGCGAGCCTACGTTACATTTTGATCTGTTTAAAAATTGTTTGACTTGAAAGTGTGTGGGAGCTAGTGTCTCATGCTCTAACGGTCGAGGGTGGAAGTGCTTGATGGTGAGATGTTGTCAGGTCGACTGTCGGTGATAAAGTGAAATACTGATTCCAATGATGCATGTTTTATTGTCCTATCCTCTTATATTTATACTAATTTAACTATGCTAGGTCTTATTTCTAGCCTTTGCTACTGCACGTATGACACGTCGCTGGACGCGCTGCCTGGGGCTAGATGGCGCTCTGTAAACAAAGTTACACTTGTGCACAAGTGTAACTTTGTGAACGTATCAAATACCTACTAACTACATCTCGCGGTTTCTCTGGCGGCGATAATCCCAAAACTTTTATACTCATTGCTAATATTTACCACAAAACGGCCCTAGTTCAGCACGGTACCGGTTGTAACCTACCAATGTATCTAATAAATAAATATTAAATAAATATTGGGTGGACATTTTACAGAGCGCCATCTAGCCCCAAACTAAGCAAAACTTGTACTACGGGAACCAGATAGCTGATAGAATACTTATATACTTTTTATTGTGAGTGCATACTTATACTTATACTTATAATAAATACATACAATACCCAGACATAGACCAAACATCTTTATGTTCGTCATGGGTAGGAATCGAACCCACGACCCTACAGCTCTGAAGGCTACCGACTGAGCCATAAGGCAGTCTCATCCCTTTCTCCAATTATAAACACTTCTATATTAGTTTGAACCAAACGCTCTTTCTTAAATTAAAACAGTATTTGTTCATCACGAACAAAAAACGCGTGAATCTCAGGAAATAAAACAATAGTATTTTTTTACATCCAAGAAGACAGTAGCATAGCTGTGTAATTGTTCGAAACGGCTACAAAGACCCACATTCGTCGTGTTGGGCCTTATTAATAGCTGTCATAATAGCGTAGGAGCTGTCGCCCTAATATGTGGGGTCATCTCTCGTATTGTTGTTATGGGGCATTAACGTATGGGAGGCGATCTAACGGCGTAGGCGGTGATTTAGCATCCTAAACTATGCCTGCTTAATTATCTGGGAGTCAGGTTTCCGCAGCACGAGTTATGTTACCAGGGTATTTAATATGTGGTTATTATGAACCATGTGTATGGTAATAACAATAACTTGGTTGTTAGTAATTCAAAATACAAACCATCGCATTGGTAATATTTTATAAGTTAAAAAGTTCAGGAGCTCATTTTGTCTTTTACTAGAAGTTCCCTTTCTCAAAATGTTCTTTTCTCGAAATAATCATTCTCAGAATGTCCTTTAAATAACCTAAACTTTACTATGCAAATCGACATTCGTAATAAGATTTATATTTTACAATATCATGTTGATACTTTAAAAAATATAGATATATAGTTCCATCTAAAAATTTTTTTTTCTTAAAACTAACACTGCTTAGACAATTTTTATGTATCTATACGGAGTTTAATTGAGTCGGATATTCTGACTATGCCCGCGCGTGCGGCCGCGTCCCGCTTCGCATTTGAGTGTCGGTACTTAGTACTATTATTTCTTCTGTGGTTTCGGGCTCGGTTTCCAGCCCTTAAAAAGTCACTAGGTGTGATCGTAACTATAGCCGGAGTATGGCTCATGAGCAATTTTTCTATTTTTATGAGGAATAATAATATATTGTTACAATAATATATTGTTACATATTGTTACAATAATATATTGTTACATATTGTTACAATAATATATTGTTACATATTGTTACATATTGTTACAATAATATATTGTTACATATTGTTACAATAATATATTGCTACATATTGTTACAATAATATATTGCTACATATTGTTACAATAATATATTGTTACATATTGTTACAATAATATATTGTTACGACAGACTATAAGTATGCCTTAATTAGAGGTGCACAATAAATAAAACAAAAAAAACGAGTTCATGAACTGAACGAGCGCAAGCGCAGCGAGCAAAGTTTTTGCAACAACTGGCACAATTTTGGTTTTATTTGTCTACTAATCTACTAATTCTCTACTAATTAATTATCTACTAATTTTGGTACTCTGTAACAGGTCGTGTTTTTCAAGCGAGGTCTATTGTTTGCAGAACTACTAGTTATGTTTATGCCACGTACAAAAATACAAACCTTTATATTTTTATATCGTTAGGTTAGATAAAGTAAGTCTTATTAAGGGCAGGTTTTTTTTCGTACGTTATTTTCTTTCTATCGTTCTAAATTGCTTCACGAGCGGTGTCGCTATAAATAGCCCAAGTATTTCACTTAGTTGAGTGGACATTGTTACCGTGTGTACTCGACACACTAGGTATGTTCGCGATATTTGTGGTCTAGGAGCTATTGGTTTTTTTTTGGTGTGCAAAACAAAACACCAACTATTCGTTAATTTGAAGAAATTAGATCTTTTCGTTCAGATAATGTACATATCAATGATTATAATCTATTTTGGTACTGGTTTTTCCGAGATACATTGTAACCGGATTTAAAAACGAAGAAAAATACTAAATTTCTTAAATAAAAAGCATGTGCTTTTATTTTCTTATACAGAAAGCTCTCAAGAAAGTATTTTTAAAAGTTAAAACTTTGGCTCAGTAGTTTCCCAACCAGTTTTAACAGTGAGATTTTTATCGGACGTCAAATAAATTAATTTCAACCATTAAAAATTTTATTTTATTATGAAAACTGACGTGGTTTTGACACATTTAAGCACATTTTTTTTTGTGCTAAGCAGGACGCAGCTGCACGCGCGTCGGGCTCTGTTTTCACTCTTTGAAAAAGGTCATCGGATGTGATCGAAACTATAGTCGGCCTATGCGATTTAATTAAACGTGAGTATTCCCGTATAAATAAAATAAAAAATATATATAGGTATTTCTTATTAATATCTTGAAAAGCAGAAAATACGAAAGTGATACTTCTCAGACCTTACTTAGACTAGTGGTGTCAGTTTCAGATACTTCCTGTTTATTGTATCTACTAGGCCAAAAATTCAGCTTGCTCTAACTTTATTATGATTTTTATAAGTTAAACAGGTGGTCAGTACAATATAAATGAATGAAACAAGTAGGGACAAGGTGTGGACGGGCGCAACACCCTTCGGCATTAGACGACTGTTTCGCGTGTTGGCCTTTAAAATTATAATTCAACAGTCTAAACAAGTTGAAAACCATTACGGGTCACTGAACTGTATTATTTTGAGATACTGAAAGCTAAACTCGGTTTAAACATTGAATAAACGAGGTTGATTTTGTATTGTGGTTAGTTCTTTGCTAGTTGCTAGAGTTTTGTTTTTTATAATATACAACGTGTTACAAAACAGGTGTAGTTATACTGAAGGGTACTGAATGTACTCATCATTATGAACCACTTGGGGCCAACATTGAAATCACGAAAAAATAGGCTATTCCTTGGCTATTCCCTACATTTTGTCCAAGGTGCTTGAACTTTTTGTATTATGTATTGAAGTCATTTTGCAAAACTTTTTTTTGAAATTTTTGTCCTAAGGAATTAAAGATTACAGTTTTTTTGGTATTTTGACTAGGTACTTTTATACGTACCTACTTTTGTGTTAATAACTCGCACGCCTTATTTATGCCGTTAAAGCTAAAGAGAGCTACGCTAGTAGAGTATGTGAATAGATATTGTTTACGAGTGATAGTATGCATTATTTTGTTTCATCATTTAATTCAAGACAAGTCAAATCGCGGTATTGGATTTTCACGGTAACGTGCGTCGCAATGATATTATTCGCAGTAACGGAATACAGCTTCAAAATCCTTATCTCCCCGACTATTTATGCTATCGTTTAACTCCTTGCCCTTGTGTGCTATCAGACGACAACAACGCGTGTCGAGCGCTTGTCGCATGCCGCTGCGACAAGACGGATGGCGCGTCACCAACCGCGCGACATCGGCCCGCAGACATAAATAGACCATCCTCCTGTTTCCTTTGTACGCTAAACGTTTTCACGGTTAATTGGGGCTACACAAGTATTTTTCGTAACACAATTCAAAGCTTTTCTAGCAGATTTTTCGATTAAAACCGACTAACTTCTACATCAGCTTTTAACAACCTGGGCTTTGCATAGATTAAGACCAATTGGGCCATAATTGCGCCGTGCTAACTCAGTATGAGCGGATTCACATCGTTATTGAATTTATTCCTTATATCTATTTATGGCCAATTCAGATTAACTCACAATAAGTTTTCCTTCAGCAAAAACCCACTGGTATAAGAATGGTATATGAACCCGTTATCTGTTAAATCTACAACAGAGGAAACAAAGGTAACTAACAAACCAGGGTGTCTTTGCAATTCTTAACCTTAGTGTCATGACCAGCGACGGTGATAATGGAATAGACGGGCCCAGCTCTTGCAAATCGATTAAAATTAATAAGACAACCCAATCAAGCATACCTAGCTAAAAGTATGCATATTACATTTGCAGGAAAATAGAGATAGCTAATCTAATTACTGCATGACAAAAAGAAAACACATGTACATGTATTAGAAGTTTGTATTGTCGTATCGTACGGCTGGCATGTCTCAAAGGCAGAGTATGACTGAAGCGAGTGGAGAGTCGGCGCTCAACATATAGTCTTCAAAATCCGTGCGCTTATTTCCCGTCCATTCATCTTATCATTAGTTATACGAAAATATAAATACAATATAAATACTTAAATTATAATTATGTTTCTTGCTTATGATATGCAGATAAATACAAGATACTATCCTTATTTACTTTGGACGTGGTACAAGTACAAGTGGTTATGGGACGACTTACGTATCTTTACGCTTGTTGAAACTACTAAAGCAACTTTGTAAAGATTTACGATTCTTCTTAAGAAATTGCTTCAGATAACGGTATAAAAATAGCTTTTTGTTCGATTTAATTTAATTTCTAAGACATTAAGTGCCGTCTTTGATACTGTTGGTTTAACAGAAATAGGGCTTTTTAAGAAACGCGCTACCATTTCAGAGGACAAAGGCTATTTGAATTCAAGATCGCGGAACAAAGCGCTATCTCTTTATATTCAAGGGAACAATCTTCTATTTTCTTACGCATCACAATTACCCTAAGCCGTCTTAAAGGACCCAATCCTCGGGCTAGTGCCAACAAAACCAGAGGTTAAACCGGTTTAATATGATAAAGAAACAGTGACCCAGGCGAATCCGGGATAATCTCGTGACAAACGGCTAATTGGCGGCGCGGGCGTGCCGTGTCCAAGCTGATTATAGCGGAGCACACTGGCGAATTGTAAACATAGCGAGTGGTCAACGCGCCGCATAAAAATATCGAGCTTGACGCAACAATGCGATATAAATCTCAATAACCTCCACGCATTCCAGAGAAAAAGGGTCTTGACAGACAGACAGACAGACGGACAACCGAGTGATCCTATAAGGGTTCCTTTTTTCCTTTTGAGTTACAGAACCCTAACAAAACACTTAAAAGTATTTCTTTCCACGGTTTGACATATAAAAGATCAAAATGCACTAACGTTGCTATTCGCGTCGTATAATAATCCTGGTTTGGCCTGAACCTTATATCCTGGCGGTCACGGCCGGAGCTCGAATCCAAGCACGTGGGCTTCAAGCGATTACTTCACCGTCTATTACTTGCGGTTTGTTAGCGTAGATTGGATTTATGTCGTTATGGTGTAAACCAATCTACGTTTCTCGAGGAAACTCTGCTGGAAATTGTAGCTCAATAATTTGAGTCTATGTAAATACTAGAATGTAGTAAAACGTGGTACGCCTACATAGTATTTTAATTTGCAATTTGTACTGGGTTTTTTTTACTGACAATTTTTTTGGTTACGCATTTGGCTGTTTTAATAAAATGTATAATAATTATATTAATAGATATTCGGATCAGAGAAAAATAATTTTAGACGCTAAAAATAAGTGTCAAAGATAATAAAAAAACCTACCACATATCTTTTTCCTTACACAAGTAATAAAAAAAACATAGTTTTACTTCAAAATTACAACGGAAGCAATTTTTTTTTATTTTCTTATGGAATCTTACACTACAACTATAATTAGTTTTTTATAAAACGAATTTTAATACGTATAAGTACCTACACTTTTGTCCATCATGGTCAAATACGTACTAAGGCGAATTGATGATCAACTCAAGCTTACCAGAGTAAGCGAGAATGTAATCAATAATAAAGAATGTCAGCTTAAAGGTGCTCTAACCTTGAAAACCTCTCAGGAAACAAGAAAGTCAGCAAGCTGTTCCATTCCTTGGCTAGACGAATTACAAAGGTAGCGTTAATAATAATAAGTTAACTTCAAAACTTTAAAGAGATTATCTAGAGCTTAAGGGGCATTTTGAATAGCTACTGAAAGCGCCCGAAACCATTTCAAATTTGCCCTTCACACTAACTACTTCGAAATCAGGTTATGTTATTGTTTGGATGGCGGGATAAGGGCCGACCTATCCTTAATTTTGATATTAAACTTCGCTAAATTGACTTGATAAATATTTTTAATTGGTATAATAATATTGCGTTTACGTTGGTTCACCACACCCCTTTGTATAGACTGGAGAATATGCCTTAATTTATTAAGATGGGTACTCAATTGTGAACTCTTCTAATAACAGAATAGCTATAAAGTTATATTATAACCTATTTTTGATGCGACAGTTTGTAGATTATATTATAATAGGATTCTATCACAATCTGTCGCAATATTGTATGCTGCTTGATTTTATGACGAACTCAAATTACACGAATAACTGTATGAGTTTTTGTAGTGGTAGGGTTCTACTGCGGAGTCCACCTTGGGAGTACCACACCTTTGCCAGTTATTCAACCGCCAAGCAGTAATGTGCAAGCATTACTGTGTTCCGGTTTGAAGGGCAATGTTACCAGATAAATTACTGGGTATGAAGAGATTTAACATCTAATATCTCAGGGTAACGAGCGCAATGCAGTGCGGCGTAGGGTTGTGTTCGCAAATTCACAATTCTGTCACTGCCACTATTAGTGGCAGGCGTGACGCTTGCCACCAGGTGAAAGTCTTGCTCGTCTAGTAACGAGAAAGTATTTAAAAAAAAGAGTTGTTTTATAATTTTACATCCTGCTAGTACGGGGCTTACGAGGTTAGCTTGAATGCATTAGTCCAACTGTTGATGAGTTTTGTTCCAAAGAAGTGTGCCTTCAATGATGTATAATGCTATTGGTTGTCCCATACACACAGATAATATCATTTCTACGTTGCTTGTAAAGATTACGTTTACGGTTTAATTATTCGTACGCGGCTTTATATAACAAACGCTAGCGGCGTTATAGTTCAAGATAATGTGGTTTATAAACACTGGCTCGTCTATTTGCTATGCCTAAAATATTAACCAAATAACTGGAGGGTGTTATTATCTAACGTTGAACTGTTGCTATGGTGCTGCGTTAACTTGTATTTCTGGAACAGAAGAATTATTTGAAGAACTAAAACGTAAGAACTAATGAGGTTCCACAGGTAAAACTTATCGCAGTTGGCGCCAGCGGCGGTCCGGATGTGGAAAAATCAAGTTTTTTTGTTAATCGTTGCTTATATCTATCTGCTCCTGATGAGGGCGTTGTCGATAATCTAGTCCAAGGAAAAATACTGGGTACTGTGCCTTGTTTTAGGTTAAGAATCTATGCAGCTGTTGACGGCCTGCAAATAGATTTGTAAGTTAGATAGTTGTTTACATTAATTTTATCTTAGGCAGAGCTTTCATTAGAAAGGCAAAGGATTGCTGTACAAACCAGTATATGCCAGGAAATATAACGAGTCTAATAATAATACGAGTCTTTAAAAATGTTCTAGCTCTGCAACAAAAAAACAAAAATCAACAAAATGTATGAGATTGACAGTTGACTATTATATGGCCGCACCGACGATGCGCCACCTAGCGGTAAAAAATCACAATGTGGATACTCATTAAAATTTAAAAGTATTCGACGAAGAAGTTGACTTTTCACTGAAGAAATTCAATGGCATATGTCCCATCAGCCCATAACGGTCCAACATGCGGTGAAACATCGTCCAGTCGTATCCTTTGAGAGCCCACGCCCACTTGCTCAGCAGAGGACTGATATCGAATAATATTATGGTGTATACAAGCTGTTGTTTTGCATTCAAATAAATGTATGGAACAGCTGTTTTTTTTCCGCGGTTTTAGGGTTGGCCCATAGTAAAAGTTGTTCATAACGATGTCTATACGAGTATCTACCTTTGTAAATTTGGCGGGAATGCAAAACAACAGCTTGTATATAATTACAAGATCTATCATCCGTCTGCCGTTCTCAGAAATACTCCTGCAAGTTCTGGCATACTATTTGTCTAGTTTATCTGTCTTTCAACGTATCTCTGAACAAAAAATACACTAAACAACATTTTAATGCCCTTGCCTACCAAAAACGCTAAATATGATTTTTTGCTATAAACCGGTCCGCATTACATAAAACGTAGTACGTATGAGCAATTTAGTGGATATATTCCGCCGTAGCCTAATAAATGGGTAACTCGTTCGAAACGTTAAAATAATGCCCGGAGTGAGCTACTGTGCCGGCGTAATAAAAAGGAGACAGCGAGTTTATAAATGAGAAAAATAAGAATAATTACTAAAGTTGTTTATCTTGATGTACTAAAGTCATCCTTAAGAAGTGCAAGTTACCAATATCCATGTATAGTTTGCGATCATATAATGAAACGTTTTGTGACGAAGTACCTAATCAGATTTTAATTTTTTGACTCTACTACTGACAACACTGTCCTCCAATAACCAGCATTATGAGTAGTAAAAAAACTAATAATATCGGGAGTTTTTTTTTTACATCATCATTATCATCAGCAGCCCGGAGACGTCCACTGCTAAACGAAGGCCTCCTTCTTAGACCGCCACAATGTACGACAACCTGCTATTTGCATCCACCGGTATTTGCATTGCATTTTTGTATTTGCATTTTTTTCACATAGTACCGTCTAACCCCTTATTAAGCAAAGCTTGTACAATGAAAACCAGATAACTGATACAATACTTTTTTTTTTTTTTTGCAAATACATACTTATGATCCATACTACACCCAGACACAGAACAAACATCTATCTTCGTCACATAAATGTCTAGCATAAAACAGAATAGGAGATTTTCTGACAGGCAATAAAAATAAAGAAGAAGCCCATTGTAGATGGCACTGACCTTGCGCTGACCAGACGTGGCTGTATTTGTAAAGTGTTTTATTTTAGTTTAGTGCTACATAACATACATATTATGCTGTTTTGTATTTGTCACGTATATTCAGCGCCATCTATCCAGTTGAAGAGAACTACTTTTTTAAGATGAAGTAAAACGCTCTTAACTTGCACCACAAAGTTATTTTTTATTATTTCCAAGAGTGAAGTTTATGGTGCACAGGTCCACGCAGCGACCGATAAGCAACTTCGAGCGAAACATTACACCACCTACCACTTTTTATTCCCTTATTTCACCTAACTTGCAAACTCGCTTAACTACTAGTACTTTGGCGAGAAACTTTACAACCGATGGGCGTGCAATATTTTTTTATTTTATTTTTTACCTGGCTGAATAATGTCAGACGGTCATAGCCAGTTACGGCCGGTTTAAAAAAATATGAGCGGCATAACAGTCGGCGATAAGTTTAATTGTAATATTAAGTTAAGCTGAGTTGGGAAACAGCTGTCTGTTTAATTTTAGTGCTGTGGAATATGATGACATGGCGGATTTTATTTTGAAACGTTTATCTTTGAGTGTGCGCATTTGTACGTATAACGTAGTTTTTCATGACAGTTCGATGGGCTAAAAATGCGGAAAATTCTCACTAAGTTTCATCATCATCATCATCAGCCTGGAGACGTCCACTGCTGAACGAAGGCCTGGACCTCACTAGGTTTACTACTGGGTTTTATAACACATCTAATAAAAGTTTTCACTGGCATTCCATTAGAATATTTTTTATTGTATGACATCCATTTTTATTATTTTCGTTGGATGCTAAGGGGGCTTACCAAGAGAAAGGCCGTCTATTAATACAGCAACGTCATTTTGATTCCTAGTAAAAAAACACTACAAGTGAGGGAGGCGCAATTAGTAGTTTTTTCTCCAATTTCCTGCAGGCGGCGGTGAGCGCGCCACAAATTGAGTTTTCGCCTTTCATTGTAGACTGTATGCACTCCACTCTATCAGCAATGCTTGCAGAGTTCGAGCTGCTTTCAATAGTTTCTATGGATGACTAGCTTTGCAGTATTCACAACGGAACTGTACTTGCATTCGGAATGAAATGTCCATGTCTCAATTCTTATAATAAAAACTACGTAGTATAAATTCTCGATCTCGGTTGGTACGTAATTGCATATTGCGTAAAAATCATTTCCACAAATAGAAAAAAAAACTAGCTAACTGACTGGCTGTGTAAAGTTTTACCCACGTGATTCCAGTTTTACTAAGTAAAACATATTTTATGTCCGTCCACGTAATGCACACTATCCGTATAGCAAATCTTTAGATAATTGGTTTAACCACTTCGCCGTGAAAACTTAACAAACAGACAGCCAGGGCAACTTTTGCAGTCATAATATTAGTGTAAATTATAATGTAGTTTTACTTCTTTTCCTAACTTCGAAAATAAAAAGATAAGAAAGAAACTGGCTGAGGCTACTAGTTTATTATAATATAATAAACCAGTAGCCTCAGCCAGTATTATCTTTGCTACGGCGTAGCAGTGTCACGGTTACGCCGTAGCAATCCCCGTAGCGGCTTCACTGTTTATAAAGGACTCTATCTAATCAAGAGACTTTCCATAGCAGCTTGTTCTCTCTGTCTAAACTCGAAAGGTAATGTATTGCTCTCTTTCCCTCGCCGGAACTAAGCCCGAAGGATAATCAATCATACATAATATTTGCATGGGAACTCCGAGGAGATGAATATTCCTCGTTACCTGCTACAGTTTTTGTATGAAAGATTGATGTCTTTCATAATACGGAAGGCGCGGCGTTGGATTAAAATGAACTTTTGTTTTCATAAAGTATGAGAGGGAGAGGGAATGATACAGAAATTGGACATTTATCATGGAGAAATTGGCCGAGTTAGACGCCTAACCAGGGAAGTGGCTCTCAAGTCGAGATACTGGAACAAACGTTTCTTAAATAAAGAATAATTTCGAACTGAAGCAGGTAAGCACAGTACTTAGTCTAGAATTACAAAATCTATAATATCTCAGTGGAGATAATAAAAACTCGCCTGATTTGATTACTGGGTTTTTTTTTTGCTTACCCAGAGGTAGAAAAGCGTCATGCCTGCCTCGAACAGTAGCAGTGCCATAATTGTGAACTTGCGAATATAATCCTGCACCACACTGTGCAGCGCTCGTCACCCTGAGCTATAAGATGTTAAAAATCATCATCATCCTATTTTTTCATTTCGCGATTTCAATGTTGGCTTCATAGTAAAAGTTGTTTGTTTTGATGTACAGAATATGCCCTTAACAGGATGCTGCCAGATTATTATCGTGTTGTATTCGGTTGTCGGTTGTTGTGTTTTAACTAAAGCAACATCCCATAAAATATAAAATTGATTAACGTTTCTCATTTATTAACACCACACATCCCGTATCTATTTCCTTTTAACGGTTCTTTAAAGTGGTAAACCATTTAAGGCGGTGCCATAAAAGTCTGTTAGTCTGTCCAGGTTGGTTTTAGAAGGTTGGATTTACACCGGCGATGCGTGACCACGTCCGCTCGTTAAAACTTCACCAGGCGTGTGGGTCAACAGTGATAGCACTATCTATGTATCTATCTATAGGCTACCATATAATGTAGGGATGTAGGAGGTATGGATCAATTAACTATTAGACAGGATTTGTTTATTATTTTTGATTGACTATTTCGCCCTTGAATTACAAGTAAATTATGTCACTGTTCCCCCCCCCCCCCCCCTCTCTCTATCTCTCCCTTCCTCTCTCTCTATCTCTCTCTCTCTACACTTTTTCCCTTCTTTTCACTTTACTGGATTACGCGTATCAGTATTACTAAGCTGAAAGGAGATCAATGTGAACAACTTTAACTACAGGGCAAGCATTGAAATCGCTTATAATAATTTCTCATTTAGTTCTCCCTTGCAACATTTCCTATAATTTCACTTGATATAATTTCAGTTCACATAAAATCAGTTCGCATAATTATTCATTTCACCTAATACTTATTCACTCTAACATTATTTTGCATAATCGTTCATTTTATTTAAATTCATTTTACATATTTGTTTACTTTGAAAAATTTTGTTTGACCGTATATTCATACCGAAAAATTATACTTGACCTAATATTTATTTAAATGTATATCTGTTAAATAGGACCTCGGTATGACGTTAAACTGCAACCAGACCCACCAGAGGACGGGCAGCAGCGTCCTCTCCGTTAACGGTGGTGAGCATTCTGCGATCCCCAAGCCGCCTGCCAAGCGTGGGGATTATGGCAACACCCTTCTATAAAGGGGGAGGTCTTCGTCCAGCAGTGGACGTTTTATGGCTGACGACGATATCTGTTAAATAAATCTAAGTAATGGGTAGGTACGTATCAAAATATTTATAAGTTTATAAAATACAGATGGGGAGATGAAGTGTGTTTTAATATTTAAACAAAACAAGCTTAACGTACTGACGCATGTCGCCTGACTCGGTTCTGTCAGTGGAGGAGACTCCAGGTGGGCTCCCGCCAAAAGCTCTAGCGGTCGCCCCTGAAGGGCACCCGCGATTTTTATATACACTCTAGGGGTAGGGACCACAAGCTTAGGTGAAGTCCGGGTGCTCTGATTCGGATCTGTCAGCCATTTCGAACCAAACCAACTCAAGTCACATACTCACACTACTCAACGAACTGGCTACTCGTCATCCAGATTATGGATGTATTCTGCTCTAATATTCATGTCTAATATACATTCATGCTAAATAGTATTGCAAATATGTGTGTATATTCTTACTTGTAAGAAGTGTTTTTGTTATGTCTCAAGAACGTTTCAGTCAAAGTTTCGGTTCTTGAGTGTTTGTAGAAAATAAATAAATAAAATAATTAAATATTATTTATTATATTTTTCTAATAAAATGTAATTTATACAATATAAATTAAAAAAAGTTATGTACAAACAAAAAAAAATAAACAAATATCTAACAGGCATGTCATGTCACTAATAAAAATATTACACTAAAAAATAAATAAATAATAAGTCGGGTATATGAAACAGAATTAGATAAAACAAAAATCACACCAAACGAATATTATATCACATGAACATTATACCATTTGAACATTAGCGCCGTTGTTATATCAAACAAATGTTATTTGATACAAAAATTATGTAAACTAAAAATTTACAAAACGATTATTAAGTATACCAAAACGTTGTTAGTTCAAGTGAAATTATATGAAACGGCGGGGACCCTTCTCATGTATCATGTTATAGCAAGAATAATAAGCGATAGCTCTGTTACAATTTTTAAAACATAGTTATACCTAATATAGTATAATATCTGTCCCGAACAGCAATCCTGTAGTACATCCGAAGAAGATGAATAGATGGAATTCACCCACAGACGTGATTTCAAGAGTAATGCTTTGAGATAAAAAAAAATATGTATGACTTCTTTGCCAAGCTATATCTACACTGTCCTTTCTCTTTCGCTCTCTAACAAAACAAAGGTTTAAAATATTTTACTCATTAAAATAATTGGAAATATATTTTTAGTACACGAAATTAGCCAAAAACTTTTGACCTTCTCAAAGCCAAAGCAAAATTTAATTCATGAAAATTATCTACTTTCGAGTTTCTGCTGCCTGTGCTGAGTTTATCGAATGCTTTCAAAGTTTTCGGGGTATTAAACTTAACAAGGTTTACGCGAAAACGAATTACCAAGGTACTTATATTCTTTATTTTTGGAGGAGTTTGGGAGGTGACGCCAGGAATTGTGAGGAGAGTTCTTTAGGTACTTTCTTTTTCTTCTCCTTCTTTTGGACCTGGGTATAAAACTGCATCCAAAACCTTTACAAGACGGCAGCAGCGTCCTCTCTGTTAACAGTGGTGAGCCTTCTGCGATCTCCAAGCCGTCTGCCAAGCGTGGGGATTAAGAAGAAGAAGTAGAAGAAAAAGAATTTATTTTGTAACATCATTAACGTAGGTAACTATAGATACTTACCAAAAAAAAAGTAATGGCACAAAAATGGCTCCAACTCAGCGTAATGCTGTTTATCAAACAGAGATTATGGCAACTCCTCCCTATTAAGGGAGCAGTGGACGAATTAAGGGAGAAGTAGACGTCTTTCTGGTTGATAATGAGTTTTGTATGAGTAACGTGCGGATTAAAAAAATCATACAGCTGGCTTTTAGATATGGGGAAACATAGAATGCCTAACAGTGGAATGTTAAGCGGGCTGATACTATTAACAAAATATAAGCCGAAGACAAAACGAGAGTGACCTGATTCACCTGACGTGATTACAAAAGCACGACGGCATCATAATTAGGGCTAACTGGTGACATTTTGCATACTACCTACAGGACTATAATATTATGGTACAGAACTGTACATTTATTATGATAAACACACACACACACACACACACACACACATCTCACACACGTACCCACACCACATTTCACATTTGGTCACATTTTTTTAATTTTTTTATTGCCTTCTCGCTTGGTGTTGATCATAATGCTTCCTACGATGGAGCACGCAGAAGAAACAGATTCATTCGCGGCTTGAAGACACCCAGATTGTAACTATCGGGAAACATCCGCTCAGGCAGCACATTCCACTGTTTAGAAGTAACGGAAATGAGCTGAAATAAATTTGAATAATGCAATACGAAATTATTGTAACCAAGTGTGGAAATTGCGCAGGCAACTGCACTGCGCTTCTGAACCTACAAACTTAAAAAAAAACAATAACCTTTTTTTTCTGAAATGAGTCAAATGAGATGATCTCACAATAGTTAGAGATAAGGCTTGCGCATGACTATAGTAGCAGTACCCGGAATAAAGTTTAATTATAGTTCAATTTAACTGCGTTTTTCCTCGAGAAATTTTCATGGAATAATAGGAGTAGATTATGCAACAAGAGGATAAAGCAGTATCATACGTCACGGGCAGTATATTGATCCCTGAGTGTAACGAGGGACTCAAGAACTAAACTTAAGCTTAATAGACAATGTAGACTACTTACGTACTTAGAATTGGAGTTATGTAGAGTCGTGAGTGAAGCAACGGGTTCAAGCACAGATCATATACCCTCTTGATGGCTCGTGAACATAATTTCTCCTACAAACACGACTCACCGTTGCGGGCAGGGCGCGAGGTAACGTTCTATATGCTTGCGATTGGCCAATCACTGGGATGACGCAATCTGAGTTATGAAATTAAATTGAATTCTGACGTACTCGCAGTGGCTAGCAGTGGTTTTAAACTACTAATTTTCGTATGAGCGGAAGTCGGACGATCAGTCAACAGGGTTTATAGTCTTTGGGTTCAGCCACCTAAGACTAAGACTTCATGCCTTATGCGAGACAATAAAAACCCCAGTCACGCATTCTTTGTTTTCAAAATTTGTAATTTGGAACGCTAAAATGCTCATACAAATTTTAACGTTCCAAATTCAAATCACATTATATCCCTCGGAATTTTCATATAACTTTATATTCGTTTAATGCGTAGCTTAACGTTGAGATCGCGTCTTAGGTAATTGGAAATAGTCGAGCATGGTGGTTAGAAAAAAATAATTAAAGGTGTGCTGTTCAGTTGATCCTGTTTATATTATAGTATAATACTAATACGTACACGATGAGTGTGGCTCCAACTTAGGTGTCATTAAAGTAGCCCATAACATGGATCGCGTTTTAAAGCAGACTAACTCTACATTTTATTAGCGTTCCTAGGTTTGACTCGTATTAGTATTTCTTGTTTGGATTGCTGCTAACGAGAATTTGTATGCGTGTGTTTAGCCAATTACCTAGTTTCAGTGCCTGAGTTGTAGGACAGTTTAGTTTTAGAAAAGTTTGTTTCAAACTTGTCTCACTGTTAATTTATTGCTAATAGCAGAGACATGGTACAAATGTTTTATGACACAGCTATAGTACCAATTTTATATGAAGACTAACTTGATTTTGGTGACATTAGTTCTTTTTTTACGTAATTTTGTGGATTATTTATTACACTCTATGACCTATTGAGTACTTACTCTTTGAATTTACATCACCGACATTGTCCGTTGTTTAAATTATTGGCTTTAAGTTATATTTTCAAATATAAAACAATCAGGGACTGAACATTTCTTAATTTAACAAACGTGATTTAACTTTTACTTAATACAAAATTGAGTACATTGTACTAAGTAACGCCATTTAACTTTAAGCGGGGGTTTTAAATAAGGCCGTGAATAAATGTCACTTTAAACGTTGATTGTAGACAGTTTTGCTAAATCTAGTATCATGCCTAACTTAAATACAAAATTAACTGATGAAAACTACTTTAGCTACTCGCACATTTTCACATACATTACTAATAATTTTTCGACCGTCTTAATACGTTCCTGTCATTAAAATATGAATCCACATCTTAAAGATGAAGTACATCTACATGCGATAAAGTGATAGAGCTTAGGTTTAGTAGTTTTGTGATTAATTTATCAGTTAGCTCGACTAAATGTGTAGTTTGAGAGTGTGAATGAGTGAGTGATAAATGAGTAGTATGTGTTTTTTTTACTTTGCCCTTTTTATTGCAGTTGTTTGACATTTGGGTCAAATTTAGTCATAGAAATATTACCCTCTTCCTGTTGACAGATTTATCTTTACACACCTGTAGCTCTGACGACAAACCCGATTAACTTAGAAAAAAATGTTACCATGTTATTTTTTAAAATATTAATTTAGGCTATAATAGAAAACGTATACATACATACAATCCTTTTTCCCGTTGGGGTAGGCAGTCACTATATCTTTCCACTTTAATGGTTCTGACAGTTTGACACATCTTTCTTTTCTTCTACATTCAGAGCAAAAAATGTAAACGCGTTGTTTATCACGTTGTATGGCATTCAAATATGATCATTATAAAAAAATAGGCAGTATTTTTGGTAAAATTTTATTTTACTGTGCCCTACAAAAAATCCTTCGCCAATACTTTGAAGATGATTTTTTGATAATGTAGTAGGTATCATGAAAAAAATATATGATTTCTGATATAAACCAAATATAAGCCAAAGTTTTCCAATTATAATTTCAAGCAAGTTCTTATGAAAAAAGTATCACTATACACAGTTGGAGGAGAAGGTTGAAATGTCCTACTCATTTTAATTTGATCCAGAGTCTTTTGTGAATTCATCTGTGAATAACAAGGGACAGTAAGAATTCTGGCCTGGGATAAATTAATTGACTGTATTTATACAAAGGCGTAGTAAGGAAGAATCTATTTGTTTGGGTTTAGCACAGCCCTATAGAATCTGTAGCTGTTACTAAGCAACTAGCCTAACTATTATTAATCATTTATTTCAGACCATCATAACCCATATTACATACAATTATAATATAATTAATTAATTAACAATATATTATAATATATTATTATTAAATTTAATTATAATTATACACACTTCATCAACCTTAACTACCATTAGTAATTCTACTAACAGTATGGACCTCGCGAACACACAGCGCAGTATACTCGTATAAAGTTTCTACAATTTCGTTTGATTTTTGTCGTCAGTGGTTTTTGCTTGGAAGGGTATTTATCCCAAAAAGGGGGGAAGTTTGCTGCAGCATCATAAACAGACCGATTTGGTTTATGTTCGAAATTATTGTTTAGAATTGACTCTACCTACTGTTTCTGCCAAGTATTATCAATATCGGCCGGTAAAATGTCGCCACACCAAACTTCCCCACTATTAGGGGGAAATATCAAAACTTTTTTTTTATTTTATGAAATTGGAGAACCTGCATACCAAGTTTCGTCCAGATACGTTGAAAAATACAACCTGTACGCGAACACCTGCATAAATCCGGGCAAATTTAAGAAGTTTTTGCATGTCGTTGCAGACTCTTCGTTCGCTTCGCTTACTCAGTCAAAAAACCTAACTTTACTATAATTTTAAGTATAACAATACAATTCAAGTTTATATAGTATTTTAAGTATATTAATAGTTCATATAGTAGGTATAAATACACATGCAATACACATAATTTTGATTAAAGTAAAAATTGTGTTTATTGGAATCTACCAATAGGTATCCTTAAATTTGATGGTCGCCTTGTTTTAGCTATATTCTCTTTCACCTTGATTAAACCATAAACTAATAAAAACGACACATCTTCACAAACAACAGATTTGATCTACAAACAGCCTATTTATCTACTGCAAGTTATATTTCACCGCAGTGTAGGCAGAAGCAGTAAAACAAAACTATCGCGACATAAATCTGTGGGATTGCGAAGGAGGTGTATTGCCCCCACCCTTAGTCCTCCCCACTATCATAAAAACGAATTAGCTAATACCGACTCGTTTGGAGTTCGCATAAATATTACGTTTTATTTGGTCCAAGTTGGTTCGCCGTAACACACGTGCGGTGATGTTTGTTTTATCGTCTACAAGTAGTAAAATATTGGGTCGGATTAAGAAAATGTTTGTTATTAATAATTCTGGAGGTTAGTCGGTGGAAATATCTGGACAGTTTTGTTTTGTATCTGGTTTTGTTTTGTTGAAGGTTTGTATTTTTTTTTTCTGGCGATTAAATAATTTCTTTCATCTCTCTTATACTATTGTAC
Source organism: Erannis defoliaria (assembly GCA_905404285.2). NCBI lineage: Eukaryota > Metazoa > Arthropoda > Insecta > Lepidoptera > Geometridae > Erannis > Erannis defoliaria. Next base: position 17,599,219 of record FR990070.1, read on the forward strand.
GAAATTAGCTAAATCACCTACATACTATGTTTGCATCAAGAGGCGTACCCATAATTATAATTTTATAAGACATATATATATATATATATACGGAATTACTCGAAACGGTAATCAAGACTAGAAGCTGAAAGGGGCTCATTGTAATTATCATTGCGAACAAATAAACAAATTTTACTAGCCAACCAAGAAATCACAAAAAACAGGTCGGTCTTCCATTAAAAATGCCATCAATCTTCTGCTAGTTTTCAAAATGATGAGGATAAAAAACTTTAGTTATATTATTATTAACGGGATATTTACCGTGATTATGTTGTGAAATGAGCTCCCGATATTTCGGCGCAGTTGCATGCACCATGTTCACGAGTAGACAAGTTCATGTTCACGAGTTTAAAACAGTGTTTTATAAAAAACTTTCCTTACTACCAAAAGTCTTTTCGACTTAGTACTCCCTTTCCACGTAACCTTTTATATGGTGATGTGACATTGTCATATTGCCGCGCCACTAAAAATGTTTTCAGACTTAATTATGCGGGCTTTGTTTTCCGTCACCGAAAACTTAATAAGTAAGAGTAGATAATATTACAATTCGTAATTAATTTCTAATATCCCGGGTTGAGCCCGAGATGGAACTCACTGCCTCACGAATTTGAGACGCGTGTTCACACATTTAGCTATGCAGCACCAATAAAGCAATTCCCAGGGGCCCTTACTGTGACATCTAAAACTATAATAGGCTAGATGACTGATGTTTATATCGTTGAAACCAATAGCTTTGATGAAGAATTTAAGTAAATATAATATTTTTGTTTTATTTATACGGGAATACTCACGTTTAATTAAATCGGATACTCCGACTATAGTTTCGATCACATCCGGTGACCTTTTTCAAAGAGTGAAAACAGAGCCCGACGCGCGTGCAGCTGCGTCTTGCTTAGCACTGCGGGCCACTGCGCGTCGCGAGTATACGTGAGTATTCCCGTATAAATAAAACAAAAATGTGTCAAAACCACGTCAGTTTTCATATTAAATATAATATGTTTACTGAAAAAATAATTTAAATCGGTTAATAATGTTCTGATATATGAGTGTTTAAAGTTTTTGTTAGAGACAACTCTGTCCCTTTTCCATAAAACAAAAAATTACGTCACGCCTTACTTGTCAGAATAGAATTTATACGGCGTACAGAGAAGTGACGTCACGATTTCCTGTTTCTTCTCTCTGTCTAGCATGATATTAAAATGCTTATAAGTTGCTTATTTTTGATCAGATTTTCATTAAACGGCTATATTATCTATGTAATTGATTATTATTATTGTATGTACTGCTGGCTTGTCACACGCCTTGGCGTAGCTGTAAGTGTGACAAGCAATTAATAAATAAATAAATAAATAAATGTCATCTAGCCTCCGCCGACGCTGCGCGACTGTGAATTTTATCGCCCCGTAATACGGTTTGCGGTCGTCCAGCGTCATCAGCTGAACCTAGAGTGGATGATTTTAACATGACATGTCACAGTACGGTCGCTGGACTATGGTCATGGTCAAGCGTTATTTCTTACTAACAGGAAAGCGTCGCGTTTATTGTTTTTTTTCCCTTGATATCATGATAAATAAGGCTACCATGACTTATACCTACGATAATGTACCACAGTATATTAATACCACACTTCACTATACTTATAGTACGAGAGCCACGACCCAAACATTACCATAGGTACTTGGCGCCATCAACGCTTTAGTTGATTAGTGTTATACGGTTAGTTAGAATTATGACGGGTACGGCAGAGACTTCTGTAGCTTAATTAGCAAAGCAGTCGGGAAGGGAACCCGGAGGTTGCTCTTATGCTGGTTCGATTCTTGCCAGAGTTCTTAATTTTTCATACTGCCTATATGCATTAAAGAACGTAGAAATACCATACTTGAAAGAGAAGAAAGTATTTTAATAAGCAAGAAAAAATATCTATATTTGATTAAAGAAATAAAAACGCTGTTTATTTGTTATTCCAAACTATTAATCTCCACCTAACAAGATACAATCACACTGCACATTCAGTTAACCTTCCTACAACCGCTCAATCACAAGCTATCATCCTATCTACAGCTCGGATCTACAAGTGCAGCTTGGCCCATTTCCGGCAACATACCTCCCGCCCGCCCCTCGGCAAACATGCCTCAAATACAAGGCATGCCGGTCGCAATCCCGACCGGACTTCACCTCCCGACGTTATTTACTCTGTGTATCACACAGCGCTGATTGGCTCACAGAATTCAAATTAAATTGAGAACTTCAGAAGAGTTTTGTCTATGCAGGTTTCACGATAAAATCTAGGGGCGTTTCATTTTATGACAATAAATTAACCTAAATTCGAAGCTTAAATGTATTATGTTTTTTTAACCCGACTGCACTTGAATGCAGCCCATTCATTACGGGATTACCACACCACAATAAAATAAGCTGTAAATTAAACATCAATCGTAACAAAGATCAGCCTGTTATTAACTGGTAGCCGCTATTAAATTAATTATGTCTTTTATATGGCATATAATATGCCTTTCATATCGATATTAAAATACGAGTATCAGCGAAGATGCTGGCTGCTATGGAACACGCTTACCTAGAACAAACCGATTCACTCGCGAATAGCGTAAACCCAGATCTCAAACTTGAAGACTATCAGGAAACACCTACTCAGGCGGCGCATTCCATTGTTTAACAGTTCGCACAATGAAAATGGAATCAAACCGTTTCATTTGAGGGTATAATCAACCATGAATTGTAAGCCACGGTGTTAGAGTTGCTGGCCGTGCGATAGTAGAATGGGCAGGGGGGATCAGATCATGCAAATCCGGAGCACATTCTCGGTTTTTTTTTCCAACTATCTATACCACAATCTCACCTGACTTAAATTGATAATGTCATCGAAGATGAAGCACGCTTGCATGGGAGGTATCTGTTTTGATTTTTATTGAACCTCTCTTTAGCATGAAATTAAATACTTAATACCGTATTATTATCAATTAAAATTGTTCTTTGACTTAAAACGACTCTTAAAGTCTAACTTTGTAAAACTAAAACAAGTAAAACTTTGTTGTGTTTTACACAAGTATAGCAGTGGATTATGATTGCTGATGGTTATGATAACGAATGGAAAATAATTAGTCATCTTCTAATCTAGTCGATCCCTGTTACGTTTTTGTAGTAGCAACCATCAAGTCAAATTTGAGACATAAAACGGGTTACGCAGCCCAACATAAACTCTAACTAAGGTACTGTTATGGGCAGGCGTGAAGCTTACCACTAGGCAACCGTCTCGCTCGTTTCGTAACTCAATTTCATTTGTAAAAAAAAAAAACACTTTCGACTGGAATACTCCCAGATTGTATCTAACGGGAAACAGCGGAAACACCCACTTCCGAAGCGTATTCACTGTTTAGCGGTTCGCACAATGGAAATGGAACCAAACTGTCTGTCGGTATTTTATGTATCAGATAAAACACCAACAGACTAGCTACTTTGGCTCCGTCACAGAATGTCCCTTACCTAAAATACTTCTATATTAGTCAGTGTCATAATAAATGTATTGGTATCCAATGAATTCAATGTCTGTATGTCTATGATTGGTATCGCTAAATCTTAATAACGTACCTTCTCATTAGTCACTACTCATTACTATAAAGTAAAAGGACATAACAGCAAGGCCGAGCTTCAGTGTTCAAAATTAGACAACGCCTGGAATTGTTCGAACTGGCACGTTATTACTTAACTACGGGTAGACTGGATTGTGTTTCTAGCAACCCTGATAACCATCCTTGACTGTAATCAAACGAGAGCCTCGTGAATATTGTATTTATCTTTAACGTTCATCGAAAATCTATTGGTTCTATTGATTAAGATGGAAACACATATGTTAGATTTAAACCATAAACCAATACCATCCAGTTGAAAGATAAATATGTGCCTATATAAAGATTAATCAACTGTTCTTATTTAAACAAGAGTTTAATCAAGAAATTGTACGAAAATTATTTCTTAAAATAAAATAAAAGATGGATATTTTTGAATAAACCGACGACCAGCATTTTGCAGGAAACCTTTGAATGGAAAAAAGTTACAGATGTACATTTAGTGCTAAGCAAATTCACTTAATTTCATGTGACAGTACCTCACTCAAAGGAAGCTAGATCTAGTCAGGAACCGGATATAGCCCTCCATTTAAAAGTTATTCTCTAGAAAAAATATTATGTTTAATGGTAATATTTCACCATACAAATAATAGTATGACCATTTTACTAACGTAAACGGTGACCCCGGTTACATGCACCGGGTTGGCGCTAAATCTCCGGAAAATGCGCCTGCGTCAGCACTGCAGAAGAGGCTATCGGTGGGGGGAGTAAAGAAGGCAGCTATTTGAAATCACATCCCATTCGATGGCGGATTAAAAAGTTATTCGATTTTCTCGAACCACCAGTCACTCATACATGTAAGTCACAAACCGCAGGTTAAAGAAAATACCATCCACAACCCAACTAGTCTAATATTTATAGGCAGCATTTTTATTACCAAAAGTTCAAAATTCAAAATGCGCCCATTACATTCAGTACCTCTACTTTCAAAGAGCGACCATGATCAATCGACTGATCAGTCCCGAATACCTATTTGCCATTATCCACCATTCTCGTTGGGCACGTCGCTTACGATGACTTATGTTTTCATCGCGACGGTGAAACTTGAAGGAGTTATATCTAGCAGTCACGACACAAAGCAATGAAGAGTTGATAAGAAGCGATGTGGAATGTTTGCTGTATGGTAATGTGGAATAGTCTGCCTCGTGAAATGGGTGTAACGCTCTACATAATAGCTCTGTTTTTATTTTCAATACAGACCTACTTTTAAATGCAAACGTTAGTTTTTTTCAAGCTGTTAAGGATTCAAAACATATTTTTTATCAGTAAGTATTAAAAGATAGCCTGTGAATAATCCTGCGGTCTAAAATATGATATTAATCATTTATTCACTCTTGCGGTGAATAATCTGTGATAAATACGGCCTTAATTATAGACGCTGCTTAATCTAAAATATTATCTCTCAACAGCCAGAATAGGTTCACTGCTGGACTAAGGTAGGGAAGTGTTGCCATAATCCCCACGCTTGGCAGGCGGCTTGTGGATCGCAGAATGCTCGCCACCTTTAACAGAGAGGACGCTGGTGCCCATCCTCGGGTGGTTCTGGATGCAGTTTTACGACATACCCAGGTCCAGGTCTACAATATTATATTAATTATTTATTCACTCTTGCGGTAAATAATATTAGTTAGAACTGTGAACTTAATTTTTGTATTGCCCAGAAGTTAAATTATATTTATTTTGTTAACTTAAGCTAGTTTTTAAGACTCTTACTCCTTCATGTAAGAAGACTAGCAAAAATATGTTTTTTATAAGTTGAAATTAATAATTTTGTTTAACAAATAAAATTTAGTATTGATATAAACATTTAAATTGATAATCAAAATTTAGTTCTGAATAGTTTTAACTAACCCAATGGCGTGGATTAACACGCAACAATAATCCGCATTCGATATGTTTTAGTGTGGTTTCAGTGTTTAACTTCCACACGACTAACTTTGAGCTAACTAATTCACAGTTTTTTTTAGTTATCTCAAATAAAGTTCCAATTACCCGGGCAGTAGTTCCAATATAAATCCTTTTACTAAAAGTATTCCACGTCCAATTAGAAAAAGAAAATGAAAAAATAATTATTATTTAAAGCGCTTAGTAATTTTCGGAACTTACTTTCGGATTGAGAGTTTCCAATGTAATCCTATTACCTACAAAACTTTCCGAGCAACTTTTAGGTAGCCATTTTACCTCGTTAAAAATTTAGAAGCAAATATTTATTTAAAAGTTGGTACTGTAAAAAAATTTGCCAAGTTTACAATTGGGTTTAGAAATGTGGTAAATATTATTTTGGGATGAATTATAATTTCGAAGGGGAATGTTTCCTTACCAGAGAAATCATTGGTCATGAAGATATTTGACATCTAATATTTCAGGTACTAGCGCAGTGCATAGTGGCACAGATTTTTTTTCGCAAGTTCACAATTCTAGCACTACTACCTGTTAGAGGCAGGCGTGATGCATATTTTTAATTAAACGGTTATGTCATCAGAACTAAAGGTGTGTACCATAATACTGTAGGGTATGAATGAACCTACTAATCATTATGAATAACTTTTAATATAGGGCCAACCCAGAAAAATAAAAATAAAACAGCTGTTCCATACATACATTTTGTCCAAGGTCAAATCAACTTTTTATATGGAACAGCTGTTTTTTTTTCGCGATTTCAATGTTGGCCGCATAGTAAAAGTTGATCATAATGATGAGTATATACATACCCTTCAGTATCGTTACAGCATTTTGTTACACATTGTATACACAAACAACTGCGCGAACTAGATGTTTAGTATTTTTATTAATTAAACGGTTTTTAAGCTTGCTCTGTTTGCTGTTGTTTTTGAGTCAAATTTAGTCATTGACATTTTACGTTTATACCATTTAAATTGTTGAACCATTTTGTTACACATTGTATAACGTAAGTAGGTATTTCAGCTCCAGTGCTCAACATATAATTTCCTCCTCCATCCACTGAACTGGAGTGCCGATTGAATGTTTTCTCTTTTGCAACTTCAGCAGATTCTTGGAGTAAGTATTTTGACGTGTAACTTTGGTGTTATCAAATAAACTATTGGTAATTGTATGGTTCTTTAAGATGTTTGGTGAGTACAAACTATATTCTGCGGACTTCACTAACTTCACTACTTATTATCATTTCAAACTAAAAAAAAAGCAGTCTTAAACTGGGTGTTCTTATTATGAACGATGGACCAGCCTATTCTAGAATATAATAGTTCTCATCATTATGAACAACTTACATAAAGCAATCGACCCTGAAATCATGAAAAAAATATCTGCTGTTCACTCTCTAAGAAATGTATGAAACAACTGGTTTTATTCGCGATTTCAGAGGAGTATACGAAAGGCGATACAAAATGTCACCTTATTTTTTCTACAAGCGAACCTTCGTTATTCGTCACGCATTACAATTACAAAAGGATTAACTCGCATGATTTATTACGGCAGTACGAGCTATCATAGTAACCTGGCACGAAGCAAGCTCATGCCCTGTGTCAATTTGTTCATCACACCCTGCAGGTGTCGCAACTCCTGTTCGTGACAGCACAAAGCACGGAAAGGCCCCTCTCAACCCACATCTAATATCATCCACGTATTTTATTTTACAGTTTAAGGTATTAGATACGTATAGACAAAGTTTCTTTGATCTATCTATATTTATATAAAAATCTATTGCTGTTCGTTTGTCTCGCTAAAACTCGAGAACGGCTTTACCGATTTGGATGAAATTTTGTGTGTCTGGAGCGGGTCATAGTAACGAGGCCAAAGGCCGAGCTCTACGCGTACGAAGAAGCGGGTATCAGTTAAAAAAATAATAATCAAAGAATCAATTAAAGAATCTTCATAATATTAAGATGTCAGGCTTATGTTAAATTTGACATCTACTTACAGACCGGGAGGGCACTGACGGTAACCTTACATCATCGAGTACTATACAGCATGAGACTGCCATTGTGACGAACGCAGTGAAGTGCGGCGCAGGATTTTGTTCACAAGTTCACAATTCTGGCACTGCTGCTGTTATGGGCAGACGTGATGCTTACCACCAGTCTAACGTTACTCTAGTCTCTTCACTCTATTGCATAAGAAAATGCCTCTTGAAGTTGAGTAACGTTGAAAAGCATTGTTCATTACATTTTATGTTGCGCATAAGAAATGAATTTTGATAATGTTTTAATGTTTTTTTACGTGTATTACTTACTTGAAAAAAAATATAAAAACGCTATTTAAATTAATAAACATGGTAAACTCGTTTCGTAAAGGGTTTTATCAGGCGCTAGTGTAAGATTATTCATGAAAACTGTAATTTTTAGGCATAGTACGGTTTCAGAGCGTGATTAATTAACTACCACCATAGTTTTTCTAAGTGTAATTTAGGTATATATCCGACGACAAATATCCAAACTGATAATGATAATGGTGAAAAAATAACTATTATTTTATTACCTTTTCTGAAATCCAAAAATGCTAAAGTTATGGTCAAGCCAGACCCCGGGTTCCAGGTTAGTATGAAATCGTAGCAGTAGGTACTTATTATTTCTGCGATTTTCCACGCGGAGCACGAACTTGGCTCAATCACGTTCTGTCGCACCTATCATAAATCTTGTTTAGTTTCGGGACGATGGATTTCATTCCTGATATAACTATATTGTAATGTATGTTAGGGTGCGTAGGAAAGTCTCCATAGCAAACACAAAGTAAAAAAACTTAGCTTGTAATAAAATTTCGTTGAATATCTTTCTTTGATACGAGTTAGGTATCTTACGTAGCCTCTAATTTAGTGCAGAGCAATCTAAAGTCCTTTTCGACTCGAATTTCAATAACGATATTCAATTTCTTAGAAACATCAGAACTTTTCATCTCGTTTAGTTTGAACGCTCTACCGATCGCTATGGTTACCATTATCGATCTTTTCAAATTGAAGTTCTCATCTCGTCCCGCATTAAGGTTTAGAAAATAATTTGATTTAATTCCTGAGAAGAACTCTAAACGGAAACATCCCTTTGATTTATAATTAACAAAGTTACACAATCCCACGTTCACTCGTAGCTATTCAGTTGCTCGACTTCTAAATCTACTTGTCGCTAAACAGCCTAACTCGCCATCGTATAGCGCTTGTCATTTTGACAAGCGCTGTCAACCTGCTGCCCTTGCTGAAATGCGAGTTTGGACCTTAATACCCCAGCATTATAACTCATGTTACCACCGTATAAACAAACCAATCCACCGCGACGGTTCAGAGACACAATTACAGACTTTAATACTCAGAATTAGGGGCTAGATAAACGGCAAATAAGTTGGGCGGACAATAATCCGGTGTCCAAAGTTATTACGAACCCGGTGACCTGTCGTCGTTGGAAGCAATTTTGGTTCGGACAGTCTGTTTTAGTGTGATTGCGAGTACAATATACTTTTAACTGATACGTAAAATAGCACCCGAGAAAATTAGATCGGGATTAGAATCGTTCCATTTTGTTCTAGACAAAAGCGTCGATTCAGAGCAACGCGCACTCGGAATAAGTCCGGCAATGTCGAGGCGAGAACGCGACTTGAATTTAAGCACAGTTAAGTTTGTAATCAACACAATCAATTACAGTTTCGGGAATATCTACGTAATCAAAATTTAAAGTCGGTGGTGCCCTTGCGGTCCGCTTTCTCAGCGCATTTCCCGCAATCTATTCTAGTTGCTCCCAACTTTAACCCGGCGTCATTGTGGCTAATAAACAGAACTTGGCCGTTGTGGCCGGGTAAATTTTACCCATGTACATTATTGTACACTGAATCAAGCATATGTCAATATTAGTCTTCTATAATAGGGAAATAGGTAGTTAAATACATTATTAATAAAAATCAAACATTTATTTATCATAAAATGAGCATATTACTCATCAAATTAAATCTTTTTATTCTGGGATAATTTTTTTAGAACATAACTTAAAACGTTTATTCGAAAACATAACATAATAGACATTTAGAGACAAAACATAAAATTTTCTTTAGAACATAAACATGAAATTATGAACTATATAAAACAAAGCTTATTTACTAATAATATATAAAAAACAACAATCACGCTGTCTTTATAACGTTAAATTTCTTTATACGTGGCCATTGTGGCCGGGTATAACTTACCCGCGCGCTCTTTACACACGTTTACACTACGAGGTAGCCGCAGCAACACTAAATAGAGAAGAGAATACGCAAATAGAGGTCAACGACCGCAGCTACTGTAACGGACAAAAGACGCGCGCATTTTGTTTTAAAATTATGACAGTTTTAAAATGCGTCGGGTATTATATACCCGGCAACAATGACGCCGGGTTAATGGCATTTCACCCCGTCCACACTTTTATTGCTTTTCTTACTGCCAAAGCGGGACATTTTGCTGATAATTATTTACCGTCTCGGAGCCATAAAACTATATCTCAGACGCTGATGTTGTACGAGCTCTTTGATAAAGTTCACATCGGTAGAGTTTCTCAAATCGAAAGTTTACTGCAGCGGAGTCGCAGTGGTGTGCTCCGAGCTAAATTAAACTAATTAAACTCAGTGCACACTGTCTATAAAACTTGCTAGAAAACCGATATAAATAGTTAAATTAAAAAGCACGGGTTTAATGCCGGCGTAAAGTAATATGAATCCAGCTCGTAGGTGCACTCGTAAATTAATAAAACGTTCGGTCGGTGCAGCACATAAAGGCGCGGCTACACGTGACCGCAACAAAAACGCAGCCTATTTACCGTACCTATCGCGTAAATAAAAATGCAGCGACAAATGACGTCGGTCGCATGCGACATGCAGCGCCGCTCGCGTGTCCCGCGCGTTAAATAATGTGAAGGCATGAGCCTACGATTTATAACGGTGCGATCACGCCACGTCACGTGCCGTCATACCGGAGCGGAGTGAGCTATTTATACTGCCTTTATTGCAGCATAAAAGCTGCGTAATTAATGAAAGCGTGGGCGATGCTCTCTTGACAACTAACTTCCCAGTGTGTATGGGCCTTAAAACTTACTGGACGGTGTAACGTATGTTCTAAGACTTGTTTTATATTTTATTGTTAAGTAATGAAATTTCGTACGAGTGGCTCGAGTTTAGCAACTTGCCTAGCTCGTAAAAATGTGATTAACATAAAATACAAGCAAGAATTTCGAGGAATAGTTTTATTTTTCATCTACGTTGCTACTTACTTTCTCGACAGTAACTTCTTGTAAAACATTTTTTTTAATACGAGTAGAAAAAATCACCCAATTCGAAACTGAAGTTGTGGAACGACGGTTCCGTATCAAAAAAAGTGGTTAGGTACCACTTTTTTCACACAGTTTTTATTTTTTGTTGTTTTAGAGTTTTCGCTGTAATCCTACCAAGTTTGAGAGCAACGAGAGACAAAAAGCGTAAACTTTATATTGTTTAGCTCTTGCTGGCAGCTTTCGGGCCACAAAATCCCAATAAACTTACCCGAGTTCTTTAATGAAAGGCTGCCACTTACCTGCAACAAAAATGTGAATAAACATAAATATAGACGTTAATAAAGCACTGGAACACGTACAATATACGATATAGGTTGACATGCCTAGCTCTGCGATAAATAGGGTGCTTTGAGAAAAACTTTCCAGTCAGTGATAAATGAAAGTCCCTGCTAAAGCCGCGTCTGTAGGACAGCTGGACTTACTGGATATAATGCTGTAGGACGCAAATGTCAAATGGGTTTACACTCAGTAGTTAGACTCTTTAGTTTCAGAATGTACGTACACACGAGTAGAAAAGTCCTAATAGAACTTTGGGTTAGTCTTTGACCTTATGACTAGGTAGTGAGTACAGCTTCACTTCAAATTGCGTTGGCTTAGTCGTAAGAATAAGAACATTTTAAAATACCTAGTTAACCACATCACACTCAACATCAACTGTGAATATAGAGAAAAGAGAGAAAAACAAATTGGATAAGATTCCCAGAAAACAATCGAAATTTGGGCAAGACTACGACTGCCGGATCATACTAATTAAAAAAAACAATATAGTAGAGTTTTGGCGGGAACATGGAAAAATCATGTGGCTGCATTCAATTATTTTCCAAAACTTGTGATTTTTCGAGTGTTAATGCATAAAAATGGTGGCGTTTTATTCATTAAGTACTAATTTATGCGCAAAAGTGTAGGAAAGTGATTATTACGTAGTGAAACGTGTCTTTTCGTGTTGTTTCCAAAAGTCCAAAGAAGCTTGTAGTAAAGTTGCCACGACTGTACTAGGGCATGACTGTGATTTACTAAATGTGACTTTGACTGAGAATAACTTGTCTTGAGGTGAAAAAAAACTTTATATATTATATATAAATGCTTGACACTTGCAAATGCACGGGGTGCGACGCCATAATCCTCCTAAGAAGAAATAAGAAATAAAAAATACGTTCAAAAAGAAAATCCGGCGCTCTTCATGCCACGATTTTATTTCAGCTTTGGTGGAAAACTGAATTACTGTTCAATTATCTCGTAGGATTTATATAAGCTTTAAGTACCTTCCATGGGTATGTATCAAATTGGAATTATGTTTGCTTGCTAGGAAAACTTTAAGACGTAATAGTAGATTATACAACAAGTGAAAAAAAGGGAATTTCATTCGAGGGATACAATGACCGATTAGTACATTATGATACGAGTGTGCTATGTTGGTCATTACACTAGAGGCGGTATTATGCGCGCGAGCCGCAGGCGAGCGCGATAAGGAAGCCGAGAGCGTAATGACTAATAGCACAAGAGTTCCATATGACTGTTTTCATCACACTTGCGAGGAAAAACAAACTTTTTTTGATAATAATCAACCACACAGCGAAAATGTCAACAAACATTTGCGGAAATTGGAGCCCAAACCAGCAATGCGCGCGCATGTTGACATTTACTTCAGCGGCATAAGAACTCTTTGTTGGTATTACAAAAAAACTGTAGGTATTACCCGGCTATATTAAGAGTGCTTCGTATACATACGTCTAATTGCAGTCACGTACAAACTTGACTTTACCGGGTTATACCTATTAAAGCACAAGTGGCGTAATGTAAAGTAAAAAGCACGTGTGCGTAATAGCTTGGATTATGAGCCTAAAACCGATGGAATAAGATCCACTTTACGAGCAAGTAAACTCTGTCCTTGTATCCCTCGTTCCGCTCAGGATTCTAATCTAGAATTCCTCTCTACGCTAGGGATTCTACTCTAGAATCCTTCGCTGCCCTCAGGATCCAACTTAGTTCCTCGTTTTTTTTCCACTTTTTGTATACCTAATCTAAAATAATTATTTTCATCACTAACGCTCGTTATAAATGAAAAAATGCATGAGCTTACTTTTTTCTTTTCTTCGACTATGTAGGTCCCGTGCATTGTCACAAACTTTTTACTCTGTGAAATGAAGTTTACAACTATGTAAAATATCTGTGGTGAACTTGGTGCTTTGCTCATTTTCTAACTTTTCAATGGGGATCTGCATTGCTATTTTTTTCCGCTAGATGGCGCATCGTCGATGCGGCCATAGTTTACTGTCAATCTCATACATTATTTGGAAAACAACAAAATGTATGAGATTGACAGTTGACTAAGGCCGCATCGACGATGCGCCACCTAGCGGAAAAAATCGCAGTGTGGATCCCCATTGTTAGGTCTTTTTTTTATGTGTTTATAAGCTTGTGTTTAACCGCTAACTCGCCTGACGTTAAGCAAAGATGTGGTCTACGATGGAGCACGTATGTCTTAAAAGAAACCAATTTAAACCAGTCCTAATTTCTTGGTAGCAGCTTGCTGGTCTGAAATAAAATAGAGTAAATACTTTTATAGTAGGTACATAAAAGAGGTCGACTGCGACTTCGAGCGCATACGGAAGAAATTTGACCCGCTCCCAAATAATATTGTACCGCTGGGTTATTCATTTATTTGTCCTCCCCAGATTCCCCGTTAGATCAACCCTGGCAAAAAAAAATGTTTCGTTTAAAAATTCTATCCAAATACCAATTTTCATCAAGAAAATAACTTCAGAAACAAAAAACTTTCCATACCAAGTTCCAATCAAAATGAGGGTTCGAAATTAGTATGGAAAACTTTTTTTTTAAATGAAACCCAAATACTAAATAACACAACTATAAGTTCATTGATCCAAAAGTTTTCGCCTATTTTTCAAAAAAATATACCTCGAATCGTAATTCGAAAGAAATTTGATAAAACACTTTTTAACTAAACCAGCTAGTTACTGGTTTGAAATGAATTTTAGCGTTTTATGATGAGTACATACATACCCTTCAGTACTGTTGAACCTTTTTTACACTTTTTATATGACGGTTGGAGTATTAAATTTTCTCAAAAAACGACTCTTGTATAGCCTAGAATACAAAAGCCAGAACATCTCTTCTAAGTATTAGAGCATGTTGTACAACCCCAATCCACTTAAATAATTAAAACGTCTAGCCTATCCACAAAAGTAAAAACATTATCAAGCTTACTTTACAGATGAAATAAACTCATTGCACGCAATACAAATTACTTTTCATAGAAACAAACTATTTTAAGAAAACATTTTAACTTGCCAAGTCAAATTAAATATTGTCCTTTCTCTAAATTAATTCTGAGTTTTGTTGTCGAAGAAAGATTTGCATTTAAATAAGTCTAGTGAATAGACGACGCCCTATCTCAGTTTGGGTAACCTTGTTACTTACGAAACACAGTTAGCTGAGTCATGGGCACTATTTCTCGTCCTTTATTAAGAATACTAAGGCTTCGCATTAAGCTGATAGACGCTATGCTGAATAAGAAATAAATAGGGTAGACTAGTTTTTTAGTACCAGTTTCGTAGTTATTAGTTTTTTTTAAACTGATGGTAAGTGGTCAGTGCCACCTATGTTCACCCTTCATTTGAATTAACTCAAATAACATTATGGGAAAAAGGCATGGTGTTATGCTATTTCACAAATATATGGCAAGAATAACCGATGTATAATGTAGCATTTACTATTGACAAGATTTTTATCTTGGTAATCATACTAATAATGTCGTTGTATTTATCATAATTTGTGCATAAACCCTGAAAACAATGTATTTATTTAGCGGCCGCGGAAGTGGGGGGCAGAGGGTGACACGTCCCCTCCAATTTTCATACCTAGCAAAGAAGTTTTCTTTGTTTGCTTCTTCTCTGTTGCACCACTCATTATACTAATCTGACAAGACTAAACGTATTTGTGCCTCATTTTTAATTTCAATATGTAAGTTAAAAATATCAACAGGTTTAGTCTTGTCAAACACATTTTAGTTTAAGTAGTGGTACAACAGAATCGACACCATTAAAACAAGTCATCATCATCATCGTCAGCCCGGAGACGTCCACTGCTGAACGAAGGCCTACTTAAAGAAGGAAGGGGTACTTTTAACTATTTAGTATGATCTCAGAATAATTATGTTCTACTTAAGTTATAAAAAAATACAGTCTGTTTGTCAGTTTAAAATTAACGTGGTAGTTTTGGAGCAACTTGGATTTACTGATCTGATTCTAAAAAATATAAATTAAAATAATCACTTCTAAGAAACTTTAAGACGCTTTACATTTTAAGAGCTACGTTTGTGTTTAAGTAACCGAACTCGGAAGCTAGGCCCTGGTAACAAATTAAAAGTATTTACTGTCCAAATATCATTACTACTTAGCACCGATTACTACTGGTAGTAACTCAGACACTCAAATATTGTATTAACTTTGAGATAATATTTCTGAACAATATACAGAGCAGAAAGTTTTTATTTCTTTTCATTTACCATGCTGCTAAATGAAGTATTTTTCGCTCTAAAATTAAAAAAAATTGCATCGTGAACAAAAATAACATTATTTCCCTATCCAAATTAGAATTTAAACAGCGTAACAATAGTTTAAATAGTCAACGCTTACATCCTAACAGTAATTATTCCACCACTACCACATTAATTTTAACGATACGCATTAAAACTTAGATTATTATAAAACGCACGGCTTGCTCTAACAATCTGCGTAGCTCGAAACTATTGCGATTTCATTGTTCACCAACAACAGCTTAATTTAAATTCGGCGTAGAAAACGCCCCCTATAACCGTTCCTAAAGGAGTCAATGGCAGATGTATAAATGTTAAACAGTATATAAACTTGCGCGATAGTTAGAAACTCATTATTATGAAAACCTGATTACAATAATAATACAAAATTAAGAAACGTATGAGCCTGTGCGACCAGTTTGTATTTATAGTACGTTCTACGACCACATTTTTTTTGTATATAGTTTAGACTTAAAAATGTGAGTGGCCTGCACTCATTGTGACGATTTAAGTTTTAAGCTATTTTACACAAGATCAGTACCTAAAACCGAGCACTAGAATATCGATAAATAAACACGCCCCAAGCACAGTACCCAGTTTTTATGAATACTAGATATTCAGCAGAAAATTAGCTGAGGACGCTGTATAGGATTTTATGTACTGCGTGCTAGGTAATTTTCGTTCAATTGTGTCCTAATCTTAGCAACTGTTTCCTGTCTTACAGCGTGGTAGTTATACAGACGCTATGCAGCATTTAATGGCATCTGTGGCGCCGACGAACAATGTTTCAGTAAGTTCCTCGAATGTTACATGTTAGGTGTACGTCAGAGAGAGACTCTAGCTAGGCTTTTGGGAGGAAAAAACCTAAACTTCTTTTCCTTCAATGAAAATATTCTAAGGGAACAACACATTTTTTTCAACCTTAGGTTATCATCATCATCAGACAGCAAACATCCAATACTGAACGAAGGCGTCCATTCATATTTTGTAGCGAGCTGAGACCTCAGAAACTTTTAATATATTTTTACATGACTTTTTTTTAAGCATATAATTATTTATTTATTTATTTATTTATATAGGCAAGATTCAATAAATTTGTCTTAATATTATGGGATTATATAAAAAAAAATATATTAAATTTTGTGTACAAAAAACACATACAAAAGTAAATGGGGAATGAAACAAAGCTGTAACTTTTAGGAGTACGCGATAAAGACATTTTGCGTCATCCATTTTTGCTATTCAGTAGTTGTAGTGACATTGGGGATTTATGAGGGCGCCACTATCGCTGATGGACGGATTTCTCGCAGGATTGGAGCGCGGCTTTATGGCGCAGAAGTGAGCTTGAATATTTTATTATAATAATGATATGAACCGTTTCGTAAACGGCAGGATGTCGCTGAGATGAAGAGGAATTGAAATTTAATCAGCCATTATACCTACGTATATAGGATAACGCGACACGTCAGTAGGTACTAAGCCGAAAAAAAGCCATTATAAATAATCAGAAATAACATTTGCTTTGAAATCAGCTCCAAAATCGGGAAAAAAGGACCTTTCGTATTTTTTTTTGCGTGCATATGAAATGTTTTGTATTAAATAACTAGTATTTTCGTACTCTGATCCTACATGTCAAATCAAAATCATCTTACATTTTATTAGTGAAAACTGACGTGGTTTTGACACATTTTTGTTTTATTTATACGGGAACACTCACGTTTAATTAAATCGGATACTCCGACTATAGTTTCGATCACATCCGGACCACTTTTTTTGGTACTAAGCAGGACGCAGCGCCCGCGCGTCGTGCTCTGTTTTCACTCTTTGAAAAAGGTCACCAGATGTGATCGAAACTGTAGTCGGAGTATCAGATTTAATTAAACGTAAGTATTTCCGTATAAATAAAACTAAAATCATAATAATATTAATTTTAAAAAAAACGTAATCTGTTCGAGTCAACCTTTAAACAGAAAAATAAAACTTTGGTTCATCCCTTTGGCAGCTAAGTACAATGCCACATACAGATGCCACGTTAAACTTAAGAGTCCTCTGTTTGCATTGGAAGTTAAAGATAACGTAAAGTTAAAATACATACCGGCTCCAAAGTGTTGTTGTTAAAAGACAAACCATCAATAAAGATAATTTAACGTTCCATCTAACTCACAATAGCGCTCAAGTTGTACCTAAATACCACTCGTATCTATCCGTAAATTAACTCGATCTTTCGTTGCTTGATTTCGGTGATTTTTACGATTTTTAGGAATACCATGAAGAGCTACGCCGCTATAGGATAGTACATTTTACTAGTTCATTACAATTATTGGCTATGGGATTGTATAATTTACCATTCGCCCATTTGGCCACATAGCTAGTGGTGTACTGCTGGCTAACTAGTTGGGCATTCGGCCAGTCCACTCACGTCTCTTTTACTCGTTACGATGTGCGTAGTGTCCGGTGCTGAAAATGTAATTTGCCACGTATTCCGGAACTGTTCGTTTTTGGAGTGAAAAATAGGCTAACGGGATTGGTGAGTATTTACCTTTTATAAAACCTTCTTAAGTTAGGTTTCATGGAAACCATATTTTGAAAATAAATATATGGAGTTACGGGGAAAAGTAAGCCATGGTAGCCTAATGGGAAGACCGTTACACTCGGAATAGTCAGGTCGTGGGTTCAAATACCGGGCCAGTACCATTGAGATCTTTGGAGTTTATGAATTTATTTTAGTACTGGCATTATGTGAATAAAAACGTCGGGAACAAACCTGCAACTGATAATTCTTTAAGTTTATATAAATCAGAGCAACAAGGTCATAATAAAACCATATGGGCATTATGCTACGTCTTCACATCGTAACTTCATCTCGTGAAGTAAGATCCACTTAGAACGGCTCTCACTATCAAAAACTAAGCGTTATTCTGTAGGTCAACTAATTTGGTCTAATTAATCTTAGTTACAGTAAAAATCAAAGAATTTACTCGAAAGCTCACGATAGAAAGCACACGATCTAAATTGGTTAGCATCCAATCAAGCTAGTTCGCTCAGTCTAGACTAAAACAAGACTAAAAGAATACGTGATAGATTATATCGGTACCCAAATCTACTGAGATTTATAGTCTAGAACCTAGACTTACCTAGAATCCATTAAATAGCACACTTTTTAGGAACTTCGAACTAGAAAACACACGTTGCCTCGAGGGTAATTATTTATATGAAGAACTTTTTCAAGACTTTTTGAAGAGCATTTTAATAATAATATAATAATAATATTGGTGGGACATTTATTACACACAGCGCCATCTAGCCCCATACTAAGCAAAGCTTGTATTATGGAAACCAGATAGCTGACAGAATACTTATATACAATTTTTTTTTTCGTAAATACGTACTTATAATACACACTACACCCAGACACAGAACAAAGATCGATGTACGTCACAAACATTTTTGTCTGAGGGTGGGGATCGAACCCACGCCCTACAGCTCAGAAGGCAGACATGCTACCAACTGAGCTATCAGGCTGTCCAAATATTATTATTGTATTTTATATTGGCACACTTTCAACTTGGCTTCAAAATAATTTTAACTATTTCTTGTCGCAAGGTATAAGATGGGTCCATAGATAGAAAGATAATAATTTATTTTAAATAAGTGTACCAATTAATATGGGCTAGCTATGATACATTTCGCTTAGATTACCAATTTCACATAATTATTAAATAGCGTAGACATGCATAAATGCAAAATAGGAATATAATTTATCTAAATAGCAGCGCGAGAACCGTTCCCTACGATCGTTAAATATTACATTTAATTCGGTAAAATTCTATAAAAATAGGTATTTTCTTTAAATTGTCAAAGAAATCAGCTATACTACACGTCATATTAGCGACATACAGAACGGTAGGTACTAGTCCTGTCTCGGTCGGTTATTTTTGTAGATCTCGATCTTTCGTAACCGACGAGCCAAGTGACCGAGCAAAAAGATTCGATCAAAACGTCGGTCATCGGTCTCGAGAACCTACAAATAAAAATAAAGGTTAAAGTTATCAAAATAGAGTTGAATTTAGCTACGCAATTTCACCGAGATTGATCGAAGAAAACCGAGACGAAACCGGTCGGTGTTGTATCAATCGCCGGTCATTCATTCGGTCTCGGTCTCTCGGTCGGTCGCAGATCGGAAGATCGTTATGAATGGGAATAAAAGTGCCGCGGATCTTGGGCCGCGCGTCGATCAATCACGACCCGGGTCTTTAACGATTGACGACCTGGTCGGTCACGCAGAAAGTGCGATTCGATCGTTTTGATTCGTTCAATCACGATCGACGCAGGACTAGTAGGTACTCGCGCTTCTATTATGATAAGTAGTTTAAGTGAGTCGAAGAAATACATGAACATACATAATAAATTGACTGCTAAACTAACCACTCTTTTCGTAGTCGGGTATAATATAAAAGCTCGGCTCATCCCCGTATAACTGATCTGTGAAAATGTGATTTGATGGAACTGATTATACTTGCCAGTCAAAACCGGGATAGTATTTTTTATCTACGACACATAAAATAAAATAAAAAACTTGACATCGTCAGACAAGCCTGATCAACGTTGGGTCAGCGCCATCTGCTTCGATCTACTTCGAATGAGTTTTTTTAAGTGTGTCGGCAAATCCCCCATATTCTCCAGACATAATTATGCACGTTAAAACATGATGTTCTTCTGATACCAATACGTACAAACTTGTTATGTACAACCTTTCACATTCAACGTGTTTTGTTGTCCAAACAAGGAAAATACATTTTAGATGGATCACTAGTATGTTTTCTTGCGCCGACACTTCAACAGCTTCGCTCAATGACCCTCAAAGTTGACCTTTACACAATCGCCTTTCAGTAAGTATCCGTATCTTTCATTCCATCGTATTTAATTTGAGTCAGTACGGGACAATCAGGTCTCGGATTAGAGGGCAGGATAAAAATACAAACAAACAAACCGAGACAAAGGCGTGACGAGGGTGTAGGAAGACCCTTATCTGGGCCTCATAGCCTCCGGCGCCAGACTTTGTTCAATTGTCAAAGAAAAACCACTTCACACCGCCGCCGTTAGATGCACAACCGCTCGTATATTATTTACGTATAGAAAACTGGAAGGTAGTTTTTTAGGGAACAATGGGCGTGATAAATTATTTACGGAGCGAAGCCTGTGGAGGAGGTAGGGCCAAATTGGAGTTGAAAAATGTAAACGGGTGTGTTCTTGTCGCGAAGAGGAACTATTCTTCTCTTGTCTGTTCGATTTACAGTAAGTGGAAATCTTATAGTTGCCTTACTTTATTTTCTCGATCATTTAGTTTCCTTCATGTTATTTTAATATTTTATGGAAAATATCTTAAGGCGGGCTTGTAACAATTTAGAACTTTTTATAAATGTGGGTAAAATCCAAAATGCCCGATACAGAACCAAAAAAATGTTTTTTATTTAATCATATATTTTAGGTTTTTGTTTTTTAGAGAACGTGATTTTGAATGTTTGACTCGGTAGAAAAAAAAACAAAGTAGACACTAAATCGGCATTTCAATTAGCTAGAACTAAGAAAATACATTATTAAACCACATAAAACGTATACTAATAGAATATAGTATTATTTGGTTATTTGATTTTTAAAA
This sequence comes from Erannis defoliaria, assembly GCA_905404285.2. Taxonomy (NCBI): domain Eukaryota; kingdom Metazoa; phylum Arthropoda; class Insecta; order Lepidoptera; family Geometridae; genus Erannis; species Erannis defoliaria. The sequence goes on from FR990070.1 coordinate 17,620,375, forward strand.
TTACAGTATTTATATGTTATATTAAAAAAAAATAAAGAAAAACCTTCAAAATTTAGCTATTCAAGCGCTCGCGCCTTCTCCTCTCTCGCTCACGCCTACCGTTTAGAGCCTATCGTTTACCCGTCTGGACGTACCACGGTACAAGGTTTGTTACCTTTTTACGATCAAACGACTCGACCAATCTAAATTTAATATTGCCAACCATCGTTATCACATGATCACATGAAAAAAAAAGCACATCATGTACAACGTGAACATGATTGTGTTTTTTTGTATTGTTGTACGTGTGTAGAGCACTTACGTTCTCTGAAAAGCGGATGCTACACTGCATAGCTTACCAAGGTGCTCTTCATTTTTACCGAGTAAAAAGTGGTAAGTTTAAGGCAGTTCTTACACTATGCTTGTAACTCATAATTGTTACTGTTTACAGAACTCATTTTTATTTTGGTTAATGCAAGTTTGTCTTAAAAGCCATTAATTAACTGACCATCATTATTGCTACATACGCATTGTGCATACGCACAGCCCCACACCACAATAATCTGGAAATAAATTCGCGAAGGAAATAATTTCGAAAGGTTCTTACGCAGTTCTAGACTTATAAAGCCTAGAGAGATAGAATACCCCAAATTTTTTACAAAATTTTCTGATAAGCGAGATTATCCCATAAGATCCACATATAAACACAAATTAATCGTACCAACCTCAAAACTTGAAATACATAGCTCGGGGCCATGCTCGATGGCAATTAAAATATTTAACAAACTTCCTGTTCAGATTAAAGACATGGAAGATGAGGCTAAATATGTAAAAGTGCTTAAAGAAATACTAGTCAAGAAATGTTACTATACATTAGACGAATTCTTTAAAGATATAGGTAAATGTATTAACAACGAAACAGAATAAGCCGCACCGCACAATATTGCATGTATTGCATTACCCCAATGGGGTAATTATGACGTTACGTCCATAAATTGTGCTAAATAAGATCTGCATGTAGTATAAAAGTTACATAATGTTTGCAATAAAATGTTGAGTATTGATTATTGAGTATTGACCAAGTCTGAATATTTTGAGTCCAGTCACAGATTGCGAACATGGTCACAAAATAAAATGGTTACTCTCGAGGCGCATGATTTTACCTACCTTTGTACCTAGCGATGCGTTATATTTGCTCACTGGCGTGCAAAGAGGGTCGTCTAGACAACCCCTCACCTCACCTACACGCATATAGATCACACCTTACCTTCAAAAATATTTAGTTCACAAAACAAATATGGGTTAAGCATCTAAAGCTATGAATGAGTAATAGCGACTTAAAGTGACCCGTTTTATATTTGCATTCGTACCTATCTCATTACGACATCAATCCACACTGATCGTGTAACCGGTTCTCTATCGAGTCCAGGGTTGCCTGGAAGAGATCATGATTACCTGAAACAGATCGCTTTTAGCGATAAGGCCGTCACTTGTGGCAGTACTTCATAAGGTTATATCTCTTATTTCTATTGTTCATTTTTTATTTCTGGTTGGCATTTGAGTTTCTTTCTATCTATCCATTTTAATAAAGTGAAATAACACCTACTGTACGAACATAACCTTTCGAGTGAAATATAAAGAATGAAACGCGCTGAAATAAAAGGGCGGTATCGCCTCCACTTTTCAGGGTAGTCCGCCAATAAATCATTTATTATTTATTTTCACTGCATCAGCCAAACATTCCAGTCCTAAGAATAAGACCTACTCTCGAAAGAAACTCTCTCTCTACTTTGGAAGGGTGCCATTAGGTCAGCATACAGGCTGTAATAAGAACAGCCCGTAGACTTTTCACCACCAAATAATTTTTTTAATGAACAAAACTCATCAAATTCAAGAAACAAGTGACCTATTTAGCTTCGCCAAGTTGAAATTAAGCGGAAAGCGGTAAGTAGGTAAAGTTGGTAAATTCGGGAAGTTTTCACAAAGTTACCGCGCCAAGGGATAGTGGAGTGACCAACTACCCCGAGGTAGGCAACATGGGAACTAATTGAAATAGCTGTGAACTTCCTACGAAATGAAGTTAAGTTATGCTTTTGTAAGTAGTTTAGAAGCTCTTTATTACTTTGTGATGTGTTCTTAAATGTTTTTAAGAGGTCATAATAATAATTAAGTGATGATGATGATTTTATTTTCCATACCATATTTATAAAAAAGATGAAATAAGCTATTATTAGAAGTTAATAAAAAATAAAAACGTTCGCTTAAACGTTCCTTATCGAAACTAATCAAACGAGGCGAAACTCAAACTTTTGTTTAGTGGTAGGACTCCACTGCAGAGTCCACATGGGGAAGTGCCACATCTTTGCCAGTTATTCAACCGCCAAGCACTAGCACTGCACACTGCACACTGTGCAAGTATTACTGTGTTCCGGTTTGAAGGGCAATATTACCAGAGAAATTAGTGGGTATGAAGAGATTTAACATCTAATTATCTCAAGGTGACGAGCGCAGTGCAGTGCGGGGAATGGCAGGTGTGCTTACCACTAGGCGAAAATCTAGCCCGTCTCGTCACTTGATTGTACTAAAAAAGAACTCGACAGGGTTGTACCGTTTTATTACAGAGTTTTAATGGGAACCTTCCGGCTCCATCATCAGATCAGCTTCATGTTATAATAATATTTCATTGTCATCAGATTTACCAATTCTAAATTTCAGCTCAGTCGGAAACCGGAAAGATAAATAGATTAACACTTTATTGTAAGTATACGCCAAAACTAATGATAACAGTCACGATGATCATACAACAGAAAAATTAACTTAGAACTAGTGTAACAATCAAAACAATCAGAAAGAGAATCAATCGGAAATGCAATCAAATGTAACTGGCAAGATGTGATTACAGACAGACAGACACCGGCACAGGTGAAACTAAATAAAAGCTTGTAAAAAGGATTCGTGATGTCACGTGGCGTGGAGACGTTTCGTGATGGGATATCACGAAACTTGTCTGACAATGCGTCCTCTTATTGTCGTTAGCGCATATTTAATGCCTATTTTCTGTAGATTGTTATTTGGGATGCGATGACCTTTAGTAACATTGGCTATTTCGTGCTAAAAATTTTTACACGTATAAAAACAGCTGTTCCATACATTTGGCCGTCCAAATGGACCGATAGTAGAATGTAAATAGGAGATTGTAGTGTACATTTCAAGCAAAATACATTTTTACCATGTGTGAATAGTTGCGGTTTTGTTTAATTGTATTTCTATATTTTAATTATAATTCTATATTTTAATTATAATTCTATATTTTAATTATAATTCTATATTTTAATTATAATTCTATATTTTAATTATAATTCTATATTTTAATTATAATTCTATATTTTAATTATAATTCTATATTTTAATTATAATTCTATATTTTAATTATAATTCTATATTTTAATTATAATTCTATATTTTAATTATAATTCTATATTTTAATTATAATTCTATATTTTAATTATAATTCTATATTTTAATTATAATTCTATATTTTAATTATAATTCTATATTTTAATTATAATTCTATATTTTATTTTAAATATTCGACACAGAGTAGGTAGTCCTACTATGTGGATCAACAACATTGTGAAAGTCGTGGGCAACCGGTGGATGCAAATGGCAGGTTGTTGTACATTGTGGTGGTCTAAGGGGGAAGCCTTTTTTCAGCAATGGACGTCTCCTGGCTGATATTGATCATGATGGTGATGAATTATTTTAATAATGATATCGCACAAACATGCTCAGGTATTGTACGTGGACATCCGTGTTGAATATGAAAGGTCCAATAAATAGTTGATTTCCATTCAAAGTTATCGTGATAAAAACTGCAAGTGGAGTCGTAAAAAGCATCCGGAATGAAATCACATTTCCTTCAAAACGGAGATGGAGATATTGAATTTTTTGCGAATTTATTCTCAATTGAATTTAAAAGTTTATGAAGATTACTCACCAAGGAAGTTCTTTGACGCTACTTCCTCAATGGTGGTGTAGATAGACGTTAGATAATAATATCCAATATCAGACTACTGAATTTTTCTAGATCATAAGTATTTCATGTTATCTTAGAACATATTAAAATATCGCCAATTCTCTACTCATACAAATCAAACGACGAACAAGTGACGAAGATAATATATGTACCAACAATGTATGGCGAGCGATATTTAATCTTAACATGAAATATTATAGCATCTTCGTCGTCTGTGACGGCCTTTACTCTCACACATAAATAATTATTTACATTCACAGATGCGTAGCGCTGGTGGCGTAGCTTAACTGGATAGTTATAAAAGATCATCGATGTCAAGCAACGGACGATCAGCCTTATCAATGGATGTTTCTGCTCATGATAGTGACCGTGCGCGAGCTGGAGGGCGTATGGCGCGAGTAAATTGGTACGAACGGGATGGCATGCTATCACATTCAGAATCACGAACATCCATGATAAGGGTGCCGGTCAGTCTTCGGATGGGTGACCGTGAATAGCATTTACACAGCGCGCTACAATGGGTCGGATGAACTGTTTATAACAACAACCGTCTAGCCATGTCAGAGGCGTTCGGGCGGTACATTAACTCTGACACTAAACCTGGCCTAGTAAACTAAACTTGCTTTACACAAAAACTTTGATTTTTAGGTAATTTGTAAGTAGTTTCTAGTTTCGTACAGTTTGCACTTCTTCTACCACGCCTTACTGGCGCTGCACGTAGTGACCGCGAAATCCGCCGAGAGGTGGCGTTGACTTTTTGTCAAAAAGAATAAATTAGTCTTACGATTTCTTAATTCAGGCGTATCTAGTTATTGAAATCATTGTTAAAATACCATGTACCTACGCAACTAAACAATTTCAAACTAAATTTCTTGCTTTGACGTGTCGATTTAAATATGAAATGTCTAACACACACATACATACATCACAGCCATAAGACGTCCACTGCTGGACTGAAGCCTCCCCCTTAATAGGGAGGGGTTGCCAAAATCCCCACGCTTGGCAGGCGGCTTGGGGATCGCAGATTGCTTACCACCGTTAACTAAGAGGACCGTGCTGCCCGTCCTCCGGTGGTTCTGGATGCAGTTTTAGGACATACCCAGGTCCAAACACTATACGCGGATTCTTAATTAAACGTAAACGGCCTAAACTAGAAATGTCTTACTAATGAATTATTATAGACCTACACAACACACTGCTCATAAGTCCTAAGTTTACTTACTTACAACATCAAGTACTAAGTACGTGACTTCACTTACTTATAACTTATAAGGCTCCGTTAAAACTTAGTCAAGTCTTTCTTGCTGTCGTGTTTCAAGTTAATAAACTTTAAGTAAACAGCTAGATAAAGTCCCATGTTAACTTCCGGGTAGTAAAAAGTATAATGAGTTGTATATATTATGAAACTAATTTAACTTTGTAATTAAAACATAAAACAAAGTTTGCGATGAAATACTTTGTCGTTTTTCAGTGGTCGAATGAAACGCTTCGTGAATGTTTAATGTATGTACAAGTAGGAAAACCAAATATTCAGTCGCGTGCCAAATAAAACTAAGTTAAACACAATTTACAATGTATATCCGACTTAACCAGAACCACCGGAGAACTGGCAGCAGCGCCCTCTCGGTTAACGGTGACATTCTGCGATCCCCAAGCCGCCAGCCAAGCTTGGGAGTTATGGCAACCCCTCCGATTAAGGGAGAGGCAGATGACGATCTCAACGATCCGATTTACCAGCCGTGGTAGTTTAGTGGGAGTGGGAGACCAGGACCACCCGACTCAATAACGTGAGGCCTGAGATTCAATCCCGGGCCCGTACCGTTCCAAAGTTAGTTATGAAAACTGACGTGGTTTTGACACATTTTTGTTTTATTTATACGGGATTACTCACGTTTAATAACAAACAAAGCAGGACGCAGCTGCACGCGCGTCGGGCTCTGTTTTCACTCTTTGAAAAAGGTCACCGGATGTGATCGAAACTATAGTCGGAGTATCCGATTTAATTAAACGTGAGTATTCCCGTATAAATAAAACAAAAACTCATTAGTTCTTTGGAATTTATGTACCAACGTATTTTCGTTACACTGGCTTTTTGGTGAAAAAAAAAGTATATAGGCTGAGTGGCCAGCCACTATAGTCAGAGTTAATGTGCCGCCCGAAGGCATCTGACATGGCTGACGGTTGTTGTTATAGAAACTAGAACAAACAACCGGGACCAACTATTTAACGTATCATCCGACCCACGGTAGCGCCCAGAAATAAATGCCACTCACGGTCATCCATCCGAAGACTGACCAGACAGTCCGTTGCTTAACATCGGTGATCATTTAGAACCACCTAGACAAGCTACGCCACGAGCGCTTTGGTGAAGAAAATCGTAATAAACCTGCATACGTCCGGAAAATAAATTCAATAGCGTGCATTCACCATCTCGAAATTGGGCCAACGTGGATAAATGTTTAGTAGTGGCAGGACCCTATTGCAGAGTTTGTCTGGGGAAGTACCACATCTTTGCCGGTTATTCAACCGCCAAGCAGTAGTGTGCAAGCATTATGTGTTTCGGTTTGAAGGGCAATGTTACCAGAGAAATTCCTGGGCATGAAGAGATTTTACATCTAATATCTCAGGGTGATGAGCGCAGTGCAGTGCAGCGCAGGATTTTGTTCACAATTTTACAATTCTAGCACTGCTACTGTTATGGGCAGGCGTGATGCTTACCCCCAAGTGAACGTCTTGCTCGTCTTCTCACTCTATAGCATAAAAAAAAAGTGGCTTTCTTATTTGTTTTAATAAATCACTCATATCGCAAAGTTCAGAATGCTTTTTCGCATATCATGTTAACACCGCAGAAGCCGAAAATATAAAAAACAAGCCGAGTCTCAGTCTCGAGTAATTTTTTTTTCACGACGTGGTCTATGGCATAAATCCCTTGTTTCTAAATATGGAGTAAGTAACAATAATATTCTCGAAAAGATCCATTACTTTATTTAAAATCCAAAAGAAATTTACGTAGTTTTTACGCTAGCTCTTATAATGACCTAAAATGTAGCCAAAAGTTTCAGACGCGCTAATTTGGCTGCGAAAAACCCTGCTGAAATAAAATTCCCAAGTCTTCAAAAATGGCTTTAAAAAGGCTATAAGCAAAACACCTCTGAAATATGCCCTGGCCGTATCTTATACTCTACAAGCTTGGATAAATACACCACAGGACACGTTACTTAAATTACTTAGCTTGGCACAATCATGTTGTTCAAATTGAGCTGGGAGGTACAATTAATAATAGCACTATAATCTAAATATGTCACATACATTTGTGCAAATATTTAGCGGCCTAACCGCTGGCAACTCAGCCTCAAACTTACTTTTTAATAAAGTGGTACTCTTACACTACAAGCAAAGACAAAGAAGCATTAAATTATCTGTGTAGAGGAAATTTTAAACTTCGATGGACGGAGCTTGACGGATTTAAAACATTCTCCTACCCTTTTGCACAAAGAAAAAATTAAAATATGCCACCAATGAATGACTTATAAATTGAAATTCGTCTGCTTTTTGTCAAAATGTAGAGTCTGCAAGTCGCGAGTAGTTCGGTTCCTTCTAGGCATGCATCCATTCATTCATCCATCTAGCCTGGATCTTCTAGATGGCAGTCAAACGGAAACCTATTATCCATAAAATAGAGTTGATCTATCGTCAAATTTTCGTCGTAAGTATATATAATTTTTATACCATTCATGTTTACGAGATTTAACTGTTCCATAGCAACAGTTCCTTCTACAAACTGGAATTATTAGGTTTTTTTTCCCATTTTCGGGTTGGCCCAATAGTAAAAGTTTTTCACAATAGTACTATCGTTCCGCATAAACCTCCGTATATTTATTTATTTGATAATGATGATTTCTTTTATATTTTGGTCACTATTAATAAAATAAAACATTTTTGGTTGTCCAAATAATAATAAAAAAGTGTGCCTAGTGACATGTCCCATAGATTATACCCCAAGCTCTATACTCTTATAGTTATAATGAGGAGAGAGGAGCGTGCCCTCATTTCGAGGGCTGAACCTCATTTGTGTTTTAGAAGATAATGCCAAAACAAAGACGTCCTCCGCCTGGCCGCGGGTAAGCTCGGAAATTCATGGAAAAGCCAGCTTTGCCCCTACTATACATTGTAAGAATAGCTCACGGTCTAAATAAAGGAGTTTTTCCATTAGCTAACTTACGTGGATTTAGATAGACTTAATGAACACACTAAATAAGAACCTTGTTACCGGTACAATTAGCGACCTTATTATATGGCATGGAAATCACGCTATGGAAATTACAAACTAGGTTAGGTACAGACGAGATATGCTGTAATAATATACTTATAATGATTTAAGCATAGTTTAGACAATGCTCGCAGGGTTTGCAAGTTGAAGTGGCAATGGGCAGGCCACATCGCTCGAAGAACTGACAACCGATGGGGAAGAAAGGTTCTTGAGTGGCGACCGCGAACTGGAAGACGCAGCGTAGGAAGGCCTCCCACTAGGTGGACCGACGACATTTTAAAAGTCGCGGGCAACCGGTGGATGCAAATGGCAGATTGTCGTACAGTGTGGCGGTCTAAGGGGGAGGCCTTCGTTCAGCAGTGGACGTCTCCGGGCTGATGATGATGAATGATTTAAGGCCCAGTTGTAGCGAGGTACGTCCAGGCGGGTAAACGGTAGGCGCGAGAGAGAGAGAGGAGAAGGAACGAGCTTGAATCGCTAAATTTAGTAGGTTTTTCTTTGTTTTTATAAATGTAACAAAGAAATATTGTAATAATAAAAATCAAAAAACTAAATAATACTATATTATATCTATTATTATATACCCTACACCCCTACACGCTACATGGTCCTAACTTATAGTTGTTTTCTTTTTGAGATAAATAATAGCATGTATTATATAAATAAAAATAAAATAAATAAATATTGGGGGTACATTTATTACACACAGCGCCATCTAGCCCCATACTAAGCAAAGCTATATACTTATACTACGGACTTTAAAGGTCAATTAATAAGGAATCTAATATTGTTAGCTACATTACGGTGAGAACATTTTAATAATTTGTTATTAATTTTAAAGTTATTAGAACTTTAAACGAGCAATTTTTGTATGCCTATAATATAGATTTATTTCGCCTATCTCGGAAACGACTTAACGATTTGGATTATATATTGTATTTAGGTAAGGTTTTGCTTTTTAAGTTTACCTTCTATATACTTGTCTTGTATATCTAGTAACATGTAAAAACGAAAAAAAAACAAAGCGAAGCTCGGTCCTCTCATAATTAAAAACGCTACGACAATAAGAATACATATATAAAATAACAAATTTTAATTACGATAGCATTTTTGTGTCTCAAAAATAAACAATCAAGCAAATATTTTTTATTGCCGTTTTCCTCATACAGTTTCTACTTTGCGTTCTAAGAGAATTGAATATTATATGTAAGGGACAAAAATCGTCTCCGTAACTGCTCGATGGCGTTAAAAACTTTTTTACCTTTATTTTTCCTTTTTATATCCATTTATAAGAAGATAATATACGGTGACCTACCGGTAGAAATCTTTATTATACTGTTTTTATCTTCTTTACCTTCTGCCATTATCAAGTGCAGTTATACATAATTTTTTTATTGCTGTCGAGTGACGTGGCCACCGAGATGTTCGCCTGGTGGTAAGCGTCACGCTTGCACACACAACTCACAACTCACAACTCTCTTGCTTGCTTGTTTCACAGTAGCAGTGCCAGAATTGTGAGTTTGCGAATACAATGCTGCGCCGCACTGCGTGTGCTGAGCTCGTCACATAAATATTATTATGATGTTAAATCTCATCTACCAGAAATTTCACTGCAAAAAGTAGGCAGCTGTTTTATTTTATTTTTCGTTCATCGGTGGTAGCCGAATCAGGAGACATCATCATCATCATCAGCCCGCAGACGTCCACTGCTGAACGAAGCCCTCCCTCTCCGCCACATTGTACGAAAACCTGTCATTTGCATCCACCGGTTGCCTGCGACTTTTACAATGTCGTCGGTCCACCTAGAGCGAGGCGTTTCTACGATAATAAATAAATAAGAAACACATAATACGCTTTAAAAAAAATACAACCGACTTCAACTTCGAATACCTGGATGACATATTCCTATTTTCTAGTATTTGATGTAAAAACCAAACTGCTGTACCGATTTCGACAAAATTTATATGGGTTCACCTCTGTAGTATTACCTCACTCACTCACCAGCCCGAAGACGTCCACTGCTGGACGAAAGCCTCCCCCTTAATAGGGAGGGATTGCCATAATCCCCACGCTAGGCAGGCGGCTTGGAGATATCAGAGTGTTACCACCGTTAACCAATTGGACGCTGCTGCCCGTCCTCCGGTGGTTCTAGATGCCGTTTTAGGACATTCCCAGGTTAGTATTACCTACATAACAAAAACAGAATAATCAAAATCAGTTCATAATTGCCCGAGTAATCGGGTAACATACATACAAAAAAAAATATACAGTCGAATTGAGAACCTCCTTTTTTGAAGTCGGTTGAAAACAAAGTCATAAAGTCCCAAATTAATTTCATATGACAGAAACAACCTAAAACTTCTTTAAGGAAAACCTGAACATTGAACATTGTTAAGCTTGTTACCTCCAGGTTTTCCCGGAATCTTATGCTGACTACTCCAAGCCCCTTGCTCCTATGGAAACATTTTGTTGATCTTGAACAAGATTTATTGCCTGGGCTTAGATTACAGAAGCCTGCATGCTCATTATTTATTCCACATGTTTTTATTTGTGTCTTTGTGGATTATGTTGTTTTTACTCCGGACGTGAACTCACATTCGCATTCACTGAAGGTAAGCAAAAAATAAAGATTATACTTACAAAAAAAACATGAAAAAAATAAGCTGTGGAACAGCTGGTTGTTAGAAAAATATAACTCATCTCGATAAAATGTATGGAACAGCTCACTTTTTTTATTTTTTTTTGTTGAGGAAGAGTTTTGGGAAGAGTTTTTAAGGCTTTGCTTTTATGGCTGTGAGTAAGAAACTGTAGTTAGTAAATATTTACTCATCTTGATAAAATGTATGGAACAGCTCACTTTTTTTTTAATATTTTTGTTGAACCCGTTTTGAAAGTTGTTGACAATGATGACCTCCTTCCTATCGATTTAGTACTACCGTTCCGGGTATACCTACCTGTCAGGTACACATCGCAATACTATCAACCGACTTAAAAAAGTTATTTTTAAATGTATGTTATTCAATTACTCAGCCAAATATGAATTGATTTTATTGATTCTTTTTTTGTTTGGTAGGTGATACTTCAGAGGTGGTCCAATATAAATTTTAATGAAATCAGCTTAGTAGTTTGGTTTTTAAATCAACATTCCGTGAATAAATCAAAGAAGCTGGAAAATATGAAGACGTCATCCAGTTAGTCGAAATTGATGTCTATTTTTTTAAAGCGTTTTATGATATACACGTCACACATCACATCAACAGCCGGAAGACGTCCACTGCTGCGTTTTATAAAGATATAGCCCCACTTTAATCACTTGAAAGCAGTTACTAAAAACTACAATCGCTAGCTGAGAAAAACATTAGAAAGCTTTTGCAAAAAATAATTTAATATTATTAATTTATTATTATTATTATTATTAATTTATGACGAACCTCCTAAAATACCTCTATTTAATAGGCATCTTATTGTTAAATGAAGTCGTCTTCCTCTCTTCTACTATTGCTGCGCCCGACAGGGTCCATATGAAACTTCTTTTTGACAATATCTGTGTACACTATGGAAGCAATAAATATCTGAATCTGAATCTGAAAATCCCATCCGCTCATAAATATTAATACATCATTTCGGCCACGTACCAAATAGCTGACGGTAAGCGCCGGGAAGTGAACCCCGGATTAATCTATCGAAGCATTAGGCAGTTACTGCTAATCGTTCGCCATCGGACCCGTACAGTTTTCCTTATTTGCCCCATATTTTATAGGACGCGAGATAATTTATCAACATGCCTCGCCTCTTATATGTAAGTCGCAGAGCGAAGAGTTTTTAATGCTTTAGCCGAGTTTTTTGGAAGAGTTCTTGGGAAGAATTTTGGGAAGAGTTCTTGGGAAGAATTTTGGGAAGCGTTTTTGTGAAAAGTTTTGGGAAGAGTTTTGTGAAGAGTTTCTGAGAAGAGTTTTTGGGAAGAGTTTTGGGAAGAGTATTTGGAAAGAGTTTTGGGAAGTTTTTGGGAAGAGTTTTGGGAAGAGTTTTAGGGAAGAGTTTTGGGAAGAGCTTTCGGGAAGAGTTTTTGGGAAGAATTTTTAAGGCTTTGGTTTTATGGCTGTGAGTAAGCAACTGAACTAAGTAAATACTTTCGATGCCCTGATATTAATTTAGTACGAACACGGTTAATTACTAAACTTTACTAGTTGCTAAAATAAATATAACCCTTTAAATATTTTCATAGTAATCTTTAGAGAGTTGAATTTTCCTCTACCTTTAGCTTACTCTACCAAAAACTTTAAACGCTCGTATATCAGAACATTAATAACCGATTTAAATTATTTTTTCAATAAACATATTATATTTACTTAAATTCTTCGTCAAATCTATTGGTTTCAACGATATAAACATCAGTCATCTTCCCTATTACTTAGTAGCTGAAAAAAATATGTCAGAGTTGTCTACAGTAGACCTTGAAATTATTTAAAAAAATGCTCTAGATGCATTATCCAGGAATAAAATAGGGGAATACGTTTGTATGGAGAATCGCTCACCAAATTCCCTCTTAAGACATTATAGAATAATATTAATTTACATAGGCAGCTCAAAGAATCAAAGCTGGTTTTTTTTTCAAACTTAGTTCCTGTCTTAATCATTTTGGTGACTAATTGGTTCGTCATTATAAATTTATCATTACTCGACACAGGCCTCGCTGGAAACACGCCACTCTTCGACGTTCCCGATTTCGACATTGATTAAACATGCTAAATATTGAAACACTAAAAAGACCCAGTTACCAGAGAAATTACTGGGTATAAAGAGATTTATCATCCTAATATCTTAGGGAGACGAGCGCAGTGCAGGGCGGCGCAGGATTGTGTTCACACTTCAGTGTTCAGTTCAGTTCACAATTCTGGCACTGCTTCTGTTAGTGGCAGGCGTTACGCTTACCACCAAAAATTTTGCTTGACTCGTCACTTAATTGTATTAAAAATAAAACTACTTCAAAATTCAAAATCAAGATAAAACTAGCTAATACTGTTACTGTCATATGCATAAAACGCTAAAACGTATTTCAAACCAATTTTTGTTAAAAAATGTTTTGTCAAATTTCACTCGAATTACGCTTTGAGTTTGAAAAAGAAAACACTTTTTTTTAATTTTTATTTTTGTTACTTTTTTTTCACTTTTCAACTAAAATTGGTTGAAATACTTTTTAACGTTTCATGCATATGACGGTTAATATACAATTTAAATCACTAATTTATACCTATAATAGTAATTTTCCAAGGAATTTCCCCACGATCCAGGTATTAACCACCTCGGTGAGTATTTACCTAACGCGCTAGGCATTTACCGCCGCTAGGCATTTCCGAGAACAGCCAGGTACGAGTATGTAGGTCGTTGATGTGCCAGCGGATATGAGGCCCACTTAGCCCTTGTTTTCACACTTACGTTCCCGCTTCCTCTGTGAAATAGAAAATATTTTCTGGCAAATTCAATAGTGTGGCACTTTCGAAAGGCTTTAAGATTTCTTTGTAATAATAACCATTTTATACAAAAAATAAATAAGAGCAAGCTTTAATCTTATATTGTTTAAAAAAGTACTTTTACGCCTTTATTAATTAATGTGGAGCAGTCTTGGCATAGTTTTTAGGGTTTGCAAGTTGAAGTGGCAATGGGCTGGCTACATCGCTCGAAGAACTAATGACCGATGGGGGACAAAGGTTCTTGAGTGGCGACCGCGAACCGGAAGACGCAGCGTATGTAGGCACTAGGTGGACCGACGACATTGTAAAAGTCGCGGGCAACCGGTGGATGCAAATGGCAGGTTGTCGTACAGTGTGGCGGTCTAAGGGGGAGGCTTTCGTTCAGCAGGCTGAATTGTTAAGACTTGTTCTGTTGGTCGATTAATGGTGTGTTGTGTGTCTATATTTATGTTTATTTCGTAAAAATAAGCAACCTCTACCCGAGAAGTAGTAACTTTTGCCAGATACCATTACCGTAACACTAAACTACTTACATCTCCAACTGTAGTCCTGAGACTTTTTTGACTCAACAGTTCGATAAGTAAAGATACATTTGATTTAATTTAAGGAAGAATTTAAATTTAATTAACTAAAAATAAACAATTTAGATTAATTGACAAATTAATTAATAAAATGTTGATTAATTAAAAAAATATTTGAAGACCTTCCGACTGATCTAAACTAAAAAAAACTTATGTACTTATCAAATTAAGTAATAAAATGTTAAATAATAAAAACAAAAAATAAAAAAAATTTGAAGACTGATCTAACGAAATTAAAAAAATACTTATATTACAGAACAAAACAATCGCACCTACTAATGGAACTAAATAAAATGTATTAAGCTTGTATTAAAAAAATATTGTAACAAACTTTAACAAAACAACAAACATTACATTTTAAAATTAAATTATTTCTGCCAATAGAATTTTATTTGTCGTGTTTGTGTTCAGTTATGAAATTAATATCCATCAGGAATTTCATCCCAAGATCCTTTTACTAAAAATGTTGTATTAAACTTTTGAAATCTATTCAATTCATAGAGATTATTATAATATACAAATTACCTAGAACCACGAGGAAGTATGAATTTAATCAGAAGCTTCCAGGATTTCAAGGGTTTAATACACAGTAAAGATCCTTTCAGAGGCAGCTTTGAATCGCGTCACAGCACAGCTACAGTTCCATGAATTTATGCGAAGTAATTTTAGATTCACCAGTGTTAATCATCTCTGTCATATCTACTAGTATTAGTGTAGTTCGATCGATATTTCATTATTACGCGTGTTATGAATGATAGATAATATAATGGATTACGCGTACTGATAAGAAGCGCAGATTAATCATTATTGTAAACAACTTTCAATATGAGGCCAACCTAAGGCTAAGAATAATATAATTAAATATCGGTGGACATTTTTCACACAGCAGCAGGGTTCCGTACCTCAAAAGTAAAAAAGGAACCCTTATAGGATCACTCGGTTGTCCGTCTGTCTGTCTGTCTGTCAAGCCCCTTTTTCTCTGGAATGTGTAGAGGTCATCATCATCATCATCATCAGCCCGGAGACGTCCACTGCTGAACGAAGGCCTCCCCCTTAGACCGCCACACGCGTGCGTGCGATGCGTGGGGGTATCAAGTTGAAATTAATATCAAATACGAGTACGTCAGTCCACAGTCCCATAGATCTGCTAAAAATTCAAGCTTCTAAGCCAACACAATAAAAAATTACGGCCATATATGCATTATTACAAGTTTTTGATAGTATCAAATCTTAAGTCATAAACTAAAATCATGGTCAAGTCATGTCCTAAAATTACCTAGATTGCCTAGATTGCCTAAAACAACCAGCAGCGCTGGGTGTTAAAACTCGCAAACGGATTTGATGGCTTTATTTATATATAAAATGTATACTTATGATACAAACTACACCAAGACATTGAACAAAAATCTATGTTCGCCACATTTTTTTTTTGTCCTGGGTGGGAATAGAAACCCACACAAACACACCTCAAAAGTGTATGTGTGTTCTAGTGCCAAGATGCAAAAGGCAGTAATGTTAAATGATAGTTAATAAATAATCGTTTTAGATACTTGGAACGGCATTCATTATAATAATTTGAGTATCTTTCTGAGGACATCCTGTTTCAACAAATCAAGTACACTAGTTCTCACGCTGCTCTAGTGCGGTCGCCTTAGGACCGACAGTCTCACTTTACAGTATCCGACAAGACATTAGAAGTGACCGACACGCTGTCCATGTGGACACGCGAAGAAAGTAAGTTTGTTCCTGTACGTTTAGGGTCTAAAGTCAATTATAATGAGATACTTTAATAATTAGGTTTTTCCCCCTTAAATCGAAAAAAAACTATCGTACGAAAATCTTAATAATTTTTCTCGAAAAGTTGAAAAAGGGCGTGATATTACAGTTCTCCCTTACAATCATGATGGCGGCTAACGCAGCGCTCTAATTTGGTCACGATTTTGAATATGCACTCAAGTGACCCCCAAAAGGTTAGTAAAATAAAATTTGCCGTAGAGTTTTTTTCGGTGTTAAATACTAACCCGACTAGTTGCGTCTCGCGTCGTGTCGGCGATAGTGAGTAGTTTCTTAGGCGTAGATAGCCCGGGCTAGGATGTTTACTACAATCAGCCCGCGTGTCAAGCGGCACAATTTATATGGTAAACCACCGTCTGAATATGCAGAGACGTTTGCTTACTCTGCTAGTTTCGACATGGAAATGCGAGTGTGGGTGTTATCGTGTAAGCAAACATCAAGACACTAGGGTAAGGTTTTGTCCCTATTTTACTGTACAACGATAGATTGTATAAATTCAGTAAATTAAATGCTTATAGGTATTTCTTAAAGACAGAGTTTAGGTTACCTCAGTTATAGCTGAAGTCTTCTGACATGGCTTGACTGTTAGAAGACAAATAACATAACGTGTTATCTGAGCTATTATAACATAGCAGCGATCAGTTTTTACGGTCATCCATCAAAAGACTGACCGGATCGTTTAGTAACTATAGATTCACTACTCAAGCTCGTGGCGTAGCTTGTCTAGGTGTTTCTAAACGATCACCGATGTTAAGCAACGGACGGTCCGGTCAGTCTTCGGATGGGTGACCGTGAGTGGCATTTATTTCTGAGCGCTACCGTGGATCGGATGACACGTTAAATTATTGGTCCCGGTTGCTTGTTCTAGTTTCTATAACAACAACCGTCAGCCATGTCAGAGGCCTTCGGGCGGCACATTCACTCAGCCTATACGAACTTACTTACTTACTACTCAACTAAGTTTTCTACAACATTGTTTGGCAAATGTTTTAGATAACCACGTATGAAACGGTTTGATTCCACTTTCTTTATTCGAACTGCTTAACAGTGGAATGCGCTGCCCGTGTGGGTGTTTCCCGATAATTATGATCTGGGTGTCTTCAAGTCGCAAGTGAATTGGTTTCTTCTAGGCCTCCATCGTAGACTACATTAAAGCAAACATACAAATAATTAATTAATAGGTTAGCATTAGATCTCATCCTACCTGATGTTAAAAGATGCAGTCTACCATAGAGCTGACCTACGAAGGATTTTTTGAGTAAATTCAGTGCTCTTCAGATTCATTTTCCTGTGTCCAACATTAGATAGAGAAAGAAATTAATTCTATAATAAAGAAACTACCATACATACATTACCATACATACATAGATACATGAACCCTGGAAACCACTCCTTTCTTTGGGCAGTCGTGTAAAAAGACAACAATCTCGTTGGCAAAATTATTTTTATTTATCCATGTTGGAAGGTAAAAACATCAAAAAATACAAGAAGAGACGTTTCGGAGTTAATAAATCCTCAACAATAATGTAACCGAACCGAAGAGGAAATACAATTGATATTGGTGCATTACTTGTCGCCCCCCTCTAACCACCTCCCCCCTCTCTTGATGATATATGTGGTGGGGGGAACGCCCTTTTCCTTTGTTTGGAAAGAATTTATCCCGAGTGGGAATACTTCCAGGGAACCGTGAGTAGTGAGATGGTTTATTAAGTTAGGGGTTAGAGAAATGGCTTATTTTTATAAAATAATCGGCTATCTTTTTCATATTGCTATATTTGTTGCGTAAACGGATGGTATCTTGTATATAGAAATGTGGAATCGATTGTATTAATTTAAGGCTTTACCTATATTTTATGAAGCCTGAAACCCTAAAAGTTTTTGACGTAGGGCTATAAATGATAATAGTTTATCGAAAATCCAAAGGATCTTCTTTCTCAAAGCACTTATGGGAATTAAAATCTTTTAAAAACGTTTATCATACGATGTTTTTCCAACCGACCCAAAAAAAAGAGGTTCACAATTTTTAACGTTTTTTTGTATGTATGTTACGCGATTACTCCGCCAATTATGAATTGATTTTAATGATTTTTTTTTTGTTTGGTAGGTGATAGTTTAGTAGGTGGTCCCATGTCAGTTTTAGAAAAATCGGTTCAGTGCTTTGGTTTTAAAATCAAAATTACTGGAATAAATCAAAATAACTGGAAAATATGAAGATGTCATTCAGGTAGTCGAAATTGGAGCAGTTTTTTTTATGCGTATTATAGTATATATTGTTTTATTACGTTCCTGCCTACCAAGAGTAATTACTTATTACATCTCGTATTACATCATTATATGACTCGTGGGTCTAGCTTGGACCTTTGCAAGATATTTGAAAGATTATAAAGTTGAAGCCAACATCATAAGGCCCTTTTACTGACCGAGCGAGCTTTGCAACAACTGGCAAAAAATTATTTCACCTGTCCTTATGTAGGTACTGATGTTGGTACTAGCGACCAAGCTACTTACGTCCTTGGCCCTCAGTCCAGTCTGGGTATTGCCTAAAACTGCATCCAGAACCACCGGAGAACGGGCAGCAGCGTCCTCTCGGTTAACGCTGGTGAACATTCTGCGATCCCAAAGCCGCCTGTCAAGCGAGGGGATTATGGCAACACCTCCCTTTAAGGGAGAGGCCTTCGTCCAGCAGTGGACGAAGGATGATGTGATGTGAAGCTACTTACGCCTCAAATGCTCCCATGCTTTCCAATATGTGCACTGTTATGTGAGTATAAGTCCATTGTGTAAACAGTAGCAACAATATTTAGCAGAATGCACGCATGCAAACAATGTTTGACACGGGTTTAGTGTTAGTGATCCATGTCCGATTACCTGATTTCGATTTTGAATTAGACGTAACACAGATAATCATCATCAGAATAACACTAATTTCGTAGAAGCCAAGCTGAAATTAACAATGAACGTTTTTCCAAACATGATTTAAAAAAAACCTTCTTCAACTCGATAGATAGCGCAGACTACCTAGACTAGGTGCTAGACAAAAACAGCATAATATGTTTGATATGTGGCACATGAAATAGAACAAAAACTTTGGCAATGCCAGTCACGTCTAATTTGCGCAAAGTCAGAGCCATTTACATGAGCTTCTTTTTTTGACTGTCAGAAATCGCCCATTGCTAATAAGGCAGAAGAAGCACGTGATAATATAATAACAGCGTTTATTTAATTCAATACAATTATCATAGTATGATTGTTTGCTTCTAAATTATATTTATTAAAGACGTACTTACTCCAACTTATTCTTGATGTATATGTCAAGATTTTTTTGTTCACTTACCTGAAATTAAAGGAATTTTATTTATTAATCAATTTAATAATAATAATATCCGTAGCAAATCTCAAAAAGACTCTATTCTATTGCACTCTATTGCAGAGTCAGCCTGGTGAAGTACCACATCATTGCCAGTTATTCAACCCCCAAGCAGTAGTGTGCAAGCATTACTGTGTTTCGGTTTGAAGGGCAATGTTACCAGAGAAATTACTGGGGTCGAAGATATTTGACATCTAATGTGCGGTGCAGGACTTTGTTCGCAAGTTCGCAATTCTAGCACTGCTACTGTTACGGACGGGTGTGATGCTAACCACCAGGCCAACGTCGAGCTCGGTTGGTCACTCCGTAGCATAAAAAATAATAATTTGGGATCACAATTATATCTGTAGTAAGTAGTAGGTATTTTGTTTGATATCTTTTTCGCAATAATTTACTCTCATTTGTTGACTGGTTACTTAATACATCATCAACCTAGAAACGTCCACCGCTGGACGAAAGCCTCCCCCTAATGGGGAGTCAGTGATCAGCCATCAACAAATGTAATCAGTCATCATTGTTATCAGCATATAGCCATTATGCAGGTTTTTATATAGGCTCACAAAAAGCTATCACTATCAACAAAATCAATCATTGAAAGCAAAATAAAAACATTTGAATAACGAATCTATATACAATATTTTTTTTGTATATGGGACAACCACGTCAGTTTTCATAATATAATATTTTAGAGGTAGATCCATGTAAGACAGAGAGCTTCATTGCTACAATAATGACAGATACCACGAAAGAGACAAATCATTTTCTTCCAAAAACTTTTAACGCTTACCTATATAACTGAACATTGCCAGCCGATTTCATTTATTTCTTCGGTGTAAATATTAGATTCAGATACATTCTTACGCGTATACCCTATTGTATTCAACTGCTGGACATTATCGCTCTTATGGCAGTTAGTCCGATATAGTTTAACATAACTAACAGTTGCCGAATACTACGGATGTACGTACCTACTATGTACTTGTACGTGCCTCAGTAAAAAAATCGACGCAAAGCCTCGTAACTGTGATTAGTTAGTAAGTATTATTTCGTATTAGCAATTCCTTAGACACATTATATTTCACATTTTTTTTTTTTTAATAATTTTAAAAATAGATATCTCTGTACCTAGACTTACCAATACCTCAACGAGTTAATTCTGTTCAATTTACCTCCAACAACTCTTTTTAAAATTCAATTTCATTCGAAAAAATCACTTTTATCTTTTTAATTTACAGTGATCCATCGCAAGCCCTTGAGACCTCTTCATCAGGCAATATTATCTGAACTTGGCATTTTAATTTGGACCTGTCATACCCTAAATCATACTTAATTAATGCAAAAATCAAGAAAATAGAGTTAAAACTAAAAATTGTGTCCAAGAATATTATTAACCATTATCAATAATAGCTTAATGATAATATTCTGACAAATGAGATTACTGACAAAGAAATTAATTCAATATTTCTTTAAAAGCAAAAACTAGACTATTTATCAAAGTTGAGTTCGTGTAGTTAGTTAATTCTTTGTCTGATGTTAAGATAATCTAAGTAAGTGTTAACTTACTTGAAGATTAGTTTTAATTCAACTTGAGAATATAACTTCTAAGCACTTGTACTTTCATAAATTAGTAAGAATTTAACTTGTTATTATTAATAGCAAAATAATGCTGTTATAATATTTCAATTAAGACGTAGTCTAGTGCCCTATGGTACATTTTTATAATTATACGCTTTTTACCCAGAACCAGTCTTTTAATTGTCCACTGCTGGGCATACTATACGCCAATACGCAATTGAATTTCTTCTCCGGACTGAATCAGGTTTCCCCACAATGGTTGTTCATCTTTTTCGGTGAAAGAAAACACTGGCATACTGAAATCACTGGCTTTTGCCAGTGGTATGTAAATCCGTACATAAACTCAAAAGATCTCATTGGTACGAGCCTGGGTTTGAACCCACGTCCTCACGATTACAAGTCAAGCGGTCTCCCGATTAGGCTTTAGTCGCTTTGTACCCGACAATACTAAAAGGGTGTGCAGGCGTATTCACTTATGCAGGGCTTGGACTGAACTAAACCAAAAGGGGGGTTGTATTCATCGTTGTGAAAAACTTTTGCTATGGGGCCAACCCTAAAATTACCAAAAAAACGTGCTGTGTGTTTCATAGAACTAATACACTAAAAAAAACGACTTCAATTTAGACTACTTGGATGAGATCTTCATATTTCCCAGTTATTTTGTTTTTTTCCAGTAATTTTGATAAACCAAACTACAGAACTGATTTTGATAAAACTTATATGGGACCACCTCTGAATTGACAAATAAAGGACCATCAAAATCAGTTCATAATTGGCAGAGTAATCACATAACATACGTACAAAAATAGTCGATTGAATATTCATTGACTTTGATTGATTGGAACAGGTTTTTTTTTGTGTATTTAAGTTTGGGTCCTAAGTAAAAGATGTTCCAAACAATGAGTACACTGACCATATCCGCTTAGTACACCCCAAGCTTCTAAGTTCTAACCCAGTTTTCTGATAATTATGTTCTCATCTAAGCGTAAGAGACTGACCAATCTCGTAATTATGTTTATCACCGGGACTTAATCGCGCACAAATAAATTTATTTTTATTTACCTCGACGTTTCGATCATGTTCCAATAGCCGTGGCCACGACCTAACTCACTAATTATGTGTTGAAATCACGAAAGTTTAAAAGTTTCATTGACCAATCTTGGTTGATGAGAGGTAGATTCTAGAAGATAACCAACGGACACGGGTAAAAGGGACTACAAACTTGGGACAAACAAGGGACTTATTTAGTGGTAGGACTCTACTGCAGAGTCCGCCTGGGGAAGTACCACCACCTTTGCCAGTTATTCAACCGCCAAGCAGAAGTGTGCGTACATTACTGTTTTCCGGGTTGAAGGGCAATGTTACCAGATAAATTACTGGGTATGAAGAAATTTAACATCTGATATCACAGGGTGACAAGCGCAGTGCAGTGCGGCGCAGGATTGTATTCGCAACTTCACAATTCTGGCACTGCTACTGTTAGTGGCAGGCGTGAAGCTTACCACCAGGTGAAAGTCTTGCTCGTGTCGTCACTTGACCGTGTTAAAAAAACCTCTTCAACGGTAACCATGCTGTAAGCGCATACAATTTTGCGTCTACTTACAGTTGGGTATTATTGAAACGTACAGTACATATTGTTGTCCTCTGTCTGCATACAAAAACAAGTCGATTGCAAAAAATGATTACCAACGTTGATAATCATTTACGCTTAAGTATGTCTGATTTCACATACCTACCTACTAGAGCTGTTAATTTCATATAACTATATGTCTAGCATTTGATGGTTTTTTTTTTTAATTTTACAGATACTTATTATTATTTAACTTTAGGAATTATTTTACTTGACATGCCTATACTGGAACTAGGTACTTATTAATTTTACCAAGCAGTTATTTACCAAATTCACATGCCGAAATTTATTATTATATTTATTTATTTATTATTTAATGTAAACCCCTATTTTGTGAATAAAGTTCATTTCATTATTTCATTTCATTTCATTTCTTTCGATTCTAAAGTTCGACAGACGAGTCTATCGACAACATTAGGCTCGAAAATAGGAAATATTGCTTTTAGTGTATTTTTTTATGAAACTTGTTTTTTCTTTTTGTTAATACGGAATTCATCATCAAGCGAATTGGCGGTCAAACGGAAGCCTATTCTTGAAAAGACACCACGTAGCTTCAGAATGTTTGCAGAAAATTTCTAACAGAGTACAGATAAACTTTCTACAAGAGCACTTCAAACTTTTTAATTCTTATAAAACATGTACAATGTAAATAGTATATTAAGGCAGAGTCCAACTCCGCTGTTTTAAATACGCTTTTCTCTGCATTACCATTCATTAACACAACTTCTTACATCAAAGCACTAAAAAGCTTTCACCTAACTTGCACTATTTCCGTATTTAGCAAAGCATTTTTTATTATACAATCAATTAACGAGACGAGCAAGCCGTTCGCCTGGTGGTAAGCGTCACGCCTGCCACTAACAGTAGCAGTGCTAGAATTCTGAACTTGCGAACACAATCCTGCGCCGCACTGCACTCGTTACCCTGAGATATTAGATGTTGTAAACTATCCAAACTACTATCCAAACCCAAATTTTCGTGACTAAAACAAAAAGAAAGGACTTTCATACGAACGTTTCCCCCCCTTTACCCCTTAGGGATCGAATTTTGAAAAATCCTTTCTTAGTACACCCTTACGCATCGAGACGAATACACCCTCCAAATTTCAACTCTGTATGACCAGCGGTTTAGGCTGTTCGTTGTCTGTCAGTCAATCAGTCAGGACAGTGAGCCTTTTATGTATATAGATTCGAGTATTTAGCGTTGCTAACAGATGCAATCTGCTGCTTCTAGAGCATGCAAGCAAAGTAACCTGAAAGTAAAAGTAATGAAAGCAACTTCTGATCCAAATTAAAATAAGTGGCTCCAGTGACATGGCCGATCAAGTAATACACCTATAGAAAAAAAACTTGGGCCGAATGTGGAGGTGAAAAGTGGGACAAAAAGAGATTTTTTAAATTAAAATTTATGTTGGGCCGAAAACGGCATACAAAATGGGACGAAAGCAGATTTTTTAATGTTGGACGAACTTTCTCGGGACGAAAATGGCATGAATCCAAGTTTCACTGGATTCCAGCGTCCTGATTAAATGTTAAATCAGCCTTAAAGTCGCTCATTCATGTACTGCTCTATCCATACAGGTATTTTAGTAGGTACTCGTATTTTAGAACAGGAATCCTATCGGCTCCAGAAAACTTTAGCTGTAAATAACTAGTAGAGTTGGGATCTTTGCCGCATTGTGTCGACTTTACCCTATCGTACTCTATCGGTCCGCATGCAAAGCAGTTTCAACTTTATATCGGTGGACATAAATTGCAGTTTAGCTCCAAATGGCGCAGATAAATAGTACTAGCGGTATTGAATGCGAGTCTGCATTTTGTTCGTTAATACTATGTATTGAAAGCCGTTTATTCATGGTTACAATGTCTTTGGAATGTGCTTTGTACATGATTTGTATCAGTTTATAGTTTTCAAAGTATTGTCTTTAACAATTTTGGATAGTAATTAACGTTTCAATTGGACATATTGAAGTGAGGTACTATTTGTGTGAGAGGCTACTCTCACAAAAAAAACTCATATAGATATTATGACAAGAATTTAAAAACAACCGAATTCAATTTCGTTTACTTATAATTATGTCATATATTTTGATTTAAAAATCATATAAAGGAAACGATTTTAACGAAATTTCTATCATCTTTCCGGGTTAACAAGGCATTGAAAACACTAATACTATTGCAAGCATACCTATAGTATAGGCGTATATAATATATTAACCGTCTTATGCATAAAACACTAAAAAGTATTTCAGACCTATTTGTGTTAAAAACTGTTTTGTCTTCTATTTTCAAGCTTCTTCTTTTCGTAATTCGAAATAATTTTGACAAAACACTTTTTAACTAAAAATAGCTTAGAATAGTTTTTCAGGCGGCGGTTAGCTTATTTATCTGGCTATTTATTAGCATTTATTTTTTTTTGTTTTTTTTTTGCAACTTTTTTGAAAAACAGCTCTATTACGGTTGACCACATTACGATGAAGTTTGAATCATACGAAACTTACACATTAGCTATTATGTACTAGTTGCTACCTCTTAAATTAAAAAGAATACTAGAAAATTATGAGTAAAATCACAGAGTAGAATTTCTACAACAGTTGATCATAAATTTGTTTCTATCTATATTATGTAAGCGTGCACCATCGTAGAAAACAAAATTGCCTAAAGGCTCGATGTGGTAAAACGTAAATCTGTTTTGGTATAAAAAAGATTTATGAATTGACCTGGCCAGTGATCTGTAAAAGTAGTAATCAAATAGCTTTGATCTCGTCAGTAAGCACTTGTTTGAAACTTCAACCCGGAAAAGCTTTGATAAAGTTCCGATCCTTCGTTTGTGTTTTGTTCAGTTTAACTCTACATAATCATTTTGTAAGCGATTTAATCTTAAGTTTCAGTATGTGAACACAGAATAATATTCAGATACAGACGGTTTATCTATTTAGCATAAGTACATAAAAACACCTGGACCTGGGTAAGTCCTAAAACTGCATCCAGAACCACCGGAGGACGGGCAGCAGCGTCCTTTTAGTTAACGGTGGTAACCATTCTGCGATCCCCAAGCCGCCTGCCAAGCGTGGGGATTATGGCAACACCTCCATTTAAGGGAGAGGCCTTCGTCCAGCAGTGGACGTATCCGGTTGTTGATGATGATGATGACATAAAAACAGTTGGCTTCTAAAGTTGGTTGGTAGATCGATGAAAGTCTCAAAACAACACAAAATAGTCACGCCCTTTACCGGTCTGCAGCGACTACTCTAGCTCTAGCGGCATTGCCACGTTGAATCGCGTACTTAATGCTTAAAAGTTTGAGCAAGTACTTGTTTTAAACTCCAAGATACAATAAAATATGAACATTATAAAGAAAATGTCAGAAACTAGTGCTAGGCACTCCCATATTTTTTTATGGTTTGGGGTAAGACGACTAGAGAGATGTTCGCCTAGTGGTTGGCGTCACGCCTGCCCATAACAGTAGCAGTGCTAGAATTGTGAACTTGCGAATAAAATCCTGCGCAGTACTGCACTACTCTCGTCACCATTTAATATTAGATGACAAATCTCTTCATTCCCAGTAGTATATCTGGTAACATAGTTCTTCAAACCGAACAATAGTTATGTTTGCACACTACTGCTTGGCGGTTAAATACCAGGCAAAGATGTGGAACTACTCCAGGCGGACTTTGCAATATTTCTACCACTACAAAAAAAATACCGTAACAATAAAAAATACTAAATATCGATAGATACAACATAGTAACAATAAATAATTTTATACAGAAATTCTTTACACACTAAAATATAAATAAACAGACTAAACTAATTATTTACTATTATTTTCTTGTTTTAATAATAATAATTAAATTCCGTAAGTTACAGCGCACAAAAAAATAAGTCATTAACCTAAATTCAGCTAAGGTTGTGTATTCACGTTACTTCCCGGGCGACGTTTTTCCCCGTCAAAGGATTGATAGGGCCATTCCGCGACTTGGGACGTTGGACGACGTAATTAGCCTTGTGTTCTCGTAGTGCGTGACTCGTTGCCAAAGAGGGCGCCGATTGAGATGCAGGACTTAATCTGCATGATCATTATTAAAAGATTTGCACAAACGTATAACATTTTTACTAATATATCAAGCAAAAAAAGTACTTGTTGAACTATTTAATAGAATCAATATCATGCATCGACACTTTTTTTATAATTGCACATAGTTACCAAATGGATATACTTACAGGGTTAGTTCTAATCAGTTAGCATCATTTTAATGACATATTCTGTACATCAAAACAAACTAGTTTTACTATGGGGTCAATATTGAAATCACAAAAAAAAACACCTGTTCCATACATTTTGCCCAAGGTCGATGAACTTTTTGTATGGAATAACAGCTGATAATTTTGTTCGCGATTTCAAAGTTGGTCCTATAGTAAAAGTTTTTTGTTTTGATGTACAGAATATGCCCTTAAAAGGATGCTAACTGATTAGAACTAACCCTGTATATGGCATAAAACCTGCCGCACAATGACGCGGCTTGCGGTAGCGGATGCAAGCTTAGCCGCAGCGTGCTTGTCTGAGATAGGATTCGTCAATTGTCTCCATGTCCGCTACCACAACGCCGCGTCAGTGCAGGTAGGCCGCATTTGTCAGGGGTAACCTTAATATACGAAAGTTATTCATAGCGTTCCAAAAATACTAGCTAAAAGATTTCAAAATACCAATTGTTTATTACGTTACCATCCCACGTACAAGTTATAAAGAATTTGCAAAACCGTGAATGGAAAGCATTAACTGAATCAGTTTACTCTTGAAATATAACAATTTTCGTGTAACCTATTCTGCTTCACAGAATGCTTTTAAACTCTATATTTAAGTTCATATTTCTCATGCAAAATATAAATTCCAAAACCTAGCATCGCATTTCGACAATACATTTAACTAGAACAAAGGACTGACTTGCGATTTTGTCATAATATTTTTTGTGAAATTGAACACTTCAGCAACTCCACTTAAAGCTGTTTATTTCGAAAGGGTTCTATGTGCTAACGTGGTTTCTCACGCCTTGGCTTTTGTCTAAGCTCAGAATAGCAATTATTTACACTCGTTAGTCCAACGCCAACGCCTGAGTAAATAACTCCAGTGTCTGCCAACTGGGATTGTAGAATGTTGTAGTTTTGACAGCTATTTGGCTTAGCTGGTCACTCTGAATCAGTGATTCAATGTAAATACTTACAGTGCTTTATTTATGTAAGCATTGATTCATATGCAGGTTCACTCTATGATTTAATTTATCTCTGGTACCGTGATTTATCATCTAGTCTAGGTGTTTCCACGCCATGTGTGATCGAAATGCTGTTGATTATAATAATTGCTATTGAACGCAAAGGAGCCAGTGTTTTGGGAACTGTTTTTAATTAACTTTTATTAATGCCATTTTTTTATAGTTCACACGCCAGGTGGTTGACCACAGCTATAGTTTGCATTGACGGTGTGAACGAAGATATTAATTAAATGAAACATCCCTTTGTGAAAAATACGTAATTAAGGAGACAAAAAGAAACCGACTTACAAGCTCTGTCTCATTACAACGAAAGACTTTCGAGAAGATTCGTGGTCAAATAGTTGCCATCTCATCGGCACGTACGTGCGAAGGTCAAAGAGTTGTTATGCTATCAAACCGCGATTGATACCTGACCTACTTGGGAGACGGCTCGCTTTAATTACCGCCCGCCCAGCCGGGCGGCCTGCGCGCCCGACCGGCCCTCACTTGACCCGCTCCTCTTACCTAGGGCTCCTCTAACCACCTTACTGAAAACTACTAAAATCTACTAAAATTTACTCAAACCCACAATTCTCAAATTCCCGGACAAAAGGGTTTTAACGTTTTGCGAGCCCTTTGACCACATTTTACTTAACCTTCGCAAATACTAGCTTTTGTCCGGGATATTTTATATATTTGAGTAGGTAACACCTAACGCGAGCTTTAAAGGTCCTAAATGTACAAAACTGAGTAAATGTAGAGGTATCTGTACAAACTACTCTCAATTATGTAGGAAGTGTGTTCGGAGGTTTATTTTACGCGTGTTATTCCTTTTAGGTTCACTGAATGTACTTTTGTTAGAATTTTTTATAAAAAAATTGCATATTTTAATGGTCCTATTAATAAGGAACACAGAATGATATACTATAGAGCTGTCGAAAGGCTAAACATTTGAGTCAACTGTATGTACGTTTGTGTATGGACCCGTAAACCGAGACCGCAGGCACTTACAATTATTTTAAGAACCAAGACGAAATTTATTTTACAGTACTCACTACGTCACAATAGCAACATTAGAAACTCCTGTGCAAAATGTAATGCTTCTAGGTTGTTTTTTTTTCCACCGATTTCAGGGTGTATTTGAGTAATTTCTTTCAGAATATTAAATAAAATACTCAACGAACATAAACGAAATCGTATACTCTGTGTGGCTAGTTCAGTCAGTGTTAAAATGCCGGCGGGGGCCTAAGGATATAACTTATGCTGTTATAGAACAAATTAACCAACAGCTTTTTAGTGTAACAGCACAAAACGCACGCATCCAAAAATTTACTGATCCTTTTCGTTCACAAAATAAGCTCTCTAAGTAAGAACTCTTTAAATATTTACTATCACAAAGGTTCCGAACTGCATGAAGCCTGAAAATAAGTACTGGCAACCCTAGCTAGCGGGCCCAGCGACGCGGAAAGTAGTGAAACCTGCACTCGGGCGGCCGACTGCAAATATAAACTAGAATCATTATGAACAAACCAACTCGACTACGCTGCGGCTCACGTTCACGGTGCACTGTGACCGTACCCTATGCCTCATGTGTGAATGAACCCCTCCTATTATGTACCTATTTTGTATTAGATTTGTTTCAGTAATCAAAGCATTTAATTTAATTTTTACACAATTCCTTAGTTAGAGATTAAGTTGGGCTGCGTAACCCGTTTTATGTCTCAAATTTGACTTGATGGTTGCTACTACAAAAACGTAACAGGGATCGACTAGATTAGAAGATGAATAATTATTTTCCGTTCGTTATCATAACCATCAGCAATCATAATCCACTGCTATACTTGTGTAAACCACAACAAAGTTTTACTTGTTTTAGTTTTACAAAGTTTGACTTTAAGAGTCGTTTTAAGTCAAAGAACAATTTCTAATTGATAATAGTACAGTATTCATGCTAAAGATAGGGGGCAATGTGGTCGATTCTGACGGTTTTAGTTGACAGTTTTAAACTAATTAAAATATTGCCGTCACTTTTTTAATAGGCATGTTAGCTAAGGACAGCAATACTTTAGTTAGTTTAGTTCTGTCAACTTAAACCTTCAGAATTTACCACAATGTAATGCTAAAAGAGCGCACTTTACTTAGGTAGTGAGAACCGACTGGGCTTGAAAATGTGGATAGTATCGAAACTCCCATAATATATCGGTATAAGTATTCCGACTTTTTTTTTTTTTTTTACTAAATATATTGCATAGTTAGAAATCTGATTATCTAATCAGCCAGCTTACTTCTTCAAGAGTTAGATCATAATAATATTCGTTTTACATTAGTTAATATCGACATTTGCCAGCAGTTACTTTTAAAAGGAATCCATCTTAAATAAACTCTAAAATAACCATATTTCATTTCCATAGATTCCGACCCAGAGAAACTAAACCTACCACCATGTTCTCACAATAAAGAAAACTGGATACAATCATAAACTTCAGTCACTTCGTCCCCGGGCCTGCCGCTCGCTCGGGAGCATAAAAAGCGAAATGATTTAGACGAATCACAGCACACAATAGACAAAGAAAATACATTATCAGGCGAGGTAGAGGGGGGATATAAAACAAGGCTGTACTTAAATATCCGTTGAAAAGGAAAAATGTTGGGACAATAGCCCCCAGTGTGAGCAATTAAGGTAATGCTCGCTTACTTGTTGGAATTTGTCACTGAGCTTTTAAGTGATAAAGGCCTGAGGATCGGATGAGGGCAGGTGGGAGCGGGGAAGACGAGGGAACAAATTGCTTCGCTAAAAGACGGCATTGTTTTATGTACTACAAGGTCTTATAAAATGTAGGTACCTACATCCTATGACTAAGTAATTTAGACAATCCAAAATGGCGGTAGGCAGGAAGATGACCGTAGCAATGACTAATCTATAGGACCATTTACCCAAATTGATACGAAGTACTAATCATTCAGTTTGAAACATTTCTGAATTATCTTTAATGATAATAATATATGTCCAATTGTGTCACACTTCAACAAAGGTTACCTAGGTACGTACCTACGTAAAATACTTTTTTGTCTCTACTAATACTATTTTGTAAAAGTCCTATGAGTCCAACGGCATCTTTATGTAAACGCCAAGCAAAAAGAAACCTTATTGAAAAGTACAGAGCTAAAAAACGCTCTACCCCATCCGATATCGAATCTATCACTATGAATAGTCAATAAATTACCGGAACCTGTAGACTTTCCACTCTTTTTTACTTCGTCCTATTTTCCGTAAGTTTTCCTTCCATAACTCGAGTAAGCTCACACCTTATCGATAACAGTATAGAGCGCGAACTATCGGCGTTATTCAATTTGGTGCCGTAGTAAACAGCGGCCGTGAAGGGCGATATTTCCGCGAAGGGAATCGGTAAATCACCGGTTATCGTCGCACTCAGACCGCTCTCGGCCCTCACTCGCCTACGGTATGGACACCAAGCAGAGAATGTACAGAAAGATAGCTTTAAAGAGCGTTGAAGATAACCAATCACAAAAACTTACTGATACATTATAAACCGACTTACTATTATGTATTGGTAAAGGTATTGACAGGCGAAGCAAAAACCCCTCCCAATCATGGCTTTCGTCAGCAGTGAACGTCTTCAGGCTGACGAGAAAGGTATTGAAACATTTTCATTGAAAACGACCTCATTGATAACAAAAACAAAATATTGTGACCCTACTGAACTCGCTCGCACGCTGAATTCTTTCCTGACACAATGTAGTACTTGATAGCCATAGAAAAAAAAGAAATTTTAAAAGGTAGCGGTAATTTTTCACTTATATATTCAGAAAAGGCTCTTACTGTAAGACACACAAGATTACCTAAATTTAAAAACAAACTTTTCGTTGACTGTGCCAAACACAATAATTACTTTAGGTAATACATGTGTGGTGATGGGTTCATGATATTTTACGGCGTCTTTCGGCTAACAGAAGGGTTGAAAAAATTCAAGCAGCGGATGTCAAGATGATACACTCTCAAGACCAGCTACATTATACCTCTGTGAGTTCTGCTTCTCGGTGGTATGAAATAGAACGCAAACAAAACGGCATTCAATTATAAAAGGGCTGAGCGTTGAGTGACGCGATAGGCACGCCATTGTGCCGCTTTATCTGAGGCCTTTGTTTCATTTGCGAACGCTTTATTGGCAGAGGCTTGTAAGCGGATGCTGGCCACGTCCGCGTAATGAGGCCCGCAAAGAGAGTGGCCGTCCACACCGGCGTTCAATCTTCACCGATTCTCCCACGGTGAAGTTACTGCCTCCCATTTCTATGCTCCCACAGTAAGCGTTGATTTGAAAACGTGAGTCGCTCCTCGAATTCATTTTATTTGTATCAGTTATTGGATTCCGGTGTTGTCTTGCTTTCCGCGTTGTGGTTTAGAGTTGAGTGTCATTGGAAGGTAAGACTTGAAGTCATTTAAACTTGAAGCGTACCCAAAAATATCTATAGCTCAATTTTGGTGACCACTTTATGTAAATTTGGCGGCCACTTATGAAAATTATAAATATTGAAAGAGCAATTTAAGAACTTATTTGACTATGAAGTATATTATACCTAAGTAATATCAGAGCCGAGATACACACTTTATAGTTTCGTCGTAAAAAAAAAACAATAAAATTTCGTTCTTGTTGAAATATATAAAAACTGCTACTGATTAGGTTATTACAACTTATAACTAAGAAAGATGGGTGTGCCTCCATAAATCGCGGGATCAGACTGAATTAGCACGGACCCAAAGCATACCAAAAAAAATGGCATCTTTAAAAAAAACAACGACGCCACTAGTCCATACAAAGTTACCCATACCCTTTAAGGGGACTCCTTTATACTTCTTGCTTTAGGCGTACCCAAAATTATCTTTAACTCAATAACGATTTGAGGTCATAAGAAATTATAACATCGATAAATTATCGTGTTTGAAAATAAAATAATATACGCGTGCTACCGTGCCCTACATACTACACCTATCAGGTGTAGTTTTCAAAGGTTAGAAAATGCAATCTATTATGACCCTTAAATACACGGACATTAAACATACATGTGCCCGTAGCGATAAGAAGGGCATTTCTAAATAAGAAGCCATAAAAAGGAAGTAAATATTTACGCTAAAACTTGGAGTAAAAAAAAAAACTTTACCATAATAAAAAAAACAAAGCGAAATAAAACACATAATCTCAACATTTGCAATCACCGAGCTTATAAAACGCGAATAACTTTAAGGCAATGACTGCTAAACTGTGAATGCGCTGCCCGAGTGGGTGTTTCCCGATAATTATAATCAAGTCAAGTCAAGTCAAATTGTTTATTGCACATTATGCTGCTTATGTAACTAACATAATGACCCAAATGAGGGTATGGCAATTTAGTGTGGAGCGGTCCGATCTGTTTTTTTGCACGATTGCTTCATAAAGTTTAGTCGTTATGATAGTCCGGGTCTGTGTGTCTTCAAGTCGCGAGTGAATCGGTTTCTTCTAGGCAAGCGTCCTCCATCGTAGACTGCATCTTCGTTTAACATCAGATAAGATGGCAGTCAAACGCAAGCCTATACTTAACCATTAAAAAATATTTAAATATAATCTGTGCTCACATTCTATACCCGGTTTTTGGCTGTATAATCTAGTATGTTTTTTACGAACAAATTTACCCATAAATATCAGTAATTACAATTTTTAGAGGTCGTTGCTTATTTTCCAATATTTTCATTTACGCGAAAAAGTTTTTAAGTCCGCAGAATTCCTCTCTAACAGTAAGCAAGTAGCAGCGGCAGCGGCACATCAAAGCGGCGCATAGTTCCCGAATAGTTTCTCGAATCAAGGACATTTGCCGGCAAAGCGGAATAGTTCGCGCAGCTTGTTAAGCTAAGTGCCTATAATTTTTGGAGCATGAAACTACGGCACAGAGTTGACGTTTTATGTAATTACGCGCCCATTCCAATGTTCAGGAAGAATGTGTTCTGAAATTGGAACGGAAAGGAATAGCGATTCCAGATCTACTGACTGTGCAATTTCAACATACCTAGTTGAATAAAAGCTGGTTAGCTGGAGCTATGCTTGGAGTTACTTTGCGCGATAAAATCCGGAACGAGGATATTCGCCAAAGGACCAAAGTAACCGACATAGCTCACAGGGTTCGCAAGTTGAAGTGGCAATGCGCAGGCCACATTGCTCGAAGAACTGCTGACCGATGGGGAAGAAAGGTTCTTGAGTGGCGACCGCGAACCGGAAGATGCAGCGTAGGAAGGGTGGACCGACAGTATTGTAAAAGTCACGGGCAACCGGTGGATGCAAATGGCAGGCTTTCGTACAGTGTGGTGGTCTAAGGGAGAGAACTTCGTTCAGTAGTGGACGTCTCCGGGCTGATGATGATAGTTGAATAAAATTTGATGTTGAAGGTTACCAGTTCATAGGTTAAATGCGGGCGAAAAACAGTGTTGGTTGGTCCACTTTCACGAAAATTATCGATATTTCGTGCTAGCCATACATCAGGATCGGAACCTCCCTAATGTAATTGAGAAAAATCAGTATTTCCCTGCGGAACCTCTCAGATGTCACGCCACGTTACCTAAGTGATCTGTAACACTATAATATAATAAGCCCGGTTATCTCGAGAAAAACAGAGCCTTCAGCCTTTCAGGGCAATTGGGCGGGGCATGGGGCAGGGGGCGGGTTGAGGCTACTGATTAGAATATTTTACAGAAAAATACTTGATAAGTTACTGTGAGTTTGCCTTTGGATTATACTTATACCTACGGGTTTTTACACTAAGTAACACACTAAACCCATGTGTTTGGCGAGTTAACCTGGCGCGTAAAGTGCCGCTCTTTACATGTTAATAATAATTTTATCACATCATATAGGTAGGTATTGAGCCTAAGGTTGACTTGTGATGCTATGTCTTATTAACAATAAGAACAAAATTCAAACTTATTTGCTTATTTATTTATTGTATGAATGTAACTTACTACAATATAATTACGAGCACTAGTAGGCGTCAGAAAACGATTTCAGTTGCGCAATTGCTACGATTTAGCATGTCCGTGCACGCTCAAAAGCCTCTCTTAAGTTAGCTCTCTGTAAAATTATATTCTGTGTTAAGGCCAGCTACAGACAACAGTGAGTCAGTACTTTCCTCGGTCCGAGATTCATCAATCATCTCCATTCAACGCAATCATTACCATCTACCAGCATTATACACGAGTAAATTAACCCCTAATAACCAAAACTTTTGATGAATACCCCCGCAGATAAAGATGTACCCACTAAATGACTTTATGGAACGGAAATGAGACCTTTTCATTCAAGTTTCAAATTACTGAGTCTGTGGGTGAACTGAGATATTTCGATTGCAATTTAAACTTTTTTCTGTCGCAACTTTGCTATGCCCGAGCCTTATTCAGTGCGGTCGACAAGTTACAACCTGAAAGTTAAGATACAGTTGATTACGAAACTCATCTATGTGTTCACGATACGGTATGAACGCTGATGCGAATAGGCGTTTTCACACTGCGCCGATAACGACACCGACACGACCACGATGCGACACTAGTATGTCATCAGCTTGAACGACACGATATCGTGAAGACACCGGTATGTGTGACACGATCGCAACCAGCAGCTTACTGTCATGGGGTATGCTAATGATCGTAGCAGCCTCAAATACTCGCGTGGCTTTTGCCACGCGATTCCCAAAAGAGTAATAGGTGTATTCGAGGTATGCGCATTGTGTCGTCCGCCGATATTCGCACGATATCGTATGTCGGCGACGATACCGTTCACGACAACGACAGTGTTAAAGCGTTCAGTTCAGTACAATTACTAATTGTATAAAACTACCAATCCAGGTGAAACGCCAAATGCCAATCTTCAAGGTTGCCTGGAAGAGATCGCTTTTAGCGATAAGGCTGCCAAGTGTTACACTAGTGCTAAGTTAATTTTTCTGTTGTGATCATCATGACTGTTATTAATTATTTTGGTGTGTACAATAAACAGTCTATCTATCTATGAATCCGACAATATCGCGTCGGTGTCGTGTCGTCGCAGGGCAGAAACGCCTATTAGATATCAAATAAGTAGGTACCTAGAGCTAAATGCGTCTCCATAAATCTGCCTTCAGGGCCTTCACATATTATGATACTCGGTCCTCGCCAAGCAGGTATCGCTCATACATTTGTATAGTGACTCGCACACTAAGCTACCGGTAGCCTACGTACGTATCCCAGTCATAATGTGCAAAGGGCCTAAGAGAGCGTCCTAATCAGCTAACTGCGAGCAAACGACACGACTTTGCTGCGAGAACAAAATTCTCTACCATACTTTTTACGTAGGTATTATAAATTTTCTATGAATACTCGATCGTGAGTTCGTGTGTCTTGCGGTAAAATCGCATCATTTTTCTCTTACAATGCTAGTAAATTTATTATGAGGGAAATTTTTATAGTAATAGTGACCTAACAATCCACGTAACTATTTTTACTAGTTATTGAAATGAAGTTACAATTCTCGAAATAATACGAAACCCTAAAACGTAAGGTTACTTTATATTGAATAGAGAAGTATATAAGATTTTTAGACAAAACAAACTTCATCAAACGCTTCAGTGGAAAGAGCAAAAGCCCTAGATCAACGGTAAGCCTAGCTCTAACGACATAAATAATAAAACCTATTTGGCATACCTAATGCAAATCTAGGAAGATTTAGATATGGAAAATATGAATTTGTATTGTGCAGACGCGTTTTTTGCGAAGGTATTGTGGTTTACTTCAGTTTTTATATTTTTATCTATAAATAACGTTTGTTGCCCGTGGTACTACCAGTATACTACCAGTAGTACCACGGGTAAAAAAGCAACACGTAAATTGCGATAATGCATCAATTGAAATTCTCTTATTAACAAACGCGGAGTAAGTTATTTAACAGTTAGGCACCCCGTGATATATACATTTTATATGATGTATTATCTCTCTGTACAGATTGTAAACTCGAAAGAAAATGTTAAAAGAATTATAACTTATAATTACAAGTTTGTGTTGCTAGTAACTTGGATTAATTGTACTAATTTATTAGTAAGTAACCAGATTACCAAGTTTTTGGTAATCTGGTGTTAACTATAATATTTGATGCATATACCAAAGACTTGAATAACGTAACCCTTGAAGCGTAGCTTGACTTAGTATCTCTGCAAGATCATCGAATAAAGAAAGGCATGGTTCTGTCAGTCTTCAGATGGGTGACCGCGAGTGGCATTTACAACTGAACGCTACTATGGGATGGATGACATGATAAATTATCGGTCCCGGTTTCTGTACATGACAGCAACCAGCATATCATGCCAAAAGGCTATTTACAGCATATTAACATGAGGGTTAGCCACTTAGCCTTTGAGAACTAACTTAGTAACTTGTGTCCATTGGGCTAGGATACTAGCTCAATGCTTTTGTCTCATCATAATCATATTACACCAAGATCCACCAAAACTAATTTCAATTGAGTCATCAAATAAGTGTGAAAAAATCTTAGATAGGTAGTAATATCTTAAAGCACTTACCTACTAATGGCGACCAAACTTAGCAGTAACCAAGTTATTAATATAACAGCAGATACTGACTACTGTTCTTTTATGGCTGGGATAGCTAATCCGGCAAAAGACGTATACAGGCAAAAAAAAACCGACAAAAAATAAAAATTATTAACTAGTTTAATATTAAACAGTACACATATTTATAATAACATGAAAAGTGTGATTAGAGCTTTTCTTGGCTTGACGCAAAACGCCGACGACGAACACTCCAAAGTATTGAGTGGGTAGGCCATCACTAGAACGAAGAATCCACATAACTACCCTGCCTAGCCCAAATATGGTATCCATCAAGGATTTTCCCTAGGCAAAAAAGATCTATTTTTTAACTATTTAAGCGTTTTTAAAATAGAACAGTTTCTATGTTAGAATATGTATTTATTCTTTTATGTTATTATGTACCTATGTTCACTGATTTCTCCGTCAATTGTGGAATAATTTTGATCTTATTTTTTTGTTTGAAAGTCTCTTTAATGACTGTATAATGACCCTGTAGTAATGACCCTGTAGACCCACAGGTAAAACCTTTCGCAGGTGGCGCCAGCAGTGGTCCGGGTGTAATGTACAAATAGATTTGTAGGTTAGATAGTTGTTTACATTTTATTTTAGACAGAGCTTTAATTAGCAAAGAATTGCTGTACAAACCAGTATAAGCAGGCAGACAGATTCTCCCTGGTAATCCGAGTCTTTAAAATCTTCTCAGTATAAACAAAACAAAAAACAGCTAAATTTAAGAGATTGACAGTTGACTATGACCGCGTCGAGGATGCACCTAGCGGAAAAAATCACAGTATGGACCCCCATTGTTTGAATTCGGTTGTTTTCTTTAAGTTGTGTACCTACTTGGTAACTTTTAACTTAATTAAACATGAACAAGCCCGTATAAATAACACAAAAAATGCTACTTACACTGTGGTGAATAACAATGTAAATTTTCCGTTTACTTCATTTGCCGGATATTCGGCCTAATGAGGTAATCACCACATCACTAGCTTCATGTAAACACGGCGAGGTCCAGCAGGGGTGCCAACTCCACAAAATTGAATTATAACGGCGTC
Source organism: Erannis defoliaria (assembly GCA_905404285.2). Classification (NCBI taxonomy): domain Eukaryota; kingdom Metazoa; phylum Arthropoda; class Insecta; order Lepidoptera; family Geometridae; genus Erannis; species Erannis defoliaria. Next base: position 17,658,999 of record FR990070.1, read on the forward strand.
CGGGAAATAATACGATAATGTGGCGAGATAAAAGCACACACACAGACGCGCGGCGCTACCAACTTTTACATATAAATCGCGGAACTTCGCCCGCGAAAATATCCGCCATATTTTTGTAACAAATTATAATGCTAAGGGAAGTTTCGTTTTTGTGAGCTTTTTTTTTAAAGTTTATTTCTGCAGGTTTGCTTCGTCAAAGCTGTTAAAGGAAGGTACATACATACATACGGGGTTACGTGTAACAGTAGAACTGAACCGAAAGGAGGTCATGATGACCATCATTGTTAATAACTTATATAGAGAGATAATATAGACAATATACAGTAGTGGTAGGACTCTACTGCAGGGTTCGCCTGGGCAAATACCACACCTTTGCCAATTATTCAACCGCCAAACAGTAGTGTGCAAGCAACAAGCATTAATGTGTTCCGATTTGAAGGGCAATGTTAAGAGAAATTACTGGGTATGAAGAGATTTAACATTATAATATCTAAGGGTGACGAGCGCCGTGCAGTGCGGCGCAGGATTATGTTCACAAGTTCACAATTCTGGCACTGTTAGTGGCAGGCGTGACGCTTACCACCAGGCGAACGTCTTGCTCGTCTCGCACCTTAATGTATAAAAAAAACTTTTACTGTGGGAACAACCCTGAAAAAGCGAAAATAATCAGCTGTCCCATAAAAAATACATTTACACCTGACGATATGTATGAAGGAACCGCTTGTTTCAGTGTTGAATGCGATTTTAGTGTTGGCCTTTTAGATATTTAATTAATAAATTCGTGAAAGAATCTATAAGTAATTAGCTAAATATTAGATTTTATTTTATTTTAGTGTTTATTGCAAGGGAGTTGCAAATTTTCGATGTTTAATAATATATATACAGTTACTTTTCTGTACAGATTTATTTTGAATAGTGTTTGAAAGAGAACAGAAATTGAACACGAAAAGCTATTTCCGGAAGTTGAACGATAAATGACCTCTCTATTTTATTATGTTTTCGTATTTTCCTTCTCGAAGAGCATTAAGACAATGAGATAAATCGGTTATTTATTTATGTGTTGTTGCTATGCTAAGTTACTATAAAAATACCTAATTAAAGAAAGTAAGTAAGAAAAATATACTTAGATATTTATAGAGAGGTTTGATGAAAGTCACTACATATTTTTTTATGTTCTACATTTCCTTTTTTTTTTACTATTAATAGGCTTGCGTTTGACTGCCATCTCGTCTGATGTTACTCAGGGGGGTGTCACTCCGCAGTTTAGGTATGTTCGGCCGGCGCTCCGTCCCGGGTGGAGAATGCGATGGCAAGGCAAAAGTCAGTCGCCGCCCGCACGCTAGCCTCGTCGCACGTAATTAAGCATACGTGATAGAAAGAGAGCGGTATATCTAGGTGAATATAGCGAGCGGTATCCAGCGCTGCGCGAGTTGGTTTGCTACTTTATTGCCTTGTAGATAGAGACCTTATTTATTTCAATTCCTTTACGGAGTTAACTTTCTGTACAAGAAAGAATTCTTTCATTATTGTGAACAACTTTTACTATGGAACAACCCGAAATTGCAAAAAATTCGGCGTTTCCGGTTTTCTTATGGGAATTAATCTTCTGTATGTAGTACTATTATGTATTCTGGGGCCGTACCATGAACTCGTATCGCGGGACCGAATAGGCTCATCTGCTGGCGCTGCGCGACTGTCTATTTTATCGCCGCGCAATACGGCTCGCGGTCGCGCAGCTGAGCCTATTCGGTCCCACATTATGAGTTCATGGCTTCTTGGTATGGGCCCTGTGCCCAAAACATATTTTTTTTATTATTACACACCGCTTAGCAGTAGAATATATGATACTGCGGTGGTACCTTAGCAACTTTTCACGAAGCCCCATGGTTTCACCATGTCAACTCCTCAAATTGGAATAAAAAGTTTTTTAATATCAGACTCATGTCCAATACGGAGAGTCCATCGGGACCGGTACAATAAATAAAACAATAAATACTTTTCCTTTTAGATGAATTTTACGTGTGTTTCGACTTCAATGCGTTAGGTAATATCCGACATCCGGGCACAACATGATGATTTTCTGTATATTCCTACCAATGCTGTGTTTTAACCGACTTTAAAAAGGAGGAGGTTATCTGAGGAGGTTTTTTCGTGTATGTTCACCGATTTCTCCGTCAATTGTGGACCGATTTTGAAAACTCTTTTTTTATTTATAAGGGTATATTTCCGCGGTAGTCCCATATCAATTTGATGTCGATAGTTGTTTATTTGAAAAAGTTACTTGTTTTATGTAGCATCCTTAGATTCAATTATCAGTTGTTCAATAAAGTTAATTGTTTAAATTATATATACTGTAGTATCTGAGAAGCCATCAGTAATAGTATAATGTGGCATAATCATCATCAGCCCAGAGACGTCCACTGCTGAACAAAGGCCTCCCCTTAGGCTTAGACCACCACACTATACGACCTGCCATTTGCATCCACCGGTTGCCCGCGACTTTTACAATGTCATCGGTCTTTCTAGCATAAACTGCATGCTAAACGTGGTACCTACTTATAATAATTACCAGAAAAAAAAACTTTGTAAGAACTGGTGAAAAAGTAAAAAGGAACGCTTTGTCAATGGCAGCTTGGTTCTATATTTCACTTCAAACATTTCCAGTGGGAATTACTTTTCATTATTTTTTATATAAAGAATCAAAAATCAGTCCTAATTTTAACAAGTTTATGCCGCTAGTAGGCGGTAAACCAAACGTGTCCATAACGTGTCATTTTCAACCGACTTCAAAAAAGGAGGTTTTTTTGATCTGTATGTTACGTGATTACTCCGCCAATTATGATCTGATTTTGATGATTATTTTTTGTTTGTTTTCTTCTTATTCTTCAGAGGTGGTCCCAAATAAATCGAAATCGGTTCAGTAGTTTGGTTTTTAAATCAAAATTACTAGAAAATATGAAGATGTCATCCAGATATTCGAAGTTCAAGTCGATTGTATTTAAAAAAAAAGGGTATTATGCTAACACAACGTCATTTAGAGGTAGGTATAAAAAACTAATTCTGTACTATTCCATCAAAATGGAAATTTAAATCTCCGTAACTTTTTTTACTATCAACTTTTTTTTACCTTCATAAGCATCCAACAACCCACAAAATTAGAGCGTGCTAGAAACGGCAGCGCACCGTAAATAATACAATCGGGCGAGCTACGGCTCTCAAAGAATATAAACCGTGAGAAGATGCCCTGCCAGCGCCGTTACGTGTAGAGGGGCGCGGTAACTCAACCGTGGAGTGGCATCGATTGGCCTTGGCTGGTGCCTGCACTGCGAGCGACCACCGACTTATTTATGTGAGCCTGAGGTTAACTGTAGTGGTAGGACTCTATTGCAGAGTCGGTCGGGGAAGTACCACACCTTTGCCGGTTATTCAACCGCCAAGCAGAAGTGTGCAAGCATTACTGTGTTTCGGTATGAAGGGCAATGTCACTAGATAAATTACTGGGCATAAAGAAATTTGATATCTAATATCCCATAGTGAAGACCGCAGTGCACTGTAAAACACTGCAAAACACTTGAATGCCAAACGACCGCTAAGCGTGGCCTTTGCTTTTACTAATTTGATCAAAGTCTAAATGACTTCGGTGTCGATCCATATGAAAGTGTGACTGGTTTTTAAGTTTATCTATAAATACTGGGCCTCTGAAGTCAAATACCGGGCAGTAGAAGAATCAGTGGAATATGTCAGACTGAATTTAATAAATAGATTGCCAAACTGTGTGAAAAATAGAGATTGATTAGTAATGAAACATAGGAAAGATTTGACGCAACCGTCGTCGGCGACTTACAAGTTAGATCGAACTAACGATTTATTTTTTCAAGTTGTTACTATAATTAATCATCTCGCTAACAGACACACTCCGCCCTGCCTGGACCGCGTCCAACGCTGAAGACTCATTGACCATCCAATGATGTAACTAACTCTTAACATGCTTTTGCGGCAATTCCGAATGATATACTCGCCGTATCCGATCCGCCGATGTATTGTTTTGTCGAAGGACTGGTTTTACAAGCCGTTTGCACACCTTTGTATTGCACAAATATGATATTCTTAAGTAAATTGCACCCATGCTAAACCGGGGCGGATCGCTATAATGCAATAAATAATATTCAGAATATTCTTTAAAGAAACTAAAAATATCAGACCCACAGTGTAGCGATCAGATATAAAGTCAGAATTAAATAGTTGATGACTGTCAAGGGGTCAATAAAGTCAGTAAAATCATAAACATATGAAAAATTATGAAAATGGAAAAGAAATCATTTTTAATAACTATGATATGTTATGAACACAAGAAAAATATTATTTTTTGTAACTGGTTATGAAAAGTTATGAAAACGGAAAAAAGCGTCCTGTTTAATAACTAGTTATGAAACAGCGAAGAAATAGTAGATTATGCACTAAGGGAATAAAGCAGTGTCTTACGGTGCGGGCGGCATATTGAACCCTGAGCGTAACGAGGGAGTCTAGAGTTAACTCCCGAGCGGAACAAAGGAGTTTAGAGTTAACTCCCAAGCGGAACGAGGGAGTTATATAGAGTCCTGAGTGAAGCGAGGGGTTCAAGCTGCCCAAGACGAAGACAGGCTTTATTCCAGAGGAGCATACTCTACTTTTCACAACTTCTGCGAGACAATTAAAAGCCAGGGCTTCATAAATTAAAATTCACTGACAATCACAGGACCAAACACCGTCTTTTGTTTCACATTCTTTGTAAACGCATCTTTTTTTTTAGTTCTGCTTATGGTGGCCAGTTCGATTTTCGAACAAACCTCTTTATAATGCCATATGGAAATTTTTGACTCTATATAACCCTCGTTACGCACAGGGTTAAATATGCCGCCTGCGACGTAAGACGCTGCTTTATTCCCTTAGTGCATAATCTACTATTTTCGTAGCTAGTTATGAATTTTTACTTACGAACGTGGATGAAGCGGGTTGATTTAACCGTGTGTATCACCATTCTGTTTGTAGTCTTCATTTTGTGTATGACTGACTAATACATTCAAGGTTCTCAAACATAATAATACACAACTACTTTTATTGTAAGTTTTTTTTTTACCATTCAGACATCATCATCAACTTTATTAGCCTTTTATTATCCACTTCAGGACATCATCATTATCCCGGAGACGTCCACTGCTGAACAAATACCTCCCCTTTAGACCGCCACACTGCACGACAAGCTGCCTTTTGCATCCACTGGTTGCCCGCGACTTTCACAATGTCGTCGGTCCACCTAGTGGGAGGCCTGCCTGCACTGCGTCATACAATTAGTGGTCATCACTCAAAAACCTTTCTTCCACATTGGTTTATCAGAACAAAAACATGGAAATTGGCCTCTTATAATGTACGCCACCGAGTTGTGTCGGCAGCTCTTTGCATTCAGTTTTCCCCATCGCTTTTCGCAAGTCGTCAGTCCGCCTGACTGAGAGGTATCCTACACTACGTCTACTTAAACGGCTTTTCAGAAAATGTGGCCGACCCATTGTCACTTCAGCTTACTAATACCAGGTACCATTTAGTAGTACTTAATTTTTTTTATTAGTTATTTAATCAAGTCATCAAATCATCTCCTGTCTATAATTATTCATTTGTGTTTTTTTTCATCTTGTAATTGCCTGAAATAGATAGTTTTAGCGATAAAAGCCGCCAAAAGCGGCAAAAGCCGTTGGTTGTGGTGAGTCGTTTTTATCTTTATCTTTTTATTTTTTTTAATTCTGGTTTACACAATTTTCATCTATTTACAAATCAAAGAATTCAAAATTTTGTAATAATTTTATATTTTAACATAACTGGAAGTCATTGGGCTTCTTATGTTCAAAGGCATATTTTTTTTTAACAATTAAAAAAAAAAAAAAGTTAACAAGGAAAGTTTTGTTAGATAATGCTTTAGCTTTATTTGAGCGCAGGTCAGTCAAATCTATTTCTATTTTAAGACCAAATCGAATCTCATGATTTGAAATTGTTAATTGAACATGTATGGACCAATGACCAAATTGACCAAGTCTGACTGGCTGTCGTTCTCGAGAGAGCGATAAATTTTGATTGAACGCCGATCACAAATCACTGTCCCATCTAGCCAATACACAATACTCACTCAAATGGGCCAAGCCAGAACTAACTTGCGACTAAGTACCTAAGTTCATAGCAGTTTGGGTGACTACCCTTAAGTACTTATTCAAGGGCATAATGGAGACGACTCAACAAGACCGTCATGAGATCTAGACAAAGAGATCGTCTGATGCCTGACTAAAGCTATTAGATAGAGCTAAGTAGCAACTTAAGCACGCCACTTGCATTCCTATTCTAACTTACCCAAGCCAGGGCAAAGCTAACCACAAGCGCGACCCTGACTTGCGCAAGTTATATCAAGTTACGATTGAACTTAACTCACAGAGGCACTTGTTTACCCAAACCTTGGCAATAGGAGATAATGCGAAAATGCCGTCCAAAGTTCGCGTTAGAGGATTTTGTGGTAATACTTAGTAAAGTGGTAACTTAACTTTTAAGCACATACTTGTTCATTATGAATAATGTATTGGGCGGACGGGCGGACATTTGTTACACACAGCGCCATCTAGCCCCATACTAAGCAAAGCTTTTATTATGGAAACCAGATAGCTGATAGAATACCTATATACATATTTTTTTTCGTAAATACATACTTATAATACATACTACACCCAGACACAGAACAAACATCGATGTACGTCACAAACATTTTTGTCCTGGGTGAGGATCGAAACCACGCCCTGCAGATCTGAAGGCAGACATGCTACCAACTGAGCTATCAGGCTGTCTGTGTGTAAAGGAATCTTGTCGTTATAATAGCGAAATCATCTCAAAGATATGGTGAATAAAATTATTTACATTTTTGTTTTCTTTGTTGTTGGCATCGCACGTTGTGCATTCTGCCAGAGTCAAGTTTATGAAAGTTCAAGTTTATGTAATATTATAAAGTTAAATATGTCATGAAATCACAGTAAGTCACACGACATTAGTCAAAGTAGAGTCCAAGTCATGTCCTAGTAAAGTTGTGGCGATTTTACTATGAGATTTTACGGAGTTTTGAAAACAACACAAATAGACATGTTTCACCACATTATATCACTTGCCCACACTCGTGCATGTAATTCAACACTCAATGAATAAAACACCACCATTTTTAATTATGAATTCGCGAAAGAACACTTGTTTAAGAAAATAATAGAATGCAGCGATAAGATTTTTCCGTGTTCCCGCCAAAACTTCATTATTTAAATTTATTATCTTTGTTTATAATCGTTAATAATATTATAATTATGTGATTTAACTGCAAATTAAGAATTATCGTTCTTTTATTAATTTGTGAGTCCTTGCGTTTCTTGCTTTCATTATTTATATATGGAAACGGGAAATACCCTGTAGATTTTGGGGATATACTCGCGAACGTCGAGCATTTTCAGTAAACAGGAGTCTATTTTTTTGATTGCTTTGATTTAGCTGATTTTTTACTGAGCTCCAATAGATCGGAGACCTAGGTATTAGATATATTCATTGCAATTTGATTACGCATTGCTGAAAAAAAGGGTCTTGACACACACATACAGACAGATTGGCAACGAAATGATCCTAGAGTTCCCTATACATTTTTTTTATTTATAAACTAGGAAAGATTTTTTTTTTACGGTCGATTGAGGATACACAATTTTTTGGTGATGTAGACAGATTGCTAGTAAATTCTAACCAAGTAGATTTTTGACAAACACCTTATTCATAAAGTTTGCTGTCTCAGGTGTCTGTAATGTGTTTTTGATCGAGGGTGTAACTGCGACCCTGAGACCTAATTAATACCTAACTGATAATGATAGATGAGTAGTTAGTAAGCCTAGACGACTTAGTTGAATAAATATTTGCGACAAACTACATCGTCTACCATATCCTACGCCACATTATAACATACATATAACATACTTTGCCAGTGCTTACTCTATAGCGCTCGAGATTATGTCAGAGTGGATCAAATGTCACTGTCAGACACCTGTTTTCCGTCAGTCTTTTGCCACGATATATAAAATAAAATTGCCGTCGTTTATATATTATTACCTTGTATTGTTTTTGTTTGTTTCTAGTTATATTTGTTTGTTTAAGCGTACCCTGCCGTGTGGTATGCGTCCCCCACGGTTCCAACGGAAGACCAGCGCTGGCTGTTCGCAGCCAGCATTATGCTGAGTTGGAACCGGTTTCTGGCGAAAAACTATTTTGTACTGTTTAAATTTGTTATGAGTTTCTACTGTCTTGTCTTGTGTACAAAATGTGTTTTTTTCTACAAATAAAATATTGTCTATTGTCTATTATGTACTATACCTTAGTTATTAGGTCAGTATATTATATATTAGATAATTGCGGATAGCTAAAGATATATTGTGTTACGAGTACGACGTTATAAATACTACAGAATAAATCACCATATAAATATTTCTTTAGCTCAGAAATCCTTCTTTTTGTGATTATGTTGTGTTAGATCAGAATTAATCAGTTTCATCTAGATTCTAGATAGATTCTTGACGATCAGGACCTTACTTAAAATTCTTGATTACGGTAAAAAAGGTCTTTTAGCTTCGGCGCAATACAGTAATGAAGCGTACATTACTAACTAACGTACTTTAACTTTAAGCGCCATTTTAAGTAAGACCGTCATTTATCGTAGACCGCATCATTACTTAACAACTTCCTTGGTAGTTGTCCTTTTCAAGAGGTTGCCTATGTAGGCACCAATGCCGCATCAGATACTACCGCTAAGTCAGTCATCATCAGCCCGGAGAAATCCACTGCCACGAAGGCCTCTTACACCACCACACTGTACGACAACCTGCCATGCCCGGCGTGTAACATCGTGCAAGTGTTGACCCTGAATAACTCGCGGACAATGTGACTTGCAGTTAATGGAGACAATAAGAAACTAGAAATAAAATATATGAACTGTTTCCACTCTTTGGGTATTTCCATGTTTTTATGCATAGACTTTACAGATGGCGCTATCGACGCTTTAGTTGATAGCATGGACAGTTTGAGAATTATGACTGGTAAGGCAGAGACTTCAAATTGTCGATAGCAAATTGAAGCCATTTGATTTTTGCCATTTTGGTGCGGAAAGCTGATGAATAGCAGTGTGAGCGTCCATGGAACTAATATTTCGTAATACACAAATGTTAATTTTAGTACCGGAGACGGTCGAAAGGGCGCTTTAAATCAAGTCAAGGGCGGTTCAAGTCTTGCCAGAGGTCATAATTTTTCTTACTGATTATCAAACTTTTTATTAGACACATTCGCAGTAGTATGATTACCTTGTAGCGTAAGTTAGGCCCAAATGACGGCTTATTCGCTGATTTAAGCTATATTGTAATTAAAGTGAGGTGACGCTTTTAGAGGTACCATAAATACAAATAAATAACATCAGTTGGCAACCAAACGCAAATCCGACATTGAACTACATGCAGATTTAAACCGTAACTGAATCTATATTAAGGTAGAAAATTGCTAAAACCGTAAATGGTAACACACACCCACACAGTTATCAAACAGCCAAAGTTACGCAAGTGTCCGTCGCACGTGGCATCGCATACGCGTGCGTCCGCGACGACCGCGGAACGCGTGTGTTTGCGTCCCGACAAAGGGCCCTTTGATCTAGTGAGCTTAGAACGCTCATGCGGTACTAACTAATGGCTTAGTTTGTTTTATGTGGAATTAGAATAACGTTGGATTGAGTACGTAACGTTCGGGTGACCTTTTTGGAGGATAAATAATAAGGTCAATGAAAGTGTTTTAGAACGACGACGATTTAAAAAAGGAATAGTTAGCTATACAGATGGACAACCGCAACTATCGTTTTATTTTTTAATATTTGTCAAGCTAGGTGTTTGACCGGTGCTTATATTAATGATGTCAAACACAATTTGCTCTGCTCATGGTGTGTTCGGAGATGGTAAAGATACTTTGTCTAGAAAAGGAACTGGCTCTCAAGAGGAGCTGCCGGAAGTTCCCAAAAGGAAAAAAAGCATCAAGTCCTCAACTGAGTTAATTGCTGTTGATGTTGCAGATGACCCAATACCGAGATAAACAACTGGTGTTTGGCTATTAATTGTAAACACTAATATTTACCAACAATGTGATTAACTTCATAGGAAAAAACCATAAAAAAAATGTTTTCTATACTTAAGTGTAATATTTTTATGCATATATAATAGCAGTTATTGTAGCCACGTGAAACATTTGAAGAAAGTGCTTTTTTCTTCTGTCCTCCTAGGAGGATTATGGCGTCGCACTTTGTGCATTTGCCAGTGTCAAGTATTTTTATATAACTAAAACAAGTTTTTGATGATTTCAAGTCAAGTCAAGTTAGTCACAGTCAAAGTCACACTTAGTAAGTCTTTATTTAGAGGTTTTGAAATATTTGTTCGAGTAGTATTTTGTTTTGTAGTGGTAAGACTTTATTGCAAAGGGTTATTCACCAACTTGACACGAGGGTCTGGACACGCGTGTGTCCAGTTGGTGAAACTCAAAATATATATCACTTGTTATTTCGTCATCTGAATTAGACATTTTAGAATTTTCTAGAATTTTTACGCGTGTCCAAATTCTTGCAAAGACCGTCTGGGGAAGTACCACGCCTTTGCCAGTCTTTCAACCGCTAAGCAGTAATGTGCAAGCATTGCTATGTTCCGATTTGAAGTACCAACAAAGAAATAACTGGGCATGAAGAGATTTGACATCTAATATCTCAGGGTAATGAGTGCAGTGCGGCGCAGGGTTTTGTTCGCAAGTTCACAGTTCTGGCACTGCTACTGTTATGAGCAGGCTTGATGGTTACCGCCAGGCGAACGACTCGCCCGTCTAGTAATTTATTTGCATTAAAAAAGTACTCGTTTAGTCTCCCATTTAATCTCTCCTGGCCAGATTTTGCCAACTCTCGGAAGAAACGCGAACAGAAGTGGAAAGCGGTTTAATTAACACTCTATTAATTAATTCCGAAGCGGTTGTATGAATTATTCAGTTTCAATCACAGACTTTAGAGGGCAGCATAGATCAATACACTTTCATCGGTTTTGGATCATTTAGTGAATATTCAGATTTTACTCTATGCTATGGTAATGATGATTTTTCATGAAAAAGCAAAAGTAATAAAAAAGATTCCTATATTTTTTCTGTCCAAACAGGAAGTTTAAAAAAAACTAAGTATCACAAGTGATTTTATCAGCTAACAACTCAACCAGACCACGGGCAAAGAGCGTATAAAAAATACGTAATAATCTAACGAATTTAAACTACTAAGGGTCGGTTTCTTGATCCGTGGTCAAAATCGACATAACCATTTGTTAAACTGACTATAGTTAACTAGCTAACCATTAGTTACGTCTTTGACCACTGGTCATGCTAACTATGAAAAAAAACAGAATTATTGGGATTTTAACAATTTGTTACCGTTTTTAACTATTAGTTAAAACGGAGATACGGATCAAAAAACCGGCCCTAAATTTACTACAAAAACAAAAGGTTTGTATCTAGACCGATGTAAGTCTAGAGACAACCCAAATGCTCAAACCCGCTACCAGTTGGCAGCGTACCCAGCATGTTGGCGGCATTGCAACGTTGAATGGCAATGTTTATGCGTTGGGCGAAATAAACGCCAGCATTTTGATTACGCGCCGCGTCGGCCAGGCGCTAGGCGCTCGGATAAATGATTTAAGTCGAATCTTAAACTCCATCATCATCCGCTGTTTCTTGCTGGGTATCGGCTTCTCTCTCTAATTAGCGTCAGTCACGCGCCAATGTCGATTCGCGACTTTTGATTTGATTTTGATTGATTTGTCCTTAAACTGCATCCAGAACCTCGGTAGGACGAGCACCAGCGACCTCTCTGTTAACGATAGTGAGCATTCTGCGATCCCCAAGCGGCCTGCCTAGCGTGGAGATTATGGCAACAACCCCCAATTAAAGGAGAGGCCTTCGTCCAGCAATGAACGTTTTCTGGTTGATGATACATATCACAGTAAAGCGAAAACCCCACTTCTTAGGTAGAACGGCAGTCAAACCAATGTTGTTTTATCGTCCTATTAAAATGTGGCCCGTAAATATAGCTGATTAATGAAAAGAAAATGAAAATCTGATCAAAAATAAGCAACTTATAACCCGACGCGCGTGCAGCTGCACGCGCGTCGGGCTCTGTTTTCACCATATAAATTATATTCGATTATATTTTCACTCTTTGAAAAAGGTCACCGGATGTGATCGAAACTATAGTCGGAGTATCCGATTTAATTAAACGTGAGTATTCCCGTATAAATAAAACAAAAATGTGTCAAAACCACGTCAGTTTTCATAATAAAACTTATAAGCATTTTAATATCATGCTAGACAGAGAAGCGAAACAGCAAATCGTGACGTCACTTCTCTGTACGCCATATAAATTATATTCTGACAAGCAAGGCGTGACGTCATTTTTTGTTTTGTGGGAAAGGGACAGAGTTGTCTCTAACAAAAACTTTAAACTTTCATATATCAGAACATTATTAACCGATTAAATTTTTTTTTTCAATATCCATACTATATTTACTTAAATTCTTCATCAAAGCTATCGGTTTCAACGATATAAACATCAGTCATCTACCCTATTGTATAGAAAACCGCTGTCGCTAGTTTCACACTTATTTGTATAGAAACTACGACGAAAAAATGCCAATCATTGGTCGCGCATTTTTGAAGTAAAACGCTCTAAATGCCATTTTGCAAGAGATTAAAATTGACCTCATTGCAATGCAATGTGATTTGGTTTCCTACGCGTCTATATAAATTGTCTTTTTGAGTATTCCCAGTTTAAAAACAGGTAAATTGGTAGAATTTTCATCAAGCGTATTTGCACTTAATGCCGGCTAGCGCGGCCCGTTACATATCCGTTCTATTCACTTCTTTCTTCAGTGATACATATAGCTGTCATACGACCAACGTTCCTTTTACCTTAAAATCTCTAACACCAACACCAAATAATATCTATTCCAGCATCGCAAGACCTCCACACCAATAAAGCAGAGTCGAGAAAAAGCCCGCAGCTAGATAACGTAACAACAAGCAAACCCTAAAGCAACAACAAGCACTAAATTTCAACTAAAAGTCCTGAACAATTTTATTCACTATTATAGTCCTTAACTAATTTAAATAGGGTGCTTCAAAAGATATAGTCTTTCTAAGGCATGATAACAATTACGGCCTACGAAGTTGCTACGCAAAGCTACGACGTACTACAAGGAGCTACGAAGTGCTACGAAGCCACGTAGAAAGTATTAATATTCCGTAAGGGTTGCCATCCCCGAGATAAATTAAGAGAAATTGAATTGTGAAGGGTGAACTGTACACAAATAGACACAATTCAAAACACGGTCATAATTGAAATTCCAGGAGACATTTTAATTTCGACGATAAGGAAAATAATTATTTCGTATTTTATGCTAAACGTTTTAGTCGAGCGACGTCCGTAAGGAATCAAAAAATAATCACCAACTTGCCTATTTACTGTTAAAGTTTAATATACTTAGCGCCTAGATAGTCTTTACAGTCAGAATTTCATAATTTTGCTAACATTTACAAATTGGTTTAAACGATTCAAAAACTGTTTACAATTTATTATAAACAATTCAAAAATTCATCGATCGGCGGCATTTGAACCTGCACAACGGTAATACTGTTTTGCAATTGTATGCCTGTGCTATTGGTTTCAGCAGAGTAATTACTATGATATGAAGACTACAGATGGCGCCACTAACTTAAGATGCATTTAAATTTGCGGCTTACGACCAGTAGCGCGAGTACCGTTCTTGACGATCTTAATATTTGACATTTAAATCGGTAAAATTCGATAAAAATCGGTATACTCCTAGGTAAATCTGCTATACCGACACGTCCAATTTAGCGACATAGAACGGTACTCGCGCTGCAGTTTCGACAATTGTTACGGAAGTACGTATATTAAAATAGCCTCTATAACTCGTTTTGTTTTTAAATTTTGTAACAGGCACTTGTATGCCCTACTTTGGTCACCTAGTCATAGAGTTTAGATATTTAATTTATTTCAACAACAACTTACAGCTATCCTTACAGGCTTGCCTAATGCAAGCATAATAATTTTAATGATAGTTGCGAGATGTTCTAGTTTCAATTAAAACCATAGTATGGTCTTTACAATTTGACTTGAATAATAATAAAATTGGTTCCCTCAGACCCAACTCAATACAATATGTATAGCTGTGTATTGAAATATATTACTATTATTACATTAATTAGCACTAAGTTTATAATTCCCCGGTTTAATTTTCAATGCAATTTCAATTTTATTTCTCAATTTGACTGTGTACGTCACTTTTTATTTTAATCACAAATTGTAATTTCTTCTAGCGACTATTTAAAGCCGATATTATAATACAGCTAGACATACATAGTTTTGGAATATGATACAGCTCTGCAATATGTATTTACAATTTTAGTCTAATGTTATTACATTCTGTTTTGTAAGTAGTACTAAACAAAAAAAACTATAATATAGACTCAGTTTTATCTCTTTTACGACAACAGATTATAAAAGAGACAGAATCATTGACAGCTAAACATCGGGTGCCATTTTCATAGCCCTTATGTAAGCTCTGATACACAAACTCAATAACTTACCCCAAACATGTTACCACTAACTATTGGCGACAAATACAAACAGTTCGTTTAAAATAAGGCTTTATACACACGCGCCGATCCCGTCCGACACCGTGACATCCGTAGATCCGACAACTAATCCTCGTGATCCGACCGGACACGCCGCCGGCGCGTCTTAGCACATCACACTGAGTGACCGCGTCAGGGAATCTACTGACGTGGAATAGAAAGATTTGTGTGACCCTCGAGAATAGAATAATGTAGTGCGTATAATCATACTTAAGGGAGTTGATCTACCCATCAATATTTACCACGAACTTTTAGAAACATGTTTGCCACAAAAAGAAAAACAAAAAATGTTTTACCAACGCGTGACCCATGTTGTATAGGGATTCAATACTTTTTCTCGAATTTTCCACCATTACATAACTTACTAATTAGATCATTTTCACTCACACAAATCGCTTATATGATTCCAAAACATTGAGCTGATAACATCGCAATTCTGACCGCTTTATAAGGTCCGTGCGTTCGGTGACGTGTTCACTCGAATCACAATTATTGAGGACGAGTGGCTATGTAGGTAACGCGAGAAAGTTCACTCAAGTGAAATAGATATAGAATACCAAATAAGATATTGTACTTACACCCTTAGGGTAAAGAACTTTGTCAATAAATCTAATATCAGTTAGATTCCTCGTCACTTAAGATCAGAAGAGCTGAGCTGTACTAAATTGGTTGTCAACCACTAAAGCGAGTAGTAAATAACATGATGTGATTTCTTAATTAAATTGACTAATTAACCAAGCGAAGCAAAGACAGAATCTATTGACATGAATCGGCATTTACTTTGTAAGTTTATGCGACGAGAACTTGAATATCGCTGGATTTGGTACCTAGGTATTTATTTTGTTGTTAACGTAATC
This sequence comes from Erannis defoliaria, assembly GCA_905404285.2. NCBI lineage: Eukaryota > Metazoa > Arthropoda > Insecta > Lepidoptera > Geometridae > Erannis > Erannis defoliaria. The sequence goes on from FR990070.1 coordinate 17,674,655, forward strand.
TAATATAATAAAAGGCTCTGTCCTGACTGACTGACTGACTGACTGACCGACACAACGCACAGCCCAAATCGCTGGTCGTACAGACTTGAAATTTGGAGGGTGTATTTGTCTCGAGGCGGAGAGGTTGTACTAAGAAAGGATTTTTTGAAATTCGATCTCCAAGGGGGGTAAAAGGGGGGGAGTAGTTTGTATGAACCTTTGTTTTTGGACTTTTAGTCACGAAAATTGATTTGATAGTTCATTTAAAATAAAAAATGCTGCATTAAAAAAAAAAAACAGGGACGATTTAAGGAGGGGAAAGGGGGGGGTGGAATGTTTTATGGAAAGTTCTTTGTTTTTGAAGTTATAGTGATGATAATTGATGTAATTGAAGTTGCGGGGGACCTCTAGTCTAATCTATCTAAAAAAGGGCGTAAAAAAATGGCTCGGGATGATATAAAGTGGTGAATTTTGGGAGCGGGCCGAATTTCTTCCGTACGCGGACGGCGGTTTCCTCTAGTTTTATACAATTTTTTACTAATACGAATAATGAGAGTGAATCTGAATATGAGAAAGATCTTTCCAAGCACGCGCGCGGTTACCAATCTATAAAAAGCTAGTTAATAATAATAAGGTCATTCTAGCCAATTTCGACCAGTGTCAACATTTCTTTAAATAATTATAAAGAGTCATTAGGTACAATATTAAATTGGATGGCGTGCTCTCAAATGACTTATGTACCCTATCACATCATCAACCAGACGGCATCCACTGCTGAACAATGGCCTCCCCCTTAATAGGGGGGGGTTTGCCATAGTCCCCACGCATGGCAGGCAGCTTCGGGATCGCAGAATGCTCATCACCGTTAACCGAGAGGACGCTGCTGCCCATCCTTCGGTGGTTCTGGAAGCAGTGTTAGGACATAGCCAAGTCCTAAAACTGCATCACCCGTGGGTGATACAACCTATATTTGTAGAAAATGTCCGTGAATAAACACTAAAGGTTTCCTTAATCCTTAACGTAAGAATAGAGTGTATTTTTGAATGTCTATTCTTGAGCTACTCTATACAATACTACGTCATGCAGCGTAGTTGACTTAATAGACAATTTCAGTTGCATTATGGAAAAGATTTTATAGAAAAAGTCTTCACACGCGAAATAAAACCTAAGGAAATTCCTGCTCAATTTGAAGAGGACGCAAATCACCTCCCTAAATAATGTCGCGGTCAGCTTAAAGGGAAGCCGGGAGTGAGGGACTCCTTGCCACGGCACTGATTACATGGAAAAATGGAGAGATTACTTCCGACCCATGGTTGGATAAGTACAGACAATTTTCATAAATTTATGTACGTAAATTAAAAAGCTACGGTTGATATTACATTTTTGACGTTATGAAAATCTTGCCATTGTTTTTTGTTGGAAATTCTGCTTGAGCTAGATCCTCCAAGACATTCTGACAGTTTCAATTTATTCTTTATTTTCTTTAGAGAGATATTTTCACTACACACTCTATGTATATTGAGGGTTCTTGGTTTACATATCTATCCCGACCGGTAGGGATAGGTGTACCAGCCTAAATACGTGACTGAACGGAACTGATTGTGAAGGTGAAGTGTCATTAGATTTTCCTTTATATTCCAAAGAGAGAGCTAGATCCTCCAAGTATTCCAAGCGTCCTTAAGCTTTTTTTTCTTCTTTTTTTTTCTTTTTTGTTTGATTCAGCTTCTGCCGCTCCAGATTAAGCTTATTTAGCCACGAGCGCAGATGTACTTTGGACGCTATATAAATCATCTGTCGTCATCAGATGGAAAAGGGCCAATGATGCTGATGATGATTATGCTTCATTATATGGGTGTTTTAAAATATATTGTGTTATAATCTACGTAACTTTGTATATACAAAATATATTTATATAAATAAGTCTGTCAGTAGTCAGTATCAGTTAACGTTTACCTAGGCTTCATACCGCAGCTAAGCAGGAAGCATAAGCGCGTTTCCATTTATTCGGCAAATATTTATAGGTGACGATAGTGAAGTAGCAGCATGAGGTTGTAACTGAAATATCAGGTTAAGCAACACCAAGAATAATACGCTTTTCAACCGACTACAAAAAAAGAAGCTCTCAATTCGACTGTATGTTTTTTTTTAGAATTAATACAACCGACTTCAACTTCGAATACTTGGATGACATCGTCATATGTTCTAGTAATTATGATTTTAAAACCAAACCACTGAACCGATATCAAACCGATTTTAAAATGTATATGGGACCACCTCTGAAGTATTGCCTACCAAACAAAAAAAGAATCATCAAAATCAGTTCATAATTGGCGGAGTAATCGCGTAACATACATGAAAAAAAACATAAAGTCGAATTGAGAACCTCCTTTTTTTGAAGTCGGTTGAAAAGAGAATTGCATCAAAATGCTAAATGAAGAAACGGCGCTTAACCACAATCCTGATATCCTGGCCGTCTACCTACTTGAGCTTCTTTTTTTAATTCGTAATTGGCTTGCGTTTGACCACATCCTGCCTGATGTTCAGCAACGATGCGGTCTAGGATGGAGCACGCTTACGGCTTACTAGAAGGAACCTGTTTACTTAGGATTTGAAGACACCCATATTGTACTTTAAGGGAAATACAGACTGTATGATTGTATGAGACACTTTTTTGCGCCGGGTGTTACGGGACTGGTAACCTTACTTGGGGTGGCAAAGGCAAAGCTAATCACAGATGGCGCCACTATCGCTGGTGCATGTCATTGAGTTTATAAACTTTGGTCGTTAATAAAACACAGCGTTATCAGATCTCCTGATTTTTCAGGAGATCCATGGTGAAAACAAATGTCTTAGTCTACCGACAGAGCCTAAAATTATTTAAGCAGTCATAACTTACAAAGAATATCATAATATTTAATTCGAATACAATTTATTGTTTATTTTCTAAATGTTATAGTATGTAGTTTGACAGCAAAAGAACACCAACGATAATGCGCCACCTAGTGGGATAAATAAACAGTGTGTGGTCAATTGCTGCAATTGCGGTGCTACGTTACGGTAGTTTTAGTTTTTTTTTTTATTAAGTAATAGGCTTGCGTTTGACTGCCAACTTGTCTGATGTTAAACGAAGATGCAGTCTATACGATGGAGCACGCTTGCCTAGAAGAAACCGATTCACTCGCGACTTGAAGACACCCAGATTATAATTATCGGAAACACCCACTCAGGCAGCGCATTCCGCTGTTAGCAGTTCGAATAAAGTAAGTGGAATCAAACCGTGTCGTACGTGTTTTTGGTATAACAACCATGTAACGGTGCGGTTCGCTATTTCGAGGTCCTGGCCGTCCGATAGAAGAATGGGCAGGGGGAATAAGATCATGCAGATCCGAAGCACACTCTCCGAAATGTATCCGATAAAACACGGATAGGCTAGCTACTTTTGGTCGACGATCAAGGCTTTGTAGCTTGGTCCGAACCAGACAGTCGTTGCCAATGATTCTCCTGGCACATTTCTCGATTGATTTCAACGTCTCAAGCTGGCACATCTACGCCACAAAAAAAGTATTCGAAGCATTTATTCTAACATTTTTAAATCCATTTCGTTCAGGACTCCATAGAGCCAAATCTAAATGCTGAAAAAGATTTGTGGCTTTCATAAGACCATCGCGGAAATTCGCCATTTTCTTACGCACTAAATGGGCGATGGTTCAAAGGAGAACCGGGAAGCGTCATTCGATTACCTGGCAGAGGACAAAGTGCCGCTAAACTCGAAGGCAATTTATGTATTTAGCAGCAAGTAAGTTCGTTAGACAGTCCTTTGATTTCATTATAGCCCGAGGCACTTGGGGTCTACGAAATAATAAAATCTTTTCCTTTCCAAATAAGAAAATGTTTATTTACAAACGAAAATGTTTGTATTTATTCAGTATCCTTTTTCTTCTGTTGACTGTTTTTGAGGAAAAATGAAGAAAATGAATAAAATAAACATCATCATGTTTTTCTATCAACAACTAGCCGTTTGTAACATGTATGTAACAGAGCCTAGGTTTGTATCTCAGGAATAAACATTACAAAAATAAAATATCGTAGTTTGTTGTAGCACAGTTTGCTGATTATTTCAACAATCTATTATTGTAAGGACAGAGGTATTTGATAACGTTGAGGTATTCAGTAACCTAGAAGCTTCTAGATAGTTGTCCTATAGACGCGCTAGTCACACCCACTCTCAACCTTGTTATTTTATGTACCTATTTATTTTGTGTATACAGGGATATTGGTAACTTGTGCATAACCTTTTAAAAACGACTTTGTTGCATCAAGACAAAGAACTTTTGTTCTACGACTTTTGCTAATTCAATGTATTTTTTAAATAAAATCCCCATGCCGCCTGCCGAGCGTGGAGATTATGGCAACCCCTCCCTATTAAGGAAGGGGTTTCGTACACTGCTGGTTCCCGTTCTGCAGTGGACTTCTGGCTGATGATGATAAACCTCGAATATATGACGTCATCAACCTTGGATCACTATCATGATAATTTTATTATTTTTTATAATAAGTATATCAAATTTAATAAAGCCGTAGTTCCGGGAATTTTCTCCTGCAAGCATCATTGTCATCAGTCAGCCTACTAGTTTTACGCACCAAACGATAATCTCGCAATTTCTACATCTGTGCAACCCAAAAAGTAGAACACACAGCAGTGTTTACGAGGATTGGAAAATTTTAAAATAAAAATAAAATATTTTTTAAATAAATTTCATAGAAATCGAACCAATAATAAAAATAAACGTATCATCAATATATCAGCTAACAAATAAACTATGCATAATATACGCTAATTGGTCCTAGTACAATCGACCAATATTTTTAAGGAAATAAGTCTTTCTTCAAAATAACTCCAGACACACAATCACTTTAACCTTTGTTACTTCAGCAACAATTTCTCTTTCAAATATTTTAAACGATCGATCCCCCTCGGGCTAAAGATACTCGTAAACAAAACAAAATGGACGTTCCACAAAATCCTTAATTAGAAAACTTGAAAATTATCTGCAGTGTGGCAGGGTGCGAAGAAAGCGGGCCCATGAATATTCATTTGGCGAATTACCATAAACAAATACAGGGCTACATAAACGATTATAAGAGAAGAAGTGAGATTATACTGCCTTTGTCGGCTATCATTTCGCGTGCATACTTCAACCGGATCGCGGTGAGCTCGCATAAAATGGTCATGTTCCTCCCCATGTTCGCATCGAACATGGGGAGGCCTAACTATGCTATGGGGAAATAGTCTACTAGTTTATTATGTATAAATATTTTATGTTTATTAAATTTTACATAAGATGACGATGTTGTTAAAGGGGTGTTTGACTTGTTACTAATGTCAAAGCCACGTATGACGTGAGTGTTAATAATATGTAATTTTGTATGTGTTTGAGTTCTATCGAATTCACTTTTTTTATCATTATGGCATTGCAAGGCCGTGGTATGCCAAATGGCCCATGAGCTCTTTGGTGTTCATGTAATAGATATATTTAACTTTAAACTAACTAAATTTAAACGTGATATCTTGGCCGTTTTAGAAAAACAGAAACAGCATCGACGAGTTGCTTGTTTACAACAACTTTTTCTTTTTTTTAGTATGTCACCTGTCCTAACCGTAATCTATTAAATGTTTTTTTTATCGAGTTATTATAACTGCTTATATTTAATTGTGTAATTGGGCGGATTTCTTGAAAGTTGTCCGCCGAAAATTACCATGTCCTACGACTTCTGACTTGATTTATGACCAATGTATTGCTTCAAATCACGTTTTTGTTTAATGTAGCGAAAGATTAACTATTAAACTGATCACAATTACATTAAAAATAGCTGTTTTATCTAAATTGGAATAAAAAAGTAGGAAAAGACGAATAAAAACAAGGCAAATTTCGAGTGTCCACCCCCTATTCGTGATGTTTCATGAGGTTTTTTTTATTGTTGTCCTAGTCTTTGGTACTCATTTGATTGATTTTTGAAAAGATCGTATGTCACCGATGTTAGATTCAACCTCATCACAAGACTGCTAGAGTTTAAAATATAAATAAATTACAAGTTAATGCTGTCTTTAAAATTCGTTCATGCGGAAATTCCTCAACCCGTCACGGCGTGTTTGACCAAGTTCGAATGAAAAAGCTAGCAATAAAAGGTTTTATTACAATAAATGGCAACATTCTTATCCCATAGACAGCCACCGTTTTGTTTTGTGAGATCAGTCTAGCCAGAAAACTGTCCGAAGAGGTGGTCCCCGTCACGCGTCGTAAATTTTGGTTCCTATACGAACGGGCGTTTTTGGAGGTAATATTACACTTTGACGTTAAGTTAATGTAGTTATATGTCGTACGTTATTTATATTTAGAAGTAGTAGTAGTAGTTTGTTCAAAATTTGCTTTGATGTATGTGTAATTTTTATTTGATTCCCGACCGGCAGGGATACGTCACATCCATTACGCGACGTGTTGTACATGGGATCGCAAAACGTGACGTATTGGAATTCATAGGCAGGGTGTACAATGTTAGTGACTAACATTGCGCATTGGAATTTAATAATAATAAAACTGGTTTCATGATTGAAGAAACGGTTTTTGTCTGTCGAAGACTGTTTTGGCGTGACAAATCTTATACTCTATTTTAAAGTTTTGTTAGATAAGGTCAATTAACTAATACCTAGTTGCAGTCAAAGTCTAAGTCATGGTCAAATCTAGGTCAATCCACATAAGTGGTGAAAACTTTACTAAAGCCTTCTATGGAGTTTTAGAAACAACACGATAAGACACTTTTCACTTTACAACTTTTTCAGATACCAATGTGTAGAAATCTGAAAATATAAATTTACCCTTAAGTCCCCAATCAGCTATTGCTATTTGTATAGCTGAATGAGAACTCAGACAAACAATTGTATTGTTGATTTTTTCGAACCTACTTTATTCGATATATAATTAATTTTGTTGGTTTTGTCCACTTATACTAATGCTTTTGGCGTATTTTTTTCGTATACATTCTTAGATATTTTACAAGTTTTAATGCTACTTGGAGACAGACAAGGTGTGTTTTTAGTGTTTAGAAGAATATATCTCACTAAGTTTTTAAGTTTTCATTTTATTAGTCAAGTATGTTCTTGCACAGTTAGAACTAATATTTTTAAGTACCTACCACTAAATTGATAGGTGTGGTTAGGAGTGTTTTTGTTGCCCTATTTGTGATGCAATGTAGACAATGCTTTATAGTTCATATACGACACGGCTCTTTCCATTACTGTGACGTGTCATACTTTGGCTGTACTATTTAAATTGAGAAAATTCTAATTAATGTTAAGTAAATATGCTGTATTATGATACTTAAAAAAAGATAAGAGATCCTTTGTTCAAGTTTTTGTTTAAATATATTATTACGTGTTACATGAAGCTTATAAAAGAGAATGATGTGAGGTGATAAGTACCAAAAAGTGACGTAATCTCATGTTTTTGACTGACTTAGATTTATATGGGTAGATTAAGTGATTTTGGTACCTCTACGCAAGACTGATTATGTTAAAGAGTTAATTAATAAATGCTATTACCAATATTAAAGACTACTTTATATTTTACATCAAGTTGATTTTGTGACGTAATGGAACTCGTGAATGACTGAGTGCAACTTTGGTTTCAATATACGGGAAAACTAATGAATATTCCTGATAAAAAGTAGAATTTTCTTATAACCTCATTATTAATAAGTCAAATAAAACAAACTATTAGTAAAAATTTACATTATTGAAATCATGGAATTCCAATACGTAACGGACAACTTTCAAGAAATCCGCCCAATTACAATACTACTTAATGTTTGATTGACTTATAAATGTAGGTACCTACTGCTTCTGTTGTTCATGTTGTGTACACATTTATTAAGGAATGCAATCTAGAACAAATTATTTGTAACCTATGCAATGCAAATGTACAGGCTGTATTCTGTTTTGTGTATCAAATAAATAAATAAATAAGGATACCCATACCACTTGTTCGCGGACTCATGCTGCAAATCTAACATTATATCGTTCAGTATTACGCTATCCCTGTTTCCCTTTCTTTCTTCATTGCCAGTTAGAAAGAGACGGGAATAACTAGTAAGGTGTGTGGAACGCAACTGTCAAAGTGGCGCGTGCGTCGCTTCCTGTTGGGGAAGAGCGGCCATTAACCGAAAACTATTGCGATTCCCGCACGCTTCATTGGAATTTTCTATTTTCTAATAGTCCAAGTGTTAAAACCTGTGAAATTAGTACTGCATTTTGATCTCCAACTCCAAGCATCCATCTCATCCATCTGTAACGTACTTCATTATAACTACGACGAGACCACCATAGCCAGGCCGGCCGGCACGTGCAATCGAATAATAAGGGAAGGACAGCGACCACGCCTAGCAGGTGAGTCCCTGTAATTTCTACTGGCCTACCTGTGTTATCTTTCCTCCCTCCTATATCTCCTATTCTTATGGTGCCTTACAACCACCACCACTGGCTTTTCGGCTAAGGAAAACATCGTGAGGAAACCTGCGTACGTCTGCAGATGAAATTCAATGACGTATGTGAAGTCATCAACCCGCAACTAGGCCATTGACATTATGGCCTTCGCCCTTCGAAGGTAGGCCCTAAGGTGCAGGACACACTGTATACGCCATTGAAATACTTCTTTCTTCGGAACTTAATAATATGTTGGTTTAAAGTCAATGTATTTCTTCAACGAAATGCTATAATAATAATAAATTATAATCAGCCTTTTTGTATTGTCCACTGCCCGATGCCAGTGGCGCGCCCGATTGGACTCGGCGTGTTCTAAATTGCGCCTTTTTGTCTCCTTTAAAAGGCATAGCTGAGTCGCTGGGCTGTTTATTTAGCAAATAATGACCATGCAATAAATACCTCGGAGAATCATAATGAATGCAAGGTGAAAAAAAGTGTAAAAACTGAACCATGTTTTTAAGGGCATAGATAAAAGATAAAATACAGTATAACTAAACAACCACAAAGTCCGTTCGCGACGGGAACGGAAGTGAGTGAGAGCGGAACGACGGTAGATGAAAACGAGAGCAGAGCGAGCGGAATACGAAGCGGAAAGCGGCCGCCCCTAACTCAATTACTACGGGCAATTAGCCATCACGACTCCGCAGTCAAAACGCAGCTGGAAAAGACTGACATTGGCACAGTTACATATAACTATCAGCGTAGAAGTAGAGAACTTTGTGTGGGTATTTTGTCAATAGAACACTGACTTCGTGCACATCAGCTGTTCAAGTAATGAAGGTCTCGTATGTACGTGAAAATATGTAGAGATAGAAAAACGAAAAACGTATAAAACCAAACTAAGCCATACTAGGCACATACAGCCTTACCTAAAATAATCTCGATTCTCTTAGTCACTGCTTAAACTTCTCTGTCTTGTTCTTGCATGTTACACTTCACATCAGAGAGAAGATGGCAGAGCATCTTAAGCAGTGACTAACGGTTGAGAAGTTTTTTAAGGCCTTACTTAATGTTTAATGTTTTGGAAAGTGAACTAGAACGTTACTTTTATATAGTATGCATAAGATTTAAACACGCCTTTGTTACTTTCTGTTATATGTGCTATGAAAATAAATAAAACGAAAAGATATTAAAACTAAGTAACAGAAAAATTACTGTGGACAGAGATTTAACATCTAATATCTCAGGGTGATGAGAGCAATAAAGTGCGGCGCAGGATTGTATTTACAAGGTCACACTTCTGGCACTGCTACTATTAGAGGCAGGGATGACGTTTTAGCACCAGGCGAACGTCTCGCGCTCAGAGGAACTAGCTTTCTCTCTATATAATCAAAGGTCTCGCGCCTCTCGTAACTCGACAGCAATAAATTAAAATAAAAAGATATTGGTACAACGAGTGTAAAAAACTGGCAACTTAATCCATGGAACTCGCGAACTGGAATTATCTTTAAAGCGCATATTAGGAGTCAGTTGTCTGATAACGGAATAATACCACGACATCGAAATCAATGCGCTCGCTAATCCTGCAAGTAGTAAGAATAGTGACCTATCGGTAATTGCTCATAGTACCTAGCCGGTTTAGCACGCGAGATATGATAAAATCTTATCCACTGATTCATCTCACCAAAATGAAACAAGTGATATTCTATGCGGAGTTTTTATTTATACATATTTTTTTTATTATGAAAACTGACGTGGTTTTGACACATTTTTGTTTTATTTATACGGGAATACTCACGTTTAATTAAATCGGATACTCCGACTATAGTTTCGATCACATCCGCAAAACAGGCAAAAACACTAAGCAAAAAACACAGCTAAGCAGGACGCAGCTGCACGCGCGTCAGGCTCTGTTTTCACTCTTTGAAAAAGGTCACCGGATGTGATCGAAACTATAGTCGGAGTATCCGATTTAATTAAACGTGAGTATTCCCGTATAAATAAAACAAAAATATATTTTTTTGGCGATTGACATGTTTTGCCACCCCATCTAGCCCCAAACTAAGCAAAGCTTATACTATGGAAACTAGTTAGCTGATAGAATACCTAAATACATTTTTTTATTACATAATACTTGTAATGCACACTACACCCAGACGCAGAATTTGATTATTTTATATGCTCGCGTTTGACCGCTAACTTAATAGCTGACAAAGATGCGGTCTACGATGGAGCAGGCTTGCCTAGAATAAACCTATTTACTCGCCACTTGAACTCCCTACAGATATTTTTAAATCTATATATATATTTAGCACTGGTCATCTGGTGATATTTTCTCAGAAAAAAGACAATTAGTCCACGACAGCGCAGCGACACCGATATCGGCCGATAGCACCGCCTCGACGTTTGTGTTCGTCAGCGATAATGGCAGTGATGTTGCACGCCATAGAAACCAACTTGCTTGGCTTGCTGGCTTAGTGACTTACCGTTCTGTTGCCGAGATTTCGCACTCGGCAGCTCAGGTAGGCGGACTTGCCGACGAGTGCGGTGACGTTGCGCGGCGTCGCAGCGTCAAAAGAAGGTGCTAGACGCGCGCCGGGGCCCGCCGGTAGCGAGTTTATCGAACCCGCACCTCCTGCCACGTCGCACAAACCTGCACAAGGGGAAAAAAACCTTGTTATGATTTCTATATTTATTCAATTAACTATTATTAAAGTTTACCGACAGTCAATTGATTTATATGGCCACTGAAACGCGTTGACTTGTCAAGTCTGAGCAATGGTACCAACTGCAGGGCGATAGAGGTTAGGAGGCTAGAAGGTTCGGATGATTGGCAAGTCCAGGCAGTTCGGATCCACTGCTCAAACGGATAACTATCTTTGTCTTATACTACAAGTGTGTTACCATTATATTCATAAGTAAAGTGAATGGAAAGTAAATGATAATCTATTAAATGTACCAGCTTATATCTAAATATATAATATTGAGTGAAGTGAAGTGTCTTTCTTAATAACTAATTATTATAAATATTTAGGTTCACTTTTTAACAATCACCATCACTTTATTTTTATTATGCTGTCATGTGACGAGACTAGCAAGACTTTCGCCTGGTGGTAAGCGTCACGCCTGCCACTAACAATATCAGTGCTAGAATTGTGAACTTGCGAACACAATCCTGCGCCGCACTGCACTGCGCTCGTCACCCTGAGATATTAGACGTTAAATCTCTTCATACCCAGTAATTTATCTGGTAACATTGCCCTTCAAACCGGAACACAGTAATGCTTGCACACTACTGCTTGGCGGTTGAATAACTAGTAAAGGTGTGGTACTTCCCCAGGTGGACTCTGCAGTAGAGTCCTACCACTACAAAAACAAAAAACAAACTTGATGGCCAAGGCAGGCAATTGTTACAATAGTGTTTCTTTGTTTGTATTTTTTGGTGTTTGTTTGTTTGGTGTGAGCTAAAAGTTAATCTATCTATCTATCTGTTAACTTGCTGAGATTTTGCCTTTAATTATTGTAAAACGGAAACAAGAAAAAATGGGACAGAAAGTCCCATTAGTTCATAAAAACTTCTAAATCAATTCGCATAAATACTCCAGCAGCTAAAAATTATATACCAGACTTTGTTTTTGTATAATTCCTCTGTGTTTTATTGTAAGCCGCTTAAAAGTCTCGGGCATAGGTTAGTGATTGTTATCTTCAAAGGTCCTGGAAATAGTTACTGTATTCTAGCAAAGTTAGGCAATGTTTTGTAGCAATATCGTTTGTTGTGAGACGGCTGTAGTCGTAGGTAGCCATCCTACACGAGCGTCTGGCGTCCGTCCAGCGACCTTTAACGAGAAACCATCGAAATCACTTTCCTAAACGATATAATACCGCAGACACGATACAATATCTTGGGATTCGATATTTTACGTCATATAAGGAACTTGAACTCCGACATCAAACAAATTACGAGACAAAAATATGATCTCATGTTATGAGGGCTCATTATGAATATTTCATATACAATGTGTAACTAATAAGTTGACCAATAATGAAGAATATGACTGTATGTAATCATCATTATAAATAACTTTTAGGTAATATGGGGCGAACCTTGAAACCGCGAAAAAAAACAGCCTTTCCATAGGTACGTTTTTCCCAAGGTCAATGAACTTTTTGTATGAAACAGTTGATTGTTTTCACAATGGGGTAGATGACTGATGTTTAAATCGTTGAAACCAATGGCTTCGATGAAGAATTTAAGTAAATATAGTATGTTGGTTGAAAACTATGTTTAAATCGAGTATTTATGTTCTGATATATGCCAGTCAAACAAAAAAAAAGTTGTTCCGTACAATAGAAGAAATGTGGAGTGGCTTGCTGGCAAGAGATGGTTTAGCTAATAAATACCATAGAGGAGAAGGGATATGATATGAAGGATGGCGATGATCACAGAAAAGCGAAAGCCCTACTTCTTAATGATGATAGATCCTACAACTTACTTCATTAAGTGGTGCTAACAGCTCATTCACACGAGGACGATTCGTGCTTTTTGCCGTATCGTAATTTTTCACGTTTCGTGTTTTTTTTATGGCTGGGGCAATGGTTTTTCAATGGCCGTATTCACACGAATCATGAATCTTGAAAAATGTCGGGTACGTCTTATATGCCGTACTGTCTTTTAAAAATCACGTTCATCAAAAAAGTGTGAAATCAAGTGTGAACATCTATTCAAATATTTTTACATATCGCGAAAAAACTCGTTTCCGTATGCAATGTGAACGTGCATCCACCATGACGTAACGGGTTTTTTTGACGATCCGTCAATGACGGGTCCCGTGTGAATGAGCCTTAAGGAGACCTATTATGGTAACATAGGCAAGTGGCTATTAACTGGGAGGCCTTTCGTCCAGAAGAGGGCCTCTTTTGAATGATGATGATAGGTAAGTCATCATCATCAGCCCGGAGACGTCCACTGCTGAACGAAGGCCTCCCCCTTAGACCGCCACACTGTACGACAACCTGCTATTTGCATCCACCGGTTGCCTGCGACTTTTACATTGTCGTCGGTCCACCTAGTGGGAGGCCTTCCTACCCTGCGTCTTCCGGTTCACGGTCGCCACTCAAGAGCCTTTCTTCCCCATCGGTTGTCAGTTCTTCGAGCGATGTGGCCTGCCCATTGCTACTTCATCTTGCAAACCTTGCGAGCTATGTCGGATAGGTGAGTAATACATTCAAAAAGTATCTTACGAGAACGTAGGTATAAGATTTATTTAAATGATTCCGAGAACTGTACCCATCTTTTGTTAGAAAGGATGTTGTTTATCAACATTATCTGAAGACTGAATATTATTGGGTGGTTCTTAGAACGATAGGAAAAGATGGAAAAATATTCACTGTCACTTCACTGTGTCACTTGGAATTATAATAAGTTGTTTCTGTTACCCTTTTCTAGTAAATTTTACCATCAGAAGTAAGATATCAAATGAAAGTGAAACTTTATAGTACATATCTAATTTATTTTCTTTAGACCCATGATAATCACTTTACAAAGTAAATTCTTATATACAAAATAAACCAAGCTGAGTGGCTAGCCCTAATGTCACAATTAATATACCACCCTCTGATAGGCTTGACAATTTTTGAGGACATACAACTTGCACCAATACTAATTAAGTACTGCCATCATTCTTATAAATACTGACTGGAACAAATTGTATAATTAATTTTAGAGGATTATTATGAGTTTTTTTTTAATTGTTTTTGCCCTGATTGAGCATTCAATAATAGTTATGTTTGCACAAAAATATACTTAGCAAAATATCAATAACGTTTGAAACGCAAAACACTAGCGCATTTCAGATCATAGTTAAACCTTTTTCTATCGCGACCCAATGCCCGACATCTGGCGTTGTGGTCACTTTATCATCCTCAATGGCTCGTCTGCGCCCGCAATCTGTCCACGATACAGCAAACGTAACATCTCATTTACTCTCACCCTTAACCCCAACCAATACGACATATATTTCAATACCAAAGCTGCAAATAACCGTGCCCAATTTACGGACGCCACAACTAAAAGTTTCGTTGGAAAATGAACCTTGTTCCTTAGCAGTTTCGACTGAGTTTAGTGTACAGTTTTTTTTAGCCCTTAATTAAGGGGACATCCATCACGGTTGGCCATTGATGGTTCATTGATTAAGTTGGTATTCCATTTTTTAGGGGGACACTGAGACAGATTGGGCTGGTTGGGTGCCAAAAGAATCGCAATGGTAGGACTCTTTTACAGATATCTCTTAGGAAAGCACCACACTACGATTATTACAATTCAGCTACGTAATTAATATCTAAGAATGTTCTGGATTAAATGAAAATAATTCCTGTACAATCACTTACCCCCACGAGACTTATGTTATTTCGTCAGCTAACACTATAAGTTTTATGTGATTTAATTTTAATTTTAAATGAATTAATTCTTATTATTATTTAACGAAACGTAAAATTATGGAAATTTTATGGATTATTGAGCCCGAATTAATGATATATTATTATTATTAATGTTGATATCTATTATCAACGCATCGCATTGCAATATGTAACATAGACAAAAAACAACATAATAATTAATTATATTTTTTTTTTTTTTAATATAAAAAATAATATAATCCTCAGTATGCTGATATCAAAATTTTATGTTTATAATCACTTAACATAGTTATTAAAAATTGCAGACGGTGAAAATACTAAAAATAACATTACAAAGGTTTAGAAATAAATAAAATTGCGATCCAAGCAAGTTTTCATTAATAAAACTGGGCAAAACCTAAAATCCCATTTTAGGTACAAAAACTTGTTTAGATAAAACTTATATTTTTGTTGACCCTTTATAATGTAATTCTTAGTATTTTCACCGACTCCGATTTTTCGTAACTATATTCAGTGATTTATATCATAAAAAATGGCTTAAAAGACATTATTTATAAACACCACAGAGTAATGTAATATTAAGTTTAACATTATGTAGTTTTTAGGACCTGATTCCTGATTTTGGACCGGATTTTTGGACCTGGGTATGTCCTTAAACTGCAACCAGACCCACCGGAGGACGGCAGCAGCGTCCTCTTGGTTAACGGTGGTGACCATTCTGCGATCCCCAAGCCGCCTGCCAAGCGTGGGGATTATGGAAACACCTCTCTATAAAGGGCCTTCGTCCAGCAGTGGACGTTTTATGGCTGACGACGACGATAGTTTATAGACATCAAATTTTAATAGAAATATGCCATACACAACAAAACGTCTAAACTGTGGAATCGTCTCTCACCTGAGGCAAGCGAGTGCGTTGCAGGATTGTGTTCGCAAAGTCACAATTCTGGCACTAATACTTTTAGTGGCAGGCGTGACGCTTACCACCAGGCGAACGTTTTGCTCGTCTCGTTACTATACAGTATTTAAAAAAAAGAGGATTTAGAAGTGAAAAAAATTAGTAGATGTGATTTTTTCTGCGAACTCTCTCTTAACTTAAATTCACCAAAAAAATAATAGTTTTCACCTCGTTCTTTGCGAAGCTGGAATTTTACTTAGAACAATAGTAAGTAGATTTCTTTCTCAAAAGTAGTTTCCGTAAACAACGTCCTTTCTTCACGTTTAATTAAAACACTTGAGCTGACAATGGGCGCGGCGGGAAGCGAGACCCTCTTATTCGCCCTTTTGTTTGCATAGAGATAGAGGGCTCAGTTTCCTGATGAATGATACTGGTCTTTTGGGAGGCCTGAGCTATAAATAAAATAACAATTTAAAAAAAACATACAGTTATATATAGTATATAGTGTAGTGGTAGGACTCTACTGCAGAGTCCGCCTGGGGAAGTACCACACCTTTGCCAGTTATTCAAACGCCAAGCAGTAGTGTGCAAGCATTACTGTGTTCCGGTTTGAAGGGCAATGCCACCAGATAAATTACTGGGTATGAAGAGGTTTAGCATCTGATATCTCAGGGTGACGAGCGCAGTGCAGTGCGGCGCAGGATTGTGTTCGCAAGTTCACAATTCTAGGACTGCTACTGTTATTGGCAGCCGTGACGCTTACCACCAGGCGAACGTCTTGCTCGTCTCGTCACTTGATAGAATTTAAAAATAAACACTGCACCTTTTTTTGAACTGAACTCTCAATGCACTTTATTTTTTTTACGTTAGTCCATAAACTTACTATAGGAAGTATGTACTGTAGGAAGGCCTCCCACTAGGTGGACCTTCGACGTTGTAAAAGTCGCAGGCAACCAGTGGATGCAAATGGCAGGTTGTCGTGCAGTGTGGCGGTCTAAGGGGGAGGCCTTCGTTCAGCAGTGGACGTCTCCGGGCTGATGATGATGATGATGATGATACTTACTATACTGCTTCACTTGTGTCAATTGAAAAACAGGTTGGAAAACTGAAACCCGCCTACTTCTTTCACCATGTCTCATTGATTTTAAAGGCATGTGATATTTTGGGCTAGTTCAGGAGGTATGGGAAATTTGTACCACTCGGCCATCTGCGTACGGGAAATGTACTAAATCTTTAAATCACGCTACAGTTTCGATGGATAACACCTAATTAAATGTCAAAGCTTGTAAGTATGTTTGGATGTTTGTTATTCAATCACGTCAAAATGGTTGAATGGATTTGGATGAAATTAGTTAGAGGTGGCTCCTACTTTGGAATACCTAAAGACTACACTTTTATGCCAAGATTGCCAAGCATCGGAATAAAAAGTCGGGCGAAACCGCGAGGCTGGTCTAGTCTACACTTATACAGAGTGTAACGAAAAGGTTAAACAATGGAAGGGTATGTATGTACCCATTATTATGAACAACTTTTATTATGTGATCAACCATGAAATAGGCTAGATGACTGTTTTTTTTTATTGTCTTATTAAAATGTGGCCCATAAATATAGATGATTAATGAAAAGAAAATAAAAACCTGATCAAAAATAAGCAACTTACAAGCATTTGAATATCATGCTAGACAGAGCGGCGAAACAGCAAATCATGATGTCACTTCTCTGTACGCCATATAAATTCTCTTCTGACAAGTAAGGCGTGACGTAATTTTTTGTTTTGTGGGAAAGGGACAGAGTTGTCTCTACCAAAAACTTTAAACGCTTATATATAGCTCAGTTGGTAGTGTGTCTGCCTTCAGAGCTGTAGGGCGCGGGTACGATCCCCACCAAGGGCAAACATTTATGTGACGAACATAAATGTTTGTTCTGTGTCTGGGTGTAGTATGTATTTACAAAACAAAAAAGTATATAAGTATTCTATCAGCTATCTAGTTTCCATATTACAAGCTTTGCTTCGTTTGGGGCTAGATGGCGCTGTGTGAAAAATGCCCTCCGATATTATTTTTTATTTATTTATAACTTATCTGAATGCCATTTATCTCATGCTTGTACTACGCTTCAGATAGTTTACTCCGTTTCAAAGTAAATTGTTTTTTTTTATACGTTCAAGTGACGAGACTAGCGGGACGTTCGCCTAGTGGTAAGCGTCACGCCCCCGAGATCTTAGATGTTAAATCTCTTCATACCCAGTAATTTCTCTGGTAACATTGCCCTTCAAACCGGAACACAGTAATGCTTGCACACTACTGCTTGGCGGTTGAATAACTGGTAAAGGTGTGGTACTTCCCCAGGCGCACTCTACAGTAGAGTCCTACCAGTACTAAAGGTCATAGATTGCCCTCAATTATCTTCTTTTTATCTCTATTTAAGGCCAACATCTTTGAATCTCTTTTAAGCTAACCGAGTTTCGCGCCATCGGCTTTTTAAGAAAAAACCATTCATTGAAATGATGACGTCGATAACGCCCCTAACTTGCTCGTGTAAGTTATTTTTAGACGTTATAAGCTTTCGTAAGTTATTTATACTGTTAGTATTTGTATATAGGTATACTTAACATTAACCGTTCGTCGTCATTCAGTTACTACTTGATTTATACAAAACAAAAAATGTGATTGGTACTTCTCCACTTTGTATTGTCTATCGTCTCTACCATCAATCTGTTTCGACGAAATCGCTTTGTGTAATTTAGGATTTATTGCCAGTTGTAAACGAGCTTTCAGTAATTGACCTCTCACGCTATTTAAAAATAGCTCGCACGTCAACATAATTATTTATTTTAGAGTCAAGTTTAACAGACGCCGTTAACACGTTCTGCATTGGTAAAAGTTACACTCACCCTCGTGTTTAAAAATACAAAGACCCTGCTTTTGTGATCACCAGTCATCACCCTATTATCGGAGTGAACTTATTTGTTTAACAAATCTTCGGCTCGGAGATTCGATCTTAGGAATTAATTTGGTAAAGATTTTGAGATGACTTTGGAAAATAATATTATTTAATTGTAGGTACATAGCCTTGTTATTCGCCAAAGAACCAACGTTACCGACATAGCTCGCAAGGTTTGCAAGTTGAAGTGGCAACGGACAGGCCACATCGCTCGAAGAACTTACAACCGATGGGGAAGAAAGGTTCTTGAGTGGTGACCGCGAACCGGAAGACGCAGCGTAGGAAGGCCTCCCACTAAGATATATATATATATAGCTGACCGACGACATTGTAAAAGTCGCGGGCAACCGGTGGATGCAAATGGCAGGTTGTCGTACAGTGTGGCGGTCTAAGGGGGAGGCCTTCGTTCAGCAGTGGACGTCTCCGGGCTGATGATGATGATGATGAACCTTGAAGGGGCTAGCTCTCTCTCTCTCTCTCTCTCTCTCTCTCTCTCTCTCTCTCTCTCTCTCTCTCTCTCTCATTGTAACATAATTTTAACTTTGAACTAAAACGATATTTTTGGAGCATGACTAGAGGTATTAGTGTTTCCATAGTTTGAAAAACAATATAATCGACCTCATCCTTGGCCTCATTTCTAGTTTGATTTAATTTGACTTTGCTGGCTGGTTATCAGGGTTACATGAAACGGTATTACTAAGCCGAACAGGGACCATTGTAGCCATTATTATGAACAATGTTTATTAAGGCACCTTAATTTGAACTAACAGACACTGAATGTGCGAAGAAATAATCAACTGTTTCATAAATTTTTGTCGAGAGTACATTACTTTTTTCAATGGAACAGCGGATTATTTTCACTAATTCGGAGCTAGCTCTGCAATAAAAGTTATTCACAATGATGAGTACAGTGGCCTTTTTTTCGTTTTTAGAATTTCCTTTTCATGAAAGCCATTATATATTATATTTGATGTTAGATGTATTCATCTAACATCAAATAGATAGAGAACTGACTCTCTTCCAATCATCAAATACGTGATTCCCTCACATCCAACTTTTTACAATGTCTGTTCAGTCTCAAATCTATTTTTAGCTGTCAAAGTGACAGTTACAACATGTCACGCCCGTGTCGCATCAATTCGCCGCGACATCTGGCGTCGGCGACATGACATGTCGCACGATGATCTGTGATTTATTTCAACTCGTGAATTATGTCAGTTTATGACTCACTTCAAAGTATGCGAGCTTCAAAAAAATAAAGTCCGTTGATCTTACAAATAAAGACTTAAAAACTCTTACACCAAGATATCACACTCTGCATAATAAGAAGCAAGCAAGCCATTGTAAATGCAAACTAAATCCAACGAAACAAGTGATTAAACTATTCCAATAAGACCTGCCAATGGAACAATGAATGGCCGCAACAGCCATAAAACAAAGTTTCACTATACAACTGATATAACTTGTACAAGTTAGCCATTATAACGTACTAGTTACAGTCAACGCCAAACTTAACGGCTGCTCGCGTCGAGCACAATTTGTCACATTTTTTGTCCACTTGTCTTCGTGTCTTGTTAAGTCCTTTTGTAATCAAAGTTAAGTAGGTACATGATATTGATCGCTAATGGTGTTTATTGGTCGGGCGTCACAGATTGTGCGTTCATTTTGAGTCTCCTTGCTCAATGCAGCACTTCCGTATTAAGTTAAATATTATAGTTGTGTAATAAGTTACGAGACATTTATGCGATAACGTTGTGAACAAGCTCCTGATATGTCGGCGCAGCACTGTCCCCTGCTCTTTATGTCCTAGTTTGTCTCCCGGTGAACTTGGTGCATTCAACTACTCCGAAATATCGGGACCTCGTCTCACAAAATAATCACTGTAAATGTCCTGTGACTAATGTAGAACTGTAATGAACAATCGTGATGGTTTAGAACAGTGTTTTGAGTATAATTATTGTTTACACGTACAAATACTTGACTTGATGGACCGATGCCGACGCATCTAGAACTGATGATACTTATCAGCTAAACTATAATACTCGCCTTAATGTTTATTTAGAACCAGCCTCATCAGTCAGTACATCCCTATCCAGACCCTATCCGACACGTCCTTTCTGCCCCGTTTTGAACGATCATGAAGTTTGTCGCGGACTGTACAGCTGTACTCGAGTTACACTAACTCTGCGCCGGCTTGTTACTATCGCCCGACCTGAGCTACGACTTGTGATTAACTACCTGGCATGGGTCACAATTGAGGGCTACAGTGTTTTGAATCTGTAGTAGCTACATTTCCAATACCGTAGTTTCGATATCCGGCCAGCCAAACTATTTAGGATGTAGCAAAGGTGTCCCATACAAATATGAAGTGGCAACGCTGCTGTTTGCTGAACTGATAAATATTGTAAACTGTAATGTTGTGTTTAAATACCTGTTTTGTTAAGGGAGATGCACGTAATAAAATTGTGTACATTCCAGTTACCCATGTCTTTTTTCACCCATGTTCATTGACAAACTTTAAGGTGATAAGTCAATTGGTAAACTGTCTGTGTATATAAGTTGGTGTCTAAGAACTTATAAAGGTCACCGAGAATATCAAGGTAGGTATCTAAGTCTACCAACGATGCGGTCGGAGAAGAAATTATCTCCGACCGCTTCGTCACTTACCATCAGGTGAATTGGTGGTCAAACGCAGAATTACCTGCCTAGAAAAAATTTACTGGTAGCTCGGAACACTACAGTACTAATCTTTGACACCCATCTATCTATCTATTTCTAATCAGACTTCTACTGTTGGGTAATAACTAAGCGCTCTCTTCTTCACGTCACACTTTCTGGTACAATAGGCTAGATGACTGTTTTTTTTTTATTGTCCTGTTAAAATGTGGCCCATTAATATAGCTGATTAATGAAAAGAAAATTAAACTCTGATCAAAAATAAGCAACTTATAAGCATTTTAATATCATGCTAGACAGAGAGTTGAAACAGCAAATAGTGACGTCACTTCTCTGTACGCCATATAAATTCTATTCTGACAAGTAAGGCGTGACGTCGTTGTTTTGTGGGAAAGGGACAGAGTTGTCTCTAACAAAAACTTTAATCGCTCATATATCAGAACCGATTTAAATTATTTTTTCAATAAACTTACTGTATTTACTTAAATTCTTCATCAAAGCTATTGGTTTCAACGATATAAACATCAGTCGTCTACCCTATTTATGTTCAAGACTAATCAAGAGCCTAATGCATTGCAATCTGCTTATGTTTCAAAATGTAACACCACCGTAGATAGGGCTGTAGGACTGTCTCTAGCCAGCTATTTACTTATAGATATAAAAAGCTATGTTCCTATATTAAAAGGTATACATTTATTAAAAACACTGTATAACTTTATCTACCTTTCCAGAGAATAACTCTATGAATGATTTCTCAGTTTTAACTAGCAAACGAGAAGGACTGTAGCAAAATTGAAACCTATAACCATTTAAGTATTTATAATAAATCATTTTAATTCCATTTCCGTCCAATTTCCTTACGTCGTTATAATTGCGCTATCTCTACTCGTTATTTTCGTTTCATTTGGCGGAGCAATAAAATTTTAATCGGAATGACAATCGTCTGAAATGGAACGTTTTATTGAGTCGATCGTTCCGATTTGTTTGGCGTTTAGAACGAATCGGCGTTTTTGCATTTTTCTTCGAGTTGCTGTAATTGCTATCATGTCATTGACTCTTGTAAGAATCCAGTGATCTTTTGATAAAAAAGCCTTGGAGCAGTATGAATCCATGTAAAAAAACGTATTGATAAATAAGTGGGCTAAGATTATTATTATTATTCAGCAGACCGAAATTATAAGTATATTTCCTTTATAAAATTAGTAAGTGAGGAATGTGTTTAAATCAGCTGAAGATCATAGCTGTTTGTTTAACAGAATAATATTGAATTGAAACCATTTTTTGTGACATCATTCTAGGATTGTTGATTAATTATACTTAGTTTATTACCTTACTGCTGTTACAATAGGTAGTTATTTATGATACTAGTGCGGTAAGATGGTTTTTACAAACTAGTGAAGAATGTAACCATAGTCATACCATAGTCACGAGTTTGTAAAAACCAATTCCGCACGTGTGCCATACAACGTTTTACAACACATTTGGGAGAAAACAAATAACAGAAGTACTGTAGGTACTTCTGTTATTTGTTTTCTCCGACAGATAATGAAACAAGCTTTATTATTTTGATTATAAATATCGGTCGGAAAGTCGTAACTAAATACTTGACACTGGAAAATGCATAATGTGCGATGCCATACTCCTCCTAGGAGGAAATAAGAAAAAAATCGTACTAAAGTTCGTTTTTGTTAAAACGTTTCTTAAATGAGTGTCTTTTCGTGTTGTTTCCAAAACTCCGAAGAAGCTTGTAGTAAAATTGCCACGACTTTACTAGGGCATAACTGGACTTGACTGTGACTTGGACTCATTCGCCTTGAAAATTATCAAAAAAAAAAATACAAATAAATACTTGACACTGGCAAATGCACAAAGAGCGACGCCATAATCCTCCTAAGAAGAAAGATGAAATGGCGCGAATTAACAAATGGCGCTACGTGCGCGTGGTGAAAATTATAACTACATATTTCGTCTCATTTCCTATTTATAATATTTATTTTCTATAAAGAATTAAAGTGAGACAAACGTATTCAGCAAAAGCGCTTCCAAAAAGATTCGATCATTTAGCTTAGTTATTCTCGTAATGTGAAACTCCTTAGTGGAAATCTTATATATTTTTATAGAAATAAAAAAAATACCGTAAAGTTTACGCACGGCGCTTACAACTGAGCGTGCGGTACGGGCTTCACCACACGCTCCGTTATCTGGTGCGTAATGTTTAACTTTCGAACGATGTATACAGGCTTCGTAAATGCACTTTTGAGCAAATGTGTTCTAAAATAAATTACATCTATCTTTATCATTGTTTCAAATGAAAAATCGAGAGTATTTTAGTGAATGTTCAGTAAACTGCTACTATTTTTTTATATTATTACTAGAGGCATAGAGCTTTTCGGGAAAGTAAGTAAGTATAAGTTATTACCCCATTACGTCAATAACACACCACTTCGAAAGCTTATTTTTCTCTCTTAAATTCTAGGCCACAGAAATTTTATTTTTATGTCAAGTTTGAAGGAACATACACGTAGACCACGAGATCCTCGGAGGAGGGGTTTCCCTCTGGCTTAATAAAATTTCGCTGACGAGATCAATTTAGTTCAAAGCAATTTTTGCAGAGGCTTCACAGATATATTTTTAGTTCCTTTGTTATCGCACGTTGTGTATTCTGCCTGAGTAAAGTAAGTATATGCAGATTGCGCAGAATTTGCCCGATTTTTAAATGACAACTGACGTGAACATGAACATGCACTCACTCACTCAACAGCCAGAAAACGTGCACTGCTGGACGAATGCCTCCCCTTTAATAGGGAAGGGTTGTCATAATCGCCATAATCGCTTGGCAGGCGGCTTGGAGATCGCAGTATGCTCACCACCGTTAACCGAAAAGACGCTGCTGCCCGTCCTCCGATGTAACACGAACATGCATTTGAATAATATTAAAAAGGAACACCGTAAAGATTGAGCTTTAGAAAGAAATAATACGCTTTTTTTTTAATACAACCGACTTCAACATCGACTACCTGGATGACATCTTCATAATATTTTCTAGTAATTTTAATTTAAAAACCAAACTACCAAACCGATTTCGATAAAATTAATATGGGACCACCTCTGAAATATTTACCTACCAAACAAAAACTCATCAAAATCAGTTCATAATTGGCGGAGTAATCGCATAGCATAGCTTCAATAAGATGTATTCATTGGACCTTTTCAGTAGTAGTATTAGTCGTTTTAAGCGGGCTATCAGCAACATTAGTTAATGAAATTGTATTTTTCTTTTTGTCAATATAATTATAGTAGGTAAAGTTAAATGTACTTGTCTTATATAATACTAGCTTTTGCCCGCGGCTTTGCCCGCGTAGTAATGTTGAATACTGGAATTCGGTTAAATCGGGGCCCAACTCAATTGAATCACTAAAATACGTATATTATTGCATTTTTTCCAAGCCGCTTGCAAGTCTTTAAGTTTGCTTGAGGATGACCAAATTTAATATTAAAAATTAATTTAGCAGCTTAGGCTGTACAGTATCTATAATAATTATGTCCGTCAAACTGTCGTCTGCGTGGACCTACAAAAAATAGCCTATGTCCGTTTCTGAACCTTATGCTATAACTACCTATCCAAAAATGCAGCTCCATCTGTTCAGCCGACCAATAAATACGCCCATCCCCGTCCCCATTCCCAGCCTCTTCCCTATAAGCGGCCCCTTCCCCATCCCTATCATTTTAATATGAACACGCCCATCCCCGTCTCCATCCCCGTTCCCTCCCTCATCCCCATCCCGAACCCAATCCTCACCCCATCCCATCCCCACCCCATCCCGATTTCAACTTTCATCTTAATATGGACACGCCCATCCCCGTTCCCAGCCTCATCCACATCCACATCCCATCCCCACCTGTCCCCACCAAATCCCCACCCATCCCCACCAATCCCCATCCCCACCCCATCCCCATCCCGCTACCAATTGTAATCTTAATATTAACATGCCTATCTCAGTCCCGTCTCCGTTCCCAGTATCATCGCCACCCGTTTAGCGCAACGTTCAGCGGTTTGGGCTGTACGTTGTCTTTATGTCAGTCAGTCAGTCAGTCAGTCAGGACAAAGCCTTTTATAGTTATAGATTAAAAATTAATTTAGCAGCTTAGGCTGTACAGTATCTATAATAATTATGTCCGTCAAACAGTCGTCTGCGTGGACCTACAAAAAATAGCCTATGTCCGTTTCCGAACCTTATGTTATAACTACCTATCCAAAAATGCAGCTCCATCTGTTCAGCCGACCAATAAATACGCCCTACCCCGTCCCCATTCCCAGCCTCATCCCTATAAGCGGCCCCTTTCCCATCCCCATCCCGATACCAAATGTCATTTTAATATGAACACGCCCATCCCCGTCCCCATCCCCGTTCCCTCCCTCATCCCCATCCTCACCTCACCCCATCCCATCCCCACCCCCATCCCGATTTCAACTTTCATCTTAATATGGACACGCCCATCCCGTTCCCAGCCTCATCCACATCCCATCCCCACCTGTCCCCACCAAATCCCCACCCCACCCTTACCCATCCTCACCCCATCCCCATCCCCACCCCATCCCCATCCCCATCCCGATACCAATTGTAATCTTAATATAAACATGCCTATCTCCGTCCCGTCTCCGTTCCCAGTATCATCGCCACCCCCATCCCCACATCTATCCCCATCCCTATACCAAATTTCATTTTAATATGTACAGCCGTTACAAAGTTAAGGAGAAACAAACGTACTATCACTAAAACTTAGTTTTTTTTTTATACTAACGGGAGCTGATTTTGAAAAAACTGTGACACCCGTATCTTCTTATTTTTATAGTAGAACTAGTCTTCTTATTTTTATAGTAGAATATGTATACCAAGTTTTGTATCAATCGAACCAGAGAATAAAAAGTTTCATACAAACTTTAACACCCCATTTAACCCCCTTCGGGGTTGATTTTCGAAAAATCCTTTCTTAGTGGGCGTTTACACCTCTCCAAAAACATACCCTCCAAATTTCAAGTCTCTACGTTTAGCGATTTGGGCTGTACGTTGTCTATATGTCAGTCAGTCAGTCAGGACGAAGCCTTTTATAGTTATAGATAACTAAAGATTAATTTATAGATACCGCTCGTGTCATTATTGCATGTTGTCGGTGCCTATAACTGTATCAGCATCTAGTTTCTTTTTACTTTCATGTGTTATTGATAATGTGTTGATGTATGGTATGTTGGTACCCAATAAATAAATAAACATACATACAGTCGAATTGAGGACTTCCTTTCTTGAAGTCGGTAGAAAAATTCAGAAAAAACGAAAAAAATACTATATTAATGTTTTTTTTCCAATAAGTCCTAGTACCGTATAAGGTAATCAGAATCAAAATAGCTTGAAAACTTTACCAAGACGGGCAAACTCTCACCGCAGATTAAAGCTAAGCTACGGCATTCCAGAACTTGCCAAACTCGCGACAAAACACATACCGGCCCATTGTTGGTCCACAATAGGAAGATCACAGACACTGTATTACTGTGAAGTTAGTGGAATAGTTGCGTTCGAAAGCGATACTTGCGTGGTAGTTGTGTGAATGCTAATTAATTTATGCCTATAGAACAAAGGCGAAACAACGAGGCTCGGAGGCGATTAGTGCCGTAGTTATACGGGGTTACGCGTAAATCTATTTCTAGATCGAAAGGAGGTTATTGTGAGCAGCGACAGCGATAATGGAATAGACGGTCCCAGAGCTTGCAAATCGTTCAAAATTAACAAGTCAACACAATCAAGCTTACCTAGCTAAAAGTATACATATTACATTTGCCAGAAAATAAAGATAGCGAATCTAATTACTGCATGACAAAAAAATAACACATGTACAAGTATTAGAAGTTTGTATTGTCGTATCGTACGGCTCGTATGTCGCAAAGACAGAGTATGACTGACGCGAGAGGAGAGCTGGCGCTCAACATATAGTCTTCAAAATCGGTGCGCTTATTTCCCGTCCATTCATTTTATCATTGTCGCTGATTGTAGGTACACATTATAGTTCGGCTTTTATTAAGGGCCATTCTTGAAATCTCGTAAAAAACAGCTATTGTGCACCGTGCAAAGCACCGAAGTTAACTATTACAATCATACATACAACCATATATAACTGAAATATATATTTTGCTAGATACATACTACTTAGATAAGAATATGAATACGCTTTTAAAAAAAAAATACTAGTACAACCGACTTCAACTTCGAATGACATCTTCATATTTTCTAGTATTTTGATTTAAAAACCAAACTACTAAACCGATTTCGATAAAATGTATATACATTTAAAATGTATATGTAAATGTATATACTACCTCTGAAGTATTAACCTATGAAACAAAAAAGTAATCATCAAAATCAGTTCATAATTGGCGGAGTAATCGGGTAATATACAATAAAATATAAAAAAAATATAAAACAATTAGGTACATTTTCGTTGAATTGAAAACCTCCTTTTTTGAAGTCGGTTGAAAAAGGTGTTATACTAAATTAATTAACAAACTTCACGCACTCCTTCGACTAAAATGTATTAGATTCAAACACTATTTTGCTCAATTTAGTTGCTCAAGATAAATTTAGTTTAATGCTCCTTATCTTTTCCAGCATAGGTGGGTTACCACCTAGCCAACTAGGTAGCTTACATTACATCAATATTTTTTGATTAGTAATTTAAATAGTTTTAACTATGATAATAAATACTTTACAACACATTTGCTCGAAAAATGCATTTTGCGAAGCCTGTATACATTCGTTCGAATGTTGAACATTACGCACCATACAACGGAGCGTGCGGTAAAATAGGTGCTCTTAGCTAGGCTTGCGGTACACCTATTTTACCGCACGCCTAGTTGTATAGCGCCGCTGAGCGTATCCTTTACGGTATTTTTTTTATTCCTATAAAATATATAAGAATTGCACCAAGAAGTTTCATATTACGAGAATAAATAATCTGAATGATCGAACCTCCGTGAAAGCGCTTTTGATCAATACGTTTGTCTCACTAGAGAAAATGAAACAAAAATAAATGTTGTAGTTCTAATTTTCACCACGTGCTGTGGCGCCATTTGCTAATTCGCACCATTTTCATATTAGAAACATCAAAGAATTTTTTTTTCCTCCTTATGGCATTGTCCTTTGTGTATTTGCCATTGTCAAGTATTTAGTTGCGACTCTCTGTCTGATATTTATAAACAAAATAATGAAGTTTGTTTCATTATGTATCTATTGCACTGTTTTCTCGCAAACGTGTTGTAAAATTTTGTATGACGCAGGACAAACTTACCGCACTAGTATCATAAATAACTATTAACTAATATTGAGTTTATTGAATGATACTGAATAATACTGTTTAGCTGCATAACAAACCTATACAAAATACCACTTAATTTCTACTACAATATCTTACTATAGCATGTATTTCTCATATCGCACAATATTTACGTATAACTGCAACATCGGCAGTAGTTAAGACAGTCGACAGCCAGCAGCTAATCGGTGCGATATAATTGGCCACTTAGGAAGCTAGCCCGGAGGATGTACTCGTAATTAGTACATTTACATTCTAGCTACTGTCGTTATAGCTCTATAGTATAAGAGCAATGTCTATTTACGTAGGTAGGTACTATATCTATGCATGTACGTGGGCATACGATTTTTAAGCGATAAGAAGATGGGACCTGGGTATGTCCTAAAACTACGTCTAGAACCACCGAAAGATGGGCAGCAGTGTCCTCTCGGTTAACGGTAGTAAGCAGTCTACGATCCCCTAGCCGCCTGCTCAGCAGCGTGGAGATTATGGCAATACCTCTCTATTAATGGGAAGGCCCTCGTCTATCAGTGAACTTCTTCTGGCTAAGGTAAGAAGAAGATGGGAAGAAGGGATGGGAGCTGATGGTGATAAATGGACCTTTTAACGAAAGAGAGTATTTTTTTTTTTACGACAAACTAAGCTTGCAGTAGACACAATATTATCTGATGGAAAGTGATGATATGATCAAAGATGAAGCACGCTTGCCTATAGGCAAGTAGGAAGTAACTATTCATGTTTTCTTAAACCACCCCTGGGTTATACTTAGTCGGGAAGAAAGGAGCTGGTTAGAAGGTGGATATAGACAGGATTTGAGGGTTTTGTGTACTACAAGAAACATCTTCGCAACTATGACATTTAATAATAATAATCGGTATCTTAAATAAATAAAACGCGTTTTCATTTCAACATTACCTGGGTGTTTTTTTTTTTTCATTTATTTTGATTGAAAAACCAAACTACCGATTTCGATCAATTATATTTTACATTTGATTGGGACCACCTCTGAAGTAAGACCTACCAAATAAAAAATAATCACTAAAATCAACTCATAATTATTGGCGGAGTAATCGCCTAATATTCATACAAAAAAAATACAAGTGTCATAGAGTCGAATTGAGAACCTTCTTTTTTGAAGTCAGTTGAAAATAGGGGTACATGGAGTAATGCGTAGTGGTACTAGCTGAAAAGAGGTCATTGGAATAATCATTGTCAACTTAATTTATTATGGGACCAGTAACTGAAATTCCTAAAAAAAAAGTTACAAATAAAAATTACAATTACACTCGATAAAATGTATAAAACGCTCGGCTTCACTCGGCAGAAAAGTGTAAAAGTGTTTCAGAAAAGTGTAAAAAAAAAAACTCCTTTCGGCTTAGTGCTGCTATCCCGAATAACCCTGTGTACGAATGTAAGATCCAAAATTACTTGACAGAGCCCGAACACAGATATTTAGATAAGGCAGTCTCTAGACGTTTGGGATCTTACGTTGTTACCGCAGTGTCCAATGCCAATCCCAGGCGGTAATTAAACTGTCTCGTTTTCCGCCCGCCTAAACTGTACCAACAACGGACAGACAGACAGATAGGACACGTCATGTTGAGCAATTGCAGTAAACTCTGTTGACCGACAAAAAACAAACAATGATAATAAAGTGAATTTCTTGTGAATTCACAGAACACCAAGCCTAGGTCTAGCCAACTAGCAAAAACAAAATCAGCCTTTTTAGTAGTTCAGTACTGGACTTAATCCTTGAAGGGCGATTGGGCCATATCTACCACGCTGGTCCAGTGCGGGCTGGTGAATAGGCTAGATGACTGGTATTTTTTTATTGTCCTATTAAAATGTGGCCCATAAATATAGCTGATTAATGAAAACAAAATGAAAATCCGTGTAGAAATAAGCAACTTATAAGCATTTTAATATCATGCTAGACAGAGAAAAGAAACAGCAAATCGTGATGTCACTTCTCTGTACGCCATATAAATTCTATTCTGACAAGTAAGGCGTGACGTAATTTTTTGTTTTGTGGGAAAGGGACAGAGTTGCCTCTAACAAAAACTTTAAACGCTCATATATCAGAACATTATTAACCGAGTTAAATTATTTTTTCGATAAACATACTATATTTACTTAAATTATTAATCAAAGATATTGGTTTCAACGATATAAACATCAGCCATCTACCCTATTCACATACACTATTGAATGGACTTGATACGGGCTTCCATTAGATTCGCTACGTAAATGAGTGGAACATAGGCGATAAATTAGAACCCAATTAGGTGATGACAGGCCTAATCTAGAATATAATATATTAACCCATTGACGTACCTAACCCTACAATAATCATCGAGAGTAATATCGAAATGATTTGAAAGAGCGATGCGAATTATGGCAATGATTTAATGACGATTAGTCGGTAGGCCTTCGAAAACGCATTACATTCGGGAAACGAAGATCGAATGCCAATTCTGGTAATGGGTCCAATATTATGTAAATTAGCGACCGCAGTTATTGCAATGATTTACATTTGACGATCGGAATGCCGTAGTTTTAGCCCCTACATTTTGCTTCGGATTTCTCAACATGGATTCTCTCAGTCGTGAAGATTATGTTCTAGTTCTAGGTTTAGTTAAGAGAGAGAGAGAGAGAGAGATAAAGAGAGTGTGTGAGAGAGAGAGAGAGAGAGAGAGAGAGAGAGAGGGCACTTTTGAGAGAAGAATACTACTACTGCTACTACTTTACTGTGTTCAATGTAATTGTTTTTTGTTTATTTTTTTTTGCCACAATTAAACGATTGTCTTTTGTTTATTGTTAATACTATCCAAACCATTATGAACAAATCAGAAAACTCAGGAAGAGCTTTATTGTTTGGCTAAGTATTTATTTCCGGAAAGTTATTTTTATTTAAAGTATCGAATAAATGAACAATTAGTTGGCCAATAAATTATTTCAACATATGGAAAAACAATTGAGTGTTTATGTACCTTTAGAGGTTCACATAATTACATCTATAGGCTTACGTTTTGTTTTTAGCTGCGTAACAGACTAATTTGTGAACAAAACTTGTTGATAACTCTTTTTGTCCACATGCACTAAACAAGGTGCGAAATGTGTTTTAACTTTTTGAACGAGGTTAATTTACGAATGACTTGTTTTAAAGTATTAACTTTATTTTTATTTATTTTTGTTTAGTTACTAAATACGTATGAGACAGATACTATACTAATTATAGCTTCGCAAAAAATATTAGTCGTTTAGGGCACCAGTGTTACCAATAGTTCTATAAATATTAGCAACCCTGTCGCAGAATAAATAATAGTACTACGTACAGAAAGTCCACTCCGCAAAGGAATTGAAATAAATAAGAACTCTATCTACTAGGCAATAAAGTAACAATTCAACTCGCACAGCTCGGATACCGCTCGCTATATTCACCTAGATATACCGCTCTCTTTCTATCACGTATGCTTAGTTACGTGCGACGAGGCTAGCGTGCGGGCGGCCACTGACTTCTGCCTTGTATTGTCCTCCCGGACGGAGCGCCTGCTGGATATACCTTAACTGCGGGGTGACACCCCTCTGACCCTGTACTACTCTAAGTAAGATGGTTAGACGAAATCTCTAAGTGACGGAATCATTCACAGCATTGTTACAGTTGATAAAAAGATAGAAAAAGAAAAGATTTTAAGATGTTTCGTTCTTCTTGCGAAGCTATCATAGCTATTTGATTATATTGGCATATTATGAGTATGAATGCCTCTGGGTATCTAGCTTACAAGCGTCATCGGGGCAATTTTTGTACCATTGGATATCAATTCATTGGAACGAGTTTTCATTCAAAAGCCGGTCACAGTTTCATGCGAAAACTCAGGCATACTATTCTAAAATTGAGTATTGTGATCGCTTAGTAAATATTCCCACATTCATGTAATCACACAAATAAACAGGATCACATACAGTTTAAATATGAAGGAAACCTACACCAACTCTATTGCGAGACTGAGATTAAAAACATACTTAATAACATCTGTACTATGTTTGTACGGCAAGACATTCAGACGTTTCAATTACATTTCCCAGAAATCCCAACGTTTTCTCTAATCATCTACCTACATGATGTTTCTAGGTTCTATTTATTATATAGGAGGAGTACCTCAACAGCTCTTACTGCGAGATTTATCAAGATAAGATATCACTATCGTGAAAAACGAATCTAAATCTGGACTGAAAGAGTTTTTTTAAAGTAATTACTAGTAATTTTAAACTTAACAATACTAGTAGTGCTTTGGTAAAAAATATGGCTCGGGGTGATTTAAAGTGGTGAATTTTGGGAGCGGGCCGATTTTTTTCCGTACGCGGACGAAGTCGCGGGCAGGCGCGGATCCAGGATTTCGTTGAGGGGGGGGCAATTTTTGTGTGACTTTATCTATCTTCCAGAAAATTCGTTCTAAATTTAAATAAAAATTAGAAGTATAAACTTTTATTATATTCTACTTTTATTATAGTAGGTACTTATATTTTTACCTGCCTGCAGGGCTAAAGTGGCTACTTAAGCCTCGCTACGCGGAGCGAAAGGAACCACTTCCTCCCCGCAGCAGCACGTAAAATCGTATACACACCACGGGAGCAAGTAAAGAAGCCTTAGTTCTCATGTTTATCACCCTCGGCTTCGCCTCAGGAGACATGTACAAGTGGTCTGAGACATTCTTTACTTTTGCTCCCTAGGTAAGTAATATACTATTTTTTTTCAATATTGGCTTTCCATGGCAATGACCGCTATCTTGTCTGATGTTAAGCGAAGATGCAGTCTACGGTTTCGCACGCTTGCCTAGAAGAAACCGATTCACATGAATCGTATTCTACTGTTTAGCAATTCGCAAAATAAGGGTGGAATTGAACCGTTTTGTGCGTATTTTTGGAATATCAACCATGAAACGGGCCGCTTTTTAGAGCTCCTGGTTGTCCGATAGTCCGGACAGGATGGGATCAGATCATGCAGCACCAAAACATACTCTCCGAAATGTATCCGATAATAAACCGATAGACAGGAACTTTGCGTTGATGTTTAAGGCTTTGGAGCTTAGCTTGAACAAAAGTAGTGAACTATGATTTTCTTGGAGCGTTTTTCAATGGACTCTAACGCTTCGAGCTGATCGTCTTGGCCGATCCATCCCAGAGGTGCGTGCAGTAATCGTTGTACGACCGAACTTGTGCTTGATATAATTTGAGCAACTGTTCTGGCGTGAAGTGCCGTCGCACCTTAGAGAGGACCTTTTTTTTGCACCTTTAGCTTTTTAGCAGCCAGGCTTTGACTCAATATTGGATCCAAAGTTGAGGGTTGGAGTCAATTAATGTCCAGTGGTTAAAGCCCTCTGATATCGGCACGGATACTCTTTTCGGAAAGTATGAAACGTAACGAATGGCCCCTTTTTGGCAGACAACAGACACTCCTGGGTCTTAGCTACATTGAACTTGACCAGGTTGGCATCACCCCAATCCGAGACTGCCTTAAGGGACAAATTCAAGCGCACTGAATTTCTAGCCCACTGGTTCGTGCATCGGATACGTAGCTCTCTGCAACAGTGCTGTCGTGTGCGTACCCAAAGGTACCTACCGTGTTTTAATAGATTGTTAATGTGCAGCAGGAATAGAGTCGTAGAGAGCAACGACTGAGGTTCCTCAGGAGTCGTTGCTCTCTACGGATCTATTTACTGGCATTATAATAATAATAATTCGAATTGGCATTGAAAGCCATTTGTTCGGACGAGCGGCCATCAACGACCACTCAGATCGATCGGTCTTCCGGCTTCCTCGTGTTTCTCGAAGGCCTCACTCCAGATGCGAATAGCACATGCTATAGAAGATCTCCAGTAGACCGGTATTGGCGAAACCCATACTGCCAATCTCTGAGGAGGTTATTAGCTTCTAGGTATATCAGGAGCCCGTTGTTGAGGACACGTTCCATAATCTTGCAGAGTGTGGACGTGATCGGGATAGGCCTGTAGTTGGCATGGTCGGCATAACTACCTTTTGTGGGCACAGGTTGCAGGTTAGAAAACTTCCATGTCTTCAGAACAATGGCTGGAATATCAACAGTGCCATAACCAGTTGCCCTAATCAGTCAAATCGTCGTCAAGTCGTCGTCGAGTTTATTCAGCACTGGCTTTGAACAATCACAGTGCTTTGTTCAGAACTTGGCAACGATTTGACTGGAAACTGGATAACGTTCCAATACTTTATTTTGTCATCATCATCATCAGCCCGGAGACGTCCACTGCTGAACGAAGGCCTCCCCCTTAGACTGCCACACTGTACGAAAACCTGCCATTTGCATCCACCGGTTGCCCGCGACTTTTACAATGTCGTCGGCCACCTAGTGGGAGGTCTTCCTACGCTGCGTCTTCCGGTTCGCGGTCGCCACTCAAGAACCTTTCTTCCCCATCGGGTGTCAGTTCTTCGAGCGATGTGGCCTGCCCATTGCCACTTCAACTTGCAAACCTTGCGAGCTATGTCGGTAACTCTGGTTCTTTGGCGAATATCCTCGCTCCGGATTCTATCACGCAAAGTAACTCTGAGCATAGGTCTCTCCATTGCCCGTTGCGTGACTCTGAGTTTCTCCAAAAGGCCAGCAGTTAAAGACCACGTTTCAGTTTCATATGTCATCACTGGCAACACACACTGGTCGTAGACCCTTGTCTTCGGACACTGAGGGATTTTGGACGAGAAGATATTACGCTATTTCCCGAACGCTGCCCATCCGAGTTGGATTCTTCGGGCGACCTCTTTGTCGAAGTTGGACCTACCTAACTGAACAATCTGTCCAAGGTAGTTGGAGTGGTCAACAACTTCGAGAGTATCGTTCCCAACTACAACCGGTACGGGTACGGTACGGTACAACATGGACATTGCACAAGATCTTTGTCTTGTCCATGTTAATTTTAAGACCAGTTGGGAAACACTTCTGAGGTCGCTGAGCATTGAGGTCCTTCAGCGACTCTGCCATGATGACTATATCATCGGCAAAGCGAAAGTGAGTAATGTATTCGCCATTAATGGCGAATCCGTTCCAGTCCATGAGCTTGAAAACGTCCTCCAATGCGTTCGTGAACAGTTTCGGAGAAATAACGTCTCCCTGTCTCACGCCTTTCTGCAATTGGATTGGTTTCGTGCTCTCGTTCTGCAACCGGATTGACATTGTGGCGTTTCTATACAAACACTTCAGCGCTTCGATATACCTATAGTCGATATGACATCGCCGGAGGGACTGCAACACCGCCCAGGCGATACCTGGCTTGAATCGAAGGCTTTTTCATAGTCCACAAACACTAGACATAACGGCCGATTATACTACTCAGTCTTCTGTATAATCTGGCGGAGCGTGTGAATGTGGTCTATGGTGCCTAAGCCTTTACGGAAACCGGCTTGTTCGGGAGGCTGGAAGTCATCAAACCTGCGCTCGAGACGGTTCGTAATGTCTCTCGAGAACAGCTTGTACACATGGCTCAGGAGTGACATGGGCCTATAATTCTTCAATCAGGTGTTATCTCCTTTCTTGAAAAACAGCACAACCACACTCCCGCGCCATGCTTCAGCCGTAGTACCTTCGTGAATGGCGTTTTTTTTGTATGGAGAAAAAACAAGCGCCCCTAGCGAATGTATGGCGAACCTCAAATTTTCAATACAAAAAGAATAATTATAACAGAAAGTTTTCCGGTTTCCGTAAGTTTTCGAGTTTGCATAATACAACTATTCCGCATGTCTGTTTTAAAAAAATAAAATAAAACACACAATGCAAAATATACTATCAGAAAACCAAAGATATTGCATTGCCGTGCCAAAAATGACAATGATAACCAGTGCTTATATAGATTCCAAGCACTCGGTGAATTTCAGTCGCTCACGGATTGACAAGCGAAAGCAATGCCGAAGTGCTCCTTGACAAGGTGAAAATAACAAACTAGCGATGTTTCTCAGCAATTTCTAGTAAAAAACATTGATCGATCGATGTACTTAATCTACATAATATAAGTTAGCAATGAGTTAATAACGATTCTTGTAAACAAGTCTCTATGAGGAATTTTGATGATGGCGTCAGGGGGGGGCAATTGCACCCATTGCCCCCCCCCTGTATCCGCGCCTGGTCGCGGGGGACCTCTAGTATATTGTATAAGCGCGTCACGCTTCTTTAACTACCTTACGCATCAAAACCATGTACCATCTACATTTATCATCATCACCAGCCCCGGAGACTGCCACTACTTAGCAAAAGCCTCAGCCTTAGACTGCCACAATGTATGACAACCTGCCGTTTGCGTCCACCGTTTGCTCGTGACTTTCACAATGTCGTCGGTCCACCTAGTGAGAGGCCTAGCTTCCTACCACGTACATTACGTGGAAAATGGTTTTAAAGTTACACGGACATCAAGATTGTGCCATATAAAATCATTTTTAGGCACAATCAAGACTAATCCATAAACTGCTATTTAATCTATTATCATAGCATTAGGTGAACCGTGTGCAAACTCATATCCTGTCCAGGTTGAATGAAGGAACAGTTTTTTTTTTTATCCTATTGAATAACGAAATTTTGGGATAATACCGCATGTGGAAACAGCGCCTGCGTTTAAAGCTTGAACGCAACCGCAGGTATACGTCGATATATGCATAGCGAAATTTACTATTACGCAGGAGCTCTGGGTAATATCCGGTTTCGGAGATGACTCTACCACTCCCGCTTCACATCCACGCTTTACATTCTGAGTACTTAAGTACTAGAAAATTTCATTACACTTGATGTGGTAACGTGGTCTACATATACAAACAGCTTTTCCTTCATTCATTCTTTTTTTAAGAGCACGGCTCTAGTCGTTGGAGTGGCTTCCATCTTTCTCTATCTCCGGCCAGTAAAACAGCAATGAAAAATACAATTAATTTACAGATAATAAAATAGGTACCCTTTACATTTGTTTGTAACAAATATTTTAAGTACCTACATCAAACAATTGAGTGATGAGCCCCAAACTGGGCACAAAGCATACATCAGCTTAGGGCTCAATATCAAGTGCAATGTTACGTTGAAGCATTTATTTTTAATTTTCAAACAGTTCATGAATGAATTGTTTTGTGAATGCAGAGAAGACGAAGAATGAAGTAAAGATAGGAAAATGCAGTGGCAACCCCTCGTGTTACGAGCAGGAAGATAATTATGAAAAGGTTTTAATCGACCCTTGTAAACTACTGTTTTATTCGCTATTTTACGTGGGACTGTGCTTAATACTTATACATAAAACGTTAGCACCTATGCCCATAAATTTCAATGCATGCCTTTCGACGGCTCGCCATTTTTCCACACGCAATCGCTCAGTTACTCTGTCGGTCACGTCTGACTTTGCCAAGACCTTTCGAGGACATGTTATTAGGATTAATATTAGACTTTTTGCTGTAGGTCTCGTTTTGTGTCTGTGTGCGTGATGAATGGTGCAAACATACAAGTTTATTTTTTTACTAGCTGTACCTGCGGCTTCGCTCGCGTGGACCAAATAATTTTATGCGCATGACCTTATTTTAAGTAACGTTTAAGAGGGTTTAAATTCGGCTGATCATTTTGTAACGATATCTTCGTGCATAATAACAATGTTGTATCTCGCACCATCTTACACTTGCGCCTCTCTAAAGATAGATACTTTCACATCCACTAGTGAACACAAAGGCCTCCCCCTTAGACTGCCACTCTGTATTACAACCTGCCATTTGCTTCCAACGGTTGCCCGCGACTACCATCATCATCATCAGCCCGTACACATCCACTGGTGAACGAAGGCCTCCCCCTTAGACCGCTACTCTGTACGACAACCTGCCATTTGCATCCACCGGTTGCCCACGACTACCATCATCATCATCAGCCCGTAGACATCCACTGGTGAACGAAGGCCTCCTCCTTAGACCGCCACTCTGTACGACAACCTGCCATTTGCATGCACCCGTTGCCCGTGACTACCATCATCATCATCATCATCATCAGCAGCAGCCCGTACACATCCACTGGTGAACGAAGGCCTCCCCCTTAGACCACCACTCTGTATTACAACCTGCCATTTGCATCCACCGGTTGCCTGCGACTACCATCATCATCATCATCATCAGCCCGTAGACATCCACTGGTGAACGCAGGCCTCCCCATTAGACCGCCACTCTGTATTACAACCTGCCATTTGAATCCACCGGTTGCCTGCGACTACCATCATCATCATCAGCCCGTATACATCTACTGGTGAACGAAGGCCTCCCCCTTAGACCGCTACTCTGTACGACAACCTGCCATTTGCATCCACCGGTTGCCCGCGACTACCATCATCATCATCAGCCCGTAGACATCCACTGGTGAACGAAGGCCTCCTCCTTAGACCGCCACTCTGTACGACAACCTGCCATTTGCATGCACCCGTTGCCCGTGACTACCATCATCATCATCATCATCAGCAGCAGCCCGTACACATCCACTGGTGAACGAAGGCCTCCCCATTAGACCGCCACTCTGTATTACAACCTGCCATTTGAATCCACCGGTTGCCTGCGACTACCATCATCATCATCAGCAGCCCGTAGACATCCACTGGTGAACGAAGGCCTCCCCCTTAGACCGCCACTCTGTACGACAACTTGCCATTTGCATCCACCGGTTGCCCGCGACTACCATCATCATCATCCCGTAGACATCCACTGGTGAACGAAGGCCTCCCTCTTAGACCACCACTCTGTATTACAACCTGCCATTTGCATCGACCGGTTGCCTGCGACTACCATCATCATCATCATCATTATCAGCCCGTAGACATCCACTGGTGAACGAAGGCCTCCCCATTAGACCGCCTCTGTGTACGACAACCTGCCATTTGCATCCACCGGTTGTCCACGACTTTTACAATGTCTTTCGGTCCACCTAGGAGGAGGCCTACCTACTGTGCTGTGTGGTGTTAAGTAGCTTATGACAACACAGAACATTTTTAGAAAATCGCATATCAATCTATTCATCTTCCTTACTCGCAAACTCTCAAGATAAACAATAACCAGTATAAGCTGATCCTCGGACTTTAGGGGCTCGGTATGTTCGGGGTTCAAGTTATAGTGGACTCTTATATTTTTTCACAAATTGCGTCATAACTTCTATATTCCTGGGCCGATTTTGATAAAACATAGCCTATGTGAAGCGCCGGTCTTCATAGATTATATTTCAAGAAACTGCATTCTAATTCGTGCCGTAGTTTCTGAGTTTATCCCGGACAGACAGACAGACAATAATTTTAAAAACTGTGTTTTTGGGTTCTGTTGCTCTCATACACTCCTAAAAAAATAGATTTTTAAATATATCTTCAATGTACAGTAATCGCCTCGTTACAGTTTTATTATATGTATAGATGAATAAAGCTCAGTGCAAACGGGTTTTTTACTGGAGTGCTTTGAGCATAAATTTAAATGCCTGAGATAATTTCCGGTTTATAGACAAAAAAAAACACTATTTCGCAATATTACCATTATAAACAATATTTTTATAATTGGCAGACTAAAGATTCGACTACAGCTTATCCGATTTAAAGTAACAAGCGTAAGTAGGTCAATGTATAGATGTTATTTGTCACCCTAAGCACACCCAAAGACACATCACCACCATCATCATTGACTCGTTTCCATCTGCAAGAGATAATTTATATAGCGTCGAAGCAAATCTGCGCTCGTAGATAAAATAAGCCTGTGCTGGAACCACAGTCGCGGCCATATCTTTTGCAGGCACACTTATCACAGAAAAGCGAAAGCCCTACTTTTTAGGTAGAATGGCTGTCAAAACAATGTTGTAAAGTAATTGTATGGAAAACCACTGTCGCCAGCATCACACATAATTTTATAGAAACTACGACGAAAAAATACCAATCATTGGTGAAGTAAAACGCTCGTTTTGAAACAGGACCCTTATCATGGACGTTCGTGATTCTGATTGCGAGCGTGCGCGTGCGGGAGGGCGCATGGCGCGAATAAGTTCGTACGAGCGGGATGGCATGCTATCGCAATCAGAATCGCGAACGTCCATGATAAGGGTGCAGATCAAAATTGATCTAATTACGATGCAATGTGCTTTGGTTTCCTACGCGTCTATTAAAATTGTCTTTTTTAGTATTCTCAGTTTAAAAACATGTATATTGGTAGATTTGTCATTAAGCGCATTTACAATTAATGCCGGCTAGTGCGGCCCGTCACATTTCCGTTTAATCACTTCTCTCTTCAGTGAGGCATATAGCGAAGGTGGCAGTTGGTTGGTGTTTTAATAGCCATAGAGATGTATCTTATAGTTTCATGTATCAGAGGTTTAATCGCACGCTTATGAGCTAGCTCATCAAACCAAAAAATAGGCAACTAAGAATCACAAATAAAATTTTACATGATGACATTAAGAAACACGATACACGAAACGAAACGAAACACACACAAACACACGAATTCAAAAAAACAAGAACTAAGAAAAATACTAAAATAAATCGAAAAACCAAACGAATCGAATGAACCAAAGAAAGAAAGAAAAAAAAGAAGAAGAAAGATCAAAATATTGATTTTACCCGGTAACGCGCGGGTAATTCTATGAAATATTGGCTGGGAAAACAAAAAGCGTTTTTGGTTGCCAACAGAGATGATGAACCCGAGATGTTTATAGACACCTCGTGGGAATGGATAGCCAAGCAAAGGACACGAAAGGGTGACAAGCGCAGTGCATGGCGGCGCAGGATTTCTTACCCAAGTTCACAATTGTGGCACTGCTACTCATAACGGTGATAATTATCATTGTCGCTGCTGCTGTTATGTTATGGGCAGGCGTGGCGCTTACCACCAGGTGAACATCCCGCAAGTACATAAACAAACCTACCTCACTTTAACATTATGCTTACAGTTACACACCTAATCTAGCTCACCCCAGATACCTATCACCGCCGACCGGGCCCATCGAGTCGCAACTTTCTCAATATCGGCCCGTAATGACCCCAACTTACTACCTAACTAAACTTAGCCATTTATTGGCGGAAATAGTGGCTTGAGTTTAGTCTGACTTACTACTTACCTACTAGGAAGATTGGATGTGCAAAGATATTTATAGTATAGGGCAGAGTAAGCCGTTGATAAGTGTTGTATGTGGCAAATAGGTTTCACTGGAAAAAGTTTTAACCCGATTGGCATCGAAGACAATATTTTATACAACGTGCTACAAAAAGGTGTGGTAATACTGAAGGATATGTATGTACTCATCATTATGATCAACTTTTACTGTGGAACTAACACTGAAAAAAACAGCTTCAACTATATCATCGACGAGATGGCAGTAACACTTCCGTTGCCTATAAAGTAATAAAAAATGAATTAAATAAAACGTCGTCATATCAGTCAAACGCTAACTTAACTTACGTAGCGCACGTGGTGTAGCTAGAGAAATTACCGATTTTAATAAGCAAGGGACGATCCAGTCTTTCTTAGGATGGGTGACCTTAAGTTGCATTAATTTGTGAGCGCTAACGTGGGTCGGATGACACGTTAAATTGGTGGTCCCAGTTACTTGCACTAATTTCTGTAACAACAACCGACAAATTTTATCAGAGGCCTTCGGGCGGCACATTAACTCTGACATTAGGTCTGGCCACTCAGCCTATACGAACTTACAGTTAACATAAACTTTGCACCTCCTGGTTAGAAACCTTGACCCTATCTTCAAAAATCAAATATTTTTACTTCCATCATCGTCCACGTAATCACGCTCTGTAAATAATATGACTGTGTGTGTGCCACTCCCGACAGCCGTGGTAGAGAGTGTGTGTGGTGGTAGACATAGTGGTGACCGCGGCTGTCACGGTATTTGTCTGGTCACTCCTATGATGTGACGTAAAAAAGCTCTATGTACTTAACATTAACCCGTACCTAATCTCTTGCACTTTTCGATTATAGAAATCGTCTTTTGGTATGTATATACCAAAAGACGATGAAATTAAACTAATTGTTTAAACTTGCTTACATTTGCGCCTTTAATCAATATCTTTAAAATATAAAACTAACCATTAGTTCTTATGTCTAGTTTTTTATTTTCTGTCAACGATAGAATTACAATGAATATAATTCGCCCATCTTTTTGATTGGAAAACGAACATGTTAACTTTATTCGTTCCTTTATCAATTTGATGATTATGATATGACGTTACATTTTCCATACGCAGGTGGCCTAGTGGTACAAATTTCCCGTACTTCCTTGTATGACTTAGGCCAAAATGTGAGATGCCTTTTGCTCAAGGGTATATAGAAGTTACGGTGGAACAATTAAACTCACATACATACACAGATAAATAATAGATACATCCTGAAAACATTACACTCCTTTTTTCCAGCGCTGCATTGAACTATCTAGCTTAGTTTCGTTTGGTCGGTAAATCTCACACTGTTACAGAGTCTATAACACGACTCGTGCGGTCATTACAGGCTAATTGAGTGGTGTAATGTCGATATCGCTGTCAGTGGGGTGAGCTGTGTAAACCAAGGGCAGAGTGATTA
This sequence comes from Erannis defoliaria, assembly GCA_905404285.2. Classification (NCBI taxonomy): domain Eukaryota; kingdom Metazoa; phylum Arthropoda; class Insecta; order Lepidoptera; family Geometridae; genus Erannis; species Erannis defoliaria. The sequence continues at coordinate 17,717,983 of FR990070.1, forward strand.
ATGATGTCCCTGGTAAATTGAAGGTTCTTTAATTTAAAATATAAATAATTTCGCCAACAAATATGATAATACGTTAGTAATATTATAATTGTACCCCTTTTCACCTTTATTCACCTTTGTCATATTCTAGTTCTCTAGTTCTAGTAGTTTTTAGACTAAGGTAGATGCTAGTCCTAATTAAAGTATTGAGTAGGTAATGCTTTTTATCATTTTTAATAGACGGTCTGTTGTTACAAAGTCAAAAGAGTGAGAAGAGGCAATAGAGTGACGACACTGCAAACAAGCAGCAAGTCTGCCCATAACAGTAGGCCAGAACTGTGAAGTTGCAAATAAAATCTTCCGCTGCACTGCACTGCGCTCGTCATCCAGAGATCTCACTTAAGAAATCTTTTCATGGCCAGTAATTTAATCTTTCTGTGAAAGATCCTGTTAAATTACCAACCTGCATACAGTTCAAATGATATACAGCTCTATAAAAGTATTAAGACGGCCAGACACGGACAGCTTACTTAAAGGTACAGTTGGACACGGTGACAAAACCCAACACTGACACAGCTGCTAAGTAAGCGAGTACCTATATTTCTATGCCAGTATCTTCGGCCAGACCTAACCTGGCCAGGCTTATGAGCTGGTATATGCTAAAACTGCATCCAGAACCACCGGAGGACGCAGCAGCGTTCTCTTGGTTAACGCTGGTGATCATTCTGCGATCCCCACGCTGCCTACCAAGCGTGAGGATTATGGTAACCTTTTTACCCTTTTAAGGGGAAGGTCTTCGTCCAGCATTGGACGCCTTCTGGCAAATGATGTGATGTGATGATATTGTGATGATCTTCGACCAATAGCGATAATCTGCATAAATAAGTTTCTGCCACTCTTGCACACTTCACACACGGCACACTTTCAAGTACACTTTCACACTAATAAAATCGATCCCCATTCGTATGACCATACACTAAAACAAACTCATAACACACTTAAAGGGTATAATAGCCACTAACCATAAATGCTCTAACTAAGAACCCAACTTTGAAATCAAAAAGTCAGCTGTTCAACACATAAATGTCGTTTGCACGCGACATTCATGAAATAACAGATTTTTTCATAGATTCAGAGTTAATTCCAATGTAAAACTTGTTCACTATGAGGAATGCAATGAGCTAGGCTCCTTTGAGGATAAAACTCAAGTACAAGAGACTATCAATCCGCGCCACATGCGCCGCACCATTGCCTAACATTTCAATTCTACTTTTACAATTCTGACAATTTAATCGAATGCCATCAGCCAGCAACTGTCGACAGGTGTGACGAATCGCCACTTTACCTCCACGGTTGCAACAAAAAACAAATTTGATTTTGCCCACTGAGTGCGGCACGCATCAATAAGCGTCAAACCAATATTAGGAATGACAAGTTACCCCCAGATTTGGTACAAAACGTGTTTTTAAATAATGTTTCATGACTAGACTTTTGAATCGTACGCATGAGTTTTTGCATACAAATACATTAGCTTTTCAAACAATTCAAAAATGTATTTATGTATTTATTATTGCACAATTCACATAACTAAAGTTATAATATCGTTGAAAGTTTTTTTGTTTTATTTATACGGGAATACTCACGTTTAATTAAATCGGATACTCTGACTATAGTTTCGATCACATCCAGTGACCTTTTTCAAAGAGTGAAAACAGAGCCCGACGCGCGTGCAGCTGCGTCCTGCTTAGCACTTTTTCACTCTTTGAAAAAGGTCACCGGATGTGATCGAAACTATAGTCGGAGTATCCGATTTAATTAAACGTGAGTATTCCCATATAAATAAAACAAAAATGTGTCAAAACCACGTCAGTTTTCATAATAAAATCGTTGAAAGTCTTACTTACTTTCAATTACGGACTGCCATACAGCTCAGTCCGTAGTATTTATGCCTTCACTTCGATTCACAAGCAGAACACGTATTTTTGTGATGAACATGGATGTTTGTGCTGTGTCTGGGTGTCGTATGTATGTATTATGAGTATTTATTAACAAAATAAAATATAGGTATTCTATCAGCTATCAGCAGCGAGAGTACCGTTCTATGTCGCTAAATTTGACGTGTCAGTATAGCAGATTTACTTAGTAGTATACCGATTTTTAACGAATTATACGGATTTAAATGTCAAATATGACGTTCGTCAAGAACGGTACTCGCGCTGCTGGTTCGCGTACAAGCTTTGCTTAGTTCACGGCTAGATGGCGCTAAGTGAATGTCCACCCATTTTTAAAATATTAATTATACAATTTGCAAAAGTCATCAAAATCAATGTTGTTATCAAATTTATCAAATTATTAAAATTAAATAATATAATATAAATAATATTAATTATTAATTAATTTAAGCCCTTAAACTAATAAATAAAACATAACAAAAACCTACACTTTAAAAACGATCTAAAGAAACTTTATTTTTATAATACCTTTCTGGAGGCAGCCAATAATCTATGTACATGACATTGTTCCTCGAATTGTATGACTGTAGGATCAGGCATTTTTTTTTATGTCAGTACGTATAAATTTTAACACGTAAGCTTAGCTACTATCTATAACAATTCTACTGTGTTTCTCTGGCGCTAACAGGAGATTAGCACGAACTCGGCTTCGAGTTTTTTCACCCAAATTTATTTTAATTCAGCAACAGTTGCAAAGACCTTAATTATCTCCACAATTAAATCTAAGTACATTACTTGGTATTGTTTGCATAATTATAATTTATCCAAAATTGGGAGCTATTTGTTTGTAAATGGTGGATGATCGATGTTTTTGATGATTTTTAAGAAATTACACCAAACAACAAATTAATATTGGTGGACATTTCTCACAGCGCCATCTAGTCCCAAACTAACCAAAGCTTATCTATACTTTTTTTTTTGTTGTTCCGTCTATAAGTAATTCCTCCGACACAGGTCGGAGACATTGTTAGACAGCTTACCTATACTATGGGAACCAGGTAGCCGATAGAATCCTACTAGTCCTACTAATCTTATCTTACTAATATTATTATATGCGAAAGTTTGTCGGTGTGTGCGTGTATGTTTGTTATTTTTTAGGGTTCCGTACCTCAAAAGGAAAAAAAGAACCCTTGTAGGATCACTCAATCAATCAACCATTGTCCGTCTGTCTGTCTGTCTGTCTGTCAAGACCCTTTTTCTCTGGAACGCGTGGAGATATCTAGTTGAAATTAATATCAAATACGTAAGTCCACGGTCCCTTGGTGCTGTAAAAAAATCAATTTTTTATGTTAACGCAAAAAAAAAAACGGCCATTTTTGTGAGTTTTTTAGAGTGAAATAAATCAAAATTCATAGGGTACTTCCCGTTGACCTAGACATAAAAATAAAATAAATTTATTTGTGCGCGATTAAGTCCCGGTGATAAACATAATTGATAATTTGTAGATATATCGTCATTTCTCAAGCCAAAACTGAAATGTTGTTTTTTTTTTGTTTCTTTAGTTCCCAAAAAATTACTAGATGGCGTTTTACACCGTTAAAACGCGCAAACGTTTTGTTCGTCGTTTTTAGATGGTTTTGATCGCAGCTGCTTCATACAATTGTACAACTAACTTATCCCTACAGGTGGACGAGGGAGCCACGAGCGTAGCTTTTGAAAAAAACTGACAGCTAGCGGTGGGTCGGTATGGTATATTGCAGTACCGAAACGGGTATTTGTATTGAATGGCAATACCGTGTTCTGAAACTGTTTATTTTAATAACTAGGTATTGGCCGTTTCTTTAATAACGTAGTTTTTGAGTTTCTGCAGAGGTATTTGGTTTCAGTTGTTATTAAAAAAACGCTTTACAAAACTAACTGTGTTGCACAAGAAGGTACAAATACCGATTGGTTTTGGTACATTTTTGTTGATGTCTTTTTGATGATTCCGTTTAAACTTTCTATAATAATAATTTATTTGCTCTAAATAATCATTGCTTACTAGTAGCAGTACTAGCAGAACTGGTAGGTACTAGTTAGTGGTTGGAGTCGCCTTTTTTTTAAATATAAAAATGCTTATGAATTAAAAAGATTACTGATTAAATTTGTTGGAAAGTGCACTGATTCAGTGAATAAAGTGAGATATAATCTTGTACTTTTGAATGATATTCAAATTCAAACCCTTGACTTTTTTCAAAAAACGCATGTGATGTTTCAGTATTAAGTGTTATAATAATTGTCATTTTTAGTTTTACTTTTGGCGCTCTAGTCGCCTCTCTGCCTTGGAGAGTACGATTACGTTCGGAATATTACGGATAAACTCGGGCGCATCACGTCTGCTGCGAAGCGACTATCGGTATTGTCCGTCACCCGTCAGTACTCGGCACGCGCAGGTATTGGTTCCCGCTCGTTACGATGACGTTGAGACGGTTCGCGTTTTCGCCAATACCTAGTTTCTCACAATACCCAGTTATCGAAACTCCGAGTACCCGGTATTGGGTATTGCATTGATAACTGGGTATTGAAACTGTTTACGGTTTGCACCGACCACCTCTACGACAGCTACATTGAATTTTTTTAGTTCTTGTATTTGACTAATATTACAAATAACTGAACATTCGTCACTATCTCGGATTACCTACTACTTGTGCTGGTACGGGACCCTCTTTGTCCGAGTCGCACTTTATTTATGTTGAAACGGCTAAACGGATTTAGAAGAAATTTGGTATATAGTAGATGCAGCTTATACCTATTTATTTTCTTTATTTTTGTTTTCTTCAATTTATGATTGATTTTTGAAAAGTTATTCACTAAGTTAGTTCGTATAGTCTGAGTGACCAGCCCTAGTGTCAGAGTTAATGTGCCGCCCGAAGGCCTCTGACATGGCTGACGGTTGTTGTCATAGATCTTGTTATGTTCTCATCATAGTTGTTACTACCGTAAGCGAAATTAGGAACAAAACTCTAAAATTGGGAACTCCAAATCACAAGTATACACCTACGTATCCGCTGGCAACCAACAGAGCTATTGCGCTGTCTCAATTCAGAATACTGATTTATGTCGTTAATACGATTAAATACTGAACGCCGAAATTAATGAAATAAGCGGATTTATTGCATTGTTGTACACACTCACAGCAAGTGACGGATTGACGGAATCGGTTCTCACGCTTCGTGCTTTGGAATAAAGCCTGGCCCACAGTGACGCGAGCCGTGACAACGACCTAATAGCTGCCGTGATTTCATTTGTTTTATAACTTTCTTTTATTTATCAACTTAAAAAAAACCTTTAAATTTAAAAAAAATATGTGTTTTTTTACCTGGCTGTAGGTACTTTTTTTTTCAAAAAAAGCTGAATATGTCCAGTTGACGATAACAAACATGTCATTCATTGAAAATTTCACTTCATGACGAAATATCAAGTGATGCCAATTTTGAGTTTCACCAACTGGACACACGCGTGTCCAGCCCCTCAAGTTGGTTGGTGAATAACCCGAATTTAGCAGTTATCGCAGGCCGTGCTTGTTTTCGAGCTTCACACACACCGAGGCAGAGTGGACAGACCAGCCATATTCATTACTGCCACAAGCCGTGTCTGTCTGGGCAGCCTTCAGGGCTGACCCACACCAGCTGTAAGTATGTAGCTAAACTAGAAGATACGGCAGATTAGGGAATATATATTTTCAATGATATATACTCATTTAATAAAAAAATATCGTATAGGTATCCAAGGGCGTCGGAAAAGGAGAAACGTAATTTAGGATGAGACTTGATGAAATATCGCGAAATTCGACGTTTTACACGCACAAATTTAAGTAACCGCAAAGTTTAGCGCCACTAAATGTGACTCTATCTGCAACAATCTGCAACTGATCATGATCGACTACAGTAACTAACGTGCTTGAAAAGAAAGTATTTCAAGATTAGTTTCATTGAAATGTCATTTATAAAACAGGAGCTCAGAACAAAATTGATTCCACATACAGAGCCCAAAAACGAAGCAAATAACTTAAAAATGTTTTATCGTTTTTCTTTACAAAAAGCAACTATTTGAAAGGCATTTTTCATTCTATCGTGTGAAAGCAACCCGATAAATCAGCGCAAAGCCGAAAAGGACTGGAAACAAGTGGAACGACGCACTACCCGGTCAAAGCTGTATTTGCAATCTTTTCATTATTTGTGGCGATGTTTTGGCTTATAAAAAATCTTGCAGGTTTTCGGACGGAAGCTAGTTCCTACCATTGATGAAGCATTGGTGAATAAGGTCAGGATGCTGACTAGATTATACCAGTGTTTATGTGGTTCTTTTTCTAACCACTTCTTCAGACGTTGTTTTTATTTTTGAGCACATTTCGTCCTGCATGTTACTTCTTACCAATTCTTACCAAATAGAGAGAGCGTTATGGTGATTCATAAATTAATATTTTTAGAAGACTTTATTTTAATACTTTGACAGTTTTCAACTAAAATTATATAGAGACTAGAGGTCGCTAGCCACTTAGTCCGCGTACGGAAAAAATTCGGCCCGCTCCCAAAATTCACCACTTTAAATCATCCCGAGCAAATCCCCTTGAATGAACTACCCAAATATCAATTTTCATCACTATAACTTCAATAACAAAGAACGTTCCTTACAACATTCCACCCCGCCTTCCCCCCTTAAATCGCCCCTGTCACCAAGATATTGAAAACAGCAATTTTTATTTTAAAATGAACTATCCATATCCAAGTTTTCGTGACTAAAAGGACTTTCATACTAACTTTGATCCCCTATTTTACCCCTTTAGGGGTGGAATTTCAAAAAATCCTTACTTAGTGGATACCTACACTTTCCAAAGAACACACCCTCCAAATTTCATGTCTCTAGGGCCAGCGGGAGTCAGTCAGGACTTTGAGTTTTATATAATAGAGATTTATCTTTATTTATTTAACGTGCTTTTTTCGCTAAATTGTACAATAAAGTACAAAGCTGTTCTTAAATTTCATGTGACTGTACTTTTATAAAACAATCTAGGCGCACGTTTGAACACGATCTCGCAGTGCAGTGCGCACGATTTTCATCGCAAGTTCACAATTCTGGGGCAAGGAAGGCGTGATGCTTACCACCAGGCGAACATCTCGCTCGTCTCATCACTACAATGCATAAAAAAGAAAGGAAACAACAAAAGACAGATTAACTATTCCGCGGCTACTTCACTTTTTATTAATAAGAGGAACAGAGTTTTCTGTAGCTATCCTTTTACATGTTTAAAGTTTAAAGACAAATACTACGTAATATTTACCATCAAGCGAGCAGCTAGCTCAAACCATTCACTTGTAAAGATAAAGATAAGATTTTTGAAGATTGAAATATCTTGTGTAACAAAACTTTCAAATGCCAAAAGGGCTATATTGTACGTATGCCGCTACAATTATAATGAAGAGATAAGTCTAGGCTTATTTATACGGGAATACTCACGTAAACCACGTCAGTTTTCATAATAAGTCTAGGCTTAGTAATATCCTATAATATTAGATACATTAATGTGATCTATACCTGTTAAGAATAACGACATCAATTTGCTGTAGTTGATTAATAGGACAAACAACATGACTGAATAAAATATAAGTACTTAACTAATTCTCCTGGAAAATAATATTCACATAAAGCTTCTAATTACATATCTAAGTCACCATAACAAAAGAAATGTAAGTATATAGATTGACAGGCAATCAAAATGATAAAGCTCATTAAAGCTCTGTTCAGAGAGGGAAACAATTTTTCGAGCCCAAAAAAAATGTCTAAGATCTGTATGCCATTTGAAATGTAGGGATTCATGCAAACCATACTTTTCAAAGCTTAAAATAATGACATTTCCATGTTTATACATCTACGAAACCGCCGTATTTGTAAGAAATAATTTGCGCTTGTTTAAGTTTTATACAAGTGAGCGAAATAAATATAAAATTTGTATGCCTCGTCACAGAACCGCACTCTTTCAAAAAAGTGTGTTTGGTATGGGTCCTGTAATTTATAATAATTTACCAAAATCAATACTGGAATCGGAGCACGTAGCTATATTTAAAAGAAAATTAAATAATCTATTACTAAGTAAGTGTTACTATACAATCCGAGAATTTATTGATGATAAAATAACTAACATAGTGTAAGTGTAATATTTTTATTATTGACATGACATGCCTGTTAGATATTTATGTAATGGTTATAATTATTATCGTATTCCTTTCAAATAAATAAACTTAAATTCATAGTTGTTTAGATTAGTTGCATGCTTCGAGGATCTAGCTCTCTCTCGTTGCATGACAAAATTCACATTAAAATGTTTTAAATATTAAATTCAAAAATAATATAAATTATAATTATTGTATGTTCGATAAGGACGAGACTGTTGAGACGTATGAAATATTTTTATTACACCTTATTCTGTACAGTTTACGCAATAAATAAATTATGATTATGATTAAAGCTATAGCCTTTGTTTAGAATCAAATGAAACCTATCTTAATTAATGTTTCTGTGCTTGTGGCTAACCAAAATACATTACAAGTAACTAATGATACGTCTTCAAAGTTAATTTTAAACTACACCTGCATCACTAAATCAACACTCCAAAATATAACAGATTTGTCTTTAAACTTTAAACTTGCTAGAGTATACAGAAACACTATTCCTCTTATTAATAAATGTGAAGTAGCCGCGGAATAGTTAATCTGTCCTTTGTATTTTCCTTCCTTTTTTATGCATTGTAGTGATGAGACGAGCAAGATGTCCGCCTGGTGGTAAGCATCACGCCTGCCCATAACAGTAGCAGTGTCAGAATTGTGAACTTGCGAACAAAATTGCACTGCACCGCGCTTGTCAGCATGAGATATTAGATGTCAAATCTTTTCATGCCCTGCTTCTTCTTTCGTTACTTGGTGGATAAACTTTTGATAAGCTTTTTTGGCTAAGATACATTTATTTTAAAAATTCATACCCTTTTAATGCATAATAATGTCATTTCGGATCTTACTTGAAAACGCTCTTAATCTAACTTTAGCGACATTTTAAGTATGACCCTTAAAAACTTCGCTATCGTCATCATCATCATCATCAGCCCGGAGGCGTCCACTGTTGAACGAAGGCCTCCCCCTAAGACCGCCACACTGTACGACAACCTGTCATTTGCTTGCCAATGTCGTTGGTCCACCTAGTGGGAGGCCTTCCCACGCTGCGTCTTTCGGTTCGCGGTCGCCACTCAAGAACCTTTCTTCCAGTCAGTTGTCAGTTCTTCGAGCGATGTGGCCTGCCCATTGACACTTCAACTTACAAACCCTGCGAGCTATGTCGGTCACTTTTAGTATTCACCCAATAACAAGCAAAATATTGACTACCTTACTAATAAACCTGGAATACTCTCAGAGTAGTTAATCCGTCTTTTATCTTTAACCACCGAGTTACAAATTTTAAAGAAAGGGAAAGGCCAAAGACGGACTAGCTTTTCCGAGGCTACTCCATGTTTATCAACACACGGATAACCAACACTAGTGTATATCTAGAACACAATATAAATTCATCACTCAGGGTGACGAGCGCAGTGCAGTGCGGCGCAGGATTGTGTTTGCAAGTTGATAATTCTGGCACTGCTACTCTTAGTGACAGGCGTGACGCTTACAACCAGGCAAACGTCTTGCTCGTCTCGTAACTTGATTGTATTAAAAAAAAGCATTTTCTCGGCCGGAATTCGAACCCTTTACCCCCGGCTTATAAGGCAGAGCCTTTATCACTGAGCCTTACATGTTATATTACTGTTTTAAAGACAATTTCAGTAGGCTGCAACGCCTTCATACGCAACTTGCCAAATTAATAGAATGTTATCTTAAACTTGGTATTAACTTTGACATGTAAATAATGGATTTACCAATAAATAACTATGACTATGACTATGACTGTGTGGTGACATCGATTTCAGGACCGCCATTGTCAGGTGCGTATTAACTTGCCATATTACTTGCCACATTTCTATATATCCAAAGGATATATATGACAATAATAAACAAGCCACTTTAAAAAAAACCGGCTTGAAATGATTATGGTACCTACTTCTAGTCTAAAGTATAACCTTTCGCTAAAAAAATATTTTTCTAAATCGGTCCACCAGTTGACGGAGAAATTGCAAAATACATAAAAAAACATTTTATATCGAACATAGAATGTCCTCTTTTTTGAAGTCGGTTTATAAACGTAGCTTTACGTTATTTAAGTTGACATCATTACTTTTGATTGTTTCTTTGATTTATGTAGTATTGGCGGGAACGCAAAACAATCATGTCGCTGAATTGTATTATTTTCCAAAACTTGTGATTTCGGGTGTTAATGCATAATAGTGTATTATGTAGAGAAACGTGTCTTTTTGTGTTGTTTCTAAAACTTCGAAGAAGCTTGTAGTAAAGTTGCCACAACTTTACTAGGGCATGACTAGGCTTGACTGTGACTTACTGCGTTTGACTTTGACTGTGACTAACTTGACTTGACTTGAAATTCATCAAAAACTTGCTAAATAAAAATACTTGACACTGGCAAATGCACAAAGTTCGACGCCATACCTAATCCTGCTAGGACCTCTGAGGAAAGAAGACTGACTACCTTGATTTATTTATGTGACGTAAGCTTTGACGCATTTGCGTGCGTGTAGTTTGCCTATGACAAGCGAATTTATGACACTTAAGAGGCTTCACCCACTCTTTGCGCGACATTACATCTGCATTATTTTCATATCTGTGGTATATCCTTGCTCCTTGGCTTTGCCTTACACTTCACAAATCACTTCTGTAATAAATTGCGTGAAGTTCTTGCTATTCGAAACTCTATTCAATAGAAGGCATAAACTTGTCGACAGTTGTAATGGCTGCACCGATAGAGGGCCACTCATCCGCTGCGGAAATGATCGCTCCACACTTCGTAACTAACTCTAGGAGTAGATTAATGGATATAACAGATCTAAATATACACTTAAATAAAAGGCACGGGTTAAGGACAATTTATCAACTAACACCGATGAGAGAAAACATTTTTAGAAGCATTTCAAAGGGTTGATAAGCAATTGGTACCTACAAAAAAATATTTAAATAAAGATATGTTGTATTGTAAACTAGTAGTTCTGCGTTTAAGTAGACTTGTTGAACTGAGACCTCACGATCTTATATCTTGACAACCTCTTGACCGATTTTGCTCATATTTAAAATTTAGATATATAATTAAGTATCGAATGCTTTTGCTAATTATTAAAATTGACCCGGAAACAGTGCCACATTAAACTTTCCCTCTTTCAGGGGAGCTATACATTAAAAAATAACCGAGGATAAATAAATGTATAACATTGTAAAACCTGTAAATTTCGTCAAGATAATACAAGTGAAATATACGACCTCTACGCAAAAACCAACATCCATACATCCCGATAGATGAAAGCAAAGCTAAGTTTTAACGTTGCTAAGATTGCTAAGTTTTGAACGTTGTTATGGTTTCCTGGAAGAGATTAATTTTAGCAATAAGGTGGTGGCCTTATTGCTAAAATTAATCTGTTGTTACACTAGTTAAGTTTATATAATTACAACTTTATAAAGGATATTTCTATGTAATTCTTGGTGTGAACAATAAAGAATGCATCAACCAATCAATCAACGATTTTTTTGTATAATATTTTCATTTCGGTCTTTAGATTTTAAAAAGAGTCTATACACACGTAAGTGTGATAGGCACGCTATACCTTACGTGTGTATACGAATTAATCTGATGGCTTTTACTTTTTTACTAGATTTCAATCAAATAAATAAATAAATTGGATAAATAAATAAGTAAATATTTTTGATTGTGAAACAAAATACATTTCAAATATTATAACTTCCATCAACTATACCTATGACGTGTGTTGACTATGTGGTTATAGAAACCACTTCAAAAGCGAAAGGTGTGTATGTGCCATTTAACCCCGCTATAATTGCCCAGATTTAGATGAGGATATGAAGAAAGGTTTATCCTGAATCAACTCATTTTATTCATCATTATCAGCCAGAAGACGTCCACTACTGGACAAAGGCCTCTCCCTTAATAGGGAGGGGTTGCCATAATCCCCACGCTTGGCAGGCGGCTTGGGGACCGCAGAGTGTTACCACTGTTAACTAAGAGGACGCTGCTGCCCGCTTAATTCTTACTTATTTATGGGAGTTTTGTCTATACCTATTCGATTATGCCACTCCTAATGTTATCTCTATACACAGTATAGTATACTGCTACTATTCTATAGGTTTATTTTCATTGGTAGGATTCTATTTCAGAGTCCGCCTGGGGAAGTAACTTTGCCAGTTATTGAACCGCCAAGTAGTAGTGTGTAAGCATTTATGTGCTTCGGTATGAAGGGCAAAGTTACCAGAAAAATTACTGGGTATTAAGAGATTTGACATCTAATTTCTCTGGGTGACGAGCGCTGTTCTATTCTGTGCGCTGTTCTGTGCTGTGTACCACCAGGCAAATGCCACGCCTGTCTCGTCACTCCATAGCAAAAAAAAACTCCTGACACCAAAACTGAAGTAAACCGTTCATCAACCCATTCATTCTTTTGAAACCAGGCAACAATGTCGCTTTTTATAGCTCCTGGCCATGTTATAGTACAATAGTCAGGGAGGGATTAGATCATGCAGATCCGAAGCATACTCTGCTATCGTCTCAGGTATAAATACCTACGTACAGGTACTGCAGCCTCCGTAGACGTCTCGACAAATCACATGTGGCCATTCCCCAAGCGAGGTAAGGCAGGACAAAGGGACAATAGGGCCTTATTTCGCAGGCCTTATTCTCCCCATTCTCTCCCCGAGAGCGACCTCTAGTTACGGGTATTGTGCTCGAGAGGGGCCCAATCGAAGATGGTATCTTGTCGGCTTCGTTTGGGATCATTGTTCGAGTAATTTGCTTATGTAGGGAGGTTTTTTGTCGGAAACACCTTTTAATCTGAAACTTGGAGTAGGGTATTTGAAACCAGTAACATTCAAACGTTTTATAAATACAACTCAGATGTATGTACTGGGTGCTTGTGCTTAGTGTGATGTAGCTTAGTGTGTACTAAGCTGAAAGGGGGATATGATAGTCATCAATACGAACAACATTACTATGGGGTAAACCCTGAAATAGCTAAAAAAGTTAAGGCAGACTTTTTTCGCAATATCTGGATTTAGGATGTTAGGGTTCAAAAACGGCTGAATGGATACACCGTTGGATTTGGATGAAATTTGATGGAGAGGCTCCTATACCTTTAATAGGTACCTTGGAAAATGCATATGCTCATAGGCTGGTTTTATCGCAGGAATAGTGTGGTGATAATCTTCTAATACTATGAGGGGGAGGGGGGTTGGGGGGAGTTGGTACAGTCGGTAGAGTTGGGGGGGGGGGGGGGGGGATAAAAAAAATTGCTCGGTATGATTTAAAGTCGTGATTTTTGGGAGCGGGCCGAATTTCTTCCGTACGCGGACCAAGTCGCTGGCGATCTGTAGTCTACAGTATATTTAAAACAGTTAGGCACAAAAATTATTTTTATACAAACTAACAATTTCTGTGTAAATAGTCCAACTATTGCCATTACTTTATTGTACACAGAAATCACATTAACTTAACAATAGCAGTTAATCTTTCAGTACCATATAACTAATTGTAAAATATTGTAAACACGTTTCGTGCGTGTCTGTACCGACTGCGGCCGAGGAAAGGCATATTAATTCATAGATAAAACGTAAGCGGCTTTATAACAAAATACCTTTCAAGTTACACCTTTGAATTTGACCGCTAACTCAGCCTTTTAACCGATTTAAAAATTTTACCTCATAATAATTAGGTTGAATTTATCACTGCTTGTTCGTATAGAAATTCACGGCTTAATTGCTGTTTTTCTGTTTTGATGTTGTTTAAATTCATTTCAGTGGTTTTAGGTTTGTTTGTTTGGTTATGTGAAAGTTAACTTTTATTGGGTACTTAACCCTTTTTTACATGTTTATCTTGTAATAACCCTATTTAGTTAATTAAGCTATTATGAACCTTAAGAAAAACAGAAACGTAATACGTAATAATCTCTTAGTTGAACTAAGCGTAATCATAATCAGTGTTAAGACAGTCCACTGCTCAGCATCAGCCTTCCCTTGAAGGGCGATTAACTTCATATCCTCCGCGTTGGACCAGACCATTCACATACGCCCATGAATTTCTTCTTGGGATGTATGCAGGTTTTCCCACGATATTTTTCTTCATCATCATCATCATCATCAGCCCGGAGACGTCCGAATTGCATCTACTGGTTGCCCGCGACTTATACAATGTCGTCGGTTCACCTAGTAGGAGGCTTTCCTACGCTGCATCATCCGGTTCGCGGTCGCCACTCAAAAACCTTTCTTCCCCATCGGTTATCAGATATTTTCCTTCACCGAAACTCAATTGTACGGGCCTGGGATTTGAACACGATTCAAACGATATCAAGTCTATCGGCCTCCCATTAGACTGCCACAGTTTTAGTAGAACTTATGAATAGCAGTTTAATGATTATTTACTGGATATAATACCGTGATCGACCAACAACACGGTAAATATTCCGTAACCAATACACCACTACGGTATTACGGTTGCTGCAATTAACAACCGTTATAGTAACCGCAGAAGTCCATCGCAGCGTGGTACTTGCTTTACGGAATTGGTTATAACTTTTTAGTTTATAATTTCTTGGCAATTTTATTTACAGTTTTGAAAAGTAAATACAATATGCTATCTTTTATTTCATACCAATTATTTAGCTACAGTTACTCAATACTGAGTAAAGCTGGTAAATATGCAGAAGCATTATTAACGAAAAAACATATATTTTTTTACTATAACTTCTACATTCACAATATAAGTGTTGTAGAAATAATTGTAGAGCAAGCTTCCAAATAAGCTAATAAGCTTTCAAATGACATCCATAAGTACCTTCCAACACTAAATAGAATAAGTCAACACTAGACGCGGAAATCGAGCGTAGTGTGATACTCCCATTATGAAATTGGTCATAACTTCTTTATTTATTATTAAATGGTAATTTGGATTACATTCTTGAAAATCTAATAAAATACACTGTCTCAAAACGTTTATATTATCATAGTTGCTCATTATTGAGTTAAACTGGTAAATATGCAAAGTAATAAGGTAAAAAAAACATTTTTATTTATAATTTTTTAGAACTACTACACTTACTTACATAATAGATGTGATACAAATAATTGTAGTACATAAAATAAGCTTTCAAATGATACCCATTAAATACCTTCCAAAACCAAATGACTACGTCAACTGTAGAAGCGGCAGTCGAGCGTAGCGTGATTCTCGCATTATAGAATCGGTCATAGCTTGTTTGATTATTACTTTATGGAAATTTGGATTACAATTTTGAAAATTTAATTAAATGTGCTATCTTTCATAGTGTAAAATTAATATTGCTACAGTTGCACATTATTGAGTTAAACTCGTAAATGTAAAAGTATAGGGTCAGAAAAACAGTTCTCTTCGAATATTTTTATAACTACTATACTTACACTATAGTTTGTAAAAAAACAATTAAAGGAATCGTAAAAAACTGCGTATTTGGTCGCCATCTTTGTGACGTCATAACTACCACTTCCGCGAATTACAACCGACCATTTCGTGTTGTGGAGACAACAAGGAACACATCCATACCGGTTGCGTAAGTATATAGAAGAGATGGCTACGAAAACCGAGAAGGAGACGACTTTTTCAACATTTGCTGACAGACTATTATAGTTAAACAGAATAGTTATAGTTTATAATTATTATAAGTAAAAGTACAAAAAATCTGCTACGCACATTGACTCGTCCAATGCTACGCAGTCTCTACAGAAAGCTGCGATTGGTAGAGTTTCTTAGAATGCTACGTTTTCTAGAGTTTGTACAAAGAACCTACTTTTCTTCGTGTTTTAATAGAAGCATGCTGTACTATGTTAGCTCCTTGGTGCACGCCTTCAACAGACAGTATATTTGAATTGATTTTTATACGCAATCCACGCACCAAAAGAGTAATCCGTCACAATTTATAATGTAAGCCAACATTCCGTCTTCGCGACGCAAATCCTTTATCCATCCTCATTATAAAGCCATATTTCGCGACAATAGCGGCCCAACGAAGCCTACATCTGGCAGTGTAGCCATAGAATAGGTAATAGTTTATCACTTCCTTAACGATAGGGGTCAAAATGCATTAGGTTGGCATTACGCGACTCCCGTTGATTATTAACTTATAGATCGGATAAGAACTACTGCGATCTCTAAATACCATGATATAAATTAAATAAAACGCCAAATTTGATGGTCACCAAAAAATGAAGGTATTATCATCACGTTTATTCACTATGAATATTGATTGCAGTACCATGACGAGTAAAATCACAAGGTGATGCTACAATAAATTCGTGTAAATTTATTTTATTTTGTATAAATGCGTTGCGAAATATGCTGCCACAACGTAGTGCACGATTACCTTAACGGCCAAAAAACTATGTAACGTATAGCGTAAATCATAATCACGGCCATTCTCGAGCCCTTACGAGCTCGGGAAGGGCCTTTCACGAGAAATGTAGTGTGCGAAATGGCCTCGGAATGAAGGTGCGGAATCGCACGCTACTTACTATAGCTATACTGGTTTTTATTTCTTAGCCTGAAAAGGCAAAACTCCTCATTCACAAAATGTTAACGAGCGTTTTTTTTTTAAAACAAAATCTGTCATCGTATTGCTCTGGGTTGATTTAGCAACATGCACTATAAAATTAGGTTTAGGCAGCACGGTGATAATGGAATGGACGGGCCCAGCTCTTGCATATCGTTCTAAATTATCAAGCCAATACAATCAAGCATACCTAGCTAAAAGTATGCATATTATATTTGCCAGAAAATAGAGATAGCAGACCTAATTACTGTATGACAAAAAGAGAACACATGTATTTGTCTATTGCTCTCGAATCTCGAACATTGACAAGCATTGGCGAAAGATTCTCGAAGTCTCTCGGTTTCGTAACATTATGATCGCCTCAAAATGGCGATTACCTTAGCATATTTATTGAAATTAATTGCAGTTGTGACAAAATATGGCGTTTACCATAGCATATTTATTGAAATTAATTGCAGTTGTGACAAAATACAGTGATTAATGTGTATTTACTTGTGGAATGTGATCTCAAAATATTTATTGCGAATATTAGAAGTAGAGAACTTCTAATATTGGAAAATGCACATGAAGGCATAATTTGGATTTATTAGTATTGTTGTATCGTACGGCTCGCATGTCGCAAAGACAGAGTATGGCTGACGCGAGTGGAGAGCTGGCGCTCAATATAATTATAGTCATCAAAATCCGTGCTCTTTTTTCCCGTCCATTCATTTTATCACCGTCGCTGGGTTCAAGCAGGCCTGGCGCACTCCGCACTTTAGGTATGAAGCTACAAGTACAAGGCGTGCTCGTCGAGACGGGCCAATTTAGTGGAAAGAATTCAGTCAGAAAAGATAAGAGCATGGGCGCCTCCAGGATTACTTTCAGGGAGGTGCATCTGCATCTACACATTACCTATTAACTAATATATTGATATAATATATAATATATTGGTTTGAGCATTTGGATTGTCTCTAGACTTTCATCGGTCTGGATACAATCCTTTTGTTTTTTGTTGTGTAGTAGGCTAAGTAGTCTTTGTAGTTTGTTTTAGTTAATGCCTATTTTTTTTTTTATAAAATATGGAATTATACATGTACCTATATTATGTAAATAAATTTAATATCAAATTGAAATCGCGCGGATATTTGATTGAATTGAATAAAGATTTTGCTCATCCCAAAACTATATTCTATATTTAGTCTATACTAGTCTATATTTATTGACAAGTTGGCGGACTTTGGACAGAAACCTAGACGCCTTCAGTTTTTATTCAAACAGGTTTTTTTTTCCTTTATTATCAGACTGCCTACAAAGCAAAAAGACTACGAGGGCCGAACGACTAAAATGCAGAAAGACTAAAATGCAGAAAGACTAAGATTCAGAAGAACTAAAATGCAGAAAGACTTAAATATTTATTTCTATGAATTAATTTTGCCTGACAGGGGGTGCAATGCAAGTGCACCCCCTTCACCCTGCTGCCGGTGCCCATGGATGAGTTACGCGCTAGACAGAGAGGAAACTTCTAAGTTAATATAACTGTAAGTAGTTAGCGCTCGCTCGTCCTGAATTGCACTTTATTGTGTCGTAGCAAAAGTCCGCTACTTATTAAAAGGATTTTGCGGAGTGTATCTTCTGTACTTGTACTATTATGTATTCTGTGGTTTAGGTCAGGTATTTGGTTATGTGTACAACATAGCTACATGTTCCCTACTACCGAACATACGTGTATTTTTTTCTTAAGCATACTTCCAATCGAAATCATACCTACCTCTCCCTCTGATCAGGCAAAAAAATAATTCCACCAAAGAAAATTTACACACAATATAAAACCAAGTTACATAGCTTTTCCACTGTGAAGTGTTTTCTATGTATAAGCGAATTACTTTTGCCCCTGTTCCAAAGTGCAATAATACTTAATTTCCGACTCGTAGATCGGTTAAAAGTTAAAATTCCAATTCGATCGGAACTGCCTTTGAAAATTATCCAATTTAACACCCTTATCATAACTCGGATGGTTTATATTGTGCGAGTTAAACTCCACCCTAATAAAATGTAGGCTAAAGTTTCCCTGCGATATTAATCTGATCTGGCCGGAGCAAGGGCCATGTTCCCAAGTTTTTACGATTAAGTAAATTTTATTCATACAATCTAGGGTGGAACCACACTCTTTTCAATTTGATCAGGGATCGCCCTTTAAATCGAAAGCCGCGAAACTTGGTAGATAAAATAATTTTGCGTCGGTTGAACGTTCGCTTCACTAGGCACTTGTGCTTTGCTCATGAAATTCCAAAATATGATGTCGAAAATATTCATTCGAGTTTCTTTGAAAAATGTTTTACAATTTAAAATTGTATCTCCATTTTTATTTGCCTCGAATGTGTCGTAATGTCCAAGTTAGCAGATAAAGGTGATATGATTTTTACCCTTGCTCTTTTTACTTTAGAAAGCTCTGTTGTCTGCGAAGGTAAATTGGCATCTTTTGAAGTTTTGACGCTCTATTGGATATAAATGTACGTACTAGTGACTCGCACCTTTGCATGGGTCATCATCATCGTCAGCCTGGAGACGTCCACTGCTGAACGAAGGCCCTCCGTTTAGACCGCCACACTGTACGACAACCTGCCATTTGCATCTACCGGTTGCCCGCGATTTTCACAATGTCGTCGGTCTACCCAGTGGGAGGCAGGTAGGCCTCCCACCCTATCGGTAAAATGTATGTGTAAAATGTACTAATGTAGCGTCATAAATTTCCAAAATATTGGAAATATTGTAAATATGTACTATCCATCTTTGTACCTACTGGATGCATTTCAAATCAAATCAAATCAAAATTATTTATTGGCTGTAAGCTTACATACTATTAAGAGTTAGCATAGGGCCCCAAACTCGGCACAGCCTGTATCTTGGGGTCCTAAAATGGAATTAACTACCTAGATTTATCGCGTTTTGTACAAAAACTGCGTGAGTAAATTAATTATTCAGTAATAATATTAGCTTCTGCGTTGCTATTTGATATATTATTATTAAATATACGTAAAGATTTATACGAACGACAAGGAGGTGAAATATGAAAAGAAGCGATGCGCCTATATGAAAAAAATAAAAAATTATATAAATAAAAAAATTACGGGACCCGAACAAGGTCCCGTAAAAAAAACACCTACTAAAAGTATGAACTTGAAAGTAATATTTAAGGCTGCGCGGAACGTTTAAGCCGATTAGGATGTGGTTTGTACTCCTAATTTCGAGTTTTTGCTATGAGGTCAACTCTAACATTGCGAAAAAATCTGTTGTTTTACAGAAAATGATTTCACCTGCAACAAAATGTATGGAGCTATGGAGCAGCTGTTTTTTTCCCGATTTCAAGGTCAGCCCCATATTACATTTTTGTCACAATGACGAATACAATTACCTCCTTTCTGGTTAGTTCCGCATAGCTCTTAATTAGGTAAGCAACTCACCAGGTGGTGCTAGATGTGCTAGTACGAGCAGGGCGAGGTGCGCCGCGGCGCAGCGCGCGCGCCTCATCGCGCTCGCTAGCGGCGCGCGCGCGTGTCCCCCGCACTGCGCATGCCCCCGCGCACACACGCGTGATCACTCCGACGCGTGATCACACCGCCGCGCGATCACACCGACACGTGACCACACACTCACACCACGCTATGTCACAACACGGAACACTCGCGGCACGTACACACACAACCCGCACTTGTAGCTACCATCCGCCGGAATCGTCAACGCGCATCTGTGAACAACAGGTATTGTGTTAAATAATGTTAATCAGAGAAACAGTCTGGGGAAATCTTAACGTGCTTTTTTTATTGTTGCAAGTTATGAGACGATCTGACGTACGCCTGGTGATAAGCGTCACGCTTGCCACTAACAGTAGCAGTGAAAGAATTGTGAACTTGCAAACACAATCCTGCGCCGCACTGCACTGCGCTCGTCACCCTGAGATATTAGATGTTAAATCTCTTCAATCTCCTCAATGATCTTCTTTTTATCTCTATTTAAGGCCAAGATCTTTGAATATTTTTTAAGCTAAACGAGTTCGGCGCCATCGGTTTATTAGAAAAAAAACATTCATTGAAATAATGACGTCGATAACGCCCCTAAATTGCTCGTGCAAGTTATTTTTAGACTATGTAAATTTCCCCATAAGTTGAATAGTTAATAATGCGGAAAAAGTAAATAGACCCTGAACAAACTTCTCCTTCTTCTATTCAAAATATTTTTATAAAACAAAGTTTGAAATCATGTTAGCCGCGATAAGCATATTTATTCAGGCTCAAAAGCGGGGTTCACCACCGACCACTCTCCTGAAAATAGTGAGTATGTAAATTGACTACATTGAATGAGTGAACTTATTACTATGTTGCCCTTCTATTAAAAAGTCTGATTAAAAAAAACAAAATCCAAAATCAAAATTTATTTATGGCTTAAATAGATTTTGATTTTGAAATAGAAAATGTATTCTTTGTTAAAAGTTTAATATTTCATGCTGATCAGAAAATCGGTATACCAAAAAGGAAACCAAGCAATTCTTAGCTAAAATAAGTTCATCATATTTGTTTTATTTATACGGGAATACTCACGTTTAATTAAATCGGATACTCCGACTATAGTTTCGATAGCATCCGGTGACCTTTTTCAAAGAGTGAAAACAGAGCCCGACGCGCGTGCAGCTGCGTCCTGCTTAGCACACACCGAAAAAAAATGGATACCGGATGTGATCGAAACTATAGTCGGAGTATCCGATTTAATTAAAAGTGAGTATTCCCGTATAAATAAAACAAAAATGTGTCAAAACCACGTCAGTTATCATAATAAAATTTCATCATCATCAGCCAGCTTAGTCCACTGGTAGACACACATCTCTCCCAATGCACACCACTCAGCACGATAGATCCATCGGCCGCTATCTTATAATTAAAATCATCCTGTCATGTGAGAATTGCCATCGTTAATCACATGGAAAAGCAAAAAGCAAATAGCGAACATTTCTCTACAAACATTTATCGATCTCGGGTTTAAAAGAACTTGTTTGCCTTAAACATAATTACAGGCAAATAAATAACACGGAGCTGAGCAGAACCAATTAGTTACGGTTCAGCCGAGAATTGGAGTTCGCGTTCTAATGAAATTCCCGATGCGGCGGAGCCAATAAAACTTGGCATACCCCGCTCCGCGCGGCACCGCGCCCCACCCCTCACAACTCCTCGTAGGATAGAACTCAGTAAGTTTGCTGATAGCGCTGGACTGGTGAGCCGATGTGCCGTGTGATAGTAAAAAGGCATAAGAATCGAACAGCGAAGCCATCAAATAGTGTACTTCAAAATGAAAAAGCTTATAAAGCCAGAGTTGTCGTATGTTTTGCGGGACACACTCGTGCCTTCTGGCTTGTCAATTGAAATTTACTAAGTGACGGAATAGGTCTCATATTTTAATGTTTTATTATAAGTCCATCCATTGTCAAGTAGATGCACACGAAGTGCAGTCTCGCATCGCATCGTAAACCTGTACGTAGGACGCGTAAAGCTTTCATTGTAGCGCCATCAATGTAGATCGAACAGATTTCTAGTCTCAATAGCTCTTAGAAAGGCGTAAAATCAGGCCAAATGGAGGTTTTATAGCTCGATGCAATGATAGTTGACACTTTGAAGATATCGATCGTAACTTACTCGTACTTGTAAGTCATGACATTAATTTCAGGGATCGATGCTACCTTCTTCAAGGTACTTGTAGTTTTTTCATGAGTCATAAAGTTATGGTGTATTCTGTAGAATGTGTTTTACATACTAAGTATCTAGAATTGTGGATTGATGGTATAGCATATAGTAAAACTAGAGGTCGTCCGCGACTTCGTCCGCGTACGGAAGAAATTCAGCCCGCTCCCCCCGAACCGAGTAAAAGAAACCGAGTTATAATGGGTTTTTTAGCGCCGTGTGTTACACTCTACTATTCACTATGATTGCGAGAAAATAAAATAATCAAAATACCAAAATAAATGCTTTGTGACTCTGACGGCTACAGATTGAAAATTATTTATTATTCTACTTATGAATGAAAACGATTTCGTTTTTGTAGGCTCGTAGGTGTAATATACAAAAATAAAAAATAAAATTACTTTAGCACCTAGAGCAAAATTTTACTTTAGCCCCTAGAGCATGATATGCAATTTTAACTCCACTCTGGTGCGCTTTAATAACGGAATTTTTGAGCAAGAGGAGTGAAAAAAAAATGTTCCTAATTAAGAAACAAGGTAGTTCTCCGAGATAAAAAGTAAGCTTGCATAAAGTTACAAGCTGTTCTTTAGCTAGGCATCTATATAGTGTAAGCTATTCAGCCGTGCAACTAGATGTCGGTAGAATTCCAAGTTTTTTCCCAAGTTGGTAAGTTACCGTCTAAAGTGATTTCTGGGTGTGTAAGCAAAGTTTACCTACTGCAGTGATGTTCACCGTGAAGTTAGTAGTGAACTTTTGCTCATTTCCTTTGCTCGTTATGAATACGTGACCTTTTATGGCAGGGAGTTTTCTGTGCCGTGTTTATTTATGAGATTCAAACACGGCGCTGAATAGCGCTAATTAAAAACAGTAATTACGTGCGTGTCTGTCAAACTTTATTCATAACTTAAGCCAAGTTTGCATAGCAACGGAACAAAGACATTTCTACTGTGTTTGCAGCCGCGCTTACTTTTCTTCTGCAAGTTTTGATATTCTGGGCACAGAATTTATCACAATTTTATCATAGAAACTACCATCATTTTTGACACATTGGCTTAATAAATGTATATGAGATTGTCGCAAGTTGCACGTGCAAAAAATATAGTTGAGTTCTTGATCACAAGTTTGAGAATCGAAGCGATTCTCAGCTTTACAAATTATATTTTACTTCTTCCTGGAACAACATAAAAAAAGGTTTTTTCAAAGCACAAGAAACATATAATGTGCAATAGTACAACGTAGGTACTTGCCTACAGAAGATTCACTCCCATATAAAACGTCTCTATACTCTGTTCGCTGAGAATGTCTAATATAATGCGCTCTCTCTTGCACAATTGTATGTAAGGGAAAAGGACGGTAAGCTATGACGGTACTATGTTCGTTATCTGCGACCAATGACATGCATTTTGACGATTTCCCTATTTAGACATTCTCAGCGAACAGAGTATAAACATGTTTAAATCACAGTGTATGCCTACAATAGGCTAGATGACTGTTTTTTTTTATTGTCCTATTTAAATGAGGCCCATAAATATAGCTGATTAATGAAACCAAAATGAAAATATGATCAAAAATAAGCAACTTATAAGCATTTTAATATCATGCTAGACAGAGAAGCGAAACAGCAAATCGTGACGTCACTTCTCTGTACGCCATATAAATTATATTCTGACAAATAAGGCGTGACGTAATTTTTTGTTTTGTGGGAAAGGGACAGAGTTGTCTCTAACAAAAACTTTAAACGCTCATATATCAGACATTATGACATTATTAACCGATATAAATATTTTTTTCAATAAACATACTATATTTACTTAAATTCTTCATCATAGCTATTGGTTTCAACGATATAAACATCAGTCATCTAGCCTTTTGTACTTTATTTGAATAGTCAGTGTGACGATATTCCACTATAGTGCTGAAGCGCGACCCAGCGGAATACGCGTGACGTCAATGAGCCAAGTGTGATATCGACACACTGACATAAGCAAATAACAAATATTTAGAATACAAATTAGTTTGCACTGAATATGGCATGACTGTAATTATACGTTTAGGTGCATTTTATAAGAGACTAGCGGCCTTACTTAAAAAAACTTTTCAACCGTTAGTCACTGCTTAAGATGCTCTGCCATCTTCTCTCTAACGTGAAGTTGCACGTGCTAGAAAAAGACAGAGAAGTTTAAGCAGTGACTAAGAGAATCGAGATTATTTTAGGTAAGGCTGTTAATCTTCTGCTCGTAAAACTATTATTATTATTTTCTGTGATCAAACAATTTAAACTTATAAAAATCGCAGACTACTATCGTGGCCTATATAGAACATTACATTTGTGAAGCTGCAATCTCGATCGGATAATCTGTATCCGCTGCGGCGATACAGTCTTTATATTCGCCGTCGAATGATATTTATTATCGAAGCGTCGCTACGCTGACGGCTGACGGTGTTGCTGTAGCGCCATGAATATTATACAGATGTCCCAGAAGTCGATGTTATGCCGAAGCGGTCATAATATTAGGTCTTTACCTATGAAATTGCCGTTTTGTATGGAATAAGTGAAAGTACTTATTTTTTTTTACTATTTTATTTCTGTTATTCAAAGTAATCACCCATGCAATCGACGCATCTTTGCCAACGAATTGGCAGTTTATTGATGCCCTTCTTGTAAAAATTAGCTGGACGGGGAGGCAACAAACTCTTCAAAGGCATTTTGTACTGCCTCTCGGGAATTGAATTTTTTACCCACTAAAAAGTTGTCTAAATTTTGGAAAAAGTAATAGTCGGTAGGTGCAAGGTCTGGTGAGTATGGCGGATGAGAGAGAGAGCTTCCAACCCCAGCTCTTGCAGCTTGGAGACTGTCTGTAGCTGCAGCGCGAGGCAGGTCACGACGCGTACGTTGCGCTGGCGATCGTTAAGTTCGTGGGGCACCCATCTATCAAGTTTTTTTTCCTTGCCTATTTGTCGCAAATGGATCAAAATTGTTTTGATGCTAACATCAAAAGCTGCTGCTAGCTCAGCTGTAGATTGAGTTTCGTCAGCTTCCACAATCGCCTTCAATTCATCATTTTTGACCAAAGTCTCCGGACGACCACGAGCTTCATTTTTCAAGTCAACATTTCCAGAACGGAACCGGGAAAACCAATAACGGATTGTGCTTTCATTTGTACAGTTCTCTCCGTAAACGTTTTTGATGTTACGTGCCGTTTATGTCGCGTTGGTGCCACGACGGAACTCATATTCCATAATTACACGAATTTTTAAAGTATCCATTATGACGAAAAATGTTCAAAATGTAATGAAAATACAACGCTAATCAATAAACAAAAGACTGAGTTTGTAAAAATAATGTCATGTTTTTAAGACAAAATTATTTTGATATCAGAATACAAAGCCATTCCAAATTTTTTTTCTATTTGAAATGACCAGTACTGAAGAACGGCAATTTCATAGGTAAAGACCTATTATAATAGAGAATAGGCCATAGGCCAAGTCATAGTTATTATAATAACACTTAAAAAAAAACAAATGACTTCAATTTCGACTACCTCGGAGACGTCTCCATTTTTCCAGTTCTTTTGATTTAAATACCAAACTACTGAACCGATTTCGATAAAATATATAAGGGACTACCTCTGAAGAAAAAAATTACATCAATATTAATTCCTATTACGCTGAGTAATCGCGAGAATATTTATACAAAAAATACATTCGGATTGAGTAAGTACCTCTTTTTTAAAGTCGAACGAAAAAAAAAAGTTTTTTTTTAAATTATTGGCATTTTGGAAAATAACGTGAAGCATGTTTGACACTTCTACTATTATATAATCTGGGCTTTTACCTAACTTTGTTTCTACAATACGATCTAGAGATATTATTAGAACAAAAACACGGTTGTTGATGATGAATGCCATATTTTTTATCAAAGGCATAACAATTTGGCAGTCAATTTACGACTGACCAGCTCGTCCGTTGCTTAACTTCAGTTAGGATAATGTTAAAGTTATAGCTAGTCCAACGTATAAATCGAAAAGTGGATGAAATATAGCGCCTCGGATTATAATACAATGTCGCGTCAGCGCTGCAGCGGCAGGCTGGCGCCGAACTATATTCATCTTTTTGCTATGAAATTGGGGAAAAGTTTTCCCGTATACCAAGAATCTCATCCAATTGTTCAAATGTTTCAATTGTTTATACGTATTACGTAAAACATTTTGAAAGTTTCAAACTGAAAAAATTGTTAAATGTGTTTAACTACCTTTAAATATTTATTATTGTCTAATTTTTTTTCTCTGAATGTACATGTGAATTACTTTTGTTTTCAAAAACTATAAGATATATTTTATCTTTAAGCATATCATATATTTCAACAACTCTCTCTCTCTCTGGGTCCGGACTCGAGAGGTTACTAAACTTAGCCATTAAAAAACCGCTATCCACATCCTGGCTCTATCATCAAATTAGTTCGGTGTTACAATCTTACTGTGTCCGGATTACATTATAGTGCAAAAGTTTCCAGTCGATATGACACTTAGGTAAGATAAGAAAACAGCAGTGCGACTACCGTTCTATACGATCGTCATATTTGACATTTAAATCGGTAAAATTCGATAAAAATCGCTAAGTACATAAACTCCTAAGTAAATGTGCTATACCGACACGTCAAATTTAGCGGCATAGAACGGTACTCGCGCTGCTGGGTAGTAATTAAATAGTATCACTTTTTTTTTACTAAACGGGTTTGTCTGCAGAACTAGAGGTGTGTACCAATTATCAGATCAATCTGTCAACAGGAAGGGTAAAAATTTAAATTACTTAGTATAACTTAACTTGTAGTATTACTTAGTTTAACCCAAAAAAACAAACAACTAAACAAAACCGTTTAAAAATTAGACATAACTTGAGAAACTACAGAGAAGGTATATTTAATTAGAAAAATAATAGACATTCATAACCCAACAAAATGTATAAGTACATTTTGGTTTTAGTATAAATTATTATTACGATAATTACTCTTAGACTAACCTATCTTCATAATAAAATACCGTGTAAACTATCTATAGGTTTGCTACCTATAGATACTTTAAACGGTCTCTTATATCAGTTAATAATTTTTTTAATTTTAGTTTATCTGGACGATAAATAAAATCACACAAAAATTTCACCCCCCTTCAACGAAATCCTGTATTTTGATTATTGTTATGTTTAACTTATTACAATGTTCCAAAAGAGTTCTCACTCAGCTTTAAATCACACGAAAATAATAAAAACAGATTCTACAAAGCCCAGCTAATTTTACAAACAGTTCCAAACGTTTAAATCTCATTTTGGCAAACAATGAAACACAGTGAATTCCGACGGTAAAAGGCCAGATCCTACCTATCTGAAAAATGCAACAATGTTCCAAGCGACAGCACATTTGCGTGAAAGTATGTCAAAACTTTTATCACTCGTAGAATCGTCTCTACCGACAATACACAACCATAACCGAAAGCGTAATTTTTATTTGTGGCAGTCACTTTTTAATTCGACTGAATAATAAAGTAAGTACTTGTGTTTCTCTGTGCATTAAAGTAGCTATGTGTCAGCTGAACTGCTCTTTTCCTCGCGCATTTCAACGATTTTGTAGGTAAATTGTAGACGGTATTTAAATTACTTACCCATTAGAAGCTTAAACGGGTAAAAAGAGTGGAACGGGGCTAGTTATAAAAAACTCCGCGCTTGCCGTACGGACTTTTCCGAGGTATGTGGACCGAGGTACAAAGTATTAACATATGCGTATTGCGTCGGTACAAACACTCGGAATGCGGCCCAGTTCCCTTTGTCTGCGAAACCAGGCATTGATTAAACAATTTAGCGGTACCCGGCCGAAAATAAAGTTTTTAATCTTTCGATATACGCGTCGGCGTTGACGTCCGCATGCGACGGATTGGGGCCAAACAAAGAGTTATTTGAGCGACTGACGCTACCAACTTGTATTTCTTTTATTTCCTACCGGTACATCACTAGCTAATTAAAAATACAGACGTCTCTTTTGCTTTGCTTCTGGCGGTGAGCAAAAGCGTACAGTTCTTTTCAATCTACAACTCTAGAGCTTATTCACGGCGCAATTTCAAAAAAATATCTATGTTAGTATTTTAATTTAGAATTTCCGAGCTAAAATGTAACTGTCACGATTGTCGTGGATATTATACGACATTGCAATTGCTTGTGGAAATATAAAACCTAAAGTTTAAATAAACACTTTGCGTTCAAAGAGCTTACAATATTTTCAGTAAAAGTGTCCACGCATAAATAATGAATCCTCACAAAGACGACAGGAATGCGTGAGTTTCCACCTCTGGCATATCTTTCGGTCTTCCACAAATTCCTTTTCCAGTTAGCGACGTGACATAGGAAATATATTCCAGCAATGGGAAACTTTGCTTCTTGGACATAGGAAGTCAATCCGACTTGCCCGCCAAATGTTCGGATAAGATCGGAACCGATATAATTCCCCATTTATTCCCCACAATTTTTAAAAGTTTCGGTTTGCTTCGGTGTCGGTCGGTTTACGTCGCGATGCGCCATCAGAAAAGCGTTTTACGAATACAACGACAGGCAATGAATCTTTGTCAAAGTTCGAGCGATAGAAAAAGTCGCTCGTCGCAGACACTCATAAAAGATAATGATTAATACCGCAGCCGACCTTGCTGGTAGCGAGTGTCGATCGCAGGGCTTTATTGTTTGCTTTGGAAGTTTATTTCGTTGGAAAGTTTTTCATTTGTATTTAAACAAAAAATCTCCTATATTATCATTATATCACAGGCCGTTCTCTGTCTATATAAATTGTTTGCCTTCAAAGTTTAAGAAGATCTGTTTTTTTCATTTTAATAAACTCGTTTTTTAGCAACAAGGCCTTTAGCGTCAAGTACTCGTATAAGCTGTTATGTTTTAAGTACAACTACTTTAAAAAAAATTGTTTTAAACTATCACGATTGTTCATTATAGTTTTATTATTATTTACGGGATATTTACCGTGACTATGTTGTGAAAATTGAAAAGAGCTCCCGATATATCGGCGCAGTTGTATGCCAATGTTCACGGGTAGACGGGAATAATCTTGAGCTCATTTCACAACATAATCACGGTAAATATCCCATAAATAATAGTAGATGGCCCTCATATACCTAGTCTATATATCTATTTTAATCAAAAGCTAGGTAAAGTGATTCTTTACAAGTTTCCCTTTTCCTAAATAAAAGGTGTCAGCAACATATGTTCTCTATGATTGGAATAGCTTCATTCAAGAACCTTATTTTATATTAGGTACAAAACAATCCGAATTACATGGAAACACATAAAACCATTTATCGGTAAATACAATTTTCCCAGAAGGGGGCATTTTCATTAACCGCGCCAGAAACTCGCAAATCGACTGGGCACTAATCCCCGTTCCACATCAAAGCTAATTCGGCCCGGCCCTAGCGAAGCTGTAAAAAGGCCCTCGATAATCGGAAACGGTCCGCAGTAAACGCCATATTTATTAGAAACGTTCGTAATTTTATAATCCAAGATGGCCGACGGACACAGGATCAATCAGAAGTGTATGACATACTTTGATTATATACCCAGCCTTGAGCTAGTTCCTCCGAGATGACATATTTCCTCGACATCAGTCAGAGAAATGTCCTGGCGTTGTTTTTTGTGGTAAGTTACAAATAAAGGCAAATTAATAACAAATTAAAATGTATTAAATCCCTGACTCTCTCGTGAGTTGTCTAAGAACAGTCTCGATCAAGTCACCTTTCAAATTCACCCGCTTGAGAACTACGAGGTTACAGACAGATATACAAGTTATACACACGTTAACGTGGGGATCGTCGGTGATTTCTATAATCATTTACGGGGTATTTATGTTGATGTTGTGAAACAAGCTTTACAACAAAACATTGGGAGCTCACAACTTAATTACGGTAAATAATCGTAGAAATGCTGAACAATAATTTTATCTATATTTTATTGGTATAATTAATTATGTGTACTCGATGTTATAGATTTAGTTTATAATAGATGCAGTTATTTGTTAGTTTGTTATTGATAATGGCGAAAATACATAATTAAAAAATTTGCTGTACGGAGCCTTATTTAATGATCCATATTTCAATTATTTTCCTTCTATCGTTTTGCTTTATTCTTTTTGACTCTGTCTACCACCCACTTTTAATATTAATAACTATAAGTTGTGGCATAAACTTGACTAAACCGGTGTAAATATACTAATAAACTATACCGCAGTACACCAGTCGAGTGGTTGGCTCTGGCAATCAAAAGCGTCCTAAAAGTTGAAAACTTCATATCCGTTCCAGCCAGAAAAATGTCGGTATGCAAAAACTCAGTGCTTGTAAAATGCAATGCGTAAAGTAGAATTCAGAGTCAAAAATGGAATTTGGATTTGACTTGGATTGTATTACCTGTTAATCAAATTAATTCTAGAGCATTCTACTTATCGAACGTTTTTACGCTTACGGTACGGGTACGGGTTACGGTACTATTAGACCATAACTCACCTAATGCTAAGTGACAACGTGATTGAAGATGGTAAACACACATAGCCTGAAATTTAAACTGGGTCTCAAGCGCCGCTGCCGCAAGATACTGTTAAGAGTAGACAAGTTGGTCACTTCTCCATGGAAACGCGGTAGTATTACTACTCCACTATGTAATTTTGTAGGTCCAAGACTAAGTATTATATCGATTAATCTCTTCATTATCTAGGATTGTAAATTATTACGAAAGTAAAAAGTTAATAAACATGAAAGTTATGAGCCAGGAAACATCTTGTATTTTAGGTCAATTTTAACGCCACATTGGACGTAAATAAATAACATAAGGAATACGAAAACTCTAAAATAATTTATCAAGCGGCATAGTTTAGTCCATAAAAATTTCAAATAACTTAAGTTGGAATAAATTAACTCAGAGTTTATTCAACCACATTACTGCAGCCAAAGGTCGACAAAAAAAAATGCGCGCTCATTTATCTTTCTTTCTCCCTTTCCCACAGTTTGTTTGATGAAGAGAGCATCCTTTTTAGCCGCGCCCACCGATGAGTTCGAGCCGTCAACTTGTCGATCCTTAAGTGCTTTGGCGGCAGATTTTTTTACTTCAGGGTGGTAGCTAACTATCCAGACTAGTAGGTACTATAAAATAGTCTACTATTCTTCTCGTCAGTATTTTATCGCCAATTGCAAGTATAGAGGGAAGTGTGGTAGAAATCTATAATTTTGTCTATAAGTTCTATAAGTTCAAAACGATTTTAATGGACCAGAATATGGAAACTCCAATTTTCATAGATTTCACCGAGGTTGTGGGACTGTATGCTAGAGTCTGCGTGCCCTGCAGAGTACAATATCATGGGCCTCTACAAATACAGAGTAAGTAAGTTCTAGAAAGGCACTTACTTACTCTTTCTATGTGAGGGAGCTTCATCTAACACTTCACTATAAATTTTATAATCAGGCCGGGCGTGGTCAAATGCAAATAAAGAATGCTGTTCCGAATAAATTAAAAAAATCTTTTCATTCTCATGGCGTGCGTCTTGTTATTTAATTTTTATGTGTACACATATAAAAGCCCACTATCATCCTTATCGGCCCACCATCATCCTTATATTGTGGATTTTCCTTGGATACGTACCAAACGTTTTGACTCCACGTTTCTAATTCGTACAGCCAAGGAGTGGAACAAGCTGCCGGCTTCCTTGTTTCCTGAGAGATATAATCTAGACCTCTCTACCTATTTACTCTGACCTTGAGGTCAGAGTAAATAGGTATCTTCTAAGTCTGCGTGCTTCATCCTCGACCACATTGTCGCTTACCAACAGGCGAGTTGGTGGTCAAACGCACACTTATAAGTGTTAAAAAAAATTTAAAAAAAATACCTTGAGTTTCAATCCAGTTCAGTATTTTGTTTCCATTTATTTAGTAAGAAATCGATTGTTATCTGTTTTGTGTATATTAAATAAATAAATACATTATATCGCACCGTGGCAAACACCTTTTCAAGGTTGATAAAACAATCGACATAATGCACAAAAGTCTAATTTACTTTATCATGGCAAAACTAAAAAAACCTCTACAAAAGTCAACAACAATAGTTTGTAGTGGTAGCACTCAATTCTAGAGTCCGCCTGGGGAAGTACCACACCTTTGCCAGTAAACAATATGGGCATGGGGCACTGGGCATACTTAAAAAGATTTGATATATTAAATCTCAGTGTGACGAGCACAGTGCAGTATGGCGCAGGACTTTTTTCGCTTATTCACAATTCTAGCAAAGCTACTGTTATGTGCAGGCGTGAAGCTTACCACCACGCGAACCCTGGACCATAAAGAAGACTTTAAAACTGCACTTTATTAGTCCAACCGACTTTTACTGCTTTTACCCAAAACCGGCCCGCCACATAAATCTGTATTTTTAAATTCGGTCATCAAACTTTCCAATAACCCCGCGAGTAAACCCCGCACGAGAAGCCTGTTGAGTAGGTACAAACTGTAAACAGCAACCACTCGTAAACTAGAAGGCGAATTTCAAGTCATTCAAAAATATACACGTAACGTCAAGACGGAAATAGAACTGACTTACTAAACTCCTGTTCGTATAAGTCTAATAGGCGTATTTTTGTTAATGATCAAACTTTGTTTCATACTCCCTAAAAAGCTCTTTATAAATAATTAAAATCAACATTTTGTTGGTAATTACATTTATTATTTATAATTCCTAATTATACAATATCAATATTCAGTAGAGTAAAACAAAATAATAATAACTAATAATAATTATCATTATTAATTGTTAAATATTAGTCAAAAACGTATAATTTATATCTCTGACTAATAATTTGACATTACCTATCGATAAATTCACCAAACAACATAAAATTGCAATTTTTTAACAAGACTCTCTGCGAGCCCTTCGATTACATGAAAATAAAATAACGGAGCAATATTAACTCTACTCTGTTTCGCTTGCATTTGCCGCTTGTGAAAATTTTTACCACAATTTCCCGGGATAACTATCGGTTTGTTGTGATAAAGCTTTTGAAATGAGGGTATAATCGTGGTAAGCGCAGTAGTAAGTAATTTGAGTGAGTTAAGGATAAGGATAGTGACCTAAAACGACTTAAAACTAGACATTTTAATGATAATAATTATTATTATTATAATCTTTCCTTAGCACTTTTTTTGGTTTTGCTTTACTTTGCCAAGACAAGAAAACATTCTGAGTTCTGAGAATAAGTTGCGAAGACGTTCGCCTTGTGGTAAGCAACACGCCTGCCCATAACAGTAGCAGTGCTAAAATTGTGAACTTGCGAACACAATCCTGCGCCGCACTGTACTGCGCTCGTCACCCTGAGATCATACCCAGTAATTTATCTGGTAACATTGTCCTTCAAACCGAAACACAGTAATGTAAGGTATGTTCACAGTTTTTAAACGTTAATAGCTATTTCTTTTGTAATTTTATGACTTGCACAGCAAAGATTTGCATTTTCAGGTTTTTAGTAAAAGTTATACAAATATGTTTTCTACCCAAATAATTGTAAACTGGTCATTGTTTATGGTAATAAAATAAAAAGCTGCGTTGTATGTTGTAACAACGCTGAAATTACTGCTGTTCTTAAAAAAAACTGACTGAAACAGCCAATTACGAAATATTCAGTTTATACGAGTACATAAAAATACAAGTGCGTTAGTCTCACAAAAACTCGAGAATGGCTCGACCAATAGTTTTTTGTTCACCTCTATACTGGATGTTTATGTGGTACAACGTTCACCGGGACATCTTGTTTGGTATACATTCGTATTATTTGGCTACTTCAGTAAGATTTTTAGGAACAGCAGTACATTTTTAACCGACTTCAAAGAAGGAGGAGGTTCTATATTCGACTGCATGTATTTTTTTCAATTTCTCCGTCAAATATGGACAGACAATTTTTTTTTAATGTGAATAATCTCGAGGTGGAACATGGGAATGTTAATTTTAAAGCCGGTTTTTTTTTTTTTTTTTAAGTTTCTTGATCGAAAATGGCTCGACATATTTGTTTTTTTGGTTTATTCGCCTCAATACTGGGATGGTTTAGAAAAAAAATTGGTCGTACGTTCATCTAGTTTGATATGAATATTTCGTAATTGGCTGCTTCAGGTAGTTTTTTTTAAGAACAGCAGGAATTTCAGTGTTGTTATAACATACAACGCAACTTTTTATTTTATTACGATAAACTTTGACCAGTTTACAATTATTTGAGTAGAAAACATATTTGTATAACTTTTACTAAAAACCTGAAAATGCAAATCTTTGTTGTGCAAGTCATAAAATTACAAAAGAAATAGCTATTAACGTTTAAAAACTGTTGTAAGGAGTCGTAAATCTGTAGACGCGTATCGTAAGGACCAATAAAAGTCAACACCGAGGCTCATCTATCACTACCACATTATAAACGGGCTTACAGCAACAAAACAACTTTTATACAGTTCAGCCAACTCAGAAGCTTTTAAGCTTGAATAGAAATTTATAACACACAAAGCAACATCAAGTTATTTCTTATGAAATTCGAATAAAGTTATTTGTCAGTGTTAATACTAAAGGGGTCTGCCCACTATACCATACCATACCATGACCTTGCTATGAAGTATAAAGGTTTCTACCCACTATGCCGTACCGCACCATGACCGTGCTAGGACAAAGTACGTACGGCACCGAAAGCAATACGATACGCTCTACTATGCCCACTGAAACGGACCGACGGATTCTCGTCGACAACTTGTTGACGCTCGTTGCATGGTACGCACCGGTGTTGGTCGGTGACGGAACGATCTAGTGGGAATAGTGTCATACTTTTCAATACAAATAATGTTTTTGCCTAACAAGTTCCTTGCACGGTCATGGTGTTTTACGGCATAATGGGCAGAAACCTTAAAGCTGGCAACGTTATCAAACTTCTAATATTATAAAAGCGAAATTTTGTCGGTATGTTTGTATGTGGGGGTGACTGTGTATGTATGTTGGTTACCTTTACGCCAAAACGGCTAAACAGATTTGGATGAAACTCACTGAACCTAGATAGTTTATTTCCCGGAATAACATATATCTAGGCTATTTTTTATTGTCATGGTCATCGTTTTTCATCGTCATACGGGTAAAATCGCGGGGTGAAGCTAACAGTATAGTATAAAATGATGGTACCTACATACCTACTAATAAATGTTCACTTCTTTAAACCGACTTGCCTCATTTAACGAACATTTTATAATAATGGTCAAATACCGAACGAAGAATTATTCATAAAATCGATATCTGAGTGTTTAAACATTTTCTCAATAATAAACGACATTAAGATGAATCTTTTTTGTAGCCTTGAATGCCTAGCGTTGACTTTTGTGACTCTAGCACTGAAAGGCGATAGCGACAAGCGAGACTATACTGGTTTCTATTTTTAATTATACATAGAGTACAAATATATATATGTTTTTAAATATAAATGTTATCTAAACATATAGGCCAGCTTTTAAGCTTATAAGTACCAATAATATACCAATATTAGAAAGGGCAGTTGACACAGTCGTACAATAGAATCCAAAATTAAACTCTAACAACGAGTAACAAAAGGTCTCTTTCAGTAAGAAATATGAAACCTATACCAAGTGTGATACGAGTACCCGATTCTATATGTTTTATCGCACTTGTGAGAGTGCCCGCTCTCTGCCCTCATGAATATAATAACAATAATGAATTAAACAAGTTACGACTGTACACGGCCCAGTTAAACTCTTCAAGCTTTCATTTTAGGAGTCGTAAAGTTAAAGTGGTGAAGCGTAAAAAAGATTGGGTAGGGTCAAATTTAGTAAGGGCTCCGAAATTTTGAATTTTATACGAAATGTTACAGTGATTGTAATTTTAGCAAGAAACTTTTATAACACGTGGGGGAGAGCAGGTAGCATTCGTACAGCGGGAGGATTCGTACACTAGTCATATCTATAATACTAAACACGTCGAAGGGTTCGTATTTGTGTCCGTCGAGTCCTACCCATACGTACAGGCAAACCATGAAGTGGCGGGGCAGTGCGGCTGCTGGCTTCGCTGGAACAAACCGTAATGTATTTTCGCTCTATGTAAGTATTTTTTGGGTTCATAAAATGAGTTTAATAAATAAATATAGCTATACCATTGTTTAAGCTAGATGTATAGGTACTATAGTAGCATTATTACTATTTTGAAATAGCTATTAGTTTTAATTTTATGAGACTTGAAGTAAAAACTGTACGAATCCTACCTGCTCTCCCCTATAAGTTCACGTTTGACCAACTATTCGCCTGTTGGTGCGCAATGATGTTGTCGAAGATGAAACATGCATAAGAAAATCCCTCACCCTGACCTTGAAAATATCTAGATTATATCTCTCAGGAAAAAAGGAAGCTGGCAGCTTTTTCCATTCCTTCTACATAATGACATATGTATGGATTAGAAACGTAGAGTCAAACTTTTGTAAATGACATTTTGATAGATGTAAAAACTATTGCCTGTCCCTTTTTCACTCGTTGAGATGGAAAGTGACGCAGATAATCGCGCTATCAATTTTTTTCAAAACAGGTATAAGTAGTCGTTATCACAGAAAAGCGAAGGCCCTTTTACTTTTCTCTTCAGTTCTCGTAACACTATAGAAGTACTTAGGTACTCCTTGTCAACATTTAACTATCAAGAAAAAAACTATATAAACTTTGCTGTTATCAAGAAAGAAAGAATGAAACATAATTTATTTTGTAACTAAGTCAGGAGGTGGAAAGACGAACTCGATGCCCATAAAAAGGAGTGGCCCACCATAGCACTAAATAGAGAAAAATGGAAAGAGGGAAGAGAGGCCTTTGCCCAGCAATGGGACAAAATAGGCTAGTATAAAAAGTCAGTAAGGTAATACTAACCAGTAGGTGGTGGTGGGTATACTATCTTATTATGGACTAAGTCTGAAAATAAATTATTTGAATTTGATTTTGTATTTGAATATATCTATAACTAAGTTAAGTGAAAGTTCGAATGAATAAGCTCGACTCGAGCTTATTCATAACCGAAATAATAAATTTGAAACAATAAATAACCGAAACCGACCAAATGTCAGCATATTTTAACTACTCAGACCGTACGAAATTGAAATAATAATCAATTTGGTAAATATTAACGATTTTGTCAAATTGAATAGTATAGTTAATCGATTGAAAAGTTCTGTAAAATACTTGCACTGCAGTCTTTTAAATATAGGTATGTTTTAAGACAGGAACTTAAGTTAAAAAGCCTAATCTTTCCTTTCAAGGTTCCGTGTTCACACATTTTTGTAGACAATCTAGAAAAATACAATCTAATTTAATTAGCTATCTGGATTCAACCCACTAAGTAATTCAACTTGTATTAACTAATAATAAATGTAATAAAGCTAAACCTATTCTTGTTTTGCTACTCTTGTCTCCTCGAAACACTTAGCCAAAGATTAGTCTAAGTCTAGATGCAAAATGTATGTTAGCTCTAGCTTAATTCTGCAGTTCCAGTAGTGCTAAATTGATGTTAGACCCATTTGTTAAGCTTTAATAGTGTTAAGCTATTATTTTTTTCCAGTTCGTTGCTAAACCCTGTTTCTTTTTAAACGAGGATTTTTATCAAATAATCAATATATATTACTGAGTCTGTTTTACAAGTAAATTATCAATATATATTACTGAGTCTGTTTTTAAATACTGTGTTTTTCTTTAAAGTTAATGCTTTAAAGCTTATTAAAGTATTTATTGTATAGCTATTTCAGATAATTCGGGCTGACTACTCAGTCTACACCTAAGAGTAGGGCCTTCGCTTTTCTGTGGTTTACATGAACTCGCTCAATGCGTTACAACCTCGACGTAAACTTGTCAATTTAAGTATAATTATCATCAGCCCGGAGACGTCCACTGCTGAATAATGTCACGGTAATGTGACGGTCCACTACCTACACTGCGTCTTCCGGTTCGTGGTCAACACTCAAGAACCTTCCTTCCCTTGTATGTCTCAGCAAGAAGACGTCCACTGCTGATTGGAAGCCCCCCCCCCCCCTCTAATTAGGGGGAGGTGTAATTGAGAGATTCCCCACGCTTGGCAGGCATATAAGTGAAGTTGATAAAAACTAGGCAGTCTGTTTAAAAAATATAGAAATAAATAAACGTTGCTATTATATTCGCACATAATAACTATTCTACGGCTTCTAATTTTTGGTGAAATAAAACATGAAAAACAATAGATCACTTTGGTGCTAATGAGAACCATAAATCACGTCCGAGTCGCCGTGACAGACACCCAGAAATACCAACTGTTATTAATAACAACAACACAGTACCCAGAGCTAGAACGTTATTACTGCTAGCGGTCGACCGCTGACTTGCTAAATTGTGATCAGCATTTTGATTGCGAATGCTGTCGAATTACAATCGCTTAAGATTGATAATTAAGTATTCATTAACATTGCCCAGCGGTTGGACAAAGGCTGAAAATGAAATAATAAATAATAATAATAATTAACATTGACAGATTGTATAATATTTTATATGAAGTGGTTCCACACTTCGGGTTTTTCCATGTTTTTTAAAGCTTAAACAGCTCGTATGAAGGTACGAGTCCTGCCAGAGGTCTTAATTTTTCTTACTGTTTAAGCTTTAAAAATATTGACAGATTGATCCGCCAATCAGCACCAGGCCAACGTAGATATATAGATAGATAGATAGATAGATAGATAGATAGATAGATAGATAGATAGATAGATAGATAGATATATAGATAGATAGATAGATAGATAGATAGATAGATAGATAGATAGATAGATAGATAGATAGATAGATAGATAGATAGATAGATAGATAGATAGATAGATAGATAGATAGATAGATAGATAGATAGATAGATAGATAGATAGATAGATAAATAAATAGATATATAGATAGATTAACTCTATAATGCTTTTTCTAGCTTAGTGAAGTATCGACCCTAACCTATTAACCCATATTAACCTATTAACCCTAACCTAAAGGTTAGGGTTAATTGTTCTTCTTTAAAGATATGGATTGATCAAACAAACATTAAGGCTAACCAGTCAGTCTACACAACAAGCAGACCAAATATTCGACTCTAAATTGCTAAAACTTTATAACTATTTTTAGCAGCTCGGCTCATCGGATAATGGCTACTCACAATATAGGATTACCTTAATCTTTTTGTAGTTTAGTGCGAAATTAATTGAATAGTAGAATTACCGGCAGCGGTCGAGCTTTTCTGCGGATCTAATTAATAAAATTAGTAATTAGTGTTGTTCAGTAGTCGTGGAGAGGGGATAACACGTTATTCATTATTCAATGGAAATTAAATAAATCGAATACAATTTGTAGTACACGCCTGAAATTAACATGCAAATATGAACCGTATGTTATGTACATTGTACAATTGAGCCAATATGTACCACAAAAACGGTTATTTCTAAAGCAACTACAGTATTGTTATAATCAATATTTTCCTATCGATCTCTTTAGAAGAATGGTAATAGTTTTCTTGTGAATAATTACTGTTTGTCGGGAGTTTTGGCGGGAACGCAAAAAAACATGTCGCCGCAGTGTATTATTTTCCAAAACGTTTGTTTTTCGCGTATTATAGTGTTTAAAATTGGTGGTGTTTTATTTAAGTGCCTAATTACAAGCACGAGTGTGGCCCAGTGATATAAAGTGGCGAATCATGTCTTTTTGGTTGTTTCATCAAAACTCTGTAAAATAAAAAAACATGCATATCAGATAATTATTGTTCAAAATAATTATACATGAATCGTGTAGTTTATGACTTTGTAGCATTTTACGAACCGTACAATATTATTATGTACTTATTGGCCTAATGGTAAATTAAGTTAATTAAAATTATTATATCCATCATACTCAATCATACCCAATAGTAATAATAAAATTTACTCTGTTGTATCTCATAGTTTTTGTTATCTAATAAAATAACGGTAGGTAAACAATTACGCTAACACCCTGTACAGATATTTAAACACTACTAGACCCGTTAATTTTTCCGGGTTAAAAATAATCATATGTTTCAATCCAGAACATAAGCTAACTCCATTCTAAATGTCATAGTGACTTGATCTCCGTTACTGAAGTATACAACGTGGCTGGCGAGCGAAAGACGTGCGCGCGGCGCATCGCTCACAACTTTAGAATGGCGTAAACGAATACGTCGCGCTCCCAAAAAGTGCGGCCTGAGGTAGCGTAAAATACCTAAAGTTCCTGGTAAGCCTCGCCTTAAAGTCGCCTCAACTTTACTAGAAAATGACTTGGACTTGACTGTGACTAGTTTTGTGTTACTGGCTGTGATTTCATTACTTTTTTGACTGGATACTATAAACACTTGAAAAACTCATATAACTAAGTACTTACTTGTCGCTTGTAGATTGCACAAAGTTCGATGCCAAAACAGAAGAAGAAAAGCCCAGCAATCTATCTTAATATGGTATTAAGATGCATTAATTAAATTTTTTTTATTTTTATTAATTAATGCATTACAACTCGTTGATATCATATTTGTGGAACAGTTAATCTCAGTGATTCTTAATGTAAATAGCAGTAAGGGGCGGTTCACACGCGCGTGTAATTGCTTTAAAAATAAACGCGGAGATGACTCACAAACGCGGTATTTGGAGAATAAACGTTCAACGATTGTTGTCTTAACGCTTACAGTAAATGTGCTATTAAAGTTTATTTTTGAAAGCTTGAAAGTATTCGTAGTTAAGTGGGTGAGTATTTCTGTTAACTGTATGACCTGTATGTGTTTATATTAAGTGTTGTTGCTTGCCAAGTTCAGGATCCGTAAAAAAAATACTAATTATAAGTAAGT
Organism: Erannis defoliaria; assembly: GCA_905404285.2. Lineage (NCBI taxonomy): Eukaryota > Metazoa > Arthropoda > Insecta > Lepidoptera > Geometridae > Erannis > Erannis defoliaria. Next base: position 17,759,313 of record FR990070.1, read on the forward strand.
ACGTAGTAATCTTTGCATTGTTATCCAAAAATGTACTAAAATAGTATATAAGTATTCTATCAGCTATCTGGTTTTCATAGTACAAAGGTTTGCCTTGTTTTGGGGCTAGATTACGCTGTGTGACATGTCCACATTTTATTTATTTATTTTTTATTGTAAAAATACACCTGGGAATTAGGACCTGGGTATGTCCTTAAACTGCAACCAGAACCACCGGAAAACGAGCAGCAGCGTCGCTTGGTTAACGGTGGTGAACATTCTGTGATCCCCAAGCCGCCTGTTAAGCGTGAGGATTATGTCCAGCAATGGATGCCTTCTGATGATGGATTATAATTTCCGGAGAACACAGATTCACAAAATTCTCCTGCCAAAACTCTCTTTGTGCGTACAAATAACCATGGAATTTTACAGATAATACGTCAATTTAATACAGGATCTAAGTATGTAGATACTGCGTATTTATTACACCCATTTAACTAGCTAATAAAGCCCGGTGTACAGTTGAAATGTGTCTAATATTAACCGCGATACATTACTGCAGTGCCCGTGGCATCTCATTCGCGTCGTGCAGCTAACCCCTTAATTGCTTTATAAATAAACTAACGGTTACTGCCGGCATTGGACGTACGAGTAACTTTAGCTTGGCAAAAAAGAGAACTTAGTAGGGCCTTAGCCTCTATCGCATATATTTCTAAATACTAGCAACACTGTAGACTTTAGAGGAAGATGATTGGATTAATTTCACCCATTGACGTGTTATCCACAGTGTTGTCAGGAGAGAAAAAAGTTTCCGTTTTAAGACTTTATTGTCAAGCTATATACGCTTGTATGCCAAGCTATAACTACGTTACATTTTAGGGTTCCAAAGGGTTCCTAGCGGGAACCCATTGTTAATCCTACGCCGTCTATCTATCAGTCTAACCAACCTTTTAAGTATGACCTGTATGAATATCTTCTAACTAAAAGTACAAACAAAAACTGTAATAAATTCATGTTTCTTGTGTTGTCCCACTTTTAATTTATTACCTATTTGTCAGGAAACCCGCAATAGTAAAGCATATTCTGTGAAATAGTCATTCATACTATTATTATACTACACGAGATATAATTACAGGTCGAATAGGCCGAACACACTGTAGGTTTAGTAATAGAGCCCCGCCCGGGGCATCCTTATGGTACGGATTCCTAAAATGGAGATAACCATAATCATTATTTCAAATGTTTGTTTTCATCATACAGAATTAATTAATATGAATTTCAGCCAGTCTTATTTGATCCACAATTCATTAACAAAGTGAAGCAAATGTCTCTAAGGCTTAGGCGCGTAGCTATCAGCGCGTGCGGTGGTCAGCGCTGACGGGTCAGCGCCGTACGCGTCGCGCGTCGGCGCCGCGTAGCTGTTGGCGCTGAACGCCACACGCGCGCCCCTGCCTTCAATGAGCGTTCCAGTGTCAAGCCGAGTGGGCGCCGTCAGCGTGTACAGTCATGTCGATCAGTCGCGTCTGTACTCCGCAGTGATCAGCACGATACTGAAACGTCTCGCGCTGAAGCTCAGCGCAGACAAACTACGTTCTGAACCTCAGAGCGCTGACAAATTACGCGCTGAGCTGTCACGCCGATGGTCAGCGTGACTCTAAAACTAGCCTAAGGGAATACGATTAAAATATGAGCCAAATTAGTAAATATTGAGGTCTCAAAGTCTCAAATCACGACGAAATACTAGTTGATTTTAGGCCTAAACCTCATAACTCCCACATTAACGCAGCCGAATAATACCTACTGTTAGCTGTACTGTACTGTACCTACTGCACTATGACGGTAGAAATATTTTATAAATTAGCTATACAGCGAAGCACTGCTTAATGAGAGCAATGAAAACGGTAAAACAACATCCGGTTTTTAATCTTCCTACTTACAATGTTAGCTGCATCCTGCACAGAGCAGAGAAAACGGGAATGAATGAAGATATTTTCCTTATTAATTAACTGTGGGGGATGTTTTCGATGTCAGTTTTGACGTTGGATCAAGGAACAAGGATAGTAATATACGAACGAAATGAGTGACTGAGAAGGGTGAGATTATGTTATATTTTAAATAGACAAAGCATTTAAACGTCTTTTTACTGTTGTTATTACCCAAAATAAACGTTATGGGACAACACATAAAGGGATAATAAACGTAAATAGGCAATAAAGCTTACCGCATACAACCATTCACAGTAGAGAATAGCACATTTCTATTTGTCACTATAATTTACTAACTATGATTATTACTCTGTACGTCTTATCGAATAGAAAGTCTTTACAGAAAGATAATGCATCAAATTTGTGGGTGCGAATAAACCCAAAATTTGATGCGTTATCTTATCTCATCAACAACCAGAATACGTCCACTGCTGAACAAAAGCCTCCCCCTTAATAGGGAGGGGTTGCCATAATCCCCACGCTTGGCAGGCGGCTTGGGGATCGCAGAATGCTTACCACCGTTAACTAAGAGGACGCTCAGCCCATCCTCTGGCGGTTCTGCGGGTGCAGTTTTAGAACATACCCAGGTCAAATTATCTTATCTAGTTCCATTGAAAAGTTCCATGGCGGAAGAAACGCGATTGTACTTACTCACATGTACAAACACTAGTCTATGTATGAGCGAGGCAGTCCCGGCATTTAGCATCCCTCAAAATACAAGAGCTAGTATTCTTGTACAAACAACAAAATTCGATCAGCACTCCTAATCACTAACGGCCTTACCTAAAAAAACTTTTCAACCGTTAGTCACTGCTTAAGATGCTCTGCCATCTTCTCTCTGACGTGAAGTTGCACGTGCTAGAAAAGGACAGAGAAGTTTAAGCAGTGACTAAGAGAAACGAGATTATTTAGGTAAGGCCGTAACAAAGTTGCAATGAATATTCTTCAATTGTTTATCCAATTTGCTGAAGTGTTCGTAGATTAAAATAAATTCTCTGTTTTATTAGAATAATTATTTTTTAGGTCGCGGCAGTAAACCCACTAGAATAGTAACACAATATAACTAGCACAGAATGCTATGTTACGTTTGCCGCACCATAAGGGAATGGGAACCCTCCCATAAAAAATGTACCCATAATTTCAATTTTCAACTTGCTTTCTGAAAAAATGTTTACTCAATGCGGTCAATTTCCTCGCAGCGACTACATGTTATACATTCCTCTCAATATAACTCGCTTAAACACACATAAAGTGGTTTATTTCGTTTTACACGTAACGCGAAGCGGCTACATAAACTCCAATGTATGGAAAAGCTACTAAAAATTATCTCATACGTAAAACTGGTTACTTTACTGCACGCGTAAATATTTAAACTTTGTTTAACTCTGAAAACCGAATTGTAATTTGCAGTAAAAAGTTTAAATTCGTAAACGTGATTCAGCCTTTGAAACGGTCTACATTTTGTTGGAAATATCTAAAAAGTTCATTAACATTTGAGCCGTCGGAGCGTTGGCAACTTTACACATTTATAACGAAGTCTTTGAGGACGTTGTACCGTTGAAAAATGGCAGCTTACGATAAAAGTAAAACCGGTTACAGAACTCTATTCGTATTTAATTGACTATTTTGAGCTTCTATTATTATCATAGCCAATTAGATTAGGATCTCTCTATTATTGCAGGTAAGGTATTTGTTTATTTAATTTATATCATCAACAACCAGAAGACGTCTACTGCTGGACGAAGGCCTCCCCATTAATAGGAGGCTTGCCATAATCCCCACGCTTGACAGGCGGCTTGGGGATCGCAGAATGCTCACCACCGTTAACCGAGAGGAAACTGCTGCCCATCCTCCGGTATTTCTTGATGCAATTTTAGGACGTCCTAGGTCCAATAAGATAGTCTATATTATAATAAAATATTTATAGCGTATCCCGTCCCGTAAGTAAAGGAAACCTAGCTATTCACGGTTTCTGGAAGACAACCACTTTTAGCAATAAGGCCAACACTTATGTCTCTGGTTCATAAGTTTCTCATTGTATCTTGTTATATTTAATTTCTGGTATACACAATACAAAGTTTCTATTCTATCGATCTCTCCCAGTGTAAAGTGTGAAGGGGCAGCAGCGATAAATTGTAGTGAAAAACTTTGCATCTTTGTTCGCTACGTCAATGAATACTATATGAGGAAACAGTGCACCTTTACAGCCAAGCTCGCGCTTTAATGAAGCCACAGCAGCTATAGGTAGCCTACTACACGCTTCCGAGCGCTTCGATAGCTCGCTTGTACGATGTAGGTAGGGGGTTGTGTTTTAGATTCTGCTTCCATTAGCGTTTGACTAGACACTTTTACCGAAACAAGTTCCCGGTTTTTAGATGTTTCCACCAAGTCAATTTCTGACAAGGTGAAATCAATTTAAAAGAGTATAAGTGGACTTATGTATGTGTCGGACAGAGGTTGGAAATATGTATATTTTTATGTGTAAAGAGATGAAAAAAAAAATTGTTGCCAGTTCATTAAATAAAAAAAATTATATCTTTTGTCATGGCTTTATGAAAGGCATGTGACATTGTGGCCTAGTTCACAGAAGGAGGTATGGGAATTTTGTATCACTAGGCCCCATGCCTATGGGAAATGTCCTAAGCTTTTAAGTAAAAAAGAGGAGATAGATTGTATTTCTAATTGAGGCCAACAGCATCAGTCATTCAAAAAAATCAAAATAAAAAAATAAAAAAAAAGTATTTCTAATTCGTACGTAGAATTCACGCAGGCAGCAACGTTGTTTCTCTCATAATGTTTTCTTAAATTTTTTGTAGCGCTCGTGGCGTAGCTTGTCTAGGTGATTCTAAACGATCACCGATGTTAAGCAATGGACGGTCCGGTCAGTCTTCGGATGGGTGACCGTGGGTGGCATTTATTTCTGAGCGCTACCGTGGGTCGGATAACACGTTAAATTGTTGGTCCCGTTTGTTTGTTCTAGTTTCTATGACAACAACCGTCAGCCATGTCAGAGGCCTTCGGGCGGCACATTAACTCTGACACTAGGGCTTACGAACATACTTACTTATAATATTTTCACATATTTGTGCGTAAATGATAACCAAAAATTGCAAACTCTAATCGATGTGAGCGTTGGACGTTCTCTAGTAGGTAAAACCAACATGACCGATTCTCACTTAGCTATAACTTGGATACAGCAAATATCCAAAGATTTAATACTTACTAAAAAATAGCACTAAATTGACGCTGAAAAATTACCACAACGATATTAAAAATACAAAATGTTAATGTTTTAATCTAGGTATCACGATGGTTCATTGTAGTTCTATGGTTATCACGGCCCGACTAAATCTGACGATAAAGGAAAACAGAGTTTCAGTCTGTCTTTGGTGCATGCAACTGCGCCGAAATATTGGGAGCTCGTTTCACAACGTAATCGCGGTAAATAGGTACGCGTAAATCATCACACCATATAAATTATGAAATAATGTATTTATAACTGTAACATATTATATTAATAATTGCCCTTTTTTACTAGTGCTCTAGTAATGGAAAGGAAATTAAAATCTATACTCAGGAAAATTTGATATTCACTATAAATTAATAAAATATTGGATAAACTCGTGCCCTGCTCGACGTCCTCGGTCGGAGCCCCTCGGCATGTAATATTTATCGTGACGGGCAAACACTGCACCAAGGAGTATTGAAAAGAATGACATTCCGCTGCTGAGTATAAAATCTTCAGAGAGTAATTTCAGCCCTTTCACACACAAAGCGAAGCAAGTAAATATTAATCGGTAGTAACGTTGCAATACTAGCGTGAATTGATCAATGGAATTGAATGGAATTGGAATTTACCTGGGTATGTCCTAAAACTACATCCAGAACCACCGGAGGACCGGCAACAGCGTCCTCTCAGTTAACGGTGGTAACCATTCTGTGATCCCCAAGCCGCCTGCCAAGCGTAGGGATTATGGCAACATCTCCCTTTAAGGGAGAGGCCTTCGTCCACCAATTCTGTTTTTTCTTTTTTTCGTATTTTTTAAATGTTTGTTATGCCATTTAAGCGTACTAAATGATTTATTACAATATTCATGTCTAAAACTTGCGACTTTTAGTTTGCAGTGAACACAAATTCTACTAGCTGTACTCGTACAATGTGCAGCACAGCGACTTCGTTTGTGTGCAGTGTATGCCTTCTTATCATATGCATTTTCTAGTCTCTCTTACACGAACTTGTCAGTAAGTTCCTGTTCCTCTCGGATTTATACGCCTGTAAGTTGAAGTACAAGTGCCTACAATATAAAAGGGGTTCTAGGGGTTAAAGGGGGAGGCCTTCGTGCAGCAGTGGACGTCTCCGGGCTGATGATGATGAATGCAAACAACTGCATCCATATTCAATCACTGTAGTATACTATTGTATATACTGCTACTGTTGTATTTATTATACTTTAAGAATAAGAAAATATTTAAAGCCTAAAATATAAGGAAAACAAGAGTGTAACATTAGTACTACACACTTACTTCCTTCACATTGCTTTGCACCTAGTTGTATAAAATAAGGTGTGATGATCTCAAATCTAAAGATATATCTCTGTAAACTTCATATTCTATGATTCAACTATTGAATGGCGTCAATAGAGCTCTTGCAACCGCCTCTATGTGCACGACTGACTTATATGGAATTTTCATGAAATTCATTTCTAACAAATGCTATATTACACTACCTACTATATACTGTACCTATAGATATTTCTTAGTGATTTAACTTCGTTCTCTCAGTAAGTAAAAGAATGCCAATCAAAATACCTAAGAGACCAAGGTATTTTATAGTTTGTACCTATTTTGCTAACAGTCTTGGGATTTTTAGGCCCTGCAAAAATTGTTTCGGTCGGTAGATTTCCTTTGGTGCCGTTTTGTTTCGAATTGTGTTTTTCGGTTGTTTCGTTTTGCGCTTTGCGCTTTTCCGACTTTCTTGAATTCTATATTATAAAAAACTTCTGCAGTTATTTCAATTGTGGATAATACTTGACTTTACTTATAATACTTGAATACATAGAAGCTGGTTGAAGCTTCGAAGTGCAGGTAATTCAGTACAATTGCTAACACTCGAGTTGCACAAATTTTCAGATGGAAAATTTACTAGAATTCTAGAATTTTACAAGTAGAAGAACGAATTATTGTAGCGTAGAATTAATTTCCATTTATGGGCTGTATCACTCAATTGCTAGTGTCCAATGTTAGCATCGTTAGCATTGTTTAACTAATCTCGAGCTTGTAATTATTGGTAGAAATTGTTGGTAATCAAATTTACCATAGTACATACGAAAGTGCAGTTGGATATTGGGAGAGCCTCCCTGTAATTGTATTCATGTTATTTGCGGCAAGTCACTTTAACACTGCCTCAATACTTTATAAAATATAAATCATAGCGCCTTTAACGCACCTAAATAATAAAAAATAAACTTTCTAAATTTTAAAACTATACTATTGTTTAGTAGTACGAGTAAATTCTAAGTTTCTTAGGGTTTTGTACTCAAATGATTTTCAATGAAACGTCATTATTAATCCTTAGTATAGAGTAAACTCACAAACGTTCTGATTTTCTAGTTTCAACTCGTATTTCGTAGTTCAACGTACCCATTTTTTGTACTCTATTTCGGTTAGGGTGTAGTGTAGAGCAAAAACTTCAAACAGCAACACTGGGGAACGTATAAACACAACACGGTCAGTCTGTTTGTTTATGCTGGGAGGAAGCGCCCATCAGGGTGCCACGCTACGTCCCTGCCGAGGACATGCATAGAAATGCTGAGGTTGAGTGTACTTTTTTCACTTTTATACTGGGCTACAAAAGTGCAGTAATAGAGTGCACGACTGAAAATACAGTCTGTGGTGTACCATCTTTTTTTGGTCGACGGGCTAGCTATTTGACCACAGCTTACCTGATGTTAAGTGACGGTAAGGTCAAAGATGGTAAACACACTTATCCTGTGTTTTTTTATACCATCAAATGACGAGACGAGCAAGACGTTCGCTTAGTGGAAAGCGTCACGCCTGCCACTAATGGTATCAGTACCAGAATTGTGGACTTGCGAACACAATCCTGCGCCACACTGCACTGCGCTCGTCACCTGAGATATTAGATGTTAAATCTCTTCATACCCAGTTATTTCTCTGGTAACATTGCCCTTCAAACCGGAAAACGGTAATGCTTGCACACTACTGCTTGGCGGTTGAATTACTGGCAAAGGTGTGTGTGTTAAATTGATATCTATTTAATTGATAATGGCATCTATTTTAATTGATTAACAGGCTTTGATTATATAGAGAGATAGAGCTAGATCCTCCAAGTTAACAGGTAAAAACAGCAGTGTTAAAAGCAATACAAGTAGATTAGTAATTTTTTTACTTGATCTTCTCTTAATGGTCAGGTTTTATATAAGTCAAAAAAAATATCCCTCAGGCCTTGAGGTTTAAGCCCAGGTTGTATACTGATTTATAAGCTGCTAATGAAGATTTATTTCTTAAATAAACAAATTTCTTGTCAAAACCATAAGCAAGTGTGGATAGTAGTATGTCGCAAGAATTACCTAAGATGCTTGTAATCGAGAAGTGTGTCGCCTTCAGATCTCATGAGAGATCTAATCGAGAACATAACTTTATCTTCCAATACGTTTTTAACATAAAATATACTAGGTATATTACATAATTATGAGTAACGTAAACTTATCCCGTACTAATTACCAACTATTCTGTGCCGACACATCCGATTATTTCTCGAAGCTTTTACCACACTCGTTCGGAAAACTTGTTCCAAAGTTACCAGTGACATCGTGTTCGAGCTGGAATGGCTCCTCAGATTCGGCGGACAGAACACAGAGTGCCTAATTATGGACAGAAAGGGAGGGGCGGCCGCAGGATGGGGGCAGGGGGCTAATGTGTGTATCGGGGCGCCTCTCGTGACCTGTTTGCGAATATTAGTGACGCGCGGGTGACTGTACGGCCATATAAACTGCGGAGCGAGTTTTCAATATTCTGTTTTATTGCACTTTTATGTCTGAACCATATATGAGGTTGGGAGCGGAAATAAGCTTGCCTATATGCTTGTCATTAGCTTTAACGTAGGAAAAAACGACAAGGACTACTATATACACGTAAAAACAATGGAGATGTTTTAAAGTATTCGCCATTCTTGAGGAATGGTCACGTAGACGCACAAGTCTAGTATTTGCTAAGTGCTTACTGCAGATTTCGTGGCCAAATGGATTGTTCTCAATCGCAAAAAAGAATGGAGGCTTTTTAAAATGTTCGCCAATGTAGAGGCATAACTACGTAGGCGCACAAGCCCAGTTTTTTTTACTAAGTGCTATGGCCGCGGGTTCTGTTGCCCAACGGATCGTGCCCAATCGGATCTCGGCTGAATATTGACCTGCACTTACACTTCCAAACAAGTACGGTCCGAGCTGAATGATCTATACTTCTATAGGCCGAATCGACCCGGGTTTGGGGTTACCTAATTCACTATGCCTGCAAATTTCAGGTGAAATGTTATCTAGAAATGTCGGGCACATCATCAAGTAAGCTGTGGAGATTGGAGATGGCGGTTCAAAACGGGCGTCCTTGACGGAAAAACGTTTTATAAGTTTATAGTTTCTCTGGTTCCCATTAGTACAAACTTTGTTATGTTTGGGGCTAAATGGCGCTGTTTGAAATTTCTATCAATATCATTTTCATTATTATTGTGATTTATCTTTTCGAAATTGACTGGTTCGTTTATTTTGGATACGCATTAAAAAACTGAAGATTTTGTCATCCCGGCTTAGCTCCATACAGCTTATCGTACTTAGACCAATTATGTGAAAATATATTTACGTTAGCATTAAAATATGCCGTACTTAAAATTAGGTGTTAAAAAGTGGCAGTAATTATGGCAACTCCTCCAATAGGGGGAGAAACCCCTATTAAAGGGGAGGCTTTCGTCCAGCAGATAAGAAAGCAGTGTCTATTGATAATGATATTAAATCGTCTAAAATGTCATTCTCCCGAGACGCCACTTACTCGTATTTTTTCTCACCTGAAAGTTTGTACATAGTCAAACGATAAAAAGACATTCTAAGAAAAAAAACTTCAACTATTAAGCCCAAACAGAAATAAATCTAAAAGGTTTTATGGTAGCCCTATTCAAGTCCATATGACCTAAATAGGCATCTGCCTGTAGTACAATCCCCAGAGAATAGAAGATACGGGCGCAATATGCCCAATACGGTGAGAGATTGATTTTGGGACGATTATTGTCACTTGATTTCATTCTAATAGATGAAGAATGAAGGGAATGGGCAGTTATTGGTCATCCGTCTTATGATCATTCTATATTTTAGTACCTAGGTGTATAAATAGATTTACTTAGTCAAGTGAAAATAGGAGTGTGTCCTTATGTTAAGATAAGATTACCAAGATCCAATTTAACGTAGGTAATATTTAAAATTCCATAGTACGTTTGAAGCTTGATAATGATAATTATAAAATTGACAGAATTTCTCATACGGCAAGTACTTTTTTTATTTAAATTAGCGCCCTTTTATTTGCTAAACTTTGTTACATACTTGGTTAGCCCAACTTACTGGATTCCTTTATTTGTTGTTATATTCTAGAGTTTGTAATTTATTCGCATCAAGTCCTTTTATTTGATACCATTTTTGCGATAGACTAAAATTTAGTAAGGTGGAAAAACACTTTTCTTGCTAAAGTTTTTATTTTTATCACGGAAACCGTACTTAGTTTGTCAAAATTTCAAGTTTATTGACACCCAGCTATTTTGTTTCATAATACAGGTCACCGAAGCAGCAATCAGACACAGAAAAGCAAATGCCGTGTGTATCAAACAGAGGCCATCGGTTCAGTTTTGGATAGGGTCCCGTTGAATGTTATTTGGGTTCAGAACCTTTAAAATAGTAGGTACTATAGTGCAAATTCGTGCGCGACCCGCATGCTGCGTGGCTTTCTTTATTCGAACTGCTGAACAGTAGAATGCGTTGCCCGATAATTATAATCTGGGTGTCTTCAAGTCCCGAGTGAATCGGTTTCATGTACGTAAGCGTGCTCCATCGTAGACTGCATCTTCGTTTAACATCAGGCGAGATGACAGTCAAATGCACGCCTTTAAAATAATTTTAAAAATAAATAAATAAAACTATAGAAATCCTTTCACGATCCAGCGACGTAAATTTTAACAATTACGATTGAGGATTCATGTTTAAAATGTTTGGTTTGTGAAAAATTGTCACGACCTGTTTTGAGTAATGACAATAGGTCAAAATGAATTTATTGAAAGGATTTGGTTGCGAGTGACGGGAATGAATATTCACAGCGAATCTAGGATTAGTGGATTCAGGAAAAACATACGTGAATTTCTATTTTTGGATTGAACTGTCACGTATTTGTAAAATAAATATAAATACGTTTGTAAATGATTATTCCGATGCGAAATATTCTATTAACTTGATTAACTGAGCAAAGCGTAAATCGAAGTGTCAAAAGAAGGATATAGGCCTTTCCTCGAAAGTTATTGGTGGATACTCTACCACGCTGGGGGCTGGGGTGCAGGTTGGTGGATACACATACGCCAGTGAGTTTATTTTCCAGACAAATGTAGGTTTCCTTTCGGTGTTTTCAGTCTCCAAAAAGATAGTAAGATATTTTTAACCAAAATAAAAGCCTTTTCAACCGACTTCAAAAAGTAAGGTTCTCAATTCTAAAGTATATTTTCTTTTTTTTTTGTTACGCAACTACTTAGGTCATACTTCAGAGGTGGTCTCATAAAAAAAAACTAAATTGGCACAGTTTGGCTTTTAAACCAAAATAAATGGAAAAAAGATCGATAGAAAGAAGTCGTTTTTTTAAAGTAAGTAATTACTTGCGATTATACAAATGCTCTGTTATAGTTGAAGATAAGGATTTGATCATGTTTGTCTGTTTATTTGACGATAACTCGATACAATTTTGTTAGGAAGAGGTTCAATACAGTACAATTTTGTTAACAAAAGGTTCAATACAATACAATTTTGTTAACAAGAGGTTCAATACAATACAATTTTGTTAACAAGAGGTTCAATACAATACAATTTATAAGTCTAAATATTATGAGCAACATCAATTTACGGGTTTCAAAGAAATAGGGACCGCACTCACCACCACCACCACTCGCATTATAAGTAGGTACCTACCTACTACTTACTACTAAGTTTCTTAGTGCTTGTAGTTAACCATCATAGACTATATTATTTTATTTATAAGTAGTAACAATAATGGACCCGAGTTTTGAGAAAATCTCGACGTAGCAAGATGATTTTTACAGGCTTCGTAGCACGTACGAAACCAATAGCCCATCTCAACTTCACGCGTTAGTCTGCTCAAAAATTATACTAAAAACCGAGTCGCATCGAACCTAAAAGTTTCGAAAGGAGCAAAATGAAACAAAAAGAATTAAGGAGGTGCACTTAAGAAAACAATGAGTCCAAACCTTTTAACAATTTACAAAAACATTAAGCATCGAAACGGTCTTCATTTCCAAATCTTTCGTTTTACATAAATAAACAAACCCCATTAGCCGTCAGCGGCCTCTGCCTCCGACAATCGATTACGTTTTATCTCCTTCTTTGTCCTACATTTAAGTGACAAAAACAATAGAAAGATTTTAATTTCCTGCCGGTCCTCTCGTAAAATATTATTTTAATCCAGCATAGCATTCTGAATATTCAATGTATGCGGGCAGGCCATATTTTATTTGCGAGTTTTTATGCAAAGTGCGGGTCGGGTCGGCCGGTCGGCCGGCGCCGGATATTTTTAATCAACCTGTTCGTACCCAACTAGCCGTGTACCGGGCCGGGTGGCCGGCAGCCAGTCTCGGTTCATTTCCTTCGTATTGCATTTCATTCGGAACGCTATTCGATACGGAATTAACTCGATGCAATAATGGTAATAGTAACTATTCGGATTTCAAATAGCAGGGCAATTTGCTCAGGGTTTGATGGCTGTCGCGAGAAAGTTTGTCAGATAATAGTGTGATTTGAGTACTATTGTATTCATCGACAACAAGTAAAATACAAAGTTAAATATTTACGAAGTCAGATCACGGGCACGGGACAATATTCCAATTAGGTTCACAGGTAGGACCTGGGTTCTCGAAATATAATAAGCCGAATAGAGGTCATTCTACTCATCATTGTGAACAACTTTTACTAGGGATAACAATGAATTCGAAATTAAATAAGTCGAGAGTTTGTCGAGAGTGAACAGGTTGACTGTCATTTTTCTATGGAACAGGGTTGGCTTAACTATATTTTTACGAGTAATCCTGTATATAAGATCCCTAGCCGCTATAGAAAAAAAAAAAAAAAAAAATTGTCTATTGTCTATCGAAACTCTCAATTATCATCACTCTTATGAATGACTATTAAGACGACAGACACAGGAACTTGAGCTGAGCACGAGCAGACTACAGCCCTGATTAAAAACTTGTAAAATGAAGTTGAAGTTTGAATAGCTAGCAATCAACGTTAGAGATTCCCTTGGAAGACAGATCCGAACATTTTACTGCACATAGATCAGCAAAGCAAACTTGCCAAAGTCGAACCCCGCGGGCATTTATAAACGTTCAAAGTAGCGATTGCCGCTCAAGATTTACTCGCAAGCTTATCGACGCAATATAACTGGCGAGCTGAGCCGCGAATCCGCTGCAAAAAGTTAAATCAAAAACGTGAGAAGGCGACAAACAAGCGGCGGGGGAGGAGGCGAATTTGGGGACAGGAGAGACGTTGAAAAAGTGTCGGGTATGAGGATTTATGGCCCTGCAGTGAGTCGCGAGCGCTGAGCGTGCCAGAGGAGGCTGGCGATGCAAGGGCTGGCTGACGTCACAGGCATAACACAAGGAACGACCCCATACAATAATCGTATATATATCGTGTATATTTTGTTCTGTTTTTATTGTGTTCTATGTTTATTTTAAATTATCTTTTTAATTGTGTGAATATGGGTAGGTGGTAGGGTGAATATCTTTTTAATTGTGTGAATATGGGTGTAGTGGTAGGACTCTCTACTCAACTGCAGAGTCCGCCTGGGGAAGTACCACACTTTTGCCAGTTATTCAACTGCCAAGCAGTAGTGTGCAAGCTTTACTGTGTTCCGGTTTGAAGGGCAATGTTACCAGAGAAATTACTGGGTACGAAGAGATTTAACATCTTTACACAGGATTGTGTTCGCAAGTTCATAATTATAGCACTGCTACTACTGTTAGTGGCAGGCGTGACGCTTAGGCGAACGTCTTGCTCGTCTCGTCACTTGAACGAATAAAAAAAAAGTACCTAAACAGGTTTTTTTATATTAGTATGTATACACTTCCTGTATGTTACGTTTGAACATGTGCGTACCAAAATATAAATCAGTTATAGGTGTTTTGGCGCATACATGCTATAAAAACCTTGTAGTATATTGGAGTTATCTCTTTTAGTAAATCCGCATCTTATAAGCCTGTACACGACTAATCAAAGCTTAACTAAATTTAGCATAAAAGCAGTCTATAAAAAACGGTGACATTGCCCAATTGCACAGAGTTTAATGTATTACCAAGTACCAGCAATATTTAATCAGCATCAGCGTTTTGATTAATTTTGCTCAAGATTAAACACGTTCAGTCAGGGTTCATTAATCATGTAGGCACCTACTGATTAAAATTTAGGCATTCTTTGGACGCATTGCCCGCAATGAAGGCTCGATAACGTGTCTCTTTGTGCACAAATTGAGCAAGGGATCGAGCCTATATAAATAGAGAGAGTCTAGACACAGGAGAGACAGAGAGAGATGCTCTATTAAATGTTTTTCGAATGTAAAGATAATCCACTGGTGTATCACGATTATTAATTACATTTATAATTATATTGTGAAACGAGCTCCCGATATTCAGGCACAGTTCATGCACCATATTTCGTGTTCATGGGCAGACTGACAATAACCACACTAAATAAAAATATCCCGTAAATAGGTAAGGTATCTTAAAACTGTTGGTAAAAATTGCTGATCCTGTTAGACGTTAGTTACCACGGTATACTAATTCCCATGGAATGCTACTAAATAAGACAAGAACTACAAACTAAGTAATAATTCTGTGAACACAAACTTACAAGTTATGTGGAGACAATCTGCTGATAAATGATGCCGCAGCAAATTTTTCCCCATTTTGAGGGAAATAGACAAATAAAAATCACCGACGATAAAAAAAAATTGTAGTACCCGTATACCTAGTTTTATCAAGATTAGTTGAAAAATACGATCCCCAAGTCGCCTGCCAAGCGTGGGGATTATGGCAACCCTTCCCTATTAAGGGGTGGGCTTTCGTCCAGCAGTAGACGTCTTGAGGCTTCCCAGAGTTAAAAAATAAGACTTTTTTTTTATACAGTCAAGTGACGAGACGAGCAAGACATTCACCTGACGGTAAGCGTCACGCCTGCCACTAACAGTAACAGTGCCAGAATTGTGAACTTGCGAACACAATCCTGCGCCGCACTGCACGGCGCTCGTCACCCTGAGATATTAGGTGTTAAATCTCTTCATACCCAGTAATTTCTCTGGTACCAGTATGCGAGTAACAAATCACATCCGGACTCATGAAAAACAAATTTTGCTTGTTGTTGCAAAGACGAGGTAGAGTCACTGAAGAGAGAAGTAAAAGTGTCTTCGCTTTTCTGTGGGTAGAGTAAACGATCTCTCGTCTCGAACTCGTAGATGTGTTTTATCCTCAACCACACGTTTTTGAGTTTATTAATAGGATTTCATGTTTTATACATATTTGTGTGAAAACTCATAAATTTTGGTAAACTTTTGCAATGTTATTCTCGTCAATCATCGATTGCATTTTTCCCTATACTCTATCCTGTATGTCGCTCATACAAAGATGATGATATAACTTTGTAAAGCGTCTAGCAAATTCTATCCCTTGTAAATAAACACGTTTGATTTAGGATTAGGTACGTCTAAGGTTACGTCAACTGGCTGACGTAACCTTGTAAAGAAAATGCTTATTTCATGCGTATTTTATACTATGGGATATAATTTGCTAGACGCTTTACAAAGTTGCGTCGTAAACTTTGTGTGAGCTGTTAAAAAGCGGTTAATATAATGGACAATTGGACAGAGTATAGATCTTATTTAAATTAAGTGATTTTAAATCTTCATAAATTTTGAAATATAAAGAGATATTGGTAGCGTGCGCACATCCTTAAGGGTGACTTTAGTAAATCAAGACAAACAACTTTTGTTCTACGACTATTGCGAAAATGTAATACATTTCACGAAAATAATGATTTTTTTGTTTTACTATTAAGTTTACTGTGCTATGGTGCGGCACGGTGCTTGAACTGTGACTGCCTATAGTTTGCGCGGAACCAAAGATAATATAATAAGTAATAATAATAATACTAGAAAAAAATATTTATACCTGTAGATTATTTAAATATCTTTTTGTGTAGTTTTTTTTTAAATAATCCAAAGTTTTATTATGAAAACTGACGTGGTTTTGACACATTTTTGTTTTATTTATACGGGAATACTCACGTTTAATAAGCAGGACGCAGCTGCACACGCGTCGGTTTCTGTTTTCACTTTTTGAAAAAGGTCACCGGATGTGATCGAAACTATAGTCGGAGTATCCGATTTAATTAAAAGTGAGTATTCCCGTATAAATAAAACAAAAATAATCTAAAGTTGTTTGTCTGACTGTTCGATAGAAGTATTTAAGAGATTTTTCGCAATTTACCAATACCCCTGTATTAAAATCATCGTAAAAAAGCAGCTCGCTATTTTTGAGCTTCATAATAATAATATTATTTTAAATTAATTGTAAGTGACGTATTACTTTGACGTTTATACAATTTATTTTATTCTTCATAATTTCACTAACATGTATTTTATAATTAATGGCATCATTGTATGTTTTTGTTTTTTATCATGTAACAATCGACCTTACTTAAAAAAAACTTTTCAACCGTTAGTCACTGCTTAGATACTCTGCCATCTTATCTCTAACGTGAAGTTGCACGCGCTAGAAAAAGACAGAGGAGTTTAAGCAGTGACTAAGAGAATCGAGATTATTTTAGGTAAGGCCGTAAAAGTGTAACTGGCGCTAGCCGTTCTTGTTGCTCAATAAATAAATATCTATAAGTATCACAAGTAGGTAACTCCTAACAAAAATAAAGGTGCTAAATAAATGTGCTATTCTACCTAGAATAGGTAGCATTCAAGCACTAAACCACTCAGCAGAGCCTATTATGTATTTATAGGTAGGGTTATAAGATATTGATCGCCAGTGCACTGTGCCATTCCGACTTGGCACAGATCAGACAATTGATTTATTTATTCAGTGGGTAAAGCTACAGCTGCACTCTTGGTTAGAGCCGCAGTTTTCCTGCTTTTCTACTCAAAGGTTCAAAAACTAAAACCCGAATACTTGCTTACGCCACACAACTTTTTCAATCTTGTGTCGCTGTCCACCAGTGGCGGACACGCGGGCGGTGGACAACGGGAATAATCGATATTTTGTTACCATTTACAAATTATATTTAGGATAGAATTATCTGGAACGAGCTAATTAGTTTTTTTTAACCGTCTTCAAAAAAGAAGGAGATTCTATGTTCGATTGTATGTATGTTTTTTTTAAATTTATGTATGATCACCGATTTCTCCGTCAATAATGGACTTATATTGAAAATTATTTTTTTATTTCAAAGGGTATACTCACGAGTACTCCCGAGAACTGACAACCGATGGGGAAGAAAGGTTCTCTCGTGGCGACCGCGAACCGGAAGACGCAGCGTAGGAAGGCCTCCCACTAGGTGGACCGACGACATTGTAAAAGTCGCCGGCAACCGGTGGATACAAATGGCAGGTTTTCGTACAGTGTGGCGGTCTAAGGACGAGGCCTTCGTTCAGTACTGGATGCCTCCGGGCTGATGATGATGATGATGATCCCCGTGGTGGTCCCATATTAATTTAAAGTCGTTTTTTTTAAAAAAAAAATTACATGTATGTATTAAAATCCGCCATACCTATTATATTTACTGTGATGTTTAAATATAGCCTTATGTGGAGTCACGTGTGTCGTGTAGAGGAGACACGACGAGAGCTAAGGCAATTCACGTCAAAAAAATCGTATCTCCTATACTACTTGAGTAGTATAGGAGGAAACAGATGAGCACTGTTTTAAACTGTGATAGTTTATTATATATATATTATTAATTACGGTTCTATGATAAGGTAAATATCCCGTAAATAATCATAGAGCTGAAAAACATGGATATACTTAAATACATGTATACTTAAGTGTACATTTACTACTAAATGATATCAGCCTTTCACATATTTCTTCGGTAAAATCCATGTTTGGTTAGTTTCAGAACCATGATTGGAGTAACCGAAGACCACCATTTTTCATATTTATTAGGCGAACTATTTCTCTTTTACAACTACCCAAATCATTTTTGTTTTATTTATACGGGAATACTCACGTTTAATTAAGCAAGCTAGCTAGCTTTAGTTGTGTTTGAGTGCTAAGCAGGATGCAGCTGCACGCGCGTCGGGCTCTGTTTTCACTCTTTGTAAAAGGTCACCGGATGTGATCGAAACTATAGTCGGAGTATCCGATTTAATTAAACGTGACTATTCCCGTATAAATAAAACAAAAAATGTGTCATAACCACGTTAGTTTTCATAATAAAACTACCCAAAACTTTAGAGCATTATTTTATTATTCAATTCCAATTCTTCCAAGATAAATTATTGTGCCATAAAGTTCTAAATTTAGTATTCTAGTCCACTACCAAAATAAATCTACAAGAAGAAAAAACGTTTCTCTCATAGGTTAGATTACTTTTTCATATCTTATCCTCCTTTAAGAATTCCTACAAGATCTAAAGCAACGTGAACTATATAGTACAGTGAACTGACATTTGAACCAGCTGCCTACCATCAGGCAAACGTCTCGTTCCTCTCATTACTCCATTGTATTTTTAAAACCGAACTAACCAGTAGGTACCTACAAATCATATGAAATAATTATGGTCTTAGAATGCCCTAATATGAAATAACTAAAAAATACCAACTATCAATCTCTTATCGGGCGAATGTTAGGAAAACCAAGCACTTTTTTATGGAATTAAATGACGAGGTGAGCGAGAAGGTCGGTGGTAAGCGTCACGCTTGCCCATAACAGTAGCAGTGCCAGAATTGTAAACTTGCTAATACAATCCTGCGCCGCACTGCACTGCGCTCGTCACCCTGAGCTGAGATATTAGATGTGAACTTAATTTCTCTGGTTCATTGTCCTTTCATGCTTGCAAACTACTGTTTCGCAGTTGAATAACTGACAAAGTTGTGGCACTGCCACAGGCGGTTTTTATTTTATTTTATTGGCTTGCCTTTGATTGCCATCTCTTCTGATGATAAACGAAGATGCAGTATACGATGGATCACGCTTGCCTAGAAGAAACCAATTTACTCGCGACTTGAAGACACCCAGATTATAATTATCGGGAAACACCCACTCGGGCAGCGCAGTCCACTGTTTAGCAGTTCGAATAAAGAAAGTGGAATCAACCGTTTCGTACGAGTTTTTGATATCTCAACCATAAAACGGTGTCGCTTTTTCGAGGTCCTGGCCGTCCGATAGAAGAATGGGCAGGGGGGAATAAGATCATGCAAATCCGAAGCACACTCTCCGAAATGTATCCGATAAAATACCGATAGGCTAGCTACTTTTCGACGATGATCGAGGCTTTGTAGCTTGGTCCGAACTAGACAGTCGTTGCCAATGATTTTCCTGGCACATTTCTCTATTGACTCCAACGTCTCAAGATGGTACTTAGCCGATCCATTCCTAGCCTTGAGGATTCTGCAGCAGGGTCCGATCACTACAAAAGAATGGAGAGTTAATAATTATCTAGAAACACTAGTTACTCATAATAGGGTAGATGCCTGATGTTTATATCGTTGAAACCAATAGCTTTGATGAAGAATTTAAGTAAATATAGAATGTTTATTGAAAAAATAATTTAAATCGGTTAATAATGTTCTGATATAATGAGCGTTTAAACTTTTTGTTAGAGACAACTCTGTCCCTTTCCCACAAAACAAAAAATGACGTCACGCCTTACTTGTCAGAATAGAATTTATAGCTTTTTTTGAAATTATTTTTTTATTTATTTATTTTGTATTTATGGCGGGCAGAGTGACGTCACGATTTGCTGTTTCGCCTTTCTGTCTAGCATGATATTAAAATGCTTATAAGTTGCTTATTTTTGATCAGATTTTCGTTTTCTTTTCGTTGTTTTTTTGTGTATTTATGTGATGAACATAGATGTTTGTGTCTGGGTGTAGTATGTATTATAAGTATGTATTTAGGAAAAAAAATAATATAAATATTCTATCAGCTATCTGGTTTCCATAATATATTATGATAATATAAGCTTTGCTTAGTATGAGGCTAGATGGCGCTGTGTGTAAATTGTCTCCCATTATTTATTATTATTTATTATTATTATTAATTTACTTTACTTTTACTTTACACATTTTAATAGGACAATAAAAAAAACCAGTCATCTAGCCTATTAGAGACCATGTATCTACCACTAGGTACCCGGGTACCTAGTACTCTCCGACTACCTAGAGACACGCGGCTGGCTGGGCAGCCCACCGAGCATGTGATTCAATAGACTCGGATCCATCAATAATAGAGCAAGCAGCGTTTGCATAGGAGATTCCAAAGGGACGACGTTTTTGCACTACTACCTGATTAGGATAGGTACTTAGTTCCGGAACTTTTTGTTATGTAAATTAGGGAATTTTGATTGAAACTTAGCGTCGTAGCGTGGTGTTACAGTGATACAAAACTAGTTTACTACATTGCCTATAGTAATAATTGTAGTAGGTATTACCATAAAAATACAACCGGCTGGAAATAAGGTATTGTAATTATGTAATTTGATAAACTCCAGTTACCACCGAAGCTTTTATTGCACTTTTCTCATATACAAGGTTAAGCAGAACGGTTTATTACTAAGCCGTAAGTAAGTCATTGTACAAACTTTGTTTTTTTTAAACGGGTCAAACCTGAATTTCCGCTTCAAATGTCCTACAAAACTACGTTCTCCTCGACAAATGTATGGAACAGCTTTTTTTTTGGTATTTCAGGGTTGTTCCTTAGAAAAAAGTGGTTCAGAACATCAGCCAAAGCCATCTAGAAATTTTAATAACATTGTTTTTATTGTAAATTTAATACACTAAATGTTTCTTTTTTTTTCTTGTGTTTTTTTTAATCAGTCAGAAATTGTAACCAATCAGATACCTTGAACACATTATTCTCGACCACGTTTAATGTTTATTTTTAAAAGTATTATTATGAGAATTATATTTTTAAAAGCTTTACAATCTCCTAATGACACACTCTATATGAGTAGAGTGACTGATAAGATAACACACACTTTGATCTACAAACTATTAAATCGTTCGATTAATTCATAAGAAAGCCTATTTCTGTAGACCTCATAATGATGGTCACATTAGCTATGTATGCTGTCCAAATATAACTGTCATAAGAATAAAAAGATAGAAACAAAACTTTCCACTTATATAAGTAAAAATAAAAACTATATAAAATGTTCTGACCACTATTTGTTTTAAGGACTTTTAGAACTTTTAGTATACGCAGGTGGTCTTAGTGGTACAAATTTCCCATTACTCCTTGTATGAACAAGGCCAAAATGTGATCTCATCATCAGCCTGGAGACATCCACTGCTGAACAAAGGCCTCCCCTTAGACCGCCACACTGTACGACAACCTGCCATTTGCATCCACCGGTTGCCCGCGAGTTTTACAATGTCGTCGTTCCACCTAGTGGGAGGCCTTCCTACGCTGCGTCTTCCGGTTCGCGGTTGCCACTCAAGAACCTTTCTTCCCCATCGGTTATCAGTTCTTCGAGCGATGTGGCCTGCCCATTGCCACTTCAACTTGCAAACCCTGCCTGCCTGTTTATTATCGTAATTATTTATATTCCCAACGAATACCACTCATAAACGAATGCCAAAACAAGCTAAATATGGTATGAGGTACAGTCAGTAATAAAAATGCTTTTAAACGTACTTACAAATACTTATGCTTTTTTTTAATGCTTTTAATTGTACGTCCTAAGTAGTATTTTTTAATCAAAATCAGTCAGAAACAATCGCTGACCTGCAAATCATTTAACTAACGTTTTTTATTTATTTATGAAAAACAAAATTAAAATATAAAATTATTTATTATTAAATTTATTTATGACTAAGTAATTGAATTGTATTATTTATTTATAAAATAGCCAGGGAACCGAGAGCATGTAACGACACAAACTTGATAAATAATTTAAGTAAATTACAAAATGTTCCTTCTCTACGTATCAGTTCTGTGTTTAAATGCCAACCTACGTGTATATTACTTATCTATATCCTTACTAAAAATAACTAATAAATACAAGCATGAATTCCCATCGGTAGGCAATAAATATTAAATTGAGCTACATTGGATTGGTGGCTATTTTTTGGTAGCTTTTGTATACATTTCAATTAGTTTTTAGTAATTTGAGTCAAGTGTGATTGAATGAGCTTAAATTGGATTTAAGCTGCTACCTCATCTGAGCTAGCATCAATACTTTCAATATTTATCCATATAAAGTGTCACATGAAAAGGGCAGTCATTCATTTTTCAACCGACTTAAAAAAAAAGAGGTTTTCAATTTTTTTTTATTTGTGTGTTACGCGATTACTCCGCCAATTATGAACTGATTTTGATGTATTTTTTTTGGTAGGTAATACTTCAGTGGTATTTCCATATAATACATTTTATCGAAATCGGTTTAGTAGTTTGGTTTTTAAATCAAAATTACTAGAAAATATGAAGATTTCATCTAGGTATTCGAAGTTGAAGTCAGTTGTATATATTTTTTTAAAGCGTATTATTTTTCTTATTTTTTACTAGCAACGCCTCGTTGCTTAAACTAAAAAGTAGCCTCATCATCATCAGCCAGAAGACGTCCACTCCTAGACGAAGGCTTCCCCGTTAATAAGGAGGGGTTGTCATAATCCCCACGCTTGGCAGGCAGCTTGGGGATCGCAGAATGATCATCTCTTTAGATAAAATAAATAAATTAAATGCGCCGAAATATCGGCCCAGTTGCATGGGCAGCCGCGATTGTTTAAAACAGTGTTTTAGCTAAGGCATTTGACCACAAATCATTGTTAGGATCTTAAAAGTCGATGTGGATGAAATACACCTACTCCCGGGAGCTTTAAGTTTACCAACTATACAATTAAATACAATACAATTAATACAATTTCATTACACACAAAAAAGTAAATCCCATAATAACTCGAAAATAACACAATCTTGTCAAGGACATCCCTATCGTATTGTGAAACCACAGCGGCACGAGGAAAACAAACTGAAACAAAACTTGTAAGAGCTCTTCTTACAACAAAGAAACCGCAAAAAACCCTATGTGTATCATAAATTAAACTACCCTTTCAAACATGTATTGTTAATACTTGATCCAAACCCATGGAAGCCTAACGAGAGAATAATATATGAAATTTCCCGAACGCGTGGAATTCCTAGAAGTAGAGCTAAATTAACGTGGAAAGCGAACGCTAAATTATCTGAATGCCGACCAAAATTGGTGTAGGTACCTATTACATAAACAGACACATTGCTAAAGAGATATTCGAGATTACTATTTAATGGGACGTTATTTTTAGATTGTTATTATTATTTGATTTTTGACGTGCTTTTTTTTAAGTATTTTGTAATAATTATGAAATAACTATTTAATTACTCGTATTTATATCAACATGGTAGTAAAAAGGTATTGTTAAGAATGAAAAAATATGATAAAGCAATACTTATTTTTTTTTAGATATTTTAAAAAGAGTTAAGAGTACTTGATATTTTTATTATATATAGCTTTTTTATGTCTACATGTAATAATTAAATCTTCACTTGTATTTAGTTTACGAAATTGTGTTTTTATTGTAAGTATTAATGAGAGACTACTGCTTATTAAGACGAGTTTATCCCACGTTTAAAGCACGTTTGTTACTATAGTAGATGATCGGTCTTAAACTGTAGCTTATTAGACACATTTAGAGGAGCAATTTGGTGGTTACGCAAATTCGTGCTTCTAAATCTAAAATTTAAAATCGCTTTGGAATTTATGTCCGGATTTTGTGAAAATTGAGAAAATCATGCTACGTCCGGAGAACACCTGGGTATGTCCTAAAACTGCATCCAGAACCTCCGGAGGATGGGCGGCAGCGTAACGGTTAAAGGCCGCCTGCCAAGCGTGGGGATTATTACATTATAAAAATTACACACAATAACACATTAAAAAAAGTTGTATATAAGTTAATAGTATTTTGGAGAGCATTTTGTGGTTGAAAAGATATTCATTTCTATACTTTTCAAGTAATCTGAGAAAATCTTCAAAAATCTAAGTTTGACACGCACGAATCTGCGCAACCGCCATATTTTTGCTCCGCTAAATGTGATTCTACCTGATACAGCTTTAGACTAATGATTCATCTCATTAAAAAATGTGCTTGAAACGTGGAATACCCGGCCTTAAGGGGGAAGTCTCCGTACAGTAGCGGACCGCGAGTGATTAAGTCCGGAGAAGAAATTCTGGTGTATGTGAAATTGTAAATCCTTAAACCGCAAATTGACGAGCTTGGTGGATATAGCCCAATCGCCCTTCGAGAGGGGTATATGTCCAGTAGTAGAAAAGTAACAGCCTCATTATGCCTAGAGCCTAGGATCTAGGGCCTAGGTTATTATAGATCAACATAACGATGGCTCAACGACTCAAAATGTATTCTACTTTACGCTATATTTATCATACAATTCAAAATTCTAATCTACATAAAACTTAGCTTATAACGCGATAAATTAGTCCATAAAAACTTCAGAGTATCGTCAAAATACTTAGTAAGACCAAGATTATTACATCTCGAATCAACATCACCGTTACAAAGCAAGCAACTCGTCGAGAAACTGTCTCGAAAACACGAAAAAGCACCCAAGTTATACTTATCCAAAAGTTAGATAACGAAATACCAAAACTTTTTAAGTATCGTAACTTTACTCCTATAGAAAACAGAAACTCGCACATAGGCACAAATACGTAACCACGGATTTAGTTCACCTATCTACAGTGCCTTTCCACACAGTTTGTAGTTCTATGACAAAGACCTATAAAAAAGTAAAAGAATTGAATTCCGCGGAATGGGTATTAAAACGTCAATCAGGGGTTTATTTGTAAAATTTGTAGAAGAGTGGGGCACGCACAGAGTGGGAGGAGACGCGACAGGCACGGCCTGCTACCATCTACAACCGCTCGACTAATTCCTTATTTGGCTCTTATAAAGGTTTGAGCACACAGAAAGCGTGTCAAGAGCGGCGCCGATTAGTTACGAGCCCACGCGTGTTGAAAAACACTATCTACTATTCAAAAAAGCATTTTGAATAGTAGGTACTTTGTACACAATAATAGGCAAGTACATGGACCTGGGTATGTCCTTAAACTGCAACCAGACCCACCGGAAGACGGGCATCAGCGTCCTCTTGGTTAACGGTGGTGACCATTCTGCGATCCCCAAGCCGCCTGCCAAGCGTGGGGATTATGGCAACACCCCTCTATAAAGGGGGAGGCCTTCGTCCAGCAGTGGACGTTTTATGGCTGACGACGACGACGAAATTTACCGTATTTGTTAAAAAAAAATACAGATATAGATTATACAGATATTTATGATTACGTCATGTTAAATATGCCAATGTCATAAGATTACAATAATTACAATAATAATGAAGCTACTACAGTTATATTCTTATTTACGGGATATTTACCGTGATTATATTGAGCTACGAGCTCCCGGTAAACATCCCGTAAATAATAATAAAACTGTAATAAACAATCCTGATAGTTAGATACAATAGTGACTGTAAAAATATTAACACCATACCTATAATATTATTATAGTGAAAGTGGAAAAAGTTTTTTGTAAATGTCTTTTCGATCTAGGTTTTAAAAAAATCTATAAGCAATCATTTACGGTTGCCGTCATCGTACGGTGGTTTGCAACATTTTTGCTCTTCACGTGTATTCAATCTGCATCTTTTACGCATTCAGTGTGCCTAGACCTTAAAACAACAAAGAGTTACGTTCGAAAAACTTAGCGAATTGCCACGATATTGGAACTGATCACGGAACTAATCGTTATTGTCCTCATTATCGGATCCAACAAAGCAATTTTCATGTTGAGGAGTATTATTCCGATTGTTCGGGTTTCCCGATAACGTATTTCGGGATTTGTATGAATAAATTTTCCCTTCGAAGTCGAAATGCAAAGTTAGATTATCGATTTCTAGCAAAGCAATCTAAGATAAAGTTCCATAATAACTTTAAAATCAATGTTAGTTGCCGACTCTAACTGATGCGATTATGTTATCGGCAACACAATTTACTAAATATCTACCTGTAGGTACTTCAACTACCGTTAATATCAATGGTTTTTATGTATAAGTTGTGTACGGTTGTAATAGGACTTTAGGTTAATAGTGCTCTACCTATTTACTATATTATTTCCCTAATATAAGATAGTCTTTAGTCTGTAACTGTACCTTATTCAATAAAATGAAATAAATATAAACAGACTAGCAGCCTAACCTAACCGATTCACGTATTTTTCCCGGAACAGCTTGTGATTTAATCTAGGGTGTAAGCTATTTCCATTTCAAATTTCACTTAAATCGATTGAGCTGTTATAACATGAAGAAGTAACCAAACTTGATACTCGTAAACTTTACCATTTATTATTTTTATTTTAGTGTGAAGTGTGCACACCACTCTATGAATATATGACAGTAAAGAGAAAACGTTAGATGTCACCTTAGACAAAAAAATCGCGGTAAGAAGGTCACCGTACTGAT
The DNA here is from genome assembly GCA_905404285.2 of Erannis defoliaria. NCBI lineage: Eukaryota > Metazoa > Arthropoda > Insecta > Lepidoptera > Geometridae > Erannis > Erannis defoliaria. The sequence continues at coordinate 17,786,331 of FR990070.1, forward strand.
TTTTTGAGGTGTTGTTAGGATAGACACAAGTAGTTAATACTAAGTTTACAGCATCTAAAGCCCTGTGCTAACTGCGTGGCGGTGTAGTATTACATACAGCTATACCTTCGTTGTATTTTATTATAATAAATACTAATTAACATTTTCTTGTGTATTTCTGTCACAGGTTTGTCAGCTAAGGTTCCGCCATCATTTTACGTCCAAGTTATGCCTTTCTTATCCTTTACAAAAGTACTGCAGTTCGTCATAGTTCTTTTTTTTTTAAACCCAATTTCCCTTACTGTTTCCCTTTTTGTTGATAACAAAGGGAGTATTCGTCCTACAGGGTTCCACTTATGTTTAAATTAAAACTAAATAAATGTTCTACAACTTCTTGTCCAATGCCTTTCCTCGTAGAATAAGTATTTTAGCCGATGTTCTGCTCGGAAAGCGGCTAAAACTACGATTTCTAACTTTTTAAGGAAAATTGCCAATGTTTAAAGTGCTGCATGTCAGGTTAAATTAAACTTAGAAAGTCGTTGTTGCGCTCAAATTGTAGAACATTTTGTATACTTTATAAGTGGGCTGAATAACTTTTACGTGGGATGCATTTTTTAGAACTTAAAAGCCGAGATCGAAAAAAATTCCGAAAATTTCGATGTTTTTTGTTCGCCACGCAGTTAGCACAGGTCTTTTCGAAGCTGCAAACTTAGTATTACACTACTGGTATTTATCCTAACAACATCCCAAAAAAACATTACGGTACAATTATTTGGAACCTAAGATGTCTTAGGTGACCTGACGTTAACATTGATTTTATATTCATATAAATCAATAGGATACCAAAGCACTCTATTTACCTTTACACCGCTAAGATTACATTCCTCTGTACAAAATAAAACTTATACGCTACATAATTACACAAAATATCTTTCCATTCTATGGTAATAACTATATCTGTATCAAATTCAACAATAGAACGTAAAAGTACCGAAGTAATCCCGCCTTATGAAACAGAACAGAACATCACACAAGTAGTCACCGAATAACACCGTTAAGCCCAGGATATCTTCCCTTCACACCAGAATGACTCACTCTCGCAAACACTAGCCAAGAATCTTTATTGTGCTTAATTCTGAGCTTTATTCTCAAAATGGAAATAAAGTGCTGATTATGAGCATTTCCCACGTAGGCGAGGAGCTAAGGAGACATCTCAAACGAGTCGTTTAATCATCTTACTAACGACTTAAGGGTTTAATTGGCTTTATTTAGGAAATACTAGAAAACAGACAAGAAAATCCGTAGAGTTTTAGGAAGATTTGAAATTGTATGTCTACCAAAGATCAAGTAGGACTCTAAATTATCATCTTCGTAGGTAATCATTTCTCAGCCACAGATCTACAGCTTTCTTTATGAAGAAAGTATGAAATGTAATGATTTTTGTTTTATTTATACGGGAATACTCACGTTTAATTAAATAGGATAGTCCGACTATAGTTTCGATCACATCCGGTGACCTTTTTCAAAGTGTGAAAACAGAGCCCGACGCGCGTGCAGCTGCGTCCTGCTTAGCACAAAACAAAAAAAAATGTGTCAAAACCACGTCAGTTTTCATAATAAAATGTAATGATAAAAAAATGAATGAATGAATGTGTGAATGCTGTCTATTTGGTAATGATGAACCATCTTACTGAGATTGCCATTCAACGTGGTAGTACCGCGAGCATGCTGGGTATGCTGCCACTGCTAGTTGGTTTGAGTATTTGCATTGTCTCTAGGTCTCTAGATCTCTTTAACCGGTCTAGAATCCTTGTTTTTGAGGAAGTAGTAAGCTATGTAGTTTAACTAGTTAGATATTATGAATTTTGTTGTTCTTACTGACAAACCAACAAATGTTTATTATTTAGTAAAGGCTGACTGACATACTACAGAACTTATTGAAAATTGGTAGTGGTTTCTGGAGCAATACTTATGTTTCTATCTAAGTTCGAGCTCTAGCTAAGTCTTTATGGAGAAGCTTCCGAAACTAGAAAACTGTACATTCTATTAAAGGCGCATAAAAAGTACTTTATCGCATTAAGGGTTGCTGTTAATCACCCGACATTAAGGCGAAACCTGACGACGACATTTTCAGGATGATTGACGCTCCAAAAACAAATTAGAAAGAAAAGTTGTCACCCTCGACTCGGCTAAACATTAATTGACAAGAGGCTAATTGGTTCCCGAAACGATACCGTTCCGCCGTTAATCTGCCCTTATTTATTATTGCTTTATTAGTGGCTAATAGTCACGCAGGCTCCGTGGGCCAGGCGAGTCCGAGTTTCCTATACTATGTACTTATCGGTAAATGACGGCAACACATTCCACTGCACATGGCAATTCTCACACACACAGCACACAAATGCATCAGAAAGAACACAATCACAGCGCGTACTTAAGTCGGGTCGGAGGGCTGAAGCTAGGGCGGCTGCAGACTGTCGGGTCGCGTCGAGCGCCGGGCGCGCACTGCCGGCCGCGCCGCCCGCCCGCCCCGCGCTCCCTGCCCCCGCCTTACGACGCTCAAAATCGGAGAAATTCGTTACTCTCGCATTAAATTAAAAATTATCACTGGTTAAGCATCACAAGGAAATTTATTAACTGCGCTTAATATACATCCGGGGAGGGATCCAGCGTGTCATTTTCCGGTTTGCTCCGAAAAATTTATAAACGCGATTCGTGAGGTTTTGCCGCACGGAATTTATTTCGCGTTTCGTTTCGCAGCGGTAATAAAGCTACTTAACCGTTATTCATATTTTATAGCGATATCGTTTTATTTTTCACGATTTCCCCGGCTGAATCTATTTTCTCGGTGGTACGGAACAAATATAGTAAACAAAGTTGGGGTAGCGATACAATATTGATGCTATCGCGGAGTTTCATCTCGTGGCCAAAAATCTCGGGCAACTGGAGAGAGCCATCCATAAATAAGAGCTTAGTTAATAGTTTCACAATCCGCTGTCCTCTCGGAGGTGTCGCGAGCGAGGCTACTGTGTCCGGGAGGCGGGGGGTACGGAGGGGTGGTGTGACGTCACAGGCGGCTGACCTAGGGCTCCCGACGCCGCGGCGTTGTCTACGCTTCATTACTCATATACCTACTAGAACAAACTATAAGCCTCACTTTCAGATAACACTTTAGTGGGCGTTTATCGTCGCTTCGACGAGCGTAACGTCTGTGACTAGAAGTTCCACTGCCGCGTAAGTTTGACTCGACTCGGCTTCATTTAACTAGCGCTCAGAACGCATTAATGATAACTCAAAATAATTTTCGAACTCATCGATTTTGAATAAACTTTCTGTCACATGTCTGTTGACATCATGTCAACGATCAAATAGTTAAATAAACTTCATATACATCTGAAACTATTGCAGTTAATGAACTTAAATAATAAAAAAACATAGCGTGAATTTGGACGCGTACAGATATAAATATAAGGCTAGTCGCATACGAGCACTTAGCAACCGTCAGAAAACGCCTCCACCTTAATTCGTGATGCGGCCACTACGGGTGACAACCGTGTTCGGTGTAATCATGTAAAATGTAAAAAATACTGCAGCCCACAGCTCGGTGGTGGCGTTTTGTGGGTATTGCAATGGTGCGTGTGCGGCAAGGCTAAATAACGCGGCACAAGTTTGGCCAATTCATTTTCAATTTGGCCTGTCTGTGTCTCGACAAAGCTTATGAAAGTTTGTCAATTTTAATTAATTAATTTATAATTTTATAGCGCTTTCAGATTACTGGAGCTGGTTTCAAGTTACTGATACAAATTTAATTAAATTTGCGAAGTAATATGTATAAACGATAAGAAATGATAGCCTAAATCCAGTCAGAAACAGATATTAAAAATTCGAATCGTAAAAAAAAGGGAAGTGCTCTACTTCCCTTTTTGAAGTCAGTAAGTAAGATTTGCTTATGACAATGCAGGAAGCCTATGACACTTTAACATTCCCACATTAACTACGGCACCAATGATCACGTTAACGGTTACCTCCTCACAAAACGACCGTCGGAGCGTGCTCTAATATCATAAAGAGGAAAACCGTGTTCTTGTCTTAGTCGAGAGCGAGCAAACGCCTAATACCTCACGGTCTATTTGATAAGGAGCTTTTAAACGCGGAAAATGTCGCCCTAAACGTTTTTCTGATATGGCGGTAAAAATTGGCGGCCGTAATGGAATCTAATTTAGCAGCTGTTGTTGTATTTTAAAGAAGATTTCAACATCATTTGTAAGCAGCCTATCGTGTTCCTCAGCTGGATACAGGCTTTGTGAAGACAAGCCACACAGTCCAATCTTTACGACCGTAATATTTTATTTTTTGGCGTGCATAGTGTATGTTTGGCGTATGTCCTGTATTTTGAAATTTTAACCAATCTCAGTCACTTGCTAGATCGGTTCAAAATGTACTAGCTGTTAGTGGGTTGAAATTCTCACAAAATATTATTTGTTGTAGCGGATTATTAACAAATGATGAAAATAAAACAAACAAAAATCGTGGTACAGATCACTCGGTGAGCGAGTAAGTCTTGCACTTGGCAAGATTAAGTAGTATAATTTATTGTACGAAGACAATTAAATGCATGTGGCATTTTGGCCTAGTTGATACAAAGAGGTATGGGCAATTTGTACCACTCAGCCACCTCCTTATGGAAAATGCTCTAAGCCTTTAGAGTTAAAACGAAAATTAACTTTCCGTTTAAAAATATTAATTCCCAAAAATTGGATCAAAAACATTTCCTCAAAACAATTCACCGTCGACTGACTTATGAATTAATCAATTAACCGAAATAAACGAGACGCGAAATGAATGTTCGATGGAAAATTCAAAAGGATTATTGTGAAAATTTTATTAGCAATACAAATGGATTGGCTTATAAAGCGGCCCGCATAATATAATAGGTATGCGCGGCGTGCGTAGCTACGGGTACCTACGTGAATGGAATCCAGGCTTTGGTTTCGCGAGCAGGCCTCCCGAAATCCTTCCGACACGATCTAACCTTAAGGCTGCTATCACACTAGCGGTTTGCGAGCGTCTTCAAAGCGGAGCGGGCACGCAGCGACTACATCGTGAACACGCCGCGGCTGCACAGTGAAGACGTCGCGGAGACTTGGCCATTACGCAACGTTTTCGTCGCCTGTTCGCGGCGAGTTCACGACATACAATACACTCAGTAATAGAATGTATTCCGACCACAAAATACTTCTGTTGGCTTTGTTACTTCGAAGACGCAGAAAACGAAAGTATTCAAGCCCGAAAGGGTTCTGTATGAGAATGTACAAAATGACGTTAGCGGCGAGCTCGACTGCGACGTATTCGTATGCGCATCGAATACGTCGCAGTTGACCTGCGCGGCGTGTTATTTGCGCGTCCGCCACGTATTCGCGGCGCGCCCGCTCCGCTTTTAAAACGCTCCTGTGATAGCAGGCTACGAGTTGGTTTACAAGAGCGATTTATAACTGTAATTTTCATGACACAGTTTAGAGAAGAATTACCACAGACTTAGTAGAGACTGATTAAACTAGAAACAGCAGCACAAATACTGAAAATACGATTATAAAACACAAAAATACCCACTCGCTGAGTGAGCTTGGGATCAACGTAAGCTAATTCACTGCTTGCTTTCTTTCAGGTGGCCAGGAAAATGACGCTCTTCGTGTAAAATCCTGCAACTTCTTGAACAAGTCTAACTTCGAATTATATCAACTATAGGTACCTAAGTAAAAGAATACCGACTATCAAAGTGGTTTCTTTGTGATGGTATCACTAAGGCGAAAGAAAGTCATTGTGCTGATCATTGTAAATCTGTTTATCTTTCTAAATTTGAACGCAAACGTGCATTTTTATCCGCTAGCGCGGAAAGATTTCTAAATTCGAACCTTTTTATTGAATAATTTTCTATACCACCAGTCCGCTGAAAATGCGTTAATACTTATTTCATGTCAGTGCGCCGACCTCATTTTTAGAATAACCGTACCTACTGGTCAGCACAAAAACTGTTTTTTTTTTTATATAAGCTGTTTTACTTGCACCAACTTTTCACGTCACTACAGCGAGGAAAATACTAGGAGCAAGAAAAACCGGTTTTTAAATAAAAGTATTTTTTTATACTCCAAAGATTTTATAGGGGAGAAGGAGTTATGCACGGATACTCATACCACTGGCTTTTTCGGTGAAAGAAAATATCGTGAGAAATCCTGCATACGTCTGGAGAAGAAATTCAATGGCGTATTTGAGCTCACTAACCCGCGACTGGGCCAGCGCAGTGAATATGGCCCATTCGCCCTTCGAGGGTAGATCAAAGTCCAGCAGTGGACAATTAAAAAAGGCTGATTATGTTGTAGAATGAGTTTTTGAACATGCTTCATCAAATTATACCTAAGACCTAAGGTGGAGCATGAGCACGCTTGCCTATAAGCACAGAATAAATAATAGTACTACGTACCATAAGCATAGATTCACACTTCGTTTGAAGATCCCATGTAAGTCAATACACGCGTAGTCCGGTGATCGGACGTTATTTTTGCCACGTGCTTGTCGTTCGCGTAAACGACACATTAGAAGCCCCACCGAGGATAGGATCGACAATTTGTCGATACCGTCCGAACATGACGGCGAATTTGCCAAATACCTGCTTTGACGTGGGTCCTGACACGTTCTAGGGCCCATATTCAGATAATACCTACGAAAAATGAAGCCTTATTATTTATTTTTCCTTTTCGCGATTACAAGAAGCTTTTTGATTTACCTACGTATTTATAAACCTTTACATAATTGGACCCGAAAAATACCTAAAGCCTTTTCTCCTACAGCTTCGAGACCGTATTTTATACTGGTTTAAGCTTGTTTACCCGTGGTGGATAAATGTTTTACTCAAAACATATGACTAATAAATGTAGGCCTATAAGATTTTACAACTCTGAGATGTTTACGATTACAAAATTGGATTTAATATTTGATAGAACAAGAATACAGCGAATAAAACATCACATTAACGCGATGCAATTCGGGCGGCGGAATTTTAAGTCGGATTTCGCTCCACAAATGGTTTATAAGATAAAGTTAAGTTGGGCGTTAAAAGACGTTATCCCCTTTGGTACGCATGTGAAATAATAAAAGCGAAAGCTTTTCATAAAGTCGTTTAGATAAAGCGCAGAGCAATTCGGAATTTCACACGGAGCCGGCAAGCGAGCGCCGGCAGATGACGCGCGAATGTAGCCGCTTAGGGAGTTAATTTGAAAATCTCGTGAAGTCTATCATATCTCGTAATGATAAGTACTGACTATTTTGTTTAAAACAAAATTTTCCATCCTGTAAAATGCGCACAAAACAATTAATGCTTGTTACAAATTGATATAGAGCATCGAAGCCATAAGAATCTGTTCTGCTGTCCTCATAAAAATTACAATTTCTTAAAATTTTATTCAGGTTTGGTAAATAAAAAAAATAATTACGACACTGTCCTTTGATAAGGACGACTGTGAAAAAATTTATTTGCTGCCACATTAAATTTAAACACAGTTTAAATGAACCCTTTCGTTAGTTGTGTAAAGCCACATTAATTCTCGAGTTTATAATGGTCGATAACTAATTCCTACAAAGATCAAAGATTTTAAATTTAGCTCATACTATAGCTCTTTCGACAGTCTAATACTATTAATTTAATTTGATTAATTAGTTTTGGCAAAAAATAGCCCAACCGATTCCAATCATTATTGTTATGTCGGTGTATTGGACCTGGGTATGTCCTTAAACTGCACCCAGACCCACCGGAGGACGGGCAGCAGCGTCCTCTTGGTTAACGGTGGTGACCATTCTGCGATCCCCAAGCCGCCTGCCAAGCGTGGGGATTATGGCAACACCCCTCTATTAAGGTGGAGGCCTTTGTCCAGCTTTGGACGTTTTTTATGGCTGACGACGACGGTGTATTTTGTTTAATGTATCGTCAAGGCAAAGCTTTTCTTCGTGGCCCATGGTCATCTTTAACTAACATTTTTTGGGAAAGCATCTTGGAACTATTAATCTATTGTATCTCATTGAACAAAAATGTTTCCTCTTGGACTCGTTGCTCTATTCTTGGGCTCTCGGGAGGGGTATAAATGCTCCTAGAGATTATTGTTAAAATCAACTCGTTTCCTCAACCAACTTTGGCTAAGTATAAACGCGTGACGAATGGCAGGTTACACGCTTGGAAAACTTTTTAGATCACAATGTCACATGGCCACGTCTTGTTATAGATACAGTCATGGGCCTTAAACAATTACCGAGATGATATCAGTCAAAACAATAACCGGGCAAACGGAGCGGAGCGACGGCAGTGTGTGGACAAGAAAAAAGGTTTTTTTTATTGCCGGCTCATCGGCTCGTCTTAAAACTGTGCCGAGTTCTAGCGGTCACGCCGAACTACTTGAAACTTCGGTGGCCGGGATGACGGCGCTCAGGACGCGCGTGCGGTGGACACGCAGCTATAGTAATCTATGTATCGCTGCTTTGGCGATGTCATCTCGTTTTCATTGACGTCTCGGTAAAGGCGTTGGTGGACAAACGGCTTGCGGTGGACACGCAGCTATAGTAATCTATGTATCGCTGCTTTGGCGATGTCATCTCGTTTTCATTGACGTCTCGGTAAAGGCGTTGGTGGACAAACGGCTTGCGGTGGACACGCAGCTATAAGAATCTATGTATCGCTGCTTTGGTGATGTCATCTCGTTTTCATTGACGTCTCGGTAAAGGCGTTGGTGGACAAACGGCTTGCGGTGGACACGCAGCTATATTAATCTATGTATCGCTGCTTTGGTGATGTCATCTCGTTTTCATTGACGTCTCGGTAAAGGCGTTGGTGGACAAACGGCTTGCGGTGGACACGCAGCTATAGTAATCTATGTATCGCTGCTTTGGCGATGTCATCTCGTTTTCATTGACGTCTCGGTAAAGGCGTTGGTGGACAAACGGCTTGCGGTGGACACGCAGCTATAGTAATCTATGTATCGCTGCTTTGGTGATGTCATCTCGTTTTCATTGACGTCTCGGTAAAGGCGTTGGTGGACAAACGGCTTGCGGTGGACACGCAGCTATAGTAATCTATGTATCGCTGCTTTGGTGATGTCATCTCGTTCTCGTCGACGTCTCGGTAAAGGCGTTGGTGGACAAACGGCTAATACTAATTACCAAATTTGTCAACAATACTGAAGGTTATGTATGTACTCATCATTATGAACAACTTTTACTATGGGGCCAACCCCGAAATCGCGACAAAAATATCAGCTGTTCCATACATTTTGTTCAAGGTCAATGAACTTTTTGTTTGGAACAGTTGATATATTTTTTTTCTATTTCAGGCTTGGCCCCATAGTAAAAGTTGTTCCTTATGATGAATACATACATACCCTTCAGTATTGTTGAACCTTTTTGTTACACATTGTATACTTACGGGGTACTTACTTTTGGAAACATTTAGAAAGGTCTTCCCTGCGGCCCGAAGTACAAAATGTTACCAAACAGTAGAACTAGAAGGGACAGGGGTCCAACTGGGACCGCAATCAATCATTCCAGGAATCGAATCGCAATTAAACGAAGTCAGTTAGTTATGTCTCGTTGTAACTCGTTAATAACTTGCTGCCTAAATATTTGTAGTCTAAAATTGAGTACGGAGTTAGTTTTGTTAAAATTAGATGTAGATTACGTAGTGACATTTGGTAACTATTAATTACCAATGAATAATTATGTACTATTTATTATTATTATTTATTATATTGGATTATAACGATAATTATATTGAGGCTATAAAAAAAAGAATGAAGAAAAGAGAAAAACAAAGGAAACAGAAAAGAGGAAAACCTAAGATGAAACTACAAAATAAGGTTACACAAAAGATAAAACCACAAAATCAGGTTACAGAAAAGATGAAAACCTAAGATGACACTACCAAATAAGGTTACAGAAAAGATAAAATCACACAATCAGGTTACAGAAAAGATGAAAACCTAAGATGAAACTACCAAATAAGGTTACACAAAAGATAAAACTACAAAATCAGTTTACAGAAAAGATGAAAACCTAAGATGAAACTACCAAATAAGGTTACAGAAAAGATAAAACCACAAAATAAAGCCACAGAAAAAAGGAAAACCTAATATGTAACTACAAAATAAGGTTACAGAAAAGAGGAAACCCTAAGATGAAACTACAAAATAAATTTATTTTAAATGTACTTAAGGTCATTGCTAGCTCATGGTTACTCCTTTCTCCATTATTACCTCATTGGTTTTCATCTTTTCTATAACCAATAAGCATAAGTACAAAAACAGCAAAGAAAAAGATGAAGGTAAAGATGAAAATCTAAGATGAAACTAGAAAATAAAATGTGAGCTCATTGCTATCTCTGAACTATTTAGTCCCTTGCAAGTGACACAGCACTTCACACCTCTACAATTCTATTCTTCACTCCTCTAGATTTATTTTAATTCAATAAATAAATAAATCTAGAGCTCAAACGTGATAAAGCACGTATTTATTCAAATCAGGATTAGTTCAAAACGCTTATGCATTAGAACGTATTTAAACAATAGAAATGAAGAGATAGGCGGCCATTAAAATGTTCTCGAAAGCTCCTCTGGGGCTCATTCAAATAAACTATATTGAGTTTCAAATTATTAAGTGGCTGATCAGGGTCAGCTCTCGGTGGCTTGGAAATGCTTAGATTAGAATGAGTTAAGTACTTGCCTACCTAAGTATCAAATAGTTGTCTCTACAGAGATAATAAATCTATGACATAATCTTTTTGGATATAACCACAGAAAGTACCTAATAAGTTCAAAAAATTATCTCCCAGAACTACATAAGTACAACCACTATAATAACTACCCATAATCCCCAAGTCACCTGCCAATTGTTGGGGATTGTGGCAACTCCTCACTATTAAGAGGGAGGCCTTCGTCCGTCATTGGAATCAATAATTTATTTATCAATAAATAACTTTGACTTTGACTTTAACTTTGGACGTCTTCTGGCTGATGATGTGATAGTACCTATAATCAGTTCAAGAACACTATATTTTCAGTATGTTACGCGATTACTCCGCCAATTATGGATTGATTTTGATGATTATTTTTTGTTTGGTAGGTCACAAGTAGTCCCATAGACATTTTATCGAAATCGGTTCAGTAGTTTGGTTTTTACATCAAAATTACTGGAATAAATCAAAATAACTGAAAAATATGAAGATGTCATCCAGGTAGTAGTAGCCGGTTTTTGTTTTTTAAAGCGTATTATAATTATAATTATACATTTTAGCTCTGTGCTTATAATATCTCTAAACAGATCACCTAACATCTCACCGAATTACTTTCATCAAAGCTATGAAACTTTGTGGCGCGTTCGCCGTGTTCCAAACTATACGCCTCATAAAGGCTTTGATGTCAGAAGCAAAGTCGAATCGAGATATGCGCTACTTATTGTTCATAATATAGGTATTTACACATAGGTTTTGATGCTTAATTTAATTAATGAATGTCTCTTATTGTGGCGAAGGAATATTTACTTGAGCGCAGCATTATTCAAAATTAAAACACTAATACGACACGACACAGTGCAAACATTATACTTAAGCTTTAGGGTGTAGCTCTGAGAAGCCATGGTGGACTAGCGGGAGAACACTCAATTGGCAATCATGAGTTCAAATCCCGGGCCTGTATTAATGAGCTATTTAAGTTTGATGTACGGGTTCTTAAGTGGCGACCGCGAACCGGATACCGCAGCGTAGGAAGGCCTCCCACTAGGTGGACCGACGACATTGTAAAAGTCGCGGGCAACCGGTGGATGCAAATGGCAGGTTGTCGTACTGTATGGCGGTCTAAGGGGGAGGCCTTCGTTCAGCAGTGGACGTCTCCGGGCTGATGATGATGATGTACAGGTTTTCATATCGATGAGTTTTCGGTGAAAGATAAAACCGTAAGGAAACCAGCATAAATGTTAGGAGACAAAATTTTATGGCGTATGTAAATCTACTAACCAGCAATGGGGATCCACAATGCGATTTTTTTTCGGTAGATGGTGCATCGTCGATGCGGCCATAGCTAACTGACACTAATATACATTACATACATACATACATACATTTTGTTGTTTTTTTTCTACAACTTAATGGGTTTACTTTTGTTAGACTCGGATTACTAGGGAGCTTCTGCATAAACTGGTTTGTACAGCCATCCTTTCCCTTGCTAATTTAAGCTCTGTCCAATCTAAAATGTAAACAGTTGTTTCTTACCTACAAATCTATTTTTCCTTGGACTAGATTATCGACAACGCCCCCATCAAGAGCAGATAGATATAAGACAACGATTAACAAGAAAACTCGATTTTGCCACATCCGGATCTTCGTTGGCGCCATCTGGGAAAAGTTTTGGCTGGCAACCTCACAGGCCAGCGTAGTGGAAATGGCCCACCTTTGAGTGTAGGCCTATGTCCAGCATTGGCCCATTAAAGGTTGACTATGCTAAGGATGTTGCTCTATCCATCAAAGTTAACCAGTTTTAGAACACTACATTTTTTCTTGTGTCTAAGTTACACACACACGCACACACACACACACACACACACACACACACACACACACACACACGCGCTACATAATATGCTCTCATCACATACTCTCCCTCACACATACACACAAGTACAGACAAACCAGAGCCAATGCAAAACTTGTGAAAAAATATTCGGTCGAGCATTACAAATTCAGACTACCAAAAACTTTTCTTTGTAAAAGTAGTAAAATAGAATAGAAAACGATTCCTTCCAGTTATTTTGAGACTTTATTGCTTGCTTTCAATATAAAACCGTTTGGTTTTTAAAGAGAAAGCCTTCTGGGACGAGACTCGTCGATTTCGTATCAATATTAATAAGTTTGCGGATCGACTCTTAAAAGGGTCTAGATTCTATAATCTAGAGACAAGCTTTAGTGTCGATACCAACCGCTATACAGGGTTACGTGATATTATATTACTAAGCTGAAAGCAGGCTATTGTACTCATCATTGTGAACAACTGATCATGTAACTTAGAAAAATTACTGGACTTGAAGAGATTTGACATCTAATATCTCACGGTGACCGACCGACATGGTACCGATGGGGAAGAAAGGTTCTTGAGTGGCGACCACGTACCGGAAGACGCAGCCTAAGTAGGCCCAGGAACTACTAGGACTATGAAGGACTAGGTAGTCCAACGACATTGTAAAGTCACGGGTAACCGGTGGATGCATAATGCAGGTTGTCGTACAGTGAGGCGCGGATCTAAGGCAGAGGCCTTCGTTCGTGGACGTCTCCGGGCTGATGATGATGATCTCAGGGGGACGAGTGCAGTGCAGTGCGGTGCAGGATTTTGCTCCCATGTTCATAATTCTGGCACTGCTACTATAATGGACAAGCGTGATGCCCTGCCATGTGGTATATATATATATATATATATATATATATATACCACATGGCAGGGCATCACGCTTGTCCATATATATATATATATATATATATACCACAGCATATATATATCGGTGGACATTAATTTCACACAGCGCCATCTAGCCCCATACTAAGCAAAGCTTGTAATATGGAAACTAGATAGCTGATATAATACTTATATACTTTTTGTTTTGTAAATACATACTTATAATACATCCAGACACAGAACAAACATCTATGTTCGCCACATAAAAGTTTGCCCTTGGTGGGGATCGAACCCACGCCCTACAGCTCTGAACGCAGGCATGCTACCAACTGAGCTATAAGGTTGTCGCATAAGTGCATTGTCGTATAAGTGGGTGACGTCACCAACGGTTCCAACGGAAGACCAGCGCTGGCTGTTTGCAACCAGCATTATGCTGAGTTGGAACCTATTTGTGGCGAAAAACTATTTAACCTTCCTATTGTATTGTCTTGTGTATAAAATGTGATTTCTTTTTCATTAGTAAAATCTTGTCTATTGTCTATTGATGCTTACCACCAGGCTAACGTGTGGCGAAAAACGTTTACCATGTCGCAAACCCTGAATTCGAAAAAAAAAACCGGCTGTACCTTAAAAAAGCATTATCCTCGACAATATGTATGGAACAGCTTATTTTTAGGCGAATTCGGGGCTAGTCTCACAATAAAAAAAATATATGAGTAAATGACCTAGTCTCGCCTTAGTACGTTACGAGTGTAACCCTGTATAAATTTATCGATGATAGTCTAGTCGATGACGAGGCTGACTAACATGCGTATTTCGTAGCTCGATTTGACTTGAGAAGCGCAGGCTTGATATCTAACAATGAGCTTGAGCAGCCAGTTATGGAAAGTATCGCAAGTGAGCAGCCATAATTGTAATTATTTACCATGATTACGTTGTCAAATGAGCTGTCGATATTTCGGCGCAGTTGCATGCACCATGTTCACGGGCACGGGTGTCTGCCCGTTACGCTCCGCCCCGGGCACATAATCATGGTAAATATATCATATAAAAGAAATGTAATAAACAAACGTGACAGTTTAAAACAATGGCTACTACATATGTTATTGTATACCTAAAAAGTCAAAAATGTTTCAAATTCTATTGCCTTCATATTCCTTTCCCTTCAAGTATCTATGTGTGTTCCTAAACAATCAAGGCTATTCAAATCGCGTACACTATTTTCGTTTGAAATTAATCGTGGAATAGACATTGAAACAAACACTCTTTAATTTTATAACACACAAAGACCCATCAATTAATTCCAAAAACAGATAGCACCCATTATAGCCGCGGTGCTGTTCCCAAACTGCGGAATGGACATGAAACTCGACAATAATATCCCCGCATTTATTACTGAGCACAGTAATAAAACATAATCGTTTTCAGCCGAAATGAACCTAGCGACCTCCGCCGGCACCGCCCGCCACCACCACGTCGCGTCGTAGCTTTCTCTGCAAAAGCCTTGTTTGAACTCTCCACTAGAAAGACGAGTTTCCACAAGACTTCACTAGAAAGACTCACTGGATGACGTCTCTCATGTGACGCGGCGATTCAGTTTGACTTTTTGTGCCACATTAACTGCTTTGAATGTGGAATTAAAAGCACCTGAAAACTGATCAAAGTATATGGGGTATAAAGGATATTGGACTTTAGAGTGAAGTAAACGAGTCACTTGTCCGTAAATATATAAGTAAGATTTTTTTGTAAAATGTATCGATGTTTATGATTAATTTTAACAATCAATGAATTTGCTGCGTTTAGACGTCCACTGCTGAACGAAGACCTCCCCCTTAGCCCGCCACACTGTACGACAACCTGCCATTTGCATCCACCCGTTGCCCGCGACTTTTACAATGTCGTCGGTCCACCTAGTGGGAGGCCTACCTACGCTGCGTCTTCCAGTCCGCGGTCACCACTCAAGAACCTTTCTTCCCCATCAGTTCTTAGAGTGAGGTGGCCTGCCCATTGCCACTTCAACTTGCAAACCCTGCGAGCTATGTCGGTAACATTGTTTTTTTGGCGAATGTCCTCGCTCCGGATTTTATCGCGCAAAGTAACTCCGAGCATACTTTTGATTCCTTAGCGCCTAAGGAGTCAAAAGGTTACACACCCATTCCAAGTAACTACAAGCTGGTTGCATGGTTGAATTTCAGCCGCTAGCACTAGTAACTAGTTCAGTTCCACTGCTCCCCCGTTCATTTGACGAGCTACCCTCGCACCTTGAGAAGGGATGCTCAGGTTATTACGGCCGCTTCAGGAAAGCTGCCCGGCGGTAATACCCGCATTACCCTGTGAATATTTCAAGAGTAAATAACACAGTCATAGAGAATGGAAAATTGATGTACATTATTTAGCCAATCACATAACTTTCGTAGTTCCACCATTTTTGTTTTATATATACGGAATTATTTTGGATGCACCGACTATAATAGTTTCCATCAAAGTAGTACCCCAACATAATTCTGTTTATCAAACAGCGCCGATCTTTCGTTGAGGTCAAATTGGTAGTAGTATAAAAAAAACAAGAATAAAATGTGGCTTGACATAAAAATCTAATTGAGTTTAAGTAATAATAATCAATTTATAAGTTGAGTACTGTACTTCTGTAATTTTAAATTTGACCCTTCATATAAATCTTGAAATCACCTGAAACGCATCTGAAAGCGAAATGCCTAAGGAATGATGTCTAAAATCTGCTAACTAGAAACCTAGATATAATATTGAAATTGTTACAAGAACTATCTTGAGCTTTGGCATAGTTGTTTCACACTGTCTGGACTGATAACTAGCTAGTATACGTGGCTCCTTCACATTTTATCGAACGCTTTTTTGTCGAATACCTATATCATATAATAACGTTTGTACCACATGACAGTCTTAGGCTAACCTACCCTACATATTCTTCGTGTATACAATCAAAGATTCAAACAAATGTCCGACCGGTAATTGAGCCCGAAATCTCCTCCTCGAAAGCCGGTGCGCTACTCACTGATATGTACCGAACGTCACTAAAATATAAGAAAAAAATGTTATATTTGTTTCAGTCATCAGCCAGAAGACGTCCACTACTGGACGAAGGCCACTCCCTTAATAGGGAGGGGTTGCCATAATCCCCACGCTTGGCAGGCGGCTTCGGGATCGCAGAGTGTTCCCACTGTTAACTAAAAGGACGCTGCTGCCCGTCCACCGGTGGGTCTGGATGCAGTTTTAGGACATACCCAGGAATATTTGTTTAATGACGTTTAAATGTGAGGCTTAGACATATACCTAGTATAGAACGGCCAAACGAACGCAAAAGTCGGTAGAGTCAGTAGAGTCGGTAGAGTCGGTAGAGTCAGTAGAGTTGGTAGAGTTGGTAGAGTTTCCTCGGAATGATTTTAAGTGGAGTATTTTAGGAGCGGTCCGTATTTCTTCCGCACGCGGACGAAGTCGCGGGCATCTAGTGTATACTTAAAAAGTTTTAACTACATTAATAACTTTTATGACACATATGTAGATTTTACTAATAATATTCCAACAGTAAAATTAAGAACTATATACAAAACAAAATAATAAAATTAAATACCTATCCTGAACTAACCAAAACTATAAACTACAGGTAAAAAACTGCATTAAGGTCACTGTCTTCGGGTAGGGTACCTAAAAAGCTAGCGACATTACCACGCTGAATGGCCAAACTTATACTTTTATGTATTATATAATAATAATAATAACGCAGGGGCGGCTTTATGGCGAGCCGTCGGTGAGTGGCGACACCGCGTACCCCGATTCCATGGGTCTAAAACCCCAGAGACCCTGACCCCTGGCTTGCCTTAACCGGCCGTCTGGGGGTGGAAACCGCAAGAGCTAAGAACCTAAGCTCCAGGCTGGAAGTGTTAAAGGGCATAACGCCGCGAGTAGCTCTTAGTGAAAGTGCAGCACACCTCTCGACACCCTAAGCCACCCACGCCAATGTTGCCCCTCCGGTGCCAAGATGCGGCAGCCTCTATGGGGGGCCCATTTAGTGGGTGGCAAGTCATCACCTGCCTAAATATATTTTGAGATGAGACAGGATAAGGCAGGTGCCGTTTCTCATCCCACAGATCAGTACAACTACCCACAAATTGTTCACCTCAATAGCCCTGTTTTTTGTTTTTTATCCTATACTGTACAATAGTTTTACATTCCATTTTATACACATTCTATAGTAATTGTATTTTGTACTCAACAGGGCCTCTTGGTGTTGGTTTCGGCCCCACCAATGCCTCTCAAAGGTCCGGGCTAGACCCGTGAATAAAATTAAATAAAGAGATAATAATAATAATAATAATTTATTCAAAAATATAAAAAGGTCTGACAAAAATACAAAACGTAAGTAAACTTAATTAGGTCTATAAAACACGTGAGCCTGAACTAGGCACACCACACTATCTACTATATACATTTTTTGAACGCTAACCATTCAAATAAAATAACACTTGGCGGTCAAACATGGACGTTACTATGGTATATTGCAAAATCATTTCAACCTGTGACCAGAGAGCATTCTAATAAGCATAATTCTCCAAGCCACCGTCAATTTTTACCGAAACAAAGGCGGGAATCCATTGAACCTTTACGGAACCACGTTGTAAGAAATCTAGTGCAAACATGCTTCAATAAAGCATGTTTACATTTAGCTCCGCATCACATAACTTCCTAGGGTTCTCGACCTAACAGTGTGATTAAATAATTATGGATGTTTTCAGTTTTTTGCGGTCTACGATAAAGCACGCTTATCTAGAAGAAGCGCTGATCTATCGGGACCATCACTTGGAACCACTTAAACAGTGCATTCTACTGTATGTAACAGTTTTCACGAGATAGCGCTTCGATCTACATTTTGTTTTTCACGGACTCTACGTAGGTATTATTACGCGGAACGGTACTAAGCCAAAAAAGCACATTGTGTACTCATCATGCTTCAAACACGTAAAAGGGAGTTTTGGCGGGAACCCGGAAAAATCATGTCGCTGCATTGTATTCTTTTCTTAAACTAATGTTTTTTCGACACAGCGTAGGCGCGGCCTTCCACTAAGTGGACCGACGACATTGTGAAAGTCGCGGGTTGCCCGCGACTTGGATGCGAATGGCTGCTTGTCGTACAATGTGGCGGTCTAAAAGAGAGCCCTTCGTTCAGCAGTGGACGTCTCCGGGCTGATGATAACGATGAGTGTTTTTTCGCGAATTTATGATAAAAATAGTGGTGTTTTATTCATTAATTAGTGAGTAATGAACTCGTTCCGGCATTATCCCCTAATATAAAATATATTCATCATATATGGCAGAGTTCAATCAAAATAATAACGTTTCTCAGTACAATGGTGCTAAGTTCTGTGTTGCTACTTTTCCGTGTGTGGCTAGAACGCGATTAGACGAACTCTTGCAGAACTCTCCCATTGTAGAGTTAATGATAAATGAGTAGAGATCGCGTAGCGACAGTAATTAGCGCTCCATGAATACCAAACGATGAGGATTGAGTATAAACCAAACAAAGAAACAACTCCTGATATTTTGGTTTCTTTTCGGGTGGAGCACTTACATAATGCTGCGAATGTAGGTATTATGTATTTCGTCGTCAGCCATAAAACGTCCACTGTTGGACGAAGGCCTCCTCTTAATAGAGGGGTGTTGACATAATCCCCACGCTTAGCAGGCGGCTTGGGGATCGCAGAATGCTCACCACCGCTAACCAAGATGACGCTGCTGCCCGTCCTCCGGTGGGTCTGGTTGCAGTTAAAGGACATACCCAGGTCCAGGTAAGTATTTACGTGCTCAAAAATATAACTAACAGTAATCTGTTCTTGAAAGCGTAAAAATACATATACCTAGGTCCAAATTTTGGTGGTTGTTGGTTCTCCAATGATTGCCTGAAAGAAATCGGTAAAGGTGATAAGGGCGAATATGAATATGAATGTTTGTTATTTTCCCGTCATCTCGCATCTCGTGAAGTACATAACTGTGACATGATAACTTAAAACTTCGTAGTATATGGATACTTGCATACGTCGATTCTCTTACGAATGAATAAAGTATCGAACATCTAAAAAAAACTCGAGTTTTATTTTAGATGCAAATACACCGCCCCCACCACAACACAACTCACAGCACAGCGACCCTAGCGCAGTCGCAGCCATGACTCGTTTCTCTGCAAATTTTCTACTCAGTGCTACATAGAGTAACTTGGTAGAGTCAGCAGCCTCTACAGTATAGAGTAACGAACTTAGTTTCGAGTTATTCTAACGAACAGCATAGCGCACATTTATGATTGGGTTAACAACGACGAGGTAAATTCCCTTCGAGCTTTACTGCATTAATAACTAGTATTTCCTCGAACAGTGGACCTCGCGAACTGAGACTTCACGGCCTGTTATATTGACAGCCACTTGCTTATATTCGAAATTCTTGTTTAGAATGGAGTACCAATTGTTTCTTCCAAATTATATCAAAATCGGCCGATAGATGACACCGAGCAAACTTCCTTTTAGACAAAATCGCCGACGACAAACTCTGAAATTATAGAATACTAGAGGTCGCCCGCGACTTCGTCCGCGTTCTTAGGAAATTCAGCCCGCTCCCAAAATTCACCACTTACAATTATCCCAAGCAACCCCCCAAACTCCCGGGCTCGACTGAACGGCTTGAATGAACTACCCAATTATCAATTTTCATCACTATAACTTCAAAAACAAAGAACTCTTGATACAACTTATTTTGATGATTATTTTTTGGTTTGTTAGAGGTGGTCTCATATACATTTTATTGAAATCGGTTCTGTCGTTTGGTTTTTAAATCAAAATTACTAGAAAACATCCAGGTATTCGAAGTTGAAGTCGGTTGTATTTTTTTAAAAGCGTATTATCTTTAGGCCATATTACCAGCTCTAAAATTACTTTACAACATACTATGGTTCTGTCTGATTGGATACAAGCCTGTACAGTTAAAGTACGCAAAATTTAAGAACACATTTCAAAAAGACTAAACCTCAGGCTAAAGAAATAAAGGTAAAGTAACCTGAAGCCTGTGTCAAACGATCCAGCACCATGATAAGCTGATTATGATGATGTAACTGGGCCTAAAATGACGTTTTCCCCAGTTTTCTCGTACCAGCTCAGTAACCAAACCAATTAAACGTTGAATTTCAAATCTAGACAGGTCTCCAACCTCGAATATTATTTATTTAAAAAAATGCAACACAAAATTAGTTATTAAATTCGCCGACTGAAAAAAAACTACTTAATTTTTTATTATTATTGAAAACAGATTTAATTTATGAATTCATATTGATGACGAACTGACAGACGAGACTTGGAGTTGTCCTGAGAAAACACGAGCCGTGATAGCTCGAAAGTTAGACGATATCTGGCATATCTAAGGGTTTTTTTAATTGCCATGTGTAACACTCTCTGCCACACATGTACCACTAATCTGTCCAGATTATATAACAAGTCCTTGCTAAACTAAATATTTCAGTATTTTGTGAATCTACGAGTAAGTACGTTAAACCTAAACTGTTTTGAGAGTGTATAGGGATATATTATAGCAAATAAGTACCTACTTAAATAAAAAATGCAATACTTAAAGATATTTAAAGTCTTAGGTATTCGACAAAAAACCTTTTTTATAAAAAATATTTGATTTGTATGTAATTGTAAGTACTTATGTTTGATGAAAACAATACCTAGCATGTTTTAATTAATACTTACTGTGTTTTAGTAGCTTCTCTTTGCGTCCGTTTTTATTAATCAAGCGAAACAAAGGACGCAGGCTTCTAAAACAAATCGTTGTTTTGTGTATGGCTGTGTTTATTCGGCAAATATTTTAGATGACTTAAGTCTACGGCATCGTTAGTAAGATTTATGAATTTTCGAGTAGTTAATATTAATTAAAAAAAATGATTCGAATATGAGCAAATCCAATCCCATAACGAAGCCTCAAGATCACAATGGGAGCCAAAAACTAATCCTACGTATGACATCTTAGATTATCTAAGATGAAATTGGATACGCGAGAAAGTCTGTTCCAAAAATATTTGCATTGAGTAATAGCTTTTTTAATGGCATTGAGTGACGAAACGAGTGGGACGTTCTCCTGATGGTATCACGCCTGCCCATAACAGTAGCAGTGCCAGAATAGTGAACTTGCAAACAAAATCGTGCGCCTCACTGCACTGCGTTCGACACCCTGAGATATTAGATGGCAAATCTTTTCTTACCCAGTAATATAACTGGTAACATTGCCCTTCAAACCGAAACACGATAATGCTTGCACAGTTACTGCTTGGCGCTTGAATAACTGGCAAAGGTGTGCCACTTCCCCAGGCGGATTCTGCAATAAAGTCCCACCACAATGGCTGATCAGTAAAACAGTATTTCCTTGTCTTATTAACTGTTTTGTCAAATATTCTACCAAAATGTTACAGCCATATATCTATGTTAACAAGATCCATATAGCGAGATTCAATCACCTCTCCTCCGTAGGACAGACAAAGTCATAAGAAGCGGCGAGATTGTTTGCTATTTGCTATCTAGCAAACTCGAATTTCAATTAGATTGCTCCAAACAAACTGTATCCAATCCACTGCGGTTGACAGCCCTGATAGAAATGATCATTCACAACTTCAATTATACTTTTAAAAGTGTTTTCTATTCAAATCTAATCTTGATTGGCCTTCAAACAAAACTAAAAAGAAAAATACGTTTCACCTTTCTAATTTCGCCAACTTTTGACGTTGAAAATTAAGCCTAAATAAATACAAACTTTCAACGCTTCGGTATAAAAATTGTGCAGGTGCAGTCATAATAAAAGATTTATTATATTTTCGCGATGATCTCAATCAAAGATCAATCTGATTGAAAATGTCTTTTTGTTTTGGGTTTTATACTGTTATTATTATATGCTTTGGGTTTGGGTGTATGTACATGTACATGTTCATGAATCCTTTGTGTGTGTATTGAGTTTGTTTTAGTGTGCGGGCGTTCTACGAACTGGAATTAGGTACTGGAGTTTTTAGAGTGAGAGTTCACTCGAAACTGAGCCGTGCGCGTTTACTTCGTCCCCGGAAAAGGGGCAGTAAATTATTTTGACATATTATCAGCACTGGCTTCTCCAATGATAGATGCCACAAGATCAAAAATGGACTCTATCTTTAAAAAAATTAGAAACAATCAGCACAAACAGCGTCGCAGTAAAGGTTTTTTAAGACATTTCGCAAACGCAAGTTGTAGCTTATAATAGTGGAGAAAACTTCTCATACTCACTTGTAGGTACGTACTAGGACAACATGTCCTATCCCTTTACTTCACGTAACGTAACTTCGTGTTTGAAAAGGACTGATTCAAATTCCCCGTGGAGAGATTTTTAACTACGTCGAAAATTCTGTGTCACTATTTAGATAAAAAATATTATGTTCTTCGCAGACACTAATTAAAAGCCATATCCTACTGACCTTTTAAGAACTTAGGAGAATGCAACAGTATTCTGGCCTGTCCTCTATCGGACAAGGCAAGGCTACTTTATAAAATGTTATTAAAATAGATCATTATGTATTAGTGTAATGTAGATGTAACTTAGTTATAATGGGACTGATATGCTAGTGTTGAGTCCCAATAACAAAATAAAAAAAAGAATAAAAAACTTATTTACATTAATCAAAAATACTTCTCAAGGTTCTAAAAAATATATTTTAGAATTAAACTAAATAAGTAAAAACAAAACCTAAAGCTTTATAACAATACCTACTATTTAAGCTATATAATATCTACAATAAGAAACCACTACAGTATAGTATTATAATATCTTTGCCACTACATTATTCGCATCAGAAATTACAAGCATTTAGCAAATACCAAAATAATTATGGGAGAGAAGGAGCGGCTAAGAAATTGCGAAATCTTTAAACATACATTGAACATTGCTTGATGATACGAGTACATCATTTACATTGAGCTAGGATACCTATGGCTAAATGATAATAGGGTTTATATCGTTCAAACCAATAGCTTTGATGAAGAATTTAAGTAAACATAGTATGTTTATTGAAAAAATAATTTAAATCGGTTAATAATGTTCTGATATATGAGCGCTTAAAGTTTTTGTTAGAGACAACTCTGTCCCTTTCCCACAAAACAAAAAATGACGTCACGCTTTATTTGTCAGAATAGAATTTATATGGCGTACAGAGAAGTGACGTCACGATTTGCTGTTTCTTCTCTCTGTCTAACATGATATTAAAATGCTTATAAGTTGCTTATTTTTGATCAGATTTTCATTTTATTTTCATTAATCAGCTATATTTATGGGCCACATTTTAATTGGACAATAAAAAAAACCAGTCATCTAGCCTATTGTTACACTTTAAGAGCATTTATAGCACCAACCTCTATTTTTATTTTATGAAATATCTTGTGGACATTGTAGTTAAACTCTCTAATTTTATTTGCATAACAAATATCGCTTGTTTTTCATTTTGTACGGTATGTATCCCAATTCTTATATTACTCTTGGTCCGTGACTTCTAAATTATTCATTCTAAGATTTATTAAGTCCATTAATAAATAATAAGCCTCTCAAATCTTTTTGCGCAAAATAAAAGAGGGAGACTTTTTTGTGACGTAATACGCAAATATTTCATAATTATCGTGAAATCCAGTTTTTTAATCTGAAGTCTTTGGGTCTTACTCAGAATTTGGAGATTGTTGTACTTACTCTGAGTTTGGAAACTCTTGGTTTTTTGACCGTTTGAGTGAATCGAATGAAGTCTGCAGCAACTGGCAAAATTGTTTGGATTTAGGTACTCGCTTATATACCTGTCTATAAAATCAAAGCTACTCGCGTACAGCCCGCGGTAATCATCATTGGTCGTAATGCGTAACGGTATTTTTCAATCTTATGGAAATTTCTTTTACAGTTTCTACAATTTCATAGATTTTTTTGTCGTCGTGTATTTCATTTTGCAAATTGGCAGATACATTCGGTAAAAAGAAAACAAAATTTTCGAATATATAATAGCTTTAATTATAAAATTTCGTTCACAGCTCAGGTTCAAATTTAATTGCTGGTAATGGGAATCCAGGTTCACGGTCTGAAGTCTAAGACTTCTGCGAGTTCTGTCACAGGGTTTAATTCTCGGTTCCTATAATCCAACTCTTTCAGAGCACGTTACATTTACGAAGCAATAAAAAGAAAGAACAACTGATAACCCCGACGCACCGTCTCGTCAAGTCGGAGAGGTCAGTGTATATTATGGAGCCCGCGATCTACAACCGCATACCAGCTTCCTTTCGGGATGCTCCTTCCACCGCGTGCTTCAACACCAAGCTGAGAGAGCTGGTTACAATAGAATTTGTTTTCTGACATTGAAGCTTATTTTAAAATAAGAGATTAGATATGTTTATAAAAAAAAATATGTTTTTTTTGTGACACACATAATTAAATTTGTCGATTTGACGTGTATGTTTGGTGCTATGAATAAACTATTGTATTGTCTTGATTTTGCTCAATCAAACAGAAGTCTTAGATTACAGAACGTGAACCTGAATTCCCATTACCAGCAATTAAATTTGAAACTGAGCTGTGAACGAAATTTTATAATTAAAGCTAATAAATCATTTGAAGCGTATTGTACTATCTTGTGATGCTTTTAAATTCACGAGGTTTACTCGAGCTCGGCTAGAGACTAGCTTTTAGTAATTATTAAATTGTCTTGATGATTTTATTAGAATAAAGGTATGATCGTAATAATAGCGAGTTATACTTTGATTATATACCCAGCCCTAGATCCTCCAAGGAGTTATAGTATTTAACTTGACAAACAAACAATCTTGATAAACAATCTGTTTTGCTAATGCGTTAAGGAAATCACGCATTTGCGTAAACACTTGTCGCAGCTTCATAAACCGAACCAAAATTACCTACTTCATGCATTTAGTAATTTATGCTTCGTTGGTTAAAAACTTTAAGTTTTATTTATTTTGTAAGTACTTATTTAGTTATGTGAATGAATATTTATATTAAGTGTAAACTATAGCCGGTCACTTTTAGGTACGAGACCTGTGAACGCAAAAATACGAGCTCGAAATTTAATTAGGACTAACATTTTTGGTCCATAACACTTTTAACCTATTGGTTAAAATCGTTATCGGTAACGGTACTTAGTATTTAGTTAAAATCGCTGTTATACAATATTTTCGTATTTGGCAATATTTTTTGGTGAATTTGACCAACGTCCTTAGTCAAAACTACTTTTGACTGATTTTTGCAGTTAAAAGTAGTTTTGATCGGTTAAGAGCTTTGAATAGTATATTATTATTATACTAACCAATCATCATCAGCCCGGAGACGTCCACTGCTGAACTAAGGCCTCCCCCTTAGACCGCCACACTGTACGACAACCTGCCATTTGCACCCACCGGTTGCCCGCGACTTTTACAATGTCGTCGGTCCACCTAAGTGGGAGGCCTTCCTGCGCTGCGTCTTCCGGTTCGCGATCGCCACTAAAGAAAGAATCTTCCCCATCGGTTGTAACGGGGCGGCTGCCGGAGATTCTTCGCACCCCTTGCTCTTCCGTCACCTGACCTGCTACCTAGGCTAGGAATAGAAGAGATGCCGGGGACTAGGGGCCGTTATTTATGTGTATCTGTCATATTGTGTGGTTTGGGGAGTCCCCACGCTTAGCAAGCGGCAAGCGCAGAGTATTACCACCGTTAACTAACAGGACGCTGATGCCCCGGGGGTTCTGAATGTAGTTTTACGACATACCTAGGTCTAAATACTAAATAATAATGATCGCTAACACTCTAACCCCGCCTCATATCATGGCATTGTGTAGTTCTTCAGTTATCACATTCCCGAGCGTAATCCACGTTTATCGCTTGTTCGCTACTAACTACTTAGGTATGTAATTGTTAAAGTGTGCAGACTTATCAAATTAGCACTGACATTGTGTTTCTTATGACCTGGAATAAATCAAAAATTTAGCAGAGTTAAATTCTACATACTTGTTTTCAAATTTAAAGCTTAACACATTTATTTATATAAGCATTTGTGTTCTTTTATCATTATTAATGACTATATGCAATAGTTAAAATCAAAAACCAAAATTTATTAGACAATTAATTATTCATATTTATGTAAAGCAGTTTTGCTAATCATTCCAGCCTATTGCGCTTGGTGGTTTTACCCGCAGGGACGATCCCAAATTCCACAGGAACCTTTCTTTTTCCGGGATAAAATTCTATGTCACTTTCCGACCCATCTTCCATACCAAAACCCAATCGATCCGTTGATACGTTGCGGTGTGAAGGAAAACAATAATTACCAATTGTATACATATTCCTATTATAATATACAATTAATTAATTATTTATGTAAAGCAGGTTTTGCTAATCATGCCAACCTGTTGCGCTTGGTGGTTTCACCCGCAGGGACAATCCCAGATCCCACAGGAACCAAGTATGGTTCCTGGATCCGGGATACAATTCTATGTCACTTTCCGACCCATCTTCTTAAGATATCCATGCCAAAACCCAATCGATCCGTTGATACGTTGCGGTGTGAAGGAAAACAATAATCAACAAATGTATACATATTCTATTATAATATTAGTAAGTAACAACTTACGAACTTATGTCGAACATCTTGCAAACATATTTTAAATAGCTTATCACACTAAGACTCAGTCATTTATGATGTTTCTTCAGTGTCTGGGTGTTGTATGTATTGCTGTATGTACTTATATAGCATGTATTTACAAAGACACAGAGTAGGACTGGTGCGGCGGAAAATTCGGCGGAGCAGCACAAGCGGCGCAAATATGCTAACCTCGGCAGAGGTTACATATTTGAGCCGTTTGGTGTTGAGACATTGGGTCCGTGGGGACCGGGAGCTCATCATCTTTTCAAAAGCATATCCGTGTGCCTGGTCGACGCGACGCGTGATCAAAATGCTGGAGTTTATTTGGGCCAACGCATAAGCATTACCATCCAGCGTGGCAATGCCGCCAGCATGCTGGGTACGCTGCCGACTGGTAGTGGGTTTGAGCATTTGGATTGTGTTTAGACTTTAGATGTTTCTAGACTTAGACTTTCTTCATCGGTCTGGATACAATCCATTTGTTTTTTGTTGTGTAGTAGGCTAAGTAGTCTTTGTAATTTGTTGTTTTTACAAAAAAAAGTAGGTATTAAATACCATATCTATCACTTATCTGGTTCCCATAGTTACTATGGGACTTACGTTACGCACGTTACGTGCGCTTATTTCCCGTCCATTCATCTTATCATTGTCGCTGCCTATACCTATACTACGAGGCACAGTTGATTACGAAAGAATGACATTAACTGCCTTGTATTTTATGTTTAGAGAGTTAATATAAGATTCCAACACCGTCTTATTCCTCTCGTCCGTACTCTTTAACTTATCCTGTAAACATATCTGTTCACGAAGAAACAGCGTCTGATGCGTGCACATCACAATCATTCAAACTCTGTCTGAAACAACAATCAATTAGACTGAAGTTGCGCGACACGCACGCAGCGTCGCAACGGGACGAGCCATAGACTCATTGTCCTACATACGCGACAAACCCGGCTACGCGATGCTATGCGACGCGATACGAGACAATGGGGAAACATCAAAAAGTTGCTGCACGCATGGCTTACATCGTCATGTAGACTGCTTCGATTGTCGTTTGCAGCAAAGCTGAGATTAGTTAAAACACGCCTAAAGTCAAAGAAAAACACCTATTTACCTCAATGGCAAATATATAAGAGATAAATTATGGCAACGATGGCAACACTCTTTCTTTTAAAAATAATTATATTAAGCTTTTTAGGCTATATCATAGATTAAGTCTTAATCTATGGCTATATAGAACGTAAAACCACCGGACCCTCCAGAGGACGGGCAGCAGCGTCCTCTCGGTTAACTGTGGTGAGCATTCTGCTATCCCCAAGCCGCCTGCCAAGCGTGGGGATTATGGCAACCCCTTCCTATTCAGGCGGAAGCCTTCGTCCAGCAATGGGTGTCTTTTAGCTGTTGATGGGAATGTAAAACAAAACAAACACGCAATTTCCTGTATAGACAATCAAACATAAATAAAAAACCTATACAAGCCGCAAGCATGCTGATAACTAAGGCTTGCGGGATAGCCACTGCACTCCATTTAAAATGTACTTTGTTAAACTCTAAAAAATAAAGTAAATAAAATCAAGGATGACCGGCAGTTTTGAAATAAAGACTTTGTAATAAAACGTAGAGCTTTTGATGCGCGAGTGATCGTATTGTGTCTTGTCGCGTTCCGTAGCTCACTTAGGACAGTAGGCGACTGAGCATGAGGGCTCTGATCTCAATGGTTTTAATTAAAGTATGTTTACTTTGGTTTAGAGGCCTTAAGTCCGCTCAACTGTTAGAAACAAGTCGACGACAATCGTCTCGGCAAACTTTCGCTAGAGTTCTTTCAGCCAAGTTAAATTGGAGCGAGTTTTAAGAATAAACGCCTATTTAAGAGTTTGCTCACAAAAAGGTTAAATCAAGAGTGAAAAGGTAACGAGTTTTGTTAGGACCTGAAGGAAATTCTAAATATTTATGTTTTACTTAACTCAAGGAAATAAGATGAACTTTAAAAAAGGTACATGTTAAAAAGTTCAGTTCTTTGTTTTTAAATATTTTTGTTATATTATGCTGAAATTACAATAATGGAAAGAGCATTTCATTTTTGTGATATAGTTTATACCTTATCACTAAAACATATCATCACATCAACAGCTAAAAGGCATCCACTGCCGAACGAAGGCCTCCCCCTTAAAGGGGTTGCCATAATCCCCACGCTTGGCAGACGACTTGGCGATCGCAGAATGCTCACCACCGTTAACCGAGAGGACGCTGCTGCCCGTCCTCTGGTAGTTTAAAGACATACCCAGTTCCATACATATAAGTACATAGTCCTATTACTTTTCAACCGATTTCAAAAAAGGAGGTTCTCAATTCGACTGTATGTTTTAATATTTTTTGTATGTATGTTACGCGATTACTCCGCCAATTATGAACTGATTTTGATGATTCTTTTTTTGTTAGGTAGGTAATACTTCAGAGGTAGTACCATATAAATTTTATCGAAATCTGTTCAGTAGTTTGGTTTTAAAATCAATATTACTAGAAAATATGAAGATGTCCTCCAGGTATTCGAAGTTGAAGTCAGTTGTATTTTTATTAATTAATTAGAGTAGCAAACAAGCAGATGTACTGACGTTGTCGATGCGCTGTCAACCCGGAGCGATGATCATATACATCCTTTTTTAAATGTTTCAAGACCTTAGCAGAAAAATCATTCCACATTTTACAAGTACGTACAAGTACCACTACATACTAATTACCTACGAGTATGCCTGAAAAGTACATGAACAAACTTTGGGAAAAACAGTCTAAGGGCGCGTTCCCACTATGTCGTCACGCTTTTTTATCGTATAACGACTGTCGTGTCTAGTTATTCCCATCAAGAACGACCATCTGCAGTCGCTGTGTCGTCGATTTTTTTTATCGTTGAGGAACTGTTTAGCTGTTGTTGTACAATTTATCGGTTCAGCCACCTTGTCGGTTTTTGTCACTTTTTATCGTGACGTATTATTTATCGTCACATAACAGACTTTCTAGCTGTTCCCATTGTTTTACCAGTCTGTCGTCATAACATAAAAAAGCGTACACGATAGTTAATCGTGTTATTGTGTACAACTAACTCCATTTAAACATACAAGCCACGACACTTTCAACTGCATGACAATTTGTCTTCACGACAAAGGAAACGCGGCCTAAGACGTGTAACTGAATAGAGATGGTTAAAATAATCAAAAAGAGTAATTAGTTTCCTACTTGAAGCTCTCAGCTACGAATTAACACAGCTTTAAATAAAGACTCTCTAAAAATAGCCGCTAGCGTGCGTGGACGTGGCGTGGTAAGCGTTGTTTGCGCCCCCTTCCGGTGAGCGTCGTGTTATCGGCCATCGCCGCTGCGCGCTGATTGTCCCGCCACGCCCTTACCCGGTGCAACGATAGCAATCGTTCCTCTAGTGCCATCGATTTATATTTAAAGCTGCTGTAATGCAGATTGTTTTGAAAGAATCGTAACACTTTATCTGTTATCATTGCAGTTCACTTATCCATGCTACAAAATTACATAATTACAATAATATTTGGACCTAATATTTTGGATTTGGGAATGTCCTAAAACTGCATCCAGAACCTCCGGTGGACGGCCAGTAGCGTCCTTTCGGTGAGCATTCTGCGATCCCGAAGCCACCTGCCAAGCGTGGGGATTAATGCACCCCCCATAAAGGGGAGGCCTTCGTCCAGCAGTGGACATCTTATGGCTGATGTGTGACAGTAATATTTTGTTGAAAAAATACTTACTGTTGACCACACACAATACCTAGAGAAAGTACAGGTCTAATAAGACTCACCGCGGCACTTGATGAAATCAACTAAAGCTAGTGTTACCTAACCCTACCTAGTATCTAGTCGTACCTCACTATAATTTTGACAACCTCTGATACAAATATTTTTATTTATCGGTTAGACGAATTTTTAGGTACGCAAAAAGTAGCCCACCGTCGTCGTTTGCCGCAGGTGGCAGAGTTTGCATGGGGCAAACAACTTTTATACAAAAAAAAATACGTCTAGATTTGTTAAAAATACAGCGCGCGCACAAAACGCACTCACTGTGTAGCGGGACGCGCACAGCGATCGAATCGAAAACTAAGCAAAACGACTAGCAAATGAATGTTTTTGAAGTAAGGTCGTGTATGGAGTACTGTTCTCACCTATGGGATGATTCTGCCAAGTCCCACTCGAGGCATTGGAGTCGATCGAAAGGCGAGCCAAGAGGCTGATAGACAACGACACTTTGTTCAAACCTCGGCTACAAAGCCTAGAGCATCGACGTAAGGTTGCTTGTTTGTCGGTTGTCTATCGGATACATTTCGGAGAGTGTGCCCAGGAGTTGCATAACTTGATTCCACCTTCCCCTTTTTATTACCCAGACAAACACAACCTAACCGTACGTGGGTATTCCCCACGTACGCGCTAAGCGCTTTGATTTCACATTTTTTATTCGCACTGCGAGGTTTTGGAACTCTCTGCCAGAGTCTGTGTTTCCCTTAAAGAACAATATGGGTATCTACAAATCCAGAGTAAACAGGTTCCTTCTAGGTAAGCTTGCTCCATCCTAGACCGCATCGTTGCTTAACATCAGGCAGGATGTGGTAAAACGCAAGATTATTACAATAAAATAAAAAAACATTCAAACATGATTATAAAGTTAGTATTCCTGTTACATATTTGTCCTTCTAAAATATGTGTTTACTAGCTGTGCGATTATCCCCGTGTTTAGCATAAACTACTTTATTTAATCAAGTATAATAATTATATCACACTGTCTCAGCTATAAGTGCTATAACCAACGTTTCTAAAGATTTCTAATGAATGTTTGCAACAAATGAATGCTAAAACTGATCTCGGATAGGTCCTGACACCCGAAACGAGGGCCCTAAATCCACACCGCGATTACTCCGCAGATCGCGCCTTCAGATAACTTTGTAAATTGCATTTTGTAAGTAAAATTTATTGAATCCCCGCCCGCCTTGTCCCGCCCGCTCCAACCAAATGCAGCGTATTTACCTCAGGACATGAATGTAACGCCTTCAAAATTGACTGTCCAGCTCAGTTGGTAGTACCTCGGCTTTGCGGTTCGATTCCCACCCACGACAACTATTAGTGTCAAACATAGATGTTTCTTCTGTCTGGGGGTTGTATGTCCCTATTACAAGTTTTATATTACCTATTACAAAGCAGCCATTACCTAAGTTATAAAATATTAGCAATCTGCAGGCTAATCATGTAACTGTTCGGGATCGCGATTCGGATCGCGATTTGTCATAAATGACACTTGTCACTGTCACAGCTTCACAGTATCACGGAGGGATTTCTCTCGCTATCGTTATCGAACGAATGCATTGATTTCCTTAATTAAGTTAAGCAAATCTTTCGGGCTTATGGCGTTTCATCTTGCCCTGCAGGGTCAAATGAGTTTTGGCAGTGACAGTGACAAGTGTCTATTTTTGACAACTCGTATCCGAATCGCGATCCCGAAAAGTTACATGATAGCCCCGCGGTTGCCATAGTACAAGCTTTGCTTACTTAGAAAGATAGCACTGTGTGAAATCATTTAATTTAAGTTATTTATTTACTCATGTCTATCTTTTAAAATAAAACAAAGCACGGTTTTCTGATTTTGTTTTGTTCTGCTTTGCTTCGATATTTCTGTTTTTGTGAGTCTGTGCCTGGCATCTTTGAACTCTGTCTTAATTGATTCAAGGGTGCTGCAAGTGATTTGTCTCACGATTCGTGTCCCGAGGCTTATTCGTACCAGTCTTCAAGCTTTGGCCGGCAACGCTGCGATCCGCGATATCAACTCGACAAAGGTTAAATATCTTTTGTTTAACTTTCGTGAAATGTAGCCGCGTTCCTCGCTTTGCTGGAGTGAAACGGGGCGAGCAAATAACTTACATTCCTGTACACATCGAGATCTTATATTTATTATATAAAATGTATGTGTCGAATATACATAACTAAGTATAGAACAAGAAATAGGGCGAAACTTATAGGTACGTACAAACCTACAAATATCACACTTAATTACTTACTTAATATCAGACTTGTAAAATATTACAAAACTTTGTGTAGAATTTGAAATGATTCCTTGTAAAAAAATTGGGAAATAAACGAAAATATGTTGCCATTCCATTTCATGTTTTTTTTCGATTAACTTAATTAGTCGTCGTCAGCCATAAAACGTCCACTGCTGGACGAAGGCCTCCCCCTTTATAGAGGGGTGTTGCCATAATCCCCACGCTTGGCAGGCGGCTTGGGGATCGCAGAATGGTCACCACCGTTAACCAAGAGGACGCTGCTGCCTGCCCTCCGGTGGGTTTGGTTGCAGTCTAAGGACATACCCAGGTCAACTTAAATAGTAATTGGACAAAAAAACGTAAAATTGTTCATAATTATTATTTTATTTTTCCTTCAAAATTTTGACTATATTAAACCAAGCTTCTGTCAGGGGGGTGTCACTCCGCAGTTTTGGTATGTTCGGCCGGCGCTCCGTCGGGTGGACAATGCAAGGCACAAGTCAGTCGCCGCCCGCACGCTAGCCTCGTTGCACGTAACTAAGCATACGTGATAGAAAGAGAGCGGTATATCTAGGTGAATCTAGCGAGCGGTATCCAGCGCTGTGCGAGTTGAATTGCTACTTTATTGCCTAGTAGATATTGATTATTGCCTATGCCTTATTTATTTCAATTCCTTTGCAGAGTTAACTTTCTGTACGTAGTACTATTATTTATTCTGTTCTTCTGTCCACAAAACGAGGCCTTATAAAAACTTTCCATGGAATCGTCTGAGCGATCATGCGACGACTAGATTACTTGATAGTTTATCATCAACAGATATTATATTAATTACATAATTACAATTCGTAAGCAGGGTAAACTATGAGCTTAGAGCCCCTTCGCTCTAAGCTACCTAAACAA
Source organism: Erannis defoliaria (assembly GCA_905404285.2). Classification (NCBI taxonomy): domain Eukaryota; kingdom Metazoa; phylum Arthropoda; class Insecta; order Lepidoptera; family Geometridae; genus Erannis; species Erannis defoliaria. The sequence goes on from FR990070.1 coordinate 17,820,417, forward strand.
GTACTTATCAGCGATACAAACATTCAGCATCAGTCAGACTATTAATAGGGTACTGTGTAAATGCGAAATGTTATGAGTGTGTGTGTGTGTGTGTCTGTATTTATTGCACTTTCACACTGTATCGTGGCTCAACAGATTTGAGTGAAATATTTGGACAGAAAAAGCTAGAACCTACGAGTAGATTAACACTCATCTACTTCCAGAAAAATAGCGGTTAAGTAGGATAGCGGGTAAAACCGCGGGCTGCTGCTCGTAGATTATTACTCTTTAGCATAATCGACGAAGCTCTAAATTCGAGTACTAGTCTCCAGAATATCTAGAGAAATTACTGGTTATGATGAGATTTAACAACTAATATCTCAGGGTGACGAGCGCAGTGCAGTGCGGCGCAGGATTGGTTCGCAAGTTCACAATTCTGGCACTGCTACTGTTAGAGGCAGGCAAACGTCTCGCTCGTCTCGTCACTAGAGAGCAATAAAAAAAACTCCAGTCTGAATTAGGAGTTGCCGAGTCTATGCTCTAGTGAAGGTGCAACAGACTGGGTGGAGTTTGGAAGTTTACTTTCCCTACAAATAGCTAAGTACTTCCTAGAGCCACCTATTTTGACTCTGTTAATTGGTAAGCCGCAATGCCTATACCCAATATACTACAACTATCACATCACACATCAACAGCCAGAAGACGTCCACTGCTGGACGAAGGCCTCCCCCTTAATAGGGAGGGGTCGCCGGGTTAGACCAACTATAATAATAATTTACTATTAGGTGTATTTGTGGTACCGCGGACCTTTCATTGACTAGTGGTAGGTCTGAAAGTTAAGTTGCTGAAAAGTATGGAAATAAGAAAATAACATTTAACTTTAGTGATTTCGAAAAATATTTCAAAAACATTTAAATCACCTCCAAATAATTCTTTACTAACCACAACTCACGGGTCTAATATTTCAAAACGTTATTAATGACAGAAAACAAACCTTTACTTTACTATGGGCCGGTTTATTGATCCGTAGTTAAGCCAACGAATAGTTAAAAATGGTAACAAATTGTTATAAGCAAGGCTGTGCTAAGCAGGACGCAGCTGCACGCGCGTCGGGCTCTGTTTTCACTCTTTGAAAAAGGTCACCGGATGTGATCGAAACTATAGTCGGTGTATCCGATTTAATTAAACGTGAGTATTCCCGTATAAATAAAACAAAATTGTTAAAATCCCAATAATTCGGTTTTTTATTCATAGTTATCATGACCAGTGGTCAAAAATGTAACTAATGGTTAGCTAGTTAACTATAGTCAGTTTAACAAATGGTTATGTCGATTTTGACCACGGATCAAAAAACCGGCCCTTAGTACTAAACCAACCAACAAACCAACCACCACATAACAGTAATTTCATTCCAATACTTTTTGTGAGTCCCGATTGAATTACAGGTATAATGTCGTACGAAGTGTAAGTATGGATTCTGTATTGTAATTGAGTAGTTAATTACCTTACCTTTTTTTTTACGTTGGGAAATGCACTTACGCATACCCTCCTGCCAGGGCGCAGGAGGGTTATGTCGGACTCGATGCCAGAGTGAGACTCGATGGCACCCCTACCGACTAAAAACCCAACGGTGTTCCCACACTGCGCCTATTGTCGAGGTCACGGGTACGCTCTCGCATTCATCCGCGACCTCGACGGCGCCGCCCTTTCGGGCCCACCACGGGGAGCCGAAGCTCCTCCCGCACCGATGACGATGTGTCCGAACACTCAGACACATCGTGCATCCACCTCGGAGGCCATGCCAGCGAGATGGGCGCCGGACGGCCCTACGTCCGAACGCCCTGGCCTCCATGCGGCGGGTCAGGTGAGTGGCCCCGCCGCCTGCCACTTCGGCCGTTGGGGATGGGGAGCTCTGGCCCCTCTGGCCTGTCCCAATCCCGCAGCCCCACCACAACACACCCGGTGGGTGCCCCCTCAAGAAAAGCCCTTGATGAGGCCACCACTTGGCCGTCCCTCCTCGCTCTCCACTGTGCCCTCTGCTGATCAGAGGGACACGCGGAGAGCCCTCATGTCCGGACCAGGTCCGGACCCTCAGTAAGGGCCCAGCCACTACCGTGGCCCTTGGGAATGGAGAGCTCTGGCCCCTCTGGCCTGTCTCCATCCCTCAGGCCCGTGCAGTGGCCTAGCCCCCACCACTGTGGCCGCTTTCGCGGCCCCACCTCGGGTACCTCTTAGCTTCACCGTGGGGACACTTCCCACGGCTACTAAGCCCCCCCGCCCCGACAAGGCGGGTACCCACGGGGGGGGAGTAGTTAATTACCTGCCTCTACCTATGGTAATGCTAGTATCGTAGTGCTAGTGTGGTAATCGAAATATCGGAATAACATGCTAGTTTGATTTAAATACCATATTTTATAGGCATACTAGCACAGAATAAATAATAGTACTACGTACAGAAAGTTAACTCCGCGAAGGAATTGAAATAAATCAGGACTCTTATCTACTAGGCAATAAAGTAGCAATTCAACTCGCACAGCGCTGGATACCGCTCGCTATATTCACCTAGATATACCGCCCTCTTTCTATCACGTATGCTTAAATACGTGTGACGAGGCTAGCTTGCGGGCGGCGATTGACTTCTGCCTTGCATTGTCCACCCGGACAGAGCGCCGGCCGAACATACCTAAACTGCGGAGTGACACCCCCCTGATACTTGGTGACCCGCCCGGCTTCGCACGGAAATAAATACCCATTATTAACCGACTACAAGAAAAGGAGGTTATCAATTCGACCCATAAGTATGTAATATCAGCTGTGCCCCACGGTTCCACCCGCGTGATGATGAAAAACGGCGAATGTGATAATAAAAAAATTGCCTGTATGTTATTCCGGGATATAAGCTCTCCATTTCGAGTTTCGTTTGTTTTGAACTTTATAAAGTCCCCCCCCGTTTCATCATCATCATCATCAGCCCGGAGACGTCCACTGCTGAATAAAGGCCTCCCCTTAGACCGCCACACTGTACGACAAACCCCGTTTAATCCCCTTTAATCATCCCTGTCAAAATATATTTAAAAACTCATATTTTATTTTATTTTGAATAAACTACCCAACTGTCAATTTCCATCACTTTAATTTAAAAATAAAGACTTTTCCATAAAAAGCTTCATCCCCCGTTTCTCGCCCTTAAATCATCCCCGTCAAAAAACATAATTTGTTATCACTATAACTTCACTGTAACTTCAAATACAAAGAACATCCATATAAAGTTTCCCCCCCCCCCCCCCCTTAATTCGGCCCTGTCGCAAAAATCTGTATTACCAACCTATAAACTACCTACCTGCCAAATTTCAGCTTCAGAGATCAAGTAGTTTTCGAGATTTCGTGTTTAGTCAGTGAGTGAGTGATTTTCGCTTTTTATATTATAATAATAGATAAGGGACAAGAATAACTAGGTGTTCATTTGCATGTATGATTCAAGACATCGGGCGCTGTCTGTTCATACATTTTCGGCCAAACAAGACACGTCTACGTAATTTTTGATTAAAAAAAAAACTTTTGTGTTTGTGTCTTATCAAACTGTCAACATTACTCTAAATCTCTTTTCATTGTATTAAAAGATACATTAAATATACATTTCGACCAAGATCGATGAACCTTTTTGTATGGAACAGCTGTTTTTTTCCGTGATTTCAGGGTTGGCCCCATAGTAAAAGTTGTACATAATGATGAGTACAATGATATCCTAGAAGGATAACGGTGTTCAAACTAATACCCGGTATTATCTATTAAATAATGAATTTTAGCGTTTTCAAAAAAAACTAAGATATTACAGAAACCTCGCTCTCTCTCACATCGCCTCGCCTGCAAACCGTAAAGTTCCTCGGATGAGTGAAAATTAACATAAATTACATTTAAGGGTAATTCAGAGGAAGTAAAACCGGTGATAAGCGTTTCAATTAAGAGGCGCTTACACAAATTAAAAAACAATTTAGATCTTCTCTCGCCGGCGCTGCACGAATAATTAAAAACACTACGATCTTTCCGGAACAGGTGAGTTTAAAATCTGTGTTAAATAAGTGGGGTTGAGATGCGTTGTTTTATTTTTGATTGAGGAAAGGGAAAATATTTTCACCTTGAGTACCTTACCTACTTGAAACTTTTTGTCGATGAGAAAATGGTTTTTAGAGCAGAAAGACCCATAGCCTAGTTATAGCATGCGATTTTATTTGTCCCCATCGCTCGTATGTCAATCTAAATGAAGCAGGTATCAGGAATAGGATCGCATAGCAACACAATTTCTAGAATATACCCATGTATTTTTTGTGTTGAGTAGTGGAGCTGAACTGACTTTTTTAAACCGATGATGCCTTAACAAAATATATCAGGTACGTTAGAAGTCAAACGCAAGCCTATATTCAGATAGGAGTTCAGGAGTTTGCATCGAACTAAGATTTCGTGACCCCCATATTTTCCAAGCCCAAGCTCAAACTCTAACTTGAGTAAAGATAGTAAAAACACCTAGCCTGAAATGGGGACAGGCTTTTATGCTCATGAAAAAGCAACTGAATACTTCTAGTTTATTTATTTTCTTTCATACCTAAAGACCCTGAACCTGATTTTGATGGTTGATCTGAATTGTTTAGAATTATTTTCATTACATTTTCGCCAGAATAAAGATTAAAATTGTCAAGAAATAGGTACATTGTTTTTTTTGTTCAGGAATTTCGTACTTGTAGCATTTAAAAGATTTTTTTAGAGCGTGGGGCTAAATAAAAATGATCTACCTTTTATTTAAGTGTAAAAGAGCGTCTTTCTGTCTTAACAATTTTATCAAGTCAAGAATTTTAAATGAATCTTCGAAAATTGCCCTCATTTCTGCTTTTACACGAAATGAAATACAAATGTCTTGTCCAGCCTGTTCAAGTTATTCCTGGAAACGCCCTTTGTTCCCCTTACGTAAACATAAAATTAGAATATACATTTTTCTATAGGTTTAGGTAGCTATGTATGACGTGACCCTTTTCTTTCGCGGGAATCCAGGAACGTGGGTATAGGGTAAACTCAAATAGTCGTACCTATTTTTATCATTATACATAATATATTATCATCATCATCATCAGCCCGGAGCCGCCACACTGTACGACAACCTGCCATTTGCATCCACCGGTTGCCCGCGACTTTTACAATGTCGTCGGTCCACCTAGTGGGATGCCTTCCTACGCTGCATCTCCCGGTTCGCGGTCGCCACTCAAGAATCTTTCTTCCCCATCGGTTGTCAGTTCTTCGAGCGATGTGGCCTGCCCATTGCCACTTCAACTTGCAAACCTTGCGAGCTATGTCGGTAACTTTGGTTCTTTGGCGAATATCCTCGTTACGGATTCTATCGCGCAAAGTAACTCCGAGCATAGCTCTATCTATTGCCCGTTGCGTGACTCTAAGTTTCTCCAACAGGCCAGCAGTTAAAGACCACGTTTCAGTTCCATATGTCATCACTGGCAACACACACTGGTCGTATACCCTTGTCTTCAGACATGAATCAATATATTATGAATGTACATAATTTTTGAGTGCATAGGTTTTGTAAGTGCCACTTGAACTTTAACGTGATTCGATTGTATGTATGAGAGAGTATTGAATCTTCCCTTCAATCAATAGGTTTTTATTGTCGATTTGAAGTTTGTTATACAAGGAATCTTTTTTATTCCCAATATTAATTTAGTGATTGCGATAAATACGTATATTTACAGCGACATTGATAATGGAATGGACGGGCCCAGGGCTTGCAAATCGTTCAAATTAACAAGTCAATACAATCAAGTATACCTGGTTAATTGATAAAGTGTTTTACAATATGAAGGAATATTTTTATAAGTAGTCTAATTGTAATTTTGTGTTAGTCGATATTTTTTATTGTTTTAATTTGACTCCTTGTTTATGCCATTTGCCTCCTTTCTTGGTTTACTTAATTTATTTTAATGTTATCTTAAGCTTAATATGCAATAATAATAAGATTTAAATATTGTATGTTCGATAAGAACAAAACTGTTGATACTTACTCTAATGTTACACCATCTTTTTACACAGTTTCACAATAAAATTTATTCTATTCTATTCTAGCTAAAAGTATGCATTTTACATTTGCCAGAAAATAGAGATAGCGAATTTAATTACTGCATGACAAAAAGAGAACACATGTCCATGTATTAGAAGTTTGTATTGTCGTATCGTACGGATTGCATGTCGCAATGACAGAGTATGACTGACGCGAGTGGAGAGCCGGCGCTCAACATATAGTCTTCAAAATCCGTGCACCTATTTCCCGTCCATTCATTTTATCAATGTCGCTGCATATTCAAGGCTTAGCTAACAAGAGTAGAAACTAATAGGTGCGCCACTATCGCAAATTATTCTAAATACTATTACAGCAACCGATTTGTAAACACGTCTGAGGAAGATGATTGGATGAATCCGCGCAATGGCGTGCTAATGCTCAGCCATCCTCCACAGTATTCCCAGAGGAGTAAAAAAGTTTCCGTTTCAATACATTCTTGCAAAGCTTATCGTTTACTCGTAAATTAATGTTGGCTTGTGTCTAGATTATAATGAAATTTATAGTTCTATTTATACCCTCGTATTTGGCCGACTTACGATTTTTATAGGCCTGTACGAAGCCTTTAAGTTTTTTTTTGATTATACATGTGTAATAAAAAGGTTGTTCATAATGATGAGTACAAACATACATACCCTTCTGCATTGCTGAACCTTTTTGTTACACGTTGTATAATAATAGAATTTAATAAATCTATGATATATATGTTACATAATGACATTCAATAAAATTACTTGACATAATGTTTAAATTAGAAATTGTTTATAATAAACAAATTGTGCACAATTGTTCAAAGATATTGAATGCCCGATACAAGTAAACTGGTGTTACTATTTTGTATGTAGATCTAGCATAACACTTTATTGTATCAGTTATTCAATAAATTATTCTGAATCAGAATCCGAAAAAGAATTGAAAATAAACTATACCCACTAAGTACTTAATACCGCCTGGTGTGGAAACCTGCCTGAATACTAGGACCAACTAACTACAGAACAGACTACCTAGGGACAACCTATAAAGGAACGCACCAGAGCCGAACTAAGGACCACCGAATCAAATTATTAAACATATCTCTAATAAGAGCATAAGTCATAACTCTTATATTAAAGAGACCTTCAGGTGACCGGAAAGTATTTTGGCCAAAAACTAAGAATTGCCATCCAATATGGCAATGCCCCTTGCATTCTGGCCATTTTTCTCCCGAAGATGTGGTTTTTAGTTTATATTATATTTTGGAGTTTGTTTATATAGACATTATTAGTTTACTTTTAAATTTCATAGTACAATCTTTGCTTAGTTTGGGGCTAGATGGCGCTGTGTCAAGTGTCCACCAATATTATTTTTTCAATTATTTTTAACCATAAATATATTTTTATGTAGTCTACCTACATAAAATCTTTAGCAGAACGTCTTAAATGTGGAAAATGCAACCTCATAGTCAAGTGAAAAAACAGAAAATCGAAAGCACGACTTGTCGGGCGCGAAATGACCCTCAACCGGTTGTCTCCACCCGGCTTGCTCATCCGGCGCCGCGCCGCTGGTTTGCGCGCTCGACCACGAACCACGATAGCGAAAAATCATAGCGCTGCGAAAACGGTACGGGCGGTAAAGGCATCATCAAACTGGTTGTTTTCGAGTGTTTGGTCCGGTCAACGTGTCCGGTCGGTTCATCGGGTTCGTCGGTCGGGACATTCGGTAGGTTGTCGTAGCGTTTCTCGTTTCTAGAGTTCCTAAAATTACCAATTTGTTGCATCTCAACGATGGGATGAAGGTGAGAACATTTTTTATGTCGTAATGCAAGAGTTCCTGTGTTAGTTTTTTAGTATGTACTTTATTTAGTACCCATAAGCTCCAAAAGCTTTATTAGAGGAAGATTTTTGTGTTCAGTATTAGACTTGTGTTTGACCACAGAATAATTAATTTTAATTTTAAAGCATCAACACGTTGCTCTGTACTATGGAGAAAGCTATAAACTAGTAGAACCTGTTTTATATCGATTTGAAGAGCCATACCATAGCCACCATAGGCGCCTGCCAAGCGTAGGGATTATGGTAACCCCTCCCTATTAAACGGAAGGTCTTGGTCAAGCAGTGAACGTCTTCTGGCTGATGATGATGATGAAGAGCCATACTGTGCTTTTCTGGGAATATAAACTCCGGAAGAAAGTTTCACGTTTCAGCAGCGCGTTGTAAAATGTAAATTTTCTTAGTCGAATGTCTTTTTTGTAAGAATGTTTAGGAAAAGTGGAAACTCACGACTAAAATGCACAGGCATACACACATCCTATCTCTCACACAACTCACACTCACCACCTCTTACACACATACGCTCCCTGCCATTCCAATCTTAGGCATACGTGAAATCCACTACTGACAGTACTTTTAATTATAAATAAACATGTACAGCTTTGACGACCTACTCTTAAAAGCAACTGGTGCGTTTGGGCACCCAAAACACAGGCTTTATTGTCTAGTTTGGGGCCCGGAGCGAATCAATTTATCGTTTTAACGCCTAAGTTTGTATCTGTATTAATTTTATATATTAATTTTAAATAAAAGTTAGTTAATTTCTAGGTTTAATTTTCTACTTTTTATTGAGGCTTATGTTTGAAATAAATAAATTAATATACAAATAAATAAATAAATATATTTAAAAAAACAGGCGCCATGAGACGTGATTACGATTAATCACGCAAATACACATATCAAACAGAAGACGTCCATTGCTGGACAAACTGAACGTCCTTGGTGGCAAGCCCATAAATAAGTAAAAGTTGCGAGCGCAACCAGTAAGTTTTCTGTAAAAAGATGCACTGAATCACTGTAACCGCGTTCCAAGAAATAGTAGTGGTCCAAATGGCCTACTCGCTGGACAAACTCGCTAATCGCCAGTGTGGTAATGCCCTATATCACCTATACTGTCGGGCCGAGTACCCCCGTGGAAAGGTCCAGATAAACGAAAACAATCCTCGGTGAGATTTATATGACCCCCTAATTACATTACGGGTCCGGTTGTGCACTAACTGTTAGCTGACCAGTGCCGGCTCTAGGTTCAGGTATTACCAAAGCTCTTAAGTATCGCGAGCTTAGCTATTGCTTTCACTTATGGGGATCGAACTTCGCACGAATGACGAGAACTAGATTTACCTATAATTAGGAATTAAGTAGGGGCGCATGTTGCATGTATACCCCCGACCCCTTGTTTGTTTGCAAATTCACAAATTATGTTCCATGGGTATTTTTTCTGATACTTTGATACCTTTTCCTGATCAAAAGCCTACGCCGATTTTAGTGAAATAAAAGACAATAGTTTAAAAATTCTGTACAACGCAGTTATCTGTCCCACAACAAGGTGCCTTGTTGTGGGTAATTCTAACGTAATGATGGCATTACAGAGCTACAAAAAGCGGCCCGCCTCTAAGCTCTTACCCCAGCCCTGCCACAACCTTACCAGCACTCGCGAGGCGATTGCAAACCGACTGGCTATAGTGATGCCTCCTGATTTATTTATTGCTTACACGGGACGCCGAATCCGAGATTTATTTGTTCCCGAATAGCCAATACATAGTAAACAGTGGAGCGGTGAATAGCCGGTCACTGGTCACACAAACACACACAATATTTCACGTGGGAACCCAGTGACACGCTCCGTGCATTGCTGACATTACAGAACAATGATGTGACTTATTCATACGTTTTATATGAGTAATCACTCATGATAAATTTAAACAAAGACTTCAAGTTGCCATTCTATGTAATTCTATGTTATTATGTGTGTTGACAACTTTTTTCATAATATTATGTTAAACTTTTTCATGGAGTGAAAATTGAGTTTTCCGCGCACGCGAACTGTAATGTTTCGCACATTGTGCAAAAATGGAAAAATATGTCTGTACCATGCTTTTCATAATAGCTGCCACCTACCTCTTAATAACTTAGGTATCAACCAGATTGAGGGAGCTAGTTTTCATTAGTTTTTGATTGTAATATTATGACCTATTGATGAAATGACCGAAATTATTTTACCCACCTAACGTAGTGCCGTAATCCCCGGGCTTGACAAGCGGCTCGAGGATCTCGAAGAGGAGGCAGCTGCCTGGCCTCCGATGGTTTTTGGTGCAGTTTTAGGATATACCCAACTATTTTCCATGTACGTGCGTTTGTAGAAAGTATCGAGAGTTACCTACTCTGTATTAATAGCTGGATATTGAGTAACTAAGTGTACCGTACGCCACGCGCCGTGACACGTCTTAAATAGATCTCTAAAGTCAAAGTCAAAGTAAAAAGTATTTTATTGATAAATATAAATTTACATGTCAACCAAATATAATAATTGTAATACATAATTCATACAGTCGATCTGTATACAATATAATTACTAAAAAGGTAATTAAAAATAAGGTCAACATTTTTGCTTTGCAAATAATAAAATAAATCAAGTTCAATTTTTTATAATATATTATTCGCAGTTAAAATAACACATTGGAGTATTCTGCAAATCATTATAAATCATATCAATCTATTTTGTATATTACAATGAAATACACTAAAAATCTACACCTATCATTCGAAATAGAACAAACCTTCTTATCTTCATTAAGATGGTAAGACATACAAGACCAATCCACGGAAACAAGCCCTCCAAACCTCCCTCGAAGATAGCACATTTGCCTAAATAATGAACATGGCGACCGGCGACGTAGTGGACGAGGCCATTTATTATTTACCCCTGTTTACCCCTGCAGGTACCGTGAGTTCCTCCCGTACAGTACTGTATTACCTTTCTGGGTCCCCAGGGCCGGCACGAGTTTAGTTGGTTATGAATTTTGAAGGAGGATTAACAACATTAGCCTGCGGGCAAGCGCCGAGAACGCGGCCAGCTCTGTGTCGGCTTGGCTGCTGTTGCATCAAGAGAACATTACAAATTACAATCTTGATAATACGACCTTAAACAGACTAGCAAATCTAGTACATTATAGTTTATTATTTTCTTTGTCATACAACTGAAGCAAGTAAAACAATATTGTTTGAAAGTCGATATTTCATTATGAAAACGAAACAAAGTGAACAAAATGTTAATGAAAAAAAACACATCACAAGCTCAGAACGATTCTGTACTTATATCATTCTAAGTCTGAGTGCATAAGTAATATTTTTTCAGATTAATCGCACTGGCCAGCACTAAGTTTGCATGATAAAAAACTCTAACATTTTCCTCGCTGTAGTGACGTGAAAGCTTTTGTGTTCCGCTCGGCAACAAAGTTATTCTGCGTCCTGTACCTCTGAAAAACTTGCGACGCTCAGGATTCAATACAAGTACTCGCGCCCAAAAATAACTTTGCAGCCTTGCGTAACAAATAGCTATTAAGCAAAACAAATAAAAACCAAATTTGCAAAACGTTTTGTGAAAGCTGCGCGTCCACTGCGCTAGGCGATAGGTGCAGACGGAGCGGACGGAGTGTCGGCATTTATAAAATACCGATAGGGTGCGTCCACGGCATTCGGATTTTGTATCTGTTTTATCGAATCCGAATGTCGCGTTCGCTGTGGATGAAGTCATCGGTAGAACAACCGCTATCTTCCGAATGTCGCGTTCGCTGTGGATGACGTCATCGGCAGAACTACCAGTATCTGGCTCGGATTTGCCTATCCAATGCACGCAGTCTCATAGTCAATGGAGATTGATGATGCGCTATTTATTGATGGTGTGATGTAATATGATGAACAAATAAATATCCCTAGCACCGAAATTATCTAATATTTTATCGATAGAATAGTTATCGATAGAAAATGTATGAAATGAGTCCGTTGTCAAATTGCTGACATAATTTGTGCTAGGGACACAGTTAGGTTAGGTACAATGAATAATTCAACTAGAGCTACATAAAAAATCTTCTAGCATAATAACGTTAAAGGTTTTGCGTGTTCAAATATCAACAAAAATATTCGTTTCCAATAAAAATATTTATTTACTCTTGAAATTGTATAATATTACCGAGGTAACGCAATCACTGGATGAATGTACGAGTGAATTAATCAATAACACATACTACAGGCATTTGTTTCTGTGGTAGTAGAGCGGTGCTGGAGGTTTGTATTGTTGGCGGCAGAGAAATTTACTAGGTTAGCGGTTGTATTCTTACTTCAGTCGGGCGTCAGTATCGCTGTCATCAACACGTGTTATTTAAACAAGCCGCCCCTCCCGCACCGCTCTACTACCACAGAAACCTACTCAGCTAAGCGCTATGCCGTAGTACTAGCTAGATCGTTAATGTAATAGGTTAGTTACGTAACCTTTTTATCAAAATAAAGTATAAAAATAAATTTGTTAAATGGCTTGAAATTCATAACACGCAAATTAAAAACATTGAAACAACGTTTCAAATTAACTTTTAATTAAAAAAGTTCATGTTTGTGAAGCCATAATCTAAATTGACTGACAACTTCGTTCGATCTTAAAAATAACTTTCGTAAACAACGCTTTGTAACTTTCGCACGCAACTTTACAAGCATTGTAAGAGTTTTGAATTCTCCGCATGTAGTTACGAGTGAGTTTAATAAACCTGCGAACATTAGCAATCACCTTGGAGGATCTAGCTCTCTCTCTCTCTATATAATTAAAGGCAATAACCTATTTTACTTCCTCTTGGAGGAGATAACTCTCTGTCCTACCTCTGCATGTAAGTATCTAACTAAGTACATAACATTTTTTTATTCAACACAATACAATACAATTGAATTCATTCTTTGACATTAATAAAAACTAAAAAACTAAAACTACCTAAAGAAAATATTAAATATCTATTATTAATCGAAAAAATAACGGTGCCCGTGTGGTAAGGTCCCAAAAACGCTGGCTACATTCCCGCGTTGAATTGCTAAAGAAATTCTCTGCGCGAGGAATGAGCCAGCTCTCTTGTCACATTTTCATTTTTCATTTCATTTCATTAACAATTGTGCCACACAAAAAATAATCACTTAAAAAGAAATTATACAATAAAATACGTTAATAATCTCTTATTTTAAAATAAGCTTCAATGTCATAAAACAAATTCTCTTGTAACCACGCTTTCAGCTTGGTTTTGAAGCACGCGGTGGAAGGCGCATCCCGAATGGACGCTGGTATGTGGTTGTAGATCGCAGGCCCCAAAATATACACTGACCTCTCACACTTAACGAAACGGTTCGACGGGGTTATAGTTGGTCTTTCTTTTTATTGCTTCGTAAACCTAATAGTATTCAAAATAGGTTTACGTTTGACCACATCCTGTCTGAAGCAACCATGTGTTCCAGGACCTTGTGTACATGGTTAACTCGTATCGGTATAACTCAAAAGTAAAAATCGGTATAACTAAAGCAAGTCATTGTAATCAACATTGTGAACAATTCTTACTATGGGGCCTATCAGCTGTTCTATAGAAGAATGTCATTCATCGTCGACGAAATATAAATGTGTGGAAAATCTGTTTTTTTTTTTTATGTTTGGCCCTATTAAAAGCTATTCAGAGCGATGAGTATAGTAAGACCTCATTTCGGCTTAGTAATATTCATAAGTATAACCCTTTATTACAGCCCGCTCAATCCAAAAAAACTTTCCCAGTAATAAACTCCGAAAACAAATACATCGATAGCTATGATCTTATTCGTCTTTATTCTATAGTTTGTGTACAAATGATTCACCTGTGCGTTACGAAAAAACTAGGGCACTGGCCGTATAGAGAGCGCTCTATATTTATGAGTTCGGAGTTTTCGTGAGTTTCTTCTGAGATCCAAGATATCCAAGCTGGCATTTACATTGAAGTTAGTGAACATATCGGAGTAAAAACTCTACGGGTGATGCATATTCGTAACACACTTCATACTAAACTATAGGAAGAAACGTGTGAGTACGTTTTTAACCCGTGACACAAAAAGAGTGTGTGTGTGTGTGTGTGTGCATTAAAGCTCGGCAATGAGACAGAGCTAAATCCTCCAAGTACGCAATGGAGATATATGTTTTTTTTTTACATAGGTTTCTTCTAGGTAAGCGTGCTCCATCCTAGGCTGCACCGTTGCTTACCATCAAGCAGGGTGTTGTCAAACGTAAACATGATTAGAATAAAACTTTTAAGCTTTCGCGATTTGAACACATAAGGGGCCATCCATAAAGTACGTCACACGAATTTCATGATTTTTAGACCCCTCCCCCCTCCTTGTCACAGGTGGTCACATTTGTGAGACCCTTGAGATTTGTATTTGAAATGTGATGTCACAAAACTAGGACCCCCCCCCCTACCCCTTGTCACACCATGTCACATTTCGTCGACCCCCTCCCCCCCCTTTACATGTGACGTACTTTATGGATGGCCCCTAATTATCATGAAACGTCGAAGTAATTAAAAATAAAAATAAATGTATTGTGCGCGATTATGTCCCGGTAATAAAGTTAATTATCTATTTAGAATATTTAAAAATACGCTTTTAAAAAAAAATACAACCGACTTCAACTTCGAATACCTGGTTGGCATCTTCATATTTTATTATGAAAACTGACGTGGTTTTGACACATTTTTGTTTTATTTATACGGGAATACTCACGTTTAATTAAATCGGATACTCCGACTATAGTTTCGATCACATCCGGTGACCTTTTTCAAAGAGTGAAAACAGAGCCCGACGCGCGTGCAGCGATCACGCGATGTGATCGAAACTATAGTCGGAGTATCCGATTTAATTAAACGTGAGTATTCCCGTATAAATAAAACAAAAATCTTCATATTTACTAGTAATTTTGATATAAAAACAACCAACAACTACTGAAAACAAAACTACTGAACCGATTTTGATAAAATTTATATGGGACCACCTCTGAAGTATTACCTACCCAACAAAAAAAAACATCAAAATCAGTCCATAATTGGCGGAGTAATCGCGTAAAATACATACAAAATAAAATACTACAATAACATACAGTCGAATTGAGAATCTCCTTTTTTGAAGTCGGTTGAAAAAGACTATAACTCAAGACTGGACTGACTGACTGACTCTTAACGTTTTTATACTAGTCATTTGTTTTATACGGTTCTATACAACATAGAGAAATATTGTGTCACTCCTCTTGGTCAAAAAGGCCGTCATTATAGCGCACCAGAGCGGGCCTAAAATAGCATATTATGCTCTAGGGGCTAAAGTTTAAACCAACGAACCTACAAAAACGAAAAAGTTTTTATTCATCAGTAGAATAAATAAATAAAGACTCGACTCCTGTTTAGTAAAAAAAGAACATTTTATTTTTGAAAATGGAACTAAAAGCTGCGATATCTTTGGTAGAATGCGTGCATTGCGTTGTTGCGTTGCGTTGCGGCTGCAGAAGGCATTGACGCGAAATCTTTAGACTTTTTCTCTACATAGTTAAAAATTGAATTGAGAGACCGTATTTTTTCATTTTACGATAGTGAAAATGTCATTGTATAGTGAGAATGGAGACCGTAATTTACAGATAGAAGAGAAAGGAAAGGAAATAATTTTCAATCTGTTGCCGTCAAAGTCACAAAGCATTTATTTTGGTATTTTGATTATTTTATTTTCTCTTTTTTTCTTTTTTAGTGAAAAATAGAGAGTACCTACACACGGCGCTAAAAATCCATATATATATTATAACTCGGTTTCTTTTACCTCGCTAAAGCTCAATCGTAAAACTACCTCGTATATAATGGGTTATTTTAGCCTCTTGTCATAACAATCTAAAAATTTTCTATGACGGAGGTATCTTCTAGTAACGGTCCTCTCTCCTGTTCCAGCAGTGCGTAGGTAAAGATCGTATTTCCTGGTAGCGAGATTAGCCAGCGTCTACAAAACCAATCTCGAGTTTGAGAGGTTTCTCATGTTGCTGATTAAACAGGGGGTCTACCACAACCACACAATTCAATATAGAATATTAGACATTGAACATACACTAAACTTTTGCTAAATTTCTTCCTTCCTTTTTTTTTTATTGCGACACAAGCGAGACGTCATGCTAAGTAAGTTCTCTGGCAACATTGCCTTTCTAATCGAAACACAGTCATGTTTGCACACGAATGTTTGGCAGTTGAATAACTGGCAAAGGTGTGGTGCTTTCCAAGGCGGACTCTGCGATCGAGTGCTATAACTACTTTATTTGAATTCAAGAGACAAAAATGTCCCAGATTATGATCCCTATTCTTGCACGCACGACAGTACTGATACGATCTTGTAGTTCTTGGGTCTCTAGTTATTTCAAGATATATCTATCTCCCGATTAAGTTACCGTTTACACTTTCATTAGACTACCACGGCTTTCACCAGGCTACCACGGATTTTGCTTAGAGCTAGAGTATAGTATTATACAATGTGTAGCAAAAAGGTTCAACAATACTGAAGAGTATGTATGTACTCATCATTATGAACAACTTTTACTATGGGCAAACCCCGATATCGCGGAAAAAAAATCTGCTGTTCCATACATTTTGTCCAAGGTCAATGAACTTTTTGTATGGAACAGCTGATATTTTATTCGCGATTTCAGGGTTGGCCCCATTGTTAATAGTTCATAATGATGAGTACATACATACCCTTCAGTATTGTTGAACCTTTTTGTTACACATTGTATAATATGTGGTTCAAGCTAGAAAACGCCAAGAACGAGGTAAGTAGTGGTAGGACTCTACTGCAGAGTCCACCTGGGGAAGTACCACACCTTTGCCAGTTATTCAACCGCTTAGCAGCAGTGTGCAAGCATTACTGTGTTCCGGTTTGAAGGGCAATGTTACCAGAGAAATTACTGGGCATGAAGAGATTTAACATCTGATATCTCAGGGTGACGAGCGCAGTGCAGTGCGGCGCAGGATTGTGTTCGCAAGTTCACAATTCTAGCACTGCTACTGTTAGTGGCAGGCGTGACGCTTACCACCAGGCGAACGTTTTACCCGTTTCGTCACTAGATTGTATAAAAAATAGAAAAAAAAGAACAGAACAAGCTAAATACAACCATTTAAAAATTTAAAAAATCTAATATAATTATTGTAGTAGGCCTCTAGCTCTCCAGACGGGGAAGTTACTATTGCGTAATCTGTGATAGACCTCTCCCTGTAATTATTGCTGAAAGGCACTAATCTGTATTAAAATGAGCTTTCAGTAAACAAAGTTATAAAGGTTCCTTCGGCAAATCGCGTAATAACATTTCACTGTGCAATTCGGATTTAACTTTGAAATTTAGGCCGTTTCCACTTGGGCTTACTGGGTTCGCCTACTGATAGCAACACGATGACTTATCATTGTATACATAATACCAGTGCCGGCTTTACCTATAGTGCAGGGTGTTCGGGTCGGGCGCAGGCTAGAGACTCTGCGCCAGTTTTATGGCGACGTCGACGGCGCGGGCGTTAGCAAGAGACGGGGAAAATATAACTACTAATTTAAATTATTTTCTCCACTCGTGCGGCTACTAGACGGCGCCAAGGTACCGATTGCACCCGGGCGCTACCAGGGCTGAAGGCGGCTCTGCATAATACAAAGAGATTGTCGAACTCTCTGCCAGAGTCTGTGTTCCCCGGAACGTAGATGTGTCTTCAAATTTTTGTAGTGGTAGGACTCCACTGCAGAGTCCGACTGGGGAAGTACCACACCTTTGTCAGTTATTCAACCGCCAAGCAGTAGTGTGCAAGCATTACTGTGTTCCGGTTTGAAGGGCAATGTTACCAGAGAAATTACTGGGTATGATGAGATTTATTTTATTAAATTCGGAAAACGTACAGTGTTATTTAAGCTATAGTTATAACAAGTATTTACGTGTTTTCGCATTTAGAATCTAAATTTACTTGTTGGCTAGAAAAGATGAAAATTATATAAGATAATGCTAGTAACAAAGTCTTACATATTGATGAATAATATACATTTAAAAACAGTTAATAATAGTTAAGAAGTGCCGTCAAACCAATTAACAGATATTAAATCGCGAACTTTATTTGGAGAAATGTTAAACAAGTCAAATTCAGGTCCAGGTTATTGACAGTTGTCGAGGATCTAACAAAGAAAGAATTTTGCGAAGAAAGAAAAGAAAAGAAAAAAGAAAGATTTAACATCTAATATCTCAGGGTGACGAGCGCAGTGCAGTGCGGTGCAGGATTGTGTTCATCATCATCAGCCCGGAGACGTCCACTGCTGAACGAAGGCCTCCCCCTTAGACCGCCACACTGTACGACAACCTGCCATTTGCATCCACCGGTTGCCCGTGACTTTTACAATGTCGTCGGTCCATCTAGTGGGAGGCCTTCCTACGCTGCGTCTTCCGGTTCGCGGTCGCCAATCAAGAACCTTTCTTCCCCATCGGTTGTCAGTTCTTCGAGCGATGTGGCCTGCCCAGTGCCACTTCAACTTGCAAACCTTGCGAGCTATGTCGGTAACTTTGGTTCTTTGGCGAATATCCTCGTTCCGGATTCTATCGCGCAAAGTAACTCCGAGCATAGCTCTCTGCATTGCCCGTTGCGTGACTCTAAGTTTCTCCAAAAGACCAGCAGTTAAAGACCACGTTTCAGTTCCATATGTCATCACTGGCGACACACACTGGTCGTATACCCTTGTCTTCAGACACTGCGGGATTTTGGACGAGAAGATATTACGCAATTTTCCGAACGCTGCCCATCCGAGTTGGATTCTTCGGGCGACCTCTTTGTCGAAGTTGGACCTACCTAACTGAACAATCTGTCCAAGGTAGTTGTAGTGGTCAACAACTTCGAGAGTATCGTTCCCAACGACAACCGGTACGGGCACAACATGGACATTGGACATGATCTCGATTGGATTGTGTTCGCAAGTTCATAATTCTAGCACTGCTACTGTTAGTGGTAGGCGTGACGCTTACTCGTACCACCAGGCGAACTTGCTCTTCTCGTCAGTTGCCGAATAAAAATTAAAAATAAAAATAACTAACTGCCAGTAGTCGGCTGACCTCCCTGGACCACGTTGAAGTTTGTTTGGTAAACTTACTCTGGACCCAAGTGAGCTGCAGGAGTAACTTAGTCAAGTAGATATACTCGGACGCCGAGAGACCACAGTGCGACTTGAGAGTCCCTTCGCAAAACATGTCGCACCTAATGTACGTGTATTCGATGCCTGAGTTCGCACCTTAGAAAACTTGAATAAGGCCAGTCCTTGTACCAGTCCCAAATACTGGGAGAAAATAGTATAGTTGTATTTTTATTTCAACAGCCTCCATGTAAATGGATCGTTGGCTCAACGAAGAAAAATCTAGAAATAATAGGTTCCTTCTAGGTAATCGTGCTCCACCTTAGACTAGGTGCCGGGGTGTGGTCAAACGCAAACCTATTTTCAAATAAAAATGTAAGCTCATATCGATAGGATTCTAATGAGAGTTTACGAAAAGGTCATTCACCATCTTTGGTGCTGTGGTTTTTCAGTCGGCAGAATGCGCGCTGTGCAATGAGGTTCCACTGGCAAAACTTTTCGTGGATTTCTGGGTGTGGCAAAATCAAGTTTTCTTGTTAATCGTTGCTTATGTCTATCTGTTCTTGATGAGGGTGTTGTCGATAATCTAGTCCAAGGAAAAATACCACTACACCACCCGCCACCTGCTATAGGTACTGTGCCTTGTTTTAAGAATCTATGCAGGTGTTGACGGCCTGAAAATAGATTTGTAGGTTAGATAGTTGTTTACATTTTATTTTTAATTAGTAAGGCAAAGAGGCTATAAAATGGTATCTGCAAAAACAAAACATAAAACAACAAAATGCAAGATTGACAGTTGACTATGGCCGCATCGACGACGCGCCACCTAGCGGAAAAATATCGCTCTGTTGAGCCCCAGTGTGAAAATATGGATTCGATTCTAATCCCGTACTCGTAAGAGTTTTCCAAATTAACGTACGCACATAACTCATAACCACTGGAACAGCTTTCTTTTAAGGAAACCCAATATTTTTTTCGGAGAAGTCATTGTATCCACCGACCCCCACCGAACTTCATACTAATGTTTTTTTTCTTCTAATAGTATAAATTACTATTATTGTTTTATTCTTTTGGAAATTATTTCAGGTTGCGAATCTCTAAATTCAAAATTACCACGGTTATCTTACACTATCGTATAACTGGGAGAGGCCATCGGTTTCTAAAACACAGTTTTTACTAGTTTATAAGCCTTTGGGTTCATTTTGTAATTGTATCACTGATTTGCGCTAAATAAATCTTTATTATTCTTAAAGATTAACACTGTCAAATCACCCTTCGATAGTAAATCCTTGCCTAACAGTTGGATGTTAAAGGCTAAAGAGCTTACTCCTCCAAGTGCAATATGCACCATAATTTTAGTATGTGAGAGAATGATTTTGCGTCCAAAATATGTTACCGTTTTTGCGGAATTCACTCATACTGGGTAACTCATACTGGATAACACTTGTACACGCTTCATGCAATCTGAAGTATTAGCTGCAGATATTCGTAGCCACGGATTCCATAGCTAGTTTTCAACTTAGATTTTGATTCGCAAAAAGTTCGTAACTTTATTCGTACAAGTGGAAATCTTCTTGCATGCAACTACAAAAAAAACGGAACAAAAGGTTTTGCGAGCAATCAACTAGAACTATTCTTCTTTTCGATCCTTTTTCATTGACTCCTCTCTCATTGTTCCTAGCAAAGTTGCTCCTCAAGAAATGGGGCAGGAGCTATAAAAAAAAAGTTTGACATTTTTTTTTGGCTTCGCATGTTGTGCTTTCTGCCAGAGTCAAGTTGTTCAAGTTTATGTAATATTATCAAGTCAAATATGTCATGAAATCACAGTAAGTCACACGAAATTAGTTAAAGTCGAGTCCAAGTCATGCTCTAGTAAATTTGTGGCGACTTTACTATGAGCTTTTACGGAGTTTTGAAAACAACACAAAAATACATGTTTCACCACATTATATCACTTGCCCACACTCGTGCATGTAATTCAACACACAATGAATAAAACATCACAATTTTTAATCATTAATTCGCGAAAAAATACTTGTTTAGGAAAATATAAATAATAGAATGCAGCGACATGATTTTTCCGTGTTCCCGCCAAAACTCCCAGTTGTACTTGTAGGATTGCGAAATTTTGGAGTTGTCATAGAAATCCGTAGAACTCTAGTAGAATTATTAATATTTTTTGTTTTTATTTATTCTTTGCCATTGCCACGGGGTGTTGCTAGTAAATGCTTAGGACATTTCCCACACGCAGATGGCTTAGTGGTACAAATTCCCCATACTTTGTTGTATGAACTAGACCAAAATGTCACATGCCTTTTACACAATATGTGAAAAATAAATATGTTTTCATACAAAATTAATCATTTATTACCTATGTAAAGTATGAGGTCACTTTATTAGTCTGGTAATTTTCAATAGGGATCCAAACTGCGACTTGTTCCGCTAGGTAGCCCATCGTCGATACGGCTATTATCATAGTCGCAACTGTCAATCTCATACATTTTGTTGTTTTTTGTTTTGTGTTTTGCAGAGAATATTATAAAGGCTCGGATTATATAATCTGCATAATTATTCTGGTTTGTACAGCAATCTTTTGCCTTGCTAATTAAAGTTCTGTCCGACATAAAATGTAAACGAACTATCTAACCTAACAAATCTATTTTCAGGCCGTCAACAGCTGCATAGATTCGTAAAAGCTAAACCTAACAGCTAAACTGATAGAAAAAGCATACTACACAATCCAAGACTTTATGGGCGACGAGTGGTAGGTAGTATTTTACTAAAGTATTAATAAGACTGCCCTTAGGAAGCTTTATGAAGAAAACCGTGTATGTTGTGATATTTCTAATATTTAGATTATATAAGGAAGAAATAGTTAGATCATAAGATAATTTAATAAGTATATAGGTATAATTATATTTTGTATACCTAATACTTAATTACTATTCAACTGGATTGTATCCAATGTTGCTATTAGTGAAAACTTTTTTGGCTTATTTGTTTATATTATTCTGTGTCCTAGCAAATGAGTTTGTGATAGCTGTTTGTTTTCCAAGAAATAAATAAATAAATAATTATTAAGAAAAGCTATTGTTCCGTCCTCTGTATTGCAGCCCTGTCTCAGCTAGCAAGGTATATGTACTCAAATGCTAACTTTAGTTTATACATTTTCTTCCTATAAATTCCAAACTATTATCGCTAGCACGTTTCGGTATGATTTTAACTTAATTTTGTGCGAAATTCTGTGCGATTGAGCGAAGTGGTTGAGCACTAAATTGCGAATGAAGAGCAGCCGACCGAGGCCCAGCGCAGGTAGGCTGACTTGAGTTGAGGTACGTTTTTTTTAATGTTACCACTTTCAGGAATGGCTTTTTTCTAAACTATAGTGAAGAAGTGGTGTCACCTATGCGTTACTACAGTGTGTTCAATAATACTCTCATGTTACTAATCTCTTCGGACGAAGCACTTCGTACAATTATGATAGAACTTCACGTACAGGTAAGTTCGTTTAATCATTAATTTATTGTAAGTGTGCATTGTGCAATAATAAATAAATAAAACGAGGCACACTACCCAGTATTTTTCCTTGGACTGAATTGTCGACAACGCCCTCATCAAGAGCAGAAAGATATTTAAACAACGATAAACAAGAAAACTTGATTTTGCCACATCCGGACTGCCGTTGGCGCTATCTGCGAAAAGTTTTGCATGTGGAACCTCATTATAGCAAGACAAGTATTAACTAGCTAGCATTAGACCACTCAGCTCATGCTTCACCGTAAGAGACGACGTGGTCTAAGATGGAGCTCACTTACTACATGTAACTTTTTTTAACGCCTGGCGGAATAAGGGCATCATTATCAGCCCGTAGTGAACTGGTGGGTATATGACTCCTCTCCTTTATGCCATTGTCTGTGGCATCGCAACTCCAACCAGATGAACCGTTTTCGGTTAGATATATATTTTGTTTGATGAACGTTCTGAGCTACAATATGGTAGATGAGTGATGTTTATATCGTTGAAACCATAGCTTTGATGAAGAATTTAAGTAAATATAGTAAGTTTATTGAAAAATAAATTTAAATCGGTTAATAACGTTCTAATATATGAGCGTTTACAGTTTTTGTTATAAACAACTCTGTCCCTTTCCCACAAAACAAAAAATTATGTCACGCCTTACTTGTCAGAATATAATTTATATGGCGTACAGAGAAGTGACGTCACGATTTGCTGTTTCGCCTCTCTGCCTAGCGTGATATTAAAATGCTTATAAGTTGCTTATTTTTGATCAGATTTTCATTTTCTTTTCATTGATCAGCTATATTTATAGGCCACGTTTTAATAGGACAATAAAAAAAAACCAGTCCGGTTAAACAGCCGGTTAATTTTTAATTTAATATTATACTTGAATTAAACGTTTGCTAGCGGCGTTTCTAAGGCCCCAAGTTTATTATTCAAATCCAATCAAGTAATCTTGCACCATGCTGTTCTCAAAGTTTTCCATCGTCTACCGTAACTTGTTATCTAATTCGCATTCAATTACAAGATGAGTTTGAGAATCCAGCAGTTTTCTTTGGATCGCGTAAATCATGTCTGCTATTAATTTCCCTAAAACTGTCGTTAGGTAGAAACTATTAGTATAATTGAGCCTGTGTGAATCTCACAAGAAGCGTTAAGACGAGTGTTTAGTTCGATCCAGTCCAGTATCTAGAGACCATTGACGTATTACTCTGTAAGGACACGGTAATTGGAACAACTCTATAGTATCTACTGACTCAGCGGTGTGTACAAGCAGGCACAAAATACTTAAGTGTTCAATCGCACGTCTAGTAGTTCAGTTTATAGAGAGTTTTACCCTACAAAAGGTACAGTAGTTCTGTTATTTTTAAATATATATTGATTTTATGACAGTTGTAGTTGGGGTTTCAGGATGGCGGTGCTGTGCAGGTCAAAAACATCAAAACTTGGATTTTTTGCTACTCTATCAACCTTTAAAACATATAAAGAAACCGGAATAAGTACCGGACCGTTTAAGGATGACCCTACTAAATTCGCCTCTATTTACTGGTTTAATAATACTTCAGATCGATGCGGTGTATTGTACCTATCTAAGTTTAGCTTGGCAAAAAAGAGAGAACTTAGTAGAGGCGACACTATCGCAAATAGTTTATAAATTTTGTATTTAATATCAATTAAATACTAACAATCCTTTATTACGCCCGAGGAAGATGATTGAAAAGAAAAGAAAATGAAACTGATTTTTTTAGAATTTTTATTCATGCTTTTCACGAAGATTTTGAAAGTATCTATAATAATATTTTAAAGAAGCGCTAATATTTTAAAGAAGGTTAGTATACTACGACGTAAATATTCGGAGAAACACAAATCCTTACTTCGATGACCTTGTTGCTTAGAAGTATTGGTGAGTCTATCATATGAACCCGGCAGGATGCCAACCGGGAAAATATTTGGAGTATTCCGTTGTTTTACGTTCGCCTGCGCCGCATCGCACTGCACTCGTCACCCTGATATATTGGAAGTCAAATCTCTTCATGCCCAGTAATTTCTCTGGTAACATTGCTCTTCAAACTAAAACTCAGTAATGTTTGCACACTATTGCTTGACAGTTTAATAACTCCTTAGTCCTATCACTATAAAAAACAAAGCAGACAGAGACGCAAGCTATATATAACGCTCCAGCCCCCTAGCACGCGCCGAGGACTATATAATTGGTCTTTCCCCGCGCGGGAACGTGATATAGCTAGAATATGGATACGTCTGTCTCGTTTTCGCGGGGAAAATAGAGTGGATAGACTTTTATCACGGCTCGCGTGCTAGGCGAGCAGCTTTCGTTTTTCTTATCCACAATTTTGGAAGCCAGAGTGAACTGGGTTAAGATGAAAGCTAGGCTTCGGCTCTTTTACCTAATTAGTTTAGTTTTAGTTAGTGGCCCGTAGCAAACGCGGCACGGAGCCATGTGAACCGAACACTGGGCTTTATTGCTGAACTTGCGAAGAAACCTCGTAAAATGAGCCGTCGAGTATGAACAATGCCGACTTCAAGTTTTTATTCGCTCAATTTCTTGAATGTTTCTAAGTATTATTGTATTTTTTTTATTCGGACGTTGGACTTGAATTGAGACTTCTTTGATCTGAACTACGGGCTAGCATACAATGTGTAACAAAAAGGTTCATCAATATTGAAGAGTATGTATATACTCATCATTTTGAACAACTTTTACTTAAACCCACCTTGAAGTCACGAAAAAAAAAGGCCTGGTACAGTACACCTCTCCCTACCAAGGTATCCCTACCGGTAGGATCAGCTGTTCCATACAAAAAGTTGATTGACCTTGAACAAAATGTATGGAACAGCTAATACTTTTTTCGTGATTTTAACGTTGGCCCCACAGTAAAAGTTGGTCATAATGATGAGTAAATACATACCCTTCAGTATTGTTGAACCTTTTTGTTACACATTGTATAAATAGGTATAGGTTTAAGTTTTAGAGTTTTGGCGGAAACGTGAGAAAATCATGTCGCCGCACTGTATTATTTTTCAAAACTTAGGTTATTCGACTATTATTATAAAATCTGTAACAAAAAGATTCAACAATACTAAAGGGTATGTATGTACTCATCATTATGAACAACTTTTACTATGTGGCCAACCTTGAACTTACAAAAAAAAACAGCTGTTCCATAGAAAAATTTAATTGACCTTGGACAAAATGTATGAAACAGCCTCCCTTTTTTTTACTAGATATATGGAAACAGCTGATATTTTTCGTGATTTGGGGCTGGCTCCTTAGTAAATGTTGTTCATAATGATGAGTAGATACCACAGAAAAGCGAAAGCCCTACTTCTTAGGTAGAGCGGCTGTCAAAACAATGTAGTAAAGCAATTGTATGGAAAACCGCTGTCGCCAGTTTCACAGTTTTTTTATAGAAACTACGACGAAATGACAATCGTTGGTCGCGCATTTGAAGTAAAACACTCGAAATGCTATTTTGCAACAGATTAAAATTAATCTAATTACGATGCAATATCGTTTGGTTTCCTACGCGTCTATTTAAATTGTCTTTTTGAGTACCTATTCTCAGATCTTCTCAGTCTAAAAACATGTATATTGATAGCTAGCGCGGCCCGTCAAATTTCCGTTCTATTCACTTCTCTCTTCAGACATACCCTTCAGTATTGTTGAACCTTTTTGTTCAGTTTTTTGGCGGGAACGCGATAAAATCATGTCGCTATATTGTATTATTTTCTTAAACTTGTGTTGTTTCGCGAATTAATGATTTAAAATGGTGGTGTTTTATTCATTGAGTGTTGAATTACATGCACGAGTGTGGGCAGCTGATATAATGTGGTGAAACATGTCTTTTCGTGTTGTTTTCAAAACTCCGTAGAAGGTCATAGTAAAGTCGCCACAACTTTACTGGGGCATGACTTGGACTCGACTATGACTAGTTTCGTATGACTCACTGTGGTTTCATGACATATTTTACTTGATGATACTATAAAAACTTGAACATTCGTAAACTTGACAATGGCAGAATGCACAACGTGCGATGCCAATAAATAAGAAAAAAAACCTTTTTGTTACAGATTAAACATGGGGGCCGATTTACGGGCATGAGTGTGAGCAAGTAATCCTATAATGTGGTAAAACAAGTATTTTCGTGTTGTTTTCATGACTTCGAAGAAGCTTGTAGAAAACCTGGTTACTACAACTTTACTTAGGCATGACTGAAGTTGCCCATGACCGACTGTGTGTGAGTTTGACTGCGACTAAGGCTTATTTGGCTGGAATCTATCACAAACTAGGAATATTAAAATATATGAAGTTGGCAAATAAACAAAGTGCGACGCCGCATTCCTCTTAGGAGGAATGAAAAAAACGAAGGACATATTGCCACAAATAATTTTAATACTATAATAATATATAGGAAGGTATTTTTATAGCTAAACTTATGTGTGCTACTTCGGCTAGGCGTTTGACCACAACTCACCTGATGTTAAATCACGGTGTGCTACGTGTAGTACAAAGATGGTAAACAAATCTAGCCTGGAATGGGAACTGGCTCTCGTATGAGCCTGTCAGAATACCCCGTTAAGTAGGTGCTTGGCGGTAGATTTCTTAAAACGGTTGAACTTGAAAGTGGTAGGAAAAAAAATGAGGTTTGTCGGTAACATAGCATAGTACAATAGGGAATATGCATGTGTTTCAATTATTAAAAATAATGTATACCGTACCGTACTTACATACATACGCGTTATATAAATGTAGCAGTCAAAACTCTTAACCAGTCAAAAGTAGTTTTGACTGAAATAACAGTCAAAAGTAGTGCATAGAGATTGCACACTACTATTCAAGCCCGACATAGGCTAAGGACTCACGGAGCGATTTTTACCCGAGCCCGCTGCGGTGGCGGAATGGTTTTTTATTTTCAAAACTCACGAGACAGGTTTGTGCGGTTACGCAGCCATCGCGGTTGTGATTATCGCTCGCAATCTTCGCGGTTGATTATCGCAAGACGGGCGGTTAAACGATCAGTTGAGATCGCGCGCGCGGGTGTAACCCGCCGCGGCTAAGTTATTAATCAAGTCAAATATGTCATGAAATCACAGTCAGTCACACGAAATTAGTCATAGTCGGTCCAAGTCATGCTCTAGTAAAGTTGTGGTGACTTTACTATGAGCTTCTACGGAGTTTTGAAAACAACACGAAAATACATGTTTCACGACATTATATCACTTGCCCACACTCGTGCATGTAATTCAACACTCAATGAATAAAACACCACCATTTTAAATCATTAATTCGCGAAAAAACACAAGTTTAATAAAATAATAGAATGCAATGACATGATTTTTCCGTGTTCCCGCCAAAACTCCGACAGGTTGGTTTGATTGTATACAGAGAGAGCTAGATCCTCCAAGGTTGACAGTGACCACCCAATAAAATAACCGCAAGTAGTCAAAATGATTTTCAGACAAAACTACTTTGACTGGTTAAGAGTTTAAAGTTTTGACTTCAACATTATTATAAGTTTTCCTATATTGCCTTATAGCCTAATTTTGAATATAGATATTTAGGTAAATTGATATAGATACCTAGCAAATTACCGCCATTAGTATAGGTATATAGGAACTCAAGCCACGTAATTTTTATTGTTGATTTTCATAACTCCTACTAAGATAAATACGATAATACTTAGGAAGCCTTATAATATTACGTCGATTTATTTTAATGCCACCTATGAACTTTCAGCAATAACGGTAACATTTTCTGTAGATGACTTGACGGACCAGAGTGACTTTTCAGGAACATCGCCAAGTTAATAAGTTTTCCCAACATTTTCATAGATGGCGCTAGCGACAAGCAAACTAACGTAATAATTATTTACATAGCTTTGCTTAGTATGGAGCTAGATGGCGCTGTGTGTAAAATGTCCCCCAATATTTATTTATTTTATTTATGACGTCACGTAAATTAAAAATATGTCAAAACCAACTTCATCGTTCATCCCTCAATAGAAAATAGGTAATGCCAAAGATAATTTATAATAATAATATTATACCTACCAGTAGTAATGGGAAGGTAATTAAATTGAATAATGTTTTTATATTTACATTTGACAAAAATGTGTATACGAGTAGGTACTTCCATACTCGACTAAAACTTACCTACTTAGCTTAAGTAGTAGTATAATCTTATCTAAAGTCTTTTTTTTTTAGTTGACAAAGGGACTCTTCTCAAGATGCCCGACTGGATTAGGGCGCAGTACAGTTAGTAGGATTGCATCCACTGAAATCCCACCACAGTTGTTAATGTCCCACCGGAGCATTATCTAATGAACATAGTTGTGTTGTGTCATGTGTCATGTTGAGGCAATCAGGTTTTGTTTTCCAGCCAGTATTTTATTATTAATTTTAGAATCAGCAGTAGCAATTATTGAATCATATGTACTTAATTGATAATTTAAATAAATTTATATTCTAGTGCATGCAGGCACAGCAATCTTTTCCTTCAGACTTATTGGCTTATCTGTATTGAATATTTGCTTGTTGAATCTGTAAATGAGAAAAAATAATATTAGGTAATATAAAATAATAAATTAGGCTCTCGTAAGTATAAATAGGACAATAACAACCGAGATACTTACCATAATAATACAAAATCCGATGATAGTAGCTTTATACTGGACCTCAAGGTCCCTGGGGAAGTCCATCTGAAGTTCATTCGAGTCGGAAAATATCTCATCCGCCATTCCATTTCTTCGTGATTGTACCAATCTGGTTGCCTTGAAGATCTTTCAACTGAAATCAACGAGAAAATTTGAGCGTGCGTATTATGGCAGGCTGTCGTACAGAGTGGCGGTCTAAGGGGGTGGCCTTCTTTCAGCAGTGGACGTCTCCAGGCTGATGATGATGATTATGCAATGCGTAATTGAAAATAATACGCTGACTGCTTAGCATAAAACAATAAATTTAAATCCAACTGGTCCGTCGACTTGCATTGTGCTAAGTAAGTGATGTTGTGGCCAGGGGGGGATAAAAGAAATTAAATCTGTGGAACGGGCCATAACTATATACCAACAAACACCAATGCAAAGATTTGTTTTAAAGAAAGAGTGGCAAACAGCAGACGGTTCACCTAATAGATGGACGGTTCACCTAATAGATGGACGGTTCACCTAATAGATGGACGGTTCACCTAATAGATGGACGGTTCACCTAATAGATGGACGGTTCACCTAATAGATTGATGGTTCACCTAATAGATGGACGGTTCACCTAATAGATGGACGGTTCACCTAATAGATGGACGGTTCACCAGACGGTAACCAAACCGCCATAATTATATGGACACCTGTAACTTTAGTGATTTTGTCGAGCACTCACTTGTGTAAGTTATAGAGATATTTGTGGACGCCATTTTAACATGCTGTATATCTTAAGTCTGCGGGTCTGCGGGGTGACCTTTACAGGAAGGACATTCCGTATTTTACAAGGGCGCGGAAGGGATACATGAGCGTCAAAACCGATTCAGTCAGAACCGATTTCCAGACTTGTAAAATTTAGGAGTAAGCTTTTTGACGATGCCAAGAACTGCGTTATAACTTCGATGCCGCGGGCTAGGTGACGGAGTTATGGGCTGGGTTGACCAAGAAAAGGGAAGGCGGAAATATAACGGTTACTTTCGACTCACTCGTAGCAAGAAACGATTTTGACCAAAGCCAGGCGTCTGTATCTTGAGCACCTTTCTCCCGCTCACGTCTACCACCGAGTACTTGGGCGTGCAGCTGCCGAAAGCCTGCATCTGCAGCTTGGCGACGTACTGTCCATCGATGTATACCTCTAGGCGGGAGTTACAGCAGGAACTCACTGGCTTCATCCTGATTACCTTGGAGAAAAATTTGTCAATATTGTAAGTAGGCTTTCTTTAATCAACCTAGTAATACAGGGTGTTCATTTGACTGACGGATATATTCTATTAGGATATAATGGTACTCATCATCATGAACTACTTTTATATATAATTATAGGTAGGTACACTAGACCTGTACAGTATAACCTATAATTATATGACAGCAAAAAGAAAACCGTTGCGTAGTTTAGAAGGAGTTAGCTCATAAACAGACGGACAGATGCCAAGGCGACTTTCTTTTATACTATGTGTATGTACTATGTATTGATTAACCTTAGATATTTACATAAAATTATTATTTAATAAATATTTTATTACTTATTTTTTTATTTATCATTATTCATCCCAGCCCCTTTAGCACGCGCCGAGGACTAATTGGTATTTCCCCGGGCGGGAACGTGATTAAGCTAGAAAATGGATACGTCTGTCTCGTTTTCGCGGGGAAAAAAGAGTGCATAGACTTTTATCACGGCTCGCGTGCTAGGCGGGCAGCATAAGCATAAACGAAAATAAAAAGGTAAAGTTTAATACTAGGAAAAAAACAGAAATCTTTATATATACCAAGCATATTGGATCCCATGGACATACAATACGGTTCCTGTAATCATTGCAGTGTGTTAGCAACTCACCATTCTCCCCGTTTTATCATAGAGATCAAACAAGAATGTGGCTGAACAGAATTTTTGCATAAGTTCTCTTTTGAGACCGAAAACCACCTCCCCATGTTCCGTAGTAATGTTTCTCTGCCGAACGTCTACTCGGGATAGAGTACTGAGCTGATCGAGACCTGGACAAATAAATCACACTTTAAAATGAAGTCTCGGTACTCTAATATACAATCTGTAACAAAAAGGTTCAACAATAGTGAAGGGTATGTATGTACTCATCATTATGAACAACTTTAACTATAGGGCTAACCTTGAAATAGCGAAAAAAACAAATGTTCCATGCAAAAAGTTAATTGAACTTGGAAAAAAAATATGGAACAGCTGATATTTTTCGCGATTTCGGGGTTGGCTAGCGTGGAACCGCTACTTTCCAGTGATGATTTTACCCTCGTGATGATAATAAACGATGATGATGATGATAAAAATAAGCATACTGTATTCCGGGAAATAAGCTATCTCCATTTAGAGTTTTATTCAAATCAGGTTAGCCGTTTTACCGTGAAGATGTAACAAACATACACACACACATACCGACTCATTTTTGCATTTATATTTAATATTAGTGTGGTTCTCTAAAAAGGAACTCATCATCATCAGCCCCAAGACGTCCACTGCTGAACGAAGGCCTCCCCCTTAGACCGCCACACTGTACGACAACCTGCCATTTGCATCCACCGGTTGCCCGCGACTTTTACAATGTCGAAAGGGAACTCAATCCTATGATAAGATAACTATGTTTAGTTATCAATCGTAAATTTTGTGAGCGTTCTTTGAATTTAGCAGGGAAGTACCTCTGAACTCTAGACTCTAGAGACACACCCTACACTACACACCTACACTCTAATCCCCCTAAGCGGAACTAAAAGCATACCCTGCTCGTAAGTCCGGAAATTTTGTACCTGCAAGCAAGCTTACATTTTGTACCTATATATACAAGCAAGTTTACGTAGGTACCTATTATTTTAATGCATAATAATCAGCCTGCCAATTAGTCCACTGCTGGAAATGATCCTACCCTCGAAGAGTGTGATTGGGCTATATTGCATTATTGGCCCAATTACGGGTTGGTGGATTTACATACGCCATTGAATTTCTTCTCCGGACGTATTCAGGTTTCCTCATGAGTCCTTCACTAAAATACCCAGTGCTATGAAAATCCGTACATTAACTCCAAAGAAATCATTGGTACGGGCCCGGGATTTGAACCCGCGACCTCACGATTTCAAATGGAGCGGCTCCCTTAGCCGCCCCAAAGCCCCCAAGCGGCTTTGAGTAGCTTCCCAATTAGGCTACCACGGCTTATCGGAGAACTTTAAGTCATCAAAACATGGTACTTAGGTGCTTAGGAAAATCTGATAAAACCAAAACTCTTGAGTTAAAATGTAAACATTACAAATCTTTTGTAATGTAAATTGTAAGTACAAATTGTAAGTAATAGTTGAAATTAAAACAAACTTACCGATCGGTGAACTAATTGACGAATATGATGGCGGAGCCTCTCGGTGTGGCACGGGTGCATCTTGTTCTTTATCCATATGTTCCATTGTAAACAGCTGTTTTTTAAGTAAGTATTTCCTTTTTTGCGAGAAAAATAAATAATTTAAACTTTTTTTTTTTTTCCTTGCAATTATTAAAAGTAAACTTACTACTTATTTCATTTGAAAAATGTTTAGTTTAATTTTGGAGATATATAATACCTTTTGGGATAAACTAGAGACCTAGCATAGCCCCAAATAAAAGAAAAGCCCTACAGTGGGACCGATATCAATGATAACTGAACAGTGAATGGTTCTTACTATAAGTATTAAAAGTGTTTGCTTCATATTAATCTACATACGTACAATAACAGAACTTATCTTAATAATTATTCGCTGAAATTATCAAAATTTTATTGAATGTGCATAGATTCGATTCTATCAACTAATCAGTTTACAGAAGTTTACTGATAATTCTTATCATTTGCAGATATTTTTAGCTACTGATATTATCTACTTTTATTTGTTTCATAGAATTATAGCGTTGCACATCGTGAATTTAAGGATCGACAAGTTGACGGCTCGAACTCATCGGTGGGCGCGGCTAAAAAGCATGCTCTCTTCATCAAACAAACTGTGGGAAAAGGAGAAAGAAAGATAAATAAGCGCGCAAATATATTTTTGTCGACCTTTGGCTGCAGTAACGTGGTTGAATAAACTCTAAGTTAATTTATTCCAACTTCAGTTATTTGAAATGTTTATGAACTAATGCCGCTTATAAATTATTTTAGAGTTTTCGTATTCCTTATGTTATTTATTTACGTCCAATGTGGCGTTAAAATTGAGCTAAAATACAAGATATTTCCTGGCTCATAATTTTCATGTTTATTAACTTTTTACTTTCGTAATAATTTACAATCCTATATAGTGAAGAGATTAATCGATATAATACTGAGTCTTGGACCTACAAAATTACATAGTGGAGTAGTAATACTACCGCGTTTCTATGGAGAAGTGACCAACTTGTCTACTCTTAACAGAGTTAAGTAACTGGTATACATACCAGTTACTGTGGAAGAGTATGATGGGTGGAACAAGGGGCGCTGCAAGTGTTTATTTATCGTATCATTACTAAAGTGTTTCTTGGTTTGTTTATCATTCTTTTACGCGCAATAACGCATAGTGAAATGAAATTAAATAGTCATTATTTGTTATGCAAGGCTGCAAAATTGTTTTTTGGCTCGTGTACTTGTATTGAAGCCTGATCAAGCGAATGATTCCAGGATTGAACCAAATTTGTCTAATATTTTTCTTGCGAAACACACAACTTTTCACCTCCCTACAGCGATGAAAATGCTAGGTTTTTTTTCATGCAATCGTCGTACTGGCCAGTAAAGAAAGAAAGAAAGAAAGAAAAATAATTTATTTTGTAACATCATTAACGCAGGTATTATATAACTAAGTAAAGTTAATTACAAATAAAATAAAATTAAAAGTGATGTCACAAAAATGGCTTCTTCAGTACGATTATTCTAATTTCTAACAATGCATTTTCAGTGGACTGGCGGTATAGTAATCAAATTATTGAATAGAAAGGTTCGAGTTTTAATAGTTATTTATGATACTAGTGCGGTAAGTTGGTTTTTACAAACGAGTAGACGAATGTAAGCCCGAGACGAAGTCGAGGGCTTACCATAGTCACGAGTTTGTAAAAATTAATTCCGCACGTGTGCCATACAACGTTTTACCACAATAAGCCTGACAAGTATTGTAGTCAAGATTATGGAAAAAACAATATGTAGTCGGCTAACACAATTCTTAGACAGTGCATAATATCCCCTAATCAACATGGCTTTGTTGAAAAAAGATCGACAGTTACGAATTTGCTGAAGTGTGTGCATGCTTGGAGTAATGAAGTTGAAAACAAGAATCCAGTAGATGTTGTATACCTTGACTTCAAGTGTGCATTTGACAAAGTCCCTCGCCAACGCCTTTTGATGAAGTTAGACCACTTCGGTATACGTGGCAAGGTGCTTAAGTGGTTTGAGAACTTTTTTACAGGTAGAACATTCCAAGTGCGAGTAGGTAACTCCTTATCCCAGCGGAGAAGGGTGACTAGTGGTGTCCCCCAAGGCTCAGTGGCCGCTCCTGATCTGTTTGGTATTTTCATAACTGACCTGTTAGAACTTATTGAATGTCAAACTGCTTTCTTTGCTGACGATGGGAACTTCTTTGCTAACCCACTTGTGAAATCAGGGCAGCTCCAAGATGATCTGGACCGAATACAGAACCGGTCGAGTGATTGGATCATTGAGCTGAATTTGGCAAAGTGTTTTACGTCACGCCTGGGTAAGACTAACCCACAGGCTACATACAATCTGAACGGCGCCGTCATAGCCTCTGTCAACAAGCAAAGAGATATGGGTGTAATCATTGCCTCAGACTTAAAATGGGAAGAACACATTACTACAATTGCTAAAAAAGCTAACTCATTTATCTACGTCATACGCAATTCTTTTCAGGCCATGACAGTGGATGTGTTTCTGAAAATATACAAAACGTATATAAGGCCTCTGTTAGAGTATGGATTCCAAGTTTGGAGTCCATATTTCAGGAAGGATATTGATCTGCTCGCAAGCGTCCAAAGGAAAGCCACCAAAATACCATTTGATCTTCGCTTTAAAGGCTCTGCGGCTCACGACTCTGGAAGAAAGCCGGCTGCGTGCGGTGACTTAATTGAGACATTTAAAATCCTGAACGGGTTCTACAATCTTCCTGACATCCATAGCATCTACTCACTTAAAGACTACACTAGAGAAAGTAGACGCCATAAAATTCTTCTGCAGGCAGCTCCATCACAGACCAATACTGCACATCACATCCTCGGCAATAGAGTCGTTTATAATTGGAACAGGTTGCCTGAGGATATAATTTCATCCAAATCCTTAAACGCATTTAAGAACAGTCTGGATAAATGGATAAAAAAGGAGAAGATAGACTTAACAGACAAATACTGAAATTCAACACTGTTTGATATAGGCACATCAGCATAATACTGCTCGCCTATCATTAAATAAATAAATAAATAATTGAATACAGTAGGCATTAGCGTGAAAAAGTGATAACGAATAAAAAAAAAACATGACGATGACAATATAAGTGACTCATCGTAAATGTGTTGTAAATATTTACATAGAATATGCACGTTCATTGGATAAGAGTATTTATAACTTTACGTTATTGAATGAAAACAACTTACCGAAATTAAATGGTGTGCTTGTACCCACTGCTGAGTAAGGAGGTGGAGGAACGTCATACTGCTTTATTTTTTCTTCTCCTTTTTCTTTTTCTTTTTCTTTTACTTTTTCTTTTTCCATGTCTACGACGCTCGGCTTATCATGGGACATTTTGGACTAAAGACGTAGACGTTGAGACGTAGGTATGTATTTTAAAGGTTCACCAATGGGCCACGTAAGTTGGCAAAATTGTGATCGTGTGTTGTTGTATTGTGTGTGTACGTAGAGTAAATAATGAAATTTTTTTGTGTATAAAAGTTTTTTTTTATTTCACAAACATTTTTTTTCACGGATTTTGTTGTACCTACGTAAACCAAAGGTTAATTATACCACTAAAGGTAGCTATTTTTTTATTGTAATTAAGTAACGAGTATCAAGCGTACGGCTAGTCGAAGTCGAAGGCTGGTAAGTACAAATCCAACTATCGACTAAATTACTGATATAATATTATCTATTCGTGTACTATTATATTCTGTAGAGTCATTCGGGGTAAATTTGCGCACTTTTGTCTATTTCACTTCATTACTCCCAAACTACTTCGATTTAAGAAAGATGGAATATGCTGCCTCCTAGCTTAGTCATTTGACTTGCAAACACAGACTTAAAGTTTACCATATAATCTATGCTTCTTTGGAAATTTTTAAAAAATGTGACTTAGTCAGACTGCGCAGTTTTGCCCCGTAATGTGGGTAAAAGTGCGCTGTGTTTTGGGTAAAAATGCGCACATCGGGTAAAAATGCGCATAGTACATTTTGACTTAATAAACAAGGAACATAAAAACTACACATAGAAATCAGTTTATATTGAATCAAAACCTAACAACTTTCTATTGACGAAGATAAACTTGTAAAATAAAAGATAAATTGTGAGTTATTTATTATTATATAATTGAAAAAAAATTATCATCATGATTTAAAACTAAAATCAAAATAATAATCAGACTTTCTGTTTTCATAGTCAATCATCCAACAAAAGGCAAAGATTTTAAACATTTGCGAAAGCAAACTTAAATTATTATTATTTGCCATAATTGTTATAGACAAAAATTTCAAACAAAACGAAATATAAACTTAATAGTAATCAGACTATCTGTTCTTATACAATGATAACCAAAAAAAGGCAAATATTTTAAATATCTGAAAAAGAAAACTTTACTAACAAAATATAATACTATGTTACCAAAATATAATTCTTACTAACGCTGTGTGTGAAGGCAGCTTACCTATTAGTCCAGTCAATATGCATTTTTAATACGAAAATTAGTGGTCCAAGTCGAGACAGGACTCATTTTATAGAGAAAAATGCGCTGAATTCAACGGACTCATTATCTGGCAAAAAAACCGTACGCATCATACTTTTTTTTCAATTTAGAAATTAATTTTTCGAGTGAATCCACATATTTCATGTTATATCTCGGAAATATTCGTTAATTATTTGAATTCTGCGCATACCCGCGTTTTGCAGTAATGAAGGGTAGAACAGTTGGGAAACTAAAATATCGATCTGACCGATCGATTAGAAATCTGTAATACCAGTAATCTTGCGTGGTAATTAACAAAAATGCCTGCCACGCAAAATCATTTTTTTTTACTATTTGAAATTAAATATCTCACGAATAAAATTGAAAATTACAAAAGTAAAGTAACCAAAATATTCCTTAAAGTATGATGAAAAATTTTTTTCCAGTCAAGTATGCTCGTTTTTTGCTTCATATCCGAGATATAACATGAAATATGTGGATTCACTCGAAAAATTAATTTTTAAATCTAAAAAAAAGTATGATGCGTACGGTTTTTTTTTGCCAGATAATGAGTCCGTTGAATTCAGCGCATTTTTCTCTATAAAATGAGCCCTGTCTCGACTTGGACCACTATTTTTCGTATTAACCCCCTTTTTTGATGCACATTGACTGGACTATATTGTGAGGCAAAAGTGCGCAATTGGGCAATAATGCGCACGCGCATTTTTACCCCCGCAGTTTTACCCCACTGGCTGGGTCTTCAAAACAATCGAGTCAAACTCGGCTACTTTTGAGGTTAGGTTGAAACGATGTTGCAGACAGAAAACTACAATAACCATACAAAAACACAAAAACGAACTCACCTGTTAATAACCATTATACAAACATTATACAAACTTTTCCGTGCACTGAAAAACAACCGATTTTAACCACTACTTGCAATTTTTTGTTATAATTCTTCGGCACGCGACTGCACTGCGCCAGGCTTCGGGATCCAAAATGGCGAATCGCGCGCACGTGACCCCGACAAATCGGCGTCCCCTCCCCGCACCCCTTTCCGAGATATCGATGATGCGCAGTTCTACCCGCAGCGCAGTTTTACCCCGAATGACTCTATTTCCGCTTGATACGTACATAGAGTATTATCCATTTTACGCATCGCAAGATAAAATATCCACCATAAATACCTAAGAAATAGAATAGCAATATAATTTTCCTGTTTAATCATCACCCATCTAATCTCCTCACTCGTTACACGAGAGCTTGAAGACGTCTTTATTCCACTTTTAGCTATAATTACTTTATGTCGCCAGTTTAATTACAAAAACACTTCATATAAAATATTCACTATTATTATTATTTAGTATGTATTTACGAAAAAAATATGTATATATATATATGTATGTGTATTCTATCAGCTATCTGGTTTCCATAATACAAGCTTTGCTTAGTATGGGGCTAGATGGCGCTGTGTGTAATAAATGTCCCCCCAATATTTATTATTATTATTATACACGTATTTATTTCAGTTCTGAATTTTTTAGTTTTTTAGAATATAAATACAAAAATTATAAATATTGTAAAAAACTTACAAACTAGGCCAGCAGCGGGGCAGGGCTCAAGCTGCCGGTGGTTAGGGCTGCAGAGTGAGGAACCTCCTGACAATGCGCGCCGTGTCAAGTACCACTGCCTTTTGTATCTGGCCCTTGACCCAACCGTCTAGCGAGAGCCTCTTGAGGTATTATTATTCACATATTTATTTTCTTTCTTAAATCTAAGTTTTTTACAATATAAATTTAAAAACATAAATATTATTATTATTATTATTCAAAAAGACTTAGTTAAAAAAAACATAATTATGTTCTAAGGCACCGGAAAGTAGAAACGTAATTAAAGACGAAAGAATCGATAAAAAAACTTAATCAAAGATGACACTGAGAAACGTGTTTTTCATCGCTTGCTAAGTTAGCACGTTTTTTAAGGATCGGGAAAGCACAATTAGATATTTTAGTTTTGTACTTGTCGAGAATTATGATAATAACCTTATCGAAGTGTAACACGATAAACACGCACGAATTGCAAACGTAACGCGAAATTTTTATTCCGCGAAATTTTGTTCTATCTGCTACACCAGTGTTATTCAATCTTTTTGATTTCGCGACCCCTTTACAGGTTGAAAAAATCTGGCGACCCCCTTACAATGTACAAAGATATAATTAAATTAGAACACTATATGCGTTAAAGATTTTACATATTTTGATACATTTATTCATTATTAGGACC
The DNA here is from genome assembly GCA_905404285.2 of Erannis defoliaria. NCBI lineage: Eukaryota > Metazoa > Arthropoda > Insecta > Lepidoptera > Geometridae > Erannis > Erannis defoliaria. Next base: position 17,859,869 of record FR990070.1, read on the forward strand.
TTACACTTTGCAAGAAGCCGCGAGTTTTGAAAGAAAGTACGAGGTAAGTTGGTCAAGATTACCCGCGACTTTGCTTTGGATACCTTTTCTTATTGCCCACGACCCAATTAAGGCTTTGCGACCCTCCTAGGGGTCGCGACCCACAGATTGAAAACCACTGTGCTACACCATAAGACCGATCATCGAGTACAAACGTGTTTGAAAAGTGAAATAACCTCGCCTTAAAAGGAACAGGGGCCTCAAACGATACTGTTTGGAATAAAGTTCAATATAATTTTTGTTTTATTTATACGGGAATACTCACGTTTAATTTAATCGGATACTCCGACTATAGTTTCGATCACATCCGGTGACCTTTTTCAAAGAGTGAAAACAGAGCCCGACGCCCGACGCGAGAGAGTCCTGCTTAGCACAGAAAAAAAAAAAAAAAAAATGTGTCAAAACCACGTCAGTATTCATAATAAAAGTTCAATATCGTTTGAAAGTCGGCTCCTTTCGCATGCGCAACTTTGCGCACGATTCATAAATAAGGCCCCTGGTCGTAATAGTAACTCGTCCGTCACTGCGCAGAGAGAGAGAGAGCAAGATCCTCCAAGCTGCGCAGTTTGTGTCTCACATTGCACCCGTCTCTTACCGTTAACTGCATCTTCTCTTGATCTACAGTTACAAAAAAGAAAAAACAAGTCAAACACCGCTGGTCCCAACAGAAAACCAGCATTGCGTGCTGAGTTGGGTGTGCTCATTACATTTTTTTTAAATTTCTTTCATTTGTATTAAATGTTGTATCTGTTTTTTGTCAGGAATAAACGTTTTTGGTATTGTATTCTAAACGACGGATATTTTTTTCAAAACTACTCCACGTTAATAAATGAAGGTAAGGTGTAAATGAAGGTATGATGGCGTATTGACCCCGCCGGCGTCTACCCGAACCAACCCAACCCCTTGAAATAACAGAGCGATGCTCTCGGCTGCTGGCGCCACTGAAGCCTTTAGCCAAAAACAAAGATGTCTAACTTTATTGACAGATTTTGAAACAGTTTTCTACAGAAAATATAATATCAAATAATAATTCAATCAAGTAGTATTACTTAGTTTTATTACAAAGGAATACAGACTTGCCCTTGAATACAGACAAGCAAGGACAGCATGCGCGATAAAATCCGGAACGAGGATATTCGCCAAAGAACCAAAGTCACCGACATAGCTCGCAGGGTTTGCAAGTTGAAGTGGCAATGGGCAGGCCACATTGCTCGAAGAACTGATAACCCATGGGGAAGAAAGGTTCTTGAGTGGCGACCGCGAACCGGAAGACGCAGCGTAGGCGCGGCCTCCCACTAGGTGGACCGACGACATTGTAAAAGTCGCAGGCAACCGGTGGATGCAAATGGCAGGTTGTCGTACAGTATGGCGGTCTAAGGGGGAGGCATTCGTTCAGTAGTGGACGTCTCCGGGCTGATGATGATGATTACATTATAATAAATGCTTAACTAAGTAATACCCATTACCATATTGGTATGTGGAGATTCCATTATTTTTGGTAAATGCCTAGTTGCAAGGGCGTAAGTCGGTCACAGCGTTTTGGAAATAGATTTTTCATGCCTGCGAGATGAATGTGATTACTTTCGCCCCGCTACACGGACCGAATAAAGTAAGGTACCACTTACTCCCCGCAGCAGCACGTAAAATCGTATACACACCACGGGCGCAAGTAAAAAAGCCTCTGATCTCATGTTTGTCACAATGTACATGAGGTCTGGGTCTGAGAAATTATTTACTTTTGCGCCCTAGGTGTGTAATCTACTATTAAAATTCAGGCTGAGAAAAATTATTTATCACAAAGCTATGGTTCCCTCAAGTAACCGCTGCAAGCTTCACCGGCTGCTGAAGCTTGCAGTGTTGGAGTTAGACTCACGTTCTGTGACGTGTGATTCGAATGCGCTCGCCACTTGGCTATCACAGCTATAGGTATACTATTATTTTTTTACGTGCCTGAGGGTCTAAAGTGGCTTCTTTAGCCCCGCTACGCAGAGCAAAAGGAACCACTTCCTCCCCGCACCGGCACGTAAAAACGTATATACACCACGGGAGTAAGTAAAGAAGCCTCAGATTTCATGTTTGTACAATATACATGAGATCCGAGATATTATTTACTTTTGCTCTTTAGGTGAGTAATATACTTTTACTAAGTATCTTATAATTGCTACGCCCTTAGTGGTTTTCTGACGGTCAGCTTCTAGGACGCAGTCAGCTGAGATTCATCCACTTTTCTCGTAGTACAGGAAGTCCTGAAAAAGAATTAGGATCTATGTAATTATAGCAGCCAATGAGTAATGTATTGACTTAGTAAAAGTGTACTGAGGGGTGATGGCACATCTAAGACCAAGTTTGGGTTTAAAGAACCAAGGATAATAAGATTTTGCAGTTTAGCAGTCCTTTATCACATGATCCAAGTTATCAATAAAAAAACGTGTTGTACGCTGAAGTCGTCTTGTGATCTTATGTCTGATGATCCTATTTGAGCTAATAAAAAATCCAGGTTTGGCTAACATAACGGTGTTGCTGATATGCGAAAGAGTTGATATGAAACAGACAGAGACTAAGCGGCTTTAGCTAGTTGATACATCAGATCTGGTGGACACGCGGGTGGTGGACAATGGGAATAATCGTTTCGGAGAGTGCTTCGGGTTTTTTTTGCCTGATCTTTTTTCCGCCTGTCTGTTTTTCTACCGGACGTCCAGGTCATCGAAAAAGCGAGACCGTTTCATGGTTGTTATACCAAATACACGTACGAAGCAATTTGATTCCACTTGCTTTATTCGAACTGCTAAACAGTGGACTGCGCTGCCCGAGTGGGTGTTTCCCGATAATTATAATCTGGGTGTCTTCAAGTCGCGAGTGAATCGGTTTCTTCTAGGCAAGCGTGCTCCATCGTCAAACGAAAAGCAAGCCTATTATCCGTAAAAAACAATGTTGGCCGTTTTACTTCATTAAAATATGTGTAATATAAAAAGACTATTCTTATGCCCGCGTTTGAACACAAACTCACCATGGTGGAAAACAACAATGTAGCCAAAGACGTCAGACAAACATCTATCAGGAAATAAGAGAACCGGTTCTCCAGAGTACTTACAATGAGAAGACAAGTCCCAATAGCTGCGGCCTTGTAGCGGACATCGAGGTCTATTGGAAACCTGATGAGGAACTGGTCTGCCCTGGTGAACATCTCGCGTGCCAGCCCGCCCCACTGCTTGGTGATGCTGCCCACTCGCTGCTTGTCCAGGGTCAGCAGCTGAAATTTAGTGTGGAGATCGTTCCAAACAAGCAAGATAGGTATTACGAGATTAGATTGGGCATTTACGACCGTCTCAAAATTAAAGTTGTGCAGCAAAAATAAAATTACAGTTGTAAGCATTTTTTATTGACTTGTACCAAGCCACGCCTTTTTACGCGATTCTGCCAAGGGATGCTGAGCTATGGCTAATTTGCTAGGCATGATGACTACAAATTTTGTATTACCTCATAAAAAAGCTTATCATCAATACAGCCTATTAACGAAAACAAAATTTAAAATAATTCAAAAATAAATAAGTTCTAAGTATTTTAATTTTAAGCTAGACAGAGAGCGCGCTTTACTGAGCTATGACGTCAAGCCTCAGGCGCAGCATACAAATGCTATAATAACACGTGCTTTGCAAGAAAGGGATAGAGCATCCCCTCTCTACCCCCACCTAAATCTTTAAACGCTCATATCTCAGAGATTTATCAGCCAATACAATTTATTTTTTCAGTGTGTGTAATGTATTTAGTTATATTCATCGCTAAGCCTGTTATTTGTCATAAATTAAACATTAGGCCACACGCCTATTGATCTAATGAAATTATATTTAGAAAGAAGCTCCACTAGGTGGCGCTCTTGCACCACATATTATTTGCGAGTTACAACAGCACTTATTAACATGAATAAAATGACATGAATAACATTTTTGTTTTGGACCAACACACAATAAAAACTCCGAAACCCCTACCAAAAAACTAAAAGAAGTTACATCAGGGCAGATTCGTCAATATCGTAGAGAACTCGTTCAGGCGTAGATAATATACAACATATATACAGTTATGTAACATATATACAGTTATGTAATCATATTCAGTGCAAGCTAATTTGTAGTTTATTTTTATTAGACGCTGTGTCGATTTTCCACTGTAGCGCTTGTTTCGTTTCTATGGGATAATCTTCTGTACCTACGTACGTACTTAGTAGATACTAAGTTTTACGTACGAACGTACCTACTTAATGCTGGGTATGGCTACATCGTATCGTCTTTCGAGTCCGCCGTAACCTATCAATAAATATATCGATGGTCGGAACTATTCCTTTTTTTTAACTCTTGAGTCTGAAGTGCTCGAATAGGCATTTATTACAAAGTTTCAATATTATACAATATTTTGTAGTAGTAGGACTCTACTGCAGAGTCCGCCTGGGGAAGTACCAAACCTTTTCCAGTTATTCAATCGCCAAACAGTAGTGTGCAAGCATTACTGTGTTCCGGTTTGAAGGGCAATGTTACCAGAGAAATTACTGGGTATGAAGAGATTTAACATCTAATATCTCAGGGTGACGAGCGCAGTGTGGTGCGGCGCAGGATTGTGTTCGCAAGTTCACAATTCTGGCACTGCTACCGTTAGTGGAAGGTGTGACGCTTGCCACCAAGCGAACGCCTTGCACGTCTCGTCACTTGATTGTATAAAAAATATAAATTGCTAGTAATTACATCGAAGTTGCACTCGCCGGAGACGGCCACTGGGCCCTTGACGCGCAGCACGGGCTTGTCGCGCGCGTCGTTGATGCTCAGCACCGGCTTCATGAAGGTGGCTTCCTGGCGCACCACGCTCGCCAGGACGCCGCACACCGTTACCTCCAATTTGCTCACGCCCAGGGAGTACGGTCGACGAAGGCTGATCACCTGGAAAAAACACAGAATTTTCTTTCTTTTGTGTTTCAAGTCCTGGGTATTTCCTAAAATTGCATCCAGAGCCACCGGAGAACGGGCAGCATTGTCCTCTCGGTTTGTTAACCGAGAGGACTACCATTGGTGAGCATTCTGCGATCCCCAAGCCGCCTGCCAAGCATGGGGATTATGGCTATATTATTTAAGATTGATGATTTATATTAAGAAGAAGGCAATTTTTACTAATAAGACCGGATTTTTTAATAATACTTGCATAACGATGCCGCTTATGCATTTTGTAGATTTATAAAAAAAGTATTTACGGCGAGTAAATGGTAATGATTAAATCTTATTTTTTACCTATGTAATCACTTTTTTAATCTTAGTTTTTATCTAGGTTTTATTAGTGCTTGGCAATACGTTTTCTTGGTTAATGTTTTGAGTTCCTTTTTGGCAAATCAGTTTCTAGAAAGATATAGAACTTAGCATAGAGGTAGGAACTACAGAGGGAGGGCACCGAACACGAGATTATATTATACTCCCTCTGGTAGTTCCTACCTCTATGGAACTTAGTTTAAGTTCTCCAGATGTATTTGGCATTATTAGCCATTTTCGCTGTTAGAATCAAGCATAGGTATTTGATATTCGTAGTTTCAAAGCTTACCCCTAGTGGTCTCGCGTTACATGTTTAAACTAATTGTTTGCAATGGGTAAAGTCAAACGAATCATCGATTTTCCATGGCCCAGCGTGTGGTGGCTGACCCTTCGACCTTCAACTTTGCTGCCTCGGGTTAGAGCGAATAATTACTTGACGGGTTATTTTTAGGCCCTAATGTCTCCAAATCACTCCAACCCTTGGTCATAAAATTGATAGGCTACGTTATCATAGACATTTGAAGGAGAATGTTATTTTGGCAAACAACAATGATTAAGTAAAGTCATTAATAAAATACCTAATAAATAATAATAATAAATAATAGTTTCCGACTTCATAATTGTATAGTATTAAATTATCTGTAGTTACTAATTTGAAAAAATACGTGTAGGTATATCATTGAAGTGTTCCGTAGCTAAAAACAAACAACAAGATGGTTGTTTGTTTTGGTTTAAACATATAGTAGTGGTTTCAGAATAGTCAATATGTCTCGCTTTGACATGTATGAAGTTACACTTTCTCAAGCGTGTGTTTTATTCTGCGACGGAGCCTAGTTAGAAATCTTTGTTCAGGTTTTTGGTTTTTGTTTCGTGTCCGTATAAAGCTTATTAGTTTTCCAGATTAACACTCACATAGCTCCTGCTATTAAGTAAGTTCGTAAAGGCTATGTGGCCAGCCCTAGTGTCAGATTTAATTTTCCATCGGAAGCCTCTGACACGGCATGCTAAAAATTCAATCTAATAAGCAAGTATTTCATAAAATCGTAAGTACGTCTTTCACTAGTTTTTACAACTTTAAGAAAGAGAGAAAGAAAATATAAAATCCACAGATAGTTTATCTATTCCACGGCTAAACCACGTTGTATTATTATTAAGACTACTAGAGGTCGCCCGCGACTTCGTTCGCGTACGGAAGAAATACGGCCCGCTCCAAATATTCACCACGTTTTTTACCCCAATAATAACCCCCCCAACACCCCTCTCTTGAAGGAACTACCCAAATATATAAAAAAATATCAATTTTCATTACTATAACTTTAAAAACAAAGAACTTTCCATTCAACTTTCCACCCCCTTAAATCGTCCCTGTCAAAAAAATATTGAAAACAGCATTTTTATTTTAAATGAACTATCCAAATCCAAATTTTCGTGACTAAAAGTACAAAAACAAAGGACTTTCATACAAACGTTTCCCCCCCTCACCCCCCTCCCTCGCCCCTTAGGGGGCGAACTTCGAAAAATCCTTTCTTAATACACCCCTACGCATCGAGACGAATATACCCTGCAAATTTCAAGTCTGTACGACCAGTGGTTGGGCTGTGCGTTGTCTGTCAGTCGGTCAGTCAGGACAGAGCCTTTTATATATATAGTTAAATGGAAGAACATAAGACCCATTTACTATTATCTGAGTCCTTACAAGAAAGAGGGTTTTGTTGGAACTTGAGCAAACAAAGCAACACTGCGAGTATCGCTCTGAAAAAAACCACTAATGCAAAAGTGTTGTTCGTTACTTTGTTTGTTCCTCTTTCACGCAGTGACAGGAAAATGGGTCGATGTGATTATTGGCATGGAACCGTAATATACTAACCTACTAACGTAGGATACTTTTCACCGTCGTCACGAGGGAAAACTTTAACCTTCTTACCAGCTTTTGATTGGCGTCATACATGTCCATGTGGAAGCCTCGCCGGGACCCGCCCAGCATCGCAGCCAGGGCGGACGAGTCCTCCTTCACGTTGAACAGGAGTTCCCCGCTCTCAGTCGTCACCACGTACTTGTTGGCAAAGCACGTGTTCTTCTGACTGACCGACACGCGGTCCAACGCCATTAGCCTCTGCAAGCCTAGCCACATACATAGAATTACAATTAAATGTAAGGGCAAACAAGTGGACGTCTTCTTATCTTCTTAGGAGAGGGCGATTGTTTACCATCAAGTTAACAATCCTAAGAATATCTGGAATGTCAGAGGTACTAGACACATGGGCGTATATAAGGGGGGCCTTAGGAGGTCCGGACCACCCGAGTCTCTTCCTTCGTTTATGCAGTCACAAATAATGTACTTATACTTGATCATTTATTAAATATTTATACCTTTTTGAATTTGTTCCACTGTATCTCTATGCCAAATCAATGTTTAAAACCAGACACATAAAAACACGAAACGTTATTTTACTCATAGTGATATAATAGTAAATGACAAAGTTTATGACAATGAACAATATCTATCTAAGTATGTATCAAAGAGGTCAAACAACTCGGACGGTCGCGTCGGATCGGACGCGTCCTATGTAACATTGTAAGGACAGTAAGTCTCGAGTAATGAACCCGATCTATGTAAATATATTAAATTTTTGCACTTAGGCGTGCATACCCAGTATCGGTCATGTCGCGGACGTAACCTTGAGCATGGACGACCAAACGCGAACGCTGTCTGGCGCAGCGACGATGATAATGGAATGGACGGGCCTAGCGCTTGCAAATCAATCAAAATTAACAAGACAACTCGATCAAGGATACCTAGCTAAAAGTATGCATATTACATTTGCCGGAAAATAGAGATAGCGAATCTAATTACTGCAAGACAAAAAGAGAAAGAAAATAATTTGTCATTTGCTCTCTAATCTCGAACAATTTCCGAAGTCTCCTTGTCTCGTAACATTACGGTCGCCTCAAAATGGCGAGTAACCTTACATATTTATTGAAATTATTTGCAGTTGTGACAAAATACAGTGATTAATGTGTATTTACTTGTGGAATGTGATCCCCAAATTTTTATTACGAATATAGTATAGTAGTTTTCTTACACTTGGGGAATTTACACGAAGGCATAATTTGGATTTATTTGTATTGTTGTATCGTACGGCTCGCATGTCGCAAAGACAGAGTATGACTGACGTGAGTGGAGAGCTGGCGTTCCACATATACGGCCGCACTTAAAAAAAATATTTCAACCGCTTGTCACTGCTTAAGATGCTCTGCCATCTTCTCTCTGACGTGAAGTTACACGTGCTAGAATAGTACAGAGAATTTTAAGCAGTGACTAAGAGAATCGAGATTATTTTAGGTAAGGCCGATAGTCTTCAAAATCCTTGCGCTATTTCCCGTCCATTCATTTTATCATTGTCGCTGGTCTGGCGCACATTTTCCATACAAACGTACCTATTCCCCTATTTTCTTCCTGTATAATGATTCTAGAGTAATCTTTTTTTTATAAAATCAATGTCTACTGTAGACGTGACTCTATCATATCCTATTTTTCAGCAACTAATTGCTAAAAAAAAATATAGCCCTCCAAAAATCACTGAACATTTTTGGAATACATTTGTATGGAGAATCACAAACCTTGTTTCCTCTTCATCAACCGCCACATTGTCCGACATACGCATACATAATATATACATAACCAGCCATTTAAGACGCTGACAATAGCTGATCCTCCGCGCTTCTGTGGTCTCTGTCTAATTACATAGGTAAAAAAGAGAAGCCACGTTTCGTACAGTAATTTTGTTGGAAAATAATTAATAGCAATAAAGTTATGTATTGCGTAATAAAAAAAACTAGTTCAATAGTAAGATGAATTAAAGTATTACTCGTAACCTTTACTAATTTTGGTTATGTGTCTTCATACAAAAAGAAAAAGAAAAATTGACTTAGAAAATCATTTATAGTGGTTATACGATTTTTTTCTATCGAGAAAATTATTCGAAACGTGTTTTCGAAACAATAGCCAACTAGGAAGCATGATCTAAATTAACATATATTTTTTTTAGTGCTGTCGAATTAGTACATTTGGCAAAACATTTACCCGAATGAAGCCATTTTGGGTGTACTCTTACTCATAATAGTCCACTGCTGGACATACGTAGGCCTGCCCTCGAAAAGAGATCGGGCCATATCAGCACGCTTGCCCAGTTGCGCGTTGGTAGATTCACATACCTACGTCATTGAATTTCTTCGCCAACCGTACGCAGGTTTCCTCACGATGTTTTCCTTCACAAGAAGAGGAAGAACAGTATGAAAATCCGGGGTCCCTATACTCTACAGCCAATAACTCGTGTATATTTCTCAAATCGTTTTTTTTTTAAATAACCTGATCTTACTGTCATAAAATTCGGGGAACACAGTCATGTACACGGAAGGATTATTAGCTGTACATTACTGGCTTTACATTATTGTCTTTCAATGCACATAAGCTCCAAAGAGCTGTTTGGTACGGGCCTGGGCTTGAACCCGCGACCTCACGATTTTATGTTGAGCGGTCTCCCGATTAGGCTATCTATCGACATACGCGCTCAATATAAATGCATACGGGCTCAATATAAATCAAGAATCTTCGCCTATAAGTTATATTTATAATATAATAGTATACAGGCAACTGCCTGTATACTATTATACAGAACTAACCCTGTATAGGAAATAATTATCGAGACATGAAACGTGTTTTTAACGTTTTTCTGGTTTTGATTATTGTTTACTAACACCCCATAAATATCCCGTTAATAATAATAGAACTTAAATTACTATTATACTATATACGGGGTGTTAGTTTGAACACCGTTATCCTTCTAGGATATTATTGTACTCATCATTATGAACAACTTTTACTATGGGGCAAACTTTGAAATCGCGAAAAAAACATCTGCTGTTCCATACATTTTGTCCAAGATCGATGTTTTTTTTTTGTATGGAACAGCTGTTTTTTTTCGTCATTTCAGGGTTCGCCTCATAGTAAAAGTTGTTCATAATGATGAGTACAATGATATCCTAGAAGGATAACGGTGCTCAAACTAACACCCCATATATAGCATAATAGTAATTTAAGTTCTATTATTATTAACGGGATATTTATCTTATATGGGGTGTTAGTAAACAATAATCAAAACCAGAAAAACGTTAAAAACACGTTTCACGTCTCGATAATTATTTCCTATACAGTGTTAGTTCTAATCAGCTAGCATTCTTTTAAGGGCATATTCTGTACATTAAAACAAACAACTTTTACTATGGAGCCAACATTGAAATCGAAACAAAAAAAACACCTGTTCCATACATTTTGCCCAAGGTCGATGTACTTTTTGTATGGAACAGCTGATATATTATTCGCGATTTCAATGTTGGCCCCATACTTTAAGTTGTTTGTTTTGATGCACAGAATATGCCCTTAAAAGGATGCTCACTGATTTGAACTAACCCTGTATAGTGTTATTATTTTTCTATTAATTATATTTGCGCAATAGTGCGTAAGATGAAACACGCTTGCCTTTTTATTCAGAGTTTGAAAATACCCATAGTTCGTTTCGGAAAATACAGACTCTGGCAGAGAGGCACACGCCAACGCTGTGCGAATAAAAAATAATAAAAAAAATCTGCCATAATAAATGTTCTGTGAAAATATCAACGGGCTACCTATTACTTACAGTTACGGTAAAAAACAAAGCCCTCTAAATATCGAACGGGTAAAACGACGCAACGCGACTTAGGGTTAGTTCCAGGTTTAGTTGGACATCTTTGGGCGCGGAACCCTAAGCTGGAAACCTACGAAACCATAAAAAAGTACAAGTGAATATCACTTACCTAATGGAGTTTCCGATGCAGCAGCCATTTTTTTTTTATCTACGTAGTTTAATGTACCCTACACACTAAAGAAAAACAATTGCGGGTCAAGAACGTCCTACGTTTGACGTAGTCATATTGTCACTCAAACATTTTAGCGTAAGTAAATTTACTTCGTATACTTAAAACAAGATTTAAAAAATAATATCGGAAATTTACGTTTGAAAATAGGTTAAGTTACGTTAGTAATTTCATAAGTTCTTTTTAGTTTTAAAATAGTGTAATTAACTTTAGTAGTCAACTTTATATATTTTTGTAAATATGATAATAATAATTTAGTCGCGTGTTTTGACGAAGTATGAGGTTTAGTGAAACGGCCGCGCGTTGAACCGGTTCGAACGAAACTGAGTGGAGGTCGAATCGTCGAATATCTCTGGAATACACAATGCGGAGTAACGCGAAACGGTGGTACTAACGCGAAAGGAGGTCGTTGCACTCATCATTACGAACAATTTTTACTATACAACCAAGACATCACGAAAATAAAATCAGCTGTTCCATAGAAAAATGTCATTCACCCTCGACAAAATGTAAGGTTCCACAGACATAACTTTTCACAGATGGCGCCAGCGGCGGTCCGGATGTGGTAAAATCAAGTGTTCTTATATCTATTTGCTCTTGATGAGGGCGTTATCTGTAATCTAGTCCAAGGAAAAATACTGGGCATTGTGCCTTGTTTTAAGAATCTATGCAGCTGTTAACGGCCTGAAAATAGATTCGTAGGTTAGATAGTTGTTTACATGTTATGTTGGACAGCTTTAATTAGCAAGGCAAAGGATTTCTGTACATACCAGTATAATTATGCAGATTTTCCCTGGTAATCCGAGTCTAAAAAAATAAAACTATAAACAACAAAATGTATGGGATTGACTATGGCCGCATCGACGATGCGCCAGCTAGAAAAAAAAAACACAGTGTGGATTGACCTTATTTTCGCGAATTCAGGGTTGAACTTTTAGTAAAAGTGATTCACAGACAATGACCTCCTTATTGCTTAATAACGCCGTTCCGCATAGCCTATATTCTATATTACCCATACTCAACCGAGGTGGAGTGCGTCGGCGGCGAGACTCGTAGGTGTAGGCACGCAATGTTGATGCTAGAGTCGAATTAAAACTAGGTAATTGGTACATACAGGGTTATAAGCTTGGGGTACTAGCCCGAAAGGGGTTCAGTTTACTCATCATTGTAAACAACTTTAACTAAAGGGTCGACCCGAAAAACACAAAAATAAACAGCTGTTCTCTCTCCATACATTTTGTCAAGAGTCAATTAACTATTTCTTATATAACCGCAGACTTTTTCGCGGTTACACGGTTGACCCCATAGTCAATGTTGGTCACAACGATGAGTGAAATGACTCCCTTAGAGCTTAGTACTCACTCACTCACTCACTCATCAGCCGAAGACGTCTACTGGACGATGACCTAAATAGGGAGGGTTTGCCATATAATCCCCACGCTTGGCGGCTTGGGGATCGCCGAATACTCACTTACCACCGTGTTAAAAAATACAAGCATGTATACCCCAAGCTTCTAACCCTGTATAATAACGGTACAGTAATAGGCGTAGAAAAATAATCTTTGGTACAGGCGCTGGCTGATTGTAGTGACCTTGGTAATCAATTCAACAAGAAGCGTACAAACACATTTCTATTGACCGACCAATGATCTCGGAGTCTAATTGGACGAATTAGTAATTACGTGTATACGGGGTGTTAGTTTGAACACCGCTACCCTTCTAGGATATCATTGTTCTCATCATTATAAACAACTTTTACTATGGCCAACCCTGAAATCACGAAAAAAAACAGCTGTTCCATACAAAAAGGTGCATCGATCTTGGGACAAAATGTATGGAACAGCAGATATTATTTTCGCGATTTTATGGTTGGCCTCATAGTAAAAGTTGTTCATAATGATGAGTACAATAAAATCCTAGAAGGATAACGGTGTTCAAACTAACAGCCTGTATATCTTTAGTCATCAGACATGACTTTATTTATTTATTTATTAAGAACACCAACATGATGTACGTCATTTCCCACATCTGATACAAGGTATGGTAGTTACTAGCTAAACGTCACCACAATTATAGGTGCAGACTACATGGGTTTATTAAAATAACAAGTCAAGGTAAGATTGTTAGTGAAAGAAGTTAACATAGTGAATTAAGCGAATTAATATAACCTATCAAACATTTTGCAGATAAGTCTCCTAAGTGGAAGTCTTTATTTGTGACAATAACCATATAAACAAAAGAAATGTCCATAAACACATAATTATACAACAGAAGCCAGTACAAAAAAGAAGCAGAAGAAGCGAAAGAAGAAGAAGCGTCCAGCAGTGCACGTCTTCTGGCGGATGATGTGATATTCTATACAACAGAAAAAAAAGTTTTTGCCTCTAAACGCTAGACGGCGTAACTACTGGGTTTGTAGGTATAAACAGGGATTTTGATACTAGCTATTTTGATACTGATTTAGTTAATAAACAAATGAGTGAAAATAACTACTATCAATACCTATTTATACCTGGCAACCCAGTAGTTACGCCAGGAAAAAAACAGACAACCCAACGTTTGCATATTCTATACGCTTCATACTTTCTATTGCTATTAAAATGTATTCGTTAACCAGAACCACCGCAGGTCGGGCAGCAGCGTCCTCTCGGTTAACGGTGGTGAGCACTCTGCGATCCCCAAGCCTGCCAAGCGTGGGGATTGTGGCAACCTCTCCCTAATAAGGGAGAGGCCTTCGTCCAGCAGTGGGCGTCTTCCGGCTATTGATGATGATGATGATGTATTCGTTAAACTCATGTGTAACGAATATTCTGAGGAAATTACAACTGCCAACCTAATTACTATTCCATGATTATTCACGTGATTATGTTGTGAATCGAGCTCCCTATATTTCGGCGTAAGAGCATGTATTTTTACGGGCAGACAAGACACGGACACGGTACTGGCGAGGTGTCTGCCCATTTTTTTTTCAAGTGACGAGCAAGATGTTCGCCTGGTGGTAAGCGTCACGCCTGCCACTAGCAGTAGCAGTGTCAGAATGGTGAACTTGCGAACACAATCCTGCGCCGCACTGCACTGCACTCGTCACTCTGAGAAAATTAGATGTTAAATCTCTTCATACCCAGTAATTTATCTGGTAACATTGCCCTTCAACCGGAACACAGTAATGCTTGCACACTACTGCTTGGCGGTTTAATAACTGGCAAAGGTGTGGCACTTCCCCAGGCGGACTCTGCAGTAGAGTCCTACCACTACAAAAACGCGGTTGCATGCACCAGGTTAAGCTCTTGAACGTGGTGCATGCAACTGCGACGAAATATCGATTCTCAACAAATTTACGGTTAATATCCCGTAATTTGACACAAAACTAAACTAATGAATTATTGTTATATCACAGTTGGATAATTTAAAACACTACGGACAGACAGCCAGAGAGCAAAAGCCGAGAGGTAGGAAAGAGGGAGGTGGGAGGCGAAGGGGAGTTATAGTAATGGGCCCTGTTTGACGACCTTCGGGTAAGGAACCCTAAAAATGGTGTTCAAAAATGTATTCACCCAATCAAAATAACAAACATGTTTCCACGAAAGCTTTAACCGGCCGAATATTTTTAAATTCTAATAACAATGAATTTATTTCAATGAGTGAATGAACTAAACTGAGTTATTTATGAAGACTGTTAGAGCATCCAAAGTCTAAAGTGCTACTCGAGAACAGAAGGTAGGTGGGAAAAGATATTATATTTTTTTCATCACACTTGCTCGTAAAGTGGATCTTATTGCATCGGTTTTAGGCTCATAATCCAAGCTATTACGCACGCGTGCTTTTTACTTTACATTACGGCACATGGTGCTATAATAGGTATAACCCGGTAAAGTCAAGTTTGTACGTGACTGCAATTAGACGTACGTATACGAAGCACTCTTAATATAGCCGGGTAATACTTACAGTTTTTTTGTAATACCGCAACAAAGAGTTCTTATGTCGATGAAGTAAATGTCAACCTGCGCGCGCATTACTTATTTGGGCGCCATTTTCCGCAAATGTTTGTTGATGTTTTCGCTGTGTGGTTGATGGAAAAAAAATGTATTTTCCTCGCAAGTGTGACGAAAACAGTCGTATGAAACTCTTGTGCTATGTTTCAATACACTCTCGGCTTCCTTATCCTTAGCATAATACCGCCTCTAGTGTAATGACCAACATTGCACACTTGTATCATAATGTACTAATATAGGTTGGTAGGTGTACAGTAATGTAGAGTCGGTCGATAATAACATCAAGTGATATTTATTAAAAATCCACTATTAAGCTAACATCACTAGTCGTTTCTAATAATTATTTAAAAACTACTAGAGTGGTTAGCGGTTGTGACACCCGCGTTATGATGAAAATCGATGATGATGGTGATGATAAAAAGTAGCCTATATTATTATCCCAGGAAATAAACTATCTCCATTTTTATGTTTTTTAAACTTAAACAGTAAGTAAGTGTGGAAACACTTCATACCAAATATTCAATATTAAGTATTTCCATTTTGTCTCCGTTTTCTATGCATTCTCTAAATCCTCTCCATCCAAAGGTTGTCTGGAAGAGATTACTTTTAGCAATAAGGCCGCCACTTGTTCCAATATTTAAACTTATTAAATTATTTCTGTGTAATTCTTGGTGTAAACAATAAAGAGTTAATCAATCAATCATTCCGAGTTTCATCCAAATCCGTTTTTTGTTTGAAGCGGTTACAAACATACACACACTCATATCGATAAACTTTCGCATTTATAATCATCATTATCATAATCAGCCCAGAGACGTCCACTACTGAACGAAGGCCTCCCCCTTAGACCACCACACTGTACGACAACCTGCCATTTGCATCCACCGGTTGCCCGCGACTTTCACAATGTCGTCGGTACTCCTAGTGGAAGGCCTTCGCTGCGCTGCGCTGCATTTTTAATATGAGTGTGATAATATTATACGTACATTCAAATAATTATCACTGTCTGTATCTTGTAAAAAAAATAGTGTTGCATTTTAAAATTTAGTGTAGCAGATTATTACCTCCTAGAACTTCTGCCGTTCTGGTACTTTGAAAATTTGTAACATCAATTATCATACTTATGAAAAGTTTTTATTTTGCAAACTGTACCCAAATAAGTACCAATGTGTTAAAAACTTAGGTGGGGCCAGACCTAAATAGAAAAACATTTTTTTTTGTATGGTTTCCACATTTTTATTAAAGATCAGACCGGAATAAAAAATAATTATAAATAAAACGGATCCCTTGTGGTATCTATTTCTTTGTGGGATCGAACCGGAATACACCCTATCTTTGTCTGCGTCTGTTTGTTACATTTCCACAACCAAATGACTAGACCGAAATGAAATTTGCTAAAGAGAAAGCTGAAACTCTATAAAATAACATGGGCTACATTTTGTAGGCATCATCCTTTTATCATCGCGGGTGAAACAGCGAGCCACGGCTAAGATAATACTTATTATTTCTTCTGTGCTACGGCATTAGAACTATAATTTAAAATGGCCCTTTGAAATGTCTTTCCAAGATGTTGTTAAAACTTGTGAGATAATTAAAAGCTCAAACTTAAGTAGATCCTTGACAAAGTTGACAGAACACCATATCAAACCCAACGCTTTCCAAAAATGTTTATAAAAAAGTAAGTATGTTCGTATAGACTGAGTGGCCAGCCCTAGTGTCAGAGTTAAAAAAATTATAGTCTTGCAACTCGCATATTCCTCCTCTCTGTTGCTGCTTTTCCTGCTTCCATAAAAAGACAGCAAAAAGCACAGGATAACTAAAAACTGACACCGCAGAAGCCTAAGTAAGTGAACAATATGTTTGACGCACTAAATAGCCTGCGGAAATATGTCAAAAATCCATACAAGCATGCTCTTTCCAAAAAGTCGACATTACCTATAAGTGCATTCAATAGAAGGTAGAGATCTATTTGAACATATACATAACAGTACATTATGATAGGAGTGTGTTATGTTGGTCATTACACTAGAGGCGGTATGATGCGCGCGAGCCGCAGGCGAACGCGATAAGGAAGCCGAGAGCGTAATGACTAATAGCACAAGAGTTCCATACGACTGTTTTCGTCACACTTGCGAGGAACAAAACATTTTTTTTTTTAAATAATCATCCACACAGCGAAAACGTCAACAAACATTTGCGGACAATGGCGCCCATATCAGTAATGCGCGCGCAGGTTGACATTTACTTCAGCGGCATAAGAACTCTTTGTTGGTATTACAAAAAAACTGTAAGTATTACCCGGCTATATTAAGAGTGCTTCGTATACGTACGTCTAATTGCAGTCACGTACAAACTTGACTTTACCGGGTTATACCTATTATAGCATATACCATGCCGTAATGTAAAGTAAAAAGCACGCGTGCGTAATAGCTTGGATTATGAGCCTAAAACCGATGCAATAAGATCCACTTTACGAGCAAGTGTGATGAAAAATAACAATAAAAACTAACAAAAGAGGACAGCTTATTTTATTTATTGTATATTCCATTTATTTTTACTTACCTACCTAATATTACGAATCGTAATATTAGGTATCGTAATTTACGATGTGACGGCGCGGCGGCGCGGGGGCTGTGTCTTTGGGCGAAGGTATTGCCATTCAATTCAATTTCCAAATATCTTTATTATTCATAAATACTTATACAAAAAAGTACGATTGTCAGTGTACAAAACTTTCTCCTGGCAGTCCAATAATAATGCAATTATAACAATGTTTTTTTAGGCACACAAGCTTGTTTAAAAAACTTACAATATGGGATTGTTCATGCCGTACAGTACCTACTGTATAACATGAATGTAACTAAAGAACAGTTACCACTAACTTAAAGTACTAAAATCATAATGTTTATAGGCAGGTAGGTATGTAAGGTTTAGTATAAGTATTACATTTTTAAATTAAGTTTTTTTTGTTGATCTAGAATCCTAAAAAAGTAGGTAGTATGATATTTTTCGAGTAACAAAACGTCGCTCACGAACACTCGACTGACCGCAGCTAGCAGCAAGAACTCTTCGTGAACTGGTCACGCACACGAGCGCGCGCCATTGACGTATGAACTATTGCAGCCAACTTTTCCGTCAACGATGCCCCATAAACAGTCGTACCTATCTACTAGGAATAAAACCCTACCCTCGAAGGGCTGGGCCATATCCGCCACGCTGGCCTAGTAGCGGGTTGGTGGAATCACACACGCCATTTAATTTATTCTGCGAACATGTTGCAGGTTTCCTTATGATGTTTTCTTTCACGTAAATAGTTAGAACTGCTGTCAAAACAATGTTGTAACCGCTGTCGCCAGTTTCACACAAAATCGTATTATCACTAGGTACATAAGGTAATGCCAGAGAAATGTATCAAGCCGAAATCCTACCATTGGTCGCACATTTGAAGTAAAACTCTCGAAATGCCATTTTGTAACATTTTGATATAGATTTACGATGAAATATGGTTTGGTTTCCTGCGCGTCTATTTGAATTGTCTTTTTGAGTATTACCAGTCTAAAATCTTATATACATAATATTATATTATTATCACACACATGCATATGCTCGTATGCCCGGCTAGCACGACGCGATAGCGACGCGTCACTTTTCCGTTCTAATCACTTCTCTTCAGTGAGTGGTAGGTACCTACGAATACCTACTTCTTAATTTACTTAAGAAGTATTGTATTGGTACGTCTTAACTTAGCTATTCTTATAAATAAAACAATTAAAAAGGATGAGAATAAAAGTTTAATGGATCGCTACAAATAAATGATAAGTACAAACAAAAATATCCTAGGGACTAGGCTCTAGGTATCTAAACTTATAGTCTAGTCAGTCGTTAGAATCAGCTAAAGCAAAAATACACTAACAGAACAGAAGCTCTTCACGACTTGTCTCCTGATTTGTCGTCGCCAGACTTGTCCTGGATTGGGATCTTCCTTTCTTCCAGAGGTTCTGATCTGAACGCCACGAGTCGCAGCTTCCCTTTATCCAGATGACACTCGACCCGTTCAGGAGGGAACCCCTCCGGAAGAAGGAATCTCCTCTCAAAATGACTTCTAGTCCATCCATCCTCCCGTTTCACCTCCTTTTTCCCTTCAATTGTGATCTCATTCCCCAAAGTCTTGACCTCTATCTGTTCTGGAGTGAAGTTCTGGACGTCCAAATGAACTTCGACCTTCTTCCCGTCGACTTTAACTTCAGAATCGGAGAAGACGCCGTCGATGCCGTGGTCCAATGGGCTGGTCAATTGCTTGGTGTGCTTCAAAGAGTCGCGGAAGAAAGGATCTCTTGAGAAGACGGTGAAAGGGTCCTCCAAGACTCTCAAAACAGGGTCTCGGTGCGCCAAATTCCGTAGATGGCGAAACCAGTATGGCATTAGAGACATTTTGACGCTTCGAAATCACTTTGGGTTCACTTTTCTCACTCAGAATGTTTTTGCTGCACTCGATCTTTACGCTTGTTCGTTGCAAACTGATGACGTTTTGCCGGTACAATCCGGCTTTTATACTAACTGTAGTGGCGCAATCTAACGTCGAGAAGTTTATGGAATTAACGCGAAACTTCTAGTAAGGTAACGAATGATTGTTAGACATCTAGCGTCAAGTAGCGGAACTGTTTTGCTAGGTGGACTTGTGTAACGTTGATTTACTTAGTATTTCTACAAGTTGTTACTAGATGTCACTATGATAGCACCAGAAGTTATCTGAATTTTATATTTGACGTGGCTGCTCGGGTATTAATAGCAGACAAATGCAAGCTATCGATAGCTGTAAATTAGGTTGTAATTACAGTCACTTGATTGCATTCATCAGTAATTTAATTTGGCTGATATTCAATTTCGAAATGAGTAGGTGCGTCATCTGTTGACAAGTAGCAACACTTCTGTTTCTGTTATTAGAACCCCTACGAGGGACGATTTGCACATGTAATTTTTTTATCTGCTTGCCTTTCTAGTTTCCTGACTTATCTAAAAGGGCTCTAGACCTTTCTATTCCAAGAATTAGGAGCAATCTTGGGGAGACAGCTCTTTAGTTAGAGGAATACATTACCATTGATTAAACAATAGTAAGTATTACTTACCTACTCATTTATCATGATTATTAAATTTATGCTTCAGATTTCATCATTATGATAAATACATGGAGGTTCCTTGAGTCCTGGAGTTCCTTGGAACTAGTTCCTAGTTCCTACCTCTAGGGATAAATATAGATACTTATATAGGTAGGTAAGTTCTAAATATAGTTGTTATGAAATGAAACCTCTAAAATACGAGTAGTTACCTACCTACATGAACCTAGAACATGAACCTTTTTTCTAGGTTCATGCCTACCTACGCAAAATTGACTGAACATCGGCAACGTCGGGAAACGCAACGTTGATCTGATGCAATGATTGATTTCCGCGGGGATGACTGGTAGAAAATGCTTTAGCATTAAGTCCTCCTTTTGTACATTAATGTATTTATGTGTGCAATAAAGAATTAAATAATAATGATTATAAAAAAACAAAATCGCAGAGCAGCAAAGATTACGAAGGATGCGCCATCGCGTAATAAAACAACATTTGAAAATGACCCTGGCGCCGTCATGTTTACGACTTGCGCTGGAGTGTGAAAGATGATAGCACTTTTATGAGAGCAAAAGGGATAGAGCGCGTCTCGGTTAGTGAGCGCAGACAGGCGTCTTCACAGGGTCATTTTAGGGCGCGATATGACATATCTCCCTCCTTATTTATATATATAATAATATCATTGCAGAGCAGATTATCAATCAAAGTATCATCGGCAAATCTGAGCCAGGGAATTCCATGTTTATAGATGGTTTATAATAAAATGTATCTAACAAAAAAAAACGTAGGTACGTACTTGCCTACGTTACCTGGAAGAGACAGCTCTTAACGTAAGGTGAGTTGATCATCATCTACGGCAGAAAACGTCCACTGTTGAACGAAGGCCTCCCCCTTCATTGTGTTTGTCATAATCCCCACGTTTGGCAGGCAGCTTGGGGATCGCAGAATGCTCTCGACCGTTAATCGAGAAGACGCTATACTGCCCGTGCTCCGGTGGTTCTGGATGCAGTTTTAGGACATAATTACCCGATTACAACGTGGCTAAACATCGGCCGTCATATTGTAGAATGTATCGCAATGACAATCCGGCTAAACGTTGATCCGCCGTATTACAAAACGGCTCAGTTTTGTAAAATTGCTAGCTATTACGTAATACGTCGAATTCTACAATTCGGCTGCGACAATTATCTTTGGAAGTGAATCTGCCCTGCAGAGCGCCGAGTACCGTTCTGTAAGTCGCTAATTTGACGTGTCAGCATAACTGATTTCTTTGACGAATTTGAGAAAATACCGATTTTATCAAATTTTTCCGGTTTATATGTAAAATTTATCGATCATTAGGAACGGTACTCGCGTTGCTGACTCTACTGAGATATATGTAGGACGGACAACTGGCAGAGCTCGGAAACAGAAAGCCGAAGGTTGGGCTAAAGTAGCGTGCCTTAGAAGACGCCAACTAAGTCCAGGGGGCGTACCATGAACGCCTATTCCGGGACCGAATACGCTCAGCTGCCGACGTTGTGCGACTGTGAATTTTAGCGCCTCGCAATAAGGTTCGCGGTCGCGCAGTGTCGGCAGCTGAACCTATTCGGTCCCGCTATAAGCGGTTCACGGTACGGCCCCTGGGGTGGAAAATAACACTCCCTAGTGTTTTTTGGTGGTCCCAGGATTTTGTCCCGTTATAATGGGACCACGAAGGAGACCTATTTATCGTTGTCCCATTGCACTCTATGGCTATCTACCATATAGATAGGAGTACCTATACAAACACCAGAACCGTTTTGGTATGCACAGTTGCAACTTAAACGCCAAGGGAAGCGAGTGAAGGTCTCTGAGTTTAAGGAGACAAGAAGTGCAGCGTATATGATTGTATTTAGGACACAGGTTACGAAAATGATACATTTTACATTACAATCAAACGAAGTTAGGCCATGATATTCCACGTTTCGAGCATATTTTTAATGCGATCGATCTTTAGTCTAACGTTGTGTCAGGTAAGGTGACACAAAATTATGGCGGTTACGCAGATTCGTGCGTGTCAAACTTCGATTTTTGAAGTTTTTCTCAGATTACTCGAAAAGTATCAAAATTAATAATATTCAACCAAAGAAAGATCTCGAAAACACTATTATCTTTCAATATTTTTTATGTGACTATGTGCTGTAGTTAGGACATATAAGTAACTGAAAATAGTTTAAAAATAGACAGTTTCGGTAGGTGTTTTTTTCTATCGAGGAAAGTATAATTAATCGTGTTTTCAACCAAAGAAGTAACTAAGACGGATGTTCGTCTGCAACATTTTTTTTTGGTATTTAATATAACTGATTTGACTAAATAAAATATTTTTTTCGAGGGACAACTTTGGAATATAGAACCCTTAACTGAACTGCAAGCTGCGTGTGTATTGTGCAAGTTTGTAGGAAGAGTGTTTGATCGACAGTAATTATTATAGTTGTAAAGACCACATGGCAGGTTGTCGTACAGTGTGGCGGTCTAAGGGGAAGGCCTTCGTTCAGCAGTGGACGTCTCCGGGCTGAGGATGACGATGATGATGAATTATTATAGTTAGCATCAAAGTTAAAAAGGTATTTTTTTGTTATATTCATTATCAGCCAGAAGACGTCCACTATACTGGACGAAGGCCCCTCCCTTAATAGGGAGGGGGTTGCCATAATCCCCACGCTTGGCAGGCGGCTTGGGGAACGCAGTGTTACCACCGTTAGTAAAGAGGACGCTGCTGCCCGTCCTCCGGCGGTTCTGAATGCAGTTTTAAGACATACCCAGGTTCCAGGTGAAAACACAAGAATAAAAACATAAATATGTATCGTGTTATTTTAATATTACGTTACCTATTTCTATTTATTCTTGTATTTTCATGCTATCATCCCAACCCTATCTTTTTATACACAGGTATTGATAAACGACAACGGGACAATGACAAAAAGGTCTTCGTGGTCTCAAAATCTTGGGACCACCAAAAAACACCCAGAACAGGTAGGTTTACGATAGTTTGATTATGATAAATACTTAGTAAAAATAGTAACATTTAAATATAAATAAAGAAACTAATATAAATACTTAATATATTGATCTCAAAAATAGCACTGTTGACTCAAGATTGCGGATATAATATAAGTTAATATAACGTGTAGTTAGGAGTCGTTAGCGCCTGATATTCACGTCAACCGCCGCGTGCGTCAATAAGTAACACGATCCAGTTTCAACAGATTTATTAGTTTTGTTTGTAGAATTTATGAACGGTACCCTACCGTTCATAAATTCTACCGTGATCGTGATTGTAAGGGCAACGATGGCGATGTTAGAGCCTTCACGAACAAAAGGTTTTGCTAGGTAACACTGTATTATGTAATCAATAGGTAGATAGGTACCAATCTATTACTATACTACCACAAGTAATACTACGGCAAATGGTTCATCATCATCATCATCATCATCATCATCATCATCAGCCCGGAGACGTCCACTGCTGAACGAAGGCCTCCCCTTAGACCGCCACACTGTACGACAACCTGCCACTTGCATCCACCGGTTGCCCGTGATCTTTACAATGTCGTCGGTCCACCTAGTGGGAGGCCTTCCTACGCTGCGTCTTCCGGTTCGCGGTCGCCACTCAAGAACCTTTCTTCCCCATCGGTTGTCAGTTCTTCGAGCGATGTGGCCTGCCCATTGCCACTTCAACTTGCAAACCTTGCGAGCTATGTCGATAACTTTAGTTCTTTGGCGTATATCCTCGTTCCGGATTCTATCGCGCAAAGTAACTCCGAGCATAGCTCTCTCCATTGCCCGTTGCGTGACTCTGAGTTTCTCCAAAAGGCCAGCAGTTAAAGACCACGTTAGCAAACGGCAAACGGTTAGACCTCGCGAAATGAGACAACACGACCATAACCTACCTAGTATAGTATTAGATAGCTTAACAATGTTTTCAACCGACTTCAAATAAGGAGGTTATCAATTAGACTGTATGTTTTTTTTTGTATGTTTGTTACGCGTTTACTCCGCCTATTATGAATTGATTTTGATGATATTTTGTTTGGTAGGTGATACTTCATAGATGGTCCAATATAAATTTTATCGAAATCGGATCAGTACTTTGGTTTATAAATTAGAATTACTAGAATAAATCAAAATTACTGAACAATATGAAGAAATTGAAGTAGATCGATTTTTAAAGCGTATTATTACCGCGTATTTTTGCGTTTTATATATTTTTTGCGTTTTTGTAAGTACATGAACCACTGTTACAGGATTCATGTACTGACTAATAAGCAAACAACAAAACTTAATTAGTAATTGTATTTTATTTTTATTGTTATTTAAATTGTTTTATTTTTAATTATTATTGTATGTGACTATGTGATATGACTTATGTTGAAATAAATGGAATTTGAATTACCGATTTTGCCCATATTTGGCTCATCGGCCGGTAATATACATATACTTATTATATATTTACCGAAACAATTCTCCTAAACGCCCTAATAACTTTATTTGTACAGAATGACTTTGTGTGAAACGCGTCAATACATCCGCACCTTGTGGATGAGTGTATGGATTACTAGCTACGCCCTTTGGTTTTATTTGGGTTGGGATCTGCCAAAAATTCGCTACAGCTAAAATTATCGCCATATCGCGCACATAATCATTATCTCCGCCCATTATTTATTAGCGTAGCATAATAGTTAAGCTGAACTGGCAATGGGCTGGTCATCAGTCGCAGAACCGATAACTGTTGATATATAATAAATAATATCTTTTTTTGTTACAATGTCTTTTTAAATAGAATTTAGTGATTAGGTGAGCGAGACGTTCGCCTGGTGGTAAGCGTCACGTCTGCCTCAACAGTAGCAGTGCTAGAATTGTGAACTTGCGAACACAATCCTGCGCCGCACCGCACTGCGTCAGTACCCTGACATAATTATTAGATGAGAAATCTCTTTATGCCCAGTAGTTTAAACACAGTAATGCTTGCACACTACTGCTTGGCGGTTGAGTGACTGGCAAAGGTGTGTTCTAGAACAAAACTGGGGACAAACGAAACAGACTTCCAGATGGCGTGACAAATAGACGTGAGATCTGGCAATGGTTGGCAAAATATTGAAGATCTAGAGTCTTATTTTTGAATCGTACGCAATGTTGCACATGCGAGCGGAGCCGACTTTCGAACGATATTGAACCTTATTTCAAACATTATCGTTCGGATGTCGGTTCCGCTCGCATGCGCAATTCTTGCGTACGATTCAAAAATAAGGCCCCTGGTTGAGTAGCATGCCCTTTATGGTCATATAGACAATATACATGTCATACCTATCTGACTATGATGGACTTAATAATAATCTTAATAATGCGCGCAGAACGGAAAAACTATAAGTGTTGCTGCGCGTGCGTCGCGCAGCTCTCCCGTATCTGACGCTGTAGTGCGTGTCAAGCTCAATTTTACTTTAGCGATCATTTTATAAGAAGAAAAGAAAATACATTTAGGTAATATTTCTTCCATGGGTGTATTTCCTCAATTCTATTATTCGACATAATACACAGAGACAGAATATATTTTCTATATAGGTAAATAAAAATGAAATGGGTACTGTTCGTTAGTAAGAGCATCACGTGAGATACAATACATTATATCTTTATTGCACACCAGAAACATAGAACAATTTACAAATAATCAGGGTAGGTACATTATTTGGCAGTACAAGGGGCGGCCTTATCACCTTAAGCGATTTCTTCCAGGCAACCTTTGGATGGACTGGACTAAAGGAGGAACAGCTTGGCTACATCGATTTGGCTATATTTGTTTCAAAATGTTCGTAATAGCATATGTAGTACCACAGAATAAATAATAGGTAGTACTAGGTATTATTTCTTCTGTTGTAATAGTCCGAATTAGGTTTATATGGAAAGAAAAATTTTTAGTTTCCTGAAAATGTTGGTCGCTGCAGTAAGCGACACGCTATAAAGCGACGATCAATAAAACATTTGTGTACTTTATGGCGATATATTGGCGATATAAGGCGATATATCGAAGACGGCAAGCAAGCTGATGGTTGCGCCTGATGGTAAACGAACCGTCGCCGTCGTTGCATACCGGCACCTGAGACATTAGCGGTATTGTCTAATGCTAGGGCTTCACCTGCGTGTAATGCCATTATTTAGCACGGTATTTGATACAGTACGCAGAAATGGCCAGTTGCTAGCGCGCTAATAGGCTGGTGGCAATATTAACGTCGTTAGAAGTTAGGCGATATTCAAAGTCAAGTGATAGTGTGGCCGCCCATGTAGCGCATTGTTTAATGCATCATTTATTGCACGCTAATTATTCCGATAACTGGACGTAAAGCGTCACGCAGGTGAAGCCCTAGCATAAGCGTTACCATAGAATCTATGGCGTTACTAACCTGGAGAGTGGTTCATGTAGGATTACGCGTAACTGTATTACTAAGCCGAAATGATATTTCTCATTGTAGTGGTAAGGACTATATTGTACAGTGCGCCTGGGGCAGTACCACACCTTTGCCAGTTATTCAACCGCCAAGCAGTAGTGTGCAAGCATTACTGTTTTAAACGGCACATGCAACAGAGTAATTACTGGGCATGAAGAGATTTGACATCTAATATCTCAGGGTGACGAGCGTGCAGAGCGGCGCAAGATTTTGTTCGCAAGTTCAGTATTCTGGCACTGCTACTGTTTTGGGCAGGCGTGATGCTTACCACCAAGCCAATGCATGGCTCGTCTCGTTACTCCATTACATATTTTCTTTAACTCATGTTTGAAAACAACTTATAATGATAACACGAATAAAAAAAACCTTCATTTTGCGAATTCGTGGTTTTTATGAGTACAACGACGTTCTTTCGGCTTATATGCCGTTCCTGCAGCGCGAGTAACTTTCTTAACGATCGGTATATTTGACACTAGAGATCGCCTGCGACTTCGTACGCGTACGGAAGAAATTCGCCCCCTCCCAAAATTCACCACTTTAAATCATCCCGAGCAATTTTTTACGCTCCCTCCAACTTTCCCGACCCTACCGACTCCCACCTCAAATGAGACTACCTACATACAAAAACCAAACTTCAAAAAAATCTATACTAACCTAATCACGGAACAGACACGTACAAACAGTCTGACAAACAATTTCCGTTTTATAATCACTAGCTATATATTATGCTGCTACCGCTACTTGGTGGAAGGAGATATCTATATAAAGTTGGAGAAGCAGGCAGAACGTTCATTCCTGAGAAAGAACTTCAAAGATCCGTTTCTCGATTGATTGTAAGCTTAAATAAAATTGTGAAAATGTCGAAGATTTCAGTGTTGCTCTTGGTTACTTTTGTGAGTGCCGTGGCTTGTTTGCCGTTGGAAATTTCGGAATTAGTCGGTAAGTTAATATACAATTTGTAACTAAAAGGTTCAACCGTATTGAAGGGTAGGTATGTATGTACTCATCATTATGAACAACTTTTAACATGGAGCCAGCCCCGGAATCGCGAAAAAACAGATTATTTTACGTGATTTAAAAAAGTATATACAACAACAAATACAATACATTTTTTATTTATTCGAGTCAAAAAAAATAGATACACACACAAAAGTTCATACAATAGAAAAAAAAATTGTGAGCACATATATTCCTTGTCTCGAAACCGATCCCAACTCAGCGTAATGCTGGTTGCTAACAACCAGCGCTGGTTTTCTGTTGGGACCGGCAGGTATATAACTATTCTATCAGCTATATCTAGTTTCCATATAGCATATTTGTAGCTTTGCTTAGAATGGGGCTAGATGGCGCTGTGTGAAAAATGTCCTGCGATATTTATTTTATTTTATTTATTTATTTATTTCGGGGATGACCCCATATTAAAACTTGTTCATAATGATATGAGTACATTACATACATACCCTTCAGTACCTGTTGTTGTTTTGTTACAGATTGTATACCTTAAAATGTAAAATTTTAACAGTACTAACCTAGTGTCGTATTATTTATCTTTGGTACTAACCTAGGTATACCATACATTTCTTTATAATTAGCCTATCATGGTTCATTGCTGGACATATCCCCCAAGGCCTCGCACGCCAGTCAACTCCGATTTTCAGCTTTCACATCGAGCCACTGTCAGCTGTCTTACGTATATCATCAGTCCACCGAGTTATGAGGGAGTCCTACGCCACGCTTCGCTTACTGATTCGCGGTCTTCACTCCCTACTACATACATGTACATCGGTCAAATAAAATATTATAATTTAGGGAAACATATAGAAAAAAAAAATTGGTACTTACATATTGCTTTTTATATTTTTAGCAGCAGTAGTATGTCTTCTCTGTGGTCTAAGATAACAGTTAATAATATAACATTTCTCAATTATCTTATCACGGTGGGCAAATTTGTGTTCTTGAAAGTGTTCTTCACTTTGATGGGTCATCCTTAGCATTGGTACAGCTATTCGTAACCTCTGTATACCTTTTTTATTCCTGTTCCCAGAATCCCAGCCAATACAGACTCCAGTAGAAATAGAAAGAAAAGTAGAAAGCCGGTCTGCGCCAGCGCATAGTATCCGGCGACGCTTCATCAACCCGCTCTTCAGTTTGGGAACTTCTGATACTGATAACATTATCAAAATGAGGACCAAGAGAAGGTAAACTTTAATCTTTTTACAACTGTATAACGATCTTTCTTTTATGAAAACATCCAAAATGTGTAATTTAATTGTTTCCTTGGTTTTCCCGTAGAGCTACAACATTGGGCTCTTTTAAAGGCGTATTAAGACAGTCTTATAAGGTTGGCAACATTTGGGGAGCCCCTGGTATAATAGTTATTTTTCATAATTATGGATATCTGCTTTACCAGTGACAGCGTTGCTTATCAGACAACCCGCCCGCTAGCTCCACCTATGGCTTTAAAACCATGATTGAAGAGACTTAATAAGATACCATTGGTTTCAGTTACGACGAGTGCGAAAAACTACAACTCTGCAAACTGCACGCACGATCGAGGCAGAGCTTCTTTGCAACTTACGAACTTTACTTTGTCAAGTGAGTAATAAGAAATAATAAAACGATTACTAAGATCGAGCTACTTTGATACGCTTTGCTCTTTCCAGGCCATGAAGTCAGTTGTACTCATCATTATGAACAACTTTTACTATGGGGCCAACCCTGAAATCATGAAAAAAAAAAACAGCTGTTCCATACATTTTGTCCAAGATCGATGAACCTTTTTGTATGGAATAGCTGTTTTTTTTTTCGTGATTTCAGGGTTGGCCCCATAGTAAAAGTTGTTCATAATGATGAGTACAATGATATCCTAGAAAGATAACGGTGTTCAAACTAAGATCCTGTAGACGGTTCACTGCCATTTTTCTACAGTTATAGCTTGCTAATATGCGTAGATTTTCTTTACTTGTATTGAAAGCCTAAAAGCCCCCGGTTTCTATACAATATTCATCGATGGTCAATGGTCATCTATGCTGGGCTAATAAGCTGAGCCATAGATTTATAAAAGATATAGATTAAAAAAGTAAGTAAGTTCGTATAGGCAGAGTGGCCAGCCCTAGTGTCAGAGTTAATGTGCCGCCCGGAGGCCTCTGATATGGCTGACGGTTGTTGTTATAGAAACTAGAACAAACAACCGGGATCAACAATTTATCGTGTCATCCGACCCACGGTAACGCTCAGAAATAAATGCCACTCACGGTCACCCATCCGAAGACTGACCGGACCGTCCGTTGCTTAACATCGGTGATCGTTTAGAATCACCGAGACAAGCTACGCCACGAGCGCTACATATATCTTTCTGAGCTACATGACTGGCTTCTGACTTTGGTTTTCTAGCGAATTACTTAATACAGATATTTACATTAATTATTCGTTTGTGTTCTTGTAGCAAAGAAAACGCGCGTCTATGGGATCACCGCGCGAGATCAATGGCGGATTGCGAACGGAGGTTCGGAGACTGCTACTACAAATGAAACCTAATATAGTATAACATTCTTAAACATGTATTTATTGAAAACTATTTACATAAGAAATAATGTGCCATATTTATAAGAATCGGCGAAGTCACCTCTATGAAGTGGTATAGATAGTTTTTTTATTTGTTCGTTAAACTGCGTACACATTTTAGTTCTTGGACTTGACTACTTTGGCCCATTGTTCTCCTGTATCTTTCAATCTTTGTCAATAAAGTTCTCGTAAAGATCGTCTAGATTTCATGGAGCTCGTAAACTTTTAGCAACTTTTTGGCATATTTTAAAATTCAATAATAGCGAAATAGAATGCACGAATAGCTTCAGATTCAATGTGGTTCACCTTTAGAACCAAATCAGCAGTCAAATACAGAACCATAAAAAAACCTACTTAAATTGTGTGATGTATAAATAATTGTTAAAACAATCTGAATAAAAATACTCAATACAACAACAGTCCATTTATTTTCTTACCCTTATAATTACGGAAATACTATTCAAATTCATCATCACCATAAATGCATAAAATTATTCATAATCGAAAACAATCAACAATCATTAAATAGTTATTGAAATAAATAAAAGCACTCATGAATTATTTTGATCACCCGCTTTAAAATACACTCACATTTCTTCAAAACTCATTACTGAAGAAAAATATATTGAGCATTTCGGAATACATACATTGATATTCAAAAATACATAAGAGACAAGTGACTTGCCCGGCACGAGGACCCAACCAGGCTAACTCAAAAAAATTGCTCTGTCTTAAACATAGGTCTATTCAGAGCATGTTTTCGCAGTAATATTTATTGCTGAATGTAAGTAGGACAGGTCTTCTTATACAATCATAGTGCCATACAGACTACCTCTTTAAGAGGTGTGCAATAATGTAGGTAATTAACATAACGGAATTGTATACGTGTACAGGGTTATGAGATTGGGGTACTACGCCGAAGGGGGGTCGTTGTACTCATCTTCGTGGACAAGGGCCAACCCTAAACAAGCGGAAAAAATGAGCTGCTTTACACAAATAGTTCAGTCTCTTGATAAAATGTAACATTTTAGAAAGAAAAAAACCTGCTCCAACTATTACATACAAGACGCAACATCATTATACAGACAAGAATAGAAATTTCTTGTATTTATGAAAATGGTATCGGAAATCATAAAAAAGTCCAACATAATATATTCACGTTATGTGTTCAACATCCGGAGCCAATTGAGTCAGTACTTTGATGATAATTTGCTAGTCCTCAGAAAGCTAATTAAACCGTGTTATTACCCGGGTTCGGAGGTGGTGGCGCTACTGTGCCATTGTTTACATCGGCTCTGTACAAACTTACTAATTAAAAATATAAATAACTGTTTTTATCTATTCAAAGTTCTAAAATATTGTGAAGGAGAGTGATGAACATCAAGAGGATTGTTGGTGGCTCCGAAAATTTCGACCTTCCAGTAAAAATTGGGATAATAACATCAAACAGATTAAACAAAAAAACAGCAAATTGCATAGAAACTGTGATTCAGAAAGATCTAACAGTACAATAAGAAGTCATTTTGCAATTTCGAGCAGAACCAGTGCCATCTGTAAGCGAGTAGCAGAACTTTTTTGAATAACTAAACATCGATACTACGCTTTTCACTGCTAGTTGAGACACCTGTCACTAGAGGGCGCTGATAGTAAATACATTAATTAACCATGGAAGAAATAATGAAAGTTTTACAAAATATACAACATGACTTAGCACAACAGAAGCGAGATATGAAAGATATGGAAGAGAATCTAAAGGCGGCTATAAATAAAAATATCGACGAAAAATTCAACCATATCGTAACAAAAACAAACCAACTCGAACAAAAAATCGAGACCCAACAGAAAATTATAGATTATTTAGATAAACAAAGAAGAAAGAAAAATATAATTTTCTTTGGTGTTCAAGAATCTGAAAAGAATTATGAAGATTTGCTCAACTCAATTCTAGATGTCATAAACAAGAAGATGGATACAGTATGCCAAAAAGGGGAAATCGAAACAGTAGTCAGGCTAGGAAAAAAAAGTGATAGAACAAGACCAGTTGCAGTCACAATCACAACAACAAGTAGAAAACTACAGCTATTAAAAAATAAGAAAAGATTAGAAAACACGGGTATGTACATAAAAGAAGATTTTACCCCAGATGTTCTACAAAAACGCAAAGAGCTCCAGGAAGAGCTCCAAAGAAGACGTTTATCTGGGGAAAAGGTAATGCTTCGTTACGACAAAATAGTCGAGCTTAAATCTCAGGAGAAACAAAACTATACACCCAAAGAAACATCTAATAAAAGATTTCTATCAGAGTCTCCTGAAACTGAAAATGATAGAAAAACATCAAATAATGAAGAGCAGTCGAAGCAAGTTCCCAAGAAAAATAAATCTCAGAATATAACGAGCTTCCTACGTCCTTCACAGTTGAATTCTGCGTCCAAGCCCTCTACAAGCCGAGACTACCCAGAAACCCCAAAAAACTAAGCTGCGCCCCTCCACCTCCACCTCTCCCAACACGGCCGGTCCCCGTGGGAGATGTAGACCAAAACCCTCTAGAGAAAACAGATATAATTACTAATCCTGACCGAAACCAACTCTATGTGGCAACATATAATGTCAGAACACTATCGTCCTACTCTCGTCTTCTTGAACTAAGCGAAGCCCTGAAAGAAATTAAATACGACGTCGTCGGTCTTTGTGAAATTAGACGATCTGGTAATTCTATAGAAGAGCATGAAGACTTTATACTCTACTATATGGGACAAACACCAGGCTTGTATGGGGTAGGATTCGTTGTAAACAAACACCATAAGAAGAACATTGTATGTTTCAAAGGACTATCAGAACGAGTGGCTCTACTTCAGATAATTATCGATAAGATTGAAATAAGTATAATACAATGCTATGCCCCAACAGAATCAGCAAGTGAAAAAGAAATTGAACTTTTTTACACTACTGTAAACAAAGCGTTAAAGTTTTCCAAAAATAAGAAAGTAATAGTAATGGGTGATTTCAATGCCAAAATCGGCCAACCAAAACAAGAAGAAAATATGATAATGAAAAGCTTTGGTTATGGCTGTAGAAATAGTAGAGGCGATAGACTTATACAATTTGCATGTGAGAACCAACTGGCAATTTTAAACACCTTTTTTATGAAGAAAAATAGTAAGAAATGGACTTGGAGATCACCAAATGGCATGATAAAAAATGAATTGGACTACATACTAACTAATCTCCAAAAATTTGCCTGGGACGTGCAAGTGATCAATGTTAATTATCCCAGCGACCACAGATTGGTAAGAGCGACATTTAATCTGCAGCCCTCAAAGAAGAATAGAAAACCATATGGAAATAATGTAAAAAGTACCCTGAAAAAGGAAGGAGAAATACAAATATACAAAGAAACACTTAAAGAGAGTTTAGAACAATTCACTACTTTGGAACAAGGCTATACAGTGCAAGATCTTAACGATAAAGTAGTGGCTGTAATAGATAGTAGTCTCAAAAAAGCGCACGAATCATCTAAACACAAAAGTATTTTTTCTGATAATACTAGGAAATTAATGAGAAGACGGCAGAGTCTCCAAAAAATTAAACCTAAAACACGAAGCATGAAAAACGAGCTTAAAGCTCTTTATAAACTTATAAGCAAATATATCCAGTATGACTACAACACTCATCGTAAGAAAACCATTGAAAAACACGTATTACAGTCTGGCAGCTTAAAGAGAGCTAACAAGGAACTGAGGTCACATAAAACTTGGATAGAAGGACTAAAAGCCTCAAATAAAACTACTCGTAATAGGAATGAAATACTTCAAGTTGCAACAATTTTTTACAAGAATTTATACAGATGTGAAAACCAAGAGCCGGCTCCTCCTACTATACCAAGAGAGACACCTACAGATATACGAGACATAGATGAAGACGAAGTAATCAAAGCAATCGCAAAATTAAAACATGAAAAGAGCCCAGGGCCTGATAAAATAACCAACGAAGCCCTGAAACTTGGAGGCCCTTATCTAGTGGGCCCTCTAACACAGCTCTTTAACTTGGTGCTAAAAACTGCAAGTATACCAAAACAGTGGACTGAATCAGATATTATCTTATTGTATAAGAAGGGAGACCCAAATAACATCAGTAATTATCGACCAATAAGCTTGCTGTCTTCAATATACAAATTATTCTCATCAATTCTAGAAAAGAGAATCAGAAGCACTGTTGAAATGCACCAACCCATAGAACAGGCAGGTTTCAGGAAAGGATTCTCTACTGTGGATCATATCCACACTATCGAAATGCTTATAGATAA
This sequence comes from Erannis defoliaria, assembly GCA_905404285.2. NCBI lineage: Eukaryota > Metazoa > Arthropoda > Insecta > Lepidoptera > Geometridae > Erannis > Erannis defoliaria. The sequence goes on from FR990070.1 coordinate 17,894,540, forward strand.
ATATCAAGAATATTGCAGGCCGCTCTACCTAGTATTTATCGATTATCAAAAAGCTTTTGATTCTTTATACCACCAGTCAATATGGGAGTCGCTACGATCGCAAAATATTGAAACAGCTTATCTGAAGGTTCTACAAAATCTTTACAAAAACTGTAACAGTAGAATTAGACTGGAGACAACCGGATCTTCTATACCTATCAGAAGAGGTGTAAGGCAGGGCGACGTCGTCTCTCCAACAATATTTGTAGCTGTGTTACAACAAGTCATCGGACAACTAAATTGGGAAAAGGTCGGCCTAAATATAAACAATCATTACATAAGTCATTTAAGATTCGCCGACGATATTGTTTTGCTGTCTGAAAATACAACCGAGCTGCAGCAAATGATAAACTCCCTTCAAGCCGCAAGTCATCAGGTAGGCCTGGAAATTAACCGCAGTAAAACCAACATTATGACGAACTCCATTAAACATCCAGTATACCTACAAAATGTAGCGCTAGAGTATGTCGACTCCTATATATATTTGGGTAAGCAAGTTTCGTTTGAAAAACAGAGAAACGAACATGAAATAGATAGAAGAATCACAAATGCTTGGAAAAAGTTTTGGAGCTTGAAAGAAGTTATGAAGAGTGACATGCCAATCATTATTAAGCAAAAAGTTATGGATACCTGTATATTGCCTTCATTAACCTATGCTAGCCAAACTTGGAAACTTACATATCGAATTAAATCCAAAATCAGATCATGTCAAAGAAGTATGGAGAGAAGTATATTAAAAATTAAAAGAATTGAAAAAATAGCACATAAATATATTAGAAAAAAAACAAAAGTTACTGATGCCCTGAACCATTGTAAAAAACTTAAGTGGCGCTGGGCTGGTCATATAGCCAGATTGACAGACAATCGATGGACTCGCAGGATAACAGCTTGGAAAGGACCACCAGGCACTAGGAAGAGAGGTAGACCAGCAGCCCGGTGGGCAGACGACGTCATACAAGTAGCTGGCGAACAATGGATGGAGACAGCGAAGAATAAGGAGACTTGGAAATCTCTAGAGGAGGCCTTCACCTTCGAGAACGAGGGGTTCTTACTACCGTAGCTTCATAAACATTAAACTAAAATTAATATATAGTTTCTAAATAGTAGTAGTTTTGAATATTAGTGTTTTTTTACAAATATTTTGTGTATTTTAATATTGTTTTTAGTAAGAAATATAAGGCTTTTTATTATTATTTATTATTATATTACCCGGGTTCAACAGCCGACGAGTTACTCTGAGATAGGATTGTAGTTGGAATAAAGGACCAAAATGTTATAAAAGAGTTACTTCGGCAACAAACCTTGATCCTTGATTCTGCAATTAACTTGTGTAGAACAACCGAAAGTGCTGCAAAGTGTCTAGAATGCACAAGGATGAGTATAAAAAAATTACTGGCACTACTACTACCAATAAATGTAAAGTAATGTTAATTTTGTGGTCAGACCATTGAGCTAACAATATAGAGTCACAAACGTGCATCAAAAATGTCCGCGCCAAAACTCGGCGCACGCCATACAGTGCACCAACTTTTTGAACGACTTGAACTACGATAAGACACAAGCGCTCAAACATACATTGAACACTATACAAGCGGCATAACGTCTAAATTCGAACAATTGTGAACTATATACTGCACGTATAGGTATGTACAACGGCACTTGGACGTTTTTTACTGTTTTCACTCGGAGATATTTTAGATATTCTCAATGGGTCAGACTCATATTTTCGATAAAACGCGATGTCCAGCTTGGGAAAACTTTGGGAACATTGCGGAGGAAGGAATCACTTCATAAATGACTGCAAAAAGTCTGCAATCAGTAAAAGCAATTGTGCTCGACGACGTCACTTCAGGAGATGTTGTGATTTACGGATATACGCAAGAATTCTGGTGGCCACAAGGAAACTCCAAGCCCAAGGTAGCTCTGAGCTCTATTTCTCACAACCGGGGGTATTTTTTTTTTAAATGTGTTGATACAGCAGCGCAGGTGTCATGGGCCAAGTTAATTCCAAAAAAAAACTCTAGAAAAGATCTCAGTTCATTGACTCCATCACATTAAAACTTAAAGTGCTTTAATGGACCAGTCATACCAAACCTGGGAACCTATTCTTTTCTATGCAAAAGAAAAAGTACCACAGACAAAAATAATCGTCGTCAGCCATAAGACGTCCACTGCAGGACGAAGGCCTCCCAATAGAGGGGTGTTGCCATAATCCCCACGCTTGGCAGGCGGCTTGGGGATCGCAGAATGCTCACCACCGTTAACCAAGAGGACGCTGCTGCCCGTCCACCGGTGGGTCTGGTTGCAGTTTAAGGACATACCCAGGTCCGGTGGCCAAAAATAATAATAGGATTTTAAATCCAATTTATGGACATGAACCTCTACTGGCAGAAAAAGCATGTGTAGCACTAGGTTTTAAAATACTTTGAAAAGGCGACTATCTCAGATCAACTGGATGGAACAGAAGCTTGGAGAATTATGCAAAAGCACAGCGATGTGTTTGAAGATCATGGAAGCCTGCCAGGTGAAGTTACTTTAGAACTAGATGAAGCGGTCCCAGCACATTTTCAACCTGTTTGACGTATACCAGTAAGAGTTAGAAACAGCTACAAGAGCTAGATAACCTAGAACGGGAAGGGATTGGTGCCAAAGAGACACACGGAATGGGTAAACAACATTGATAGTTAGTAGAAACCATACATTTAGGATATGCTTAGATCCCAATTCCTTTGAAAAAAGCACTCATAGGGCACTAGTTTCCAATTTAGGGCAGCTGTTTTTTTTTCCTTCGAAATGTATTATCAAGCATTTGCCTAGTAATGAAAGAAACTATGGGTCCCCAGGAAAGTGAAAGGAGACTCAGGGGAGCAACGTTGACTAAAGTGTCTAAAGAATAAAGGACCTACATTTTATCAAGTATACTTTTTGTATCAAACACCCGATATTTTGTTTCATATTCCGTACTAAATGTGGTTCACAATGTTTTTAGTTCACAATTTCCTATCGGCTAAGTACACCCTAAGCTTATAACCCTGTATATATTTTTTTCTTATCATTGTATGTTAGATACATTACGTACTCATTACCTAATTAAAATTGCATTATTATATTCATAATAATTTCTCATTAAAAACATTCTCACAATGTCTCACTGACTTAAAAAATAACTTGAAATGTTTCCATTCTCAATACAGACAATTTTCGAGGCTTTAGTTGACAGAACTAAATTAACTAAAAATTAAAACGTAGCTGATTTTTTTATTGCAGTCTATTAGATAAGGACTGCTACATATATTTAGTCTGTTTAGATTTATCAGCCTTCAAAATTAACCACAATATACATTTGCAAGTTATACACTCCCTGCAATATTCTGCATAACTTATAGACCCCTAACAGACCAGATAGGACGCCAGCACCTTACTACAAATTTGATTGCAGACATCTCTCTTCAATATTTGCTCTAGGGCTTTCAAGGACCTCGATAATGTGGACAAATCAACTAATTACGTGTAAATGTCATCAATTAATTTCGCCGATTTTACTATTTTTATCTTTCAGGAATAGGATAGATATATCCATTATCCGCGAAGATGGATATTCCCTTTTCCACACGAGAGAAAGATTTCTTTTCTCCGGTCCTGTTGATCGTCCCGATTACTGGATTCAGGAGACAATAAATATCTGAATCTGATCCAGTTTATCAAAGGTATGACTGACTTTACTACCTCAACCATGGACCCCAATTCCTAAAATATTAGATATTCCATCCAAAAAAAAAACTGCTTGGCAAAATTTTGTATAAGTGTTCTACGATAGCAAATAAAAATAATAGTTTTAAATTCTAGCAACCCTAGTACCTTAGGAAGATGATTGGATGAATTCACTGACGTGATTATCGACAAAAAAAACCGTTCTTTGAATATTTACAGTGATTTTGATATGCCGTATATAATCATAGGATCAACCTTTTCTAGCCGAATGCTGGACTTAGACCTAAGTTCTGAAGGAAAACATCAAGAGGAAACCTGCACACGTCTGAAGAAAAAAAACAATGACATAATATGTGAATCCAACAACCCGCAACTGCTGGTGAATCCATCAAACCGCAACTGGCGGTGAATCCATCAACCCGCAACTGGCGGTGAATCCATCAACCCGCAACTGGTGGTGAATCCATCAACCCGCAACTGGCGGTGAATCCATCAACCCGCAACTGGCGGTGAATCCATCAACCCGCAACTGGCGGTGAATCCATCAACCCGCAACTGGTGGTGAATCCATCAACCCGCAACTGGCGGTGAATCCATCAACCCGCAACTGGCGGTGAATCCATCAACGCAGCGCAAAGGTACTGGATATGGCCCAATAATCATTGAACTAATGAAAAACTTCTATTATGTATTACGACACTTTTTGCCAAGCTACATATTCCTGCAGGCCTAACAAGCGGACCGTGACAAATCTTCTCTATTTTCGATTATTCCCGTTGTCAACCACCCGCGTGCCCACCACCGGTGGCCAGTAACACATTTAAAAAATACTTTTTACATTGTCACGAAAAACAGGACATGGCTACGAACTTGTATCAGTCTCTCTCGTTTTCGCATGACTAAAGAGAAGAAACTTTATCGCGACGCGCATGCTAGACCTGCTGGTGTCCACAACAAAGAGTTTCTATTAAAGATAAATTCCTGCTTCCTTTTTACAAAAAAAATATTCTCTACAACAATTACCGTCATATGCATAAAACGCTAAAACGTATTTCAAACCTATTTTTGTTAAAAAGTGTTTTGTAACATTTCTTAAGAATTACAATAAGACAAAACCCTTTTTAACAAAAATAGGTTTGACATACATTTTAGTGTTTTATGCATAAGACGGTTAGTCTACATAGCCTTCCTGCTCTTGGTCTGTTTCTTGCCCGCGGCGTTGACCGTGTTTAATATTTGGTGTATGCTGGCCTGGTCGAGCAGGTCGGGGCGCGCGGCGGGGCGGGCGGCGCGCGCGCGGGGCAGCGCGCGGGGCAGCGCGGCCAGCAGGCGCGTGCGCATGGCGTACAGCGTCACGAAAATACCGATCACGGGGATGAGCAGGAACGAAGACTGCCGGAGCTCCTGCTCGGACGATTTCACCTGGAATTCAAAACATTTCTTTAATAGGGAATATGCATGTGTTTTTTTTTAATTGACTAACAAAAAAGCTGCCTCGCAACAAAAATCATCGAAAGTAAAATTTTAATATGAGCACAAATAATGAAGTTATAAACATTTTAGTTTCATGTTAGACAAGCAGGACACTATACTAGGTTTCTGACGTCAATGAGCACGATTCCAAACAAATCCTATACTAGCACGTGTTCTGCTAGAAAGGGACAGATGACTTCGAACCCAAATACTTTGAACACTTATATTTCAGAACTTTACCAGCCGATTTCATTTATTTATTTTTTCAACGATATCATTTATTTTTTCGACGTAAGCATCAGATTCTGTTAAACTCCCCATTTATCACAATATTTTTAATAATTGAAACACATGCATATTCCCTATTTTGCTCACCGTACGTTTACAGTCTTCGAGATTATATCTCAGATATCATATAACAGTAAGGAACAACCGTGACGTAGATGGTCCAATAAAGCAGCGGTCGGCAACAAGACCCTCCTTCTTGCGGCCCGCGATGATGTTTTTTTTTTTTTTTTTTTATTTCATTGCTCCTTTGTCGTTGACGTAGTCTTAGATACCTACTTATAAAAATTAAATATATTTTATGCATTTTCAGATATCAAATTACTATTACCAAAATTATGAACAAATGCGGCCTCTTCTTTTCCCACACGGTGGCCTTTGTCTGGCAAAAGGTTGCCGACCGCTGCAATAAAGCGTTGCGCTGTGTGAGATAGCGCTTCCCCTTAAGTGTGGAGTATGTAAGGGTCGTTTATACCTATATAATATATCTGTGCCTTATTTTATAGCTAAGACAATATGAACAAAGGCAACCATACAAAACATTATAGAAGGCGGTTTAATTAAATTAGGCCCTCAATTCTCCGTCTCTAATGATACTATTTCTGTCACCTGTCATTCTTATTTACAATGACTTTTTTTTTCTTAGTTCTTGGCATCGCACTTTGTGCATTCTGCCAGTGTCAAGCTTATGATTTTTTCAAGTATTTATATGTAAATCAAGTCAAATATGTAATTATATCACAGTCAGTCACACGAAATTAGTCATAGTCGAGTCCAAGTCATGCCCTAGTAAAGTTGTGGCGACTTTACTATGGGCTTCTACGGAGTTTTGAAAACAACACAAAAAGACATGTTTCACCACATTATATCACTTGCCCACACTCGTGCATGTAATTCAACACTCAATGAATAAAACACCACCATTTTTAATCATTAATTCGCGAAAATACACAAGTTTAAGAAAATAATAGAATGCAACGACATTATTTTTCCGTGTTCCCGCCAAAAACCTTACAATGACTTAGGAGTGACTGAGGCAGAAACAGTATCGCATGCTTTATAAAACAAGACTTCGTCAACTAACCTTAGGCGCAAACTCGAAGTTGAAGTTTTTGAATTTCCCATCGGATATGAATGTGTGCGACTCGTCCCAGTATGTGTGCGTGGCTTTGGACAGCGACGACTCGAGTTGCACCACGTAGGTCTTATTGTCAGCCGGCAGACGTGGGAGCACGTACATTAGACCTGGGGACATTTAAGGAGCTATAACTTCTCCGGAAAAAATTACGTAAGGCGTTGAAGCTCCCGCTTTGAATGCGTGGTGGCGCAAGCGCACGCTCTCACACTGCGCGCTGTTTTTTTTTTGTAAATTATATAAAATGATTATTATAACGCGGGTTAAGAACCAATACCATCTATGTCAAAAAAATTAACTTTACAGTGTACACTAGAGGAAAAAAACGTTAAACAGATTATATAGGGAATTTATTGGATGTTTTTAAAGCTTAAACAGTAAGAAAAATTATGACCTCTGGCAGGACTCGAACCTGCATAGGAGCAATCCGGGTTTCCGTCCCAACTGCTTTGCCAATTAAGCTAAAGAAGTCTCTGCCTCTAAGGCAGACACTTCTTTAGCTTCTTTAGCTTAGTCATAATTCTGATACTGTTTCAAGCTATTAACTTTATTAAGTAAGTTAGTTTCGTATAGGCTGAGTGGCCAGCCCTAGTGTCAGAGTTAATGTGCCGCCCGAGGGCCTCTGACATGGCTGACGGTTGTTGTTATAGACAACTAGAACAAACAACCGGGACCAACAATTAACTTTATTGGATGTGTTTATATCAAAATAACAGCGATTTACTATTACGATTTTGGGAATTTTGATATAGTCGCAAATAATTACAAAAACTCTAATAGATGGTATTGTTTCTTAACCCGATTTGTTTGTGTGAAAAGGTATTTTTTAATGCATTGGGCTGACGAGACGAGCGATAAGTTAGCTTGGTGGTGAAGATCACGCCTGCCCATAACAGTAGCAGTAAAACTTTTGAACAAAATACTGCACTGCGCTCGTCACCCTGATCATCATCATCATAATCAGCCTGTCATAGTCCACTGCTGGACATAGGCCTCTCCCAAGGCACGCCACTCAGCCCGATCTTCAGCTATCCGCTTCCAACCACTGCCAGCTGTCCTACGTATATCGTCACTCCATCGAGTCTCAGGACGTCCTACCCTACGTTTGCCGATACGTGGCCTCCACTCTAGAACACGTCTACCCCAGCGGTTATCGGTTCTGCGACAGATATGACCAGCCCACTGCCATTTCAGTTTACTAATACGCTGAGCTATGTCGGTAACCTTAGTTCTCTGGCGAATTACTTCGTTCCGGATACGATCCCTCAGAGAAACACCGAGCATAGCTCTTTCCATAGCTCGCTGAGCGACTTTAAACTTGTGGACCGATCCAACTGTGAGTGTCCATGTTTCAGCGCCGTAGGTCATAACGGGTAGAACGCACTGATTGAAAACTTTCGTCTTGAGACTTTGTGGGATGGGTGACGAGAAGACTTGACGTAGTTTCCCGAATGCTGCCCAGCCCAGCTGAATTCTTCTTTTGGCTTCACTCTCAAAATTGTTTTTACCTAATTCGAGCGTCTGCCCTAGGTAAATATATTTTTGAACTATCTCTAGTCACGTCACCCTGATATTAGTTGTGAAATCTAGAAATCCAGAAATGTATCTGGTAACATTGCCTTTCAAACCGAAACACAGTAATGCTTGTATGGTATGTCCTAAAACTGCATCCAGAAACACCGGAGGACAGCAGCGTCCTCTCGGTTAACGGTGGGCAATCTGCGAAATTCCCAAGTCACCTGCTAAGGTTGGGGATTATACCAAAAATTTAAGGGGAGGCCTTCGTCCAGCAGTAGACGTCTTCTGGCTTATGATGATGATGAGTCTTGTGAACGTTACAGTAATCGCCACGCAAGTTGTCAAAAAGTAGGGATGCGCAGAAATAAAATAATAATTACTTGTCATTAAACTTGCCAAATATTTTTGTAGTGGTAGGACTCTACTGTGGAGTCCGCCTGGGGAAGTACCACGCCTTTTCCAGCTATTCAACCGCCAAGCAGTAGTGTGCAAGCATTACTGTGTTGCGGTTTGAAGGGCAATGTTACCAGAGAAATTTGTCGAAAATTTTGTCGCTGTAGCTACCCTCTTTTTATTAGCTTATTTTTAATTTAACTTAAACTTAACAATAGTTATATAATCTAAGAGATTCCAAACTACTATTCTAAAACTGTATTTTTTCCTATTGTTTTTAATGTATTCGGACCTCACCAAAATTTTATCAAACTAATTAGGTATCTTATAATGCTATGATTTCTTTTTCTTTTATTCCTGTTGGTTTTGTATTACTTAACTTTTTAGATAAAATTTAATTACAATAAGCACAAGGAAGGCACTGAATCTCACAGCACAGGACTCACCTAGTGTGAGATTCAGGGTTCACCACCGCGTAGTATGTACAAGTACCTACCCTCTAAGAATTAAAATATATATTTGTTAGTTTCATAAGATTCACTTGTACTTACTCCAACCTTGTAAACTGTTCAAATAAACGTTATTATTATTATTATTATTATTATATAATTACTGGGTATATGATTAAGAGATTTAACATCTTACACCTCAGGGTGACGAGCGCAGTGCAGTGCGGTGCAGGATTGTATTCGCAAGTTCACAATTCTGGCACTGCTACTACTGTTAGTGGCAGACGTGACGCTTAGCACCAGGCGAACGTCTTGCTCGCCTCGTCACATGAACGTTTAAAAAAAACTGCACGGAAGTGTACACCACAGAAAAGCGAAGGCCCCACCTCTTCTCTCTTCAGTGGTGTACACGATGTACCTGCACAGGCTCACCCCTTCCATGCCGACAGTTTGACATGTTTGGCGGCTACTGTACTAAATTTGTTATTTACCGGGGTTGTTGTGCTGCGTGTACCCGGCGGCGAGCAGGCGCGTGGAGTAGAGGGGAGCGCCGTGCGCGGGCGCCAGCACGAGCCGCAGCGTGCGGTAGTGGTCCACGTTGTCGGCGCGCACCAGCACGTGCGCGTCCGTGAGCGGCGCGGGCTGCACGCCGATCAGCGTCACGCCGGTCACGTCGCGCTTCTCCGCTATCTACGAAACGAATTGTACGCGTGATGATGAAAAATGGTGACGATGATGAGATAAAAATTTGCCTGTATCCTTTCCGCCTTCCCCGTTTCCGCTTCCGCTTTTATGCCTTTCCGAGTTTTATACAAATCCGTTCAGCCGTTTTGGCGCGAAGAGGTAACAAACATACACACACAGCGACAATCTCTAGCATTTATATTAATTAGTGTGATTACTCACTTCATTAAATCGAATACTCCTACTATAGCCTGATGCTTTGTTTAGTATGGGGCTAGATGGCGCTGTGTGTAAATTGTCCCCCAATATTTATCTATTTATTTATAGTTTCGATCACATCCGATGACCTTTTTCAAGGATTAAACGTAAGTAGTCGACGTATAAATAAAACAAAAATGTGTCATAACCGTGTCCGTTTTCATTGTAGAACGTTGTAATTTCAGCACACTACTGCTTGGCGCTTTTATGACTGGTATAGTCAATACCTAGACGTTTAAAAAAGTTCTATCCCCAAAATGGTTGTTAGGTATCGTTAGGGCGTATACATACACATACACAGATAGCGTCAGTATACATAGATAGCGGGGGTTACCAGCGCCGATCTGCCAGCGCATATCGGAAACGATCCGCGCAGGTAGTCGGCGCAGGCGATCTCTATACTTTGTGCCGAACCAGCACCAATAAGTGCCGAACGGCGCCGCCAACTTCCGACCTGCTCCGATCAGCGCTGGGAGGCAGCATATTTGTAAAACATCACATCGATGTTTACGGAAAAAGTGCCCCACGCCCGCTAAACATCGATGTGATGTTTAAGGAATTGTCTCTGATTTGCTCATTCATTCTATGCGCCATCGACCAATGAAATCCACTACATTCTGAAGGACTTCATTCCGAAACGAATGAGGGGCTTTTGTTTGGGGCCGTTTCCGTAGCCAACACAATAAAATAAAATATCACACGACTCGACCGAAACGAGCGAAATCGGCCATTTTGTTTAGTTTCTCGTTAAATTGGCAAGAGAAATACGCGTGACATGCGTGTAATTACCCTAAAAAAATATATTCTAACAGAAGAAAATCTACGTCTAATGAGTTCGACATTTTCCACGCTACTTTACACACACACACACACGCTTTTTTTTTTGTTTATACTACATTTGGCCCCTGAGCCCCCTGCTGATACCCGCTTGCTTTATGTAGCGGTTATCTGAGCGGACCAGTGCCGATAAGCGCTGGTAGATCGGCGCTAGTAACCTGCGTCCTGCGTGTATACGCCCTTAGACTAGATATAATAGAGAATAGGAATACATTTTGCATTCAGTTTTCTTACTATATAATTTTTATATTTCCATTTTATATTATAATTGCTACGTTACAGCGCAGCTAGTGTGCACACAGTGTGTGGCACAGCTAGTCCCGTATAAATATAAGAACAATGGATAAATTCCGCATTTTTTTTTAAATTGTAATATCAATTAAATTAATAAAATAAAATGTATTAATTAATTATTTAATTTAATTCCTATTTAATTTAATTAATTTCCATTTAATTTTTAATTTAATTTCCTATTTAATTTAATTAATAGTTTGAATAAGTTAGATCTAATTTTTAATAAAATGACAGAAATTTTTATTTTTTGTAAAATTAAAAATTAAAAAAAAAACACTGGAAAAGCATTTACCTTCAACGTGTGTGGTTTGCGCGCCAGCCGCAGGCCGGCCAACTCCGGCGTGGCGGGCTCTTTCAGGTGGATGTCGTACTCGCAGTCCGGCAGCAAGCCGCGGATCCTGACATTATAGTACACAACGGTTAATAGGGTAGATGACTGATGTTTATATCGTTGAAACCAATAGCTTTGATGAAGAATTAAAGTAAATATAATATGTTTATTGAAAAAATATTTTAAACCGGTTAATAATGTTCTGATATATAAGTGTTTAAACTGTTTGGTAGAGAAAAATCTGTCGCTTTCCCACAAAACAAAATATGACGTCACGCATCTATGCGCAATACTTGTCAGAATATAATTTATATGGCATACAGAGAAGTGACGTCATAATCTCCTCTCTGTCTAGCATGATATTAAAATGCTTATAAGTTGCTTATTTTTGATCAGATTTTCATTTTCTTTTCATTAATCAGCTATATTTATGGGCCACATTTTAAAAGGACAATATAAAAAAACCAGGCATCTAGCCTTCCTCATGGAATGTCTCTTAAGGAACAAACTATACAGTTTAACATATCTGATTATGTAACGTTTGTTGATGTCTAATAAATTTCATTTCATTTCAATTTACGTGCCTGCGGGGCTTAAGTAGCTCTTTAGCCCCGCGACACACGACGCAGTGCGAAAGGAATCACTCCCTCCCTGCAGTGGCATCTAAAATCGTATACAAACCACGGGAGCAAGTAAAGAAGTCTCAGATCTCATGTTTATACATGAGGTACCTATATAATTTATTTTTTATGTTTTTTTAAAGGATAAATAGTAAGGAAAATTATTTTATTTTATTTATTGTGACTCTTGTTATTGGCTGGGCCTGGGCTGGGTCCTGCCAGAGGTCATCATTTTTCTTATTGTTTAGTCTTTAAAAAAACATACATAATTATATATAGAAAATAAACAATAAATCGTATAATGTTACCCATTGACATCTTGACCTCGAAAAATTTGTTGTCTGCCCCGCAATTTCTTTTCTTTTTTTTTTAAGTTATGACTGGTCGTATAATTGTAGGCTCTGTCGGTAGACTAAGTTAAGTTATTTTTCATACATATATTGTATTTACATAACATTTCGATTAGAACTTATGATCTGAACATCAGAACTTCTTCTGGAAAATCAGGAGTTCAGATAACGCTGATTCATTCACGACCAAAGTTTATGAACTCAAAATAAACATCAACGACAAGCACCAGCGATGGTGGCGCCACCTGAGATTAGCTTTGCCTGTGCCACCCCATTGAGAAATCATCCAACTGATAACCTGTCCTGATAGTATCAGTGGTGTGTACGTGTATACCTGATTATCACAGTTTGTGCTACTGGTTTGACGTTTTAATATTGTCAAAGTTTTCTTTTTAGTAATGATGTGTACAATGTTTGGGTTAGCAAATTTATAATGTATTCTGTATTAGTATGTTTAAGTTTTATAAGATTTTGGTTTGCTAATTATTGTTGTACCTAAGTTAAATAAAATAAAATAAAATACCTGAAGGCGCCAGTGGGCTCGGTGGTGGCCTCCTCGACGGCGCAGTGGTGCGGGCCGGCGCTGGGCACGGCGGCCAGCGCGGCGCCCGCCCAGCCCGCGCCGCCCAGCGACACCAGCGCGCCCGTGCACGACCACGCCACGCGCACGCCCCTGCACACACACGATACCGCATGATCATACAGATGTTGCAGATTCTTACTAAAATATTTGATGGTTATAATAGGGAATATGCGTGTGTTTCAATTATTAAAAATAATAGGATAAATGGAGTTTACATTAATCTGATGCTCACGTCGCAAAAATTATTGAAATCGGCTGGTAATGTTCCTAAATATAAGCGTTCAAAGTATTTGGGAGGGAGTCAGCTGTCCCTTTCTAGCAAAACAGGTGCAATACGTGCATAGTATAGAATTCGTTTGGAATCGTGAACTCGGACGTCAAAACCTAGTATAGTGCCCTCCCTGTCTAACATGAAACTAAAATGTTTATAAATTCGTTATTTGTGCACATATAAAAATTTTGTTGCCAAGCAGTTTTTTTGTGAATCTATAAAAAACACATGCATATTCCCTATTACATAACATTTATATGAGACAACATTTCACGATTCAATAAAAAAAACGAAGAAAATGAATGACGTTGTTTATGGCGTAATACATACAAGCATATGCTCCCTTTATATATATATATATCTCTCTCTCTCTCTCAACACACTGTGCACACACACACATATGCACAAAATTCACACGCACACTCCCAAAACACACACTTTCTCTTTAACTAGTATACCCTAAACAGAAGGCAAAGCGATGGCATAATACTTTTGGTGATGCAATTGTCCATAGGCGGCGGCAGTGACCTCTTATTATCAGGAAGCCCGCGAGCCTGTTTTTCGTTGAATTTTATAAAACCACTGAAAAGAGAAGTGATTAGAACGGAAATGTGACGGGCCGCGCTAGCCGGCATTAAGTGTAACTGCGCTTAATGACAATTCAACCAATATACATGTTTTTAAACTGAGAATACTCAAAAAGACAATGGAAACCAAAGCACATTGCATCGTAATTAGATCAATTTTAAACTGTTGCAAAATGGCATTTCGAGCGTTTTACTTCAAATGCGCGACCAATGATTGCCAATTTTTCGTCGTTGTTTCTATACAATGTGTGAAACTGGCGACAACGGTTTGCCATACAATAGGCTAGATGACTGGTTTTTTTTTATTGTCCTATTCAAATGTTGCCCATAAATATAGCTGATTAATGAAAAGAAAATTAAAATCTGATCAAAAATAAGCAACTTATAAGCATTTTAATATCATGCTAGACAGAGAGGCGAAACAGCAAATTGTGACGTCACTAGTCAGGACGTCATATAAATTATATTCTGACAAGTAAGGCGTGACGTCATTTTTTGTTTTGTGGGGAAGGGACAGAGTTGTCTCTAACAAAAACTTTAAACGCTCATATATCAAAACATTATTAACCGATTTAAATAATGTTTTCAATTACCATACTATATTCACTTAAATTATTCATTAAAGCTATTGGTTTCAACGATTTAAACATCAGTCATCTAGCCTATTGCTTTACAACATAATAATTGTTTTGACGGCCGTTCTACCTTAGAAGTAGGGCTTTCGCTTTTCTGTGTATAAAACCGATAATGAACGGAAAACCGAAATGTGTACGTACCTAAGTGTGAGCGTGTGCGTTTTCCCCTCTTGCACGGCCAACAGCGCGTGAGGCGGCGTGAACTTGTACTCCTTCATGTTGGGCTTCACGTAGTAGTCCGCCGGAGACAGCGACGTGAACCGCAGCGCTGCGCCCGCCTGCAGCGCGCTGCGCCGGTACGCGCCGCCGCTCACCGACACCAGCGCACCCTGGGGGGTAATATATAACATATCAGAAACTGTATACAGTATCAGCAGCGCGAGTACCGTTCTATGTTGCTAAATTTGACGTGTCGTTATAGCAGATTTCTTTAAAAGAATATGAGATAATACCGATTTTTATGGAATTTTACCGATTTTTATCGTATTTTACCGATTTTTATCGAATTTTACCGATTTGTCGATTTGCTGATGTCAAATATACGATTTAAATGTCAAATATAACGGTCGTCTAGAACTGTACTCGCGTTGCTGAATCGGTATATTCATTTTTAGATTTCAATGTAGTTTGGATACAGGCCTTATGAAAGGTAGCAAAAGGTCGTATCAAATACCGATCTTATTATTTTTATTTTTTACTTAATAGGTTTTTTTTTTACAATTTTGTTACATCCAAAAAAGTTACTAAGGCAGAAACAAGCAACGCAGATCGACCAATCACTTCGGTTGTTGAAATATTTCAACCAATCTGGTTGGTCGATTCTCGTCTCTGTTGGAAACTCTAGCAAATGTCAAACTCAGCAGTAAAAAAATGTTTTACTGGTGTTGGTATCTAATTTCAATTTCGCACAGCATGTCCCTCCGAAATTTCTCTCAAGTTCTCTTTTCGCACAAACTATACGATCCAAAATCTGGAAAATGTGAAATTATCTTCCTTCCTCGGTCTTCACAGAAGCTACAAGAATGGATTCATCAAATAGCAGAGTCTTAAAAGATCGTCAACGTATGCGGTGGTAACGTATTTCCTTTTTTTCAGGAACTATTTGCTAAAGAAAATAAAACCCTCCAAACATTTCTATGAAGATATTTGAAGAGCTACAGTTTTTTTTTAGATAATATTAGTTGCTGATAAACAGGAAACGACAGACACATGTCTACAGTAAACCTAGACATTATAAAAAAATATGATTGCTCTAGAGGCATTATCCAGGAAGAAATAAAGGAATACGTTTGTAGGTAGAATCGCTCACTGGATTCCCTGATCAGGCGACCGGTCCGCTTGTTTGTCACCTAGGTCATAACAAAGCCTCACCTGCAACGTTTTCCCATCAGCATCATCCACCAGTTCCACGATGATCTCAGCCAGCTTGTGCGCCAGTATGTCTCCCGCGGCGTCGGGCGCGCCGAACACGTACGACTCCTTCTCCGCCTGCAGGCTGTACGAGTGCGACGCGTCCAGCGGACCGAACCGGTACGTGCCGTCGGGTGACGTCTGTGTCGATACCACTCCCTCATCTGCGAGACATTTCGAATGATTACACATTTATTTTCATTTGAACCTGGGTATGTCCTTAAATTAAATTAAATTAAATAATCATTTATTTCAAGTATTATAGACTCATATTATAAATTATCAATTTAGCAGTCACATTAATAAGTACCATACACACAATTGAAATTGAAATTAAATTTGCAATTAATTTTGAAATTGAAATTAAATTTGAAAAATTAAAAATTGAATTTGGAATTAAAATTGAGTTTGAAATGAAAATTGAATTTGAAATTAAATATATGAACTTAAAATAATCAAATTATAAAAATGACAATTCAATTGTATGATGTCAACGCAATAAACATATTAATAAAATTAATATTACCTACCTCCACTACATTTGAGCTTCTACAGTGTGCAATGTGCAGTGTGCAGGCCGCAACAATGGCCGCTTAACACTGCGCTCATCATGTTCAAAGCACATTTTTTACTGCGATCAATAATTGTTCTAAAGCTGAATGAGAGAGGGCCACATTTAGCGGAGCAAAAATATGGCAGTTACGCAGATTCGTGCGTTTCCAGATTCGATTTTCGTTTTTTTTTTCATTTTTAATTTATTACAAGCATAATATAAATATTTTTCAAAACTAAGAGCAATCGTGACAAACTATATTATTTACAAGTGAGTAAATTTTCGCTTTATTTCAATTCACTAAAAGTTAAAAGTTAGTTAAGTTAAGTTAGTTAAAGGTAAAAGTTTTCGCTTCATATTTTTTTTCGTCAATGTTTGATTTGTGCTAAATATGTAAAAAAATAATGATTAGAACTGTTGTAATGTGTAAAAATAGAGGTGTTTCGTAATTTATTTATTTTTTACAAAGATTACAAAAGCGCCACATCACTTCTCACATCTTATAGATACAAATATATATTTTTTTACACGAACTCATAAAAACCGTCAAAAAATTGCTATGACTCCACGTGATTTTTTTTTAACAGGCCCCTCAAAAAGCAACCACAACCACCACAACATGAGGATGGGCAACAACGTCCTCTCGGTTAAAGGTGGTGAGCATTCTGCGATCCCCAAGCCGCCTGCCAAGCGGGGGGATTATGGCAACACCCATCCCGCCCCGGTTTGCCTCCCCCCTAGGTCCGGGCCTGTATCTGCGATATGCCTTCATTATTAACCAGAACGCGTCCACTGTTGGACTAAGACCTCACCTTTAATAGGGAGGGGTTGCCATAATCCCTACGCCTGGCAAGCGGCTACAATTACTACACATCAATGTTCCAAAGTTTGTTAGGAGGACTACGTAACTTATTTACACTTAGCGACACTTATTTAACCCCTAAACTACCACTTGTAATTTTGAGTTCATACTGTAAGTATAATGTTTCTCCTTATTCTAGTCACCTTTTATATATTAGTGTAAGAGGCAAACATCCACCAATAGGATTATGAAGCTACGAAAATAAGGCGATCTTATTGGTGAATGTTTTCCTCACGCACCGCTCACACCTGTAAACTGAAAGTAGTGTCACCTCGCTCTGCACTGACGTACCTGACGTGAGAGTGAGCGTGACGTCAGGCACGGGCGGCACGATCCTGCCTTGGAGCGTGAGCGCGCGCCTCGCCCGCAGCACCAGCGCGGAGGGCTGGCACTCCGCCCCGCCCACCACCTGCGTCGGGGAGCCCGGGTGGAACAGCAGGGACTGGGACGTTGCTGATACTACTATCACTTCGCCCTGAAAATATTATTCATGTCAGATGATAATAATAATAATATTTTTTTATTTCAGACCAATAACATCTATATACACAAATTACACATAAAAAGAAAAAAAACAAATGGGATTAGATTTAAAATTCGGTAGTAGGTCAATGTCAATCAATAAATAATCAATAGTCGAAAAAATTTAATTATAACTAAAACAATTATAAATAAAATAATAATTAAAAAGTCAAAATAAAAAATAAAAAATGTCAAATAATAATTGCATGTCAAATTAAAAATCAAATAAGACAACAAACTACAAAGACTACTTAGCCTACTACACAACAAAAAACAAAAGGATTGTATCCAGACCGATGAAAGTCTAGACACAATCCAAATGCTCAAATAAAATCAAACAAGTAATTATTAAAAGTCAGTGAACTATGTAATATTAAATTTTCAAATGTAAATAATGCAATACCTTTTTTTATACAGGTGCAGTCAAGTTTCATTAAATCGCATGCTTCGACTTTAAATTTCGGTGGTTTTTTTGTGGAAACAAGGCTTGCTTTTTGTGAGTAGCAGTGCACACGTGCTCAAGATAAATAAAACAGATAATGTATCAAAACCACGTCGGTTTTCATAGTAAAAATGCGATACCTATCAGGGAATTCATCATCATCATAAGCCCGGGGACGTCCACCGCTGAACATAGGCCTCTTTAGACTCTCTCTTTTAGACCACCACACTGTTCGACAACCTGCCAGTTGCATCAATCGGTAGCCCGCGACTCACGCCAAATTACACGTAGGGTATTATTACGCATACAATACATCTTTATTATACAATAGTGCCCAGTATAGAACACAATTGATCAGCAAGGCTAACATGCGCACCGCGAGAAAATTTTCACGATTCTTAAAAACAGGACAAGGCTACGAATCTGTATAAGTTTGTCTCGTTTTCGCACGACATAAAGACACGACAAAATTTTCTCGCGGTGCGCATGCGAGCCCTGCAGGATACATTATTCGACAGTACAAGGAGTAGGCTTGTCACCATAGGTGGTTTCTTCCAGGCAACCATCAACCGCGCGCCGCGTAGGGGATTTACGTCAAAGCAATGCGGTCGAGCGAAGATTCAACCCTTCCTGACACTGTAGTGACATGCGGAAGTGGCTTATCATGCGCCGGCTAAAACCGTGGCTAAGCCGTTCTTTCGTACTTCATCAGCCAGAAGACGTCCACTGCTGGACGAAAACCTCCCCTTAATAGGGAGGGTTGCCATAATCCCCACGCTTGACAGGCTGCTTGGGGATCGTAGAATGCTTGGGGACCGATGCTGCGCGATCGCGAACCTTAATGCGGGGCGATAACCTTCACAGTCGCGCAGCGTCGGCAGCTTAGCCTAATCGGTCCCGCTATAAGCGGTTCACGGTACGTCCCCAGGTCCAGTTCCGTACTTACTTTAGCCATGTACAGCGTGTGTTCATACACGAACATGCTTCCGTCTTGTGTCGGGGGCAACGGCCCCACCTTCTCTGGCTTGCCGTGCTTGTCGATGGTCAGCACGAGGTCTTCCACCGCGTCCGGAGACGTCACCGTCACCCCCACCGCGTGCGCGACCGCCACGAAGTGCACGGTCTGTCGACAATCATTATGAGAATAATCAATACAAAAATAGTAGATTATGTACTAAGGGAATAAAGCAGTGTCTTACGTCGCGGGCGGCATATTGAACCCTGAGCGTAACGAGCCAGTCTAGAGTTATATAGAGTCCTGAGTGAAGCGAGGGGTTCAAGCTGCCCAAGACGAAGACAGGCTTTATTCCAGAGGAGCATACTCTACTTTTCACACCTTCTGCGAGACAATAAAAAGCTAGGGCTCCATAAATTAAAATTCACTGACAATCACAGGACCAAACACCGTCTTTTGTTTCACATTCTTTGTAAACGCACCTTTTTTTTTGAGTTCTGCTTATCGACCTGCAGTTCGATTTTGGAACAAACCTCTTTACAATGCCATATGGGCATTTTTTTACTTAAGAGTTTTCCACGAGTTTCCACACGAATTTGACGTTCCAAACTCTAATCACTTTATTCCTTAGAGAGTTTCATACAACTTTATATCCCTTAAGAGATAATGCTATACTTTACGTTGTGGTTGCATGATATGTAATTGGACATTGTCAAGCAGGTGGTGTGAAAAGATAATTATATATCGACATTTAAAATAAAGCAAGATAATCAACAAGACAGTATCACTACAGTACACCCAGCAACGCGTGCCCTGCCGGTTGGTCCGCCGTGCCTGTGAAGGTTATAAGGAGATCCACACTGCGATTTTGTTCCGCTAGGTGGCGCATCGTCGATGCGGCCATAATCAACTGTCAACTTCATAAATTTTGCTGTTTTCTTTCCTTATTTTTTTTAACTCTTATTAGACTCGGATTACCAGGGAGATTCGGCATATTATACTGGTTTGTACAGCAATATTTTGCTTTGCTAATTAAATATCTGTCCAACATAAAATGTAAACAACTATCTAACCTATTTTACCTATATTCAGGTCGTCAACAGTTGCATAGATTCTTATAATAAGCAAGAAACTTTTTCAAAATAAAAAAACGACTTCAAATTAATATGGGACCACCACGGGAGTATACCCTTTCAAAAAAGACAAAAACAAAATCGGTCCGCAATTGACGGAGAAATCGGTGTACATACATAAAAAAACATCATACAGTCGAACATAGAACCTCTTCCTTTTTTTAAAGTCGGTTAAAAACAAGGCGCAGTGCCCAGTATTTTTCCTTGGACTAGATTATCGACAACGCCCCCATCAAGAGCAGATGATAACACAGAACACCAACGGATAACAAGAAAACTTGATTTTGCCACGTCCGGACCGCCGCTGGCGCCATCTGCGAGAAGTTTTGCCTGTGGAACGTCATTGGTGTAAAGTGAACTTACAGTGGGTGAGTCGGCGGCGGTGTCGACGGTAGCTTGCGCCGGCTGGAACTGGTGGCAGCCGCGCGGGGCCAGCGCGTACTGCTCCGCGTGAGGCACGCATTGCTGGCTGGGCCCGCGGGGGATGCTGAACACGCCGTTAGATGATTTGCTTTTATATTCCACCTGAAACAGTAATGGGAGGTATGAGATGACTGCATAATCATCATCATCATCAGCCAGAAACCGTCCACTGCTAGACGAAGGATTATGGCAACCCCTCTCTATTAAGGGGGAGGCCTTAATAGGGAGGGGTTGCCATAATCCCCACGGATCGCAGAATGCTCACCACCGTTAACCGAGAGGACGCTGCTGCCCGTCCTCCGGTGGTTCTGTATGCAGTTTTAGGACATACCGAGATCCAAAATTGTATTATTGTATTGAGATGACTGCAATACAATTTTTTTTTTTATTGATAACACTACATTTACTCTAGTCGACGGACTAAACTGACATTTCGAGTATTGCTAGATTTTGGCAAAAATAAATAGTGCTGGGATAAAACGATTAAAATTGTTAAGTTTTGTTGAAAAACTTAATGTTTTTATTAACTTATGACTTACCTATTTATGTTAATAAACTTAATAATTTCACGCCAGTGAACTATATTGATGATATTTTCCATTTCAATCTTTTCAAGGATATAAATAAAGAAAATAAGGTTACATTTTCCTGTAGCATTTTACAGTATAACGTTTTAACTAAATAAACTTTCCCTGTTTTACCTGCACTTTAAATGTTTAACGGCAGTTACTAATTATTCCATTCTCATTGATCATTCTTTAGAACTACATCTCATTATCAGCCCGGAGACGTCCACTGCTGAACGAAGGCCTCTCCTTAGAACTACATCAATCACTACGACTTTTGAGTTGGCGTCAATGAGTTTCTATAACAACGTACAGAGCAGACGCCGCACATCACTAGTATGTTAGGTTCAAGTGAGGCCGTCCGGCCACACTTCACGTAGTTTCGTTTGAATAAAACGCGTAAGCGCTTTGAAAATCACGGCGCTTTCGACCTTTTGGTCGCGCCGCTGCAGCAGACTATAGTTTAAACTCTCATCAAAATGGAGCATGATCTTTCCTGTAGATTAGATGATTAGGGTAGCTGCTCTAGTAATAAAACTCACTGGTTGGCATCATTATTTTGAAAACGGACATTTTAATCTGTCAGTTTATTCCATCTGGGCCTAATTAAAAGGTGGAGCATTAAAAAGGCTATAATAAGCCTTAATAACAAGTTTGTAACTTTTTCAAAAAACCAACAGCCTTCAAATTAATATGGAAAGTTGAAAGTCAAATTGAAAGGTATATTAATATATATATATTCCTTTGCCTTTATTATGTCATAAAATTGGAAAAAATTTACAAAATTCAATTTGTGCAGATTTCATATCAAGAATTTAATTTCAACTATTTTATATTTTACCAGTGTCGAATTATTGTGTTCAACTTAGTCTCAGGTTTTACCACAGAAAAGCGAAGGCCCTACTCCTAGGTTGGTGTTACGAGGCTCCGAGCCGTGTGGAAAAATGAATTGTTGAAACTTGAAACCTTTTCCTTCTTTGGCAGCGGGTCCGACACGCCTGCGCCCCTGCGGGCTCCTGATTCTCCAATCAAATTGACATCTTTGTGTTGTTTTATGTGGTTTTATGTTATTTGTAATTACTATTTTTATTGTACTATTGTGTATCCTCATATCCAAGAAATATGTAATTGGGTGGTTCTCAATTTCCATGTCTCTGTCTTCGGATTTAGCTAATGTTGGTCGAAGGACAAGTAGTGACGATGTTGAGCTGGTGCAGTGTCCGCATTGTCCCCAGGCTCGATACTTTAAGGGTCAACGCGGTTTAAATGTACACATTGGTAAGGCACATAGACCATTTACTCAGAGTGTTAGTTCTAGTCGCTTTGTTTTACCTTCCTCAACTTCTCATACACAGTCATCTCTTTCTCCTCAAACATCCCAACCCTTTTGGCAATACATCTCGAGTCTAAAATCATCCATACCTGTTGTAAAACGCATACCTCGTGGTGCGCGTATAATCATAGCCCAAAATTTATCAACTAGAATAAAAAAAGCCATAACTGAAAATTCCGATCAAGGCTGGGAACAGTTGCTGGCATTCTCTTTTCAGGTTCTCCACGCTTCTTCCTCCCAAAAATCGCTCACCTCAACTTTGAAAAATAACTGTACTAATATTATCCCACTAACCCAATATGTAATTCCCAACTCATCAAATAATTTAAATAGTCGCCTAAATTCCTCCCATAATTTTGCTCATAAAGTGGAATCAAAAGTGAGTGATGGAGACCTGAAAGGTGCAGCCCAACTTTTATTTTCAAGTGATGTTGTCGCACCAGATACGCCAGAAACTTTATCTGCTCTAATTGAAAAACATCCACCCTCTTTAACACCTCCTCTCCCGCAGTCTTTGGCGTCCCAACCTTCTGTCGAACCACTTCAGGTTTCAGAAAAAGACGTCAAAGATGCATTGATGTCTTTTAAGAATGGTTCTGCCGGCGGTCTCGACGGACTGACTCCGCAACACATAAAGGATTTAGTGTTTGGAGGTACCGGCGACGCTGGTCGGGCCCTTCTACATGACATTACCACTCTTATGAACTTTATGTTACTCGGCAAAGTGAATGAAAATACAGCTTCTTTACTTTATGGCGCAAACCTTTGTGCACTTAAAAAAAAAGATGGCGGCGTTAGGCCTATTGCCGTAGGTTGCACCTATAGAAGGATCGCTTCTAAATTGTGTTGCAAACACATCCTTTTAAAACTCACGGAAAAGTTTCAACCTTTGCAGTTGGGGTTTGGGAGCAAAGGTGGCTGTGAGGTAGCCGTGCATGCTTTACGCACTTTCATCAGTCACAATGGAGGCGAGGTGATTTTGAAGGTGGATGTAAAAAATGCATTCAACTCTGTTGACAGAACAGCTATTTTGAATGAAATCCAGGATTCTATACCAGAAATTTACAGTTATCTTTGGCAATGTTATGGTTGCGAGTCGAAATTACTCTACAGAAATAATTTAATTAATTCCTGTACTGGTTGTCAGCAAGGTGACCCACTCGGACCTGCTATCTTTAGCCTTGCTATTCACCCCATTATTTCATCTTTAAATTCAAAATTAAACATGTGGTATTTAGATGATGGTACTTTGGGAGGTGATGCGAGTACTGTACTTCAAGATTTGGAATTTTTAATTGGTAAATTCCACGAAATTGGTTTGGAGCTGAACTTTTCTAAATGTGAATTGTTCTTTTCTGATGCAGTGCCTCTTGACAAAAAAAATGAGCTCATAAGTAAATTTAATGTTTTGGCCCCAAACATAAAAATTCTAAATAAACAAACTCTGCGCCTTCTAGGTGCTCCAATTTTGGAAGATTCATTTTCAGCCTTCATTGATGAACAACAAACTAAATTTGAAGCAACATCTGACCGTCTTCTAAAAATACATTCCCATGTCGCTTTTCATATCATTAGGTTTTGCCTATTCGTTCCAAAGCTCACATATGTTCTTCGGTGTTGTCCTTTCTGGAACCATAATGTACTTTTGTCCAATTTAGATGTTACTATTAAAAATGTTTTATCCCCAAATTCTAAATTGTTCTCTATCAGATAAATCGTGGTGTCAAGCTTCTCTTCCTATCCGGTTTGGAGGCATTGGCATCCGCAAAATTACAAGCGTTTCACTTCCAGCATTTCTGTCTTCAGTGCACAGCTGCGGTGGGCTATTCTCAAAAATTGTAAGGCCTGCTTTAGGCAGTATTCCTGTGCTATACATAGAAGAAGCGAGAAATACTTGGAGTGCAATCTGTCCGGGTGAGTGTTTCCCGTTAAGTCTGCGTTCACAGAGGCTTTGGGACGAGCCCTTATGCAAAAAAGTTCAACAAAATTTACTACAAGATTGTGTTAATGTTTCGGATCGGGCTCGTCTCCTTGCTACGAGTGAACGTGAGTCTGGCTACTGGTTGCAGGCAATTCCTTCTTCTAACATTGGGACCCTAATGGATAATTCCAGTTTTTCAATAGCCATAGGCCTGCGTCTGGGCATCCCTAGAACAGAACCCCACTTTTGTCGCTGCGGAAGCGAGGTTGATCGCTCTGGGCACCATGGTTTGTCTTGCCGCCGCAGTGCTGGACGTTTATCACGCCACGCCGCTCTGAACGACGTCATCCGTCGGGCTCTTGCCACCGTTAACGTGCCGGCTCGCTTAGAGCCGAACGGTATTTCACGTGACGATGGCAAGAGGCCTGATGGCTTGACGTTAGTTCCCTGGAGTCGTGGGAGGCCTTTAGTATGGGACGCAACTTGCGCAGACACGCTGGCTCCCTCTCACCTCCAGAGCACATCGAGGGCGGCTGGTGCAGCGGCGGAAGAGGCGGAAAGCCTCAAACGGAGGAAATATGAATCTCTCGGCGATGGATACATATTTCTTCCATTTGGAGTTGAAACCATGGGACCGTGGGGTCCGGCCGCTCGGGTTTTGGTTAAAGAGCTGTCCAGACGCCTCGCAGATGTAACGGGTGATCAGAGAGCTGGCGCTTACCTTGGCCAAAGAATAAGTTTGGCCATTCAGCGTGGTAATGTCGCTAGTTTTTTAGGTACCCTACCCGAAGACAGTGACCTTAATGTAGTTTTTTACCTATAATTTATAGTTTTGGTTAGTTCAGGATAGGTATTTAATTTTATTATTTTGTTTTGTATATAGTTCTTAATTTTATTGTTGGAATATTATTAGTAAAATTTATATATATATATATTCAAATAAAAGAAGAATTTTCAAAAAGTTTTTTTCCACAATTGACGGAGAAATCGAACATAAAAAAACATACATACCGTCGAAAATAGAACCTCCTCCTTTTTTGAAGTCGGTTAAAAATTCGTCTCACCTCGACGCTGTGCGTGGAGTGCAGCCGCAGCTGGTACCCGGAGTGGCGGAAAGGCGGCACCGCGGTCTCGGCCTGCGTCACGGCCACGGTGTGCCGGGCCTCCGCCCAGCACAGCGCGGGGCTCGACACCGACACCTCCACGCTGCCGGGGAGCACCTCCGAGAACGAGTACTTGCCGTCTGCAACACGACACATGCATCAGGTATACAGCTTGTGGCGTAATGTAATAACCTTATTACACAGGATGGTGACATCGTGCTAGACCAAAAAAAATTGATTACATACAAGTTTACAAAAATTAAAAAAAAAACAACTGACTTCAATTATCCGGGGAATCAATCCCCGGATGACAACTTTTTCAAGTTCGTCGTGGTCGTCAGCCATAAAACGTCCACTGCTGGACGAAGGCCTCCCCCTTAATAGAGGGGTGTTGCCATAATCCCCACGCTTGGCAGGCAGCTTGGGAATCGCAGAATAAACCGAACCAAGAAAGAACAGCTGGTCTTTTTCAAGTTATTTTGATTTAAAAACCAAACTACTGTACCGATTTCGATAAAATGTATATGGGACCTCTGAAGTAGGACTTACGAAACAAAAAATATACCATCAAAATTAACTCATAATTGGCGTTTGGTGCCAACGGACAGGCCACATCGCTCGAAGAACTGACAACCGATGGGGAAGAAAGGTTAAAGAGTGGCGACCGCGAACCGGAAGACGCAGCGTGTGAAGGCCGCTGTGTATAAAATATCCACCGATATTTATTATTTATTTTAAAGTAACTCACCAACAACGGTGGTTTTAAGCGGCGTGCCCACATACCCCCCGTCGGACGAGAGGGGGCGTAGCGTGACAGTTACGCCTTTACACCCCCCTGCGCCGCACGCCACGCTCCCCGACAGACGGCCCTTCAACTGAGAAAACTGCACGCCCTCTACCGGCCCGTGACCCACTGACACCTTCTGAGATAGCGGGTAGAATCTGAAATCAAGCAAATATAATAATATATAGAACACTAATTTTCAACCGACTTCAAAAAAGGTTCTCAGTTATATTATTTTTTTTTTCTTTTTTATTCTTCTATACTTGTTAAGTAGGCCATACTCCAGAGATAGTCCCACATAATTTCTATCGAAATCGGTTCAGTAGTTTAGTTTTTAAAATGTTGATTTAAAAACCAAACTACTGAACCGATTTCGATAAAATGTATATGGGACCACCACTGAAGTATCACCTATCAAACAAAAGAAGAATCATCAAAATCAATTCATCGTTGGCAGAGTAATCGAGTAACATCCACAAAAAAAAACACAGTCGAATAGAGAAACTCCTTTTTTGAAGTCGGTTGGAAACAAGGCCGTAGCCAGGAATTCATTTCTGGATCAGAGACAATAAGTAACAACTTTAAGACGACGACGATTTATACGTAAGTAGGTATGTATAAAATGGTGGGTTGGCGAAGGCATTTCGCACAACCCACCAGGGGGGGTTTGGACCCACAAAACACCCCCTGCTTACGGCCTTGGTTGGAAATACATGCAGAACAGATATGACTTAAACAATTAGATATCCGAGGGCCAGGTAACCTATTTCTAAAGAAATTTCGAAAAAACAAGACTGGATAAGAATGGACGTGTGTTAATATACTTACTGTAAGCCCTCCTTCTGCTCCTGTTCGGAAACTTCAACTTTAGCCGTGTACACTCCGGGAGGCAGGTATGTGCACCATTTACCTGTAAATATGATTGACGTTTTCATTCATGTTGTATAGATAAATTACAGATTCCATTAGTCGTCATTTGAAATACTCTTGTGTTGTGATACATTTCCAAAGTTTAACTATAGTCACCGCTTTACCAAGTGAGTCCTGCGGCCATAAATCATTTCACTATGTCTATCTCGCTCGCACTTGTGGGTCTTATGGAGCCGCATAGTGATGTGCGTAAGATGGTTATAGGCGCAAATCGACAAGAATAAAACCTGACCTAGTGTGAGCGAGATAAACATAGTGAAATGATTTATGGCTGCACGACTCAGTTGGTAACGCGGTGACTATAATAGGCTAGATGACTGGTTTTTTTATTATCCTATTAAAATGTGGCCAATAAATATAGCTTATTAATGAAAACAAAATGAAAATCCGATCAAGAATAAGCAACTTATAAGCATTTTAATATCATGCTAGACAGAGAGGAGGTTATGACGTCACTTCTCTGTACGCCATATAAATTCTATTTTGACAAGTATGGCGCACAGAGGCGTGACGTCTTATTTTGTTTTGTAGGAAAGGGACAGAGTTTTCTCTACCAAAAACTTTAAATGCTTCTATCAGACCATATAACCGATTTAAATATTTTTTTCAATAAACATATTATATTTTACATAAATTCTTCATCAAAGCTATTGGTTTCAAAGATATAAACATCAGTCATCTACCCTATTCAGAGATGTGATTTCAAAAGGGAAATGCAAAGGCGTTCCTAGCTTTGGCCTACCGGGAAGTAATAACCTAACCTGCATACATCAGGAGAAGAAAGAAATGAAAATGAAAATGGCGTATGTATATACATCAACCCGCAACTGGGCCAGCGTGGACATGGCCCCAACGCTCTTCAAGGATAGTTCTAGGTCCAACAATGGCTCACTCAGGCAACTCAGGCTGATTGTGTATTGATGTCCGAACACACAGTGCAGTGTGGCGCATCACATCTGCCCCTGCCAGTACTGCATGACGACCACGACCGCTCTGTCCAGGGCGTAGTGACCAAGAGCAAGTATTGTGTGTAATTAATTGTCACACAACACATTAGAGACTTTTATTATGAAAACTGACGTGGTTTTGAAACAATTTTGTTTTATTTATGGGGCCCGCGAGAGTGGATGCGCATCTGAACGCGACGTGGTGAGCTCCGCGTGCTGGAATATTCCCGACACCGCACGTGATGATTCCGGAGATGAAGAGACCCAGAGTGCGCCGGCGCAGCACTACACTCTACCCGCCCCTACCCCCGCGCTCGCAGAGCAACCGCAGCCATTACGCGCGCGACGCGCAGCGGCCCGCAGTGCGAGGCAGGACGCGGCCGAACGCGCGTTAGCCTGTTTTCACTCTTTGAAAAAGGTCACCGGATGTGATCGAAACTGTAGTCGGAGTATCCTATTTAATTAATCGTGGGTATTCCCTTATAAATAAAACAAAAATATCACCTGAGTCCTCTATATTGACTAATGCAGTGTTGGTGGAGCCGTGCTCGGAGCGGAGCGCCACGTGGCGCGCGGCGGGCGGCGTGACGTCACCGCACACGCGCCACCGCGACACGCGGCCCAGCACGGCGCCGCGCAGACCGCTGCTGCCCACGGTAATCTCAACGTCTTCTAGTTCGCAACGCTCTGAAATGAAATTCTCATTCAAAATCTGCAGTCTGTGTTGACTTTAATGGACAGAAGCGAAGCGAAGGTCTTCGAGTCTAAGGGGACAAGTCGGAGTTTGTATGTATGTTTGTGTGTATATTTTTGAGATAACTTGCGAACCAAAAACAAATCAAATCAAAAGTCTAAATTAATTTATTTTCGGACACATAGATCCATATTAAATATTAATTAATTAATTATTATTATCTATTAATGCATTAATATATTACAATGTAAATATTTAATGACATTTATAATATGTATTTATTTTGTAATTAATATATTATTCAAATTAAATCTTAATGCGGAAACATTATTCGTCGAAAAAGCTGCCTTCAGAGCTGTTTCCATATCACAAGCTTTGCTTAGTATGGGACTAGTTGGCGCTGTGTGAAAAATGTCCACCGATATTTATTTATTTATTACTATGTACTAGGATCTAAAATAAATCCCTTTTTATTGGTAAAAGGTTTAAAATACTTTACCGTGCTGGAAGCTGACAGTGTAGACTCCTGGCTGCAGGCCAGGCAGAGTAAACTTGCCGGCAGCATCAGAAGTTCCAATTGGAGTTCCATCTAACAGCACCCGCGCTCCAGGCAGACCTTTTCCCGGTGCAGACACTACCGACCCCACCACTGTGAACCCTGTCACCTGGTAACAAGTGTCATGTTCAAACAACAGTGCTATTGTCTTCAGTATAGTAATGAACAATGATTTATTTGATATAATAATTGGAAAGGTCAAAACTATAGCCAGATATTCCGGCTTGAGTAAACATGAGCATTTCTATATTAGTAAAACAAAATGCGCTTGCCCGTGTCACTTTACATGGCTACTGAGATGGATCATTGAATGTTTCAAAGTAATGAGTAACGCAACGCTCCAATGCAGTGCCCTACACTTTGTTTTGTTACTCAAATGTCTGTCTTATGTCTGTGTGACACCAATGGTTATGGGCAGAGGTAATTTTTTGGCATCACGAGAGCATCACTTTCGTATCATTACTTGTTATCATAAAGACTATCTAAAGTAAGTAAGTTCGTATAGGTTGAGTGGCCAGCTCTAGTGTCGGAGTTAATGAGCCGCCTGAAGGCCACTCACATGGCTGACGGTTGTTGTTATAGAAACTAGAACAAACAACCGGGACCAACAATTTAACGTGTCATCCGCCCCCCGGTAGCGCTCAGAAATAAATGCCACTCACGGTCACCCATCCGAAGACTGACCGGACCCTCCGTTGCTTAACATCGGTGATCGTTTAGAATCACCTAGACAAGCAACGCCACGAGCGTTACATAGTAAATAATGATCATAGTATGATCATCATACACACTATGTTACTCCTCCATAAAGTTTAAGAACTTTTTGTTACGTAAAAAATAATTTCTTCATTTTTAAATTAACACTGGATTACCCAATGAACTTTGTACCACCAACATTATTTTCCTAAACCACCCCAATATTGAGGCAAAGAAAACAAAAAAGGAATTATTCACAGTCACTTTCGAGTTTTTACAAGAATGCATGGCAATTGATTTTTACTAAGTATATAGATTATTCTCACCTCGAAAGCGTTCTTGATGTACAAGCTGTCGTGTCTCACTGTGAATGGCACTGCATCAGGTTTGACATTATAGCTGACTTCCACCTGCCCGGGAGTTGTAGGTAATGCCACAAGGCGGTACTCTCCCGCTGGAACGAGGCCGAATGAGAACTCTCCTTGAGAGTCAGTGGTTACATGACAGATGGGAGAGTCTGGAACGCTCTGGAGTAAGGCAGTATTACAGCCTTCTACGCGGTATTTCTGATTGTCCTGGAAGTAAGAATTTGTCTATTATATCAAATACTATCATTCCTGTTGTTTTTTGTCACTGTTAGGTTTTTTTTAAAAATCAATCAAGTGACGAGACGAGCAAGACGTTCATCTGGTGGTAAGCATCACGCCTGCTACTAACAGCAGCATTGCCAGAATTGTGAACTTGCAAACACAATCCTATGCCGCACTGCTCTGCGCTCGTCACCGTGAGATATTAGATGTTAAATCATCATACCCAGTAATTTCTCTGGTAACATTGCCCTTCAAACCGCAACACAGTAATGCTTGCACACTACTGCTTGGCGGTTAAATAACTGGCAAATGTGTGGTACTTCCCTAGGCGGACTCTGCAGTAGAGTCCTACCACTACAAAAGTTAATGTTATTGTTTGGTTGTTATTATGTTATTATTAAATGCTCTGCTCTGCTCTGATCATCATGTTTTAGTTTGTATGACTAAATATTACTGAGTTATGTTGTATGACTAAATATTACTGAGTTATGTTGTATGACTATTACTGTATGTTCCTTCATCATGAATGAAACTTACTATCTGGCCCTGAATTTGGATCCGGGGACATACAGGAATAAATATTTCCTGACTGTCCCCAAATTTAAATAAGGTCACGAATCCAACTATATTGTCATTAGAAAAAAAAACATACAGTCGAATTGAGAACCTCCTCCTTTTTTGAAGTTGGTTAAAATATGAATTATTTTAAATGTACAAAGGTTTGATTAGGTAAACTATTTCAATTTCATTATTATTATTTATTCTATTTACAAAGTATTAAATCGTATAATAGTTAATGGATGTTGAGATAAGAAAAACTATATAAATATGTAATGAAATGACAAAGTCACATTTACTGTTTATTCATAAAAAATAAATAAAGGCAAACACGTACAAGGCCCAGTAAGTATTACCCACTTAGTACATTTGGAAATATTTCAGAGACCATTGACACGTGATTTTGCTTTAAATAGTAGTTCCAGGAATGTTTAGTTTTATTTTTTTTGTTATTATTAATAGGCTGCGTTTGACTGCCAACTCGTCTAATGTTAAAAGAAGATGCAGTCTACGATGGAGCACACTTGCCTTGAAGAAACCGATCTGGATGTATCCGGAAACTACTAAAATGAAATCTAGTATACTATCTCCAGTGCAAATGCACTGCTAATGAGACACTTTCTGTAAATTTACTGTAAGTTAACAAACTGTAGCACAGTAAGTTTTCTGCCAGTAAAAAGTTCTAATACTTCTATGATTACAAACTTACCTCTTTAGAATATAGAAGCACATAGACACCTTCAATCGGACTCCCAAATGAGGTTACAGATCCCTTCACATCATACCCTTTTACAGCAAGCACTACTCCTAGTGGTAAAGCCATCTTTCCTTCTTTCATATGAACCTCTGCTTGAGACGGTTCTAGTTTCCATCTAAAATATTATAAAATGGTATAATTATGGTATTTTTTTAGAACTAACTACTAATTAACTCAAGGACGTCAAATAAAGAGATGGGAAGATGATCTACCAAAGGGATGGAGAAGAATAGCTCGCGATAGGGAAGTGTGGAAAGAACTAGGGGAGGCCTATGTCGAAAGACAACCTGACACTGACAAACAAACTGGTTGCTGAAATGTATATTACAAATGTATTGATTTTTTTACTTATAATATTAATTCGTTAGCATATAATATCATTGGATAGCATAATATAATATTTAAGTTACTTTTGGTCAGCGAATAAAGGCTTTATCTATCTATCTATCTATCTACTAATTAACTAGACATCACCCTTCTTTAAGGTTCATCCTTTCACTCATTGAGGGAAATTCAATCTTTAAACAGTATTGTGTTCTTATAGCTAGGCAATGGTTATAAATATTGCAATGTTTGAGGCAATCAACGATTATTCTTTATTACATGAAACTATTTATTAGTAATGCTTACATTCTCATTATACAGTTACTGGTGCTTTAAATAAGTGGCTGCGGAAGTGGGGGCAGAGGGGGCCAAATGCCCCCCTAAAATCAAACAGGGGGGGCACAACCCCTCCAATTTTACTACCTGGTAAAGAAGGTTTCTCTACTACTGAAGGGTACTGTAGAGTGTGTGAGTGTAGAAAAACAACCTACCGTGCAATCCTTCACAAAGTTATGTCTCTTCATGAAAAACACTTGCACGCAAGAAAAATTATCCGTGAGATTTCTCAGGCTGATAAGTTGATAAACCTAGACATCTGTTTCATCTTATAGCTGCAGTAAATTGACAGGAAGTAGCCGGGCCCGGAAAAAATGGGGGTGGCTCATTGAGCTAATATCTATATTCAAAAACGTACAAAAAAATGCCCGCGCCAAAACATGAATGACTTGAACTACGATAACACACAAGCGCCCAAGCATACATTGAACACCATGCAAGCGACATAACGTCGAAATTCAAACAATTGTGAAGTATATGAAGCACGTATAGGTATGTACAATAGCACTCAGTAATTTTTTGACTGTTTTCACTTAGTGATTGAGACTCTTTAGATATTAGCTCAATGGGTGACTACAGATGTTTGCCCCCCCGTCATTTAGTGCTTCCTCGTTCTCTGCTTAGCTTAATGTGATAGTGTTCAAAATAATTTAATGAATGCAACAGTGTGATGAAGTTAGGCAATCTTTCTGTGAGTGGTACAAAGACCTTTAAGAATTGTACCTCTCCCCTCTACAGCTATATATCCTTCCATCCCCCAAATTGTTGGTATCAGTTGTCTAAATAACTACACGTACAGGTACTACTTTAGGTTTTATAGATAATAGAAAATCCTTATAATACTATGAAAAGCATACTAACCTTGGATGAGAAGCTTTAACAGTGTACTTTCCAGGTATAACTGCAGAAAAATGAAAGTCACCACCAACTGTTGTGAGCGTATTCCTGGTTTCTCCTTTCTCACTCACTAGTTGCACAGCAATGCCACTTGGACCTTGTTTTTGGCCAAGGGTAACCACTTTTCCATTGATACCAAAGCCATTGAAAGCAAAGTTAATGTCTTGCCCAGTGGAACACTTGTCTGTCACTCCGTCGACAGACAGGGCGACTTCAGAGGGCTCGAAGCTCAGTCCAGCAGGAGGGTGGACCTTCAACACGTACTCTCCTTTCTCGTATAGTGGAAGGAAATAGTATCCATTTGTTGGAGCGCATTCTGTCTTTTCTTTCAGACTTCCTTCTTTGGTATATCTAAAATACAGGTAATAGCTATTAGAAAAGGCACCGGGATATATTGAAAACTAGGTCAGCAGCAAATTGAGAAGAAAATGATAGGTAATCGATGTTTATAGGTTAACTCACAGTCCGATCTCAATTTCAGAAAAATCCAATTTAACATGGCTTTTGACGAATCCACCGCATCCTAATATGTCGTTTGCACTACATCTTGCGGCATTAAACAATATAAATATGGTTAAAAAATGCAATTTAGTGCAATAAGCCGCGTTCGCCATTTTTGACATCTTGTCTTGACTGTTTTTTTCTTTAGCACAGCTCAGCTGTGAAATGCTGGTGAATTTTTAGGTTTCGCACTTTGTGCATTCAGCCAGTATCAAGTATAGTGCATTTTCAAGTTTGTAAAGTATCAAGTCAGATATATACGTCACACATTGACAAAGGAATGTAAAATCATATTTACGGCCTTACTTAGAAACGCCGTTTGAAATATCATATGTTTTACCTTGGAGCAGTCTTTTCTCTGCCTTGGAGCTTGGAGCTCTCTCTATCTCTCGTGCTTTTCACTGATCTTGTCAACACAATTGTCAATTTTTGACAACTCGTATCCGAGTCGCGATCCCGAACAGTTACATGTGCTGCATTCCGTAATGCGCTAAAAGTGATAATATCGCGAATACGACCAAAGTCAGAAGTATTACTCAATCAAATCAGTCTTTATATTTTGTGACTATTCAATTTGGTCGGATTCGCGATATTATCACTTTTAGCGCATTACGGAACGCAGTAATGATTAGCTGCCGAATTGAGAACCTCCTCTTTTTTTAAGTCGGTTAAATATTTGAATCAGGTACTAGAAAAAAAATGCTTTTTTACCAGAGAATTGTTATTTACTTATTTGTTATAAGTAAAGCATCACTGACCTCTTATTATACAGCTTGTATAATAGAGGTCAGTGTAAAGCACGAGAGAGAGAGAGCTAGATCCTCCAAGGTAAAGCATAGCCACAATGATATTATATGTTTCACCTCAATGAAAGTATACATTCAAAATGAAAGATTGTGAAAGATGCTCGTAGGCTTTTTTTACTCTTTTATTTCTCACTGTTTGCTCTACAAGCTGACACCAATTTTATGACCTAGATACCTAGGGGCACAGAGTAATTCCTTACTCTAGGCCAGGGATATAGAATAGCGTAAGTACATTACGAGTAAAACATTAGATATCATGGTGATGTTGACAGTAGCCAGTAGCCAGAGCCAGACCAAGGTTACTTGGTCTGTATAAACCATGTAAAATAGCCAGCGATCTATGGTATATATTACATTCATAAGTGGTGGCCATTGGCATCATCATCTTCAGCCAGAAGACATTCACTGCTAGAAGAAGGCCTCCTCCTTAATAGGGGCGCGTTGTTATAATCCCCGCGCTTGGCAGGCGGCTTCGGGATTGCAGAATGCTCACCGCCTTTAACCGAGAGGAAGCTGATGCCTGTTCTCCAGGGGTTCTGGATGCAGTTATATGGCATACTCAGGTCCACCAGCCTTATAATAAATCATATTATTTGATACAAAATACCTAGTTTGATGATCATTGATATTGAGATGTTGTGCTCCGTAGCAAGACATTTACTTTTTTCTAGCTAAAAACAATAGCAAAAAAATTATGGTTTAAAAAACTTGCTTCGAAGAAAATATCAATTGAAAGTGGTCCTGCCGGGGAGCATACTCTCTGGCAGAACCATGGTTTATTTTACTAATATACCTAAGCTGTCTCTGAGTGTGCTATAAACAGCTGCTCCATACAAAAAGTTCACTGACCTTGGACAAAATGTATAGAACAGCTGTTTTTTTTTCGCGACTTCATGGTTGGCCCCAAAGTAAAACTTGCTCATAATGATGAGTACACATACATACACAAACACTTCAGATACATACACACACACACACACACATACATACATAGACAGACACATACACACAGGTGCTACATACTCTTCAGTATTGTTGAACCTTTTTGTTACACATTGTATATTATTAGTTTACTTTATATTCAGTAGGTAAAACATTAACAGATCATAACACAATCTACAATTAGATGACAATCTAAAAAAATGCAATTTTATTGAAAATCTTTATGAGTTGATATTATTGCCAGGCAGTATAACAACCAAATGAATACAATTTAAACCATTTTGTCAATTTTTATTACTTAACTTTTTAAAACAATATCTTAATCTTTATCAAAATGATGGGGTGTACATTTTTATTTAGCAATAAAAAGTTAATGTATACTTAGAAATACATTTACTAATAGTGTGGTGAGAATACAAATAGTTTTATGTATAACTATTACATGTATAATTTTTTATGTCGATATTGCGGTTTTGGCTTTGTTTTGTATGGGAAGGAACAGTTTGAACTCAGCAGGTAACTCATCTTCCGAATAAAGTCTATCAGAGAAGTAGACCCTCCGGATCCTGCAGTTGGCATGTATTTGTACCCTTAGTGTCTCAACATAGTTTGTCCCATAAGCTCGTCTGGTGAAATCAGCCAGGTTGAACTGGATTTGGTTCCAACCCTCATCGAGACGCATAGGCATGGTACAGATGAACGGCTTCACGCGCGTCGTCGACTGGTAGTTACTTGCCCTAAATCTTCTTCGCACATTCTTATCATCTAAAACCTGTAAACAAACAATTTGAGGTTATGTTTTTGGTTTATGTTAAAAGTTTGAAGTAATTTTTTTTCAATCTCCATTAATATTAGCTTTACATAAATGATAATTTATACACTGACCTGAACTTCAAACGTGAAGTACTTTTTGAGGTTTTTGATGATCATAACCAAGAAAGGCAGCTTGATACCTAGGGTCTTCTTGGGGTCGGCGGGACAAGTGATATACGTGGTGCTAACATTGGTTCCGACAATCTCTAGCACAAGACTCTGAATGTCATTGTCTGTGATTCTCTTTATGTGCCCATTTCGTACCTTTTTATCCCAGATTTGCAAAGGTTTGCTACCTATGCTGTAAAGTATTGACAAGAAACCGGACTGGAAAGTGTTCTTGAACATTTCGCTTGAATTACTAGCACTACTCTATCTAATACCCTTACATTTACAAGGCAATTCAGTACAACTGTTTAATCAATAAAGATTATTCGCGGTTGCATTACGACCTGACAGAATGACAGTAAACAATACAGGAATTTAGGCCGGCCATTGATTGGCCATGTGTTTGTTAACAGTAGGAGGTTGCTATAGAAACGTAACACACGCTTCATTTCACGGAGGCATTTACACACTTGTCTACGTTGAGTGCCAACCTCAGTTTTCTGTGGTAGGTAGTAAGCTTCCTGCTCCCGGGCAGAACGGAGATGATGAGCATGTTTGAGTATGACCCAGCTATCATCTTACGCCGTACGCCCTAAAACTTCTATTATAACGTATTATGTTGAGACTTGTTTGAAAACTACGTATATTGAAACGGTACCTTGAAAAAAATATGTTGACGTTGACAATAACATTTTTATTATAATGACATTTCAATTTTTTTATCCCCTCTAGCCGCCTTCAGTACAGAAATCGGAAAAAAAATATTTGAAAACTTGCAAGCGCGGCGGTGCATGCATGTCGTCGCGTGTATTATTTTCGCTTTTTAAATTTTATGTACCTAGATAATATTCAAATTACAATATGAAATAGTGTAGTGTTTCATTTTGGTCTACGAGTTATGGGTTGTTGATGCTCTCATAACGGTATACAAAAATATTTATCCATCAAAATGACGATGGAAATGTCATCGAAGAGGTAAGATTTACATTTTTTTGTACATCACAGCAAATAAAGTACCGTATTTGTTTTAATTTACCAGCCGGCTATATTTGAACAACACAACAGGGTTTACGGCAAACCCCTAAATCAAGATAATGTTATAAGAATTCAGATAAACGTTGAACTTAGTATAGTAAGTACCTATTCAGCATTTGCCAAATTATTGTTCTTCAGCTTTGTCCAGACTAGTTATTCAACCAAAATTTTTCACACCAGACTAAAAAATAAATATATAAATAAACTATATTTTAAATAACCAAATAACATGTAAACAGCATGTAAATAACTCTCTCTAAAATGACTTTAAAAATAGAACTGTCATGTTTCTTTTTTTATTTGCTGCAGTTCCCACTGAACTTTTTCGTGGCTCATGAAGCATACAGATTACAATCTACATAAATAGCTTCCCACAAAAAAAAACCTATCCACAGCCTATCCTTATCAAAAGCTTTAAATTAAATATAACTACAAGCCATTTCAAATGAATACTTTTACGTTTTTAGCACTAAAACTTTTCAGCACTAGCTATATTGTTTAAATGATTCAGGAAACCTTATAGAGAAAAAATATTATATTAACCTTATGACTGCTGCAGCATAATTGCATCGCCATGCCCTATATGGCAAGGCACCAAAAATCCACATATTAGCAAAACAGGGAATTCAAAATCAAAAATCGATAAAATTAAGCATATCTTTGTGTTTGCATAGGCCATATATTTTTGTCGATTATTGACCGTGTTGCAGTCCTGGATTTGTCAATAGGCCGTATAGGCCGCGACCTAGGGGTGGCAGATTTCAGATGATGCTTCCGCCCCTATTATTTTAGAAAGGAACATGGGGCGGAAATAGGCACTGCCTTGCTGGCGTACAGGGATCTCTGTGCTATTCAAGTATTCATGACGTTGGTGCTCAAAAGGTTTAAAAAGGGTCAAAAATAACCAGTCTGAATTTTAATCTTTAGTGCCGTCGTCGTCGAATCTTTAGTCTTTAGCTGATTTTGTATGAAAAAATAGCAGTTTCGTGTGCAAGCAAGATGTAATGCTGAGGACCCAGTACTTGTGTTTGAGAAATCAATTTAATTTTTATTATAAAAAAAGTTGTATTTTGTACCTGGAAGGCAACATAACTGTTTTCTTAGTTGCCAGTCCAGGATTCTTTATTTCAGTTGGTTAGGCAGGCGAAGAAAAACCACGAATATACATATAGATAAAGTGTATTTGATTACGAAACCCTAGAAACTCTATTAACAAAGGTGGATTAGCTTTCTCTCTCCTCGCTCACAACCACACATACACACATACATGCACCCCACACCTACACACACACACACACACACAACACTCAAGCACCACACACACACACACACACACACACACACGCACACGCACACACTAACACACACTTACACTCACAACAATACACCACCCACACACACTCACTTAACTATACCATTTTTATCTATCTTAAGCTGTATTAGTTACATTTTTATTGTTATCTCATATTCTGGGAAGACACTGTCTGCTGCAACACAGCTCACGCTAAAGCTGCAGGCAGGGTTGTTCAAATTCTTTGTTCATATTATGTTTATGAAACAATAAACTATTTTGTATTTGTATTTGTATTGTATACATACTGCACAAGCACTCTTAGTAGGGGGGACAGAGTATGTAAAAAATGGAATCGGCTTCTCAGAGGAGGATCTTGTTTCGACTGTGTATTATTTTTTATGTATGTCACTCGATTGCCCGTACCTCACTAAGCCCTTGGTGTCACCCCGTATCCCATAGAAATCATTATGCTTATTGCAGGCCCAAAAAGTTGCCCATATTTAGCATTTATAAGCTTTCTGAATCTACCTTACAATATCAACCTATGTCCACTACCACCATGATACCACACTTAATTGAAATGAAATGAAATTGTTATTATCGTTAATAAACATCTTCTACTTTTGGTGCTTTCCGTAATGCGCTAAAAGTGATAGTATCGGGAAACCGACCAAATTGAATAGTCACAAAATATAAGGGTTTTGACTTGATCGAATAATACTTGTCACTTTGGTCGGATTCACAATATTATCACTTTTAGTGCATTACGGAACGCAGCCTTTATATACAATGCATGAGCGTCATCAAGGTTAGCATTCCTGGTGAGAGTGCATTGGTACCCAAACTAGGAGAACCTGTGAGATGGCGTACCAATACCTTTCACCGAACAGGGTAATCACAGACATCATTTAGCATAGTACAAAATAAAGACAGGCAAAAAATTGTTTTTTTTTAAAAGAAAGATGTCAGTAGGTACAATGGGTAGCATGCAACACAAGCTACTGCCAAACAGGAGCAGGACAAAGATAACGTTGTCCAGGAATTTCACGAGACAAATAATTAATTAATTTACAAGGAATGTAAGATCAGATTTTGTATACCCTCAATTAAAATTATGGATTTTATGGATAGAGATTATTATGGAAAACGACCATGACACTTAGGATAAAATTCTTAAGACTATTTCTGTAGATTCGTATCTTTGCTTAGGTGTCAGTTTTGCAGAGATTTTTTGCAAATATGTCGTGTCATAGAGTGGAAATTAAGTAGTTTGTTAAGTTTGTTATAGAATGCATTCAAATACAAGTACAAGCCTACATCCCACCGAGCATAGTACTGCCTTCGAAAGTTGATTGGGCGATTCTCCAACATTCTGGCCCAATGTGGGGCGAATTCATATACACCACTAACTTTCTTCTCCAGATAATATATATAATTATGCAGATTTCCTCATCACAGTTTCCTTTACCAAAAAGCCAAACCTATATACATAATAAATCCGTACGAAAATCCAAAGAACTCATTAGCTAGGGCCCGGGATCAAACCCACAACCTCATAATTCTGAGAAACATCTTCCCCCAATAGCCACCCCAACTTTTCAAGAGGGGAACTTCTATCTAATGAAATATATTCTAGTTTTTTTGTATGTACTTCACATACTATCCTAAGTTCAACCACCAGCATGATACCACATTTCATTCAAACGCTTTTAAAGGTTATGAAGTTGAAGTGAAAAACAGACACATGATTACTGGGTATGAAGAGATTTAACATGTAATATCTCAGGGTGACGAGCGCAGTGCAGTGCAGCGCAGGATTATGTTCGCAAGTTCATATTCTAGCACTGCTACTGATAGTGGCAGGCGAACATCTTGCTCGACTCGTCACTTGATTGTACAAAGAAAAAAAACATATAAGTACATTTATTTCTTTACACCCTATTTATTAGATGTTAAATCTCTTCATACTCAGTAATTTCTCTGGTAAATAATGTCATGAATTTACAGATATTTATGACTGGAACTAAACATTGCTTTTTTCTTACTTGCAGCTCCGTTTGCCTAGGAAAGCTGATAGCTACAAACAAGTGTAATTGTCTTATGATTTCATGGTTTACATTAGAACAAAAATGTACTCAGCTCGTCCATGAAATTTTCTCACTATTGTGTTGTGTCTGCATTGTTTATCTTTAGAGTGCATGAACCCTGGGGTGAAAGAACTTTAGCTACTAAATCATCATGGGTCTGTATGACCCATGGGCGTAGCTACAGCTTTCACAGGGGGGTGTCCAAAAATATACAAAGATACTAGTGTTGCCGGTATAAATAATCGAAGACGAAATATACATCTGATATTTTTGTTGAATGGCTTATGGCACTTCATTCATAATATGAAACCCGGATGCTAACTAACTTGCTAACTAAAAAAGGGGGCCCCCCCTTTATACGCCCATGGTGTGACCCATTCCTTTCAAATTAGAGTATTTAATTAGATTTTTGACAGCTGACAGAATGTAGTTCTACAGCTAAAGATAGATGGCGCTGACGTGACATGGTTGTCTTATTTTCGCATTTGTTTAGTGAAAAAGAAGTTCACTCACTTTCTTTCAATTTGTGTTGTAGAAGAACAAAATTATAGGAAATACCGTGGGCAAGCAGCAAGTACTTTGTTAGACAAACAATAACCACAAAAAAGCATGACAGAACTGATGTAAATTAAGTAAGCTTATTTTTTGTTTTTTGACCTTTTGATCTTGCTTCATCCATTCAAAATCTTCAGAACCACAGACTAGGTAGTAAAGTGACTTCGGAACCATGTCTCGTCAACGCCATCTAACGGATTTTTATGAACTTTATATATTTATTAATTGCCTGTCAGAAAACCTCCCATTCGGCTAAATGCAAGTTGGATTCGCTTTCGATCACTTACGATCGATACATTGCATTTCTTCAAAGTAGTTTTGAAGAACACGCTCACGTGGTATGTAGCAATTGTACTATGCTCTAAATCGCAGACGGATCGCAATTTTTTTTTCAATTTTATTTAGGTATTGGATACAACATTAGCTGGAGGTCTTATCGACCTCCATTAAGGGGTGAGCGATTTCCATACAAACGAATTCCCTTATTTTCTTCCTGGTTTTTTTTTGTTAAGTCTACCGTTGACATGTTTTTTTTTTGTAAAGTCTACCGTTGACATGTCTCTGTCATTTCTTGTTTTTCAGCAACTAATTGCTAAAAGAAATATTACCCTTTAAATATTTTCATAGTAATCTTTGGAGGATTATATTTTCTTTAGCAATTAGTTGCTGCCCCCCTAGCACGCGAGCCGTGCTAAACGTTTATCCACTCATTTTTCCCCGCGAA
Source organism: Erannis defoliaria (assembly GCA_905404285.2). Lineage (NCBI taxonomy): Eukaryota > Metazoa > Arthropoda > Insecta > Lepidoptera > Geometridae > Erannis > Erannis defoliaria. The sequence goes on from FR990070.1 coordinate 17,937,150, forward strand.
AACGAGACAGACGTATCCATATTCTAGCTTTATCACGTTCCCGCTCGGGGAAAGACCAATTAGTCCTCGGCGCGTGCTAGGGGGCCTGAAAAATATAAAATGACATGTCTACAGTAGCACTAGATTTTATAAAATAAAAATATTGCTGTTGAGGCATTATACAGGAAGAAAATAGGGGATTACGTTTGTATGGAAAGTCGCTCATTAGATTCCCTCGTGCCCACAACGGTGTATCCGCGCCTGTTACCAACACAAAGTCTATATCATCACTGCATTGCCGTTTGGTTTGGCTCTCATTAATTTAGTTTTCTAAATGTACTACAAGTTTTTTTCATATTGCAAATGTTGAGCACCGCGATCCTTTTGCAGTATAGCCTCGGAGTTCCGCCGCCCGCGCCCGGAAACTTGCTTATCAGTCCCATTGTTCTCGTTTTGTATAGTCACCGATCATAATACAGTCGAATAAGTTCGCTTGGGCTGAGTGGCGGACACTATGCTCTGTTCGTTATGTTAATCTCTTTTTGGCAGCTCATGCAAAGTTGACGACAACTTTGCGTCTAGAAAATTATATCCCATACCAATTATATTCCCTTAAAAATATACCAAGGTTACGTGAACAGTTGACGTGACCTTGTAAAGAAGTAATACTAGATAAATCGCATTTATTTGTATCGAACACCCGCCCTTGGACCGCCGCGCCGCCGCCGCCACACTGACGACAACTAGCAATTTGCATCCAGCGGTTGCCTACTACTTTCACAATGTCGTCGGTCCCTCTAGTCAGAAGCCTACCTACGCTACATGTTCCAGTTCGTGGTCGCCACTCCAGAATCTTTCTTCCCCGTCGGGCATTAGTTTTTCGAGCAATGTGGCCTGCCCATTGCCACTTCAAATTGTCTGAGAGCTATGTCGGTGACTTCGGTTGTCTGACGAATATCCTCGTTCCGGATTTTATCGCGCAAAGAAACTCCGAGCATAGCTCTCAACATTGCCCGTTGTGTGACTGAGTTTCTCCTAAAGGCTAACCACGTTTCAGTTGGAAAATAAAATAAAATAATTTCATCACTGCCAGTGGCAATACACACTAGTTGAAACCCTTGTCTTCAGGCACTGCGGGATTTTGGACGAGAAGATAGGTACTACGCAATTTCCCGAACACTGCCCATCCGAGTTGGTTTCTTCGGACGACCTCTTTGTCGAAGCTCCGTTTGTCTAGTGGTATTACACCCACATAGATCTATTCCTTTTTTAACTGTACTCGACAAAATATGCATTCTAAAAAAGTAATGTTGATTAATTTGCCTGTCCTCTTTAAGCGGACTTTAACTGATTTACATTTAAACAACATTTAGCATTCCAAAGTCAAGGTTTAATATCTAATTTTCGTCCAAGTCACTTGACCTATTAGGTAATTACGTCTTAATCTAGTTTGAATGATTTACGTAGTGCATCTGCCCACGTGCTTCACAAATAAGGGTATTTTTTAAAGGTTTAATTTTTTTGTTTTTGTTAGTAGTATATTTGACCCTCCTATTTTTTACCCAATCGAAAACATCATCATAACCTTTTTTGTCCACTGCAAGACACTGGCATCTCCTAATATATTTACGCCACTGGTCTCGGTTGGTAGCTCTTTGCATCCAGTTTTTGCCCGCTGCTTTGCCAGGTCGTCACTCCACTTGGCTGCTGGCTGAGTGTCTTAAACAACCTTTACAACACATTTGCTCGAAAAATGGATTTACGAAGCCTGTATACATCGTTCGAAATTTGAACATTACGCACCATACAACTAGGCATGTGGTAAACCTATTTTACCGCACGCCTAGTTGTATAGCGCCGTGCGTATCCCTTACGGTGTTTTTTTAATTTCTTTAAAAATATATAGGAATTCCACCAAGGAGTTTCACATTACGCGAATAAATAAGCTGAATTATCGAACCTCCTTGGAAGCGCTTTTGTTCAATACGTTTGTCTCTTTAACTTACGAACGATGTATACAGGCTTCGTAAATCCATTTTTCGAACAAATGTGTTGTAAATAAATATTACGTCTACTACCTCTACCCTACCCTTAATTAGACTCTACTAGATCTAAATTGAGTATGAGACAAAAGAGAACAGAGGATAGTAAAGTTATCGAATAGAGAGCTTTCTTGATTGAGGACGGAATACGGGCACAGATTCTTTCAACGATAGAAAACTATCAATAAAACCATACGCGTGTCCCATGCACAACGGAAAAAGCACTGGCAAGACTAGAAAGCCAATTGACTTCATTGTGCCTTCACTATAAAAAGCCACGGTTAGAAGGTAGCTTAAAATATTTCCGTGTTAAGAAACGAGTAAGGTAGGTTGATCTGGGTTGTAACTAGATATCGTGATCGCGAAATCCAATGCAACACTATCTGTCCGTTCTCCTAGTCAGTAGTCACTACTAGCGGCATGCCATGGATGTAGGTTTCGGATTACGCATGATAGCCGTTGCATATTGCTGGCTCATTGTCGGACGCACAGAGTAATAGAAGCAAAGCAGAGATGTGATCAAAGGATCTTTGCTTAAAAAGACGCGTGACTGTGCGGGGAGGTGTAGGTTCGCGGGACGAGTGGCAAATTGTACTGCCATCTAGCGGTTTTCAGGAAAAGTTTTTGAGAATCGAACTAGCGAACTAACACTTAATTTCTTATTATCACTAAAAATTAAATTTCGTTTTTAAATTTTATAGAACGGATCACTAAATATAGTAAAAAATTTACTTACGAATGAAATTAGATGCCAATCATGTCATCTGAATTATTGCCTCGGTAATTTTTACATAACGAAACAGAGCAACTTATATCATTTATACGATTACTGGGTAAAAACATTAAAAATCGTACGTAATATGTTAGTTTGAATGACCGTAACGCGTGGCGGACGTTAGCAGACTGAGCAAATAAGTGTGACGTCACACACTCCGTCCGCAAAATAGGAGCTGCGGCTGCAAGTCGCTCATCGCAACTCCTTATCCTCCATGGTCGGATGCCTACAAGGGTTTGCGTGATGAGTGGTGGTGAGTCAGGCACTTAGGCATGCCTATGCCCATCGTTCGAACCGAACATTGTGGCGCAAGCGAGGCTTCCATGAACGCCAATTTAGGTAAAATCTAGGTCAGACAGTTATTTCGTGAGAAAATTATGAACTGAAGAGTCAGCTGCTGTTTTGATTTGCTTGTTCGCTTACTGTTAATAGAGTCAAAAAACTCAAACGGAATGTTGAGAAATAGGTAGGTACCTTTTATCTAACTGGGGCCGTACCGTGAACTGCTTATAGCGGGACCGAATAGGTTCAGCTGCCGACACTGCGCGACTGTGAATTTTATCGCTTCGCAATAAGGTTTGCGGTCGCGCAGTGTCGGCAGCTGAACCTATTCGATCCCGCTATAAGCAGTTCACGGTACGGCCCCTGGTAGCCAGTAGCGCTCGTGGCGTAGCTTGTCTAGGCGATTCTAAACGATCACCGATGTTAAGCAACGGACGGTCCGGTCAGTCTTCGGATGGGTGACCGTGAGAGGCATTTATTTCTGAGCGCTACCGTGGGTCCGATGACACGTTAAATTGTTGGTCCCGGTCGTTTGTTCTAGTTGTTGTGTTTTTCTATAACAACAACCGCCAGCTAAGTCAGAGGCCTTCGGGCGGCACATTAACTCTGACACTAGGGCTGGCGAACCCAGCCTATACGAACTTAATTACTTAATGTTTGTGACGTACATCGATGTTTGTTCTGTGTCTGGGTGTAGTATGTATCATAAGTATGTGTTTACGAAAAAAAATATGTATATAAGTATTCTATCAGCTATCTGGTTTCCATAATACAAGCTTTGCTTAGTATGGGGCTAGATGGCGCTGTGTGTAATAAATGTCCGCCAAAATGTTTATTTTTATTTTTTTATCTTATCTACCTGGTGGGTTTTCTCTACAATTTTGGCATTGATTATAAATTAGGAAGGTACTGTTTAAAATCGAGTAACACCATGAATATGAACAGATATCCAAGAACTTTCAAAACCAAATTTTTGCTGGTTGCATTTATTTATTTATTAATTTATTTATTTATATATACACTAGCTTTTGCCCGCGGCTTTGCCCGCGTAGTAATGTTGAATACTGGAATTGGGTTAAATCGGGGCCCAAGTCAATTGAATCACTAAAATACGTATATTATCCATTTTCCAAGCCGCTTGCAAGTCTTTAAGTTTTCTTGAGGATGACCAAATTTGGCATGTCGCGTTTGCAATACTTACTTCAAAACAAAGCCGTCTTGTTGAATTTTAAACAGACAGACAGATGGACATGACAAACTTATAAGAATTCCTCGTAGTACTACGGAACCCTAAAAATGTCTGCTAATGACGCTATAGTTGCCGGGGCCTTTGACCCGAAAGATTACAATATTTCTTTGTAGACAACGTTTTTGTTTTTTTTTGTTGGAAGGTGCTAAAATAGCCAGGCTTTCAGGGGAGCTAACTCGCGAGCAAGCCACATAGAACTGACCATGCGAAAAACAGTCCTGCCTTAAATCAATACCAGCGTATTTTAAAGTTTGACCCTGAGCCTTATTGATGGTCATGGCTAAACAAACTTTTAGAGGAAATTGAAGCCTTTTGGAGTCATAAGGTAAGTCACTGGGAATCATGGGAATACGCGCACACACACTGTTTCGCCATGGGCTCACCCAGTCAAAATGATGGCCTCAACCAGATTACGATGCAGCATTTTTACTTGTAACCTGGTTCCATTACACAATTTGGGTGGTCTTAAATTCCGAAGGAGCATGACGGGTGTACCTTTCTTCAGGATAAGCCTCTGATATGGTAGCCCCGCTGGTCTTAATGAATTTAAAAACTCAACTGGATAGTTTACAGCATCATCATTATTGCATACCGTATCAACAGAGTCAATGAAATGAAATAAGCTTAAGCAGAAAAAGTATGATAACAAAGAACGTAAAAAGATTACCAAAATATCGCAAGATATACGAAACTTCGATAAAATACAGTGCTGCACTGATCGCTTAGGTAGACTCGGTGTGGGTTGGAGTGGGGCGCGCTCGAGGTACAGCGCGTCATACTCGGGTTTTAACGTATCTGAGCCGACGCGGGATGGACGTTTCGAAAGCGCTGTGCTTGGTGCGGGCACCGGATCAAGTACATGTGTTTAAAATATTTATCTTCTTACGCATAAACACTCGATTAGCTAATCTATAAATATAACATTTTTTTTGAAATGAAAAACTGACCCGTGGCCTTCCAGTTTTGAAATTGTTTGAAAATTCTGAAACATGTTTATGTTTATTTTATCTTATCTCTTAAGTCAAAAAACTTAACAGCCTTAAATGAATGGTTTCGGCAAAATGGTATTTTAATGATACATTGAACCCGCGAATTTTTCAAAATCGTTGCTGAGTGTGCGTTTCTCTGCATCAGCCCTTAACACTAATGGTATATCGGCCTACCCTGATTGGGCCATATTCACTACGCTGGCCCAGTGCAGGTTGGCGGATTCACATACACTATCGTATTTCTTCTCCTGAAATATGAAGGTTTCCTCATGATGTTTTCCTTCACCGAAAAGCCAGTGGTATTATCCATGCGTAAGTTTCAAAGAACTAATTGGAACGGGCTCGCCCGGGTTCGAACCCGCGACCCCAAGAATGTGAGTCGAGCTTGATCTCACTGAAGCTACCACAGCTTGAGCTGAGTGTAAGTTTACACCACTCAAAATTTAGTTTAGGCATTTAAAAGTAAGTTAATTTAATATTAAAAATTAATTTAGCAGCTTAGGCTGTTCAGTATCTATAATAATTATGTCCGTCAAACAGTCGTCTGCGTGGACCTACAAAAACATAGCCTATGTCCGTTTCCGAACCTTATGCTATAACTACCTATCCAAAAATGCAGCTCCATCTGTTCAGCCGACCAATAAATACGCCCATCCCCGTCCCCATTCCCAGCCTCATCCCTATAAGCGCCCCCTTCCCCATCCCCATCCCGATACCAAATGTCATTTTAATATGAACACGCCCATCCCCGTCCACATCCCCGTTCCCTCTCTCATCCCCATCCCGAACCCCATCCCATCCCCACCCCATCCCGATTTCAACTTTCATCTTAATATGGACACGGCTATCCCCGTTCCCAGCCTCATCCACATCCGCATCCCATCCCCACCTGTCCCCACCAAATCCCCACCCATCCCCACCCCATCCCCATCCCATCCCCATCCCGATACCAATTGTAATCTTAATATTAACATGCCGATCTCCGTCCCGTCTCCGTTCCCAGTATCATCCCCACCCCCATCCCCACATCTATCCCCATCCCTATACCAAATTTTATCTATAACTATAAAAGGCTTTGTCCTGACTGACTGACTGACTGACTGACTGACTGACATATAGACAACGTACAGCCCAAACCGCTAAACGTAGAGACTTGAAATTTGGAGGGTATGTTTTTGGAGAGGTGTAAACGCCCACTAAGAAAGGATTTTTCGAAAATCAACCCCGAAGGGGGTTAAATGGGGTGTTAAAGTTTGTATGAAACTTTTTATTCTCTGGTTCGATTGATACAAAACTTGGTATACGTATTCTACTATAAAAATAAGAAGATACGGGTGTCACAGTTTTTTCAAAATCAGCTCCCGTTAGTATAAAAAAAAAACTAAATTTTAGTGATAGTACGTTTGTTTCTCCTTAACTTTGTAACGGCTGTACATATTAAAATGAAATTTGGTATAGGGATGGGGATAGATGTGGGGATGGGGGTGGGGGTGGGGGTGGCGATGATACTGGGAACGGAGACGGGACGGAGATAGGCATGTTAATATTAAGATTACAATTGGTATCGGGATGGGGATGGGGGGGGGATGGGGATGGGGGGGGAGGGGGTGGGGATTTGGTGGGGACAGGTGGGGATGGGATGTGGATGTGGATGAGGCTGGGAACGGGGATGGGCGTGTCCATATTAAGATGAAAGTTGAAATCGGGATGGGGGTGGGGATGGGATGGGGTTCGGGATGGGGATGAGGGAGGGAACGGGGATGTGGACGGGGATGGGCGTGTTTATATTAATCTATAACTATAAAAGGCTATGTTCTGACTGACTGACTGACTGACATATAGACAACGTACAGCCCAAACCGCTAAACGTAGAGACTTGAAATTTGGAGGGTATGTTTTTGGAGAGGTGTAAACGCCCACTAAGAAAGGATTTTACGAAAATCAACCCCGAAGGGGGTTAAATGGGGTGTTAAAGTTTGTATGAAACTTTTTATTCTCTGGTTCGATTGATACTAAACTTGGTATACATATTCTACTATAAAAATAAGAAGATACGGGTGTCACAGTTTTTTCAAAATCAGCTCCCGTTAGTATAAAAAAAAAACTAAGTTTTAGTGATAGTACGTTTGTTTCTCCTTAACTTTGTAACGGCTGTACATATTAAAATAAAATTTGGTATAGGGATGGGGATAGATGTGGGGATGGGGGTGGGGATGATACTGGGAACGGAGACGGGACGGAGATCGGCATGTTAATATTAAGATTACAATTGGTATCGGGATGGGGATGGGATGGGGATGGGGTGGGGATGGGTGGGGATTTGGTGGGGACAGGTGGGGATGGGATGCGGATGTGGATGAGGCTGGGAACGGGGATAGCCGTGTCCATATTAAGATGAAAGTTGAAATCGGGATGGGGTGGGGATGGGATGGGGTTCGGGATGGGGATGAGAGAGGGAACGGGGATGTGGACGGGGATGGGCGTGTTCATATTAAAATGACATTTGGTATCGGGATGGGGATGGGGAAGGGGGCGCTTATAGGGATGAGGCTGGGAATGGGGACGGGGATGGGCGTATTTATTGGTCGGCTGAACAGATGGAGCTGCATTTTTGGATAGGTAGTTATAGCATAAGGTTCGGAAACGGACATAGGCTATGTTTTTGTAGGTCCACGCAGACGACTGTTTGACGGACATAATTATTATAGATACTGAACAGCCTAAGCTGCTAAATTAATTTTTAATATTAAATTAACTTACTTTTAAATGCCTAAACTAAATTTTGAGTGGTGTAAACTTACACTCAGCTCAAGCTGTGGTAGCTTCAGTGAGATCAAGCTCGACTCACATTCTTGGGGTCGCGGGTTCGAACCCGGGCGAGCCCGTTCCAATTAGTTCTTTGAAACTTACGCATGGATAATACCACTGGCTTTTCGGTGAAGGAAAACATCATGAGGAAACCTTCATATTTCAGGAGAAGAAATACGATAGTGTATGTGAATCCGCCAACCTGCACTGGGCCAGCGTAGTGAATATGGCCCAATCAGGGTAGGCCGATATACCATTAGTGTTAAGGGCTGATGCAGAGAAACGCACACTCAGCAACGATTTTGAAAAATTCGCGGGTTCAATGTATCATTAAAATACCATTTTGCCGAAACCATTCATTTAAGGCTGTTAAGTTTTTTGACTTAAGAGATAAGATAAAATAAACATAAACATGTTTCAGAATTTTCAAACAATTTCAAAACTGGAAGGCCACGGGTCAGTTTTTCATTTCAAAAAAAATGTTATATTTATAGATTAGCTAATCGAGTGTTTATGCGTAAGAAGATAAATATTTTAAACACATGTACTTGATCCGGTGCCCGCACCAAGCACAGCGCTTTCGAAACGTCCATCCCGCGTCGGCTCAGATACGTTAAAACCCGAGTATGACGCGCTGTACCTCGAGCGCGCCCCACTCCAACCCACACCGAGTCTACCTAAGCGATCAGTGCAGCACTGTATTTTATCGAAGTTTCGTATATCTTGCGATATTTTGGTAATCTTTTTACGTTCTTTGTTATCATACTTTTTCTGCTTAAGCTTATTTCATTTCATTGACTCTGTTGATACGGTATGCAATAATGATGATGCTGTAAACTATCCAGTTGAGTTTTTAAATTCATTAAGACCAGCGGGGCTACCATATCAGAGGCTTATCCTGAAGAAAGGTACACCCGTCATGCTCCTTCGGAATTTAAGACCACCCAAATTGTGTAATGGAACCAGGTTACAAGTAAAAATGCTGCATCGTAATCTGGTTGAGGCCATCATTTTGACTGGGTGAGCCCATGGCGAAACAGTGTGTGTGCGCGTATTCCCATGATTCCCAGTGACTTACCTTATGACTCCAAAAGGCTTCAATTTCCTCTAAAAGTTTGTTTAGCCATGACCATCAATAAGGCTCAGGGTCAAACTTTAAAATACGCTGGTATTGATTTAAGGCAGGACTGTTTTTCGCATGGTCAGTTCTATGTGGCTTGCTCGCGAGTTAGCTCCCCTGAAAGCCTGGCTATTTTAGCACCTTCCAACAAAAAAAAAACAAAAACGTTGTCTACAAAGAAATATTGTAATCTTTCGGGTCAAAGGCCCCGGCAACTATAGCGTCATTAGCAGACATTTTTAGGGTTCCGTAGTACTACGAGGAATTCTTATAAGTTTGTCATGTCCATCTGTCTGTCTGTTTAAAATTCAACAAGACGGCTTTGTTTTGAAGTAAGTATTGCAAACGCGACATGCCAAATTTGGTCATCCTCAAGAAAACTTAAAGACTTGCAAGCGGCTTGGAAAATGGATAATATACGTATTTTAGTGATTCAATTGACTTGGGCCCCGATTTAACCCAATTCCAGTATTCAACATTACTACGCGGGCAAAGCCGCGGGCAAAAGCTAGTTTTAATATGTACAGCCGTTACAAAGTTAAGGAGAAACAAACGTACTATCACTAAAACTTAGTTTTTTTTTTATACTAACGGGAGCTGATTTTGAAAAAACTGTGACACCCGTATCTTCTTATTTTTATAGTAGAATATGTATACCAAGTTTAGTATCAATCGAACCAGAGAATAAAAAGTTTCATACAAACTTTAACACCCCATTTAACCCCCTTCGGGGTTGATTTTCGTAAAATCCTTTCTTAGTGGGCGTTTACACCTCTCCAAAAACATACCCTCCAAATTTCAAGTCTCTACGTTTAGCGGTTTGGGCTGTACGTTGTCTATATGTCAGTCAGTCAGTCAGTCAGAACATAGCCTTTTATAGTTATAGACTAGCTTTTGCCCGCGGCTTTGCCCGCGTAGTAATGTTGAATACTGGAATTGGGTTAAATCGGGGCCCAAGTCAATTGAATCACTAAAATACGTATATTATCCATTTTCCAAGCCGCTTGCAAGTCTTTAAGTTTTCTTGAGGATGACCAAATTTGGCATGTCGCGTTTGCAATACTTACTTCAAAACAAAGCCGTCTTGTTGAATTTTAAACAGACAGACAGATGGACATGACAAACTTATAAGAATTCCTCGTAGTACTACGGAACCCTAAAAATGTCTGCTAATGACGCTATAGTTGCCGGGGCCTTTGACCCGAAAGATTACAATATTTCTTTGTAGACAACGTTTTTGTTTTTTTTTGTTGGAAGGTGCTAAAATAGCCAGGCTTTCAGGGGAGCTAACTCGCGAGCAAGCCACATAGAACTGACCATGCGAAAAACAGTCCTGCCTTAAATCAATACCAGCGTATTTTAAAGTTTGACCCTGAGCCTTATTGATGGTCATGGCTAAACAAACTTTTAGAGGAAATTGAAGCCTTTTGGAGTCATAAGGTAAGTCACTGGGAATCATGGGAATACGCGCACACACACTGTTTCGCCATGGGCTCACCCAGTCAAAATGATGGCCTCAACCAGATTACGATGCAGCATTTTTACTTGTAACCTGGTTCCATTACACAATTTGGGTGGTCTTAAATTCCGAAGGAGCATGACGGGTGTACCTTTCTTCAGGATAAGCCTCTGATATGGTAGCCCCGCTGGTCTTAATGAATTTAAAAACTCAACTGGATAGTTTACAGCATCATCATTATTGCATACCGTATCAACAGAGTCAATGAAATGAAATAAGCTTAAGCAGAAAAAGTATGATAACAAAGAACGTAAAAAGATTACCAAAATATCGCAAGATATACGAAACTTCGATAAAATACAGTGCTGCACTGATCGCTTAGGTAGACTCGGTGTGGGTTGGAGTGGGGCGCGCTCGAGGTACAGCGCGTCATACTCGGGTTTTAACGTATCTGAGCCGACGCGGGATGGACGTTTCGAAAGCGCTGTGCTTGGTGCGGGCACCGGATCAAGTACATGTGTTTAAAATATTTATCTTCTTACGCATAAACACTCGATTAGCTAATCTATAAATATAACATTTTTTTTGAAATGAAAAACTGACCCGTGGCCTTCCAGTTTTGAAATTGTTTGAAAATTCTGAAACATGTTTATGTTTATTTTATCTTATCTCTTAAGTCAAAAAACTTAACAGCCTTAAATGAATGGTTTCGGCAAAATGGTATTTTAATGATACATTGAACCCGCGAATTTTTCAAAATCGTTGCTGAGTGTGCGTTTCTCTGCATCAGCCCTTAACACTAATGGTATATCGGCCTACCCTGATTGGGCCATATTCACTACGCTGGCCCAGTGCAGGTTGGCGGATTCACATACACTATCGTATTTCTTCTCCTGAAATATGAAGGTTTCCTCATGATGTTTTCCTTCACCGAAAAGCCAGTGGTATTATCCATGCGTAAGTTTCAAAGAACTAATTGGAACGGGCTCGCCCGGGTTCGAACCCGCGACCCCAAGAATGTGAGTCGAGCTTGATCTCACTGAAGCTACCACAGCTTGAGCTGAGTGTAAGTTTACACCACTCAAAATTTAGTTTAGGCATTTAAAAGTAAGTTAATTTAATATTAAAAATTAATTTAGCAGCTTAGGCTGTTCAGTATCTATAATAATTATGTCCGTCAAACAGTCGTCTGCGTGGACCTACAAAAACATAGCCTATGTCCGTTTCCGAACCTTATGCTATAACTACCTATCCAAAAATGCAGCTCCATCTGTTCAGCCGACCAATAAATACGCCCATCCCCGTCCCCATTCCCAGCCTCATCCCTATAAGCGCCCCCTTCCCCATCCCCATCCCGATACCAAATGTCATTTTAATATGAACACGCCCATCCCCGTCCACATCCCCGTTCCCTCTCTCATCCCCATCCCGAACCCCATCCCATCCCCACCCCATCCCGATTTCAACTTTCATCTTAATATGGACACGGCTATCCCCGTTCCCAGCCTCATCCACATCCGCATCCCATCCCCACCTGTCCCCACCAAATCCCCACCCATCCCCACCCCATCCCCATCCCATCCCCATCCCGATACCAATTGTAATCTTAATATTAACATGCCGATCTCCGTCCCGTCTCCGTTCCCAGTATCATCCCCACCCCCATCCCCACATCTATCCCCATCCCTATACCAAATTTTATCTATAACTATAAAAGGCTTTGTCCTGACTGACTGACTGACTGACTGACTGACTGACATATAGACAACGTACAGCCCAAACCGCTAAACGTAGAGACTTGAAATTTGGAGGGTATGTTTTTGGAGAGGTGTAAACGCCCACTAAGAAAGGATTTTTCGAAAATCAACCCCGAAGGGGGTTAAATGGGGTGTTAAAGTTTGTATGAAACTTTTTATTCTCTGGTTCGATTGATACAAAACTTGGTATACGTATTCTACTATAAAAATAAGAAGATACGGGTGTCACAGTTTTTTCAAAATCAGCTCCCGTTAGTATAAAAAAAAAACTAAATTTTAGTGATAGTACGTTTGTTTCTCCTTAACTTTGTAACGGCTGTACATATTAAAATGAAATTTGGTATAGGGATGGGGATAGATGTGGGGATGGGGGTGGGGGTGGGGGTGGCGATGATACTGGGAACGGAGACGGGACGGAGATAGGCATGTTAATATTAAGATTACAATTGGTATCGGGATGGGGATGGGGGGGGGATGGGGATGGGTGGGGATGGGGTGGGGATTTGGTGGGGACAGGTGGGGATGGGATGTGGATGTGGATGAGGCTGGGAACGGGGATGGGCGTGTCCATATTAAGATGAAAGTTGAAATCGGGATGGGGGTGGGGATGGGATGGGGTTCGGGATGGGGATGAGGGAGGGAACGGGGATGTGGACGGGGATGGGCGTGTTTATATTAATCTATAACTATAAAAGGCTATGTTCTGACTGACTGACTGACTGACATATAGACAACGTACAGCCCAAACCGCTAAACGTAGAGACTTGAAATTTGGAGGGTATGTTTTTGGAGAGGTGTAAACGCCCACTAAGAAAGGATTTTACGAAAATCAACCCCGAAGGGGGTTAAATGGGGTGTTAAAGTTTGTATGAAACTTTTTATTCTCTGGTTCGATTGATACTAAACTTGGTATACATATTCTACTATAAAAATAAGAAGATACGGGTGTCACAGTTTTTTCAAAATCAGCTCCCGTTAGTATAAAAAAAAAACTAAGTTTTAGTGATAGTACGTTTGTTTCTCCTTAACTTTGTAACGGCTGTACATATTAAAATAAAATTTGGTATAGGGATGGGGATAGATGTGGGGATGGGGGTGGGGATGATACTGGGAACGGAGACGGGACGGAGATCGGCATGTTAATATTAAGATTACAATTGGTATCGGGATGGGGATGGGATGGGGATGGGGGGGGGAGGGGTGGGGATTTGGTGGGGACAGGTGGGGATGGGATGCGGATGTGGATGAGGCTGGGAACGGGGATAGCCGTGTCCATATTAAGATGAAAGTTGAAATCGGGATGGGGTGGGGATGGGATGGGGTTCGGGATGGGGATGAGAGAGGGAACGGGGATGTGGACGGGGATGGGCGTGTTCATATTAAAATGACATTTGGTATCGGGATGGGGATGGGGAAGGGGGCGCTTATAGGGATGAGGCTGGGAATGGGGACGGGGATGGGCGTATTTATTGGTCGGCTGAACAGATGGAGCTGCATTTTTGGATAGGTAGTTATAGCATAAGGTTCGGAAACGGACATAGGCTATGTTTTTGTAGGTCCACGCAGACGACTGTTTGACGGACATAATTATTATAGATACTGAACAGCCTAAGCTGCTAAATTAATTTTTAATATTAAATTAACTTACTTTTAAATGCCTAAACTAAATTTTGAGTGGTGTAAACTTACACTCAGCTCAAGCTGTGGTAGCTTCAGTGAGATCAAGCTCGACTCACATTCTTGGGGTCGCGGGTTCGAACCCGGGCGAGCCCGTTGCAATTAGTTCTTTGAAACTTACGCATGGATAATACCACTGGCTTTTCGGTGAAGGAAAACATCATGAGGAAACCTTCATATTTCAGGAGAAGAAATACGACAGTGTATGTGAATCCGCCAACCTGCACTGGGCCAGCGTAGTGAATATGGCCCAATCAGGGTAGGCCGATATACCATTAGTGTTAAGGGCTGATGCAGAGAAACGCACACTCAGCAACGATTTTGAAAAATTCGCGGGTTCAATGTATCATTAAAATACCATTTTGCCGAAACCATTCATTTAAGGCTGTTAAGTTTTTTGACTTAAGAGATAAGATAAAATAAACATAAACATGTTTCAGAATTTTCAAACAATTTCAAAACTGGAAGGCCACGGGTCAGTTTTTCATTTCAAAAAAAATGTTATATTTATAGATTAGCTAATCGAGTGTTTATGCGTAAGAAGATAAATATTTTAAACACATGTACTTGATCCGGTGCCCGCACCAAGCACAGCGCTTTCGAAACGTCCATCCCGCGTCGGCTCAGATACGTTAAAACCCGAGTATGACGCGCTGTACCTCGAGCGCGCCCCACTCCAACCCACACCGAGTCTACCTAAGCGATCAGTGCAGCACTGTATTTTATCGAAGTTTCGTATATCTTGCGATATTTTGGTAATCTTTTTACGTTCTTTGTTATCATACTTTTTCTGCTTAAGCTTATTTCATTTCATTGACTCTGTTGATACGGTATGCAATAATGATGATGCTGTAAACTATCCAGTTGAGTTTTTAAATTCATTAAGACCAGCGGGGCTACCATATCAGAGGCTTATCCTGAAGAAAGGTACACCCGTCATGCTCCTTCGGAATTTAAGACCACCCAAATTGTGTAATGGAACCAGGTTACAAGTAAAAATGCTGCATCGTAATCTGGTTGAGGCCATCATTTTGACTGGGTGAGCCCATGGCGAAACAGTGTGTGTGCGCGTATTCCCATGATTCCCAGTGACTTACCTTATGACTCCAAAAGGCTTCAATTTCCTCTAAAAGTTTGTTTAGCCATGACCATCAATAAGGCTCAGGGTCAAACTTTAAAATACGCTGGTATTGATTTAAGGCAGGACTGTTTTTCGCATGGTCAGTTCTATGTGGCTTGCTCGCGAGTTAGCTCCCCTGAAAGCCTGGCTATTTTAGCACCTTCCAACAAAAAAAAAACAAAAACGTTGTCTACAAAGAAATATTGTAATCTTTCGGGTCAAAGGCCCCGGCAACTATAGCGTCATTAGCAGACATTTTTAGGGTTCCGTAGTACTACGAGGAATTCTTATAAGTTTGTCATGTCCATCTGTCTGTCTGTTTAAAATTCAACAAGACGGCTTTGTTTTGAAGTAAGTATTGCAAACGCGACATGCCAAATTTGGTCATCCTCAAGAAAACTTAAAGACTTGCAAGCGGCTTGGAAAATGGATAATATACGTATTTTAGTGATTCAATTGACTTGGGCCCCGATTTAACCCAATTCCAGTATTCAACATTACTACGCGGGCAAAGCCGCGGGCAAAAGCTAGTTTTAATATGTACAGCCGTTACAAAGTTAAGGAGAAACAAACGTACTATCACTAAAACTTAGTTTTTTTTTTTATACTAACGGGAGCTGATTTTGAAAAAACTGTGACACCCGTATCTTCTTATTTTTATAGTAGAATATGTATACCAAGTTTAGTATCAATCGAACCAGAGAATAAAAAGTTTCATACAAACTTTAACACCCCATTTAACCCCCTTCGGGGTTGATTTTCGTAAAATCCTTTCTTAGTGGGCGTTTACACCTCTCCAAAAACATACCCTCCAAATTTCAAGTCTCTACGTTTAGCGGTTTGGGCTGTACGTTGTCTATATGTCAGTCAGTCAGTCAGTCAGAACATAGCCTTTTATAGTTATAGATTAATATAAACACGCCCATCCCCGTCCACATCCCCGTTCCCTCCCTCATCCCCATCCCGAACCCCATCCCATCCCCACCCCCATCCCGATTTCAACTTTCATCTTAATATGGACACGCCCATCCCCGTTCCCAGCCTCATCCACATCCACATCCCATCCCCACCTGTCCCCACCAAATCCCCACCCCATCCCCCCCCATCCCCATCCCACCCCCATCCCCATCCCGATACCAATTGTAATCTTAATATTAACATGCCTATCTCCGTCCCGTCTCCGTTCCCAGTATCATCGCCACCCCCACCCCCACCCCCATCCCCACATCTATCCCCATCCCTATACCAAATTTCATTTTAATATGTACAGCCGTTACAAAGTTAAGGAGAAACAAACGTACTATCACTAAAATTTAGTTTTTTTTTTATACTAACGGGAGCTGATTTTGAAAAAACTGTGACACCCGTATCTTCTTATTTTTATAGTAGAATACGTATACCAAGTTTTGTATCAATCGAACCAGAGAATAAAAAGTTTCATACAAACTTTAACACCCCATTTAACCCCCTTCGGGGTTGATTTTCGAAAAATCCTTTCTTAGTGGGCGTTTACACCTCTCCAAAAACATACCCTCCAAATTTCAAGTCTCTACGTTTAGCGGTTTGGGCTGTACGTTGTCTATATGTCAGTCAGTCAGTCAGTCAGTCAGTCAGTCAGGACAAAGCCTTTTATAGTTATAGAAGATTAATATAAACACGCCCATCCCCGTCCACATCCCCGTTCCCTCCCTCATCCCCATCCCGAACCCCATCCCATCCCCACCCCCATCCCGATTTCAACTTTCATCTTAATATGGACACGCCCATCCCCGTTCCCAGCCTCATCCACATCCACATCCCATCCCCACCTGTCCCCACCAAATCCCCACCCCATCCCCACCCATCCCCATCCCACCCCCATCCCCATCCCGATACCAATTGTAATCTTAATATTAACATGCCTATCTCCGTCCCGTCTCCGTTCCCAGTATCATCGCCACCCCCACCCCCACCCCCATCCCCACATCTATCCCCATCCCTATACCAAATTTCATTTTAATATGTACAGCCGTTACAAAGTTAAGGAGAAACAAACGTACTATCACTAAAATTTAGTTTTTTTTTTATACTAACGGGAGCTGATTTTGAAAAAACTGTGACACCCGTATCTTCTTATTTTTATAGTAGAATACGTATACCAAGTTTTGTATCAATCGAACCAGAGAATAAAAAGTTTCATACAAACTTTAACACCCCATTTAACCCCCTTCGGGGTTGATTTTCGAAAAATCCTTTCTTAGTGGGCGTTTACACCTCTCCAAAAACATACCCTCCAAATTTCAAGTCTCTACGTTTAGCGGTTTGGGCTGTACGTTGTCTATATGTCAGTCAGTCAGTCAGTCAGTCAGTCAGTCAGGACAAAGCCTTTTATAGTTATAGAAGATTCCCTTGGGTGAGCATTACAGGTTGCCCCCAATCCACCCACCCACGGATCAATATCATACGAGAACTGTAAAAACTAAATATTTATACATAAATAAAACCTACACGAAACATCCTCAAAATAAGAATTAAATTTTATAAAAAATACATTGCAAGTATAGTCAACTAAAGGGACAAAATTAGACGAAGAAATCAATTCGATGGTTTTTAATCAACATGACAAAGCAATTCCGCTGGTGTTGTTATAACAGGTTTATGATGTATCGAATAGTGCTTCCTTAATGCTAGAATAAAAACTGATAGGTAGAATGCCAAGTGCTATAAACAGCAGGAGTTCCATCTAGCCCACTTAAGTTGTTAGTGGCAGGCGGTCTGTCATCGGGCTCTTCAATTAGGTCATCCTATTACCTATTCACGACAGAAACAATCAATCGTTCGAAGAAATTGAATGGAATACCTATTGTATTTTTCTTAACAATTAAACTTAATTAATAATACTTACTACTACTAAAATATTATCATAGGTTTTAAACATTATTACTACTAACACTACTTATGGAAAATTTGTCCGAAATAAAGTGTTTTTTTTTTTTTTTTTTTTTTTTTTAACATGACCCTAAAACTTTATACCAAGTTCGTACTTTTGTTCTATTCTTACAATAAAAATAAACCATGATTAAACGTGCAGATGTCTCCTAATTGCTTATTAGGCGATCCATATGATTCTGAATGCGGTGCTATCTATTAGTTACCGATATCAAATCGTGTCACGAACATCAGTCCAAGAGAAGACAAAAAGATGTGGCCTGGAAGAAAATGAGAGCATCGTCAAGATTCTGAAGACAAGTCACAGTTAGAGCAAAATGAAAATGGAATGTTGTTTACCAGCTTCTTAACAAATTCAAAAAGCTAAAATCATGGTTTTTGTTACGAACTTCGCCACTGAAGCTGTTATGCCAGCAGCTTTATACCGTACTCAGTCAAAGTATTTCAAAACGCTAATATACCTTGGGTATCCGACGTCGGTATGGTGACATACAAAATACTCATCAATTCAAACGGAAGGAGAGTGCAGGACCTGTCCTGGATTGATTCGAATCAGAATATCGTAAGACAGCGTTTAGTTTTCGTGCGCGAAACTGGTACACGGCGCAAATAGCGAGTCGCGTGGGGGTTCGGAAAGCGGGATTATGAACGGCATTATTTGTTCGGTTTCTGGGTCGTTGATCTTTGCTGACCTGGGGCCTTATTTTTGAATCGTGCGCAAAGTTACGCATGCGAAAGGAGCCGACTTTCAAACGATATTGAACCTTATTGATAAAAACTGCTACGCTATGTGTATCACCATATATAATAAATTACCAGTGTCATTAAAGGAACTTCCTTATGGTCACATTCGCAAGAAATTGAAGATGTGGCTTTTAGAAAAATGTTTCTATTGCTTGGACGAGTTTCTAAACAAGCACGGTGTAATGTATCTATACTAATATTTAGATTTATCTGTGACATTTCCACATGCCAATGAACATCAGAATAGATTGGACTACACCTATCAATACGATCATAATAATTTAATTCTATTTTTGGTGGAACAAATTCATTTCATTACATTTATTCCAAACAGTATCGTTCGAAAGTCGGCTCCTTTCGCATGCGCTACGCTTGCGTAAGATTCTAAAATAAGGCCCCTGTCTCGTTTCACCGGCGAACTGTTGCTCTCTTTCGCCGCCTTTCCCATAATTGGAGGCAACATCAACATTAACAGCTTAGTCAACATTATAATGACGCACGGTAATCGAAAAGTTGATCACCCTATCCTTCCCACAAATGGTGAAGTGGTATACGAAGTAAACGCGCAGTTAATAAAGGGAATGGAAATAGCTAGTTGGTGCTGTAGATAATTGTGTCGATATCGGCAGACTGTATGTCTTCCAGTTCATTGTACGAGGGAACGAGGTCGCAGAAATAAACGGAAACTCATGTGTGTCAAACGCTTACGGTATGCGCGACATCTCGCAGGAAACATTCAAACTAATCCTGACTATAGCATATACCTACCCTGCCCATAGTAATCGTAATTGTATTTATAGCTAACTTCCTCATTACATTATAGGAAGCATCGCTTTTTAATAAGTATAATCCACAGCTATTGTATTTTCTAAGCAATTTGTAAACATTATGTAAATTATTGTAACTTAAGTTAGATAATTATAAACTTGTCTGATCAATTTGTATTTTCATTGGTATCGTATCGATTTGGGGGTTTTTGATAAAATTCCGTTTCCCCGTTTGAAAAAATGTAAACTAGATAACTTGAGAATTGGCACAATGCACAAACGTGCTGTGGCCACAGAACAAAGAAAAAAATTCACAGCTAAAGCTAACTATTATTTTCATAGCTAACTATAAAATTGATGTTTTGTTTTCCTATTGCCACTACCTATTCTGTTATAGTAAAATGAATACGTGATAAATAATTGTTTAGCCCAAAGATACATGTATCAACAGATAGCATTATATTATACATTTACGCAGACGTTAATTGGGTACCTACGTAATTTTTTTAATTAATTTTGAATCTAAAAAACAATACAAGCAGAAAATCTTATTATGCATTCCAATAGCCAACTTGACTCCTAAAATTAATTCCGATGGTCATAACAATCTGCTAATGAGCATTAACAGCGAACTAATAAAAAGGTCAAAGTGTCGATGTAACCAGTAGGATCCGAGTCATATTTATAGACAGACCAACACGCGGTTTTATTTATCTAGAGCCGCCCACCCGGCTGACTCGGTTCCGCCGCACGCGCATCGCTAACTCCATGTTAAAAAACTTAATGTAGCATAATGATTTATGGATTCTTTCATGAAGTATGCGAAAGGTAGAATATTTATGTTAATTTTACGCCGTATTTGTTTAAGCTGCCCTGGACGATGACTCATATGCATACGCAAAAGGAATAAAAATTGCTAAAACTGGTTTTCTGAGCTCTATACCCCAACAACAAAACAATTTTCTGCATGTAAAGCTTTAATTTTGATATGACCTTTACATACTGTATGCAGACAAAATTTGTTATCTATTCCTTTGAGTAACTGTAGATTAGGTGCAGAAATTCCTGCAAAAGCCAGATTACAACATGAAATCCTGCTTGACCACTCGATGCAAGATCTGAACTTGAGCTCTCTGTTTCACATCAAAGCAAAGGCAGTGTCGTGTAAAACGTCACAGTAGACGGTCGTGTCGCCGTCTCTATTGACAATCTGAAAAGGATACGCGTTTATTTCGGGACTGAACTTTTGTTGATCGTTTTTGGATGAGCTCAGTCGACTTGTTACATAAATTGTTGGAAGTGTGTGCGTTATGAGCTGAGTTTTCTCCGAACGTACTGATGACAAGCCCCCCATAAACTCGCGACTTTCAGTCACATGTGACGCGTATCATATAGCTATTAACCGAAAGATAAACTATTTGGTGTGCAGCGTATACCACATGAATCGTAACCCTGTTTCAATGGAAAGATGGTAGCTGTTTACACATTAAACTTTTGGCGGGGGGCGGGGGATGCTTTACGATGAAAAAGTGATTATGCTGTCAAGTTTCCATGAATACCTATATATTTTGTGGGTTATTTTACTATACCGAGGTGTAAATAGTGTAAATAAGAGCGGATTTAACTAACGAGGATTTGACAAAAGCTTTTGATGCAGTAGAGATGTGGATTCCCTATGGATAGTGAAGGTCGTTTGGTGTTTTGGAAGGGCGGAGTGTGGGAAGGGGGTGCACCTACTCTTAACTGCAACACCTGCAAGAAACGACGCGCAGACAGAATGAGCGCCAACGAGCGTCCGCCAGGGTACGTCTTAAGACCAACTTTGTTTATCATTTGCACTCTCTAACACATCTTATTCTTCTAGTCTTTCAAACAAATTCAATTTGTCTCTATAAATTTTCTTTGTATTGCTAAAGATTCCAAGTTTAGACACAAATTGTCATTGAGGTGCTTTACAGCTGCACGCTTGAGACGTCTGCTCAGTGTTTGCACTTAAATAGAATGTCATTTTGCACAAATTCGTTGCATTGTTGAGACCGCGGTAAAATTAGCTCGGAAAGGGAAAATAATATAGCAATGAATCATATTCATGTTTCTTTGTAGATTTTCTAAAGCTGTTATGTAAATTGTGAATCTGTTTTAATCCTTAAATAGACTGTTTTAATTTATATTCATGTTATATTAATGCGATGAGGATAAAACTTGCGACTTTGCTGTCATTCACATTATCATTATTCACATACCTGACATTGCGTGGTCAATGGTCATCTTATAAGGTTCGTTTTAGCCGTGCGTTTCTTCCACGTAAAGTGTGTTCTGTTGAATGCTTCCTGCTCGAGAGGCTTTCCCGTTTGTGGAGCTACAACTTGGGTGGCATCAGGAAAATTTTAAAAGAATCCTTTACCCTGACTGAAGAGAAGGCAACGCAACGGCAAATCTAATGGCGTTGCAGTTGTCTGTAGGCGGCGATGACTTCTTTCATCAAAGGCTCGCTTGTCTGTTTGTTCATTTATATTGTATAAAAAAGTACACAATCTCTGGTGTTTTGGAGTGACAAAATCAAGTGTAGACATACATAGAACTCTAGTATTTGAACATGTTTGTTTTATGTTTAAAATGTGTCCACCGTCAAACAGTACCAATATTACTGTCAATAGCACATGTTTATTACAAGCCATGTTATTTAACAATCTCCCATCCCGATCAATCACTCATCGGGCAGTGTTTAATTTTGAACACTTGTGTAAACATTGATAGTGAAGTCCGATCCTATGCTCATATGATTCATGTGTCCGCTTACCACCAATCAGGATTTCACATACTGTAATGTAAAATATTTTATCAGAATGCATATTGATAAAAGCGTTATTACGTGCTGAGCTATATTTTAAAGTTTAAAAGCAAATTGCAGCCTCTAAAGTCGCCATCAACCTTGATGTTAGCAAAGTGGCAAAAGAGCCAGAGAATTCACAATTATTAAAACAATAAAAAATATTATGCCAAAAGCGACTGCTGTATTTGGTTGTATCATCATGTAGCAAGAGAGCGACTGCAGTATTTGGTTGTAGCATGAAATAGCATCATAATATTTACAAACCGTTCGAGAAGAACGCTTGCGTCCGCCCGCTCGGCGAAATATTGTGAGTTGATATTATAAACTTATGAATCGCTACCAGGCGGTGTGGTTTTTCAACTACTTCTTGCAATTTTGTGACCCTTGTTTCAGTAAATGCAATTTGCTTAACATGTTTAATTTTGTCATCAAGTTCATGCAAATGCCAGCTTTCTTGTTTCTTGAAAGATAATGGTGTTATTTTAAGATTAAATAATAATTATATTTCAGAATGAATAGAGAATAGAATAGAGAGTGTGTGTTTAATCGTGATTCAATCATCTTAACAACAAAATTTTTGGTGGTTGGTGGGCTCCGTCGCAGAATGTCCCTTTCCTAAAATGTCTACTGCACGCAAAACGTCCCTTTCGCTAAATGTCCGTTGTGCTTAACCGCGTTAAAAATACACAGACTGGATTTATAATTACATCATTTTGAGAACCTTTAGCGCCATATAATTCGACTGTACTAGTATAATGCGCCCCATGGCGCAACTATTTTAGACGCTAACTAATTCGTCTCGTTATCATTGTAAAATTGATCATCACATTATCTGTTCTATTAAAAACACAATTGATTCTTCTAGAGTGTCTTGTAATTACTTGCGCTAGTTCATAAAATGTTACTCCGGAACATGAAATCATATTCCCACCGTTTGCCAACAAATATGTTTAGCCTCGCTACATCATAACATGCATGCACGTAATGCGGGAATCTGTATTTTCCCAGGTGTTCTTAGCACAGAGTGACTATCGAATTTCAACCTTTTCTTACAAGAGATACAGTTCTGATCTTATGCAACGTGTGTTGCAGTAATTAGATCATATTGGAAAGCTCAACTCAGTTCTATGAAAAAAATCTTCCTATTATCTTACAGTTTTCTGTTTGAACTTATTAATAAAATAATATTATTATAGTGATAGCTCTCGTTGTCGGTCGTCGGTTTAACTGTAGTAGATAGTATTTCACACGGTAAACTAAAATATAATATAAGTACTCAAATAAATACGAGCAAACTACATCTTATATTTTTTTATTTAGCTTAATAATCCAGCAATTTTCTGCAGTATGAAGATACTTTGACAACATAGACAATATACCAGATTTTATTTATGGAAAAAACATATTTTTTACACAAGAGAAGACAATAGGAATGCATTACAAATTTAAACAATAGGTACAAAATAGTTTTTTCACACCACCTGCTCGACAATGTCTAATTACATATCATGCAACCTCAACGTAAAGAAAAGCATTATCTCTTATATCCCTTAAGGATATAAAGTAGTATGAAACTCGCTAAGGAATAGAGTGATTTGAATTTGGAACGCCAAATTCGTGTGGAAACTCGTGGAAAACTCTTAAGTAAAAAAATGCCCATATGGCATTGTAAAGAGGTTTGTACGAAAATCGAACTGGCCACCATAAGCAGAACTCAAAAAAATGCATTTACAAAGAATGTGAAACAAAAGACGGTGTTTGGTCTTGTGATTGGCAATACTATTACGTAGTATTTACTTACTCTATGGGCAATACGTTTTAATTTATGAAGCCCTGGCTTTTTATTGTCTCGCAGAAGGTGTGAAAAGTAGAGTATGCTCCTCTGGAATAAAGCCTGTCTTCGTCTTGGGCAGCTTGAACCCCTCGCTTCACTCAGGACTCTATATAACTCCCTCGCTAACACTACTTTATTCCCTTAGTGCATGCTTAGTGCATAATCTACTATTTCGCCACAAATCGGTTCCAAATCAGTATAATGCTGGTTGCGAACAACTTTGTGATTCTATTGTTTGTTACCAGTAGTCATGCATTGGCTCCGAGTTCCGGTCGACTTTAATGTAATCCTAAGTTCTCTCCTAAACCGTACCATGCAATACTCATCATTCTGACTATAAACATGATTATTGCTGCACTAGTGCAGCAAGTACGAGGGCTACACTAAAAGTATCGGGAATGGAATATTTCCACTGTTTCTGTCATATTAAAATCTTTTTAATTGAAAACTCCTTGGTTTTAAAAATCGAATACCATTTATTTATTTAAAAAAATATTCTCGGTCTTGTCACAAGGTTTTGTCAAACTTGTTTAGTCGTTGAGAAAATGGAATTGACTCGAGAAAATTCAAGAGCGATGATTTATTATGACTTTCGAAGTGGTTTAACACAAAAACAGTGTGTTGACCGGATGATTTCTGCATTTGGTGATAAAGCCCCATCCAAAACCACAATTTATCGCTGGTTTGCTGAATTTCAACGTGGACGTGTCAAGCTCAGTGATGATCCCCGTCAAGGTCGTCCAAAAACTGCAGTCACCCAAGAAAACGTTGATGCTGTGCGTAAGCTGATTGAGGAAGATCGACATGTGACATACCGCGAAATTCAGGCAACTTTAGACATTGGCATGAGCCAAATACAAATAATCTTGCATGAAAAATTAGGTGTAAAAAAGTTGTTTTCCCGATGGATACCGCATTCGCTCTGTGAAGAGCAAAAAGCGGCTCGCGTTACTTGGTGCGTCAGAACTCTCGAAAGATTCCACGCAGGATCCTCAAATGCTGTATACAACATCGTATCAGGTGACGAATCCTGGATATACGCGTACGAACCCGAAACAAAAAACCAGTCACGAGTTTGGGTGTTCGAAAATGAGTTAAAGCCAACAAAAATTGTTCGTTCACGGAGTGTTGCAAAAAAAATGGTGGCCACGTTTGTCTCCAAAACCGGCCATGTTACGACTATTCCTCTTGAGGGACAAAGAACGGTTAATGCAGAATGGTATGCTAGCATTTGTTTGCCACAGGTCGTTTCTGAACTCCGTAAAGAGAACTGCAACCGCCGCATCATCCTCCATCACGACAATGCGAGTTCTCACACCGCGCACAGAACAAAAGAGTTTTTAGAGCAAGAAAACATAGAATTATTGGACCATCCGCCGTACAGCCCCGACCTAAGCCCTAATGATTTCTATACTTTCCCTAAAATAAAGAATAAATTGCGTGGACAGAGATTTTCATCACCTGAAGAAGCTGTGGACGCCTACAAAACGGCCATTTTGGAGACCCCAACTTCCGAATGGAATGGTTGCTTCAATGATTGGTTCCATCGTATGGAAAAATGTGTCAAATTTCGCGGAGAATACTTCGAAAAGCAATAAATATATTTTTAAATAGTAATGTTGTGTCACTTCCTTGATTCCCGAAATTTTCAGTGCCGCCCTCGTATGTCAGTGAGCTCGTATGAGTGGCATTGCTTGACGGCTCAAATGTAAATACCCACTCACAGTCATATCCTAAAACTGACGGGATCGTACGTTGCTTAACGTCGTCGTTGCTGTTGGAGTGATTTCCAATTACAATCTTCTGCCATTTTCCCCTATAATGACAGTGCCGTTTGCATCATTCTGATCCTTGTCTACTGTTCTCTCTGCGTGGTCTTTCTTGTCTATTTTCATAACATATGACTGCACTGCACTGCTTTTAACATCGCATTGCCCGCAAGTAGGCCGGGTGCATGCTGGCGAACTCACACGACATTGAATTTCTTTTCCGGACATATGCAGGTTGCTCAAGATGTTTCCGTTGTAGCCCATCCGGAAAAGACGCAGCTCAAAATCGTGAGGTTGTTCGCTTTCAGATCCCTACCAATAAGTGCTTTGGTATTTTACGTCCGTACTTTAAAAAACACCCCTTGCTCCTCCGTTACTCCGTGCGTCCGGAGGAGCAAGGGGTGCTAAGAATCGCCGGCAGACGCCCCGCTACCACCCCCAACATGGAGAAACTCAGAGTCACACAACGGGCAATGGAGAGAGCTATGCTCTGAGTTACTTTGCGCGATAAAATCCGTAACGTGGATAATCGCCAAAGAACCAAAGTCACCGACATAGCTCGCAGGGTTTGCGAGTTGAAGTGGCAATGGGCAGGCCACATCGCTCGACTAGCTGATAACCGATGGGGAAGAAAGGTCCTCCCACTACCAGGACCGACGACATTGTAAAAGTCGCGGGCAACCGCTGGATGCAAATGGCAGGTTGTCGTATAGTGTGGTGGTCTAAGGGGGAGGCCTTCGTTCAGCAGTGGACGTCTCTGGGCTTATGATGATGATGACTTTAAAAAGCTAATGTAAATTTTCTCCAAATACCTTCTGGCCAGCATTACGACGGTTTCTCAAAACATCTGCATGCCACGAGCTTTTTCAATTACGAGACATAAGGTTAACTCTTACATAAAATGTCGTCTGTAAATCATAACCACCGTTCGCGAGGTATTATTAGCCCGGAGAGACATTCCTGACAGTTTTCGTATTTAATTACCCACGTTCACGGTGACTCGGTGGCTTTTTGTGGCGCTATAGCGAATGCTAGAGAAACATGTTTACTTACTGTTATTCGAGAGTAACATTTTAATAGGCAACTTTTGAATGCATCAATCAAGAAGTCATCAATCAAAACAAACAAAAAAGTTGAAAGCGTGTAGAACATTATTTTTACATTTCATCATTATCACCCGCAGTCTTCTTAGGTCTCTCTCTTGCTCCTGTACTAATCAGGTCCAGACCTGCGATAGTGACGATATCCGTCTTGCAGTTGGACGACCAGGGGCCGTACCGTGAACCGCTTATTGCGGGACCGAATAGGCTCAGCTGCCGACGCTGCGCAACTGTGAGTTTTATCGCCCCGCAATACGGTTCGCGGTCGCGCAGCGTTGCTAGCTGAGCCTATTCGGTCCGGCAATAAGCGTTCATGGTACGAACCCTGTTTTACGTTTGGATAACTTTGAAAATGTAAACATATTTTATTCTGCAATTTAGTCACAATAGTCCAAGTTTTTTTACTTTTTAGTTTAAATTTGGAATTAAGTACTTGCAGCTCATGACACGTGATTGGGTCTTCTTTTCGACTCCCGACTACACTAGACTACTAGTATACTACTGTACGTTAGGCTACCACGACTTATCACCATTGGCCTTACAGCACTGGACTTATGAGGTGTCGTAGGTCATAATGCTAGGTGGGTTGTACCTGTACCTTCCACGTTTCATGTTACTTAGGTACTTACAAGTAGTTCTGTAGAAGCACCTGGGGCCGTCTCGTCAGCTTCAAGACTTCCACTGCTGGACGAAAGCCTACACCTTAATAGGGAGGGGTTGCTATAATCCCCACGCTTGGCAGGCAGCTTAGGGATCGCAGAATGCTCACCACCGTTACCGAAGAGGACGCTGCTGCCCGTCCTCCGGTGGTTCTGGAAGCAGTTTTAGGACATACCCACGTCCCCTGAGGCCGTACCAGGACCGAATAGGCTCAGCTGCCGCCGCTGGGCGACAGTAAATTTTATCGTCCCACAATAAGGTTCGCGGTCGCGCAGTGATCGGCAGCTGAACCTATTCGGTCCCGCTATAAGCGTTCATAGAACGGCCCCTGGGTAACAGGGAAGATGCCTTGCAGTGAACCAAATGAGCTGCTAATGATGATAAATATAATGATGGCGTTTCATGTTAAATCGTTTGTTATGGAGCTGATAGATATTTATTGTTTATTTTAGATATTTATTGATACATAATTATTGTTGTACCAAAGTTAAACAAAAAAAAAATAGTGATAAAAGACAACATCAACTTAGAACAACTGTAACCTAAAGATAAACATGAAAAGTAACTAATCGTATTACATTTAACTCCACGCTGGAAGTCGTAAAAATTAGGGCGATTGTCGTCGGGGGCCACTCACGATAAAGGGTCATTACCACCCGTTGCCTTCGTTATATCATAGTGTTTCCCTTCCTATCGCCTTACATGAGTATAAAACATAACGGGTACACTGATAAATGCGGACATTAAACTGGGGGAATAATTGACTTTTACTGTGTAACTTTTGTTCCGTTTCATTTTGCTGGTTTATCAGTCAATGTAATTATAAGTTGCTAAGACATCAGAAACTTGTCAGTAGCTTATTGACTCTACCTTTTCAGCCTAAGCCATTCAGACTTCCCAAACACGGGGCACCTAGACCTAGGTACGTCCTAAAACTGCATCCAGAACCACCGGAGGATGGGCTGCAGCGGCCTCTCAGTTTTTTTTCTTAGTTATTGGCATCGCACGTTGTGCATTCTGCCAGTGTCAAGTTTATGAATTTGCTAGTTTTTTTTAAATTAAAATCAACTCAATTATGTCATGAAATCACAGTCACTCTCACGAAATTTGTCATAGTCGAGTCCAAGTCATGCCCAAGTAAAGCTGTGGCGACTTTACTATGAGCTTTTACGGAGTTTTGAAAACAACACGAGAAGACATGTTTCAGCACATTATATTACTTGCCCACACTCGTGCATGTAATTCAACACTCAATTAAACACCACCATTTTAAATCATCAATTCGCGTAAAAACATAAGTTTAAGAAAATAATAGCATGCAACGACATGATTTTTTCATGTTCCCGCCAAAACTCCGTTCTCTCAGTTAACGGTGGTGAGCATTATGCGATCCCCAAGCCGCTTCCAAGCAACCCCTCCCTATTGAGGGGGCGGCCATCATCCGGCAGCGGACGTATTCAGGCTGACGATGTGATGCTAGTTGCGTCCCAAAATACTCATTAATCAATACCTATATACTAATACCAACATAGTTAAACGTAGAGAAAAAAGATTCTATTGTGTATGCCAGCATCACAACACTGTAGGTTGGAAAGGTCAACAAACTGGGTGAAAAATAAAATTTTAATAGCATGTTTTTATTTTGTCCAAAGCAAAGCGTGTGCCGAAAATAATGCTTTTACGATTTGTTATGATTCCGGCCAGAGAATATCGTAAAATGCTTGACTACATTAGTTTGCCTAAATTAAGCTGATAACAACGATATTTGTATTTGGGATTAATGTTAAAGCGTGCATATAGATGTCGCAGCCAAATTGCAGAATACGCCGTTTTACATAACGGACAGCCATTATAAAAGACAGCGCCGTTTTATAAAGCGGCGTACTAAAGCTTAGCCAAATTGTATTACGGCTGAAAGTAATGTCGCCGCATTGTATGCGTGCTTCGCGTTCTACAACACGGCTAGCCATAATGTAATTGAGCGGGTCATGATCCGCCGCTTTGGCAATCTTTAGTTAAAATTTAGGACGGCGGTTTGGCGCTTGGATAACTTAAGTGTGACCTTTTCATTCGGTTAAGACATTTGCTTGCCTGCTACTTAAATATACCAAGTGTTCTTTTTTGTCATAAATTTAATTTTTTAATATACACACTGTATTTTGTTAGTGTGATAACCATTTTGCATTGAAGGCATCTTGATTACAATGTGGCTATACATAGGCGGCCTTATTGTAGAACGTATTGCAATGACAATCCAGGTGCACGTTGATCCGCCGTTTTACAAAACGGCCTTGTTTTTTAAAATAGCTAGCCATTATGTAAAACGGCGATTTCTACAATTGGGCTGCGACATAGATAAGTCCTTATAGTGCTATCTACCTGGTATTAAGATTCTCTCTACCTTGATTGTAATTATCACTCAGTGCGCTTTGTTGAAAATTACTATAAAATGCTATTATGATAGATTATAATTGAACGAACGAAGCGAAGGAGTAGCCCACTGGAAGGAAATGGCAATTGTCTTGTATTTATGTTTATTTGACAATAACTTGTAAATTATTTTTTAAAATTATTATTTGGCTTTCGTTTGACTGCCAACTTGTCTGATGTTAAACGAAGATGCAGTCTACGATGGAGCACGCTTGCCTAGAAGAAACCGATCGTATGTTCGTCTGATCCTCATGAAATGTACCAAGGGTAATAGGTCATTTGAATACGATTTTCATGTTCGAATTAGAGCAAATTTTGTGCAAGTATTGTGAAGATATAGTTATCGCCAGAGACTAGTTCCTACCTCTATGGTTGTCGCGAAGTCGCCCGTGCTTTGGGCCGGAAAAAAAACTAGACAAAAAGATAAGCAAAAGTTTTTTTTAAAACTATTAAGTGGCGAGACGAGGAAGACGTTCGCCTGGTGGTAAGCGTCACGCCTGCCACTAACAGTAGCAGTGCCAGAATTGTGAACTTGCGAACACAATCCTGCGCCGCACTGCACTGCGCTCGTCACCCTTAGATATAAGATGTTAAATCTCTTCATACCCAGTAATTTCTCTGGTAACATTGCCCTTCAAACCAGAACACAGTAACGCTTGCACACTACTGCTCGGTGGTTGAATAACTGGCAAAGGTGTGGTTTTCCCCAGGTGGACTCTGCTGTAGAGTCCTACCACTACAAATCACCCGCTGCTAAATTAAAAGCAATAGGAAATGTGCACTGCCATAGTAGCTATTGTAGAAGTTGAATCTAAATTGCCATAAAATCACTGATAACGTTCTTGAACTGGCCACACAGGTGGTCTGATAGGATCAAGTTTTCTTAACTGACCACTCAGGTGGAGAGCTGGTGGTCTGATAAGATCAAGTTTTCATAACTGACCACTCGGGTGGACAGCTGGTGGTCTGATAAGAACAAGTTTTCATAACTGATCACTCGGGTGGACAGCTGGTGGTCTGTTAAGATCAAGTTTTCATAACTGACCACTCGGGTGGACAGCTAGTGGTCTGATAAGACCAAGTGTTCATAACTGACCACTCGGGTGGGCAGCTGGTGGTCTGATAAGACCAAGCGTTCATAACTGACACTCGGGTGGACAGCTGGTGGTCTGATAAGAACAAGTTTTCATAACTGACCACTCGGGTGGACAGCTGGTGGTCTGATTAGAACAAGTTTTCCTAACAGACCTCCCAGATGGATGGTTTGAGTGGTCCGTTAGTAATAAACCATTTCTAACGTATTATTATTTTGTTTGTTGCAGTGAGCTGAAAAAGCTGTCAGAGGAGAGTTTAACGCGGCAACCTGAAGAAGTGTTCGACATAATATGCAAGCTCGGCGAAGGATCTTATGGCAGTGTTTACAAGGTATGGGGCTGTATTATTCTTTTGCTCCGGCTTTGAAACGACCTATATTTTTTTACAAAAAACTATAAATGATTGCTCATGTTTTTAAAGCTTAATCAGTAAGAAAAATTATGACCTCTAACCTGCATAGGAGCAATCCGGGTTTCCGTCCCAACTGCTTTGCCAATTAAGGGGGCGACTAATGCCAAAAGTAAGTAAAAGGTGTATTTTTAAACACATAGTTTAATGATAAAGATCGTAAATATTCAGATTAAAAAAATACTACAGGTAGGGGAAAAACCTAAAGAAGCCGAGTAACCGAATAGAATTTTGCAAAATAATCCTGTTTATTAAAAAAATATATTACAAATTACCAACAAAAAAAAACTGTTTTTATGCAAATGCTCTAAATTATCAGCGACAACACCACATTATTTTTTACGAATTACATAGCCAAACTAATGTTTTAGCACAGTAGCCGTTAATTTTTTTTATTTCATGCCTACATTTTGAATAATTAAATAAAACCCCACCTAAATTGCTCAAAGCCATCATCACCATCAATTGTACCATGCGATTTTCGACTCTAAACTAATGGAAGACGCGCGGGTGAAATCTGTTATTTTTCTGGCATTAGTCGCACTCTTAAGCTACAGAAGTCTCTGCCTTAGAAGTCATAATTCTAATACTGTTTCAAGCTAACAACTAAAGCGTTTACTGATTACGCTTTGTACCGATTTGCTCCCACTAGCTTCAGCGACTACGTATCATTACCGACTGGTTAAGCAAATAAATGGAGTATTCTTGTTTCGGTGCAACATGCCCTGGTACAGGCTTACTTGCTTTACGTCAACCTAACCTATGAATAATATAGTAAATATAAGTTTTATTTTATGAACTTTTTCATTTATGTTTATATCGAGACCCAATAATTACTCAACTCAACAATAACTGGAGTATTTCGCTAGAAAGTTTTATTATTATTTATTTATTTTTAAATAATATTAAGTAAAAACTATGAATGGCGTTGGTGTTATCATGATTTATATAACTTTTGCTAAAGTTTATTACTAAATACTTTGTAATGATAGCTAGAAACATATGAAATAGCCAAGTAATATGTAATTGTATATTAAGTTTTTCTAACTACCCTCAACTTTATGTTTTGATGAGTATTTATAATTCTAACAAATTGTTTAGCCCAAAGTTTTAAAAGGCGCTCCTAGCCTATAAAACGACTGTTTAATAAGTTAACTTGTAACTCAGGCTAATTAACGCTGAGTTGTACATTTTTTTTTTATATTTACTATGACAATAAAGAACTTTAAAAATCAAATAAAATCAAATCACTGATTACGCTTTAAAAACATGGAAAAATCCAAAGTGTAGAAACACTTCATATTCTGATTGCTCATACATAAAAATCCAAATTCTTCCTGGTAACCAACTTTAGGGGAGTAAACTGAATCCATCAACTTTATTATTAATCTTTTATTATCAATCTTGCTTTTCTAATAATTCATATGTTATTATTTTATTATGAAAATTGACTTGACTTTTTTTGTTTTTATTTAATTAAACGTGACTATTCCCGTATAAATAAAACAAAAATGTTTTTATTTCTTCATCATCCACATGTTCTCCCCCAATAGTAGTAGCGCTCGTGGCGTAGCTTGTCTAAGTGATTCTAAACGATCACCGATGCTAAGCAACGGACGGTCCGGTCAGTCTTGGGATGGGTGACCGTGAGTGGCATTTATTTCTGAGCGCTACCGTGGGTCGGATCTCACGTTAAATTGTTGGTCCCGGTCGTTTGTTCTAGTTTCTATAACAACAACCGTCAGCCATGTCAGAGGCCTTCTGGCGGCACATTAACTCTGACACTAGGGCTGGTCACTCAGCCTATACGAGCTTACTTACTTTTCCCCAAGAATTCATTTAATATTACCCATTTATTTGTTCAATTTCGGTATGCTTGACGTTTTGTGAGAAAAATGCATGACTAGTATTATTGATTTGAATATTTTGTGTAATTGAATTATTAATCTACTTATCCCTAACGAATGTATTAGTGACATAATAATAATAATATGATAATTTGTTGTTAATTTAAAATGTTGAGTTGTGTGTAAGTTTTATGATGAAATTGATTAATGTAACTGGCAATGTGCCGTTTTAATTGAATCAATTAGAACAAAAAAACTCCTTACCATGTTCACTACCAATCTACCTATCTAATTATTGACTTGTGTTTTCCAGGCGTTACACAAAGAATCCGGGCAGGTGCTAGCCATAAAACAAGTGCCAGTCGATACGGACCTACAGGAGATCATCAAAGAAATATCCATCATGCAACAATGCGACAGCCCCTACGTAGTCAAGTATTATGGAAGCTACTTCAAAAACACAGACCTTTGGGTGAGTCGAGAAACACTTTATTTTTTAGGTTACTGACTATTTGTTTTGGGTCCCAAACTAGGCAAGGCCTGTATCTTGGGCACCCAAAGGTTTAGCGTGTACAAGTACTTGCATTTACAGATTTACAGCGCTGAGAAGCAGCACGCATTTACGGAGATACATACTTAAATTCGTATAAAAGACCTATTCTGTTAGTTAAATTTAATTTACATTAAATAAGATAGGATGAGATTCAAATTCTTAATTATTATTATTACAAAACAAAACATGCAACATAGAGAGTAAAGAAAAGTAATTTACTATAATTAATAGTAATACGTTCATAATTATTATTATTGAGCCTTTTGTAAGGATACGAGTGGATATGTTCTCCCTTGTTTCCAACAACAACATTTCCCATAAAATCACTCTAGATATACACTTTCAGTTCACACAAAATTTGTTCGCACAACTATTCATGCAACCTTATATATATTTACTATGATATCATTTGGAATAATCATTCTTTAATCATTATTTTACTTATCAAAATTTGTTTTGTTTGTTTTTTTTTTGTTTTTGTTAGTTTTTTGTTTGGTTTTGTTTTTTTTGTTTGGTTTTGTTCTTTTTGCTTTGTTTTTAAATTTTTTGTTTTTTTTTGTTTTTTTGTTTGTGTTTTTGTTTTTTTTTTTTGTTTTTTGTATTTTTTGTTTGTTTTTTGTTTTTTTTGTTTGTTTTTTGTTTTTTTTATTAAAGCGGAAAACACTAGAAATTAAAACAAATTTTGGTAACAATGGACTTCCGCAAAGTAACGCCTGAATCAATCACATATATTATTTTACTTGTTAACAATATACACAAACACATCACCTCAGATCATCAGCCTGATGACGCCCACTTACACGACAATATACAATATTTTATTTATGGACAAAAATATAAACAAGATACCTAACAATCACATTCAAAAAGGAAACATAAAAAATAAAAATAATTTGTTTTACCCTTTGCTATAAACTGGCCCCAACTCAGCATGATGCCGGTTGTGAACAACCGGCGCTGGTCTTCCGTTGGGCCCGACGGGTGACGTCACGCACGCGAATATAGCATGATACGCATACTAGGCATAAATTACATTTTCAGTAATGGCAACATCAATTACATACACAAGACCAACATCACATCACTTATACGACACAAAACAGACAATACATACATTTTTACAACCATAAACATTATTAGATGACATTCGACTATTTAAACGATTAAAACCCATCAACGAAGTATTTACTTTCGACGAAGGCCTCCCCTTTATTAGGGAGGGGTTGCTGTAATCTCCATGCTTGGCAGACGGCTTGAGGATCACAGAAAGCTCACCACTGTTAACCGAGAGGATTCTGCTGCCCGTCCTCTGATGTTTCTGGATGCAGTTTTAGGTCATGCCTAGGTCTAGTTTGAGTCCTGTCCTGGCCCCCTAGCACGCGCCGAGGACTAATTGGTCTTTCCCTGCGCGGGAACGTGATAAAGCTAAAATATGGATACGTCTGTCTTGTGATCAAGGGGAAAAAGTGTGGATATATGTTTTATCACGGCTCGCGTGCTTGGCAGGCTGATGCAGTTTTAGGATTTACACACACACAAATTTTCTCATTTATAATATTAGTCTGGACACACAGCATACGAACTTTCTATGAATCTCATTCTCTTCAGATCGTAATGGAGTACTGCGGCGCAGGTTCAGTATCAGATATCATGAGGCTCCGCAAGAAGACACTATCAGAAGACGAAATCGCGACCATACTGTGCGACACACTCAAAGGATTAGAATACCTGCACCGGCGAAGGAAGATCCATCGAGATATCAAGGCGGGTAACATTCTACTCAACACCGAGGGCCACGCTAAACTGGCTGATTTCGGTGTTGCGGGACAGTTGACTGTGAGTATCTGACGTCGAGTGGTTGATTTAGATTTACATTTGGACCCGGTAGCAATAGGCCCCGGTAACGGGTTCCAGGCTTTTATTTTTCAGTGCAGGGCGACGTCTGCCAGGTCTGCTAGTGTTTTATAAGAAACTTACGATATTACTCCAGTACTGGATCTTTCCCCCGCAAAGCGCGCGTTTCTTACTATACTGACCAAAGCGACCAAAAGCGACCTTAAAGTCTTGCCCTCGGATATTAAAAGGCACCATCTTTTTCTATCTTGCGCCAGTAGCATGAACTGGTAGTACCAATTCCAAGTTCCCGGAGGTCTTTTGCCACCGTGTTAGTATTTAGTTATTATGGCATGTCACGCTTAGAATGTACGCCATGCCTATCGTATCTCCCTTATAGACAAATTTTCTTTCGAGCTCAAGACAAGATCAAGTTTTTTTAATGAGGGAAAAATTATCCGCGAAGTTGCATATCTGTCGACTTCATTGGCCTCAAAATAATTTACCTTCTTCCAGGACACAATGGCAAAACGGAACACAGTGATCGGCACGCCGTTTTGGATGGCGCCCGAAGTGATACAAGAGATAGGGTATGACTGCGTGGCTGACATCTGGTCGCTCGGCATCACGGCGCTAGAGATGGCCGAGGGGAAGCCGCCTTACGGAGACATTCACCCCATGCGAGCCATATTCATGATACCTACGAAACCGCCGCCTTCCTTCAGGTAAAGACTTAAGACATATTCCACTCATACGTTGTGGTTCTCTTTGCCGGAGTCTATGTTTGCTGTGTACAATTATGGCGTCTTCAAAACCATAGTAAACAGGTTCGTTCTATTGTGCATTTTCACACGATTTTTGTTTAATTTGTACGGGAATACTCACGTAGAGTGCGAAGCAGGACTCGGCCGCAAGCGCGTCGGGCTCTGTTTTCAATCCTTGAAAAAGGTCAGCTGATGTGATCGAAGTTATAGTCGGACTATCCGATATAATTAAACCTGAGTATTTCCGTATAAATAAAACATAATACACTTAAAAAATAAATTTGAATTTGATTTTGTGTGCTAAAACATGTACTTTCAGATTGTTACATTAAAATATTATGGTGTTTGCGCCAATAAGAGCCTAAATTAAGGCTATGTTAAGTCATGGAATTCAATTCGCAGCAAGAAACGTACCTAAGGGAAGCAAAATTTGTATGGAAAACATTTAACCTTAAGGGGGAGGCCTTCGTCCAGCAGTGATGGTATTTTTTGGCCAAAGATGAAAAAGTCTTGAAATCGAAAGTTTATTCTACTGAGGATAATCAAGCCTGTGGGTAAATTCATCCAATCATCTTTGACAAACAACTGGGTTGTTAGTGGGTAGTACTTTGTTCTATGGTTATTTACGGGGTATTTACCGTGGCCATGTTTTGAAACAAGCTGCCGATATTCCCATGCCAATAGGTGCCATTTTTACATTTGCAGAGAACCAGATCAGTGGTCGGCGGAATTCATCGATTTCGTGAGCGTCTGTCTCGTCAAAAACCCGGAGGAGCGCGCCACGGCCGAGTTCTTACTGACGCACGAGTTCATAGGTAACTATTACAATCTGTTAACTATAACGATTCATAGGCTAGTTCCACTTCGTCGCCTGTCTGACTACGTGACGTATCTGATATGTAGTTTTTAGCCTAAAAGCTACATTCAAATTCTGAACTGAAGTTACACCAACTAACTTCAGTCTAACTTCAGTTCAGAATTTGAATGTAGATTTTAGTTAAGTTTTGCGTGAAAAGAATGTTTTCACGCAAAACTACATTCTCCGTTTTATTATGAAAACTGACGTGGTTTTGACACATTTTTGTTTTATTTATACGGGAATACTCACGTTTGAAAAAGGTCACCGGATGTGATCGAAACTATAGTCGGAGTATCCGATTTAATTAAACGTGAGTATTCCCGTATAAATAAAACAAAAATACATTATCCGTCTTTGTCATACTGAATGCAAATGCGCAAACGAGTCGCGTCCCTGATGCGCCGTGTCCGGGGCAGCCCCAACAGCTACTTGCAACTGTTGCGTGGAGGATGGACTTTGATTGTCCTGTAATGCAGCACTGGACCAAACTACATACCGAACATGGCGGTTACAAACCACGATATAGGCTAAGATAATAATTATTACGTATTATTTGACATTATTTAATTATAATTATTTTTTTATTGACACCCTTATTTGAACTATTTAGACATTATTTTAAATATTTTTTTATCTATGTATGGACTTGTTCTGAAATAAATTGATTATTATTATTTGTATAAACATGTTCTGTTTCTCTCCTACGATGGGAGGTAATTCTTGCACGGGCCGAAGCCAAGTGCTTACTTATTCTAAAGCTAAAAATGTTCTTACAATTCTACACGTGTTCAGTATCACTGCCTTTTGGAGTAGTCTATAAGCTGTGGGTGGGATGTTTAGCATTATTATTATTAAATGACGGAGACAGCGTGTAAAAGTCTCGAATAGAAACCTAACTGCGGCAAACGGCTTCCGAGCATGGTGGATATTCCCCACATTAGAGCTTCGATTTCACTAAACTCACGCGGACAGCGAAAATGGGGAACTCCATGCAGTAAACAGGTCCTTTCTAGGTATGCGTTTATGTTTTG
Organism: Erannis defoliaria; assembly: GCA_905404285.2. Lineage (NCBI taxonomy): Eukaryota > Metazoa > Arthropoda > Insecta > Lepidoptera > Geometridae > Erannis > Erannis defoliaria. Next base: position 17,975,862 of record FR990070.1, read on the forward strand.
TAGTAGTAGGTGATTTGTAGTGGTAGGACTCTACTGCAGAGTCCGCCTGGGGAAGTACCACACCTTTGCCAGCTATTCAACCGCCAAGCAGTAGTGTGCAAGCATTATTGTGTTCCGGTTTGAAGGGCAATCTTACCAGAGAAATGACTGGGTATGAAGAGATTTAACAACTAATAGCTCAGGTGACGAGCGCAGTGCAGTGCGGCGCAGGATTGTGTTAGCAGGTGCACAATTCTGGCACTGCTACTGTTAGTGGCAGACGTGACGCTTACCACCAGGCGAACGTCTTGCTCGTCTCGTCACTAGAATGTAATAAAAAAACCACCTTAAACCACATCACTGTGTTATATCAGATAGGCAGTGGTCAAACAGAAACCTACTAATGTAGCACCTTCAAAGTATTAGCTGCTATGTTTCAGGAAACGCGAAGAACCCCACGATCCTGAGCACGATGATAGCGGAAGCGCGCGAGATCCGCGAGACGCAGGCCTTTAGGAATGCGCATGCGACTAACAACGCCAAGACATTCCAGGCGGTGCGGGTACGTAAAACTATTTATAGCCTCAAATTATTATTTAGGGAAAAATACGAAATGAATAACACCGATGAAGTAACCGAGTAACACGTTTTACCCAAACAATTATTTTATCGTACAATAATACGCTTTAAAAAAATACAACCGACTTCAACTTTGAATACCTGCATGATTTCTTCATGTTTTCTAGTAATTTTGATTTAAAAATCAAACCACTGAACAGATTTCGATAAAATGTATATGAGAATATTAGCGTGCTCCATCGTAGACTGCATCTTCGTTTATCATCAGACGGGATGGCAGTCAAACGCATGCCTATATCATATTAAAAAAAAAGTAATCACGTAACACACATACAAAAAAAACGTAGTCGAATTGAGAACCTCCTTGTTTGAAGTTGGTTGAAAAGTATATCATTATATGGTATCCCGCAGCTCCCCACATATTTTTTTTTATTAGTTCCACAGTCGTTAAATGAGAACAAACTCACTCACACGCACATAACCTATTCCGATGCCTACTAGGTATGTTTAACCCATCAGTTAAAGATATCCCCCTCCCCCTGCCCCTCCCCCAGGGCGGCGCGGGCGACTACGACGACGCGACGATGAAGGCGGCGTCGGACGGCACGCTGGTCCCGTCCCGCGAGCCCGCCGACCCGCCCGACCTCGGCACCATGGTCATCAACGAGCCGCAGTCCGACCTCGCCACCATGAAACGTACGTACTCGCTATGCAACTGTAGCTGGACAAACAACTCGCAACTGTAGCTGGGCAAACAACTCGCAACTGTACCTGGGCAAACAACTCGCAACTATAGCTGGGCAAACAAGTCGCAACTGTAGCTGGGCAAACAACTCGCTGGGCAAACAACTCGCAACTATACCTGTGCAAACAACTCGCAACTATACCTGGGCAAACAACTCGCAACTATACCTGGGCAAACAAGTCGCAACTGTAGCTGGGAAAACAAGTCTCTAATGTCCTAAAACTGCATCCAGAACCACCGATGGACGGGCAGCAGCGCCCTCTCGCTTGTGGTGAACGGCGGTGAGCATTCTGAGATCCCCAAGCCGTCTGTCAAGCGTGAGGATACTTAAAATTGAAACTTTATTTTCTCCTGGCAATACTGAGGATAATTAAGTCATTCATCCAATCCTCTGACGTACTAAGGAGTTGCTACCTGATACATCTATCATTATTTACGACGTATCTATTGCGATTGTATTGTGAAGCGAGCTACCGATATTTAGGCGCAGTGACATGCACCGTGTTCACGGGCAGACTCATGGTGCATGCAACAGCGTAGAAATATCGGGAGCTCGTTTCGCAACATAAACACAGTAAATATCCCGTAAATAATCATAGAATTGTAATGAACGTCCGTGATAGTTTAAAATAGTGTTTCACTTAAATATATTTGCAATAGAGTTTTTTTTTGTTTGACAGCTATTTCGTTTGTGACATCCTGTTTTGCACATTAGGAATATTTTGTTATCGTGTTAGACCAAAACCCAATAACATTTTTTGTATCACTCCAAAAAGCTCTCTTTGCAAATGTATATCATGTAGTTTCTTATTTCCTACGATCGTGGCATGTTATACTAAACCTTATTGGCATACGCATAATATGGCACTTTAATTCCAACACCGTCCTTCCAGGTCACGACACAGACCCAATGGACACCAACAAGCCAAAGTACCGTCCTCTGTTCCTCGAACACTTCGACAAGAAGGAGGTGAACCATCTCAGCAGCGTCTCTGCGCCCAACGGCACGCTGCCTAACAACGACGACGAAGATATACTCAGGTACTAACTATACTTGAGCCATATAAATGCTAAGACGACCTCTGATCGAAGTGAACCTTTACAAAGTAACTTGAAAAATTCTTTTCATCACACTTGCTTGTAAAGTGGATCTTATTACATCGGTTTTAGGCTCATAATCCAAGCTATTACGCACGCGTGCTTTTTACTTTACATTACGGCACTTGTGCTATAATAGGTATAACCCGGTAAACTCAAGTTTGTACGTGACTGCAATTAGACGTATGTATACGAAGCACTCTAAATATAGCCGGGTAATACTTACAGTTATTTTTTGTAATACTAACAAAGAGTTCTTATGCCGCTGAAGTAAATGTCAACCTGCGCGCGCATTGCTGGTTTGGGCGCCATTTTCCGCAAATGTTTTTTGACGATTTCGCTGTGTGGTTGATTATTATCAAAAAAAGTTTGTTTATTCCTCGCAAGTGTGATGAAAACAGTCGTATGAAACTCTTGTGCTATGTTAGTCATTACGCTCTCGGCTTCCTTATCGCGCTCGCCTGCGGCTCGCGCGCATAATACCGCCTCTAGTGTAATTACCAACATAGCACACTCGTATCATAATGTACTATTATCTTACTAGTTTTTTTTGCATAATATCATCATGCAGGTGTGGTAACTGATGTAGAAAATGTAAATATTGTAACTAAAAACGACTTTTTGCAGTTTTCCACAAAATGCATGGTTACTGTTTGTACGCACCGCATAGATGCAAGTAATATCAGGTTTTACACGTCTGAGTTTCATCATCATCAGCCCGGAGACGTCAACTGCTGAACAAAGCAGTGTGGCGGCCGCCGCACGGAAACATGCCGTTTGCATCCATCAGCACAATGATGCAAGGAAGCCTGCGTACGCTGCGCCCGAGTTTATTTTTAAACAATTTGAAAATTTTCTAGCGGTGGCTTTTCCTATGATATTCGTCGTAACGTTTAATTCCTCTTATGCTTGTTCCTCAATGTCTGCTGCTATCTATCTTCCTCGGAATATGAAATAATCTTTTCCCATTAAGTCCCCACTATTTCCTTAGCACGTGCCACCTATGGAATAGTCTTGGAAACTTTGAACTTATAATTGAAATAATTCAACTGGCATTTTCTCAGAACCGTCATTGAATTCTAGTACCTGCATGAATCGCATTAAAGTGTGACTGCGTATACCACAGACCATTTGGATCAGTCAGTGCGCCAAGAAACTCTTAGATCATATCAATGAAGTGTGTTTCCTTTCCCCTGTTCCAGTACGGATGGCGCGGGCGGCGGCGGCGGGCTGCAGCGGGCGCTGGTCGAGGAAGGCAACTTCGAATTCGTAAGTCAACTGCACGTCGTCACTCTACTAGCGCTAAACCACACGCGTAAGTCCCGAGACCCCCGCCCGAGTGACGAGCTTGTATAACCACTAATAGTGTGACTACCCTTGGATACTTGTATGTCATCGTCGTCCATTTTAAATCCACTGAGAGTGCAAAATAAACAAGATTTTGGGTAGTTAAAGGCCCTTTTCGACCGTGTAATAAACCCGTTAATTTCCCTATAAATAAAACTAAAATGTTTATAACTTCGTTATTTGTGCACATATAAAAAATTTACTTTTGATGATTTGTATTGTTGCCAGTCAGCTTTTTTGTGAGTCAATGAAAAAATAACACATTTCCAACATAACATATTGTCAGCTAGGCGGTTAAGTCTAAAAATTTAAAGCGAATGACGTTTCGTCACAACCCGAACGTGGCCTAATTGCTTGCAAGCAGCTGCGGACGCGGTGGGGCGGTGCTTGTGAAATTATCTTGTTCTATGATCAAGCATCTGGAAATATCATTGTCGTGCTGTACTATGAATAGCAATCAAAATTGTGTCAAAGCCTTGGATTTTTTATATTGGGTTTTTTTTTAAATTTTCATTGTTTTTGTAATTTTGTTTCACATTATTGCAGTTGTGTGTGTTGTCTATGATTGTTGTTGTATAAATATTCCTGAGTTTATGTTGCTTTCCAAAAAAATACTAATTGCGACTAATACAACGTATCACGAAACTTTAATGCCAGTATTCCGTAGTTCTTAAAGTCCAAAGTTGCTTTTTCGGTGTTTGAGGTTAAAATTGTAGTGTCGGGTTCGCGATAGTAATCTTTTAATAAAGCAACCGTGATATACCGACGGACAATCAAACATGGCAAAAAACAATATCATTGTGAAGTCTTCAACTCAAGCAAAATCAATTTAGTAGTTCTCTGCTGGAAATAGGCAAGGCAAGCCAGCTCAGCTCGATCCTTTGGCTTTCAGCTTCCGTTAAAAGGACTTGTGCAATTGAGAAGTTGTGCTAATAGTTCATAGATGCCACGCTGGGCATACGGGTTAGCGACCGTAGGGGCGTAGTTTCGCTTCTAATGAGATGCTTTCCTGGTAGTAAGAGGTTGCAGCTAACAATAGCTCGCAGGGTGTGGTCAAACGCAAATTTCATCAACAGTCAGAAGACGTCCACTGCTGGACGAAGGCCTCCCCTTTAAGAGGGAGGGGTTGCCATAATCCCCAATGGCAACCCCTCCCCGCAGAATGCTCACCACCGTTAACTGAGAGGACGCTGCTGCCCGTTCTCCGGTGGGTCTGGATGCAGTTTTAGGACATACCCAGGTCCAAACCCAAATCTATTAAGTATCTATAATCTAGTCTCCTGGAACTAGTCCAACCACTCCGTCACAAAACTACATTGGCGATCATTTCTTTGCGACTTTCGATACTGAGTGTCATTGGCCCCGTAAAATCTCCCTTTAAATAATGAAGGTTGTAATACGGCGTGTGGTCCCCGCAGCTAGCGTTCCTCCCGGCGACGGAGCTGGAGGCGCGCATGGCGCAGCTGGACGCGGAGATGGAGGCGGAGATCGAGGTGCTGCGCGCGCGCTACGTGCGCAAGCGGCAGCACATCCTCGACGCCATGCAACTCAAGCGCAAGCGGCAGCAGAACTTCTAGCCGCGCCCTGACGCCGCACGCCTGCCCGGCCGCGTGACGTCACCGCGCCAGTGCACGGCAGGACTCCTAAACATGTGAAGCGGCGCGGACGCGCGTTATAGCCGCGAAAAACAGCGGCCGCGGCTCCACTTTGCGCGTTATACAATGTGTAACAAAAAGTTTCAACAATACGGAATGATATGTATGTACTCATCATTATGAACAAGTTTCACTATGGGGCCAACCATGAAATCTGAAAAAAAAACAGCTGTTCAGCTGTTCCATACAAAATGTATGGAACAGCTGAATGTTATTGGCGATTTCAGGGTTGGCCCCATAATAAAAGTTGTTTATAATGACGAGTACATACATACCCTTCCGTATTGTTGAACCTTTTTCTTACACATTGTATAAAAGCGACCGCACCGCCGAACATTTAGCAAGTACGGCCGCTTCTAATGCTAGGATAGTACTGAACAGGTACAAACACGCACGCGCGCGCCGATGGCTTTGGTGGTGAGTCTAGTATTGAACGTCTTCGTCATATTGTGTGCAAAAACGAGTTTGGTGCTCTATGGTGCGACGTAAACACGTTTATTGTGGTAACGGGAGAAGTAGGGCTGTAGCCTTGTGTAACGCCTACGAGAAAGTGCTTTCGTCTCTGACGCGGCAGAGCATTGCAATTTAAGCCGTATTTAGCGGCGCGGACAGCACAATTTCAAATGACGATTACAAGCCGTTGTTTATCGTTTTATGAAATTGTGCTGTACATCACATGATATAAGGTTTATTATGCTCCACGCGTTGATGATGACTATCGAGCTTATGACGTCGTCGGGAACCGTATGATAAAATGATTTGGACTTCTTATTGTTAATGAAATTTTGGTGCAAGGATGGTCCAGCATTTTAATGTTTACTGATTCAATAGGTGCTTTAAATCAGCAGTGGTGCCAAATAACATCGACTGCCATCACCAATGTTCCTAAAATGTCTTATAAACCAAAAAATGCCTAAACGTTCGGCCTAAACTGTATCGAAATCATACTTACAATTTATTCAGCCAAAGTTAGTGCCACGTTCAAAATGAATGATTTTGGCTAATGGAGCATAATGATAGAAAATAATTTTTTGGATAAAATTCATATTGAATAAAGCCATTTTGGCGAGTTGGTATTGCAGCGTCTAATCTGTGAATGAGTTTACCGTAAAATGAAATTACTTACAAATGGGTTTTTTTTTGTATTAGCCTTAGAGTCGCTTTTTCAATATCTTGCGCTGTCTGAGGGCGCCTCGACTTGGCCTACACTACTGTGGATAGGTTGGAACTTGTTAATATCTAGTTTGTTATTTAGTAGAATAAACTTGTGTACGTAAGTCATCAACATATCTTTGTTGAATAGGTATTTATGTTTATGGAGGATAGAACAAAAGGTTGAAGGCCTTTTCACATTACGATACGTAGCGCTCGTGGCGTAGCTTGTCTAAGTGATACTAAACGATCACCGATGTTAAGCAACGGACGGTCCGGTCAGTCTTCGGATGGGGTGACCGTGATTGGCAATTATTTCTGAGCGCTACCGTGGGTCCGATGACACGTTAAATTGTTGGTCCCGGTCGTTTGTTCTAGTTTCTATAACAACAACCGTCAGCCATGTCAGAGGCCTCCGGGCGGCACATTAACTCTGACACTAGGGCTGGCCACTCAGCCTATACGAACTTACTTACTTACTTTTTTTTATTACGATATGCTACTGGTATCCTACCTATATAAGTCCATAGCTGCAGAAAACCAGAGGTGTTTAATAAAATAGCCCTTTGTCTGTCGCTTCGTAGATCCTTTATAGATTGGCAGATTTTAAAGAGAGCTTTTCAATAAAATGAACTTTTGACTGGCTCGATAGTTGGCGGCAACTGCAAGTAATAGTTGCCTATTTTGGGTCTGAAATCTGGACTAAACTTTGCCTCGATGTCCTTCCCGCCTTCATTTTCGCGGTTAGCAAACGTGACAAAAAAGCTAATTTCGATAATGGTTTCGGAGACGTTTTGTTTTGTGACATTAAATGCGAGTTTGTTGGGAAATCAGTGCTGGGACTGAAGCGATAATATTATATATTATACTAGTAGTAGTGTAAAGGGAGCCTAAATGTCGTAATGTGGGAAGGAGCTTTAGAAACACTAATAAGAGTATTTTAAAAGATCAAAAATACACTTAAGTATAAGGCAATTCAGCACAGACCTCTATAATACAAGTACGCTGGACTAAATATTTTCTAGGAAATGACAGTTTTTGTGCCGATTTGAAGCGCCCTTTCGAGCGTCTCCGGTACTAAAATTGACATAATAGTATTACGAAATATTAGTTCCATGGACGCTCACACTGCTATCCGTTGGCTCATCATCATCAGCCCGGAGACGTTCAATGCTGAACGAAGGCCTCCCCCTTAGACCGCCAGACTGTACGACAACCTGCCATTTGCATCCACCGGTTGCCCGCGACTTTTACAATGTCGTCGGTCCACATATATATATATATAGTGGGAGGCCTTCCTACGCTGCGTCTTCCGGTTCGCGGTCATCACTCAAGAACCTTAACCCATCGGCTGTCAGTTCTTCGAGCGATGTGTCCTGCCCACAGCCACTTCAACTTGCAAACCTTGCGAGCTATGTCGGTAACTTTGGTTCTTTGGCGAATATCCTCGTTCCGGATTCTATCGCGCAAAGTAACTCCGAGCATAGCTCTCTCCATTGCCCGTTGCGTGACTCTTAGTTTCTCCAAAAGGCCAGCAGTTAAAAACCACGTTTTAGTCCATCCGCGCCACAATGGCGAAAATCAAATAGCTTCAATTTGCTATCGACAATATGAAGTCCAGCGTACTTTTATAATAGAGGTCAGTCCAATTTAGGCTTTCAATATTTTCTATCTTCAGATCTTTAAATAATTGAATTTATTGTGTGATTATAATACACTTTGTCTTGAGACTAAATAGTGAAAGCAATTTTCTTTCCACGTGATTTGGAATAATAATTAGCTGTAATAGTTATACCGCCTAATTGGATCTCCGTCCGCGGTACACAATAATAGCACTTATTTATAAAACTTTATACACAAAAATTTACACCCATATTGGAAAAGGTTGTAGCATGATGACAAGTTGTATAAGATGTGTAAGATGGTGCGAGATACGACATTTTGTAATGCGCGACGATATCGTTACAAATGATCAGCCAAATTTAAACCCTCTTAACGTTACTTTGTTATTTTAGTAAAATAAGGTCATGCGCATAAAACTATTTGGTCTACGCGAGCGAAGCCGCAGGTACAGCTAGTTATATATACAGGGTGTGGCGTAATGAGTGGATAACCTCTATACCTACAGTTAGTTGACATTGTGCTGTTTAGAAAGTTTAAAAAGTTATTCCATAAAGTCACAATTTCGAGTTGGATCGAGTTATAATAAGTTTTTTATACAAAAATTATACTCGCGACACAAAATGGCAGTGTACATTCGATTGCATATCTGACCAAGACTATTACCTAAAAAACAGATCGTATAAATTATTTGATTTGTAGCCTTACTGGACAAACTGGATAACTCGAAATGTCAAATAACTCGAAGACTAAGCGACTTTTATGGAACACAAGTTTTGATTTTCTTAACCGCCATGATGTCTCGCATCATTTGGTAGAAGGTTATCCATTCATTACGCCACAGCCTGTATAAGGAGGGAGATATGTCATATCGCGCCCTCAAACGGCCCCAGGGACTGTCTCGCCTGCCTGCGCTCACTAAGCGAGACGCGCGCTATCCCTTTTGCTCTCATAAAAGTGCTATCTTCTTTCGCACTCCGGCGCAACTCGTAAACATGACGGCACGGGGGTCACTTTCAAACGTTGTTTTATTACGCGATAGCGCAACTTTCGTAATCCTTGTTCGACCTATTTTCATCAAGTGCGTACTTACTTTTTACCCAGTATGGGCTATGGTAGTCTATGGTATTTACTCAAAAAAGGATAGGGCTATATCTATTTAGAACTTTCTCCAATACGGGTGTTGAACATTTTAATATTTCATTTCATAAAATACGGGAAAGAAAACTCCGGTAGGAGTCACAACCGAACCGAAAGTTATCTATAGTTCTATATTCATTATAGTTTTTCATCGGCGTATGGTGTGCTGTCGTGTAGCATGTTGTATTAAATTCATGACAATATATAATATCGTGTATGTGTAGATATAATTAATCGTGATTTTAGTTCCCTTTTGATGTATTGCGTTTGAAATGTCATTAACATGTTTAAGTTCCTTATTGTAATAGATCTCAATGTATTATCTCGCTGAACTGTAATATACGAGTTATATTTAGGTAGGTTATGAAATATTTTTATTCACTCAATTGTATAGTTTCAATGTTTGTAGTGGGTTGTGAGATACATGAATTTAACGAGTTTGTGAACATTATAATCATTTGATTACGTAGGATTTATGAGCAGTAAGTACAATCTCGTATATCGACATTGAGCTAATATCTATAGAGTCACAAACGAGCAAAAAAAAAACCGCGACAAAACTCGGCGTACGCTATGCAGTGCGCCGAATTTTTGAACGTCTTGAACTACGATAAGACACAAGCGTTCAAGCATACATTGTACACTATACAAGCGGCTTAACGTCTAAATTCGCACACTATATAATGCACGTATAGGTATATACAACGGCACTCGGACGTTTTTTGACTGTTTTCACTTAGAGATTGTGACTCTTTAGATATTAGCTCAATGTATATCGATTATTTATTCGTGGGGTACTGGTGATATTTAACCTCGCTACTGAAAACGAAACGCTTTAGAGATGGGTTTGAATAAAAATGAACTCTCTATCGTGCTGCATACAATCGAATTTTCTGATATACGTGTAAACCGAAGACCAAACAAATGGCAGTGCACATCTGCTGTAAATGTAAGTGTCATCGTTATGCATGCAGTTTTGTGCTCTATACTGTTGCTTTGTGTGATTATAATCCCATGGCAAAGTTTAGCGATGCTATCATTCGATTTGAAATGTTGATGCGTGGATATAGAGTTCAAATTCAATTTTTATTTCGTCTCAACCAGTGGACCGACAAGTTTTCGAAATAAGCATTTAGCAGAGGTTTATACAGTAGCGTACGTTTTCAACATGTATTTTGCCATAAATAATATGAATAGACTATTTTTGATTACGAAAAAATTAAATGGATAGGTTTGAATAGTGATTAAGTGCCATTCAAAAGTGGAAAATATATTAATAATATTTTCGTATAATGCAATGAATATGAAATGTAGAGAACTGGTCATAATGTATTGTGATACAATATTTATTTCTGTCTTTTCACTGTAGTTACTAGACCAAATCATTTAAACAACATGTAACGAAAAGGTTCTACAATACTGAAGGGTATGTATGTACTCATCATTATGAACAACTTTTACCATGGGGCCAACCCTGAAATCGCGAAAAAAAACTGCTGTTCCATACAAAAAGTTTTGTATGGAACTTTGACTTAACTTGGAACAAAAACCTTGGACAAAATGCATGGAACAAGTGGTATTTTTCGCGATTTCAAGGTTAGACCTATAGTAAAAGTTGTTCATAATGAGTACATACATACCCTTCAGTTTGTTGAACCTTTTTGTTACACGTTGTATAGGTTGAAATTATTTCTCATAATACAATATTTTCCTTTTTCCGAAAATACAATGAAATGGGCAATACATGGAATATATTTGTGCCATTAAAATTATCAAAACTATCTATATTTTGTAAAACGTTAGGTTTTTATCTGCTTCTATCGGTATTCTAATCGGTTATGAAGAGCTTTGAAATATTTTACTCTATGATTTGTGGCGCCTAAGGCCTCTATTGGACTTTTTAAGATGTACAGGGTAACGTTAATGAAATGATAGCTTGAAACGCTAATTGTCGCTTTGCATCGATCTGCTACGGCCTTTCTCTATTTTCAAAAAAAAAAGAAATTTCTATAGTGGTAATTAGAATAAAAGAAAGCTCACGCTGAATCGATAGATGGCTGCACAAATGCAATTAACTAGTTTTTTTTTAAGTTGGCTTAAAACAAAAACAACATTTAATTTTTTTAAATTAAATTATTGTCAATGTCACTTTCACATACATTTAACATGGATTAGAGCGGCCGCATACTATAAGAAAAACCGGACGGTGGCGCCCGAAGGCGCTCCGTGCATACATTTTGTGCTAGGTCCCGCACACCGTAAGACATTTCTCGAGACGCCCGTCTCGCTCGCACCTGTTAATTTTGCGCAGTGTGTTACGGTCAGGAACGGACCGGAACAGTGTGCGGCCGCTCTTATAATTTGTTCTATCTTTATGGATATTAACCTAGCTTTCGTGGGTAGTGGGTAATATAATAATACTTCTACTCGTTTATATCACGAAACACTCATGAAATGGACATTGGCAGAATAGGCTAGATGACTGATGTTTAAATAAACCTATGCTTGTTCAGAAGTTCTCCAATTTAACGGACACGTTAAATTGTATTTGTATTCTATGTACTAAATACCTCTTTTGTTAACTTTTGCATTTGAAGTTTGTCATAAAAGCTTACATGAGTACATAGTAAGGCGTGTTATGTATGTTAGTTGTTACTGAGTGGCTTCGGTTGCGTAGAGATGGCACACATGCACGTATTTTCTTGTATTTTTTCTGTGAGGATATTCAGTACAACAAGTTTTATAAAAGGCGTATAAAAGGTTTATAAGTAACCTTTTATACTTGATGCAATTTTGTCTGGCCTTGATCGTTCCTCAAGCCGCCTGCCAAGCGTGGGGATTATGGCAACACCTCCCTATTAAGGGGGAGGCCTTCATCCAGCAGTGGACGTTTTCTGGCTGATGGGTGGAGTCTGGCCTTGGCTTTTTGCCTATCCGGGTCTAAGTCAAATAGGTTAAAATTGGTTTTCGTCACGTAGTATATCCTCTAGTGAAATCTCGCGTATTTTCGCACTATTTTCGCGCAGTGTTTAGCGCTTTTTAAACTCACAACATGACGCATATAATATGCCGGGACGTGACAAGAGCGGATCCAGGGGTGAGGGGGGGGGGGGGGGGGGGTTGGTCATGCGCATAAACTCTGGGATGGGTGTAGGTCGATTACTGATAGCTTTTTTAGTTGTAAAGGAATTGGAGCCCCACTCGACTTTATGACCCTCCCCCTGACTTAAAAGCTGGATCCGCCCTTGGGACGTTAGAGGTGAAAATGGGAGGGCAGTTTTTTTTCAGTCAAACGCAGGCCTATAAAGTAACAAAAAAAACCCAGTCTATATGGTAAGTCTAGCGTTATAACCCTGTGAACGCCAATTTCGCCAAGTGACAATAGTAATTAAAACCTCTACTAATTAAGGCCTTACATAAAAATGTTGCTTATGTAACGTGTCAACTGTAAGCGACGTTTTTTTAGTAATATTTTTATAATTAAAAAATGTATACATATAGTACTTTTTTCTCTGTGTCATTAATTTATTCATGAATCTGTAAGCATATGTGCCGTCTCCCGCCTCGTATTGTACGATATCATAGTTGTAGTAAGAGAGAAGTGCACTTTGTATTCTGTAGCGTGTTGAAGTATTGATATCAAATCGGTATCAAATTGATATCGAATGCATTATATTTTTGGACAGACAACTCACTCAATAAAAGATAATTAATTATAAAATACTATATTTTTTTATTCTATACACCTTCGTGATCAACAATGAGTTAAAACAATAAAACAGAAGTATAATAACTTACAACTAAGTATACTAACATGATATCGTTAGGCCTGGATTACAGGAACTATTCCAAATTTCATGTAATCTCATAGTAACTACTTGGAATAAATGCTGTTGACTAGTAATTTTGAATATTTTAATGGCTTCACATACGGTGAAGAATGAAGATGCTATAATATTTGATGTTTTCTTGTAACGTATTTCAATATCGCAATTCATATATATTTGAAGAAAAACCAATGACGAACATAATAATTACTTACAGGTTTTTTTTGCAAAATTTTGACACATTTTTGTTTTATTTATACGGGAATACTCACGTTTAATTAAATCGGATACTCCGACTATAGTTTCGATCACGTCCGGTGACCATTTTCAAAGAGTGAAAACAGAGCCCGACGCGCGTGCAGCTGCGTCCTGCTTAGCACATACAACTATAGTAAACAACAACAACTATAACTATAGTCGGAGTATCCGATTTAATTAAACGTGAGTATTCCCGTATAAATAAAACAAAAATATGTGTTGGTTTGAAATAAACATACCTTGTACTGATTAATAAAGCTTATATAAAAAAGATACCTACTTAATAATTAAATTTGGTCGGCTCCGGGAAACGGGTTTCCTTGTCCGGAGTCCGACGCATAATTTAATATAGTATTGTTAATTATTATAATTATGAATAAATAAAAATTATAAAAAATTATAAATAAAACATGTATGGCGAGCATTGAGCTAATAAATAAATAAATAAACAATAGTCACAAACGCGCAAAAAAATGTCCGCTCCAAAACTTGTTGAAACGACTTTAACTACGATAAGACAAACATACATTGCATACATTGAACACTAAACAAGCGACATCACGTCTAAATTCGAACAACTGTGAACTATATTGCACGTATAGGTATGTACAACGGCACTCGGTCGTTTTTTTGACTGTTTTCACTTGGAGATTGTGACTCTAGATATTAGCTCAATGATGGCGAGCGATATTTTACCTTAACATGAAATATTATAGCATCTTCGTCGTCTGTGACGTCTTTAACGCAGCTGCTCGCTTTTCAAATTACACGTGAACTTAGCACAAAAATCAATTTTTTATGCAAGTAAAGCTATTCGGTGGGAGTAAACTTAATATAAAAATAATAACATAATATCACTTCAAGGCAAGAATTTCTGCAAGGTAATGCAATGCGATAATGATCTCTAAAAACTTAAAACAAAGTAAAAATCAAATATTTCATTTTCTCGTCTTGTGTTGCAATACCTTTCGAGCCCGCTTTGGCTCTACCATACAATACACAATTAGTATTCTCTTAACTTAACCCATAAAATTAGGTACATCAAATACTTCAGTTTTCTAAACTAACGTTAAAAAATAATATATTAGACTAAATAGTATCAGGAATACTGCACTAGATTACAAATAGAACTGAATACAATCATGCAAAGAAAAATTATGTAACACTCTACCCCTGGGTTTCAGTAAAAGCGCATAAATCGACATCGCCTGTACTCAAGTCGTTCACTAGGGACAGTAAAGAGATGATTCTCCATATATCTACTTGCCCATAGGCCATAGGCTGGCGACGCCCTTGCGCCTGCCCATAACAGTAGCAGTGCCAGAATTGTAAACTTGCGAACAAAATCCTGCGCAGCGCTGCTCACCCAATAATGTGTGCTGCGACCTAGACTATCAAGCATTACTTTACCCGAACCAAATGTTAATTATATGCAAACAAAGATCGCTTATTCTTTGGAGGTAAATATTGGTTGTGCAATCGCAATCGGAATGAGATGTATTCTTCTAAGTACCCGGAATATTATATTATTTTGCCCCTATTTTGCAGTCGTTTTTTTCCGTAATTTATGATAATATTGTTTGGCCACGTCTTGCCTGATGTGACTTCTTAGCATGATATAATTTTTATTTAATGTAAATATTATTGTTTTAGATTTCACAATAATTTACTATTTTTCCATATTTTTTTAAACAACTGCCTAAATTAAAATTACCCAACATAATTATATCTCCAATATCTTAATGGAAAGGTTCGTAACCGTAAAAAATCTCAATATCCTACAAATAACTACTCAGGCGTCGTCGTTCTAATACAAAGCAATTACGCGGCCATCACTAGTACGCGCGATTTTTGGTCGTACGAACCCACGATCAAACATATTGATGTCAAATAAGTCATAATAATACAAGGCGGATCCAGCTTTAAGTCAGGGGTCATATAGTCGAGTCGAGGTCTAGTTAGGACAAGCTCCAATTCGATTACAACTAGAAAAAATATCAGTAGTCGACCTACACCCAGCCCAGGGTTGCTAACTTCTATGACCACCCCTGGATCCGCCCTTGTAATAATAGGTAGTCTAATAATGGGAAACCGTTCGACTAAAAGTCGTGACGAGTTTAATCTCTGGCCCGTACCATATAATAAATAATAGTACTACGTACAGAAAGTTAACTCCGCAAAGGAATTGAAATAAATAAGGACTATCTACTAGGCAATAAAGTAGCAATTCAACTCGCACAGCGCTGGATACCGCTCGCTATATTCACCTAGATATACCGCTCTCTTTCTATCACGTATGCTTAGTTACGTGCGACGAGGCTCGCGTGCGGGCGGCGACTGACCTCTGCCGGTCGAACATACCTAAACTGCGGAGTGACACCGCCCTGCCCGTACCAATGAGCTCTTCGGAGTTATGTACAGATTTTTATACACTGGCTTTTCGTTGAAGGAAGCCTGCATACGTCCGGAGATTCAAGTCAATAGCGTATGCAAATCCACGAACCGGGCCAGCGCAGCGTGGCGGGTTTGACCATTCGCTCTTTGCTGGTAATCCTGTGTCCTGCAATCACAGGAAAGCGAAAGCCCTACTTCTCTCAGTGCCTGCAAATGGCTGATTATGCTTTATGCTATGGTGTCCTATTTATCGCACAATAAAGACATTAATTGCGTGACTAATGATACCTATTCAATACCAATGTTTGATCGTGGGTTCGTGTGTACAAAATTAGTTCGAAGACGAACGCCTTGCATATAACTTAACTTGAACGCACCTATCTAGCATTCAAGCACTAGATTATTTTGATTTCGTACCATCCTCAGAACCCTGGAATGTTTATTTGTCCTACCCACTCAAGATCTAGTGACAGTGACGTAAGAAATCTTGTAATGTGTTAAGTCTGGATATGATGAGCATGGGATATAATTTGACAAAAAAGTATACATTAAAATTAAAAGGGCTCCACTATCGCAACTAGTTCTTAAGGGGGCGACTAATGCCAAAAGTAAGTAAAAGGTGTATTTTTAAACACATAGTTTAATGATAAAGATCGTAAATATTCAGATTAAAAAAATACTACAGGTAGGGGAAAAACCTAAAGAAGCCGAGTAACCGAATAGAATTTTGCAAAATAATCCTGTTTATTAAAAAAATATATTACAAATTACCAACAAAAAAAAACTGTTTTAATGCAAATGCTCTAAATTATCAGCGACAACACCACATTATTTTTTACGAATTACATAGCCAAACTAATGTTTTAGCACAGTAGCCGTTAATTTTTTTTATTTCATGCCTACATTTTGAATAATTAAATAAAACCCCACCTAAATTGCTCAAAGCCATCATCACCATCAATTGTACCATGCGATTTTCGACTCTAAACTAATGGAAGACGCGCGGGTGAAATCTGTTATTTTTCTGGCATTAGTCGCACTCTTAAGAGTAGCAATCCTGCAGTAGTGTACGTCTCGGAAAGCTGATTGGATGAATTTATCCTCTGACGTGATTATCCGTCAGTATTGCCAGGAGTGAAAAAAATAGTTTCTATTTCAAGACTTTTTTGCCAAGCTATAGAACAACATGAAAATGATGAAAACATGTTTACAAAAACATGTTTTTTTAACAATTTTGGTATTATCCAAAACTGGGCAATGGGTGGAATTTAGCATACTTAACTATGATTATGATACAATAGGCTAGATGACTGGTTTTTTTTATTGTCCTATTAAAATGTAGCCCATAAATATAGCTGATTAATGAAAAGAAAATGGAAATCTGCTTAAAAATAAGCAACTTATAAGCATTTTAATATCATGCTAGACAGAGAGGCGAAACAGCAAATCGCAAAACGTCACTTCTCTGTACGCCATATAAATTCTATTCTGACAAGTAAGGCGTGACGTCATTTTTTGTTTTGTGGGAAAGGGACAGAGTTGTCTCTAACAAAAACTTTAAACGCTCATATATCAAAACATTATTAACCGATTTAAATTACTTTTTCAATAAACATTATATATTTACTTAAATTCTTCATCAAAGCTTTTGATTTCAACAATATATACATCAGTCATCTACCCTATTATAGAAATCCACCAATTAGCCTGTACAGTTCAATATGGTATTTCAAATAACCTGTCCGTATTTCTAGACACATTTCTATACTCTCTACATGTTTACATAACTTTCCATCACAAAATCGTGAATTTTTGATTTTCTTGACCCATTTAATCCATGTCTTGATAAATATAATTATGATAAAGGTCATTAATAATTATGAATACCTACAATCTTCTACATTTATAAAATTTATGTGAGTATGAGATGAAACTAATGAATTCGGGCTAACAGCTTCGAGCTACTTAGGCAACTGAATTTCGCAACTGGTTACAATAGTTTCGGAGTAAACTAAGCTCAAGATAATATTTGTTTGACAAGCAGTTACGAAACTTAGTAGCGAAAGCGGTTGTACCTAAGTAATAATTAAATAAATTTTCTATGTGGCTCACTATTAGGGTGCGTATCCACTGGAGATATACGAGGCAACTGAGCGTTGCGCGAGGAAAACATCCACCAATAGTATCGCTTTATTTTCCTAGCCTCGCGATCTAATTGGTGGATTTTTTCCATGAACATCGGATCCAATTGGTTATATTTTTTCTTTGAACATCGGTTAACTACCTAGGATATTTTTGGTGGATACACACCCTTATGCTATAAGAGACTCAAATACCTCCAGATTATATTGGTTGCTGTTAATATTAATTACAATTGTAGCACCATTGGAGCATTACAAGGTAGCCTATTGTAATATTACCTACGTCTCATACCTGTCTTTCATATAATATTGGCCGAACGCACACGACAGACTAAAAGTTCGGTGGACCGCGGCGTATTTAAGTAGTTCTACAAGAGAACAATAGAGACAGTGAAAAACGAACTACCTAGTTCTGTTTCATCATCATTATCAGCCAGGAAACGTCCACTGCTGGACGAAGGGTTCCCCCTTAATAAGGAGGGGTTGCCATAATCACCACGCTTGGCAGGCGGCTTGGGGATCGCAGAATGGTCACCACCGCTAACCGAGAGGGCGCTGCTGCCCGTCCTCCGGTGGTACTGGATTCAGTTTTAGGACATACCCAGGTCCATACCAGGACCCACTAGTTCTATCTGCACTACACTTATATTATAAAGAGGTAAAGTTTGTGTTTATTTGTTCGAAGTAATCTTCGGAAATGCTAATCCAATTAATATAAACCTTGCACCGATGGAAAGCTACGCTATCCTTGAGTGCTATAGGCTATATTTTTGGTGACATAACAAAGAATGGCCGGGTACAGCCGGTTGTTTATAATGGCATATTGTATTCAAAAACTCGATTGTGGTTACCTACTTAATTCAAAGATAAAACTTGCTTAGTGACTTTCTTTGTTAGAGAAAGAGATTTGTTTCTGTTTCTTAACAGTCAAACTGCAACACTTTCCACCATATCTAGTTCTCACTCGAAATACCTACTCGGGAAGCACATTCCACTGTTTAGCAGTTCGTTCAATAAAAACTAGCTGAATCCACAGACTCCAACACAAACACAAAAGGTATTTTCCGCAGAACCAAGTCTGCCGCGAGCTTTGGCCGTACAAGAAACTCTGAGAAATGATAGGCATACGTTTCCGTAAATACACAGATAAGTTTCAAAACAGACTCAGATCTTTCTACTAATGAAACCTAAGGACAAGCTAGTCTTTGATAATAGGCTAGATGACTGTTTTTTTTTATTGTCGTCCTATTAAAATGTGGCCCATAAATATAGCTGATTAATGAAAAGAAAATGAAAATCTGATCAAAAATAAGCAACTTATAAGCATTTTTATATCATGCTAGACAGAGAAAAGAACCAGCAAATCGTGACGTCAGTTCTCTGTGCGCCATACAAATTCTATTCTGACAAATACGGCGTGACGTCATTTTTTGTTTTGTGGGAAAGGGCCAGAGTTGTCTCTAACAAAAACTTTAAATGCTCATATATCAGAACATTATTAACCGATTTAAATTATGTTTTCAATAAACATAATATAATTACTTAAATTCTTCATCAAAGCTAATGGTTTCAACGATATAAACATCAGTCATCTACCCTATTCTATAAATGCATATATTCTTAGCCTCTGTCGTGATTTAACTATGTCCTGGGACAGCGGAACACCATAAGACACTTCACGTATAACGATACTTCAAGGTTACTGTGTTCTACAGATGTAGAGATAAGAGTCGTCTCGGGGTATTTCACTAACACTATCAGACTTATACCATAAGTTAAGTATAGACAGTACCTAGCTAGTACCGAAATTGCGAGTGAACTTTGTACACAAATTAACGTTCCTTCATCATCAGCCCGGAGACGTCCACTGCTGAACGAAGGCCTCCCCCTTAGACCGCCACACTGTACGACCTGCCATTTGCATCTACAGGTTACCCGCGACTTTTACAATGTCGTCAGTCCACCTAGTGGGAGGTACCTACGCTGCGTCTTCCAGTTCGCGGTAATATCTATGCTAACGCGAAAAAAAAATTTTGAATCCAGCGCATCCGCATCCCAACTACGGCGCGGTTCTCATTCAATAAGTAAGAGCATGTTATTTGTTCCCAAGATCACGCTCAGTATCGGTACTATCTAGTTAACGCCACATAAAGTTTAACGGGCTATCTCGACAAAAGGATAGCGCTAAATAGACAAATGATCGCGTGCAGTTAGAAAGAGCTGTAGATAAATAATGGGATGATTATTGCCATTAAAAGTAAATGTGGTCCAGACACTGCAGACCAGCGAGAGTAAAAGAGAAAGAAACTAGTACTTTCTCTTGCTTCCTCGAAGTCCGTTAACACTAATAAACTGTATGACTTACCCTATGTACACTCCCCCCCTCCTAAACGATCCAGTCTAAAGACCCTGTAAAGCCTGTAAAACACAGTCCTCACTAACTTGCGCAAGTACTACATTATAACGTAAAAAATCTATCTGTGTAATATTTTTTTTTTCTGTCGCTTTGTGAGAATTTTGGCATCGCACATTGTTATTTTGCCAGTCATTTACCCTGATAGTCGTTCTGATACGGAGCCAACCCAAATACTGTACCAGCAGTAGTAAGTGGAGACTTTAAAAGGTTTTTATATTTAGGAAATAACACGAAGAGACACATTTCATCACATTATTACACTTGTGGTAGACTCGTGCATGTTATCGAATAATTACATTAAAATTAAATAATAAAAGTATTTACAAAAAAATAAATTATATTATAATTCTATCAGCTATTTGGTTCCCATAGTACAAGCTTTGCATTGTTTGGGGTTAGATGGCGCTGTGTGAAATGTTCACCAATATGTTATAAAAAATAAATACAATAATAAAATAAATAAATATTATAGCATCTTATTTTAGTTCCGCTTAGTAGAATTCGCTGATCATGTTTGAATACTGGCAAGTACGTAATTGCGCAAGCTACTGACTTCATGTGAAACTGGCATTAAATGCTAGTCGCTAGTCAGCACCGTTATACGTGAAAGACCTAAGGATGAAACCTACACTATAATGGAGAGAAGACAAACGCCGAAGAGTGCAGCCTCACTCATTGCTTCTTCAGAATCACTTGACAGTACAGCAGTGAGTCTATTACTGTGAACAAATTGATAATGTGAAAATTGGAAGGAACCATATTGAAAAGTTAGATCTAAGTTTTTTTTTTATATTTTATGAATTATACCGTAATTTAGTCCAGATTTTTGGTCCAAAAAAAGAAAATACAAAAAAAAAAGAAAAAGAACACAAAATATTAAAATCCAAAAAAAACAGCCTTGAATAGAAATGATGATGAGTATTGTATTGAATCAAAAAATAATAGTAATTTATTGGATGGTTTTACTACTTATGGAACAAACAATATCCTAAAGGTCACATTGACATTCAGCTGAACTTTGGGTTTTAGTAAACAACCGACTATAATATAATCAAAGCAGTTTTTCACTGTTTTGCTGGCAAAAGGAACCTTATTGCAGGAGCAATAAGGAGCATGAAATCCTGGATAGTTAAAATTGTTGGTGCTCAACTGATTTTTAAACTTTGACATACAGACTTGGGATTTCACTAGACCACAGAATAAATAATAGTACTACGAACAGAAAGTTAACTCCGCAAAGGAATTGAAATAAATAAGGACTCTATCTACTAGGCAATAAAGTAGCAATTCAACTCGCACAGCGCTGGATACCGCTCGCTATATTCACCTAGATATACCGCTCTCTTTCTATCACGTATGCTTAGTTACGTGCGACGAGGATAGCGTGCGGGCGGCGAGACTTCTGCCTTGCATTGTTCACCAGGACGAAGCGCTTGCCGAACATACCTAAACTGCGGAGTGAAACCCCCCTGACTAGACTATGTGTTACAATTACAGGCCGATAACAAAGTTGTGTATATTTGCTAAAATTTTGGTGAAAAATATTTTTAATCAGCTTTATTCCTCTATTAAGCACTCACTGAGTGAACATCAGCATGGATTTCTGAGAGGTAGGTCAACTACTTCGAACTTGTTACTAAGTAGCGACTTTTTGAGCAGTTTTATGTCGAAGCCCTCGCAAGTTGATGTCATATACACCGACTACAGCAAGTGTTTTGATCGCATTGATCACAGCATTCTATTGTTACAACTCAAACGATTGGGAATCAGAGGGAATTTATTCAGGTGGTTCTCTTCGTATGTACAGAATCGATGTCAGACAATTGTTTTGAATGGTTTTACATCCTCTGCGATGCACATTCCCTCAGGAGTTCCGCAGGGATCTTTACTCGGTCCTTTACTTTTTATTATCTTTGTTAATGAGATAGCTTCCTGCTTTCACTACTCAAAAATCCTCTTGTACGCCGACGATATGAAGATTCTCTGTCCTGTCAATACATCTGAAGATGCTTACCACCTTCAAGAAGATCTTAATAGGTTCCAGGAATACTGTATCCAGAAAAGACTGGATCTTAATGTATCAAAATGCTACGTATGTTCTTTCACACGTAAACCTCATCCTCTCCTTTTTAACTACTCTTTACTTCAGTCGCCATTATCAAGAGTCTCAACTATTACTGATCTTGGCGTCACATTTGATTCGAAACTGCTATTTGAGGAACACATTAATAAAATCATTAAAAAAGCCTCCAAAGCTCTGGGCTTTATATTAAGGATGTCGTCTGAATTTTCATGTATTAAAACATTCAAAATTTTATACTGTGCATATGTTCGGAGCCATCTTGAGTACGCCTCCCAAGTTTGGAACCCCCATTATAGCATATATGTAAACCGCATAGAAGCAATCCAGAAGCGATTCCTCCGATACATTCAATTTCGTAGTAAAAAGTACATATCTCCCGTTGTAAAACATTTCATATATTACCGTTTAGAGAGAGAAGGCAAATGGCGGACCTCTCTTACCTATGCAACATAGCAAATGGTTCGGTTGATTGCCCTGAATTTTGAGTATGCTGGGGCTCTGCTCCCATTCCATTTCACTAAGAAGGCCTAAACTTCTATATGTACCTATTGTTAACTGTAATTACAGGCAAAATTCATATATAATACGAACTTGTAGAAGTTTTAATACTTTAACAATAAATGTGGAAATTGATTTGTTTAATACCACATCACTTCGCCTTAAGCGTTTGCTAGCCGATACATTCTTTAATACTGTTGTACCGACTTGACACAGTAATGATACCTACCTACATTTTTTAACTGCTTTGAATAGTTTTAAAATAAAATATAGGTATTTATTTATTGGAACAACATTTACCTACTTTTTAGTTTGTAAATGATAATATTATGTCGTCAAGTGTTTGTTTATTAGTTCATTTCTACTTTATTAGTTCGCCGATCCAAATTTTCTTGTTGTTATTCCATGCTAATCTTATGCCTATTTGTGGTAACTTATAATTAGCCTTTAAGTTAAATATAATTGTGTTATTTAAGTGCTCGCTGTTAGTTATCCTAAAAGAATAAAATAAAAATAAATAAAATAAAATAATTCTACAGATTTGGTTTCCACCCAACTCAGTACAACATCGTCTGACCAACATGATAAAAAACATATTTTGCTGTTTTTTTCACTCATTAGCCTGTGGTAGACGCTATTCATATTTGACAATCTGTTAACACAGTAAGTTACGAAAAAATAAGTGAAATAAGTATTAAAAAAAGCGAATCTACTTACAATACTGTATACCTCCGAGTATCAAATCATACTTCTGAGCTGGTCCGTTACTGTGCACCAGAACTTCACTCATGAACAGCTGCAGAACCCTGGCCGTCTCAAATAGAGAGTCCAGCAGTAGCCAGGTGGTGATATTGCGGCCGCTGTTGGCAGACGAGGATCGGAACATCACCACACCCGAGTTGAAGAACCCGATGGTACTGGTAATGATGATGAGGCCACATAGGAAGTAGTGAAGAACTGGGAACAAAACCATTAGAATAAACTAAAGGAAGACACAATCTTGGTAACATACAGTTTTTTTGCATGTCTGTTAGTTTTAGAAATTAATATATAAATTATATATATAAATTAATAAATAAATGTATCATCTATTCTGTATAGCATTATATGAAATATATAACCAGTTACTAGATGGGAAACATTTTGAGACCAGTTATGAAGCAGGAATTATTTGTTGTGTTAAATAAATTTGAAAACTTTGTCAGGTTTTATTAAGAAAACTGATGTGGTTTTGATACATTTATGGTTTATATTTTGTGCGAACGCCGCTAAATATATGGAAACTATATGGCCGCCGTGCACACGCGTCGGGCTCTGTTTTCACTTGCTGAAAAAGGTCACCAGATGTGATAAAAACTATAGTTGGAGTAACCGATTTAATTAAATGTGAGTATTCCCTTATAAATAAAACAAAAAAGGTTAAATTAACTCGGAAACTACTTATTTAAGGAAGTTTCTTTCTCATAGTCATGGCATAACATATTTATGGGATCAATATTCTACACTACAAACATCACATAGTGAATAATCACAGTAGCCTACAACAGTGTGATTTACAAATTGCATGGTTCTGGTTATGTTGTACGTTTGGTGGGTTAAGCATTATGTAAGAAAGCAAGCAGATGTACTTATTTCACTGCCGATTAAATCTTCCAAGTAGAATAGGTGGGGACTCAACAGGCGTAGCATCGCAAATGTGAAAGCTGTTACCGCTGACACCTGGAAATGCAAAAGATTAAAGGGCAATACGAGGCTATGCGGGGATGGTAGTGTTAATCTGAAAGGAGTTCTTTTTGTACAACTTTCACTAATGGCCAACCCTGAAATTGCGAAAAAAATATGTAATAATAAGCTGTTCCATAGAAAAAAATCTGTCACCTTTAACAAAATGTATGGAACAGCTGTTTTTTTCGCGAATTTGGTGTTGGCTCCTTGATAAAGGTTGTTTACAATGATCAGTACCAAAACTTCTTTTTATGGAACTATAATTCCACATAACTTATTATAACCAGAGAATTAGAGAAATGACTTCGTAAATTTTAAATATAATATTTTATCAAGCTGTTCTGTGTGCTGAGCACATTGTGCACAGGATTTTAAAACTTTTAAATAGTTCCAAGTAGGTCTGCCTGCAAACATATTTTTTATTATTGGTGAGAAACATGCTTCATTCTTCACTCTAATGCCTAAATATAATGTGAAATTAATCTTAGTAAATTTGTGCGTCTAATTTAATTAAGCAGTTTATTACAGTACAAACGTTCCACATTACCAAGGACATGCAAATATAATTAATCTATAATAAACTAAAGAGTTTATCTTCATCATTAATAGTGTGTCTATTTACAAGTCATAAAATGATAAATGGCTTAATACAAATAAAGGAGCACTTGGTGAAGTACCTTCAATTAAATAAGAGACTTCTGTGTGATAAACAAAGCAAATACCGAGTAAGTAATGTTAAGTAATACAAGTGAATGAAACGTGATGCTGTAATGTTCTTGACCGGAAAATTACTGCAGTTGGTCTCAACTTGTTATCTTGCTTGAAACCTAGACAATAGCTTCCTTACTTGACATATAATTATTGTTAAACAAAATATTTTGCGCAAGTAAGCTTTTATTTTCGCATTAAACTCGTGTTTTAATAATAGTTTCCAAAACAATAACATGATTTAGTACTTACGGAAAAAGCAACAGCGACTATCCTAACAAACATAGCGTAGTCAATTTTAGACATTTTAGTTATCTTACTTATAACTCACAGTAAATAAATAAGTTTACTTTGTTTATTTTAATTCCTCCGTTTTTCGCTATTTATATACGTTTGCAAAACAAAAATCGATACGTGCTACGCGCTCGGCTACCATCTACCAATCACCACTAGTTAAATGCTCAATGCCAATCACAATTCACATCACAATCCAATTCCAATCCAACTAAAGAGAGAGTAAGCACTACGTTTCTTTAAAATGTCAATGTCAAACAGATAAATTGTCACTGTCATGTCAGTTTTTATTTTAAATTTATTCTTGGCCATGGAATGTTATGTCAGAGCTAAGCCTGGGCTGCCAGGCGATAAATCAAATCAGTGCCTAAATGCCTATTATAAAATGAGATGTTGTGCACGAGATGAACTGCTGTTGTATTAGTGTGGTACTAGTGTACCACATACTAGTGTACCATATTAGTGTGCTATGCATGTTTATTTGGTCCCCCGCAAAAAGTACCAGAAAATGGGGATCCACGCTGTGATTTTCCACTAGGTGGCGCAACTTCGATGCAGCCATAGTCAACTGTCAATCTAATACTGTTTTTTTCTACAATTTAATGACTAATTAACGATTAGACTCGGATTACCAGGGAGAACCTGCATACAAAGCTATGTCCAATATAAAGTGTAAACAACTATCTAACCTACAAATCTATTTTCAGGCTGCAACAGCTGCATAGATTCTTAAAACATGGCACAGTACCCATACCCAGTATTTTTGCTTGGACTAGATTATCGAGAACGCTCTCATCAAGAATAAGATAGATAGATAGAGAGATAGATTATAAGCAACGATTAAAAAGAAAACTTGATTTTGCCACATCCAAACCACCGCTGGCGCCATCCGTGAAAAGTTTTTACCCATACCACATTTTTACCATGATGCCATTTTACCATTTTAAATTTGGAGCTTCTGAAATTTGGACCCCGGAGACATCCACTGCTGAACGAAGGCCTCCCCCTTAGACCGCCACACTGTACGACAACCTACCATTCGCATCCACCGGTTGCCCGCGACTTTTACAATGTCGTCGGTCCACCTAGTGGGAGGCCTTCCTACGCTGCGTCTTCCAGTTCGCGGTCGCCACTCAAGACCCTTTCTTCCCCATCGGTTGTCAGTTCTTCAAGCGATGTGGCCTGCCCATTGCCACTTCAACTTGCAAACCTTGCGAGCTATGTCGGTAACTTTGGTTCTTTGGCGAATATCCTCGTTCCGGATTCTATCGCACAAAGTAACTCCGAGCATAGCTCTCTCCAGTGCCCGTTGCGTGACTCGAGTTTCTGTGTACCAAAATGCCAAGGCAAAAATGAAGAAAAAAAAACTACTATTCTGCGTTTTTATATTATTATTTTCTACGTTTTCTATTTATTTTATGTAAGCATATATTATACAATGTGTTTCAAAATATAATTATGTACCTACTTATCGTTACGAACAACTTTTACTATGAGACCAACCTTGTTATTACGAAAATAAATCAGCTGTTCTATACTTTTTGTGCAAGGTCAATGAACTATTTGTATGGAACAGCTGTTTTTTTCGCTGATTTGGCCCCATAGTAAAAGTTGTACATAATGATGAGTACCTACATACATACCCTTCAGCAGGCTAATCATGTAACTGTTCGGGATCGCGATTTGTCATAAATGTCACTTGTCACTGTCACAGCTTTCTAGATGTCTAGATTTCTCTCGCTATCGTTATCGAA
The DNA here is from genome assembly GCA_905404285.2 of Erannis defoliaria. Lineage (NCBI taxonomy): Eukaryota > Metazoa > Arthropoda > Insecta > Lepidoptera > Geometridae > Erannis > Erannis defoliaria. The sequence goes on from FR990070.1 coordinate 18,003,275, forward strand.
TGAATCCATTGATTTCCGTAATTAAGTTAAGCAAATCCGTCGGTCTTTTGGCGTTTCGTCCTGCCCTGCAGGGTCAAATGAGTTTTGGCAGTGACAGTGACAAGTGACAATTTTTGACAACTCGTATCCGAATCACGATCCCGAAAAGTTACATGATAGCCCCGCTGTTCAGTATTAGCAGCTACACCCAGCCATTTTATCATTGTCGCTGGCTACACTTGCCTTTTGTAACACGTTTTTTTTTAAGTTATTGGCATCGCACGTTGTGCATTCTGCCAGTGTCAAGTTTTTTATTCAATTCACAGTCAGTCACACGAAATTAGTCATAGTCGAGTCCAAGTCATGCCCTAGTAAAGTTGTGGCGATTTTACTATGAGCTTCTACGTAGTTTTGAAAACAACACGGAAAGATACGTTTCACCACATTATATCACTTGCCCACACTCGTGCATGTAATACAACACTCAATGGATAAAACACCACCATCTTAAATCATTAATTCGCGAAAAAACACAAGTTTAATAAAATAATAGAAAGCAACGACATGATTTTTCTGTGTTCCCGCCAAAACTCCCTTGTAACACGTTGTATACTACCACTACCAGTAAAGTACCGTATTCACTATCCATCTTGCTGTACAGCCCGCTAATCATGCACGATGCACGATGCAAAACGACAGTAAATAGTCATGACGTACAGCAATTATTATTAGGTATTTTTTTAATTTATTTAGCTAATCTTATTCTCGACAATCGTATAAAAGGCATTTAAACATGTAAACAACTTACGAAATAATAATAAAATCATGATACCTACCTACGGATGCGCGCGAGCACACAAAACAGCTAGGTACAGTAATTGCTAGCTGGAATAGCTGGACAGTTTTTGCATCCAAAGAGCCCGCCCCCCACCACCGCGAACGTGCATGACGATCTAGCCTGCTGTACAGCCCGCCAGGCTGTACAGCAGGCTAGATCGTCAACATCGCGGACGTACATCAGGTACAGCAGAGCGATCGTGTGTCGTGCATGCTTGATCGTGTATTTATAAGCTTGCTGTATAGCAGTTTTTTAAATAATGGCTTCTGCTCTATTTATACTTCCTATTTTATTTCCTCTCTTCTGCTACTGCAGCAGACAACATTTAGGTTAGGAAAATTAGGAGAACTCCCATTTTTGGCAATAACTGGTGGCATTATACCTTAATAAATAATCACGTGTGTTCATATTAACTTGTTTGACTACATACAGCATGCTGGATGCGCGCACAATAGTGTGTAAACTACGTCCAGCACAGCGGCCTTGGCGGGCTGTACAGCAGACTAGATCGTGAATAAGGCGCTTAAGTAATTACATGTGATCTTTGCTTCTTGCAGGATATGAACGAAAATAACAATTATGTATGAATTTTCGTTCACTGTTTTATGTAAAAGTTTTTTTAGTCTGGGCCTTCCTTCAACCTCACAGTGTAGGTAGGCACTTATTTTATTGAGTTTGGTGTTCAGTTTAGCGTAATATCAAGTGACAGGCTCGTTATTATAATATTGTTGGCAGTTGGTACATACCTAGTAGGTATAGATAATATTTTACGGGTACTTTTCTACTTTCACAGTAATCACCTAAGTACTTATTTACCTATCTTCTCGACGACCAGACATGAATAGGCCCTGACTTAATACAGGAAAAGTTTTGACAATGAGTGCTGGATACAACCACAGAGTAATAGAAGTAGTAGTATCCTCCATGGATACAACATGATTCCAAAGCATAATAGTAACTCTAGCTAGCAACTGAGCATGAGCAACTCGAATTCGATGCGGTCGTCACCGCGCCTCAGAGGGTGGACGATAGAAATATTTCAATTCTATTCAGCAGAAGTGCAATTAAAAACTGTTTCATTTATTCATGGCTGTCAACAATCATACAAATAGGTAAATTAGCATAAATAATCATTCAAATGTGTAGGGCGAAATAAAATAGGTATTGTTTAACAGGCATTATAATTATACCTCCATCCAGCGACATTGTATCACCACTGTGTTTTCGGATCGAGATGCCAAGGAATAAATACAAGGACACATGATAGATAATACCCAGATCCCTTTGATAAATTACATATTATTTATCAAAGCCAGATCCATAGAAAAGCGAAAGTCCTACTTTTACTTAGTTCTCCTCTCTTCAGTGTCCCGACCTGTAGCAGATAATCAAATAAATCATTCAAACATCTGCCTTATGGCCAGGCATATAAACCTGGACATTTCCATGGTATAATAAATCGTCATTTCTAGGCAATGATGTAGGTTAGTTAAGTAAGTACCTACCTACGTAAATAATTATTTTCTCTGTGTTTCTAGGTCCAAAGGCAAAATAAATTAATGACGTTATTTAGTAGGTAGTTCTACATAGTGAATAATTACATAGGAAGAATATCTATCTAAGCCGTTTGACTAAGCCATACCCAATAAGAAAAACGAAACGTAAAATAAATGGAACGTTAATTTTTGAATTTTAGGGTAGGTGATTGCGGCAATAATAGTGGGGCTGTAACAATAATTAGATACTATTCATTCGCCACTCTGTTCGATTACTATTCGATGTGATTCCAATTAATTCGATTAGAAGTTTACGATTTGTTGGCCGTTGTAAATTTAGCTGAATATGCAATTGCAAGAATTTTAATTTATGATTTGATTACAACAAGCGTAGTTTATGGTAACAGTTATGATTATGGGATTTATCATTGATATACATTTATGCTGGTAGTACACTGATTAAATATAGCGCGCACGACATTGATATTTATTTTGTACAAAAAAACTTTTTTTTAGTCGCCAATCTGTTGAGCAATTCTACTCGTTGGGGACATTCAGAACTAGCCATGAAGAATTGAGTTTATTTATTTTTATTTTACTTTCTCTGAAAAGATAAATAATAACGTTTGCAATTATTTTCATCCAAATATTTCAATTTATTCATTAAGTACTTACTTATCAGTTTTTGATGCCGTATGCATTATAACAGTACGTAGGTAGTTGACTTTCTTTGGACCTATATTATACCGCATCATAATTAATATTTTGGCCTTTTTGTACCCAACTACTTACTACTTATTATAATAATATTTTAATATGTAGTTAGTAGAACACTTTTATTATGATAACTTCTCAAGTAGGTATCAGATACAGCTACGTAATTTTTTTTACGAAATGTTTTATTATTTTCTTTGACCATTCGGTCATTGGTCAGTTGCGTGGTCACTTACCAAAATGTTTTTATATCTAATTGTTATTATCAAATACCACCCTACCTACTGGACTAGTAAAAATAGCACCAAAACTCGACCTTAACCCTATGCATTAAGATATATGTTTACAACTATAATTGATAATTGTAATAAAGTGGCAGCCCCTTCTGAACAGCTAATTGTGACGCAATAAAGCGGTATGGTCAGTTGATCGGATTCGGGGGAGATTTGATGCAATTCACTTTATTAAATAATGGTGGTTACTGGAGGACATTTAATTGCATGCACTTTGTCATTTTGTATTGATGCTAGGCAAAGTAGTGAGGTACCTACGTACTTGCAGTTAGGATACTAGCTAGATATGAATGATTAACTAACCTAGAAAAAAAAAACTAGTTCTAGTATTATGTTACAAAAGGTCGCCCACTACTTCGATAAATAACCACCATATTTTTTTTAAATGAATTTCGTAAAATCCACTCAATACCCCTCGAGGAGCCGTACCGTGAACCTCTTATAGCGGGACCGAATAGGTTCCGCTGCAGACAATGCGCGACCGCGAACCTTATAACGAGGCGATAAAATTCTCAGTCGCGCAGCGTTGCAGCTGAGCTGCAACTATTGCAGCTGCATTATTCGGTCCTGATAAGCGTTCATGGTAGGGCCCCAGCGCCAGCTTGGAAGCTGGTCTCCACGGCCAGCGGCTGTGCGAGTTGTTTGTCAGTCATTGTATTGTATTCATACCATTGCGAATAACTTATACAATGTGGCCAAGGCCAACCAACAATTCCTAATTTTGCCAATTCGAAAAAATAGTTTTTCCATAGAAAAGTGTCATTCAACCTCGACAAATGTACGGGACAAAATATTATGTTTCGTAAATGCAATGCTCCATTATAAATGTTATTCACAATGATGAGGTCAATGTCGTCTTTTCACCTCATTAATACATTTCCGCCTAGCCCTGGATACACAGAATATCGAAAATTCTACCTAAGTACGTCCTTTGTCTTTTTAATGGTGTAACAAAGCTTAGCTTGAGCTTCGGTTTCCTTTCACTCAAAATTATGCAATCGTAGCGCTGCGTTTGGAAGGTCAGTAAATCATTTAAAATCAAGTTAATTCCTGAAAATTCCGCCTGGCTCTATATTTCAGACAGACCGTAATTATTTTGCATAAGCTAGATGGAAAACTTAAAACTACCCATCGTCACAGTGCGTCACAAAAAATCGAAAGAAACGTTTCATCATCATCATCAGCCCGGAGACGTCTACTGCTGAAGGAAGGCCTCCCCCTTAGACCGCCACACTGACAGAAACGTTTAGATTATTCGAATTTATAATGTACTCGTATTTATTCCAATATCCACCTTCACGTCATAACACCCTACTATGAATGACCACAGCAGAATGTGTCGACAATAAATAACAAATTGATAACACAATAAATACGATGCTCTCAAAATGTTTGCGAACGTAACTCACCCAACGGACGCACGACGGGGAGCGGCCAATGTCAACATTAGAATGAGGTATTCATCATAAAGAGATGGGACGTCAAATGGCTGCATAATAGTAATAATAAAGTACATTTTCGCCAAGTATAAACGAGTATGATTGTGAAAGTTTTACCCCTAGGCCCCTTACCTAGGCTACATGTGTACGGAAAATATCATTACGGTCCCGAACCGTAATGTCTATCCTGTAATAATTATACTATAATGTTTGAATGAATGTAGACGACCGTTTCACTCTTTTTTTTTCCAGTCTGTGTAGACTACTATGTACAGGTCGCGTCATGTAAAAAGAACGCTGGCGGTTAAGCTGCGCAGTAGGCGATTTATCGGTCTATTTGGTGGTACGAGGTGGTACCTAGCAATAACCAATATACGAAGCTGCGAGCAAAATGATAATTAATAATTATTTAAAACAATAGGCCTAGGGCTTTTCTGCGCAAGTGTATACATGCGCAAACACACCCCCTCTACTTTCTTCCAGCGTTATTTTTACATGACGCGACCTATACCTACTAGTGTAAGTAGTTAAAAGTAAAAGTAAAACGAGCAAGACGGTCGCCTGGTGGTAAGCGTCACGCCTACCACTAACAGTAGTAGTGCTAGAATTGTGAACATGCGAACACAATCCTGCGCCGCACTGCACTGCGCTCGTCACCCTGAGATATTAGATGTTAAATCTCTTCATACCCAGTAATTTCTTTGGTAACATTGCCCTTCAAGCCGGAACACAGTAATGCTTGCACACTACTGCTTGGCAGTTGAATAACTGGCAAAGGTGTGGTACTTCCCTAGGCGGACTCTGCAGTAGAGTCCTACCACTACAAGAAGACTTAGGCCTAAACAGTATTTTAGTAAATCTAAATACCTACCACTTAACTAAAAGTAAGTAGGTATATTGTATTTAAGCTTGAACTCACTTTTATTTTTCGCCCTACTAAAAATCTCTTAATCGAATCCCAATCAAAAATGATGAATGTTTCAATTTCTGAATTTTATTTCAATTATATATCGGCACATGTTCACCTCTTCCTCGATTATCTGTCGAATCGCATGATCGATTGATACGGATAGCCTCTCAATAGATGTGATGATAATTTTGAATTGATCATTTGGGGGTTGTAATTTTTAACTCGAACAATCGAACCATATCGAATCGAATATTCTATTCTAATACCTAACTATAAAGGTCGTCGGTCGTCGATCGGCCTCGAAGTGAAATAGTTAAGGAATATCATTATGTAGTAAGTATACACGTAATACCCACTGAAGGGAGAAGTAAAAGTACGGCCTACGCTTACTGGTAATACCACACCAGTCTGTTCCGTAAGTTTTTAGCCAAAGAGGTTCCATACGTGCCAATGCCAATTTTTTCAATTTATATATATTCTAACTTTGATTATATGAGAGAGAGCTAGTTCCTCCGAGTATTCTAAAGATAATTTCAATACAAAATAAACCTTCTTGGTAAAAATCACTGGCCCCGCCGGAAATACGTCGGGTTACCAGTATCCCTGTATATTGTGGGAAATTCAGCTTACCTATAATTATAATTCCTCGTCACCCCAAAACAATAACAATAACTAGTTCCTACCTCTATGACAATAACATACTGTTATAAAAAAAAACAATGAGTCTGACTATCTTTATATTAGCAGAGAAAGCGCCGCAAATCTTCGCCTGTTCTAATACTAAATAGATCGCGTGACGTTTTTCCCTCAAATTTAGCAAATGATTGTTTGAATACCTTGACACCTAGAGGCCTTACTTAAAAACGCCGCTCAAACTTAGTCACTGCTTAAACTTCTCTGTCTTGTTCTTGCACGTGACACTTCACGTCAGAGAGAAGTTGACAGAGCATCATAAGCAGTGATTAACGGTTGAGAAGTTGTAAGTGTCCTGAAACACGTTGTACGTATTTGACCGAGCAAAGCTAAGTCTCCGAGTCTACTTATGGGGCAGTTCGGCGTTTGTAAGATACTTGCGAAACGTTGCGTTGGTCCGATCTTTCATTAAGAAATTTTGTAAGTAACGTAGTTGATGCCAATATAATTTTATTTAACCACTATAATGGTAAAAAAACCGTAAAAAATTTGCATCGCGAGATCTCAGTTCGGGCGAAGTACTAGTATAAGATGTTTATAAAAACCAGCACGTTTAATTTTGCCGGTCCTGCAAAATAATTATTACGTGACTGTGGGCCTAAAGTGGCAGCTTTAGCCCCGCTACGCAGTGCGAAAACCACTTCCTCCCCGCAGCGGCACGTAAAATCGTATAGGTATGTGTACACACCACGGGAGCAAGTAAAGAAGCCTCAAATCTCATGTTTGTCACCTCCGGCTCCGCTTCGGGAGACAATAAGTATACATGAGATTTGAGACATTCTTTACTTTTGCTCCCTAGGTGAGTAATCTACTATTATTTATATCCTGTTCTTTTACAGTCTATGGGCGTGGGGCGATTTTAGTTACGAATAGTCCATATTCTTAAAGTTACGTAAAACGATAACTTAGGTAGGTACTTGATCCAACAAATAAAAACTTACTCAGCTGAAAGTGGATCCTTAATCACAATTTATACAAACTTGTTCAACAAGTGCAGCTTATGAAGTAACTGTTATTTACTCTGTGGCGAGGCGCGCGCATGCCACGTGCGGGGCACGCGACACGCGTGCTTTTATTTATATTTTTTTGTTTAATGAGCAAAAAGGTTTAATTGCATTTTGAGCTATTGTATTTCGAATGCGGTAATCTTTTAGAGTGCTTGTTAACTGGGATGAAGATTGACGTTAGAAAATAAGCGTTAGAAAATAAGACTGGAAAAAGCTTTTTGCTGTCGCATCGCATATCGTTTTCTATGAGTAGGAGTATTAAAAAGCCCCACAGATATGAAAAAGTACTATTTTTTATTAAACAATACATAATACTTTTCAACCGACTTCAAAAAAGGAGGTTCTCAATTCGACAGTATGTTTTTTTTCTCTTTGTTTTGTATCTATGTTACGCGATTACTCCGCCAATTATGCACTGATTTTGATGATTCTTTTTTTGTTTGGTAGTTGTTTTTGGTTTTGGTGTTAGTTTTTTTTTAAATGTATTATTTAAATCTAACCTATGCTAAGCCCTATATGAGTACCTATTATATCTACATACATACTGATTTCGCACATAAATATATGAACTAATAAAAAATAATAGGTATTGCAAATACTTGCGTACATTAATTTATTGATGATCGGATCGACGGTAACTATCGGTATATATCGATAATTATCGTAGAACAAACAATATTCCTCCTGTAGAGAGCCAGATAAACTCCGAGACTGGCTTTGCGCAGTCAATTTATGCAAACTTTCTTAATGTGACTAATTTGGTTACAGATACACACTAACGAAATACAGCTGCACCCAATTTTATCTTATTTAAAACAAAGATGCAAAATATTTAATCGATATTTTAAACGACGTAGGGTTGTGTGTAATCGAATAGCGATTTTCACGTGCCTATAGGCACGTGCCGGTGGCGCCCCCGCGTGAGACCGACGTTCGAGTGCTTTCCCACGTCCAGCATTTTATTCAAAAACTTAATGGAGCTATAAAAGAATAAATAATGTCTTACCTATACGTGGTTATGCATCCTATTATATTTTTAGTTTAGGTGACCAATATTATCGATAAGATAGTGCGATAAAATTGAACTCTATTTATGTGTCTGTCGTTGCATGATTGAGAACCTTGTATAATGTATATACTATACACACATTATAGCTCATTATCATCATTATCGTACATTATAGCTCAGTGTAAAAACGAAGATTTAAGACGAAAACGAAGAATAAAGTTATTTTTCTTTTTAATCATCCTAAGAGGACTTGGCGTCGCACATCCTGTGCATTTGCCAGTGTCAAGTTATATTGTATATTTGCGGCTTTTGGGTATTCTCCTTATTTTCTTTAGGTACTTCCTTTTCTGTTTCTTCTCCTTTTCTCTTGGAATTATTCTTGAAAGAGGTTAGGGAACAAGGAACGTAATGAAGTTGGTTTATTTTTCGATGAAAAACAAATCACTTTTTTTCTAAAAATGATTTTGGCCTCTTATGGGATTTGGCCGCCATATTAGCTTAACTACATGATTACTATACTTATAATTACCTACTTACTTTACTTAGCTCATAGAATTTGTCAATATTTTCTAAGACTTGTATTTTCTAAAACTTGTGTATTAAATCCATAGATTTTTCCTAAACGCTTCACCATAGCTTTTTTAAATTCATAATAATAGATTAAAGGGGATAAAGCAGTGTCCTACGTCATGGGCGGCTTATTGGAGTCTAAGCGTAGCGAGGATGTAGTTGTAGAGTCGTTATTATATAGAGTCCTGAGTGAAGCGAGGGGTTCAATCCGCCCAAGACGAAGACAGGCTTTATCCTAGATATTCATACCTTCTGCGAGACATTATAGACACAATCAAGCCTTTTTTTGTGTTCAGCTTACGGCGGCCAGTTCGATTTTCAAAGAAACTCTCTGTAAGTACAATGCCCGTCTTCTCGTCCAAAATCCCGCAGTGTCTGAATACAAGGGTATACGACCAGTGTGTGTTGCTAGTGATGATATATGGAACTGAAACGTGGTCTTTAACTGCTGGCCTTCTGGAGAAACTTAGAGTCACGCAACGGGCAATGGAGCGAGCTATGCTCGGAGTTACTTTGCGCGATAGAATCCGGAACGAGGATATTCGCCAAAGAACCAAAGTTATCGACGTAGCTCGCTAGGTTTGCAAGTTGAAGTGGCAATGGGCAGGTCACATCGCTCGAAGAACTGACAACCGATGGGGACGAAAGGTTCTTGAGTGGCGACCGCGAACCGGAAGACGCAGCGTAGGAAGGCCTCCCACTAGGTGGACCGACGACATTGTAAAAGTCGCGGGCAATCGGTGGATGCACATGGCAGGTTGTCGTACAGTGTGGCGGTCTAAGGGGGATGCCTTCGTTCAGCAGTGGACGTCTCCGGGCTGATGATGATGATGGTGATGATGACAATGTCCGTGTCTGTGCTAAAAGTTTTCATACGAACTTTAATGTTCTATTTTCAAAACACATCCCTTGAGATTATCAAAATAAACTCTTTTAACTTTATATTCCTCGGGATACACTTAATGCCTTTCTTTACGTTGAGATTGCGTTCAAAATTTAGTTCGAGTCGAGCAAGTGGTGTGAGAATTGGAAAAAAATAATTGATGTTGTTGTTACTTTTAAAATATCGACTGAACGTTGGAAAATTCATAATGCGAAACGGGGAAAAAATCTACCCTATATCAACAATCCTAGGTAATAACTTGGTTAGTGTTCAAAGTCACGGAGACCGCCTGTCCATTTTGCCACAGTTTCTTAAGCCCTTATACGTAGTCTGGACTGATCAAATATGCAAGTAGAGATAATGTAATAGTAGTAGTATCTATCTGTGTGTCTACGGCGGCGTAGTAGCGTAGTAGTTATATTTATTCTGTGTTAGAGTGTAGCGTGGACATGATACGTGATCTTGTGAGGGTGCGCCCTTTCATATCAGCCAGTGTTTACTGATGTGAGAGATAGGTAAGGATAGATTTGTAGAGTAAATTAATGGTAAATATAGTTTGAGTATCGGTAAATTGGGCATATAACACGTTTAATTGAGCATGTCCTTCAACCTTAGTGACGTTGTCAACCCGGATAGACTAAATAGGTACTTATTATATTCAGTGAAATGTTACTGATTATATCTGTATATGTTTTAAACACAAAAAAACGTTGATTACTATTGTAGATAAATAAATATCAGTGGTCATTTTTCACACAGCGCCATCTAGCCCCATACTAAGCAAAGCTTGTACAAGGAAACCAGAAAGCTGATGGAATACTAATATACTTAATATTTTTTATTGTAAATACTTATAATGGCAGGCCACATCGCTCGACGAACTGACAACCGATGGGGAAGAAAGGTTCTTGAGTGGCGACCGCGAACCGGAAGACGCAGCGTAGGCGCGGCCTCCCACTAGGTGGACCGACGACATTGTAAAAGTCGCGGGCAACCGGTGGATGCAAGTGGCAGGTTGTCGTACAGTGTGGCGGTCTAAGGGGGAGCCTTCGTTCAGCAGTGGACGTCTCCGGGCTGATGATGACATACTTATAATACATACTACACGTAGACACAGAACTAACATCTATGTTCGTCACATAAATGTTTGTCCTGGGTGGGGATCGAACCCACGCCCTACAGCTCTGAAGGCAGACATGCTACCTACTGAGCTTTATGGCAGTCTACTATATTATGTACGCGTTCAGCTGTTCTATACATTTCGTCGAGGGTGTGTTATGATTTTTGTATGACACATAGTACATTGTTATCCTTGGGGTGAAAGTAACTTATTTAGTCCCGAGATGGGGTTTGGTCGAGGAACTAAATAAGTCTTTAATCCCGAGGTAAGCACTGTGCTTTTCATTACGAATACAACAAAACTAAAAATAAACTGGCACTGGGAAATGCACGAGAAGTGCGGGACCATAATCCTCTGAGAAAAAAAATAGTTGGAACATGGTTCAATACAAATTTATGTGAAAATAGAACTAGTATTTTTGAAAAATAATTTTAGTGTCTGCCATTTGTCAACTGTCACTGTCAGTTGAAAGTGATTCCCGTAGGGCTGAAATGTATTACTTTCAACCCGCTCCTCAGGCAAATTCAGACCTACTTTCCGAGTATGAGTAATGAAAAAGACTTTTTAAACAAGATTTCAGAGTACTTGCCATAGTAAAATTTGTACATATATATTTGGTTCTCAATTTATAACTAAGTAAAAAAGGCGAAAGATGTGATGAAGGGAAAGAAAAACCGTAGGACCTTAATGAGATTCCACAGGCAAAACTTTACGCAGATGGCGCCAGTGGTGGTCCAGATGTGGAAAAATCAAGTATTCTTGTTAAGCTCTCGTTTGCCGGTAAACAAACGTTGGCGGATGAGATCCGCGAAAAATACTGGGTAGGTACTGTGCCTTGTTTTAAGAATCTATATATGCAGCTGTAGACGGCCTGAAGATAGATTTCTAGGTTAGCTACATGTTTACATTTTATGTTGGATTTGATGTTGTTGTTGTTTTATGTTGGTTGGTGTTATGTTGTTCCATTGGGATACCGCTGCTCGACGTGTACTTGTTTGTTTGACTCTAACTGTGTATAAATTGATTGATGAATTAAACATACTTGATGCTTGATGATCTGGTCCGTTGTAGCTCTGGACAGAGACAAATGGAAAGTAGGTAGGGAGGCCTTTTCCCAACACTGGGACAACCCAGGCTCGTAACAATAAATAATAATAACTATAATAGGCCTTCGAGATTATCGCTATGTGGGATGTTGACTCGACGATCATTGTCCCGATAGTCGTTTCAGCGAACGGTCTTATAGCGAATAGCCTCGACCAATACCTCAAGAGGCTCTCGCTGGGCGGTTGGGTCAAGGGTCAGATACAAAAGACAGTGGTCCTTGACACGGCACGCATTGCAGGAGGTTCCTCCGTCTGCCCTAACCACCGGCAGCTTGAGTCCTGCCCTGCTGCCGGCGGCACCCTAGTTTTAAAGTTTTAATAATATTTATAATGTTTGTATACATGGTGCTATTTAATCGCCTAGGGAGCGGTCGTGAGCGTGTTGTAGGTATACAAGATAACAAATAACTTTAGTTCTACAACTTTTGAAAATTTACGGAAAAAAACAGTTGTTCCATACAAAAAATGTTCATGGATCTTGTGATAAAGTGTATAGCACAGATGTTATCTTTTTCGTGAATTTTCAAAAATCTTTGTACATAAGTTGCTTGTTATCTTGTATACACTTGGAGGATCTAGCTCTCTCTCTCTGTATACAACATTCTCAAAATCGCTCCCTGTTAGAACCTTGTATATAAATAAATATATATTGTAAAAAACTAAATGCCTTATAAATCTTTTATGTCTTTACCAAATTACTAATTTGAAAGAAAAGGAAATCTTAAAACGAATTAAAATAAAAAAAAAGATAGTTAATATAGTTAAATGATTCCGAGATTAATCTACGTTCCATAAATATAAGAATATAGGTACCTCCTTAGAGTAATGAACTATTATATACTCTTACTACTTACTTACTTCCAAACGTCTACCTGTTCAATCAATATAAAACTGCAAACAATAATATAGATATCAGGTATTGAGAGCTTTCTTGGATCTGTCTGGAGCCACTGGAGATTTTTGCGGTCAGCCTCCCGTCATCGGCAGCTGGGAGTGCGGTGGACAACGTGACTATAAGCACGCTGCCAGCCCCGTGATCGATCGGAAAACATTCAAGAAATCTTGGATGAAATTAGATCATAAAAAACAGAATAAGCTCTCGCTAAGAATAAAAGTCCAGAAAAGCCAAAGCCCCACTTTCTCTCTTCTTTGGTAGAACGGCTTTCAAAACAATGTTGTAAAGCAATTGTATGGAAAACCGCTGTCGCCAGTTTCACACATTATTGTATAGAAACTACGACGAAAAAATGCCAATCATTGGTCGCGCATTTGGAGTAAAACGCTCGAAATGCCATTTTGCAACAGATTAAAATTGATCTAATTACGATGCAATGTGGTTTGGTTTACTACGCGTTTATTTAAATTGTCTTTTTGAGTATTCTCAGTTTAAAAACATGTATAATGGTAGAATTTTCATTGAGCGCATTTACACTTAATGCCGGCTATAGCGCGGCCCGTCACATTTCCGTTCTATTCACTTCTCACTTCAGTTAGGTAAGACCCTATATAATTGCCTTTTCAGACTGAAAGAGAGCAAGCTCCTCTAAGCTTTTACTGTTGATCTCAGTTAGTAATTTGTTACGATACTGACTTAAAAGAAAGATGCTGTCATAAATATATCATTTGTTCTCACAGCTCCGTCATTTACAAACCGATTCAAAAGATACATGAGGTTTTTTACTCATTTATTTGTTCGTCTTTACATTTCGGAATATCCTCACTTGCCCGTCCAGTAGTGGTCTCAAATGACTCATAGAGAAGAGATTAATTTAAACAAGCAGTTGTTTTGATTACTTGCCATATATAAAGAAACAGATAAACTCATCGTAATAAATAAACATTCAAGGCCCCTCGGTAATTTATATATTTTGATAATCATCACCATTTTATTGAATTAATTTAATTTTGATATAATTTAATTTCATTTCATTATTTTTTAATTTGCATGCATTTTCTCAATATTTGTAACTATGAATATTGCAAAAATATTTGTCAGTCAGTAGTGAGGTAAAGGTACGTAAATGTGTAACTTTCTCAGCGCTGATAATGTGTAATTTCACCTGTCAAATCTCTGGGTGCCCAAGATACAGGCTTGCCTAGTTTGGGGCCCACCGCGATATCACCACAGTGTCGGTTAATCCATCTGTAATTATGTACTTACCTTAAGCAATACTGTACTTTTAAAATGTTCCAGAAATAAATATTTATTATTATTATATCAAATTTAATTTTATTCACGGGTCTAGCCCGGACCTTTGAGAGGCATTGGTGGGGCCGAAACCAACACCAAGAGGCCCTGTTGAGTACAAAATCAATTACTATAGAATGTGTATAAAATGGAATGTAAAACTATTGTACAGTATAGGATAAAAAACAAAAAACAGGGCTATTGAGGTGAACAATTTGTGGGTAGTTGGACTGATCTATGGGATGAGAAACGGCACCTGCCTTATCCTGTCTCATCTCAAAATATATTTAGGCAGGTGATGACTTGCCAACTCTTGCATAATTGATTTAATACTACTTATAATCTTATAGCAGTAGTTAGAGTAGCAGTTTGGATATATAGGTATACTTATAGGTAAATAAAGCAGTGGTTTAAAAAAAAAATAGTTTTTTTCATGCATTGTAGTGACGCTACGAACATGTCGTTCGCCTAGTGGTAAGCATCAAGCCTGCCCATAACAGTATACTTAGCAGTGCTAAAATTATAAACTTGCGAACAAAATCCTGCGCCTCTACGCTCGTCACCCTGACATATCAGATGTCAAATCTCTTCATGTTCAGTAATTTTAATGACCAGTGATTAATTAATAGAAATACATTATTCCAGCTCACTCGATGGACGATGGCACAATTGTTACTGTAGTATTTTTTTGGGTTAACATGAAATCGGAACGTCACCAACTCCTTCTTCTAAGAAATCTCTCTTTATGTAACAAAATGTGTTTTATAAGGTCTGAGATTAAACATGACGTTACCGCGTGAACATTACGGTTATGTGTGATGTGGTGAAATATCTCGATGTAAACCAATCTGATCATCAAGCTACTTCACGAAAACATCGTAGTAATTGTTAACCCTTAGGCCTTTGTCCACCGACGCCGTCACCGAGACGTCAACGAGAACGAGATGACGTCGCCGAAGTAGCGGTACACAGTTTAGAGCCGCGTGTCCACCGCACGTCCGTCACGGCCGTAGCACAGTCGTAGCTTTGCTACGCGGTTACGTCTCTGATTTTAAGAACCTTTATACTCCATTTTTAACTATCAGTATCAGCGCTCGTGGCGTAGCTTGTCTATGTGATTCTAAACGATCACCGATGTTAAGCAACGGACGGTCCGGT
The DNA here is from genome assembly GCA_905404285.2 of Erannis defoliaria. Lineage (NCBI taxonomy): Eukaryota > Metazoa > Arthropoda > Insecta > Lepidoptera > Geometridae > Erannis > Erannis defoliaria. The sequence goes on from FR990070.1 coordinate 18,018,678, forward strand.
CAGTCTTCGGATGGGTGACCGTAAATGGCATTTATTTCAGAGCACTACCGTGTGTCGGATGAAACGTTAAATTGTTGGTCCCGGTTGTTTGTTCTAGTTTCTATAACAACAACCGTCAGCCATGTCAGAGGCCTTCGGGCGGCACATTAACCCTGACACTAGGGCTGGCCACTCAGCCTAAACGAACTTACTTACTTACTATCAGTATCTCCATCAATTCAACTACTTTTCATCACCTGATAATTTTATCATGATAACCGGTGTGATTTTACAATACCGGTGTAATTATTGTTCTACAGTTCTATTAATTTTGTATGTATTATTATAATAGTACATTATGATACGAGTGTGCTATGTTGGTCATTACACTAGAGGCGGTATTATGCGCGCGAGCCGCAGGCGAGCGCGATAAGAAAGCCGAGAGCGTAATGACTAATAGCACAAGAGTTCCATACGACTGTTTTCGTCACACTTGCGAGGAAAAAAACATTTTTTTTTGATAATAATCAACCACACAGCGAAAACGTCAACAAACATTTGCGGAAAATGGCGCCCAAATCAGTAATGCGCGCGCAGGTTGACATTTACTTCAGCGGCATAAGAACTCTTTGTTGGTATTACAAAAAAACTGTAAGATTACCCGGCTATATTAAGAGTGCTTCGTACACGTACGTCTAATTACAGTCACGTACAAACTTGACTTTACCGGGTTATACCTATTATAGTACAAGTGCCGTAATGTAAAGTAAAAAGCACGCGTGTATAATAGCTTGGATTATGAGCCTAAAAGCGATGTAATAAGATCTACTTTACGAGCAAGTGTGATGAAATAGTACATTATGATACAACTGTGCTATGTTGGTCATTACACTAGAGGCGATATTATGCGCGCGAGCCGCAGGCGAGCGCGATAAGGAAGCCGAGAGTGTAAGACTAACATAGCACAAGAGTTTCATACGACTGTTTTCATCACACTTGCGAGGAAAAAACAAAGTTTTTTTGATAATAATCAACCACACAGCGAAAACGTCAATAAACATTTGCGGAAAATGGCGCCCAAACCAGCAATGCGCGCGCAAGTTGACATTTACTCCAGCGGCATAAGAACTCTTTGTTGGTATTACAAAAAACTATAAGTATTACCCGGCTATATTAAGAGTGCTTCGTATACATCACAGAAAAGCGAACGCCCTACTCTTAGGTTCTCTATTCAGTGGTATACATACGTCTAAACTTGGTTTTACCGCGTTATACCTATTATAGCACTAGTGCCGTAATGTAAAGTAAAAAGCAAGCGTGCATAATAGCTTGGATTATGAGCCTAAAACCGATGTTATAAGACCCACTTTACGAGCAAGTGTGATGAAAAGTAAATTACCTTCGACGATGTACAATGTTTTTTCATCTTATCTAACAATATCTCGAATAAATAAGAAACCACGTCACAATTCTACAGTTCACAAAAACGTTCTATTTTAAAATGTTATTAACCAAGTTTATCGTACCTACTCTATATTCTTTGTGAATCTTTAGCTATGGTAGTGTGGCGTCATCTATTATTTTCTGTAGTTATTATTTACGCTCATTTGTTTTTTTCACTTATTCTCATTGCTAGCTTGGAGGATTCAGCTCTCTCTCTCTCTAGAGTTTTGTTCACCTTCAACGCAGAAACGAAATGCTAAAAGAATCTTCTAATTACAATTTTCATTACCAAAATGTCTTTGATTATATACGAGCTAGAACCTCCAAGCAAAATGTTTATATAACTTTTCCCTTGCATTTTTCTTTTTCCTATAAAATATACTTAATTAAGCATTATGTGAAACTTCGCTTTATCTTTAAAGACTAGGGCTACAGATATACATGCAAACAGATAAATAAAATATTGTCAAATAAATAAAATAAATAACAAAAATAATCCCGGGTAAAATATTCTCGGGTAAAAGTTAAATAACTCGTTGTTTTACGTCATCGGAAGTAAACAAAGCAATAGATAAGGGAATCCCATAAAACAATCAAGGGCAGCTCATCCAAAAACTAACGAGTTTTGTGGTTAGAATCCATCACTCCCTTTCAATATAAATAAATAATCTGGATATGGAGAAACATTTTGACGTCGAGTAAACAGGAAAATTACAGAAACGGAATTCGGAAATGTTTCCACGAGCGGCAACCTATTTATGAAAAAGTTTGTGCTCTATAGCAAATTGCGAACATGAAAAAAGGCACAGACACTAGCGTGGACGCGGTGACATAGTAATTATCCAAAACACAACACACAAATAAATAAATCGTACACAACAAAACAAAACACAAAAAAAAAACAATGAAAACTAACGATTAAATTAATCTTAAATCTTGAATTATAGCGTGTCTACGCTGACGTAGACTCGTTTTTTCGTTGTACAATCAAAATAATGGCCGACTTGTACTGTTATCTTGTTATACTGTAACTTGCTCGTAAGTATATGTTTGTTCGCCATTTAAAATCTACTTTAAATTGAATTGCTATCTAGGTATCTACGACGTAAAAAAGTGCTTTCAATAAAAATGAAGCGCTAGAGCGCCATCTCTTGGCAGCGCTGCATTGGACCATTCAATTAACCTTTCCAATATTTTCGCTCGTGGAGATGGTGACTATCATATCTGAGGACATGAAGTTAACAAGCATGAAAGTTGAAGGGCGTGGTAAAATAAGGAAGCAACTTTGATGTTTTCTATTCAGTACTTGAGTGTATTTCAAAATAAATATACCTACTTAGTTTATAATAGAACTACAAATTTGATTCGGGTCGACCCCAGAAGCTGGAAAAACATCGCAAACATCGCTCTAACCACATCCTAAGGATCAGATCTTATAATCCCTATTCTATAAAAGAATTTGCATAGGCATGTATCATCATACATATTTATTCTTCAGTATTTGCGTCAAAAATATTGGTATACAGGGTCAGTTCTAATCAGTTAGCATCCTTTTAAGGGCATATTCTGTACATCACAACAAATATCTTTTACTATGGGGCCAACTTTAGAATCTTTTTTTTTTCGCAAATAAATATCCATACAAAAATTTCATCGACCTTGGGCAAAATGTATGCAACATCTGTTTTTTCTTTGCGATTTCAATGTTGGCTCCATAGCAAAAGATGTTTGTTTTGATGTACATAGTATATATATAATTAAAAACATGCTAAATGATTAGGACTAATTGTATACTAGCTCTTGAGTTAGCTCTATTTATATTAAAATATAATAAGTACATATCATGTAGAGTTTCTGTTATTTTTAGTACGGGAATAATTATCTTTTTTTAAATGGACTTCACATTAGTACACTAATTTTAGGTTAGTCTTGTTACTGGCTGGTTAAAAACTGCTGGCCGTAGTTTAAGGTTTTTGTTTACATAGGAAAAAAAAACATAAATCGATTTAAACATGGCTGAGTAGTTGGTGTAATCAGAACAAATAGACAAATTATTACTTTTACATGTACCCGTAACTCGTAGGTGTATAAAATATAGACGGATCAAGCTGAACACCTACCTTGTCTATCTCTTCTCTTTCAAGTCGGTTAAATAGTAACAGACACTGCGGGATTTTGGACGAGAAGATATTATGCAATTTCCTGGACGCTGCCCATCCGAGTTGGATTCTTCCAGCGACCTCTTTGTCGAAGTTGGACCTACCTAACTGAACTATCTGTCCAAGGCAGGTTAGGTCTGTCTTAGGTTAGGTGTCTGAAGACAAGGGTTTTTAACCAGTGTGTGTTGCCAGTGATGACATGTAGAGTCACGCAACGGGCAATGGAGAGAGCTATGCTCGGAGTTACTTTGCGCGATAAAATCCGGTAACAGGATATTCGCCAAAGAACCAAGGTCGCCGACATAGCTCGCAGGGCTTGCAAGTTGAAGTGGCAATGGGCAGGCCACATCGCTCGACGAACTGATAACCGACGGGGAAGAAAGGTTCTTGAGAGGCGACCGCGAACCGGAAGACGCAGCATAGGAAGGCCTCCTACTAGGTGGGCCGACGACGTTGTAAAAGTCGCGGGCAAAAGGATGCAAATGGCAGGTTGTCGTAGAGTGTGGCGGTAGGGAGGCCTTTGTTCAGCAGTGGACGTCTTCGGGCTGAAGATGATGATGATGATGAAATAGTAACATAATTATGAATAACATGCAAATAGATCTTAAATATATATTAAAAAAAAAAAAAAAAAAATATTAACATACTTAGTATTACTTTAGTTTTTTCCCATAGATATTACTGGGATCTTTGTATTGGGTTCTAAGAACGCCTGACGTCATCCGTATCACGTCATAAGAGTCTCATACGTGTTGCTCAAAGTAAACAAACATACGTAGTAGACACAAGTTATGGTACAAGGAAACTAGTGAATGTATTTTTTTGACGTTTAACTTTTTAGGAAACGTAATAAGTCCCTTGCTCACGGCCGTAGCTGTAACTTTCACATGGGGGCTAGAGGGCCCGTACGCCCATGCCTGTGCTGAAATCTGTTTAGAAATCGGTTTGAATTGCAATCTAGTCTAGCGTGACATCTCGATAAGTGACATCAAGTTTTCTGATGATTTAGATTTTGCGTCTTCCTAAAACACTTATTAGTAAGTATTTTGTATTTCCTTGAGTTGAGTTAATAACATAAAATTAATATGAGGCAACTTAAGTATGGACTGAAAATGCTGAATGCAAAATGGTACCTACTACACTTTTGCAAGTTATTCAACTACCAAGCAGTAGTGTGCAAACACTACTGTGTTCCGGATTGAAGGGCAATGTTTCCAGCGAAATTACAGGGCACACAGAGATTTGACATCTTATATCTCGGGGTAAGGAGCGCAGTGCATTGCCATCCAGGGTTTCAACCAACTGTTGAAGTTCAAAGTTCTGAGTAGCGTCGAGCTGTTATGGGCAAGCGGGAAGAGCCATTAGGCGAGCGACTTCGCTCGTCTCGTCACTCAGTATCATAAAAAAAAAAAAACTAGTACAGTACTAGTATAGTATAGTATAGTATAGTGTACTCACGATTACAATATAAAAACACCCCATATTATTTTCGTTACATATTCGATTGAAAATGCATGAAAAGTGTATAAGGGTGTTAATTTATTCTCGAACAGTTTATTTTGAAAAAAATACCTACTATACTCATATTCATAATCAAATGGACTAAACTGACAGATAGAAATGTCACTTTTCAAAATAATGCTGCCTGCTAAAAAACCGTAGTGATGGATATTGTTAAGTTCATATCGTTCAAAAGAATTATTGAATAATTATTAAGTGCCGTTAACCATTTAAAGTGCTGCCAGTGGAAATGCAGGTAGAAATAGGAAAACATATTGTGTTAAAAAGTTGTTTTGTGAATTGCTACACCGAAATGTAACATTATTTTCATGATTTATAACCTTGGAAATATTGAAATTGTACACAAGTAAGGAACTACACCTTTTACAAAGACTAATATAAATATATCGAAGCAGTTCACTGGTGTGAAATTATTAAGTTTGTTACCATAAATTCATAAGTTAATAAAAAGATCAAGTTTCTTAACATAATGTTAATAAACTTAATATTTTTATCCCAGCACTATTTTTTTTTTTTCAAAAAGTAGCAACACTCGAAATGTCAGTTTAGTACGTTTAATTAAGAATCCGAGTATAAGTACGTTTTTTTTAATAACTGCTATTTTTGTGCAAAGATTTGCACTTCAAAGGTTTCAAAGCAGGTAGCGCATAGATGCAACCACGATAGAGACAAACGAACAGACATGCAGACACAAAGTATTAGAGAATAGTCTGTCTGTTGTTGTGTGTGTTTATTAGTTGTGTGTTGTCTGTGTTTGGTAGTTAATCTGTGTGTTAGTTAATCTGTTAGTATTAGTTATATTTTGTGTGTTAGTGTGAAGTGACGTGATAGTACTAGGAAATCAGCACTGCAAAAAGACCTATCTTCATTATACACTTCAGGCACCTATAACAAACACTAAACTTATCCGGTTTTCTAGATAAGCCACGTTCATATCCTCTTTCAAATCTACTACCAAACCAAACCTACTACCTACACCTTTATTTACTAATGATAATATGGACCAATTAGCTTGTAAAGTTAGGCGAGGGAGCCACCGTTACATTTCTTTAACAAAAGTGGTTATTCCAAGTATCACTGTGACGCAATTTGTAGGTTCCGTCATTTGGTCATGCTACAGATAAGATGGCATCTTCTAGGTGAGTTGGTTTAGGCCAGTGGGGGGTATCTAGGTCGAGATAACACTATTACTTACTCTGATAAAAATGTTGAAAAATGCTGAAATGTGTATGGCAGTTTGTGCGAATAGGTACGTAAATATCTCTATCTTTTCTTCTAAGTATTTTTCAGGGTCACCAGCTACCAGGCTCTCAGGATCAGCTTCTGTGTAGCGTTACATAAACCTGTTGTTATTATAACTTTTTATTATTGCGACAAAAACTAGATAAGTAGGTTAGCCCCATGGAACATAGAATTAGAGAAAATAGAGATTTCAGAACCGACTTTAACCCGAACCATTTTTTATGCCGGCTGTATTTTTGTTACAAGTTATTCAATGTGTAGCAAAAAGGTTCAACAATACTGAATGGTATGTATGTATGTACTATGTACTTATCATTATGAACAACTTTTACTACGGGACCGACCATGAAATCGCGAAAAAAAAAGAAAAAAGCTAAAAAAAAAAGAAAAAGCTAATAAAGATAAGTACTTATATACTTATACATACCTTTAAGTATTGTTGAACCTTTTTGTTACACACATTTTTTAACTACATAATATGTTTGGAAAGTGCAATATTGTTCCACGAATTAACATTTGCAAGCATAAAATCAGCTGTTTCAACTAAAAAGCTCACTTACAATTCATTTACTCTCGGTCAAACTAAAACTTTAAAAAATGTCATAACTTTTTTAAGAAGATTTCATAATGCATAGCTTTTGTTATTGTTTGCTTAGTAAAAAAATATTAAGCATGCAAATACAACATTTGTAGTATAAATAATACATTCAGTTATTTGCTCATTGCTCAATGGGCGGCGCTCTGAATTTGCAAACATTTCATATCAGAGGAATGTCTCGTATCTGAATATTTCTGATGGGCTGTTGAGACGTTGTCGGGGACTTGAGAAATGCTAAATATTTTATCTAAAGGCCGCACGAGACGGCCAGTCAAACATTTTTTTTTGTCTTTTCTTTAGTTAAGATTTCTCTAATGAGACAAGCAAAACGAAGCCTGTTAAGCACTCAAGTAACTTCATCGTCTTATTATGATATATCTATAACTATCTAGTTATGTATGTATCTATATGTATGTATCTAGTTTTTCCGCAATTTGCGCACATTGTATACAAAACATAACCTAATAATGTTACTCAGGAATAATAAAGCCTTGTCTGATGAAAGAATTGTTTAAATCGGATCTGTAAGTACCTCTTACGTTCAAATTCACAAACTAACTTCAATTATTCTCTACAGTACCTACATTGTTTTCTTAATTAGACTGATAGTGTGGAGCCACTGTAAGGCCTCTGTGTCTGACCTCTGTCAGCTAATGCTGTTGGAATAAAATTCAAATTACTTAGAAACTTTATGAAACAATTGTCGCGACAAATACTAGACAGAGCGTAAGTAGATAATCGTCAAGCGAAAATAGCTTTATTGTTGAATTTTATATTATACAGTTAGCTTAGCGAAAATATTACTGACAACGGCCTAATGTCTCCGCAATTCTCAGTATTAAGCCGTTTGTCCACTGCCGCCATCACCGAGACGTCAACGAGAACGAGATGACGTCTCGGTGACTGCGGCCTTAGGCTCATTCACGCCAATTACTGAAACACTTTCAGAATCAGCAAAATAACTTTTAGGCTAAAATTCATAGTACGAGTAAGTAATACGAACCTATCTATAGAAATTTCACTCTCCTAGAAAGATTTATCGGTCGTCCATACAAACTTTAACTAAACTGTGACAAATGTGCTCTTGAATATAAGGAGAAATGCTGGGAGCATTTTACTTTGATAAAGCCGAACCCTTTGGTTTCCGCGCAACCCCGCACCACCGGCCATTGCGCCAGCGACCGTCGCGTCGGCCCGCCATGCGAGCCCACAGGCAGGCTGCGAAGGGCGCCGCCAGACACGATTAAGTACCAAGGGTCGAGCACGCTTCCCGGGCGCACGGCCAACTTGCGATGAACACGCCACCTGCACCGCCACAGCCTCGTCGCCGCGCATTGCAGTGATAGCCGCACCGGCAACAATTGAGGCCTACTCGTCAGGGCGCGTCACACGAAGGTGTAGAGACACGAACTGACAACTCCAAGCTGACTCACACCCTCCAAAATGTCTTGGGGATATATGTTCCCTCAGCACCAGGTTTTGAAAATGAGGTTCGCCTCGATGCCAATTCCCTACCTCCACAACATCGGCGGCGGCAAAAAGGAAGATTCTGGAGTGAAGTGAAGCGTAACTTGCCGAAGCAAATGAGGCGTTATCGTTATGTGTGAATGGAATATTTCAAAAAGGTATTTATTTATTTATGCCAGTGGAATCTCATGTTAGTTGCTACGTGGTTGTATGAGCGCACGCTATTGTTTGTTTCTCTTGTTGTGCCGACTGTTTTTGTGTGTGAACCATAATATTTTAGAGCAGAGATTGTAGAGTATGTCAATGTTATTGGCTTTTTCCATATTGTTGCTGGTTAGGGATGATAAAAAATTCGTGAATCTACAAAAGAGGACCATCGACTTGATGAATTTCTTTAGTTAATTTTTCATTTGTTAATTTTATTTTAAACAAAATTGTATAATAAATATATGGCGTTCAGATTGTAATTATATTTTATGTCAAGAATAATCATAATAAAATAAACGAATGAGATGCTAAAACCGAACCAACCCGTAGAAAATAAACCGTACACTTGTTGTCCATCAAAATAATTAGATACTTAAGTATTATCGAACGACGCGCGACGTCCCAATTTCAGTGATTCGAACTCGATCTGGGAGTTTGCTGCAGAGCTGTCCTAATTTTTCGGAGGAGCTAGCTAGGTTTCTCTATTACTATTTTGGAATAATAAGTAGACATTAATAATAATTAAAGATTTTCTTTCATCGTCAGCCATAAAACGTCCACTGCTGGACGAAGGCCTCCCACTTTATAGAGGGGTGATGCCATAATCCCCACGCTTAGCAGGCGGCTTGGGGATCGCAGAATGGTCACCACCGTTAACCAAGACGACGCTGCTGCCCGTCCTCCGGTGGGTCTGAAAGATTTTCTTTAAAGAATGCGAAACTTACAGTCTAGATAAGGAAACAAAACAATACAAGTTAACTAATCAACCACTGCCCTCAGCAGCACAATTCTTGTACACGGAAAAAAATTGTGAAACCTTAAAAACGCTTACTTCTAAAGAAAAACTCGGGAAAACCTTGGGAATACAAGTTAAAGCCTTTAAATGGATGGAAAACTGTACCTAAGCAAAAACAATATTCAAACAAATTTAACTTGGAAAAACTCCAGTAGGGACAATTTTCATAACAGCCCCAAATAATTTTGCTGATTGATCATTTTTACGCTTAATTTGATTAGTAAGATATAAATTAAAGTCCCTTTAGGGAACAAAGAGAAATATTAGACCAAAGAGGGTTGGTGGGCAGGGTGCTTATTGGTTTTTGCTAGACAAAATGTCTATATGTGATCTCGTATTAACTCGTATAGGGTATAGAAAAGACTATTGTCTATATGTCTACAGGCCCTTTATTGTAAAGACTTTCTTGTTTTACGCATACTTCCCTACCTACTTATACAGGGTAAAAGTAGAACGGTATTAATAAGCCGGAAGGAGCTCACCCTACTCATCATTATGAAACAACTTTATTTCTTAACTAGCTGCGCCCAGCGGTTTCTGTCGCGATTATTGGGATAAAAAATTGCCTATGTTTAATTCCAAGACAAAAGCTACCTCTATACCAAATTTCATCAAAATCCGTTCAGCCGTTTCAGCGTGAAAGAGTAACAAACATCCATACATACAAACATTCGCGTTTATAATATTAGTAAGATACGGGGTCAAGATTGAATTCGGGAAAAAAAACAACTCTTCCATAAATTTAATCGTTTTTTTTGCCATTTTTCATTGACAATTGTCAATTGAATAACATATTTTTTTCACGAATTCTTGGTTGGCCACTTAGTACAGGTTGTTCAAAATGATCAATACAATGACCTCCTTCCGGATTAGATATACTGTTACACGCAACCCCTATTTGATTTTTGGAAAGAGGAAAGGGACTAAATTTTAGTTTCTTTGATCTCTACGTAACTAAGAGACGTATTCACTGTACTGCCATATAGCTCAATAGGTAAGATGTCTGCCTTCAGTACAGCTCTTAGGGCGTGGGTTCGAACCCCACCCACGACAAAAATTTATGTGACATACATAGATGTTTGGTCTGTGTAGTATGTATATAAATATAAAGACAGTATTTACAAAAAAAAAAAGTATATAAGTATTCTATCAGCTATCTGAAGTAGCTATGCTTAGTTTGCGGCTAGATAGCGCTGTGTGAAATAGTGTCCACCGATGTTTATTTATTTATTTATACTTTGCTATTTATTAGTTGCTGCCTAAAGAAAAAAAGATAATTTAGCACAGCGCCCTCCAATCCAACAACAGTTCTTTTTAGCACAACCTCTACCAAAAATATAATTTGCCCTTCCTTACAAACTTGCAAAAAGATAAATTTTTACCAAAATTCAATTTATTCATTTCGCTGATTGGACTTTTGTCATAATAATTGAATTAACATCAACAGCCCGATTCCCACGGCTTCCACCCCTCGCGAGTTTGCAGTCAGTGCTCACTCAGCTACCTACCCCTGTTTCAGTAGAGTTAGTATTAATAGTAGAGTGCGCGCCGAACTTTTTTGAACCTCTGTATGAATCTGTTACATAATGAGACGGTGCAACCACAAAAAACAAAATAGTACTACGTACTGAAGATTTACATCCATAGATAACGTAGTTTTTTAAATTATATTTTTTTTCTTATTCGTATGTACAAAAAAAAAAGAAACTAAAAAAATCACTTAATAAAAACGCCAATGAGAATACAATTAGTATTTTTTTTAAACACAGGATCTTGGTAGGACGATTTCTATTAGGCTTAGAAAATTTTACAGCTATTAGGTATAATCGTTCCTCGCCAAATCCAAAGTAAGAATAAATAACTTAGGCTATAACTACTTCAAATAAAAAATACCTAATTAATCACGTTCCAATAAAATCTTTTAAAACACTTAAAATGTTTGAATACTTACTAATTAAAATTAAATGAATGAATTTAATTAATTAATTCCCCAATTACCAATTATCAATAATAATAGGCGGGAGCCGAGTAACGTTAACGAGCCAAGCACTACAGTGGAAAATCGATACTGTCTAATAGAAATTAATTACAAATTAGCTTGCACTTGAAACGACATTGTTGTAATTATAGGTAAATTGATCTACGAGTATGTTTAGACGTCTTTTCTACGGGAGTGAATCTGCACTGGTGCAACGCGAAAGTAAGTATTACCAAACTGTAGAGGTAAACCAGTGTCGACTGAAAGAGTATTTTTAACTTTGTCGAACTATACAAACTATACAAAAAGGGTTGTTAATAAAATTATTTTTTCCAGTTATATATATTTTTCATATAATGTTTCATCCATATAAATGCATGGTTTGTTAGTTGATGCATTTGAAATTTATGCAGTTTTAGAAACATACCAAGGTACCAAATTATTCAAATTTAATTATTTTTAGATTTGTTTCGTCTTCGTTCGTTCTTTAGTCAAATATGGCTCACAATTTTATATATTTACGTTCAATTTGATATATTAGTACTTTTGTTCAGGTCAGTACATAACGGCTAAAAAGTTTGTCGCCAAACTATCAAGCCAAGAGGGTGTAGCGGGGTATAAACGACGCGAGGGGGAGTGTCCGTCGTTTGATAAAACAAATGTTTCCCTCCGCCGACGCCATTCCCTCTCTAGCTATCGCGGAGTGAACACGTCAGTGCTAAAATAACTAAATAACAAGTTGTAACAGTTTCGTGAACATGGTCCTGTCAGACTTCTTGACTGAAACTCGGAGGCGATGGTTGAAGGTAAGAGATTTATAATTTTACCACTCCTTTGCCAATCAACTTTAGGCCATTAATACACATAACTGTATAACATCAAATCTTAAAAAAACATCTATAAAAGATATAAAATATAGTTACATTTATGAAATAATGTTTTTAGTTTTGTTTGTTTGCACTTTTAACTTTTAAAATCATAGGTCGGTTAGCTTTTTATTTTTTTCCGAGTTTGACTTCGAGCACAAACCTGATAAAAAAAAAAGGGAAAGGAAGATGTTTAACCCGAATTGTTTGTTTCCACATAAACTACCTATATTTTCGCGGTATTTATAACGATTAATTTTCGAAGATTTTTTGTTTGTGATATCGTGTAACGATTTATTTTAATTATACTTTTATTAGAAATATTTATATCACAGAGTGGTGTATGTATTTACTCAATGGATAATTTTGCAAATTAGTGTTGCCCTGTTCGTATGTAGAGTTTGTTGAGTCGAGTGCAAATATCGGAATTTATCAGTATTGATAAGGTACTCGGACACGATTTATTGCCCGAGGGAAGAGAAGGATTTACTGTGTAAATAACTATAAATATTTATATATGACTGTGAATGAATACCGATATATTTTATTTGAGATTCACCATTGAATGGATCAAGATGACGAGCATCAACGCATTGATGTTCTGGAATTTGTTTCTGTTACTTACTCAGTTTTGGAAAACGCTGCATGAACGGAAATTTATTTATTGGGTACCAACATAACACACACATACTCACACACGCACACACACACACACACACACACACACACAGACACATTATCAAACACATTTAAGTTAAAAAAACCTAGATGCTGATACAATTATAGGCACCGACAACATGCAACATGAATTATCTATTTACTTTTTTTTAAAGATTCATCATTGAATACCTACACAGCAAAATATAATATTAAAGTACCTAGTATTAATAAGAAGCTAGGTAGCTGGTGCACCAGCAACGTTGACCACAGATTAATTAATTTATTTGATACACAAAACAGAATTTGCATTGTATAGAGGTTACCTACAATAATTTTGTACTAGATTGTATTCCTTAACACATTTAGTGTACACAACATGAACATTTTTTTTTAATGATTGACTGATGCTGTTGGCCTCAGATGGCCTCTACGGGACTTTAGGCAAGCGCAATTGGCGCTAGGCCTAGTTTAGGTTATAGGCGACTAGCTCAAGGGCACCTCAGACGGTAAGAACCTCGGCTTGGCCGTCGCCGCGAGTGGGGTCAGACTTGCCCTGGCACCCCAGAAGGGGGGTGCCCTGGGGCCCTAGTAGGTTGATCTGGTTGACTATTTGGAGAGAATCTAACCGATCTTCTGACAGATCAGGGGAGTCCTCGACCTCGCCGGCGAGGTCGGTGCGTGTTTGTGTGCCTCTGGTAACCGGCGCCTATACCAAAAACGGAATACTTCATGTTGCTAGGAGTGGTCGGATCGGTAACATGAACAATTAAACATAAGCAGTCAAAATAACTCGAAATTGAACGAGCATTAAAAGGTTTCGGTTATAAACAGGACATATTATCTCTCATCACGACAATTATCTCTTATCTCGTCTCATTAATAATAACATTAAAATAATACTTGCTTACCGATGGTCATGTCGATAAAATTAGAAACTTAGGACACCTTTCCACCTTTTGTCGCTGTTAGTTTCCCGAATAAAATAATATAAATAAATGAACTACTTAATAAATGTTGTGTATTTTATTTAGCCTAGCGGTAAAATTTTCACACATATAATTTGCCATTTACTAAAGATATAAAAGGGCTAGTAGCATTATTTATTTACTTACATAGTGGCACTATATACGTACTCATTTACTTTGGTTTAAGCAAAGAAGAAATAATAGTACGTCAAGTCTTTATAAATATTTACCGTTTTAGTAGCGTACCTGCGTAGTACTCTCAAATTTGTCTACAAAATTATCCGGTATCTTCACGCCAAATTACGCACATTTTACACACACATACACACTCTTTTTGTCAGTATTTTAACCATGAAATTTCAGGAACAAACAGTCGGACTTGCTATCATATAAGATACTAGTTTTCCTTATTATCATCCCACCAGCAATTTTGGGTGTTAGCTCAAGGAATGTGATAACAACCTTATCAGACAAACAGTAACATCGCTCATCTGCGATTTATGTCTAGGTAGTAAAACGGACGGTTTGGTTAGTAGTTGTATCTACGGACAACTTAGATAAATAATTACTTTTAAAAAAACAACCGACTTCCAATTTCGATTACCTTTCCAGCTATTTGTTCATTTATTTTGATTTAAAAACCAAATACTTAATCGATTTGGATAAAAATACATGGGACCACCTCAGAAGAAAATACTACCAAAAAAAATTTTTTTTTCTTTCGACTGACTAGAAGTGGCCATCGTCACGCCTGTATAACAGTAGCAGTGTAGCAGTGCCAGAATTGTGAACTTGCGAATGCAATCCTAAGCTGTACTGCGCTCGTCACCCTGAGATATTGGCGAACTAATCGCGTAACAAACATATACAAAAAAACATACAGTCGAGTTGAGAACCTTCTTTTTTGAAGTAGGTTGAAAAAAGAAAAAAGAAAAGTATTCGTTCCGCCCGACCGACCGAGTCCTACCTCTATACCAATACCATATTTAACTGTTGCTATTTATTTGTTGCTAAAATATGCCACTATTTTCTCATTGTATATCTACATCGTGAGCTATATTTCATTGATGAATGACGGGAAAATATAACTGTCATAGCATGTTCACTGTATATAAAAAGTTCAGGTTTTTTGTGCCGCACATCGATCTATCTAATGGCTCTACACGATTTGTTCATTTAGATTAGGGTAAAGTGTAAAATATACCTAAAAATAAACTTTATAATGTTGATAATCGTTAATCTATACTAATTTAATAATGACTTGTTTACGTTCTCTGCCAACAAGGCCCCACTGCTAGAGTATAAATTTTTATCTTAGGCTGACTGCAAAGCTGCTGACGAAAACCGTGACTGCATAGTCAGTGCATAGTCAAGTCACGCTTTTTATCGGCGCGAATTGACTATTCACTCAGCCATACGCCAAGAGAGATATGTTTTTCGTTGTTCGTGCGGGTTGAAGTTGTGAAAGATGAAAATGTGAACCACCTTTAGGACGGGCAGCAGCGTCTTCTCTGTTAACGGTGGTAAACATTCTGCGATCCCCAAGCCGCCTGCCAAGCGTGGGGATTATGGCAACACCTCACTGTTAAGGGGGTGGCCTTTGTCCAGCAGTGGACGTTTTCTGGCTGATGGGAAGATGAAAATGTGATGAAATGTTAAATGTAACCTTATTGTCATCTGGTGTCGCCTAAATAGTTTTATCGAACAAGTAACTTTTACTAAATAATTCAACCGACTTCAAATTAATATGAGACCACTTCGAGAGTATACCCCTTCAAATAAAAAAATATTTCTAAAATCGGTCCACAATTGACAAAGAAATCGATGAACATACAAAACAAGAAAAAAGAAACATAGATACAGTCGCACATAGAACCTCCTCCTTTTTTGAAGTCGGTTACAAATAAACTAACGTTTTACCGTCATCATTTTTCAATCCACGATGCGCGGGCGCTCCTATAAAAAACAATTCGTTAAATACTTGAACAAATTTTTGACATTTGTTACATTTATCTCTGTGTTCTTATTTAAATATATATTGTACCTATCCATGTAAGTACTCAAATGTACTGTTTAGACTTCCGTAACCTCACTGAATCGGTTTCTACGGAAGATCCCAGCGCTGTTTTGTTAAACAGCATGGCATTATGCTGAGTTAAAGCATTTTTTTGTGACATCACTCAAGAATTGTTGATTAGTCATAGTTATATTTCATCGTACTGATGCTCCAGTTTTTCTTTCTTTTTTTTTCTTTATTGGCTACATTTTCTATTATAATTTTTGTTATTACTATTTTAATTCGTGATGCGATCTTAGCAATGGTTAAATGGACTGATAGTAAATAGATGGCACAAGTTACTCGTAGTTTGTAACTTTCGTATCATCATACAAATGTTTCTCTGACAGATGTTTGTTTGTTGATAAGCATACATCTTGCAAACAACTACTGTCAAAGTTTGATTAAGAACAACTTTCTCTTGGATGGATAATAAAATGTTGGGTAAATTACGAAATTCACGTAATAAAAAGTTTTGTTTCCAATACTTACGTAAGTGTAAGGTAAACAATATGACTGGGTGTTTCTAACTTATGTTTGAGATGTGGTCAGAAAGTCGACTTAAGCATAAACAATGCTATGACGTAACTTATCTTAAAGCTGGAATAGGAAATTCCTCTGCCGTATTTGCTCTGAGTGTCCTGTGGTTTGACTAAGTTTCCTTATATATCTTAGTGAAAACATGATCAAGGAATATTATTTCGTAATAGTCTATGTTGCAAGTATAGCGCAAGTATAGGTACAGTCAGCCTCAAAAAGGTGCATTTGCTTGACATGTTAAATTTTAGTGGGAACTGTGCAAAATGTGCGTATTCTGGATTTCTGGAATGCTGGAATGTCTTGGTTGTCAAAATATCCCCGGAATGCTAACATTTATTTGAAGCCAGTATCTGTTTTTAACTAGTAACTCTTTTTATTTTTTACTATGATATAAGTCGTAATTCTTTGGCTTTTAAGAATTATTTTATTAAGAACACTAACACAACGAGAAACAAGTTTTAGAGTGCGACTAATGCCAGAAAAATAACAGATTTCACCCGCGCGACTTGCATTAGTTTAGAGTCGAAAATCGCATGACACAATTGATGATGATGATGGCTTTGAGCAATTTAGGTGCAACTTTATTTAATTATTCAAAATGTAGACATGAAATAAAAAAAATAAACGGCTACTATGCTAAAACATTAGTTTGACTATGTAATTCGTAAAAAATAAAGTGGTGTTGTCGCTGATAATTTAGAGCATTTGAATTAAAACAGTTTTTTTTTGTTGGTAATTTGTTTTTTTTTTTTAAATAAACCAGATTATTTTCCAAAATTCTATTCGGTTACTCGGCTTGTTTAGGTTTTTCCCCTACCTATAGTATTTTTTTAATCTGAATATTTACGTTCTTTATCATTAAACTATGTGTTTAAATATACACCTATTACTTACTTTTGGCATTAGTCGGGCCCTTAAACAAAAATCCTACTTGACGCAGTACCACAGAGTTTCCTCCGAGACAAACTAGGCAAGAATATCTTTATCGTCGTCATAATCTAGCCCACCTACTCCAATTTGGGCCTAGGCTCTCCCAAGGCACTTCTAACACATCGCACTTGTACTCGTATATACAAGTGCCTTGGGAAGACTTGGGAAAACTTATATTTCTCCCAACAATATATTTGATTCTAAAAGATATGTTTTTGTTTTATACAGTCTATCTAGGATGGACCACGCTTACTTAAATTAATAAAACGGAATTTAAGGGCAAATGAATTGTACTTTACGAGGAATAAACTCCGGCAAAGAGTTCCAGAACCTCGGTGTAGTAATGGAATAGACTACGTATGAAGAGTAGAAAAAGATAAAAACTGCATCGTATCTAAATACTGATTGTAATTAATAGTACAAACACTGTCATTAGTGTAGTATTCCGCCTTTATTCTAATAATGGCGGAATACTATACTAATGACTTCAAATAAATTATACCGATAGGCATTGAAGAGCAGACATGCGTTTGCTTCTAGGAACTTATACGTAGAAAAAAAAATAAGCAAGTATAAAGTTAAGGCCAGTGTTATGTAATACTGTAGTGAGTTTTTGACCTTTTCATAACATGTTCATGTGTAATTGGATAGAAAGACCTAGATCAAGAAAGGGCATCATATGGTATTATCTCACTTTCCCTACGGACTTCGCTTAATATATTTTGGACTTGGCTTATTATATGTTGGCTCAGTTATAATTGATTCTTATAAAGCCTTTTATGGGAATTTTATGAGGTTTGAACAGGTTGTTTGAGTTTTGCTTTTTCAGGTAAACAAAACTTGATACTTGATCAAACTTAAACCGCCTCTTGCGGTTGTTAGGCAACGGGTAATCTAATGTTTTCGGATGGGAGACATTTGAGCGCTACCGTCGGTCGGATGACATGTTAAATTATAAGTCCTGTTTGTTTTTTGTTCTATAATTTTGTAACAACAACCGTCAAGCAATGGTAAAGGCCTCTCGAGTGGCACATTGAGGGCTGGCCGCTATGCCTACACGAACTTATTTCCTGATTGACTATGAGTAACAATTATGAAATTTGTATTATTTTTCGTTTTATTAATGAGAATACGGTGAGTTTCCCTTTGCCAAACAAAAACGTTGTTGTGTTTGCTATAACATTTTCAGACAAAATATGATCCATTGCTCTCATTCCCGGTCCATCATCAAATCAGATCAATGTTACCTTAACCAATTTCAGCCTGCCAAATCATAGTCCGGTAGCACACATGAAACCGTCATAAAAAAAATATGTAAGTAGTAAGTAGTAAAAGAAAAGAGAAAAAGGTATTTCTATTTATAAGCATATATATTCGAAAAATATATAGTATCGTTTAAAACAACGATTTCACGACTCACTACTTACTATTAAAGTATGTTTTTTGTAAACACCTGGTTTTATGATACAAAACAAACTAAAAGCAATTGAAATGGAAATCTCGACATTGAAAACTGAATCGTTTTACGGACGTTCCTTTTGTTCAGTGAGTCGGCCTCTACGCGAATGAGTAAAATGGCCTAGACCATAGGACCACACAAAAACAAGTTAAAGTACCTAATTACCAAATTATCTGTAACTCGAGGAGGTCGTAGGCTGAATCGTTATAAATAAATAAATAATCTAGAAATTTCTACACGGATAAATAATAATGGTAGAAGTCTTCATTTATGATGCATGATAGTTAAACAGACTTAGGTAAACAGACTATAGTTATGTATCTCGGGTTCATCTGCAATGACACCTTTTTTTAGTTCGGAAAAAATACTTATTTACAAAATTAACTGTAACAACCGTGTAATAACTGCATAACTGAAAGCCGCTGGCCCACAGCGGCCAGTAGCACACGCTCGCACGCTGTGCACGGCCACGCGGCGTATTTTATCTGCGTGGGTCACGTTTCCACTGCAGCTCACACTGTACATGAATATTAATCCACGACTATGTATAACTGTAGCGCCGAAGTGAAGCTACGCACGCGTCCGTGTACCGCGTTCATAACGTCGACAGCGTTGAGCGGCGTGGGCGCCATATTCGAGCAAGTCATGCGCGCAGCAATGACGTCATTAATCTCGTATTCGTGCGTAGTGTGTTCGTGAGTGTAGGGCTTTCGGTTTTCTGTGGTTGCAGTGGACGTTGTCACATACATTTTCATCCAAAGCGAAGCTAGACGTGCTTCTCTGTGCGCAACAGTGGACCAGGGGCTTGTTTAAAATAAATGACAGTGCCTTCGAGCATAAACTATAGAGCGGGCAATACACGGCATACCTGCCAAAAGGTCACCGACTACACACCTTTTGTGTGTATCGTGATTCGAGAGTTTGTTTTAGTGTGATTTCATGCGAGCAAGAATTGGTTTTATCAGAATTAATATTTACTTGAAAGTGTGCCTTGGTATATTATTTACCTCGTCAACTGTAGAAAATGATTTTGACAGATTATCACCATTGCATTATCCGCATCTCGAATTTTATACTCGAAGGAGTGCGCTGACATCGTTTAGTGAAGTCTACTTTTGAGCAAGACAAAAAGAAAAATGTTAATTTGAGAAGTATGAAATTATGATCTACAAAAAAGTATATGTACGCAATTTTTTTTTTTTTACTTCCACTGAGTTTATGATAGGCTTTTATTATAGAGTTACATATTATAGAGTGTAGTACTACATTGTAATTCTGCTTTTTGTTTTATACTTCGATTAGACGTATATATATTTTCTAATATAGCTGTTAGTTCTAATGAGTAATCTTAACTGCTCTCCTAGTAATCAGGTTGTCTACTCAACTCCTGAACTCTCTTGATTTATGATTCAGCTCATATCTCAGGAGAATGCACCCAGCTGTCTACAACAATTGTTAATCGTTGTGTACCTACAATAATTATCATTAATAATAATGTGTTTATTATGAATACCTACTTTTACTATTATGACATACTAGCGGCTCGTTCCGGCTTCGCACGGGTGGACTATTATTTTTTAAACATTGAGTAAGTATCTTTAAGCAGGACATTGAAAATAACTTTTGATCAATACTTACCATACAAAAACTGTGAGAATACTATACAAATTAAACAGTAAAAGTTTAGTAAAATAATTTATAAGTTGTTCTGAAAAGGACTTTTTAACTGGAACAAAAAAAAATATATGAAAAAAGTCAAAATATTCTATGTCCGACCGCGCGTTCAGGCCTAGCTATTTCATCAACATCATCAACCCGTAGAATACCCATTTGTTTACTCGTTCACTCCATGTCCTTCCTTTTTTCCGACTTCAATAAAGGAGGAGTTTCTCAATTCGGACTATGCGTAATTCAATGTATCCGTAGAATACCCATTGCCTACTCGTTCCCTCCCATGTCCTTTCTTTTTAACCGACTTCAAAGAAGGAGGAGGTTCTCAATTCGGTTAAATTTTTTAATGCTTGTTACCTCAGCACTCCTAAGCACACACTTACTCAGCGATATTTTAAATGGCTTGTTTCAAGTCGTCTAAAAAGAGTAGGTATACCTTAGGTATCTTATTGTAAGTCCTTACGGTGGTAACTTAAATAAATAATTTTATCTGATTGCCTACTATAATATTATAAATACGAAAGTTTGTCAGTGTGCGGGTGTGTATGTTTGTATTCCATCACGCTAAAACGGCTGAACGGATTTGGATGAAATTTGGTATAGATGTAGGTACTTTTTACCTTAGAATAAAACATGGCTACTTTTTATCCCAAGAATCGCGTAAAACCGCGGGTGCAGCTATTTGTTTAATGATTTACCCGTGGTTCGCACCTATTGGGTGAACCAAGGGCACTACATATTATCGGCCTTACTTAAAAACGCCGCTCAAACTTAGTCACTGCTTAAACTTATCTGTCTTATTCTTGCACGTGACACTTCACGACAGAGAGAAGTTGACTTAGCATCTTAAGCAGTGATTAAGTTTGAGCGGCGTTTTTAAGTAAGGCCGTATATTTACACGTGGTTTACCTATTGGGTAGGCTAAGGTCACAAAAAGGTATCCGTGGAACACGTACGCGGACCACGAGTAAGAAACCATTTCATAGATGTGCGCTCCCCTTTCCCGCACTCCAGTGCCCCTCGCCGCGTCTCAAACATTGTCTTTATATTTTTACGTACCTGCGGGGCTAAAGTGGCCACTTTAGTCCCGCTACGCGGAGCGAAAGGAACCACTTCTCCACGCAGCGGTACGTAAAACAGTATACACACCACGGGAGCAAAAGTAAAGAAGCCTTAGATCTCATGCTTATCACCCTCGGGAGACAATATGTATGAGATCTGAGACATTCTTTACTTTTGCTCCCTAGAAGAGTAAACTACTATTAAATTACATACTCGTACAAAGTTTGAGTTTGATCGCCATTTTGCCTGACGTTATGCGAAGATGCGGTATACGATGGGGCATGCTTGCCTAGAAGATTACCGATATACTCTCGACTTGAAGAGGAAGCCACCTCACTCATCAGCCAGAAGACATCCACTGTTGGATGAATGCCTCCCCCTTAATAAGGAGGGGTTGCCATAATCCCCACGCTTGACTTGGGGATCGCAGAATGCTCACCACCGCTAACCGAGAGGACGCCGCTGCCCGTGCTCCAGTGGTTCTGGATGCAGTTTAATCCAGGTCCAAGAGTAAAGACAGAGATTTGCAGTGGTAAAAGTGAAAACACCCCAATTCACCAAAATTTTGATGAATCAAAACATTTCGATATATTCGTGTCGCGAAAAATATGCAAAAAACAGGAAAAGAATATGTATAGGAAAGTCAATAACCTTCTCCTAAACTTAATAAATAATGTTCCAAAAACCGAAAATATAATTATTTTTTCAATTATTGTGTTATTTAAGTATTTAATCTAGTTAATTTTATTTTGTGTGTCAAAGGGTTACTGTTCTGAGCAAAGTCATCGGTTCTGAAAACTAATTTGAATTTCGATTAATGGTTCACCTACTTCCCCAGACTTTCAATCAATGTTGACGACCGGAAGTTTTTTTCACCTACTTTTCACATGACTCTAATTATTTATTTATACATGAAATATATACTAGAACAATGAACCTAAAACTAAAAACCTTAAAATATATAATTATTACCGATTCCCTCGCGACTTGAAGAGTGTGCCACCTCACACATTATTAACTTCGGGTGATATATATTGTTTATTGAGCACGTTTTTAGTGTTAATCACTCAGCTTATAGTAGACAACAATTGAAAACAATTATGGAACTAAATTCCATAATCGAGGAACTAAGTTGGATCCCGAGAGCAGTGAAGGATTCTTCTTCTATTTTGATCTTGTTGGTCCGCTGTGATCGGTTCCGTAAGACTTAATTCTGTGAGAAATGTTCTAGAGCAAAACTTCACATACTGCTTTCCATGTTTCAGCTGCCATTTATTAGGCAGTTTAGGTTATTCTGACCATATCATAAATAATTAATTAAAATTCGACCATGGGCTCGAAATAAAGTTATGCCATGAAACATTGCATTTTCAACATTGACAATTCAATGTAGAAAATCCAATAAGTACGTTTATAGAATATCTAAGTCATTTCTGACTCAAACGTAACGCATCGTAGTAAAAACTAAGGCTATCGCATTCAGTCCTAATTTTGGAAAAATACCTACCTAGCACGTTCAATGAATTTATTCTTCAAATACATATGGGTTTACTTACACTCTCACACATAGGTACTAGAGATCACAGCGAACTGAGACCTGGCGACCCTCGTATCTACCAAGCTCATTGACCACACACATCAGCCGAAGACGTCCACTGCTGGACGAAGGCCTCCCTCTTAAAAAGGGGGGCCTGCCATAATCCCCACGCTTGGAAGGTGGCTTGGGGATCGCCGAATACTCACCACCGTTAATCTAAAGGACGCTGCTGCCCGTTCTCCGGTAGTTCAGGATGCAGTTTTAGGACATAATCGAGGAACTAAGTTGGATCCCGAGAGCAGTGAAGGATTCTTCTTCTATTTTGATCTTGTTGGTCCGCTGTGATCGGTTCCGTAAGACTTAATTCTGTGAGAAATGTTCTAGAGCAAAACTTCACATACTGCTTTCCATGTTTCCTTGTACTGTTTTCCATGCACAGGTCCACAGCCCATTGACCAAATTGGCTCAAATTTGAACTTAATAATTTTATATAAACGAACGGGAAACGGGTTACAACATTTCATAAAAAATTGGATCAGCGGTCCGCAAGTTACAGTAGAACATAGATATAAACGCCGATTTCACCCTTTAGACTCAAAGACTCTTTTCTTCGCTTTGTTCTACATAGACTCGGAGACCTTCGCTTAGCTTGAGTCAATAAAGTACCTACACTTGTGATATTAAAGCAAGTATAATTTGACCTGTAGTTTGTGGACCACCTTGGTCAAGCTTCACCACGTTTGAGCCCCTTTCTTTCGCGTGACCGTCACGGGTTGCCGCCGTGCGAACATTGCGGCCTTGACTTTTGCATACCTTCGGTTATAGTATTTTATTCAAATAGGACTTCCACTATAGGTTATAAGTTACATGCACAATTTAAATGTGTAGGAAAAAAACAACAGGAATCATAAAAGCAGGAAAACTCTTAAGGCAAATATTTTCAGACAAAAGATAAACATTTACAAGTTATCTTTGATCCCCAAACTAGGCGGCCCTAGGCAGACCATAGCCTGTGCTATGGGGTTCTGAGCAAATCTAAGACCTAAGTGGTCAAAACTAAGTAAACAGTTGATAAGTAAATATGTTTGCAAAGTTATAACACTGATACAAATAATAATCAACCTTCCTTTCACAGCTCAACCTTTTACAGCGTCAAGGAATTCCTTGCATACGAGTGAACGTACGATTGTACTGTTGTATTTTGAGTAAATTAATTGACATTATATACCTAAATGTGTAATTTTTTAATAATTATAATTATTTTAATTTAATTTGACATGTAAATAATAATTACGCAATAAAATGAATATGAATATGAATATGAATAATAGGAGTGACTTGTAAGACTTAAAATGCCTAACGTGAGATTGGAATTGTTCAGAAATAATTGCATTTACATGGCGCTTCTCATTTATAACTCTCAGCCAAATGGTATTCTGGACTTGCCTTATGCTGTTGGAAACTTAGAAAAAGAACTTGGCTTTCTTCTTCTTCGTCTTTATTAAAATTATCACTATTCATTGAACAGGAATCTTCGATTCAAAGATTCCGGTGAGTTAATCCTGATTGTTCAATGAATAATCAGGAACAGTAAATTTCAGGAATAAAGAAAACCCCTTATCATCCACAGCTTTCACAATTTCACTTCTGGATATTGACTTCTTGATAAGCCTTCTACTAATTCACATACTATAATTATTTATTTATTTAAACGTTACACTAACAAAACAACCACGAATAAGACAAATTCATCAAAAATGTTAGATAGACAACAGCATTTAGTTAGTCACGTTTGATTAAATCGGATACTCCGACTATAGTTTCGATCACATCCGGTGACCTAACACCACGTCAGTTTTCATAATAAAATAGCATTTAGTTAAATAAAATAAAATAATAAATTTGAATTATCTGACAGCTATACCAGTGACTAAAACGTCAGGCACTGCTACTGTTATGGGTAGGCGTGACGCTACTGGACGCTACCAACAGGCGAACGTCCCGAACGTCACGTCATTCGATAACATAAAAAAAAGAAGTTGTTTTTATCGCAATAAATAGAAGTGGGCATCTCCACGTATATTAGCAACAGTCAAACTATGGCTGAAACATAGTGGCATGGCTCTAGAAAATTTGTGTCATCACGCGTTACGCGCCGATCATCTCCTGTCCATCAGAGTCTATATACTCTGATGGAAACCTATCCCTATGGAAAGGTTGTTCTTGAAACGTTCACGATGACGGTCACTATGGTAAATAGTTTCCCGTATCAATAGGCATTATGTTGGTAAGATGAGTAATGATAGAGCTATGGAAACCCCACGTCTCAAGTCAGTGACATCGCGGTCACGGCCCCATCTTCGCTGTTTGCATGACGTGGCCTTGGCTTTTGACATTCAATAGTAAAAATGTCTTTATTCATGTACCTAACTGAACATGTCTTTAGTTTCACAGGAAACGGAAGAATTTGTATTTACGAATCAATAATTGTTACTTAGAGTAACAATCCTTGATTCGTAAAGACAAATTCTTAGAGTAACAATTCTTGATTCAACTTGATGTGAATTACTCTTGAATTGTGACTCTGGCTGTGACTAAGATTCATTTCACTGTTGTATACTATCACGGTTGTTCACTACAGTTCTATTATTATTTACGGGATATTTACCATGATACCATAATCACGGTAAATAATTTAATAATAATAGAATTATAAGATTTATTTGACTATAGAATTCATAAAAAATTTGAAATATTAAAATATTTGATAATAGCAAATGCACAAAGTACGACTCCATAATCCTTTTAGGAGGAAAGAAGAAAATACAGTCAGTGGAAATACCGTTATTGTATGAGTACAGGGCTAGGTGTGGATATGACCGGCGCCGGCGCAGGACCGGACGAACATATCCTGTGTCCAGCAGTGGATCGATAAGGATTGAAATGAATTTAAATAGAAGTGTATTCCTATTTTATATATACATAAGCTTACAAAAAAATATGATGGGTAGACAAATTAACGCAAAGAAATTTAATTAAAAACAGTCGTATTACAAATAAATAAGTTTAAAAATTATAAATAAGCACACTCGAACCCAAAATTAAAAAAAACAGAAGCTTCAAACGTTTAGTAATACTTATTCATCAGAACGGAAAGTATACCTACCTATTGTTTATCGGGAGGTATTCAGATGCAAACTAGATAGATACTTGCCGTGTTAAGCATAAGACACTAAAACCTATTTTAGTTAAAAAAGAGTTTTGTCCGTCGTCAGTCATAAGAGGTCCACTGCTAGACGAAGGCCTCCCAAAAGAGGGATGTTGCCGTTATCCCCACGCTTGGCAGGCGGCTTGGGAATCGCAGAATGCTCACCACCGTTAACTAAGAAGACGCTGCTGCCCGTCCTCCGGTGGGTCTGGATGCAGTATAAGGACATACCCAGGTCCATACATAAAAAATGTTATGTCCATTCCTTTGGAATTACGAATTGAGTTCGAGAAAAGAAGACAAAACACTTTTTAACTAAATTAGATTTGAAATACGTTTTAATGTTTTATGCATAAGACGGTTGGAGTACAGGTAAAGAGTAAAACACTGTTTTAACTATCACGGTTGTTTACTAAAGTTCTATTATTATTTACGGGGTGTTTACCGTGATTATATTGTCATTCACAACATAATCAGAGTATTTTTAACTAGTGTGCATAGTGAAGAGTTTCTATCTGTATATTTATGTATATCCATCTAGTACAATTAAATTCACGTAGCACTACAAAAGTATCAAATCAGTGCTGTGTACGTGCTAGGGGAGTTGTGTGTAGCGTGCAGACAGGTGGCGACCCCACCCCACCCACCCCCATTCCCACGAGTGAGGGGTGGTTGTACCTGCCGACACACAGAGACAGAATAAATAATAGTCTCTACGATGTCGCTACGTAATAGAATTTACAGTTGACTAAGGCCGCATCGTCGATGCGCCACCTAGCGGATAAAAACGAAGTGTGGATCACGTGAGTGAGCCATGGATAAATATTTTTGTCCATTAGTTAACTACAAATAAAAATTATTCCTTCACTGAAACTAGTTACGAAATAAAAAGACAGTATCGTGTACAAAAAACAATTTTTCCTAGTAACCAGTATCGTATAATGATGAATTTTTCTTCTGCCGTAACTGGTTACGAACCTCCGGTTTCGTACGCGGCCGAAGGGAGATCAAAATCATGACTAGTTTGGCTGTATATACGCAAATTTCAACGAAATAGATTACTATATATGTTTTTAAAGCTTAAACAGTAAGTCACATTTTATTATGACTACATTCTTAAACAGTGAGATAAATTATGAATTTTTCTTACTGTTTATGCTTTAACAGAAAAATCCAAAGTGTGGAAACACTTCATATGAAAATATTTAACATAAACACATAGATTGGTCCTTCTAAGATTCTTTACAAAAACGGGGTAGTAAATAAATATCAATCCATATAACCGAAACCGAAATCGCGTATAAGGGTCAGCGATCGCTAATGTCGTCATATCGTGAGGCAGTAACTATACGTGACGGCTAACACGGCTAATGTGTAGGGTTGTAACAATATACTACCGCATGAAAATAGTTTTCATCACACGTGCTCGTAAAGTGGATCTTATTACATCGGTTTTAGGCTCATAATCCAAGCTATTACGCACGCGTGCTATTTACTTTACATTACGGGACTTGTACTATAATAGGTATAACCCGGTAAAGTCAAGTTTGTGCGTGACTGCAATTAGACGTACGTGTACGAAGCACTCTTAATATAGCCGGGTAATACTGACAGTTTTTTTTAAATACCAACAAAGAGTTCTTATGCCGCTGAAGTAAATGTCAACCTGCGCGCGCATTGCTGGTTTGGGCGCCATTTTCCGCAAATGCATAGAGTAAGTAACCTAATACGCAAATGTTTGTTGACGTTTTCGCTGTGTGGTTGATTATTATCAAAAAAAGTTTGTTTTTTCCTTCAAACCGGAACACAGTAATGCTTGCACACTACTGTTGGCGGTTGAATAACCGGCAAAGATGTGGTACTTCCCCGTGCGGACTCTGCAGTAGAGTCCTACCACTACAAAAATAATACAAAACGTTCGTAGGTATTATAAGCTTCTTGTTGGAACGTGAGAATATAATTATAACATAACTACCTATATAACTGACGAAAAAAGCAGTGGTTTCAAACGAAAAGCCATATCGATCTGCGTGCGAGCTTTGTTAGAGTTCTACCTTTAACAATGCAACGTTCAACCTATATGCGACCGTGGAAAAGGGTGACAGATTGTTATGTTGATATGTGAAGGTATCCTAGTAGTAACTCATGGGCGTAAATAAGGGGGGGGGGGGAGGTTAGGGGGTCCGGGCCACTGAAGAGAGAAGAAGTAGGACTTTCGCTTTACTGTGATCCGGACCCTCTCCCTCCCCCCTAGCATCCGCCGAAAATAAAATAAAATGTGTGGGAACGAAGTGCCATAAGCTATTCAACAAGTATATGAATATCGTCTTCGTGCTAGCACCTTGCGTTGTTTACCGCAAAACTATAGTTTATTTTTGGATCCTCGGACCCCCCCCTGCCTGATATTAAGTAACGAGTGAACAGATACGTATCCAAATAAGTATTAACTTACGTAGGTAACTAAGTAGGTATGTGCCTATATAAGTAAGTACGTACATATTTATGAATCCAAAACCTATTTTTAGAAAACAGCCGTGAAACGCTTTCCCCTGTTTTGACCTTCCATTTTAAATTAGCTGCGCGGGCAAACCCCTACGATTAACGGCCAAACCTTTCATGTGTATGTGGATTTAGCGGCTGGATATCAGCCAAGTCCCCGATTTATTTGCTCTTCACTGTTTGCTTCGGGATCAAACACACGGTTTGGTTCGTTGTGAATTAGGTGTGCCCAGGGCCCGATCTAGCTATCCGCTATCCGCTCCGGGCAAACTAAATATCTAGGACCACCATTAGGAGATACCATTAAGAAAATTATAAGACAAGAAGATAGCACTTTAAAATAATATTTGAAATACATAATATTATGTTCGTCTGCCTAAAGATTCACAGCCGCCAAAATAAGCATTTTTTTTTAAAGGAATACCTTAAATATACTATTAAGCATGGTAATCTTTATAAAAAAAATATCTTCTAGAGAGGAAGGTGAGCACGCCTGCAACCGTCCGGCGTGGGTGCCGTGCCGCGCCGCCCTCAATCCAATTTCGCAATTTTGGTGCCTTTAATTTTTGCCGCTCTGGGTATTTGCCCAGCTCGCCCCTCTTAGATCGGGCCCTGGATGTGCCTCGCGGTATCACTTGCTATTATTCTACAGCCGGAAGCCGGAAAAGTTAACGATAGCCGTGCTTCTGTTGCTCAACTCGCTCATTTGCACAGAAGACAATAATATAGTACTACATATAAAACGTTTCTAAATATAGCTGAACCACAATTTACGTCTGTAACTAGGTACATACAGCAACTAGGTACTCATCTAGGTACTAGATTCAGTGCAATCTCATTTGTTTTTTTTTTATATATCTACGTCAGTGTGTCCTATTGTAGCGCTACCAGCGACAATGATAAAATGAATGGACGGGAAATAAGCGCACGGATTTTGAAGACTATATGTTGAGCGTCAGCTCTCCTCTCGCGTCAGTCATACTCTGTCTTTGCGACATACGAGCCGTACGATACGACAATACAAACTTCTAGCACATGTACATGTGTTCTCTTTTTGTCATGCAGTAATTAGATTTGCTATCTCTATTTTCTGGCAAATGTAATATGCATACTTTTAGTTAGGTATGCTTGATTGTGTTGACTAGTTAATTTTGAATGATTTGCAAGCGCTGGGCCTGTCCATTTCATTATCACTGTCGCTGAGCGCTACTATATGATAAGGATGACTAAACAATTTAAACTTATAAAATTTATAATATAAAAAAAATGTTGCGAATATTCGTGTATATGTGGTTACATATTTTTTTAATGGAATGACTGAATGCGTCCTTTGCCCTGACTGATTATCTAGAAAATACAACATAAGACTGCATTCCTTCATAATGAAAGTATCTATCTTTAGAGACGCCCAAGTGTAAGATGGTGCAAGATACAACATTGTTATTATGCACGAAGATATTGTTACAAAATGATCAGCCGAATTTAAACCCTCTTAAACGTTACTTTGTTATTTAAAGTAAAATAAGGTCATAACACTATTTGGTCCACGCGAGCGAAGCCATAGGTACAGCTAGTAATAAATAATAACTATATTTTCAGGATATATATTCTCTAAATATTTTCTATTCGAAATATCTTCTAACCGTCTTATGCATAAAACGTATTTCAAACCAATTTTAATTAAAAAGTGTTGTCTTCTTTTTTCAAACTCAAATCGTAATTGGAAAGAAATTTGACAAAACGCTTTTTAACTAAAATAGGTTTGAAATACGTTTTAGCGTTTTATGCATATGACGGTAAGTAGATAGCATTAGTGCGTGTTATATGAATAAATCAAAAGTAGTTGAGATACCCCAGTAACCTAGTTAACCTATCATAACTATCAAATGTGCAATAATGATTAAATTGTTATCTATTATCAACGACAGTAAAATAAATTGTCGTTGCTATTATTCAATTATTATCACTAGTTCAATTAATTATTATCAATAAGTAGGACAAATAATAATTAGAACAAATAAATAATATATTGTTACAAAATAACAGTCAATATATATATATATATATATATATAAAAAGGCTCTGTCCTGACATGACTGACTGACTGACAGACAACACAGCCCAAAGCGTTGGTAGTACAGACTTGAAATGTGTATTCGTCTTGATGCGTAGAGGTGTACTAAGAAATATTTTTTCGAAATTTGACGTCTAAGGGGAAAAAAGGGGGAAACTTTTGTATGAAACTCTAACAAAAACTTGTTTTTGATTTCTTCCGTACGCGGACGAAGTCGCGGGCGACCTCTAGTATAATATAATAATAATGGTATTGTTGTTGTTTGTTGTTTCATTGTTACAAAATAGTCAGAGAAGAGTTGTAACCAGACCTATGAAAGTCTAGAGACAATCCAAATTATGCCAAAGCCATGCCAGTCGGCAGCGTATCCAGCAGGCTGGCGGCATTGCCACGTTGGGACAAATTTTGATCACGCGTCGCGTCGACTAGGCGTTTTGATATATATTTGAAAATAATATTAACTCCCGGTCCCCACGGACCCAATGTGACACCAAACGGCTCAAATATACACCACTGCCGAAGTTAGCGTATTAGACAGTATGCAGATTAGATCATTTTATGTATAATTATTGTAGATACTAAAGGCATTTGCTCATTAAAAAAATAGGACGTCCCCAATAAAAGATTTAAATAGATTTTGTAACATCCTACGGCGAAACACTTAAAGCTAGCGTGCCGTCTCTGAGTCATACAGTACCTATTGATGTTATACCTACCATTTCTTCTCTACCTAAATTAGAAAAGGTCAATATCTTTCCGGGACTCTCCCATTCCGCCAATTTGTTAGGAGTTTAGTCATGACAGTTATATATCCTGGCGCAGTAACTACATTGGCAATAAATTTATTTCCTCGTTCAATAAAAATACTGTTGACGTAATTGTGCAAATCTGAAATTGACAGGCTCTGTTTGGATTTTGTTAGCTTACGAGTGAAGGAAAATAAGTTACACTAGGTTACCTTATTTTAAAAGCCTTATTTCTTCTATTTCTTCCAGTAAAAGCGCTATTACTTTACTAGGGCATGGCTTAAACTTAACCGTGACTTGCTTTGTGTGACAACTGGATTTATGTAAATTATGTATAATATTATGTAAAAAAAAAACTTGACACTGGCAGAGCCACAAAGCGATGCCAAGAAGACAGAAAAAAATATAATGTGCAGTAAAATCATAATGCCAACATGCATTGATAATATTATTATTATATATTGTTTTTCTTTTTCCCCGTCCAACCTCTACTGTATAAATGGGTTATTTACTTTCCAAAGTTCGCCAAGAAATGTTTTCAAACTAAACCACCCAAAAAAAACATAAATTAATAATATTAATAATTAAAAAAGTTTCATAGACTTGGTGGCGTTGGTGGATGTTAATATTAAACACAGTATAAAACGCCGCTCAAACCTTAGTCACTATTTAAAATGCTCTGACAACTTCTCGCTGACGTGAAATGTCACGTGCGAGAACAAGACAGAGAAGTTTAAGCAGTGACTAAGTTTAAAATGCGTTTTATAGTAAGGCCGTAATTATTATAAACTGTAGGTACTTCGGAAAATCTTAGCAAAAAATATAAAATGATTTATCGAATAAATGAACGCTCAGATATCAGTGACCCGTTAATTAATTATAGCTGGGATCAGACGTCAACCCTTAGACATCCGTCTAAGGGTTGACGTCTGATCACTTGGATAAGTGTATTTAATTAATGGGTATTATATAACGTATCAATTTATTTTGTTGTAATGGGTTACTCCAGCAAAATGTTACCAAGAGGAAAATCCTTCCTCCGAGGGATACTCAGTCGAAAAGAGGTCATAGCTATATTCAGAGGCTATATTACATACAACGCAATGTCAAAATATGGAATAATATTTTTCTTTAAAATGCGGACTCTGAAAAGTGGAAGTCGATTTATATTTACTAAGGTTTTATTTATTTGGAAAACTCATCAAAAAAATATTGTTTAGGTATTCTACTTTCCTAGCAGTAAGGATAGACCAGTAGGGATGTGTGGAAAACTAGTTGGTACTATAAGATATATTGTCCTCCCTACTACGTAGTGATAGAAAAATAAAAATACTGACAGGAATTTTCTATGTCCTCAGGCCTTCAAGCTGTTCAAGAAGAGCAAGAACCAGAAAGCTTCACGCAACCGCGTATCGCCCTCTCCCGCGCTGTTGCGCTCGCCGTCATACAGCGGGACAGTCGACGCTCGCGCAGAAATCGACATCAAGCAGTTCTGTGCGTGCCGGACCTCCTTGCCTCCACTGCACATCAACGACATATACGAAACAGACAAATACTTCAGCCACTACGACAGCTATAACAGCTCGTGCGTGGACAGTCTCGAGGGCTACGGTACAAGGGACTCAAATCGCTCTGACTCCGCCTACGCTTCAGCTCGGAGCAGTCCAGCCAATGGTCGAGTCTGCTACGCCACTGTAACATACTTCAACACCACAAATGAGAGTGAAGACTCCAGTAGTATCCTGACTGAGTATACTCTGCTCGACGACAATGAAGTCGATAGAGACATGGGGGAAGAGGACGAGAGAACGCAGAATATGATCAATGAAAGCCTTGAGCTGGTCAGCACGTTATGAGCGAAATGGGTTTTGTTAATCGTACATTAAGGTGTAATTTAAGGTGAAATTAGATATTTTGATAGTAATTTAGTTAGCTATAAACATATCGCACCGACTTAGAGTACAAACATTGAAACTTATGTCCATTGTCATAGCTCATTCAAATGACTGACTAGATCGAAATCATTATAAATAGTTAACGTAGTACTACGAAGAAAAGATTCACAAAAAAGAAAAGACACCCATAGAAAACGCATTTGAACGTAGTTGATCTACAATATATAACTACAATCATATGCCATATTCAGTGCAAGCTAATGTGTACTCTATCTGTATAGAACAGTGTTGAAATTCCACTGCACGCGCACCCGGCGGGAGCCGCGTGACGTCAACGAGCCAAGCGCTACAATAGAAAATCGACGGTCTTATACAAATTAAGTACAAGAAAAGCTTGCACTGGATATTACATTTTTGTAGATAGGTATAGGCTACGTTAGACGCGTTTTCTACGTGAGTAAATCTGCCCTGTAATTCGCAAGGAACAATGGAGCAATAATAGTTATTTATGATACGAGTGCAGTATGTTAGTTTTTACATTCGTCGAGGGCTTACCATAGTCACGAGTTTGTAAAGATCAATACCGCACGAGTACCATACAACGTTTTACAACACATTTGCGAGAAAACAGATAACAGAAGTACCTACAACAGATAATGAGCCAAACTTTATTATTTTGTTTTTATTATATCGGACGGAAAGTCGCAACTAAATACCTACTTGACACTGGCAAATGCTCAAAGTGCGATGCCATAATCCTCCTAGGAGAAAAGAAGAAAAAATTACTTCGTTCTAAAGTTTGTCTTCGTTCAAACGTTTCTAACGAGTGTCTTTTCGTATTGTTTCCAAAACTCTGAAGAAGCTTATAGTAAAGTTGCCACGACTTTACTAGGGCATGGCTGGACTTGACTGTGACTTACTAAGTGTGACATCGCTTTGACTGTGATATAGACTCATTCGACTTGAAAATTATCAAAAACTTGCAAATAAATACTTGACACTTGCAAATGCACAAAATGCGACGCCATAATCCTCCTAGGAGGAAAGATGAAATGGTGCGAATTAACAAATGGCGCTACGTGCACACGATGAAAATTAGAAAAAAAATTAGTGGTTTTCGTGAATTTCTTTCGTTACATTTTCTGTTTAGTATTAAAGTAAGACAAACGTATTGAGTAAAAGCGCTTCTAAGGCGGTTCGATCATTCAGCCTATTTATTCTCGTAATGTAAAACTCTTTAGTGGAGTTCTTAAATTATTATAATAAAAATTAAAAAAAAACCGTAAAGTGTACGCACGGCGCACGGCGCACGGCGGTTTAAGGGGAGTGTGCGGTAAAATAGGTCCTAAGCTGAGAGTAAAGTCCGTTGTATGGTGCGTAATGTTCAACTTTCGAACGATGTATTCAGGCTTCGTAAATGTATTTTTCGAGCAAATGGGTTGTAATTATTTTTTTCATATTCTGCTCTATCAGTTATAATAAAGAGTTCACATTTCAATGTCAAAGTGAGTCCGTTGTATGGTGCGTAATGTTCAACTTTCAAACGATGTATACAGGCTTCGTAAATGTATTTTTCGAGCAAATGGGTTGTAATTATTTTTTTCATATTCTGCTCTATCAGTTATAATAAAGAGTTCACATTTCAATGTTTTGCCTTAGTCGGTTTGAAGTCAGTTACGTAATAAAGTCGAGTGTGTAGAATGCCTTACCTCGAGTTATACTTTAGTACGTTCATGTTTATGAATTCTGTGAATTTTCTTTAACTCTCAATCGACAGATGAAATTGGTTTTCCATCGAAATTGAGTGGACGCGCTTCGTTCCGATGGCTTCACTGATTGATACATTCTTTATTGGTTTAGCTATATCTATAAGTCTATAAGTATTTATAAAAATGTGTACGTAAAAATAACTTTAAATGAAAGTTGGAGTGTATACCAAAGTTTATGTGATATTAATATTTGTTGTACGAATGTATATCGAATGCTTAGAATAAGTTACTAGATTTAAGGAAGTTGATCTCAATTAAAATTTACTCATTTATCATTTTGTATGTTTGCAAATAACAATCATAAAGTATGTCTGTCCACATTTTTCATTATACCTAAGTCATAAGAAGCTCATAAATCAATAGTTATAAGAATAAAATAACACTCAGGAAATATCTTGTTTTTATGAACACTGTACCTCACTAAAACTAGAAAGGATAACTTTACTAAAAATCCAAAATTTTCGACCTCGGCACTCCCTAGTCTATTATTCTTTTACATCTTTGATCTTCATTTTTTTTTCTGTTAACATTTTCTTTTTATCCTGAACTACTCGTCGCTCTACCCTTTGGCACAGAATAAATAATAGTACTACGTACTCTTGGAGGACCTAGCTCTCTCTCTGCTACCCAGCCACGCGATGCTTGTATTATAGCCCAAGCTTTTTTTTTTCTTAGTTGTTGGCATCGCACGTTGTGCATTCTGCCAGTGTCAAGTTTATGAATTTTCAAGTTTTTTATTAAAATTTAGTCAAATATGTCATGAAATCACAGTCAGTCACACGAATCCAGTCATAGTCGAGTCCAAGTCATACCCTAGTAAAGTTGTGGCGACTTTACTATGAGCTTCTGCGGAGTTTTGAAAACAACACGAAAATACATGCTTCACCACGTTATATCACCTGCCCACACTCGTGCATGTAATTCAACACTCAATTAATAAAACACCACCATTATTAATCATTAATTCGCGATAAAACACAAGTTTAAGAAAATAATAGAATGCAACGACATGATTTTTCCGTGTTTCCGCCAAAACTCTAGTCCAAGCTTTGCTTAGTATGGTAGATGGCGCTGTGTCAAATGTCAACCAATACTGCTTTAAAAAAAATATTACAAAAAAAGAAAGTCTTATGTTATGTTTATCATAACCCCCACGCTTACGCACGTGGCTTCGGGATCACAAAATGCTCACTACCGTTAACCAAGAGGACGCTGCTGCCCGTCCTCCAGTGGTTCTAGATGCAGTTTTAGGACATACCCAGGTCCAAGGGGGTCCGGGTAATAAAATCAGTAAGAAAATTACCTCGAACATACATATTCATCATCAGCCCACTTTAGTCCACTGCTGGATATAGGTCTCTCCCAATGCAGGCCAATCTTCAGCTTTTCGCTTCCAATCACTGCCCACTACCTTACGTATATCGTCACTCTATCGAGTCTCAGGGCGCTTGACACCAGCGACAGTGATAAAATGAATGGAAGGGAAATAGCGCACGTATTTTGAAGACTATATGTTGAGCGCCAGCTCTCCACTCGCGTCAGTCATACTCTGTCTTTGCGACATGCGAGTTGTACGAATACAAATAAATCCAAATTATGCCTTCGTGTAAATTCCCCAAGTGTAAGAAAACTACTAATATTCGCAATAAAAATTAGGGGATCACCTTCCACAAGTAAATACACAGTATTTTGTCACAACTGCAATTAATTACAATAAATATGTAAGGTTAATCGCCATTTTGAGGCGATCGTAATGTTATGAGACACGAGAGACTTCGGAAATCCTTCGGAATCCCTTCGTTAATGCTTGTGATTGTTCGAGATTCGAGAGCAATAGACAAATACATGTTCTTCTTTTTGTCATGCAGTAATTATATTCACAATCTCTATTTTCCGGCAAATGTATATAATATGCATACTTTTAGCTAGGTATGCTTGATTGTGTTGACTTGTTTATTTTGAACGATTTGCAAGCGCTAGGCTCGTCTATTCCATTATCATTGTCGTTGCCTCGATACTACGTTTGCCGGCACAGGTTTGTGAACTCAACATAGATTAAATATACAGGTCGGTTATTAGTTTGAACACCGTTATCCTTCTAGGATATCATTGTACTCATCATTATGAACAACTTTTACTATGGGGCCAACCCTGACATCACGAAAAATAAAACAGCTATTCCATACAAAAAGGTTCATCGATCTTGGACAAAATGTATGGCTATACAGCTGTTTTTTTTTCATGATTTCAGTTTTGGCCCCCATAGTAAAAGTTGTTCATAATGATGAGTACAATGATATCCTAGAAGGATAACGGTGTTCAAACTAACACCCGGTATAGATAGTACTAGAGTCGATCCCCAAGCCGCCTGCCAAGCATGGGGATTATAGCAACCCCTCCCTATTAAGGGAGAGGCCTTCGTCCAACAGAGGACGTCTTCTGGCTGATGAGTGAGTGAGTGAGTGAGTCTAAACCACGAGTAAATACGGAGCATCAATTTTACCCTCCAACCAAACTCTTGATCAAGTTTGACCAGTTCCAAAACTGAAATGGCAATTATTAACAACTAGCTATTTGTATGGATAATATAGGTGAAGTTTGGACAAAAGATCGCCTGTCCTCTAATACATGTAGCTGGTTAGTGTTCAGTGTATTAAACAGCATACCGGACAATGGCATAACACGATTCTTTTCATAACTAGTGTTGAAATAGGGTGGCCTGAGCACACAGGCGTTTTCGCTAATTATGACTTTGTGATATTTTCAATCGCATCGCGATCTTAAACTATCTATTATTAATATTAAGCCATGCCAAAATAAGCAGATTTAAAAACCAGATTAGAACAGAATTTAATGAATTTTATGCCTGAAAAGGTTAGTTTTGTTTCTTTTCAACCGACACCGTTTCATGGTTTATATACCAAAAACTCGAACGAAACCGTTTGATTCCACTTTCTTTATTTGAACTGCTGAACAGTGGGATGCGCTGCCCGAGTGGGTTTTCCCCGATCATTATAATCTGGGTGTCTTCAAGTCGCGAGTGAATCGACGATCGGTGGATGGAGCGTGCTCCATCGTATATCTTCGTTTAACAGCAGATGAGATGGCAGTCAAACGCAAGCCTATAAACAGTAAAAATATAAAAATAAAAATAAAACTTCTAAAAAGGAGTGCAGAGATCTTACTCTTTTGCGCTCGTTCGGTCAAAGAGAGAGAATACTGAATACCTTATCTGGATAAAGCCTACTATGAGAAACATGTTTTATTTGATTTAGCTCCGCGTAAAGGCCTCGTGAAGAAATATTTCATTAGATTACATCATTATATCTAATAATTTTATACGTTTGCAGATTGGCAGGGATATATATGCATGAGACTTCCACGTATTTATTAGACTTTTCTGTGTAGGTAGGTATTTTCTTTGCTTACGCCTACTAGAGCTTTTTCAGGTCACCGGTCTAGTTTATTGAGTTGTTTAGACAGACAGAGATTAAGATATAGTTGCTGCGATACGAGAAGGTACTATATTCCTTCCGGATACACTTGGGCATAGACTAAAGTATTTTTTATAATCATAGACAACAATATAACAGTAAGTTTCTATTTTCTGTAAACTGTAATAAATTTTTCACTTCTCTTGCTCAAAAAGTGCGTCATGCGCAACAAAGCGGTGCTAAATAGCATATTATGTTATATATAGGGGATAACAGTTTTTTCCGTTACCAACGAGCCTACAACAACAAAAAAGTAAGAATAATAATAAATAAAACAAGTAGAAAAATAATAAATAAAGACTCGACTTAATAATGTTTCATAAAAAAATAAGTGCTTACATTTTATTTTTAAAAAGGAACTATTAGCGGCGATATTTTTGGCGTCGGACGCGGACATGGCACGGACGGGTTGCCATTCCTTTCAAATTTTACACTAAACACATTGAATTTCGCACTGAATGACGTCGATCGGTGTGTCCTAAATTGTGCCTTATTTCAATGTTTTTAGTATGACACTTGAATGGGACGCGTGCCATGTTCGCACCCGACGCCTTTTCTGTGTGGCCTGCGACTTTGGTAGAATCGTACTTTGAGCTGTGGTTACAGAAGAATTTTATAATAAAATAAAAAAAAAAAATTTTAAACTAAGGCATTATTGGCGCTAAATCTGTAGGGTAACCGTAATTTATTTTAAAACAGTGAAAGTGTCATCATCTACTAGAACGAATGCAGAGCCTAATTTGCAGACGGAGGAGAAAGAAAAAGAAATAATTTTCAATTTGTGTTTGTATTATTTTATTTTCTCGCAAACGTAGTGAAAAGTAGTGTGTAACACACGGCGCTAAAAACCTATATTATAACTCGGTTTCTTTTACTATCCCTCGTTGAAGCTCGGAAGTAAAGCTACCTCGTCTATAATGGGTAATTTTAGCCCCTTGTGTAACAATCTACAGACGCGGCCGCACGCGCTTTGGCCCGTTTTCAGTCCTTGAAAAAGATGTAATTGAAACCAGCGACAATGATAAGATGAATGGATAGGAAACAAGCGCACGGATTTTGAAGACAATTGAGCGCCGGCTCTCCACTCGCTTCAGTCATACTCTGCCTTTGTGACATGCGAGCCGTACGATACGACAAGACAAACTTCTAATACATGTACATGTGTTCTCTTTTTGTCATGCAGTAATTAGATTCGTTATCTCTATTTTTCTGCGAAAGTAATATGCATACTTTTAGCTAGGTATGCTTGATTGTGTTGTATTGTTAATTGTTAATTGCAAGCGCTGGGCCCGTCCATTCCATTATCACCGTCGCTGATTGAAATTATATTCGGATTATTATTTATTATGCGTTCCCTTTGTAATAATTATCTTGTTTTATTATCAAAAAATCCTTTTTTTCCATAAATAAAATCATGTCTATGTCTGTTATCCGGCCAGTTCTACGGCTAATCCCGTAGAAACAAAACAAAGATAATGTATTCAATTCATTCAAACATTGAAACTTTTACCCAAATTTTTGCAATAAGTCTCACAAATTGCGCACTATTTTCTTATTGTCTATTTATTTCTATTTGTAACTACCTAAGTATGAATACAAAATATATTGTCTGCTTAGTATGTTGGTAAAATAAATACATTCCGGTTTCCAATAATCTCCTAATTTTCTGATACAAGTTTGGAGAGTACACAGAATTCACCGACGAGATAAATCCCTAAACAGGATTTTCTGGTTCCTTTGACGGCTTACTGTATGGGGATTATATTGGGCAATACGTTAAAAAACATGCAGAAATTTAAGTGATTTATAATTTATGTTCAAAATATGAAATAGTTTTTTTAAAACTTTTTTTTAGTAATTGCGCAATAGTAAACTGCTATCTTAGTTGTCCGATCGAGTAACAGTCAGAGTAGCAGAGACTTGTTGGGAATTTTTAAACAAAAATTAACATCGATTAACAGTGTGAAAGTTGAGGGTGCTACTCGTTGGGAACAAAACAAACCCCCTTTTAAATGTTACGACATATATTTTTTTTAATGAGGCAGGGTAAGAGTTACTTACGACTTCTATATATACACTTTACTCTTTTAGAAAAAGCGTCTAAATCAAAGATAATAATATAATACTATACTATAGTAATCTAAACGTAGTTATACTATCACTACAACAATGTCATATTCAGTGCATCAGTCAGATATTACTTACACAGGGTAACGCGTATCGGCATTACTATAAGCCGAAAGGAGGTCATTTTGTGAACAACACTTACTTAGGGAATAAAAAAACTAGCTGCTCCCTGGCTGCTCCTAGAAAAATGATTTAACACTTAATTAAATATATAATTTATAATATAAAAGCTAAATTAACACTAAATTTCTTAATATCAAGCTAGATGTCGCGTTTTTTAATTTTATAGAACGGATCACTAAATATAGAAATAAAATTACTTACGTATGAAATTAGATGCCAATCATGTCATCTAAATTTTACGCTCGGTCATTTTTACATTAAGAAATAGAGCAACTTATTTCATTTATACTGTTACTGGGTAAAAACATTAAAAATCGTACGTCTAATATGTAAGTTTGAATGACCGTTACGCGTGGCGGACGTTAGCAGACTAAACAAATAAGTATGACGTCACACACTCCGTCCGCAAAATAGGAGCTGCGGCTGCAAGTTGCTCATCGCAACTCCTTAATCCTCCATGAGTACAGTGACCAGCTTTCTTCTAAGTAAACCTACCCTGTACAGCTTGCACCCTACGTAACCCTGTATAATCTACCTACCTGATATCTCGATATTTGTACAAACAGGCATAAGTTTCATTGGAGTAAATAACGAAGTTTCGATCATTAAGGATGTTCTATGTATAAATTATAGGTAAGTAGGTTCCTATAGGTTAAATGGCCAGCTCTAGTGTCCGAAAGCCTCGTGCATGCCTGGTTGTAATGATCTGAATCTGCAAATATAGAACAAACAACCGGGACCGACAAAGTAACGTGTCATTTGACCCACGGCACCGCTCAGTTGGAAATACCACTCACGGTCACCCATCCGAAGACTGTCTGAATCTACCGTTGCTTAGCTTCGGTGATTAATAATAATAGGCTAGATGACCTATTAAAATGTGGCCCATAAATATAGCTGATTAATGATAAGAAAACGAAAATCTGATCAAAAATAAGCAACTTATAAGCATTTTAATATCATGCTAGACAGAGAGACGAAACAGCAAATCATGACGTCAATTCTCTCTACGCCATATAAATTCTATTCTGACAAGTAAGGCGTGACGTCATTTTTTGTTTTGTGGGAAAGGGACAGAGTTGTTTCTAACAAAAACTTTAAACGCTCATATATCAGAACATTATTAACCGATTTAAATTATTTTTTCAATAAACATACTATATTTACTTAAATTCTTCATCAAAGCTATTGGTTTCAACCATATAAACATCAGTCATCTACAGTCATCTACCCTAAAAATAGGCTAGAGTTAGTAAAAGGCTTAAGTTGTTCAAGTATGAATTTTAATAACAACTCCTTGCAAAGGGAAGAAGGAGAGATGCTTGAGTTTACTCAAGGAGGTAAACATTTCTGAGTCCCTCTTGAACTTTAACGCAAATCCGCTTGAGAGAAACACCCTTGTTGCTTCCTAAAAATATGTTGGTACTACAAAAACCGTACAAGGAGACTACTAGCGAGAACGCGGAAAAATCTTGTCGCTGCATTGTATTGTATGATTTTCCAAAACTTGTGTTATTTGCCGAATATTTTAAATTATGATGTTTTATTAATTAAGTGCCGAATTACGTGCAAAAGTGTATGGCAAGTGATGCAATGTGGGTGAAACGTAAACTTTTTATGTTGTTTAAAAACTCCCCAAAAGCTTTCTAGTTAAGTCTTCTTTTTCAAGTCGCCACAACTATTAATACTAGGGTATTTGAACTTAACCGTGACTGATTTTGTGTGCCTGACTGTAATTTTATGACATATTTGACTCTTATACTAGGTATAAAAAAAAACAAAAACAGAAATAATTCACCCTGGCAGAACCTGCACTGACAAAGAGCGACGTAATAGTACATTATGATACGAGTGTGCTATGTTGGTCATTACACTAGAGGCGGTATTATGCGCGCGAGCCGCAGGCGAGCGCGATAAGGAAGCCGAGAGCGTAATGTCTAATAGCACAAGAGTTCCATACGACTGTTTTCGTCACACTTGCGAGGAAAAAACAATTTTTTGTGATAATAATCAACCAC
Source organism: Erannis defoliaria (assembly GCA_905404285.2). Taxonomy (NCBI): domain Eukaryota; kingdom Metazoa; phylum Arthropoda; class Insecta; order Lepidoptera; family Geometridae; genus Erannis; species Erannis defoliaria. The sequence goes on from FR990070.1 coordinate 18,061,767, forward strand.
ACAGCGAAAACGTCAACAAACATTTGCGGAAAATGGCGCCGAAATCAGTAATGCGCGCGCAGGTTGACATGTACTTCAGCGGCATAAGAACTCTTTGTTGGTATTACAAAAAAACTGTAAGTATTACCCGGCTATATTAAGAGTGCTACGTATACGTACGTCTAATTGTAGTCACGTACAAACTTGACTTTACCGGGTTATACCTATTATAGTACAAGTGCCGTAATGTAAAGTAAAAAGCACGCGTGTGTAATAGCTTGGATTATGAGCCTAAAAGCGATGTAATAAGATCTACTTTACGAACAAGTGTGATGAAAAAATAATAATTGTATGTTACCTACAAAAAAGTTCATCAACTGCCATAAAACGCCCACTGTTAGTCGTAGGACTCCCCCTTAATAGGGAGGGGTTGCCATAATCCCCACGCTTGGCAGGCGGCTTGGGGATCGCAGAATGCTTCCACCGTAAACAGAGAGGATGCTGCTGCCCGTCGTCCGGTGGTTCTGGAAACAGTTTTAGGACATACCCAGGTATGTAGGTACTCATAAATCCTTTCTTAGTACGCTAAAGACAAATAAGTAACCATATACCCTCCATATTTATTTAAAGTTCCTATGACCAGCGGTTTAGCCTGTGCGTTGTCTGTCAGTGAGTCAGGACTCAGGACTTTGTATCTTATAATATTCGTAAACTAAGTCAAAAAAACTAGCGACCCAGCGACGTTACAGCCTTATGAAACTAAAACTAAAAAAAAAACTGATAATGATTAATACTCGTATTAGATTCCAATGCTGAATAACCTCACATAACCCTTATCGCCAAAAGGTCGCTCATGGAACGGTGGGCGCTATAGAAATCTTGTAAATTTCACTGACCCTCTCTTGTATGCTGATTCACATTAAAAAAGATTTAAACTTTTGTTAGCTTTGTTTAGCTTGGGTTTCGGGATTGAATTTAATTTAAGGTCAAAATTCGGGAAGCTTCTTGTTCCATCTGTTTTTTTTACACGAGTAATTATACCTACATAACACGTAAAGAGTTTTTTTTATTTCTAACTTATAATTTTATTTGGTTGTTTCACTTATAATTAGTACAGTTATTATTGGCATATTATTATCACATCAGGGATGTTTTTTTTATACCTTTTTTATACCTACGTGTATCTTTATGGAGAATAAACGTTTAATCCTAATTGAATTGCGTTTTATTATATTTTGACTAAACCAATTTTGCGCTCGACTGTATCCACTGGTAGCTTTAAACAATAGATTTGTTTTTAACAGTTTGAATGTGGGTCCAGTTAACCAATAAAAATACAGAAAAAAAATATGTGGTCAAGTGGACCCGCGGTTCCACTGGCGAGCGGGTCCACTGGCCAGCGGTTCCTGTTGACCAAACACTTATAATAAAATTGTTCTTCAGGCTATAGGATAATCAAGGGCATGTGAAATTTTGGTCTAGTGATTTTTTTATGTATTTTGTTTTTAATCGCGGCGGAAGATCAGGGGCCGTACCGTGAACTGCTTGTAGCGGGACCAAATACGCTCAGCTGCAGACGCTGCGCGACTGTGAATTTTATCGCCTCACAATAAGGTTCGCGGTCGCGCACTGTCGGCAGCTGAACCCATTCGGTCCCGCTATAAGCAGTTCACGGTACGGCCTCAGACCTTTGCAAATCGATAGATCATAAAAATGCAATTACTTAATGTTCTAGCACTAACCCAGTAACCGTTTCCGTTTCCGAGATATTGGCCAATGAAAATGCACTTATTTGGTCGAAATCATATTTTTATTCGCGGCGGAAGATAAGACCCTTGCAAATCGATAGAACATAAAAATGCGATTCTTAAATTTTCTAGCACTAACCCAGTAACGTTTCCGTGACTACTGTCATTGTAGATATCATGCGATCTCATGTTGCCATAGTAAATCTTCTTCATAATGAATGATTGAATTAGTACAATGATTTCCTTTCGGCTCACTACCACTGGTCCGCCGATGATGATTAAGTATATGGGGCTATCATCATCCACAGCCTTCCTTATCTGCTGGATATATTATAGGCTAGGCTTCTCTCTAGCTTGCTATCTGCGTCGGTCCTGTTATGCTTTAATTAACGGGTCGAAGTTGGCTATAACATCAGTGATCTAGTACCCTATATAATTATAACTAAGCCACATGAGCGAAAGCTGCGAGAAACAATAGTACTTGAAAAAAATCAACCAACTTGAAACAACAATGGGACCACCTCGAGCTAGAGTAACTCTCTAACAAAATGTGAATTCTATGTTATTAAAGTTTAAACAGTAAGAAAAAATATGACCTTATGCATTATGATTTTATCTTACTGCTTAAACTTTAATAACATAGAAATACCTACCCAAATTGTGGTAACACTTCAAATAAAAATATTTATTAAAAAAAATACATTTTCAAAATCGGTCCAAAATACATTAAAAAACTATATACGCAGTCAAACATAGAATCAATTATATAACTACAGAACCATCTCTTTTTTTGCAGTCGGTAAAAAAATAATGACCTGGAATGTGGTGGTAAGTTTTTGTTATTTCCTCAATAAAGGTTAGCACACACGCTCGCTTCCCTGACTCGTCGAATACCGACACACGGCGCACACACGCACTCACAAAAACCGCTGTTTTTGCACCCTGCGCGTACGCGTCTCTTCCTACGGAAGTAAAGTGCGACTGAAACAGCAAAACAACACCGCTTACAGAGCGAGAGAGATAGAAAGCGTGGGAAACACAGGGGTGGCGGTATCCCATACGAGCATTCAAGTGGGACGCGTAGTATTGTATTTATTACGTCTGACCCCCGACTGGATTATTACGGTACTATCTGGACATAGGGTCGTTTTGCGACACCTGTGCGATGGTAATCGGTTAATTTATACAGTTTTATATGGAGTAAGCTTGTTATACTCACACTGGTCAACTGCATTGCATTGCATTGCACAGGTGGGATAAGGGTTAGAACTAACTTTTTTCTATTTTGTGGTTTTAAGCCCTGACCCAGAATCCTTACCAATAGAGATACCTTTGTAGGGATAGCTGTACCAGGCGGATCATTACAACCCCACTGTGCACCGCTGTCACGCTAAGATATATTTAAAAAAAAAACTAAATAAGCGAAGTAGTTTGAAATGAAATTACAAAGGTTTCAGAAAAATAGAACTTTGATCCGATTACGTTTCCAAGTAATGGGCAAAAAGAGATGACGGTTTGTGGGTTAAAACACAAAACCATTATTACGTACGAAAATTGGTTTGAATCAAAATATATTTTGTTCTGAAGCTTTGTAATGTAATTTTTTCGGAAAATTTACCGATTATGTTTATTTATAACTAAATTCAGGGATTTCGTACTTACGATTACGAATATTTTAATTAGCTAAATTATAACTAACTAAAAATTTTGAGGTCTTGGGTTCAAACCCAGGCCCGTACAGCCGTACCAATAAGCTCTTTGGAGTTTATATATGCGGGTTTTAATAGCATTGTCTTTTCTGTGAAAGAAAACACCGTGACGAAACCAACATGAACTCGGAGAAGAAAACCAATGGCGTATTGTGAATCCACCAACCCGCAACACGGCCAGCATGGTGGATATAGCCCAATCGTTCTTCGAGGTTAGGTGTTCCTAATTCCAGCAGTGGACCATTAAATACGCTGATTGATTATGCTTTTCATGATTAGATTAAATTAAGTAATTTTAATGCTGGCTTATATTTTTCCAACGCATAAGCATTGCCATTCAGCGTGGCAATGCCGCCAGCATGCTGGGTACGCTGCCGACTGGTAGTGGGTTTGAGCATTTGGATTGTCTCTAGACTTTCATCGGTCTGGATACAATCCTATTGTTTTTTTTGTGTAGTAGGCTAAGTAGTCTTTGTAGTTTGTTGTAGTTAATAAAGGCTTCTGTAATTTTATATCGATGTTTTATATCTTAATAATCAAATAGTAGCTAAACAGTAGTAAACTTTGGTAAATATCACACATCAAATATGTTAGTCCAGCGGTTCTGACGCTTACAAAAAATCGGCTCCTTTTTACCATAATTTCAACATCTGTCCGATCATCAATACTGATAAATTCAATTTCAAATAAATACATGACAAAGTTAAGGATAATTGCTAGGACTTGCTTGGTTTTTGTAGAAAAACGATTGCATTAAAAATCTTGATAAAAAAATAAATGAAATTACCTCTAAATCGCACAATAAAAACTTGAAAAAACTAATAACTAATACTTTAATTGGAATACTAACATTGACTAACTAATAATGACATTATAACATTGTGGACATTGTATTTAACTTGACATAACTACTATATTATGACATTTTCTTTGTACACTAACAATACTAATAACTTATAATTAGCAAGTAATAAATATGCCAGGGCTAATATTGCATGTCTATTTAGAGACAAGTTTGTTTTCGGAGCTCTTTAAAAACAGATTATACTCTGTATGTCACATCTAGTTTTACCAACAAACTGCAATAAATATATTTTGATTTTGATTTTGTTTTTTTTTTGATAATCTACAAAATACTCTCAATGAGTTATTGAAACTTTGCATAACAGTGGACTGAATAAGGGACGGATTGATCGTTTCAAATTGTAAATATAACCATAACCTAACCATTATATTAACTGTAAAAAAAACCTAAACAATAATCGTGCGTTTGGGTGTTATTTGAGCTGTGGTAAGGTGGACTCGGTGTGGTGCTCAAATAAAATTGTCCAAGTGCATTGGAAAAATAATTTATTCATCTTTTCAAAGAGTATTTACACAAAATATACAATTATGAACATGTCGATTTAAATCAATACTAAAGGCATCTGTGGAGGTACGCCTTTACGCCTACGTTATGAGCTTATTATAACATTATTGTAAGTTTCACAACCTTGATGTCAAACGAATAAATTCATTGCTTTGATGTAATATAAAATATAGGTACATTAAAACAGGCTTATATAAGATACAAGCTCTTTGTACGAATCAGTATGAAAAGAACTTCAAGCAGTTCCATTGACTTAAGTAGATATTAAAGCTTGCTTTTTGGTCCCAAACATATTTCTAGTGACTTTCAATAAACTAACATCATATACTATATTGCTCACACAACTTATTAAATAAAAATATTACTATACAACACTAAAAATATAGGCTATAAAAATTGTAATCACTTTGAACATTTTCGTTAAACTCTGAGATCGTTCACAACATTATCTTGTGATTTGATTAAATTGAGAATATTTACAAATAGTCGGTAAAATATTTATTAATTTATTAATTTATTTATTTATTAATATGTACGCATTAGCAATTACACATACTATCAAATTAAAATTATTACATTATATTAGATTCACAAAATATGTCCTCAATATATAAATTTAAAACATTGCTCTCGGTATACTTGTACATCCCATAACTTTTCTTTATAGGAAGAGCGCGATACAAAAGTTCGTCTAATGTTACCTTAGCAATCCTCCGTGGCCTATATGGTCGCCGGTTTATATTCGTCGCATAATTACTAATAGTTATAAATTAATTAGTTATAAAGCTTCATTTTAAAATGTAACAATTACATTTTACCTCATAAAATTAAACGACGACCGGATTGTCCTGAAAAATCCGAATCCCGGTTGGTCGCTGTAAAGACTCGAAGGACCAAAAAACATCGCCCGACATTTTTATTGCCAAACTAGAGGTCCCCCGCGACTTCGTCCGCGTACGGAATAAATTCGGCCCGCTTCCAAAATTCACCACTTTAAATCATCCCGAGCAAATTTTTACACCCCCCAGCGGTTTAGGCTGAGCATTGTCTGTCTGTCTGTCATTAAATCAGTCAGTCAGTCAGACAATAGTACATTATGATACGAGTGTGCTATGTTGGTCATTACACTAGAGGCGGTATTATGCGCGCGAGCCGCAGGCGAGCGCGATAAGGAAGCCGAGAGCGTAATGACTAATAGCACAAGAGTTCCATACGACTGTTTTCGTCACACTTGCGAGGAAAAAACAATTTTGTTTTGATAATAATCAACCACACAGCGAAAACGTCAACAAACATTTGCGGAAAATGGAGCCCAAATCAGTAATGCGCACGCAGGTTGACATTTACTTCAGCGGCATAAGAACTCTTTGTTGGTATTACAAAAAAACTGTAAGTATTACCCGGCTATATTAAGAGTGCTTCGTATACGTACGTCTAATTGCAGTCACGTACAAACTTGACTTTACCGGGTTATACCTATTATAGTACAAGTGCCGTAATGTAAAGTAAAAAGCACGCGTGTGTAATAGCTTGGATAATGAGCCTAAAAGCGATGTAATAAGATCTACTTTACGAGCAAGTGTGATGAAAAGATTTTTATAGCATTAGATATTTCTAATAATGATGGAAAAAACGAAACGGTAAACTACGAGTATACCAGAGACGATTTTCGGTAGCAGAATAGTCTTTATTTTAATAAATGCTGTACTTTGTACAATTCACAGTATAGGGGGACAAGGGACAATGAGATTTTTGTAAGACTAAAGGTCCCACTACCACGTGGTTTACTGGTGAAACTTTTTAATACATACTTGTACGTACTAGGATAAAATGTCTGATATGATATGTCTATGTATTTCTTTTCGCGTTAAATACTTATTACAAAACTACCTAAAATCTTTCTCAATCAAATCACAAGCTTCCAGTGCTTCCAATATATCTAATACGCAAGTTCAGCACCCCAAGGTCTATATGGCTTGGAGCTGTTCTGCGAGTACTGATGGTGAGGTGGATGAGGGTACGGGGCAGGGTAGTGGGGTGCTGGAGGGGCGGGGTGGGGTCCGAGAGGGGCTGGCGGTACCGGAGGGCCGGGGGGGTAATGAGGGTAGGACGGAGCTGCAGAGAGCGGCGCGGCGATCGCGGCTGGGGTCGCTATCGTCGTGGTGGCTGTTGAAGCTGGTATGTCTTGTCTGTTGAAGAGAAAGCAAAATCAGTAATTGTTCAATGTTGCGATCACATACATCATGTTGGTGTTCTTTCAAGTAAATAAATTAATTGGTCCGATGGGTCATCGAACCACGTAGCCATACCCAAATGACATGAACCGTTGTCGGTCGGCTACAAAGCTACTTGTCTAATGAAGCTCTTTACATATACTGGGTTAGTTATAATCAGTTAGTATCTTTTTAAGGGCATATATTCTGTACATCGCTAATTCAATTATTATAGCTAAGTCAATTTATTACACAAAATACCTATGTCCAAGTTCCGTATACCCATGCTGGGGTATCACAGGCTGCGTTGCGACCGGTGTGGAAGGGTACTGGGGGTACCAGTTGGCGGACTTGGCTGCTAGCTCTCTCTGCGCCGCGAAGCACTGGAGATGGCTCATGAGGCGGAGTCTCAACGGGTCCTAGTAAATAGAAAGAAACTTCTTTATTGCATAAACTCTTTTACCTACAAGTGGCGCACAAAGTAACACTAAATTTTCCCTATTAGCTGGCTAGGTGGCTTGGAACTACTTAGCAGGGTAGAGATGAGATAATCACTACGTATTTTCATACGAACATAAGGACTATATAAATAGTGATGGATTGAAAATTATTTTGTGTTCTGCCTGTGGTGGGCAGTTCGACTTTCGAATAGCTCTTTACAATTACTTAGGATATGTAAAATTTGGCATTGTTGAGGAGGTGGCTTAAAATATATATTTTCTGGCTTCACTACTGGCTGGATATGCCCAGTGAGGACGCAATAATGACTACTAACTGCCGAACAATAGTAAATGCTTGCTACCTCATGCACTATTATTTTGTGTAGCGTTGTTAAATTTGGTAAGTCATATATTATATTGAAAAATTACCTGTATGTCCAGTCCTTCACAGCTAACGAGGTATCGGGCTACTTCTGCGGCACATTCTCTGAATCCTATATTGTGGTAGTCCATGGCGTAGCGCTGAGGGTCGTACGCGAATGTGTCGAGACCTGGAACGATGATAAAATCATTCAATGGATGCATGATATATAAGTCTATATTTGCTGTTGTATGCACAAACGGAAGACCATAGAACCACAGGGAGCTCATTCTTTAAATTAAATAAAAAATAAAATGTTCGTTAAACGATCAACAGTAAACAAATACCTAGTCATCATTTGCTTTACGCATTCAATTGTAACCAGCCGATTTTCGCAGTCTGTCCTTTGCTCTACCTCACAAAAAACAGAAACCCTTTTTTTTGCTTCACTTGTTCGGAAGGCACCTTATGAACGAACACTACAATCCAATAGTGGTCTATATCATCATTCAAATAAATACGGTCTGCTTTTTAATCGAAGATAAGTCCATGTTTGACCACCGCATCCCCTGATGGTAAATGACAATGTAGGAGAATAACAAAGATATCTATTCCAATGATATTCTATGTTGTCTATTCACTCGAATCTGACCTTGAAAAATCAAAGAATGTTATATATGCCTCAGAAATCAAGGAAGGCCGCAGTTTGTTCTATTCGTGTCTAGCTTAGAAACATTGAATCAAAAGGTTTGGTTCGTATCCAGGGAAATCTATCTTAAAATTGCTGTCTGATACGTCTGATAAGCTTATCTAGGATGAGATTATAGAAGGAGTTGGCAGTGAACGTGGGAGTAACTGAGAGTCATAATAGGGCATTGCCCTACGGGAAAATAAAAAACAAATTTAGCAAGATATTATACAGAACTTATAAGATATGTTTGTAAGAAAAAGTGGTTACTTTGCGAAATGTGCTCAAATTAAATTCTTTTTGCTCGAAATCTCATAACTTATAGAACGCGGTGATGTTCTTGGAGATTCAATATAAATGTTTTTAACGAAAGTACTGATAAAAAGAACCGATAAATTGGTAAAAAGTGCAAGTCAGTAGGAATTAATGTGCAATTTTAAAATGTTGACCGCTCTAAAAGTAAGGTATAAATAGAAAGTGAGATTAACTAGTAAAACGAAGAGCCCAAAATCCAGATGTTACCGGTTATTAAATACATTGATTTACGTATGAATACCCCAGACAATAAGATCGCAGTTGAGAACAAGCATCCATTCAACAACCCCTCACAAATTCCCTATATATGCAACAAGTTCTGAAAGAGACAGATTTGTAAATACCTCAAGAGCAAAAGAGATGAAATTCAAATAATGCGTAACGGGAACCCCGGTGTTTCCGGACGTCTTCCGAAAGGGAAGGGCCAGAATAAGATGAGCCGCTGTCCCCTTCAGTTCAATTGACGTTTGTGTGGGAAAGGGGAGCTTAATTCATGGGTGGAGGACCCATGATATTTGGTCCAGTTAGTAGGGCACCGGGCTAAGGGTGAAGGGTGAAGAAAACTGCATCAAAGCTACTTAGAAAGATATTTTTTCAAAACGAGAATGCATTTAGTTTTGGTTTGTAGATGAGTTAAAGTTGCATAAAAACATAATTGTAAAAAATGAGCCAAATTCAGCAAGAGAAAAATAGTTGAAATCTTATTTTAATATGTCTACGATATGCAATGTAAAATTATTGAGTTGTTGTTTATCACCGGGACCACAAAACATTTTTTATTTCTATATACCTCGACGTTTCTATAGTTACTGTGAAAAATATTTTTTTTATTGCCAGGTTATCTGTTTTTTTTTGGATAAAACACGATAAGTTAGGTTAGTTGTGAATTTCATAGAATAGATTTCTAACTCCTTTCAAGTTAGTACTGTCGTTTAAATACCAACCATTATAAATACCTATATGTTTCTTATATCGTAAAAAATAATAAAAATCACCTACCCTTTAACGTTTACCTAGTGCTTTTTGCGTGTAGACATACTGCGCTGGACCTGGGCATGTCCTTAAACTGCAACCAGTCCCACCGGAGGACGGACAGCAGCGTCCTCTTGGTTAACGGTGGTGACCATTCTGCGATCCCCAAGCCGTCTTCCAAGCGTGGGGATTATGGCAACACCCCTCTGTTAAGGGGGAGGCCTTCGTCCAGCAGTGGACGTTTTATGGCTGACGGCGATACTGCGCTGAACATGTTCATGCCCTTTTTTAGTGCATGTCACCAAACGTAGTCGCTTACCAAAAACTTAATAAAACTCTGCCATAATAACCAAGTTACAAGACTTCACGCACTAGGCAAATAAAGTTCGATTCTTGAAAAATCAATTCTAATTATGTATATACAAGACACATTACATTGTTTTTTTTATCGACTGTCAAGGTTTTTTTATTACATAGAAATAAGAACGTCTAAACATCGTCTAATTGTGCCCGCTTCCTGCCTACATCACGCTATTATTAGTTTTTTGTACCGCAGGTGTCACAACCCTTCTTCCAAATTCTAAGCGGAGCGGAATCGCTTCCGCTCATTACTAAGCACAATGCGCGCGTGATCTTTTTACGCGAATGTAGATTACTGGGGTGATTTCGGATTTCGAATGTGTTTATCAGAGAAACTTTTATTGAAAATAAATACAAACATGGCTCATTTGTTTTATTTATACGGGAATACTCACGTTTAATTAAATCGGATACTCACTACACTCCGTATAAATAAAACAAAAATGTGTCAAAACCGCGTCAGCTTTCATAATACAATCATGGCTGTTATGCAATTAAGAATGTGACTATTGCGTTCCTAATTTTTTTTATGGACATGCATGCAGCGACAGTGATAATAGAATGGACGGGCCCAGCGCTTGCAAATCGATCAAAATTAACAAGACAACACAATCAAGCATACCTAGCTAAAAGTAGGCATATTACATTTGCCGGAAAATAGAGATAGCGAATCTAATTACTGCATGACAAAAAGAGAACACATGTACATGTATTAGAAGTTTGGATTGTCGTATCGTACGGCTCGCATGTCGCAAAGGCAGAGTATGACTGACGCGAGTGGAGAGCCGGCACTCAACATAAATAGTCTTCCAAATCCGTGCGCTTATTTCCCGTCCATTCATCTTATCATTGTCGCTGCATGCATGCATGTTTTATCGAGTGTTAAAAATAGAAAATAGTGGCGAGTGCTGATTTATTGTGAGATGTGTGATAGTGGCAAGTGTTATAATGTGGTGAAACATGTTGAGAGGTGTTTACATAACTCTAAAGAACCTTGTTGTAAAGTTGTTTGACTATGAGTTACTGTGTGTGATTTTGACTGTAGTTAAGACTGGACTAGAATTCATGAACATTTTGGAATATTAAAATACTTGACACTGGCAAATGCACAAAGTGCGACACCATAACCCTCCTAGAACGAAATAAAAAGATGAAAAACATGTGTTATCCCTTATCACAAGGAGAGCGTCTTATCACACATAACCATAAAAAACTAACACTGAAAAAGATTAAGAGCTAGTTAAAATTATTTATGTGTAAATGGGATCCATGCAAAGTTTATGTTACAATATAATATTTAAAAAATAAAGAGTTTGTGGGTAATGGTCTTGAAATATAATCTTTTTGCCCGCGGGTAACCTTCTCATTAAAAATCATGTTTGTAACATTTTTTTAACATTTTCTTCTACACAATTAGCGTAATTTATTTTATATTTATTGAGATACGCCAACCGTGAACATAGGTACATAACACAAGGATCTGATACGATCACCTTTTACAGGCATATACAACATTCGCCATAAACAGTGTTTATACAGAGAATTCAGATAATGAAGACTATAATTTTAGCAGAACAGACAATTTAAAACAATATGTAGGTATTTAATACGTAACTGTAGAATTAAAATACAACCCTTATTCGTCTCTGGTTAGAGTCTTTACTAATTTGGTTTTAAAAACCAGTAAAGAATCGTATATTACGTTAATAATTTAGATATAGTAGAAATTTCGAGATATTACAAAATGAGTGACCGGTTAGGCCATGTTGACATGCCTCAATGAGGTTGAGATATGTCAACGTGGTGGCCTAGTTGACGCACAAAGTGAGAAGGCAGATAAAAGCCACAGTTGCATGCGTAATAATTTCCGGGCTAACTTGGAAAGGTAGTGCTAAACTGAACAAGTTTTACTACGAGTCTAGTCTATTGTAGTGGTAGGGCTCTATTGCAGAGTCAGCTTCGGGACATACCACACCTTTGCCAGATATACAATCACCAATCAGTAGTGTGCAAGCATTACTTTGCATCGGTTTGAAGAGCTGTAACTAGAGAAATTACTAGGCATGATGAGATTTGACATCTGTTACCGCAGGGTGACGAGCGCAGTGCCAGGGGCGCAGGATTTTGTTCACAAGTTCATAATTCTGGCACTGCTACTGTTACGGGCAGGCGCGATTTTTACCACGAAACGAACGTCTCGCTCGTCTCTTAAATCTATTGCATAAACACCTATTAACCTACAACACGAAACAAAAGGATTGTAGGTATTTTGTATCCAGACTGATGAAAGTCTAGAGACAAAGTTAAATAAAGTTAAAATAAAAAAATAATAAAATAAAATAATTCTGTACATCAAAACAAACAACTTTTACTATGGGCCAATATTGAAATCGTGAAAAAAAACAGCTGTTCCATACAAAAAGTTCATCGACCTTGGGCAAATGTATGGATCAGCTGTTTTTTTGCGATTCCAGTGTTGGCCCCATAGTAATAGTTGTTAGTTTTGATGTAGGTACTCGATGGTGATGTAGGTGTGTAGGTGAGAATATGCTCTTAAAAGGATGCTAACTGATTAGAACTAACCCTGTATACGCCGTATCACATTTAGTACGCTACATTGGCAGGGTGACCGATAGCCGCGCCACATTCGCGAGGGTGCAGGGTGAGAGGAGCCGCGAGGGCAGTTTCCCACGATACCCTCCACCCTCCGTGCACAAACATCGCCTACTGATTACACTGTCTGTGCTGGTCGATAGAGAGATTAACTCGCCTTACTGATTGATTTGTTTAACTGTGACATTGAGATACGTGGGAGTGCGTTTGTTGAATGAGGCCGCAGAACAAAAAGAGTAATAGGTTTATATAGAATTGATATTGATTTAAACAAGATGTATACGAATGTAATGTTTTTGGTAATTTATGTGTTTGTATTTTCACCCATTTTACACAGTAGGTAAGTAATGTTATGCAAAAATTCAATCTGTATTTTACAACAGGTACCTAACTTTAAAAATAAAAACAACCGACTTCAAATTAATATGGGACCACCTCGAGAGTAAACCCTTTCAAATAAAAAAAATAAAATAAAAAATCGGACCATAATAATTGGCCGAGAAACCGGAGAAAAAACATTTAAAAAAACATACATACAGTCGAACATAGAACCTACTTCTTTTTGAAGTCGGTTATAAACAAGTCCTATTTTCGAGGAGACTCGGTGAATCAATTTTATACATCAAATATTCATTATTTTTCTTACCGTTTGGACTATTATTTCGTGTAAAAATCTCTACTAGTTATAGTCATTTTGTATTTAATCCAAAAAAATATAACTTGTGTTAGAATTATTTTGTGTAACAACATTGTATTTTAGTACCGTTCATTTTTATAACTTAATAATAACTTCTGGAGGTCACCCTGAGATATTAGATGTTAAATCTCTTCATACCCAGTAATTTCTCTGGTAACATTGCCCTTCAAACCGGAACACAGTAATGCTTGCATACTACTGCTTGGCGGTTGAATAACTGGCAAAGGTACTTCCCCAGGCGGACTCTGCAGTAGAGTCCTACCACTACAAAAAAATATTATATAGCAATGTATATGTATAATGTATAAATAAATGTATGTTTAATCTTAGTTACCATATGAGTTTGAAATTTATATTCCACCTTAATTCAAATAAAAAATAGCAATCCTTTATTATGTAGGTATGTCATTTAAATATTAGTATAAGTATAGTAAAGTAGTAGTTAATATTATTATTATTATATTGAAATAATGTCTTATTAACTAGTGTTATTATTATTTGATTTTTGACGTGCTTTTTTTATAAGTATTTTCTATGTATATGTATTCTATAGATGATTTCTTACTGTTTTTCAATAAATAAAATTATTTAAATATTATCAAGGGAATTAAAAGTGTGGTTCTTTGTCAATAGCACTACGTATCAATGGCCTATGTAACTGCCGCATATTCTGTGTGGGTGGCTACACTTCCTGTTTGGTGAAGTTTTTGTCCACGCCAGGTGATGGCGTCTGTCTGGTCAACGATGAGGGTGTGTTCTTCGTACACACTATTATCTGAACTGTGGTGCGGTAGCTCAGTAACTATTACTCAATCTGGTGATTTTCGTATTAATTATTATTTGAACTATGGTGGGATAGCTATTGAATGTGTGTGGTGGGTATTGTGTGGTAAGACGTGAAGAAGTTTTTTATTATGTGGTTTCTTCGCAAAGTGTTTTTGTAAATGTTTGCCGTGAGAAAGGTGGGTGTGAAATATCTAAAATTTGATTTGTTTGAAATACATTAAGCAATCTATTTGTTGTATACTGGGGTCCGATCTCATGAAGAGATACCGCATGGGATCCGTTTTTTTTATAATTTTTTTTTGACGGTCTGATGTCGACGAAGTGGGATCCACACACAACAATATTATTAATAATTTCAATATTCCGGTCTGTCCCCACCTATGTTTTAACACAGTTAGGTACAGTTTGAAAAAAACAACTTTTTGTAATGAATAAGTTTAGACTTTGAAGCGTTTTAAGTTGTAAATAATTAAGTTTTAGAAACGAAAGAAATGTCGCATTATGATTCAAATGTACATCAGCTTATCTAGAGTCTCAGGCATAAGTATAAAGATAGTCTCCGCCGAGAACTTGGCTGTAGAATTACCAGTAGGTATAAGATTGATATGAAGATAAAATACTGCTACTTTACATAAAATACCTAACCTATATAACTTGGTATTTATTTCTTTGATTGACGAGGTTTACTGGTATTTGAGGTATAGATGAATAACGTATTTAAATTAAAATATTATAGTACCGTACCACGTGACCACCGGAGGACGGGCAGCAGCGTCGGCGGTGAGCATTCTGCGATCCCCAAGCCGCCTGCCAAGCTTGGGAATATGGCAACCTCTCTCTATCATGGGGGAAAACTTCTTCCAGCAGTGGACGTCTTTTGGCTGATGATGTGATGTGATGTGATCATGATAATATCCAAATAAATCCCTGCTAATATTATTGCGAAAGTGTATAGTTGTTTTGTATTTAGTTTCCCCGTCCCTCACGCAGTAAGTATAACGTTTGCATGGATAGAGAGTGACAAATGCTTCTTTTTTATTTCGGTAAAAGTATGTTCAGTTTTTATTCTATTCTATCTAAAGTAACGAGTAACACCGCTGAAGGTTGCTAGTCAATGATGTAGCATATCAATCGATTTCACAAGTCATCCAACTAAATAGGTAAGCGTTCAAATAAAGAAAGTAAAACCAAAAAATAAAATAAAGGTTTTTTTTTTGTGGACGCCCCATTTTTATATTTGGAAGAGAATCCGCCATAATAACGCATACCGATGTATAGGTGACGGAGGACTAAATATATGGATAAATACTTTCAAAGATTCAGCTTTCTATCTATAAATATAAATACATAATTAATGATATAGCATTAATATTTAGATACGAAACTGTATTACATTGCTACAATGTATGAGTACATACATACTTACAGGTAGGTTTTTAATCGATTTTTTTGTTCTGCAACAAACTCTTTACGCTTAGTAAAGCCAACGTGACGTTAACCTGACCTTTCAACGGTAACCGCCCGCCATAGCTCCTGGTAATGGTTACCGTCCGAAGCGGTAGGATGCGGTCACACCACTGAAGCAGATCCTAATGTATGGACAGGACAGTAGCGCACAATTACGCTGTTTAAGTGAAGGTATGTGGTAAACCACAGGAGGCTGCCATGAATGACCGTATCTGGCTTTAGACAGGAAGGGCAGTGAAATTAGTGATTTCTGACTTTAAATAGGTGGTTAAGTCTCGTTCTTATAGGGTTGTGTACTCGCTGACCGATGAGAATGTCCAAGGCGACCATATAAATTAAAACTATGTTAATAAATTGTAAATTATTTATTGTAAAACTGTGAACGTCAAAATCATTGTCATTTTCCTTAGCACTTTTATAAAATACATTATTATGTATAAGTTAAGTATACACAAAAAACGCATGTTATTGCGATGCTATAACTATAAATAGAAAAAAAACCAGTCAAATACGAGATTGTGTGATATTAACTTAAAATAAATTGAAAAAACTTAAAAGCTAGAGTGCCGTCGGCACCGGGCCAGGGCCAAAGCTGGCTGGCTAGGGCTGCAGAGCAACCAGCCGACAACGCATGTCTTGTCAAGGATCATTGCCAATTAATATCTTAATTCTTTTCATAATAAAATATTATTCCTAGTATTCATAAATAAGTTTTTATCATTTCTCGTCAGGTGAGATCGTGATGCCTAGGCCGTTGTAAAAAAATATCCCTCCAAGATCATGCCGGTAACATAAACATTCCTTAACGCGGTGAATTCGCCACCAAATATCTATCCTGCTGTCCACCTGTCGTAGGACCCGGAAGTGAGACGTGGGAACCAGACGTGGGTGATACGGGTCCGCAACATGGCTGATGGATAGATGGCCGCACACAGAATAATACGTACTACGTGACGCATCAGATTGGTAACAAATAATACGCTTTTAAAAAATTACACAACCAGCTTCAACTTCGAATACCTGGATGACATCTTCATATCTTCTAGTAATTTTGATTTAAAAACCAAACTACTGAACCGATTTCTTATTTACCTATTAGCTACCAAACAAAAAAAAGAATCATTAAATCAGTTTATAATTGGTGGAGTAATCGCGTAACATACATACAAAAAAAAACATACAGTCGAATTAATTGAGAACCTCCCTTTTTGAAGTTGGTTCAAAAGACGAAGTCTTGTTACGATTAAAGTGCATTAAATATTTTTGAATAATAGCCTCGAGCTTTCTCTATACTTACATGTAGCAAAAACTAAGAAATAGGTTCACTAGTTAAATAATCAGCTAAACAAAGGGTTACGAGTACAATTGAGAACCTGCCACCTATATGAAGTCGGATAAAGAGTGTATTAATTGGGTAGATGCCTGATGTTTATATCGTTGAAACCAATAGCTTTGATGAAGAATTTAAGTATATATAATATGATTATTGAAGAAATAATTTAAATCGGTTAATAATGTTCCGATATATGAGCGTTTAAAGTTTTTGTTAGAGACTACTCTGTCCCTTTCCCACAAAATAAAAAATGACGTCATTATCAGAATAGAATTTATATGGCGTACTGAGAAGTGACGTCACGATTTGCTGTTTCGCCTCTTTGTCTAGCATGATATTAAAATGCTTATAAGTTGCTTATTTTTGATCAGATTTTCGTTTTCTTTTCATTAATCAGCTATATTTATGGGCCACATTTTAATAGGACAATTACAAAAAACCAGTCATCTAGCCTATTGCGTGGAAACTCTTGTACACAATTTAGGATAAGTGATGGTCGTAATCACAGCAGCTTCGATTAAAGATAATGAATAGCTGAAAAGTTTCGCTAACAAACCACAAAGGAAAGTTAAACGAACAAAACTAAAAGTAACAGTCACTTTCAAAGTTACGATTTGTAAAGACAGGAAAAGCGGAGCGAACGGTGCTGATTTTGCTTTTTTAGCTTTTTTATTGCGAACCGTTAGGGTATCCTTTTATGGTTTTTGCGGAAGCGGAAATCGATAGTTTAACTAACAGGTTATTGAGATATTAATTGTATTGAATAACGGGAGCATGCTAAAGAAGGATGTTGTGTCTCTACCAGAAAAATATTTATTTTAGCATCCGGAAGCGCATCGATACCAGTTTTTAACCGACTTCTAAAAAGGAGGAGGAGGTTTCTATGTTCGACTGTATGTATGTTGTTTTTTTTTAAATATTTTTTTTAAACCTATTTCTCCGTCAATTGTGGACCGATTTTGTTTTTTTATTTATTTGAAAGGGTACACTCCCGAGGTGGTCCCATATTAATTTTGAAGTCGGTTGAATTTAAAATAAAAGTTACTTGTTATTCGCACAGCAAAGCTGTAGAACTCTCATCCGGAACTTTTGTTTTCCTAAATGTATAGTGACTTCAAATCCAAAGTAATGCTCCTTGAAAGTAATGCTCCTTGACATAACTTCTAGGTGACCGTATATTAGATCGCATCAGCCTTGCATCAGGCAAGTATGGTAAAACGTAAAACTATTTCGAACATGACAAAATGATCCGGTTTTTTATTCGTTCCTTGATAACATAATCTGAAGAATACAATCTAGATTAAATTAGTAGTCACCATTGTATACAATGTATTTATAAAGAGTGTATTCTGTGTTGTCAAATAAATAAAAAGATTAAAATCGTATATATAGATAAGTAGAATTCTTTGCTCTTTAGTATGGAGCTGGGTATGTCCTTAAACTGCAACCAGACCCACCGGAGGACGGGCAGCAGCGTCCTCTTGGTTAACGGTGGTGAGCATTCTGCGATCCCCAAGCCGCCTGCCTAGGGTGGAGATTAAGGCACGTTCCTCAATTAAGGGGGAGGCCTTCGTCTAGCAGTGGAGGTTTTATGGCTGATGACCAAAGATCACGAAAGATGCGCCATCGCGTAATAAAGCAACGTTTGAAAATGACCCCCGTGCCGTCATGTTTACGAGTTGCGCTGGAGTGCGAAAGAAGATAGCACTTTTATGAGAGCAAAAGGGATAGCGCGCGTCTCGCTTAGTGAGCGCAGACAGGCAAGTCCTTGGGACCGTTTTCACGGGGCCATTTGAGGGCGCGATATGACATATCTCCCTCCTTATATATATAATATCGTTGCTGATGCCGCACACTATAGTACGTGCGTCTGACGTAGTAAATTCTGTAACTTTTTCTGTAACGTGTACTTTTATCTCACCTTTAGCATGTATCATCTTGAGATGGTCCACAGTGAGCTGCAGTATCTCCGCCTTCTCCAGTTTAGCGCTGCCTTGTTTTTCGCAAGCGGCCGGTACGAGCCTCTTCAGCTCTGTGAGGGAGGTGTTGATGCGGTCTCGACGCTTCTTTTCAATAACGCCGCGACGTCGTTTGCGGGTCATTAGCTGACACGAGTCGCCACCGGGAGATCTAAAGATTAAACAATGAAATTGATTAAGTCAGTTATAAAACTACTTTATTGAGGGCTACCCAAAGACCTCTATTATACAAGTGGACTTCATAAATTGTCGATACCAAATTGAAGCCATTTGATTTTCGCCAGTTTGACGCGGATAGCCAACGGATAGCAGTGTGAGCGTCCATGGAACTAATATTTCGTAATACTATTATGTCAATTTTAGTACCGGAGACGCTCGAAAGGGCGCTTCAAATCGGCACAAAAATTTCCTAGACGATATTTACTCCAGCGTACTTGTATTATAGAGGACAGTGGGGATACCATTTTTACGCCACTGACGAGTAAGATCCTAAATACTCGTATAGCTGATTATAGATGTTATCGAAGTAAAAAAATACGTTTGGAAATAGTAAATACACAGAGACCAGCCACATATAACATACTAACCTCTGAATTTGCTTTTTTTTCAGGTTGCTTAATTTTGTACCTCTTTTCTTAGCTCCGTTTTTATATCACTGATATTTATTGACCCCCTCGAGTATTGTAAAATATATTTCTATTAAATATGCATAAAAACTGGCAAATAAACAGTGATAGAGAAAACGTGCCTAATGATGTCATCATCATAGTCAGCCTATTGACATCATAGGTCCACTGCTATAGTCCTCTCCCAAGCCACGCCACTCAGCCCGATCTTCAGCTTTCCGCATCCAACCACTGCCAGCTATCCTACGTATATCGTCCCTCCATCTTGTCTCAGGGCGTCCAACGCTACGTTTGCCGATTCGACACACTCTCTATAGCACAGGGTAGGGTAGACACCCGTGGTTATCGGTTCTACGACAGATACGAGCAGCTCACTAGCACTTCTGTTAGGACTATACTTGAGTTATGCCAATCGTGTAAGTAGCTAAAATCTTTTAAAATCTCTCGGTTCTGATAAGGAGATATGGGATAAAAAACATTTCCACTAACTTTCGCTAAAAAGCTACGAGATTATAAACTGCGTCGTAGAAGCGTGCTACGATCGTAGCGAGCAGGTAATCGCGTAGCGAACGATAGAGATAAAATTTAATAGAGAATCGCCAATAACGTAAGTAAGTAAATTAGTTTTAAAATAAATGTATATATTATTTTTTTATCATTATATTATGTTCTAATAAGAGTCTGATAAGAACGGTGCGGTTTAATAATGGCGAATAGCAAGGATCGCGATTTGAGAATCAAATGCTTCCTTATCTTACAAAACTGAGTTAAAATTAATTCAGAAAAATTACACATTATCTATACCTAACACATATAGGGGGTATTTTCAGTGTATATACTCACTGGGCATCCTTACTGCTTTCTTCAGAGAAAGCATCGTCTTCGCTCTCGGAATGCACTCGCTTGCTCCTCGGGGCCGGCACAGGCGCGGCCGGCGCGGGCGCAGGTGGGCCCCACCCGTAGTTCCACTGGGGGCCCTGGGGGTCCTGCCCTTGCGGGGGCCCCTGTAACGTCTGCAAGCCGGGCTGCTCCATGTGACGGTGGTGGTACTCCATTTTATTAGAAAATACAGTACGTACACTGATTCACTATAATATTTCTTTTGCGGACACACAAATAGGTCAATTTTAACACTGGGTTATGAGATCACTTTTTAAAAGTCAGGATTTCAAAAGTTAATAATTGTATTTTTTATTTATGTAACAAAATCCACAGTTATTAACTTAAGCTGATTATCATAGCTTGTTCAAGTTCAGAACTTATCTAATATCACCTTAAAACACTTAGAAAGCTCCGTTAGCTTTCAGATACTAAAGTTTCATTATTACTATGACTGACGTAAACATTATTCATGCTGAAAGTTTAGAAAGCCGTAATGTCTTTTTTATCAACTTTGAAGAATTTTCAAACTTTAACTCCATTTGTACCGAAACTTTCAAAACGCCAAATGTAAGTAATTTAAAATCACCTTTTGTTATGAAACTTCACAAAACTTTGAACCGAGTTAATAAACCTTGAGCCTGACCTATCGAGAAAGTCCGAATATCTTAATCAATGTCACTAACACTCATTTCCCCGGTTTATTTCCTCGAGGTAGATAAGGAACGTGTGGCGAGAGCGCACGTGCGCGCGCGTGGTGCGTCAGCCGACGAGTGCACGCCGCGTGCGCTGCCGCCGCGCCGCCCTGTGCATACCCGGCCTTATTACGACCACCGTTCACTAACACCCCTCACACGCAACCTTCACCTCTATCCCGACGCACTAAAATTTATTATGACTGTATCTACACAATTGTCAGGCACATTTTTGACAAACTTTAAATTTTTCAAACGTCAGTCGATTTTCAACTCTATCATTTGAAAATAGAACTGCTATCGATGTTTTTTTTATCGATAGCCAATATTAACCATTGAGATTTTTAATTAGGTTTTCTGTTATTGCAACATCTACCATATTTCGATTGGAATAAGCTTGAAAGTTGTCAGAGATGGTGATGAAAGTGTTTAGCGGGGCCGCGTGGCGGTCGTGTGATAGGAAGCGGGCGCAATTAGGAAACGCAATAGATTCGCGACATGAGAGGAATCACCGAGGGGAGTCGGACCGTGGGACGCCGGGGGCGAGAGTTAGCACGCTGCATTAACCAGTGTTATATACCTACCAACCTATTATCTAGGGGTTATAGTGCCAATTTGTTACATAAGTTCGAAATAAAATAATATACTAAGAATATCTGTCACAAATTTATTATAAGGGTTTTGATCAAGAACCGGGAGACAAAATTGTTTCTTAAAATTTATTGATTTTATCTTAACTTATAGGTACAAGTTTAGGTATTAAATAAAAAAACTGGATTTCCTCAGGTTTATGATAACATGTTATCTTCTTCCGGATATTAAACTTAGGACAACTCCAAATAATTTGACGTAGTTACACTTTGCAAAAGTAGGATAGTTTCTATGATTAGCAACCTTTGAACTAATAGGTAAGTAGGTTGATAAATAATTTGCTAATCGAGTCCTCAGGGGACGCGTGCTGGGTGGTTGTCGGGCGGCGCGCGGCGTTAGGGCGGGCGGCGCCCACAGCGGCCGATATACATGAGACGCCTAGTTGAACGCGTGCAACCACACTTTCACACTTCGGGGCAAAGTTTTTCAGCACGGCCAAGGATCAATAAGATACAACAATATATCACTACTTCGTAATAGTATATTGTCTAATAAAAACTAGGGAAAAATACTGCAAGTGTCTTCTATGAATAGTAGAGAAAAGAGATTCAGAGTCAGAGAGAGAGAGAGAGAGAGAGAAGTCAGATAGAAAAAATCAGAAGTCATAAGGTGATCTTTAATAATCAACCAAGTAAGAATCGGTCTCTCAGAACGAGGGTTCCGTATCTACGCCCAATAATTAATTTGTCGTTTTAAATAGTGTAAGTATTTTGCTTAATAAGTATGATGTGTTTTCCTTTAGTTTGGATTCTTAGCGCGAACTCGAGAGTTGACCGATATATATATATGTTTATATGATTAATTAGTTGATTTGATTCAGAGTTTGTACTAAGCGCAGCAGTATTGTGTGTTTTTCTTTTTACGGTAGAGCAACAGATTATCTTATAATTCCATAAAAATAATAGAGTCAAACCTGGGTATGTCCTAAAACATCCAGAACTACCGGATGACGGGCGGCATCGACCTTTCACTGGTGGTGAGCATTCTGCGATCCCCAAGCCCCAAGCATGGGGATTATGGCAACCCTTCCCTTTTAAGGGGGAGGTCTTCTGGCTTATCATGTGTGATGTAAATAGAGTCAAACCAAAATTAAATAACAATTACTTTTAAATTTTGTCTTATGGGTAAATTACCAGCTACATAATTTAAAAGACACATCCCAATTTATGTAGTATAAACAGGGTTACACGGAACACTAGTACTAAGCCGTATGGTTATTGTAACTATCATTTCGAACAATTTTTATCAGGACCCCAACCGTGAACACGCGGATAGTGTGAAAACGTACAGCGCTTGGCCTGCCATTAATTACTTCTTCTCGTAGTCAACTCTGCAGTGGCAATGGGCAAGCCACATCGCTCGAAGAACTGACAACCGATGGGGAAGAAAGGTTCTTGAGTGGCGACCGCGAACCAGAAGACGCAGCGTAGGAAGGCCTCCCACTAGGTGGACCGACGACATTGTAAAAGTCGCGGGTAACCGGTGGATGCAAATGGCAGGTTGTCGTACAGTGTGGCGGTCTAAGGGGGAGGCCTTTGTTCAGCAGTGGACGTCTCCGGGCTGATGATGATGATGATGTAGTCAACTCGTCCAATAGATCAATAAAAAATAAAAAATAAAACAATTGGTATTTATTTTAAAATTCCGGCACTGCTACTGTTAGTGGTAGGTGTAACGTTACCCCCAGGTGAAAGTCTTGCTCGTCTCGTCACTTGACCGTACAAAAGAGAAAAGAAAGTTACGTTTCGTTTCCTTTAACAATTTCGTGGGTGGTTACTTAACAAAATACAATACAAAAGCGCATAGTAAAGGAGAGCTACGTAGTAAACTGCGAATTTCATAGGTAGAACTTCACAATAAACTCCCACGTCTCAATTTTTTCCTTCAAAAAATAATCCTTCCTTTTCACAAGTTTGCTAGTAGTGATTACTTTTAACCATAAAGTTTAACCCACAGATTTAACTACGATTTTCCAAGTCTACCGCACTTCTTGAGGCTAAATAAGTGTACGTCTACTTATTTATTAGGATTTGGTTAAAAAAATATTATAATAATAATATTATTTATTTCTACGTTACATTTGGAAAAAGTCTAACCGTCTTATGCATAAAATACTAAAAAGCATTTCAAACCTATTTTTGTTAAAGTGTTTTGTCTTCTTTCTTCAAACTCAAATCGTGACATTGACAATTTGACAAAACACTTACACATACCTATGACGGTAGTACTTTCGTGAAAATATACGTTAGGACCATAGAGATAAATACAAACATAATGTCATTGAGATAAATACACATATAATATCATTGCATAATGTACCTACAGACAACATTTTCAATTTTATTTCGTAAAGACGTACGTTCATTTAAACAATAGTGTGTTGTTCTAAAACCAATAATATCTATAATCTATATCAATAAATAAAAATAAAAATATATAATCTATATGAATAATATCTGCTAAGAGATTGTAGCAAACATTAATTTTGGCGAATTTTTCGCATGACACGTTTTTTACTGTTGCTATAGATTAAGTCGACCCGAAAGCCGAAATGTAATATCTACCCGGCATAGATCGCATCAACGTTATCACAAAGGCTTGTTTTGGTTTTAGTTTTCAAAGAGTTCATAATCTTTCTTTTCATCACTCGGCTCTTGAGTATTCTAGTCTCACAATACGAAGTGTCGGTGTCTCAGAGGACAAGACTGGTAAATCTGATCAGATTAAAGGAAAGAAGGCAGTCAATCCTATAGGGAAGCTTTGTGTTGGCTATAATCCGTTTTGTACCGCTTTGTGAATTTTCAAGGGTTTATTGTCCCTTAAAGGAGGCTTTTTTATGATGTAAGTGTACAGTGACAGGTTTTACCTTAGGTGGTGTAGAAAGGCAGAAAAAATATTACAGATAGTTTTTATTGTATGATACGGGCTTATTTTTAGACATTTTCGAAATATTATTAAGTAAATTGTATCGTGTTAGATTAGAATTCGGGCGATAAGAAGCACGATAAAGTGACTTCTTTTCATGGTTTATGTTCCAAAAACTCTTTGATTCTACTTTATTTTTGCGAACTGCTTCACGTGTATCCCGATAGATACAATCTGGGTGTCTTGAAGTCGCGAGTGTATCGACTTCTTCTAGCTCCATCGAGCTTAACAGTAGGTGTGATGATGGACAAACACAAGCCCATTACAACATAACAAATCATTGTATTATAGTTTTCTATTCTATAAAATGCTTTACGCCTTCTACGTATGTCGTTACTCCTTGGAGTCTCAGGGCGTCCTACACTGCGTTTACCGTCCACTTCTCAACTCTAAAACTCGTCCTACGTATCCGAAATCCAGAAGATCGGGCTGAGTGGCTTACATTGGGAGAGGCTTATGTCCAGCAGTGGACTAAGGTGAGCTGATGGTGATGATGTGATATAAAACTGCAGTGTAAGCAATTACAGAATTTTCAAATCAAATCGAGAACATTGTTAAAATCTGTCGTAAACAAGTCGTAAATATTTACCAATTTGGTCTACAATAGCTAGTGATGAGTTAAGATGTGCATAATTTGTCGATTATGGATTCTTTTATTGGCGTTGAAAAATAAATAGGTTTTCATATTCGAGAAATATTGATGGTTACAATTTTACAAAACGTCAAATGTAATGGTAATCTGTCTGTACTTTTTTTTTCTGTATCTGTTTCATAATTTTTTATCTGTTGTCGCAACCGCCTTCAAAAAAGGAGGTTCTCAATTCGACTGTATGTTTTTTTTGTGTGTATGTTACGCGATTACTCCGCTAATTATGAACAGATTTTGATGATTCTTTATTGTTTGGTAGGTAATACTTCAGAGGTGATCCTATATACATTTTATTGAAATCGGTTCAGTATGTACTAGTTTGGTTTTTAAATTAAAATTACTAGAAAATATGAAAATGTCATCCAGGTATTCGAAGTTGAAGTCAGTTGTATATTTTTTTAAAGCGTATTATTGTTAGTAAGTACGTAAGTCTTCTTCTATCTGTATAGTATTATATTATCTGTGTCTGTCGTCGTCGTCAGCCATAAGACGTCCACTGCTGGACGAAGGCCTCCCAATAGAGGGGTGTTGGAGGGGTCTGTGTCTGTATGTAAGTCTAATCCTTCAGCTAGCAGCGTCATTTCAGCGTTTAGTAACTGACTTCTAAAATAGAAGAGTAGAACATAGAAATGTTCGACTTCGACTTGTGTTTGTTTGAAAAGGTAAGTACGTAGACGGATAAATTATCTATTACTACGTATTTACTTATATATCGATGTTCGACGGGTAATGACCTACTCTCGAGGTGGTCCCATAGTTCTTAATTAAAGTAGTTTTTTTAAACAATTACCTTTGTTGGACATATTATGGTACTATGGTACTACTTATGGTACCTAGCTACTTCCCATGTTTTTTGATGCGTTCTAGAACAAGATGACAACAGTTATAAACATTTCAAAAAACAAGCAGAAAAAATATCTTCAGTGATAACATACCTACTTAATTATCTTTGTTACAATTCTTGGAAAGTCACTAAAGATTGGACCTCGTTATTTTTGACATGGTACAGATCTGAAGACCTTGGACCTACATGTTACCTATTAGTGGGACTGTAGACGTTATTTCTCTTGACAAGTGCGTGGGCAGATGCTGATTGAAGACCGAATCTTGTGATCTTTTCAACCGACTTCAAAAAAGGTGGTTCTCAATTCGAAGGTGTTTTTTTGTATGTATGTTAGGCGATTACTCCACCAATTTTGAACTGATTTTGATGATCTGACTGATTTATCTGTTTCAGATTAAAAATAATATTGTTTCAGCTGTTATTTGGTTACAAATTAAAATAAAATGTTACAGCCAAAATACATTTTATGATTACAGATTTAACAATTATTTGTTTTCAGATTAAATAAATAATTTCAGTCACATTAAATTAATAAATTGTTTCAGGCTTAATAAATATTTATTTCAGATTAGTATTTTGTAGATTTTTAGACTAAAGGCACGATTTGTTTCAGATTTGATTGATTATTTGGTTTTTATTACAGATTATATTATTACATAAAAGGAAACTATGGATTATAAGCTCTCTATTCCTATTAGTACAGCGAAAATACACTAGAGATACAGTATTCAACAGTTGGATTGAGTTTTTTTTCAAACTTGAATAAAAGCTTGCTTCTGTCCGATAACTCGCTAACTTTCTAACACTAGAAAATATATTGTACTATGCCATGCTATGATTTATATTATTATTTATTATAGCTATGCGTGTGACGTGCTTTAGGGTCTTAGGTACAAAAGTTGCTATACAGGGTGTTAGTTCGAACATCTGTTTTTTTTCGTGATTTCAGTGTTGGCCCCATAGTATAAAAGTTGTTCATAATGATGAGTACAATGATATCCTAGTAGCATGACGGTGTTCAAACTAACACCCGGTATAATGCAAAAATTAAAGGCGCATTACTAACGTCATTTTAACTTATCTATGAGTAGGGCCAATCTATAGGAGGAAGTTTCTGTAGGTCGGTGTAGGATGGAGGATAATACCTACTTGCAGGTATTACAGGGTTGTCCTCCATCTTAAGTACCTACCTATATATCTCTTAAAATAATAAACCTACCACCCCACCTAACCTACCTACTTTGATGAAAGAGATCTGAAAATAAGTGTTCATTTTATTTTTCCTATACTCTAATATTTTTCCAAGAATAGCCTTGATACAAGGAACCACTAAACAGAATAAAAAGCGATAAAAACCCATGAGAGCGTTATTTTTTTCTATTTCGCAACCCCTTTTTTGTGGGCGTGAGAAGTCTCCTGAGGGATGGGACAGGTGGCGTCGTTGTCCCATTGTCCTTTATAACCCCATTGTAATCCCAAGTTGCAAAATACGCATAGAAAACTGTACTGGTTCGGTAGCTCTTCTATAGGACTTTCATGAAGGTATGATGACAGCAGTAATAGGGAATATGCATGTGTTTCAATTATTAAAAATAATAAGATAAAAGGAGAGTTTAACTGAATCTGATGCTTACGTCGAAAAAATAATTGAAATGTGCTGGTAAAGTTCTGAAATATAAGCGTTGAGAGGGAGTCATCTGTTCCTTTCTAGCAAAACACGTGCATAGTATAGAATTTGTTTGGAATCGTGAACTTTGACGTCATAAACCTAGTATAGTGCCCTCACTGTCTAAATGAAACTAAAATGTTTATAAGTTCGTTATTTATGCACATACTTATTAAAATTTTACTTTAGTTGATTTGTTTTGTTGCCAGTCAGCTTTTTTGTGAGTCAATAAAAAAACCCATGCATATTCCTTATTGAGGGAGCCACAATCATATTATCAAGCAGAACTAAAATTCTTCTATTTATAATTTTATTTTAAAAAAAAAAACCTAGTCTAAAGATAAGTTGGTCTGGTTGTACCTAATATTTAGTTCATTTGTTCTTATGGTTTGGGAGCCATCAGTGCTTTAGTTTGCTTTGAGGATTGCAGATTGCCGGGGGCTTTCACTTATTTGTGGGCGCGGAAGCTTAGTCGATAGGTGTGACGCGTATTTTTTTTCTATAAATAGCTGTTGGCTGGGCTGGGCGTAACAAAATGTCCTTTGACTTGCTAAAATGACGACTTTCTATGAAGTAATTTCTCTGTTTATAGGTACGAGTATTGATATACAAGTTGATATATGAAGGATGTGAAAAGTCTGCATATATTCGTAGGTGCAGTCAGGAGCATAATATGAAGCTTTAAGTACAGTTGTTTGAAGTGTGAGCCTTACTACCTATACCTCTACGAACAGACGCGTTTAAAGTGTTTTTGTATTTATATTAAATTTATATAAATCAATTTATTCTATCTAAGTATTTTATACTTTTTTAACTTACTGACAGGTTCACAATAGCTTCACCAAATCCCGTATCGACGCCAAACAATCACAATACAACCGCTAGCTTTCCTTTATCAATATGATTTACAATAAAAACATTACTTACTTACTGTATTTGATTTCCAATCAGACCGTTAAGCCCTGCCACTTACTTGGCCCTTATTTTAAAATCATAGAGTTGAATTTTGTCTGTTCGTAACATTTTATGGGTTGGTTTGTCAGGGTAGGTTCCCGTGTGACCGCGGGTTCGGGGGTGGCACGAATATCAAAGAGGGTAGGCTTTGTTTAATATCTCTATAATTTAGCGTCGGATACGGTATTGTGGTGCAATCATTAATTTAGTCGCGTATAATTGCGATATCACACCGAATGGGCGGTGAAAGTAGAGCTTTCATTAGAGATTTTAGATGAATTGTTTAAAAACATTTGATTCTGGACTTATGCTCCGCGTATTCAATTTGGTTTCAATTGTTTTTTTCTGGTGTCAAAAATTTTTTACCTATAGATACGTACCTACTAAAAAGACTTCACGTAGATGTTTAAATGCGTAACAAGAAACGTATTTCTGGAAATAATAGTTATGAATTAACGAGTAGTATATTACGACCTTGTATAATGTTATTGTAAAAGTCGCGGGCAACCAGTGGATGCAAATGGCAGTGTGTCGTACAGTGTGGCGGTCTAAGGTGGAAGCCTTCGTTCAGCAGTGGACGTCTCCGGGCTGATGATGATGATTATGATATTACGACCTTGCAGGAACCTCTCGGCTAACCCATTTGGTCCGGCAACCTCACATAAGCAGCCTATACTTAGTTCCGAATTTCAGATTTATTTATTTGATACTCAAAACAGAATACACTCTAGGATAGGTGTTTATTGTCTTCGACCACGTTGTCGCTGAACATCATGTGAGCTGTGGTAAAGCACTAAGCCAGTCACTCATAAAAAATATATAGAGCTGACTGTCAAGCCTTTGAAGGCGAAAAACGATCAAAACTGTTGACACATGCATAAATTGGCTACCTATTAAGTGATGTCCTATCCCACCGATGCAAAAAACCGATGCATATAAATCGATAGCTATTTAATGTTGACTGCGCAGGTCCCCTCGACACGTCGTCGGCGCGTGCGACCGCGCGGCGCGCGCGCTCACACGCGCCGCCACCGGCTCTAATGGTACTGACTGCTGTTTATTCTGTGCTGTAGAATTATATGGGGATGCGATAACAATGATCAATCAATACTTTTAACCACTTTGTTAGTTCAAGCAAGTTTAAAGTGTTAACTAACTATAATGACTGCGCAGGATGGGCATTTTTAACATAGAAAAATCTATACATTTTT
The DNA here is from genome assembly GCA_905404285.2 of Erannis defoliaria. Classification (NCBI taxonomy): domain Eukaryota; kingdom Metazoa; phylum Arthropoda; class Insecta; order Lepidoptera; family Geometridae; genus Erannis; species Erannis defoliaria. Next base: position 18,091,896 of record FR990070.1, read on the forward strand.
ATTTGAATGTGCCGTATTATGTTATCTCAAATATCTCTCGATATAGGTAGTAGTCTAGACTCTATTTTAATTCCTTCTTCTTTTTAGGGCCTTGGGTATATTGAGGCGAGATTAAATCAATCATCAGTTTGGCTTGTTCCGACGAAGTAATATAAAGGGTTACGTGAAGCAGTTGTAGGTATAAGCTTAAAGATTATTGTGGACAACTTTTATTATAACAAGTAAAAAAAAACGACTTCACACTATATTGTGGGACCATCGCGAGAGTAGGTTAACCGATTCAAAACTAAAAAAAAAAAACAAATTCAGACCACAATTTACGGAGAAATCGGTAGAAAACATTAAAAAAAAACTACCGGCGAACATATAGAACCTACACATTTTTAAAGTCGGTAAAAAAAGTTATAGTATATTAACTATTGGCAAAATGTAGGACACCCCAGCCCGATCTAAGGCCAATCGAAAACTACTCGCACCATCTCTGTCTTCTGCTAGAATGACGGAGAGAGATAATGTAGTTTTCGAGTGGTAACCATATTCCGATTGAATAGAGGTAGCTGTTTTTTTTATCGCGATTTCAGTGTTTGCTCTCGTTGTAAGATTTGTTCACAATAAAATTATGAGTATAATGATCCCCTTTCCTTTTTTTGGGGAGGACTCCCACTAGGTGGACCGACGACATTGTAAAAGTCGCGGGCAACCGGTGGATGCAAATGGCAGATTGTCGTACAGTGTGGCGGTCTACGGGGGAGGCCTTCGTTCAGCAGGGGACGTCTCCGGGCTGATTGTGATCCCCTTTTGGCTAAGTTATCAACATCATCATCAGCCGGAAGGCGTCTACACCTGAAAGAAGGCCCGCCCTTAATAGAGGGGGGGGGGGGGGAACATGCTGCCCGTCATTTCTTTTTTACTTTGGGAAATGGACTTGATGCATACCCTCCTGCCAGGGAGGGCATGCATCAAAGTCTAGTCTAGTCTAAGTCTAGTCTAGTCTAAGTCTAGTCTAAGTATGCGCACCGATGCACGATGTATCGGAACACCAGACACATCGTGCATCCACCTCGGACGCCATGCCAGGGTGATGGGCGCCGGACGGCCCCACGTCCGAACGCCCTGGCTTCCATGCGGCGGGTCAGATACCCCCGCCGCCTGCCACTTCCGCCGCTGGGGATGGGGAGCTCTGGTCCCTCTGAGCTGTCTCCATCCCGCAACCCCACCACGACACACCCAGTGAGTGCCCCCTCAAGGAAAGCCCTTGATGGGGCCATCACCCGGTCGTCCCTCCTCGCTCTCCACTGTGCCCTGTGCTGATCAAAGGGACACGCGGAGAGCCCTCATGTCCAGACCTACGGGCTCAGCCCCTGCCGTGGCTCTTGGGAATGGCGAGCTCTGGCCCCTCTTGCCTGTCTCCATCCCTCAGGCCCGTGCAGTGGCCTAGCCCCCCACTGTGGCCGCTTCCGCGGCCCCACCTCGGGTACCTCTTGGGTAGCGAATTATCCGAGCCATATTCTAAAATTAACTTTGATTTCGATCGAACAGCTTCTAAAACCTATATGCACTGGGTAGCGCTCACTTGGAACAGCTAGCGTCCAGGGACCTTATTTTTGAATCGTACCTATACGCAAAGTTGCGCATGCGAGCGGAGCCGACTTTCGAACGATATTAAACCTTGTTTCCAAACAATATCATTCGGAGGTCGGCTCCACTCTCATGCGCAACGTGCGTACGATTCAAAAATAAGGCCCCTGGAATTCGACACCTCAATTCATTCACAATTTCGCCTCAATTCTCAATTTGGTTTCTTCTATCTAAAGGCAAGTGTACTCCATCGTAGACTGCACCTTCGTGTAACATCAGACGAGATGGCAGTCAAACTCAAGCATATTTTTCTTAGTGTTAGGATTCTACTGCAGAGTCCGCCTGGGGAAGTACCACACCTTTGCCAGTTATGCAATCGCCAAGCAGTAGTGTGCAAGCAGTACTGTGTTCCGGCTTGAAGGACAATGTTACCAGAGAAATAACTGGGTATGAAGAGATTTAACATCTAATATATCGGTGTGACGAGCGCAGTACAGTGCGGCGCAGGATTTTATTCGCAAGTTCACAATTCTAGCACTGCTACTGTTATGGGCAGGCGTGACGGTTAGCACCAGGCGAACGTCTCGCTAGTCTCATCACTTGATTGTATAAAATAAAAAATAAAACAATAAAAAAAGAGGTTAGCCAAAACAAGCCAAAAAAGTAGAAATTTATAAGGGCGCCACTACCGCATGTTGTATTCTATTATTTTCTAAAACTTGTGTTATTTCGCGAATTAATGATTAAAAATGGTGGTGTTTTATTCATTGAGTGTTGAATTACATGCACGAGTGTGGGCAAGTGATATAATGTGGCGAAACATGTCTTTTGGTGTTGTTTTTTAAACTCCGTAAATGCCCTTATAATCGCTACTACTTTACTAGGGCATGACTGTGACTAATTTCGTGTGACTAACTGATTTTATGACATATATTTGACTTGATACTATAAAAACTTAAAAAATGCACTGCTTGACAATGCTTGACACTGGCTGAATGCACGAAGTGCAAAGCCAAAAAAAAACGGTCTACATGCACAAAGTGACGTATTGTGAATGTGACCTATCAGGAATGCGGAAAGCGACGAAATAGCTATGTGACGACTGGTCATGGTCATCACATCAGTTTTACTTTACGCCAAGTTCACGGCATACGCTTGTTCTACTGTGCTCGACGCACAGGGCCCTCTATCATAAACTTTCCACACTAAATACGACACGAAAAAGAAACGAATCCTCTCGATCGACGATCCTCGTCGATTGATTCTATGACAGAGCCATAGATCGCGTTGCTCAGTACCGTCTTTACCATAGGGCACACGGGGCCCATGCCCAGGGCCCCCATCCTCAGGAGGCCCCCGAAGGACCGACAATTTCTCTTATATTTCTCCTCAAAACATTTTTGTCTGGTACAGTAACAGCCGAAAATAAAACTTACTTTTGTCTTAAAATTTAAGTCAACATTTTGTTGCTTTAATTTAACCAAATTAAGAAAAAAACAATTCAAACTACCTGTTTTTCTTTTAGAAGAATAATATTTTCATAACATTTGACTTGATTTTGACTTATTTGGCTTAGTCTTAGTTAAGACTTAGAATCGATTTAAGACCAAAATGCCAGTAGAAAAATGTGAGTATAATTCACTTTCTTTACTTTCCAAAAGGGCCCCAAATTCTTGTGTGCCCAGGGCCTCAGCATAGTTTAAGACGGCCTTGGCGTTGCTATTACTTTGCAATAAAAGTCTCGCATATTCTCAATAATAATTTATCTACTTTTTCCTTATGATTAGCCTTATCAGTAAATAGTAAATGTAGTATCAAAAGTGTATAAAGTAGTGCGTTCACTTGTCGTGGCTGGACCGCGAGTCTAGATCGGAGGGAGGTTCCTGCATTTCCTCGAAATCGTCCACAGCCATCGGCGTATCTAGAACAACAATTAAACCTTATCACTTCACATATTCATATATATGGAGCTGGGTATGTCCTTAAACTGCATCCAGACCCACCGGAGGACGGGCAGCAGCGTCCTCTTGGTTAACGGTGGTGAGCATTCTGCGATCCCCAAGCCGCCTGCCAAGCGTGGGGATTATGGCAACACCCCTCTATTAAGGAGGAGGCCTTCGTCCAGCAGTGGGCGTTTTATGGCTGACGACTTGACATCACATATCCGGCCTTGTGGTGAAACTTTTACACTTCTTTCTATTCTACTTTGCAGAAGAGCGCTTTTTCTCGCGCTATTTTCATTTATCAGCTATATTTATGGACCACATTTTAATAGGACAATAAAAAAAACCAGTCATCTAGCCTATTATGTGCGAAACTGGCGACAGCGGTTTTCCATATAATTGCTTTACAACATTGTTTAGACAGCCGTTCTACCTAAGAAGTAGGTGTTTGTAGGAGAAATTATGTTAAAGAGCCATCAACAGCCTATCAGGGGTCGGCAAGTAGTTTTAGGTGGGTTCCGGATCTTATGGGAAAATTTCAAAAAGATCCAGAAAAAAACAACTACAGTAACTACATGTAATTGTTAATAATAAAGTGTTACCTATTTATTGTATGGCTTCAAATAAAAATCTGAATTATAAAACACAAGACTCAAAGTGTGTCTTCTAGGTATTCCGTAGATCCGTTTATCTCGCAAGAAATACTATTTTAATTATTAAAGGTATAGTATACCTTATCCACGTATTAATTTATACTTGGTGTATTACAATATTTGGCGGTCCGAGGTTCGACCTTTCGCGGTCAGCAAACGGACCGCGGTCCGCCTGTTGCTGATCGTTGGGCTAATTGATCCCTTCGGCCGCTTACGAAACCAGAGGTTCGTAACCAGTTACGGCAGAAGAAAAATTCATCGTTATACGATACTGCACCCTTATCATGAACGTTCGCGATTCTGATTGCGCTAACATGCCACCCCGCTCGTACGAACTTACTCGCGCCATGCGCCCTTCCGCTCGCGCACGCTCACAATCAGAATCACGAACGTCCATGATAAGGGTCCTGGTTACTAGGAAAAAGTCTGCGTGGTGAGCTCACCGAGGTGGTCCAGCGTGACGCCCATGGCCCTGCGCAGCGCGCGCGGCGTCACCACGTCCCGCGGCGGCACGCGCGCCAGCATGCCGCGCAGCCACGCCGCCGCGCCGCGCGCCGCCTCGCGCTCGCCGCCGCCGGCGCGCGCGCACAGCGACAGGTGCCACGGGACCGCCACCGATAGCCTGGGGGCACATTATTCAAACGTTTTTTTTAAACAATTTTTCGATTCGAACCATATTGACAAAACACTTTTGAACTAAAATAGATTTCAAATACGTTTAAGTGGTTTATGCATAATATGAAGGTTAATAGGCATGATGACTACTAATTTTTTATTACCTCATAAAAAAGCTGATCATCAATTGTTATGATCAACAAAAATTAAAATAAATAAGTTCTAAGTATTTTAATTTCAAGCTAGACAGAGAGCGCGCTGTACTGAGCTATGACGTCAAGCCTCAGGCGCGGCATACAAATGCTATACTAACACGCGCTTTGCGAGAAAGGGATAGAGCATCCCCTCTCTATCCCCACCTAAATCTTTAAACGCTCATATCTCAGAGATTTATCAGCCAATACAATTTATTTTTTCAGAGTGTGTAATGTATTTAGTTATATTCATCACTAAGCCTGTTATTTGTCATAAATTAAACATTAGGCCACACGCCTATTGTATACTTAGATATTTTATTCTAGGTTTGTAAGTTTTCGCATTTTCGGCATTATATCCTATGATAATAATAGATAATAATTTTATTATGAAATCTGACGTGGTTTTGACACATTTTGTTGTATTTATACGGAAATACTCGTTTAACGTTTAATTAAATCGGATACTCCGACTATAGTTTCGATCACATCCTGTGACCTCGAGTGCAAAGCAGGACGCAGCCGCACGCGCGTCGGGCTCTGTTTTCATTCTTTGAAACAGGTCACCAAATGTGATCGAAACTATAGTCATAGTATCCAATTTAATTAAGTGTGAGTATTCCCATATAAATAAAACAAACTGTATATATATTATTTGTACTTAAAAGTACTTAAAGAGCAAATCTGCAGACTGCAGCGAGCCGTTGTTGCGGCGACCCATCCAAAAGCAGATTTAATCGCTGGTATACTAATAGGGAATACGCATGTATTTTTTTTATTGACTCACAAAAAATCAGACTTGCAACCAAACAAATCATCGAAAGTAAAAAATTTATATGTGCACAAATAACGAAGTTATAAACATTTTAGTTTCCTGTTAGACAGGGAGGGCACTATACTAGGTTTATGACGTCAAATTTCACGATTCAAACAAATTCTATACTAGCACGTGTTTTGCTAGAAAGGGTCAGAAAACTCGCAAATACTTTGAACGCTTATATTTCAGAACTTTACCGGCCGATTTCAATATTGTTTTCGACGTAAGCATCAGATTCAGTTAAACTATCCATTTATCCTGTTATTTTTAATAATTGAAACACTCGCATATTCCGTATTGTTATTGAAACCGACCTGTCCTGTTGTTCCTTGTACAGCTTCTGTATGAGGTCCGCGGTTTGCCTCAAGGCGCCGCCGATGCCGTAGTCGTGCTGCGACGCGCGAATGTCATCTTCCAACTCAGAAAGGAACTCGACGTCGATGCCCAGCTCGGATAGTGAGCGCAGGTCGTCTACGTCTACCTTCGTTTTGCTCAGATCCTGCAAGTGAAGAAACATCGAGTTTAGATCGGTTAAAAATTTCAAATTCAGCAACAATGCAGTCTACTGTCCCAAGCCGCCTGCCAAGCGTGGGGATTATGATGGCAACCCTCCCCCCCCTCCCTTATCAAGGGGGACACATTCATCCAGCCCCCCACAGGCCTCCCACTAGGTGGACCGACGACATTGTAAAAGTCGCGGGCAACCGGTGGATGCAAATGGCAGGTTGTCGTACAGTGTGGAGATCTAAGGAGGCCTTCGTTCAGCAGTGGACGTCTCCGAGCTGATGATGATGATGATTCGTCCAGCAGTGAACGTCTTCTGGCAGACGAGAGCAGGTCTAAGATGGAGCACGCTTGCCTAGAAGAAACCGATTCACTCGCGACTTGAAGACACCCAGATTATAACAATTGACAGACTGTTCCACTGTTTAGCAGGTCGAACAATGAAAATGGAATCAAAGGTTTCGTTCGAGTTTTGTTATAACAACAATGAAACGGCCGTCCGAAAGTAGAGTAGGCAGATAGGAATAAAATCATGCAAATCCGAAGCAACACTCATTGTGTACAGGGAAAATTGTAACTAACACAAAACCTCTTAAGTTGACTGGCCTGATTTTTGTTCATCAAGTCTGACAACTTTAGTCCTGGGAAAATAAAAAACCAGCTGTTCCACACAAAGAGTTCACTGACCCCTGACAAAGTGTACGGAACAGCTCTTTTTAAGAGAATTTTCGAAAGATGGCAGTCTTGAATCTTGACAATCTGTTATAGATATGAGTGAGTATGTACGTACATTGTCGTCGTGCGTCGGCGCCGGCTCCGGCAGCTTCCTGTCCGGGAACAGCGCCTCCATGTCGTAGAACAGCGTCCACGGCGAGTCGGGCGCGAACCGGAGCAACTCTTCGTTGCCCTGCCCCGTCTCCGACGCTGGAACATAAGCCGTTAGCACAGGTCAGGCGCGCCGGGCTCCCGCTCTGGGGGGGTTCTGTACCACAAGATACCAAAAAGTTGTGGTTCTTGTTTTATTTCTATGGAATCTAAAGGAACATTGCTGCTCAAAATTATTCAAAAGGACGTCAGTTTACTGTACCCCAACATTATTATAACTTATACACTATACAGTTCTATTATTATTTACGAGATATTTAACGTGATTATGTTATGAAATGAGCTCCCGATATTTCAGCGAAGTTGCATGCACCATGTTCACGGGCAGAATCAAAAAGGCGAATAGAACAAAGTAACTTTTACAAAAAATATTCAACCGACTTCAAATTAATATGGGACCACCTCGGGAGTATACCCTTACAAATAAAAAATAAAAATCAATATCGGTCCACAATTGATGGAGAAATCGGTGAACATACATTAAAAAAAACATACATACCATCGACCATAGAACCTCCTCCTTTTTTGAAGTCGGTTAATAATGGTGGTTGATAAAAAGTACACAAAATAAGCGCATTACATTCACAACGAACTGCCCTCTTTCTTAATCTTTTACCACGTAGTGAACAACCGTGATAGTTTAAAACAGAATACCTTATAGTTTGCAGTTGCACTATATCGGTTAATTAGAAACATTGAGTCAATTTTCTGAATCCTAACGCAATTGACGGTCTTATGCTAACATAGATCTCTTCCAGAGAAGATTGGCTTAGAAATGATTTATAAATTACAGAAATAAGCTATAATTAGGAATCCTTTAATACAAGAACTATCCTATAATCAAATCAAATACATTTAATGCAGTTGTTGATAAACCGTATAAATACCTTCTAAGGGTTTCTCACAATATTTCCTTCAAGAAACTTTCCCCTTTGTAAGGAAGTTCCTGAAAGCAATTTTTGACCAGAGCGAATCGATCTCCGAGTCTAAGGGGACAAGTTGACGTTTGTATGCATATTTGTTCGACGATAACGTTGATCCCATCTTTATGAAGTTTTGTAAGCAAGTAGTTCGTGCAATACAACTATCAAGTTGGAAAATGAGCCTAAATTGTCAAGGGGCTCGTAAGATAAGGGGGTCGCGAGGTATCAGTTCGCTGCAAACTAATTTTTTTGTTTGTTTTACCTGTGTTGTCCCACTGCTGGGCAAAGGTCTCCACCAATTTCTTCCAGCTGTCTCGATCTTCTGCCAGCGCAGTCCAATCTTTTTAAACTACTACAAAATTTAAAACAAGACTCACGTAACGTATGATAGAGCAAATGGCTCTCTTCCTTAGTGAGCGTGGCGAATGTTCCGTCGTAGGAGGGCGCGTACGAGCTGAACGGGCCGTACTGCAGCGGCTTCACACCCTTGGCGATGTTGCGCCGGTCCTCGCGCGGCGCTGCCAAACATTACATTTACAGTTAAACAGTATGTACATGAACATTGTAATGTTAATACAGAGTAAACAGGCTCCTTCTAGGTAAGCGTGCTCCATCCTAGAACGTATCGTTGCTTAACATCAGGCAGGATTTAAAAAACAGCATTTTTTTAAATGTTTTATTATATTGTGGTCAATTTTGAAGGTTTTCGGTGACAAAACTAAAAAGTAAAGTATTGCTGTCCTTAGCTAACATGCCTAGTAAAAAAATTATTGCAATATTTTAATTAGTGCAGAACTGTCAACTAAAGCCTTCAAAATGGACCACATTTACGTTTAAGAGGGAATCCTAGAGGATCTAATTTAGCGGACTGGGTGTGTCTTAACACTGCACCCAGAACCACCTCAGGACGTGCTGCTACGTCCAGCATTCATTTTACACGTCGTTATAAACAACTTTTCCTGTGGGACCAAAACAGAAATCGCGTAAAAAAATAAGATGTTCCTTACATTTTGTAGAAATAGAAATGACTTTATTTGTGACAAAAATGATAACACACGCAAAAACAAAAGAAATTCAGATAATTAAACACAACATATTAAAGAAATCGAAGGACAAAGTTTTTTTTTGTATGGAACAGCAATTTTTTTCGCAATTTCAGTGTTTTCACTAAGGAAAAGATGTTCATGATGATGAATACAATGACCCCTCGAAGTATTAGATATTCATAAAAGATACTGGTGCGCTGAGGGCTGAGGTGTATAATCATCGAATACTTTGGTATTGCGCTGTGCCTCATGTATACACCTTCACAGCTGCCATAAAGTTTGATTTGCACTATATTGCGTCGGTTGATTGATCTTGCATCGTTGATGCATTGAAAAACCAAGGTATATAAAGACACCAAGGAACCGAGATTTTGGTTCCTACTAAAGTAATTTAGATGTTATTTACAGTGTAAAATAGTTTATTTCATACTAACTGTGCAGAGTGCCTGTGCCTTGTTGTAGCTTGCCGATGAGTTGTCCGAGAGTCATAGGGCGCTCCTCCCCCGCAACGCCTCCAGGGCCGGTCACTAGCGCCAGCGTCGTCTTGCCGTCCGTGTCCATGCGCGGGAACGCTGAGGGAAACGGGCTAGGTATGTAATACCCACTCAAACGGGACCAAAACCAAGCATACATCATCAGTCGGAGATGTCCACTACTGGACGTCCTCTTAATGGGTTAGCCATAATCCCCACGCTTGGCAGGCGGTTTGGTGCGGCTAACAAGCTGTGATAATCTAATACCGAGACGGCTCGACTTGAAATCGCGAGGTCGCGGGTTCAAATCTCGACCAATTAGATCTTCGGAGTGATGTATGGAATATTGGAATGCCACACCACTGGCTTTTCTGTGAAGGAAAACAGCTAGCTTGGTGGATATGGATTATTAAAAAGCTGATTTTGCTTATCTTATAATAATTCAGATGCTTTTGCTAATAGGGTAGATGACTGATGTTTATATCGTTGAAACCAATAGCTTTAATGAAGAATTTAAGTAAATATAGTGTGTTTATTGAAAAAATAATTTAAATCGGTTAATAATGTTCTGATATATGAGCGTTTAAAGTTTTTGTAAGAGACAACTCTGTCCCTTTCCCACAAAACAAAAAATGACGTCACGCCTTACTTGTCAGAATAGAATTTATATGGCGTACTGAGAAGTGACGTCACGATTTGCTGTTTCTTCTCTCTGTCTAGCATGATATTAAAATGCTTATAAGTTGCTTATTTTAGATCAGATTTTCATTATCTTTTCATTAATCAGCTATATTTATGAGCCTCATTTTAATACGACTATAAAAAAAACCAGTCATCTAGCCTATTGCCCTATAGCTCAGTTGGTAGCATGTCTGCATTTAGAGCTGTAGGGCGTGGGTTCAGTCCCTACCCAGGACAAAAAATAATTTGACGAACATAGATGTTTCTCCTGTGTCTGGGTGTAGTTATGTATTATAAGTATTTGAATTTACAAAAAAAATAAAAAAATATAAGGATTATTTCAGCTATCTGGCTTCCATATTACAAGCTTTGCTTAGTTTGGGGCTTAGATGGCGCTGTGTGAAAAGTCCACCGATATTTATTTAAGTACAGCTTTGTACCATAACTTAATCTATCTATAACTTAAAGTAATCCAGCCCTATTCTACAGAGTTGATATCATACCACCCACGTATTATTATTACTATCTGATCAAAATATCTACGGAAGCGGTCAATGACAACAGTGAAATGTTATTTTGCGATAGACATCTAGCGCTATATCGCGCGGATTATCTAAGATAATAGTTTTGTGGTTATATAGCTAAAGTGACATTAAGTAACATGAGTTACACGATATTTTATCACAATATCTAGGTATTGTAAGAACTTTCTTTCGGCTCTGGGATTCTCCCTCTCCTTAGCCTTTCATCATCTTCATCAGCCCGCAACTGCTGCACGAAGGCCTCTACCTTGGCTTAAGTTTTCTTACCCTTCTTGGCGAGCCGGCGACGATGCTGCTCCCTCGCGGCTTCCATCTGCAGCTTGAGGCTGTCGTGGTCGTCGCTTCGCTCGGCGCCGTCTGACGCCGCCTCCGCCTCCGAGCCGGCGCTCTTCAGCGGGCTGCGCCGCTTCAGCACCTTCTGCGCCGACCACACCCACCGGTTCAATGGTTTATTATTGCCACTTGTGGGGTACACTTGTAGGAACATTCTCATTTCTACCGACACCAGTTAACGATACCATATAGTAAATGTAAAATTTTGGTACTGCATCTCTATTCGGTTTGAAGGGGAATGTTACCAGAGAAATTACTGGGTATGAAGAGATTTCACATCTAATATCTCAGGGTGACGAGCGCAGTGCAGTGCGGCGCAGGATTGTGTTCGCAAGTTCACAATTCAGGCACTGCTGCTTTTATGGGCTGGCGTGACGCCATCTGCCGGGCGCACTTCTCGCTCGTCTCGTCACTCCTTTGCATTAAATATATGAGCTATAGTAAGTACTATATTGGAATGTTATTTTTAACCAACTGCCTCTTAAATGCAGGGCAGTTAATGTTATGTCCCAAAATGTGTTGTTTGGAATTTTATAATGCAGTTGTGTTTATTGTGTTTTCATTGTAGTACATGGTTTATGTTTTTTTTTGAAAATTTGTGTTTCTTTTTTATTGTAGCCACATCGGACTGTGACAAAAACACTTTGAAGCACGTATAAAAATCAATGTATAAGACATATTTATTAATTTCTTAAGCATCTTTTGGTAACACACGAATGTCTATTAACAAATCATGCAAGTTTTTTTTTAATAAAACATTTTAAAAGTGGTTATTTTATTTGCAGATGAGAATATTCCAACAGCTGTACCCAATAATACGGATCCATGCAAGGCCTCGCAACTCCACGAGACAAACACACACTCTTTAACTGAAGCGAAACAAAATTTGTGCTAGTCGCTAAATAAACATGACACTACGGTTCCTAGGTCTACAGGCCAACAAGGATCAATGAATGTGGCCAGTTACTGCAGCTTCCCGATTAGCGTGGTTTAATAATTATATGGATTTGGGTATGTTCTAAAACTGCATCCAGGACCAGCGGAGGACGGGCATCAGCGTCGTCTTCATCTGCCATCTCCAAGCCGCCTGCCAAGCGTGGGTATTATGGAAACTATCCATAACCCCTTATGGATAGTTGCCTCGTCCAGCAGTGGACGTCTTCAGGATGATGATGATGATGCAGATACAAGTTTTTTTATGGGGCAAAACATCAGTGCAAGTATGGTTTCTAACCAATCGATAACTATGACATTTTGACACCAACAAAATAGTTTTTACATGCCTGCGGGGCTAAAGTGGCCTGCTACGCGAAGCGACAGGTACCACTTTCTCCCCGCAGTGGCACATAAAATCGTATACACACCACGGGAGCAAGTATAGAAGCCTCAGCTTCGCCTCGGGAGACAATATACATGAGATCTGAGACATTCTTTACTTTTGATCCCTAGGTGAGTAATCTACTATTATGAATGTGTGTGTGGCGGCATGCAGGACCCTATAGAACACGTGTTTTGGCATTGTAAAGCCACAGAAGTAATGAAAACCGCTACAAGATTGTATGAGGTAGCTTTATCTCAGGCCATTTCAACACAACATCTTGATTGCTTGTCACCGTCATATACATCTCCATCTAACCCATTGGAGCTATTGTGATCGCCCGGAGCCTCGCTCTGTTACTTTAAGAAGCTGGGTTGGTTAGGGTAGATGCTGGCAAAGAAATGCACAATAGCCTAAGCGGAATATCAGTGCAGGACTTATCGACCCAACATAGTTATTAAATTGTATCGAGTCCCTGTCATGTTTGATATATTTCATGAGCAAACTCTTTTGTTGAATTAAATTTTAAAATTTGTCAATCGATAGAATAGCATACCCGATGTGCTCATAAAAAAAGAAATAATTTAGTTTTTTTGTAAAATACCATGCTGTGAAGGCAGCTGCTTCTTTTGCTCTTAAAGGAATAATTTTTGCTTTAGACAAAATCAAAAGTAAGTATCACACTCTTTTCCAACATGTTAACTCAATCGTCTTTAAAAAACAGGACAAATGCCCAAAGCCTGCGCTCCTCACAATTTAGTATCATCCGCATTCATTGAGATCCTTGTCAGACTGTATGTTAATAGGTAAAGTGTCACCTTTCTGCCGTAAGTCCTAATCGGCTGCGTTGCAAAAACGTGAGTTTATTTATGAACAAGTTTTAGTAATAAACAAATTAACATACCAGAACATAAACATAGCTGTTCTTTATATACTAAATAATGTTTGTAGTAAGTAGCAATTTCACTGTTACAATATTAATAGATAAAAAGTTTTTTTGAGATATCATTTTCTTTTAGCATTCATACTGAACATTTTTTATTTTTTACAATTTTACATTCATTTACAAAATAATGTTAAAATTTAAAAAAAAAACAACCACAATGATCTATTATTTTAACATGTAAGTAAATACAATTTTTATTGAGATTCATATTTTTCATTCAACGTTAATGAATTATTGTAACAATTTTATGTTTATTTTAACAATCAACAATAATTATGAAGAATATCGACCCATCTAACTAGATAAACCAAATTAAATAATCGATTTATGAGTCCGTTTACAGCATCTATAGGCAACAAACACCTATAGATAGTTCAAATGATCTCTAGTTTCGGGGAATGTGTCCAAAATGCTGGTGATTGTGCTCTGCTGGGATTGCGAGGCAAAGGGCCATGAAGATTTTAGTATGAAGCCCTGGCATACCTACTGTCCGCCATCTTGTATGTTTCTTCAAAATAGCAGCCACTCATAAAACCTATAAGAATCGATAGCTGACACTTATATGAACATGGTTTGTATGAGACAAAATCTTCTCCAGCGTCACGTTTCCAAGATTTATATGATTACAATGTTACATTGATGTCGCCACCGGTAAGTTGACTTAGAACTAAATTGGTATGAATTGGCTCAAAAAAAATGTATCTATAATAAATAATAAAGTCAGGCGTCAGGCCAACAAGCAGTAGAGGAAAGGTTCACCAGCTAATAAAAAAGCCTTTATTGTAGTTTTATCAACATTTGTATTTTTAGATTATTTATTAACTGTAATTAAAATAAAACAGGCGGTATATAAATCATTTCTAATCCTCAATCATTTGCTTAAATCAAAAACAAGAAAAGTACATTTTGATTTTTACTAAGGCAGCACCATCCGTGTAACCTGGAGGAGATTTTGTCTAATACAAACGTTGTTTATAACAGGGTCAACTATCGATTCATATAGGTTTTACGAGCGCCACTAATTTGATGAAAAAACAAGGTGGCGTACATTAGGTATGCTAAAATCTTCAAAGCCCTTTATTGTAATTATGTATAGAGTTCCCTGAAGTTATTAAAATTTTACCCACTACAATAAAAAATCAATGAATGATACAGCCTATTCGATACAACCACTCAACACTGAAAAACATCCAACACAACTGAATAAAATGAAACAAACAATAATTAAATAAGAAATTATCCATACCACATCCATCTTCCCAATATCAAATCCCAGCTCCTTTATGGGTATCTCGTACATGTAAGTCAGTAAATCTCCAAGAGGCCTCAATTTCTGCGGAGTGAGCTGCTTAAGTCCTGCGTGGAGCAATCGCTTGGCTGCTTTGTGGTACACCGTGCCGACTTTGTTGTACTTCATTGCATTATTGCACATGAGTTTGAAGTCACTCTGAGAATTAAACAGATGTATTACTAAGAAAGTCATCATAATCACTCACTTAAAGACTACCCTAGAGAAAGTAGAGGCCATAAAATTCTTCTGCAGCCAGCTCCATCATAGGCCAACACTGCACACCACATCCTCGGCAATAGAGTCGTTTATAATTGGAACAGGTTGCCTGAGGATATAATTTCATCCAAAACTTCAACGCATTTAAGAAAAGTCTGGATAAATTGATAAAAAAGGAGAAGATAGACTTAACAGACAAATACTGAATTTCAACACTATACACTAACTAGTTTGATATAGGCACATCAGCATATTGCTGCTCGCCTATACATATTTTTTTCTTCCTTTAGAAAAGCAATCTGTTTGTTACAGACAGTGAGCTTTTTTTTGAGCTATAGCCACATAATTATGACTCGGCTTGTGAGGAATGTGCCCAGTAGCACATCCTACTTCATTTCATTAATCAAGGTCTTGGGGCATTCTTCGTTTAAGCCTTCGTAAGGGTTTTCTTGTCATCAGAGTGTTTGCTAGCTCTTTTGGATGGTTCTGTAGCCTTTTTTTATATGTTTGAGCATTAATTTTTATTTCTTCTTCAACTGTTGCATCATTGTATCTGTGTTCTATCATTAAATAAATAAATATTTTATATTTAAAATATTTTAAACCACCACCTTATTTCCACCTAATTATTTGCAAAAATCAGGACTACATAAATTAATTAATTTAGTCACCCTAAAAGAAGATAATATAAAAAAAAAATGTTTTACTAATTTCACTAATAAGAAGACCACATGTTGCTTAAGCTTTAGATTATTATGATATGCTATTCCAAATTAAATGGATTAACCAATAAAAAGTAGCTCCTGCACTGTGCACTGTGTTCCAGACCAGCACTCCTATTCACAACTCTATTGGAAAAGTATCCTATAAGAATAGGCACCTCATGGGTCCATCTTAGACCACATCGCCACTTACCATCAGGGCCCTGTTTTATAAAGCTACAAGTACAAGCTTACAATTGTACCAGTAACTACAAGTTACTAGTTACAGGTAGATGGTTTGTCTTTAACTTTTAGACAAGTGCTTGTACTTGTAGTTTGTACACTGGCTGTCTTGTAACTTTAGAAAACGCTGTACTCAATATTTATTTGCGGTGTTGGCAGTTTTTCACTAAAAGTACAAGACTTGTAGCTTTATAAAACAGGGCCCTGGCCACAATAGCCTATTATATAATTAAACAAAACCCCAAAAGCAGTAAGTCTTTAGAATTTTCAGTACCAAAAGATAAACTTACAATAAAACAATTCAAAGACTTGTACTCATTTTCGTCAATCTTTTGCTTCATGGTAGAGAAGTCCATCGGTTTCTTGATAATGTCTGAGTAGCCTGGAGCAAAGTTATCATTTACTGGCCATGCAAAGAACTGGTTGGGGTCTCGTTTTTCTAGGTTACGGAGCAGCTGTTCTAGGAGACGGGATAGGGGGCGCCGCTTCTGACTTGCCTGGAAAGTAAACAAAAATTATTTTATTTTAAGTGATATTGTGGAAATGATATTAAACTAGCAGATCACTGGGTGCATACCTTGAGTACACAAGTGCGAGGCTCTCTGTGTGAAGCAGGCGAGTTTGGCCCTGGACTCAAGTGCCTCAGCAACTTCTTGGCGAGCCCTTCATCGTCTGTCTCGTCCTCGTCCGACAACTTGATCTTGAACACAAATTGTACATTAGGGAACGTAGGACTGTCTTATAAACTAATGAAAGTAGGGTTCATAATTTAGATATGCACGATTTTCTGTGAATGAGGTAGGTAAAGAAATACAATTACGGAAGTGAACGATTACAAAATGTGTTTGTGTGCTTTTTGTTGGTGTTGGTGTTTTTTATGTCTTTGGTGGTAAAATTAGACACTGTTAGCGTAATACCCGGCGTAAACTCACCATATCAATTTCGCGGCGTCTCCGTTTTTTCTTTTCTTTTTTAGGTTTTTCCTCCGTATCTCTGTGATCGTCCGTAGCTGAATGCTCCACATCGCTTATTTCTAGCTCTTCCTCTGAAAGTATTTATCAGGATTTGTAAATAAGCGAGCCTGAATTAGATATTTATGGTTTAGTGATAGTTTCACTTACTACAACTCAGTTTTTCGATATCTTCCATTGCAGTCGAGAATAGACAGTGTAATGTAATAAATTAATATATTTTTCCCGAAAAGTGCACTATTTTTAAATAAATAATAAAGATAACATTTTGAAATTTAAAACCAAGCCAGCCAGCCACTTACACAGACACACACAAATCGACGAGAAATCGATTTTAAAAATAACTAATCTATCAATGTCAATCTGCGTTTTTTTCTTCTTTTTTTTCTTAGTTGTTGCCATCGCACGTTGTGCATTCTGCCAGTGTCAAGTTTATGAATTTTCAAGTTTTTTTATTAAATCAAGTCAAATATGTCATGAAATCACAGTCAGTCACACGAATTTAGTCATAGTCGAGTCCAAGTCATACCCTAGTAAAGTTGTGGCGACTTTACTATGAGTTTCTACGGAGTTTTGAAAACAACACGAAAATACATGTTTCACCACATTATATCTCTTACCTACACTCGTGCATGTAATTCAACACTCAATGAATAAAACACCACCATTTTTAATCATTAATTCGCGATAAAACACAAGTTTAAGAAAATAATAGAATGCAACGACATGATTTTTTCGTGTTCCCGCCAAAACTCTTTTTTCTCCTAGGAGGATTATAGCGTCGCACATTGTGCTTTTGCCTGTGTCAAGTATCTAATTAAATATCAAGTTTTTGATGAATTTCAAGTCAAGAAGAAGAAGAGAGTTGAAAGTCAAGTTAGTCACAATCATAGTCACACTTAGTAACTCACAGTCAAGTCCAGTTATCTCCTAGTAAAGTTGTGGCAACTTTTACTACAAGCTTTTTCGGAGTTATGGAAACAACATGTTATGTAGATACCAAGATACAACCTAAAAAATATTAGGAGGTACCTACATAGGTACTAGTAGTAGAAGTATCGAAGTAGTAGAAGCTCGGTCGAAGGAAGGATTTCCCTCGGTGGGATCCACAATCTCCGTCTCTGTCATCCTGAATGTAGATGTCAGGGACTGATAATGTGGAACGGAAACCTTTCCGATCCCCCTGCTGGTGGGTAGGTATTTCCGTGGTCTGTGACTGTGACAGACGCGAGTGGCCGACGGACGACAGAAGCGTGGTGCCGCGGCCGCACGCGCCTGCGATTAGCCGCGATGCACGGAAGTGTACCTTTAGAAATACATAGTTTTAATTTTAACTAGTATAAGAGCCTTTGAAATCATACACAGATGCTAATTGTAAAGCCTTGGCTTAGAAAATATAGTATTTGGGTTCATATCACTGATTTAAGCCTAAAATAAACGTGCCGTGGTCGTGGTGAGTGACAGACGCCGCGTCGTATCTTCTGAGATGGAGAACGAGATGGGTGTTCCACAGGGCTCCTGCTTATCTAACACCCCGTTTAGTCTCCTCATCAACGACCTACCCGATGCCATCGATGGGCGCTGAGATTTACATGTACGCCGCGCGATGTCGTCGCTGCAGTGGTCACCGCGCGCCGCGCCGACGCACAGTCAGCTGGAGTCGAAACTGAACTCTGTAGCAAACGAGCTCGACAGCTGGTTCCGTTCGAACGGATTAGCGCTAAATAAGGACAAGACCTGGGGCCGTACCGTGAACTGCTTATAGCGGGACCGAATAGGTGCAGCTGCCGACACTGCGCCACCGCGAACCTTATTGCGAGGCGATAAAATTCACAGTCGCGTAGCGTCGGCAGCTGAGCGTATTCGGTACCGCTATAAGCAGTTCACGGTACGGCCCCTGCATCCTTGCTTTCAACCTCAATGGCCACTCGACAAAGACGTATTCGGTAGCAGTCGGCAATACCGCGCTCCAATAGGTACATAGTACGAAACTTCTGGGTTTCCACATCGACGGTGCTTTGCGTGGGAGACGCACATAGACGAGCTTTGTGGGAAGCTGAGCCGCTCATGTTTCGCGCTGCAAGCGGCTTGCGAGCACCGCCACCCGCAGCGTGGTGCGCTCCTGCTATACTTCGCGACCGTCCACAGTAACATCACGTACGGGTTGGAGCTGTGGGGCCGCGCTGCCGATCGGAACAGAGTTTTTGTCATGCAGAAAAGAGCCATACGTGCTATATGTGGGGTTCAGAACGGCGTCTCATGCGTAGAGCTATTTATGGGGAACTTCAGATACTACCCGCGTGCCGTGTGAGTTTATTTACCAGGCAGCCCTATTCACCCACGTAAACCTAGAAACGTTCCAACGTATATAGGTACATTAGATTTACAAAGGAATAAAAAGAAAGACCAACTATGTTAACCCCGTCGCATCGTCTCGTCAAGTCGGAGAGGTCAGTGTATATTTTGGGGCCCGCGATCTACTTACAACCGCATACCAGCTTCTATTCGGGCGATGCTCCTTCCACCGCGTGCTTCAAAACCAAGCTGAGACCGTGGTTACAAGAGAATTTGTTTTATGACATTAAAGCTTATTTTAAAATAAGAGATTAACGTATTTTTATATTAATTTCATTTTATTAAGTGTTTTTTTTTGTGTCATTAGGTAGGTACTTAATGAAATTTGACGTGGTAACTAAGTAGCTTTGGTGTTATCAATAAACTATTGTATTGTATTGTAAACCAATTGGTACCCACGTGCGTAGCTATATACAGCATACACATGCCGGGTCCGAGGGTCCATAAATGTACAAAGGTAGACTAGTTTTTCGGTTATTATATTATATAACTAGCTGTTACCCGCTACTTCGTACGTATTTAGAGCTCGGCCTTCTGCCTCGCTACTATGACCCGCTCCAGGAACATAAAATTTCATAAAAATCGGTCCAGTCTACTCACCGTTTAAACATTCCCTGGACTACGATAAACATTTTAAAACAAAAATCAGCTTAATCAGCCCAGCTGTTCTCGAGCTTTAGTGAGACAAACGAACAGCAATTGATTTTTATATATATATATAGATATAGATAGATAGATAGATAGAGATAGATAGATAGTAGATAGATTATATATATTTGTCGAATAGCTAATGGCACTTCGTTCCACCGTGTGACATTTAATTAATAGGTACTTAACCAATTCTTATATTTTCGTCGGGTGCTAAGAGGTCCGGACCCCTACACACCCTTATACAAATACAAATACAAATACAAATAATTTATTGATAACACCAAAGTTACACGTCAAATTTCATTAAGTAAGTCAAAAATAATAATTACTTAGGTAATAAAATGAAATAATAATTATAAAAATACGTCAATAATCTCTTATTTTAAAATAAGCTTCAATGTCATAAAACAAATTCTCTTGTAACCACGCTCTGAGCTTAGATTTGAAGCACCCGGTGGAAGGAGCATCCCGAATGGAAGGTGGTATACGGTTGTAGATCGCGGGCCCCAGAATATACACTGACCTCTCCGACTTGACGAGACGGTGCGACGGGGTGATCAGTTGGTCTTTCTTTTTATTACTTCGTAAATCTAAAGTGCTGTGAACGCCCCTACGTTGGAACGTTTCTAAGTTTACATGGGTGAATAGGGCTATCTGGTAAATAAACTCACACGGCAAGGGCAGTATCTGAAGTTCCCTAAATAGCTCTACGCATGAGACGTCGTTCTGAACCCCGCATATAGCACGTATGGCTCGTTTCTGCATTACAAAGACTCTGTTCCGATCGGCAGCGCGGCCCCACAGCTCCAACCCGTACGTGATGTTACTGTGGACGGTCGCGAAGTAGCAGGAGCGCACCACGCTGCGGGTGGCGGTGCTCGCAAGCCGCCGGAGCGCGAAGCACGAGCGGCTCAGCTTCCCGCAAAGCTCGTCTATGTGCGTCTCCCACGTCAACGCACCGTCGATGTGGAAACCCAGAAGTTTCGTACTATGTACCTGTTGGAGCGCGGTATTGCCGACTGCTACCGAATAAGTCTTTGTTGAGTGACCATTGAGGTTGAATGCAAGGAAGCAGGTCTTGTCCTTATTAAGAGCTAATCCGTTAGAACGGAACCAGCTGTCGAGCTCGTTTGCTACCGTGTTCAGTTTCGACTCCAGCTGACTATGCGTCGGCGCGGTAATCACCGCAGCGACGTCATCGGCGTACATGTAAATCTCGGCGCCAGTGATGGCACCGGGTAGGTCGTTGAGGAGGAGACTGAATGAGGTGTTAGACAAGCAGGAGCCCTGTGGGACGCCCATCCCGTTCTCCATCTCGGACGATACGACGTGGCCTCTGTCACCCACTACGACCTGCGTTCGCTTAGACATGAAGGACGACATCACACACAGAGCCGGACCGCGGATCCCGTAAAACTGCAGCTTATTAGCAACGAGATCGTGATCGGCAGTATCGAACGCGCTCGATAGGTCGCAACAAAGAACGGCAACCTGTAATCCCGCCTCGCGTGCGCTCAACACTCGCCACACCACCTCACGCACCAAGTCTGTGGTCCCACGGCCGGCCCGATACGCGTATTGCCGTTCCGACAAAACGCCACGATCTACGATAAAGTTAAGAAGTCTCCTGTTGAGTCCGACCTCAAACACTTTACTTACGGCAGGGACGAGAGATATGGGCCTATAGGACTTGACCTCTGATTTTTTGCCCTTCCCTTTGTACAAGGGGCATATTTTAACTTTCTTGAGTGCTGTTGGGTATATGCCTTCCCGCAGGCATGAGTTAAACAAGTGACTAATAACGGGTGCTACTGGTTGTATACCGGTTTTTAATATGCTCGCGGACAGACCATAGAGATCGGTACTCTTTTTAGGAGCAATACGTTTGGTCGCTATAGTAACCACTTCAACGGGAGAGAACGGTTCTAGCCTTAGTGACACGTCGCTAGCGGATGCTTCGTCCCCAAGTGCAGCTAAGGCGCTTGCGCTGTTAGCCGCGGGCGCTCCGCACCTACTTGCCGCCGTCACGAACCCCGAGTTAAGTGCGTCCACCAGATCCTTCTTCGTGCCAAACGCTTGACCGTCCGCGTCCCGCACCAGGTCAGTGAAATCGACTCTCTCGCGAGTGCCACGACCCAGCTCTGAATTTATTACAGTCCACATGCGTCGTGGATTATCCCTGACTATACTAGAGTAATGACTGACACGTTTTTCTTTTAATAAGGCGTGATATTTAATTTTAAGTTCATCGCACTTAATACGCAGTAAGTCATTGGTGGGAAATGTTTTCTTTAATTGTATAGCCTCATGCAGTAAGTGCTTAAAATTGTGAATTTCCGCGTCAACCCAGTGTTTATTATGAGTAAGCTGTTTTTTTTGCGGAAAACAGATTTTTAATTTATTAGATAAAATATTGACTATACTCTCGGCCAACGCGTGACAACAATTACTCGATTTTTCAATGATATTGTCCCAGTCAATGGAATCCAGGGCAACAATAAAGTTATACTCGTTGGCCGCAGAGAAGCTGCGGCCTAGATAGTGCGCGGGCGCAGGTGCAGAAGTAACGCTTCTTGCTAGAGTGAGGCGCTGGGCGCCATGGTCACTGAGCGGGTGCGTGTCGACGCCCACGATGGTAGTCACGCGTTTCGCAGCCATGTTTGTGTACGCGTGGTCTAGAAGAGACTTACGACCACCCGCATCCACGCGCGTTGGGTGGTTTACTAATTGCGTAAAATTAAAACTTTCAAGCACATCTACCAACTGCTTTTGTGCGCTAGAGCTGTCTAGCAGATCGATATTAATATCACCCATTATGACGCAGTCCAAGCCCTCGTCTGTTACTTTACAGAGAAGGGTCTCGAAAAGTTGAAGGTAGTCACCGTGACTCGTCAAGTTGGAGTGGTACACTCCTACAACTAGGATATTGTCGTCAAGTAAGTGCACGGCGCACACGTCAAAAATTTGTTCCTGCGTTAGGTCGCAATAGTCCTGTCTGCTGACCGCCATCATTCCCAACCGTACGTAGATGCAACTTCCGCCGTGTGCTACTTTTTCTCTACAGCTAAAAGATAATAAATCAAAGTTACATAGTGTAACAGAAACTAACTCGTGTTTACGTAACCAGTGTTCGGTGATAACTATTAAGTCGCAGGTGAGTTCCTTTGTCAGTAGAACCTCGAGTTGTTTAGTCTTGTTTGTTATACACCGAATATTTTGGTGACAGATTGTCAGGGACGTTGATTTACAATGTCGAGGTTGATTTCCCGGAGGTGAACGTGGAGGCGCGGGTGGCGCCGACGTAGGTCCCTTGTTTCGACGTCCCGCGGGCGGCGGCGGCGGTGTAAGCGCACGTAGCGCTGTCGCAGGCGTAACGCTGCTGTCTACGAGGCGCGGGGTGCGCTCGGGGCGCGCCGTCTGCACGCCCGCCGCTTCCACGAAACCACTCGCTGACTTGGGTGCTAGTCGGCCAGTTCTCGGCGGACATAAAAAACTCAAAATGGCTGTTCGGTACCGTGAGGGAGAACGACGAGTAATATGAGTGGGCTAGCTTCAGTTTATCGACGTGGTAGTATACGCTCATGTTGGTACCTATACCTAAGTATTACCTACCGCCTAAAATTTTAATGATATTAATGAAATTTTGTATGATATGCCCGTAATAAATGTGGTTACATCATAATAGAATACAACAACACAGCTAATGTAGGCAAGCTCCTGTGTATCATGTAACAATAGGTAGGCTCGGTATGGGCCTAAATTCGCAACTATGGCATTTCCGTTCCCAATAATTTACTTTGTAGGTACTTACTTTGTATCTCACAGCATTCTGTTCATGTTCTATTCTTTCATTTCAATAACGTGACTTGTACTTGATTATCATCATCAACAGCCAGATAACGTCCAATGTTGGACGAAGGCCTCCCTCTGGACACTACCCCTACTACTCTCTTTCTTTGTATTTTATACTTACTCGTATTTTTGTATCATTATATAGATTAATCCAGCTTCCAGCCACCCGAACAAGTCAGTTTCCGGCAAGGCTGTAGCTCCATGGACCACATCCACACGTTCAGATTACACAGAAGACTGAGGAGTATAATCGGCCGTTATGTCTAGCGTTTGTGGATTATGAAAAAGCCTTAGGTGCCTAGCGTAGGAAGGCCTCCCACTAGGTGGACCGACGACATTGTAAAAGTCGCGGGCAACCGGTGGATGCAAATGGCAGGTTGTCGTACAGTGTGGCGGTCTAAGGGGGAGGCCTTCGTTCAGCAGTGGATGTTTCCGGGCCGATGATGATGATGATGATAGCTTAATAGTCCAACCAACCATAGACCAACCCTCGAATGGAAGTATCACCGGGAACACATGGGTCACCAGACTCATGCAATGCATGGAACACAAAGTTGTCAAGAAATAGAAATGTAAATATTATATATAAAGCCATAATATTAAAAAGGCTAGATGACTGGTTTTTTTTATTGTCCTATTATAATGTGGCCCATAAATATGGCTGATTAATGAATTAAATATGAAAATCTGATCAAAAATAAGCAACTTATAAGCATTTTTGTTTTATTTATACGGGAATACTCACGTTTAATTAAATCGGAGTCTATAGTTTATTTATACGGGAATACTCACGTTTAATTAAATCGGAGACTATAGACTATAGACTCCGATTTAATTAAACGTGAGTATTCCCGTATAAATAAAACAAAAATGTGTCAAAACCACGTCAGTTTTCATAATAAAACTTATAAGCATTTTAATATCATGCTAGACAGAGACGCGAAACAGCAAATCGTGACGTCACTTCTCAGTACGCCATATAAATTCTATTCTGACAAGTAAGGCTTGACGTCATTTTTTGTTTTGTGGGAAAGGCTAAAACTAAAACTTTAAACGCTTACGGCCTTACCTAAAATAATCTCGATTCTCTTAGTCACTGCTTAAACTTCTCTGTCCTTTTCTAGCACGTGCAACTTCACGTTAGAGAGAAGATGGCAGAACATCTTAAGCAGTGACTAAAGGTTGAAAAGTTTTTTTAGGTAAGGCCGTTATATATCAGAACATTACTAACCGATTTAAATATTTTTTTCAATAAACATACTATATTTACTTAAATTCTTCATCAAAGCTATTGGTTTCAACGATTTAAACGTCAGTCATCTACCCTATTGTAAGGATAGATAAAGTACATTAACAGTCTTACCTTTTCAACCGTTAGTCACTGCTTAAGATGCTCTGCCATCTTCTCTCTGACGTGAAATATAACATGCAAGAACAAGACAGAGAAGTTTAAGCAGTGACTAAGAGAATCGAGATTATTTTAGGTATAAGGCTGTAAGAAGTAAAGTAAAATAAGATAGACTTAAGAAAACGTATAAAATTTAAACGAAATAAAGAACTAGATCCAAAACCCCTGATCATGTTAGGGACTAGCTCGCGGGCCACACTACACCACGCCAGGACAGGAAAAAAAAGCCCTCGAAAAGCGATCGGGCCATTTCCACCACGATGCGTTGGGTAGCTACAGGTTGATGAAACAAAAATTCAATAGCGTACTTAAGTACGTCATTGAATTTTTCTTCAAACGTGTGCAGGTTTCCTCAGTCTTTTCTAGACTTCCTTCTCCAAAAAGCCTGTGAAAATTCGTACATAAACTCTAAAGAGCTCATTGTTACGGGCCAGGGATTACAACCCACGATTTAACAGTTCTGAGTCTAGCGGTCTTCCCTTAAAGCCACTACTCATCACTATTGCTTTTACTCGTATTAATTACTCATGCAAATCACTATTATCTAATTTTTAAAGATAGAATCAAGGTAAAAAATGTAATTATACTTACAGTAATTAAGTTAATAATGTGATTGTTTCAAATAACTAAAAACATAAATTGTTTTAGTTTTTTTGTTGTCACATAATTTAATTATAGGTACGAATATTGTCGAACCAAAATAAACGAGCTCAAAGTCGAGGGGTCTACCTGTAGGCGCCGAGAAGCTCCACTATCCCTCGCGGCTCCTTCATTACACACCCTCCGCGCGACGAGAGGCGTCACTAATTACACACCCTCCGCGCGACGAGAGGCTTCACTAAGAGGATGGGGCTCTAAACAAACAAAAAACCAGCCCAAACTCAAAAGGGGTTTAATATTAGCCTTTGCAGAGTCCATTATCCTTACCCTTAGTTCTATCATCAGATCAGCTCGATAGTACCAAATTATTGTAAGCATTGTATTTGTATTACTAGCTGACCCACCCCGACTTTGCACCGACTTTATTTCCGGTTTTTTTCTTCCGGCTTTTATCTTTTTTTGCTGTCGAATTTTTTCTTCATTAAACCTTCCTTAGAACAGACTGCAATTTCGACTACCTAGATGACAACTTCATATTTTTCAGTTAATTCGATTTATTCCAGTAATTTTGATTTAAAACCAAACTACAGAACCGATTTCGATAAAATGTATATGGGACTATCTCTGAAATATCACCTTCCAAACAAAAATCAATTCATAATTGGCGTAGTAATCACGTAAGACATTTTTTTTTAATTCGATTGTATAGAAAAGCGACGTTAAATAGAGGTTTATTCCACTTTGTTCACCTAGGTGATTTCATCCAGGCGAACAAAGTGGAAATTAAAGTCTCTTCATTTCACTTCGGACTCATTGAACCTAGGTGATATCACCTGGGTGATTTGTTTCGACGTTATTGGTGGCCTTTGTTTACCTTGGAATTAAAGCACCTAGGTGAACAGGGGCGACTTTTTTTATTATTCTTGTGGACTTTAATCACCCACATAAAAAAAAACATGTATCAAAACTTTCAAATCAAAGCCAACCAATTTTATGTACTTACATTAGACGTTTATATAATCAGTCAGTTCACGGCTTGCCCATAGATCGCAAGCAGTGCACCTGGCCAGCCCGTGGTGATCGATCCCGCTATCGGCTGCCAGCGCAATTAATTGCCAACATGGCTCTGGGCCCGCTGCCATATACCATTATACTTCACGGATACACCGCGTTATGGACTCCGCTTCCGAGGATCACAGGTTGAGGTTTACGGGGAGAAACTCCAAGGAAATGTTGTAGGTAAGATCCTAACTAGAAAGGTAGCTTTAAAAAATAATAGCTGAGCCCTGCGGCTTCACCCGCTTGATGATGAAAAACAATGATGAAGGTGACAAAAAGTAGCCTATAAGTTATTCTGGGGAAAAAGCTATATGTACTTATTCCGAATTTTATCCAAATGCGTTAAGCCGTTTTGACACGTAACGGTAGCAAATTATTATTATTTTACGTTTTAACGGAGCTTACGAAATTACAAAGCCAATGCCCTGGATATTTTAATGCAATGGGGTGCGGAGACGAGTGAGATGTTCGTCTGGTGGTGAGGATCAGTAGTAATGCCAGAACTATGAACTTGCGAACAAAATCCGACGCCGCACCGCAATGCGCTCGTCACTCTGAGATATTAGATGTCAAATATCAACAACTTCTTGCCTAGTCATTTCTTTTTTCAACATTTTCTTTCTGAACTAAACAAATGCTTGCACGCTACAGCTTGGCGGTTGAATACATATCTCGAGAACGAAAAAATTAAAATCAGTATAATCTGTAAATTTGTACTTATTACGACTAAAAATCCGAACTTTTTTCCTATTTTTATTTCTTTTTTCATAAATCGGTAGAAAATCAGTCCATTTCAGTATAATTATCGGTAGGACAGGCCCTAAATCGGTAAAAATACCTAAAAATCGGTAGGTTCGTTCTGGGTACAGCTGCAGTGGTCATGCAGGCGTTATCTCTTTACATCATTCGTTTCAATAATTAGTCTTCATAGCGTAAAAAATATGAATGCCGGTACACCACCAGCCCTACCTGATATCCAGCTTGCGTTCGCTACTCCGTTCCGTGTGATCGGCTAATTAAATTGGCCGAGCTCGCGGGCGCTAATAGAAAATCGCATTTAATAAATCGAGTCGGCTCTTCCTGGTCCGCAGATGTACAGATGCTCACTCAAGCGCGGTGGTTGCGCACACGCAGCCACTTGTTTTAGCTCATCTGTTTGCGTTCACACCTCGACTACAATGTTACTCTCTGCTATCTGCACTTTCTGGGCCCTGTTTTATAATTCTACAAGTACAAGCTTACTAGCTTCTTGTACCACTTCTTGTACAAGTTACCAGTTACAGGTTGTCATTGTCATTAACTTATAATTAAACAAGTGCTTATACTTGTAGTTTGTACAGTGGTTGTAGCTTTAGAAAACGCCGTACTTAATTTTTTTTGCGTTGTTGCCTGTTTTTAGTACAAGTAGAAGACTTGTAGCTTTATAAAACAGGCCCCTGGTTTTACCCTTTTACCTCCACTTTTGCGTCGGTCGAGACGGGGTCACTTTGTGCGGTATCCTCAGGAATCGTATCTATTTTATTTACGGATATTACCGGAATGAAGTTAATCTGTTTAGGCGTTTAAAGCCATGCCGTGGTAGTATAACAGGAAGTCCCAGGCCCGTACCAATGAACTCTATGTAGTTTATGTACGGTTTTTGTATATCGCACTAGCTGTTAGGTGAAGGAAAATATGCATTCTGAGGTAACCTGCATACCTGCTGTCTACAAATTCAATGGCGTTTGTGAAGCCACCAACCCACAACTAGAGCAGAGTAGCATGGTTGTACAGCCCTCTATGTTCAGCAGTGGAGTGCTTGATTATCATAAAATAGTCTGTTGACATGTTATACAATTCTTTAGAGTGTATTAGCATAAAAGCCTGTCAGGTGGGCCGGTTAGATACATACAATCATTTTTATGAACACCAGGGCTAACTATAGTATGAATTAGCAGGGAATGTTTTAGTTTTCACATTAAATAAGCCTCTACGTAGATTTGCTAAAGTGCTAATTTTTAGGCGTATGGACATATCTGGCGAGGTAGATAAGCACTATTCTTGAATGAATGAAGATTGTATTCCATAGAAATTTTCAACGTCTCTAAACAAAAATTAGTACCTTACATTCCACCCTCACAATTTACCTCCATTGTACTCCAACGCAATAGGGAGAATTCTGTCTTTTGTACAGAGCTCTGTAAACACAACTCAATGGCTAGTGCAAAGATTTCAAAAGTAAAGATGTGCTATCCGAAATGAGATGTTCCACCTCTTGACCACTGCTATGCCTATAGTACTTCAAGAAACCCCGGAACATTATGAAGAATTTAGAGAATTCTGTAAACATTCTAAGCAGCGCAAATCTCTAGTAAGTATGTGCTATCTGCAGTATCTATAGTAGGTACTTGGAAAAACAGCAAAATACGTCGCACCCTTGTATAGTATTATACATTTTAGCTCTGTGATCGCACCACTCGCAAGTACGACGTCCGCTCACCAAAGAGGTTCAGTGTTTTAGACAGAATAGAAACTAATGAGAAATATAGTTCATTGCCGATTCCAATGAGAAATATACTCTATTAGATGTGTGCATCTGAAGTCAATGGACTTGTGTCATTCGCGGTGCGGTCCCAATTAGCACGTGGAATACGATGCGTGGCGATGCGATGATCCCGTGAGCACAGACGTGAGGAACAATACGCGATGCGAGGCGATAATCGCGGGCTAGAGTGGCTCGCGCGGCTCGCTGGAATTTCACATCACATCGTGGTACGGTCGTGGAGTTAGCTACAATCTACTTAACTAGTACGGCCAGAACTAAGACCTCGCGACACCTAGAAATGAAGATATCACAACCTCTGCAATGATTTTCCTATCTGTTGATGTTTACAACATTTGCAGCAGTTAGTTAAGCATTATATATTTTCATACACACAATAGGTCTGCGTGTTTTATATTTGACCACGTCGGGTGCGGATTTATCAGCGATAAAAAAAAACTTTGTATATTTACAATACATTTAATGGGTATCCCTATCGCCGGTTACCAGTCGTTAATTATAACGGCGAGGCCAAAACTGCAAGAAATAACTGGTAGAGCAAAAAAAACATGGCAATTTTGAATTTTGATGTTTGATGAGTGGTACCTACCCAATTTAGGTTAGCTGGAGAAGAAATACCTATTAACGTTATAGCATATTCCTGTATTGTTTCAGTTTCCAAGGGACAACCCTACCCATGAATTTTATTAGAAGTGTCCTATAAAACTTTAGAAAGAATTTAATTAAAATACGTCTATCAAAGCAAGTAGCTATAAAAATTAACTCATCTAATAAAAAACCAGATTGATTCTAAACTGTCGACTTTGCAATACAGTTATGACGCAATATAACCCAAAACGTGGATTGAAGAGTTTTGTTTCACAAAATATCGCATTGTGAAAGTCCATTAATTTTGTATGTGTGAGAACTAAACGGCACATGGTCGCGTGTTGCAGAACATGGAGATGGCTGTCGCGGGCAATCTGTCTCGAGTATACTGTGATATAACTCAGTATTGAAATCTTAACTAATACAGTGTGTCTGATTTTGATTGCATGGTGTACAATTTTCCTTTTTTTCTTTCTGAAAATGAGGATTATGGTTTTTAAAATTATGCATTTGCTTGTGTGATTTTATTTTTTGGGACCTGGGTATGTCCTAAAACTGCATCCAGAACCACTGGAGGACGGGCAGCAGCGTCCTCTCGGTTAACGGTGGTAACCATTCTGCGACCCCCAAGCCGCCTGCCAAGCGTGGGGATTATGGCAACTCCTCCCTTTAAGGAGAGGCCTTCTTCCAGCAGTGGACGTCTTCCGGCTGTTGATGTGATGTGATGTTGTGTGATTTTAATGTTAATCAACACATGGTCAAGTCAACTTGACGTTTAAACATACTACTTAGTCAATAACTACAAAAAGTACGAAGATAGTTTTTCAAAACAGCGAACATGACTTCACGAAAAAAACAGAGTTGGAAAAGTAGTAAGGTAAAAATACTTAGGTAACACAACGATCTTTGAAACAGGCTTTGGAAAATGTTGATAGAAGAAACATCGAAGTTTTCCAAAATATTCTTATTCTTTGCCTAAGCAATAAGCATGTTAATGTCATACAATTGTCGACATTTTCGCAAAAAATATTGATTGAATATTAATGCCAAATTACCTATTAAACTTATTTCGTCTGATAGTTGGTCCTTCAAGTTGTAGTTCCCGCATGCAAATTTATCGCCTTCTGAACTTGCCACTATTCTTTAGTAGTAAGACTGTAAATAATCAACAAAATAATTTAATTATAAACTTTACACGACTATTATGATTAGCTACTGAGCAAGCGGCATTGTGACGGCAACGTAATCAAATAAATTATGCATATTTACCACATTTACTGTTTTTGCAAGATGGTGGCAAATATTTGGAATTTATCGCCTCGCCTTGGCCTTCTGATCTTGAGACTTATGCAACTGATCAAAGGGTGTTAAAAATGTATCGAATTAACATGTTTCATCAATTCCGCGAATAACATACTTATATAATTAACCGACTTCGAAAAAGGAGGAGGTTCTATGTTCGACTGTATGTATGTTTTTTTATTTTTTTATTTCTTTATGTTCACCGATTTCTCTGTCAATTATGGACAGATTTTGAAAATACGTCTGAGGTGGTTTCATATACATTTTATCGAAATCGGTTCAGTAGTATGGTTTTAAAATCAAAATTACTGAAATAATAACTGAAAATATCAAGATGTCACCCAGTCAGTCATGTCAGTCGAAATTGAAGTCGTTTTTTTTAAAGCTTATTATTTGTCTCCATGGTTGAGAAAGATATATTTTTCTGCACCATCCACCAGGGTTCGTAACAGTTGCAACTGCAGTACAGTTGCAGTAGAGTGACCTCAGCTATAGATGTATTTTGGAAACCATTGCACTCAAAGAAACTGAACATCCTGGTGTTCATAGGAGAACGCTCCTACCTTCCTCACATACTTAACAATGTTTAGTTTGAATCGAACTGGTGATCGATCAGTGTTTTCCACGAACCTTAATGCTTGGTTTGCAATTAAAAGTGCTCTTATAAGCTATTGAGCTCAAAATCAACGGTTTTAACATTTACCATTATGTAAAGTCTAAATCTTCTACTATTAAGCTATTGTTGTCCAACTATCGTCATTGGAACTAAATGTACATATCTATCAACATGATTAGTTCATGTCATCATTTTCAAAATTACCGCACAAACTATCAAATTCAATCCAAATAAGTGTAATAAAATGTAATGAAAGCTTTTTGTTTTATTTATACGGGAATCACAGAGTAATAATAAAATAATATTACTCTGAGACGGAAATACTCACGTTAATTAAATCGGATACTCCGACTATAGTTTTGATCACATCCGGTATCGTGACCTTGAGTGTAAAGCAGGACGCAGCCGCCCGCGCGTCAGGCTCTGTTTTCACTCTTTGAAAAAGATCACCAGATGTGATCGAAACTATAGTCAGAGTTTCAAAATTGTGTCAAAACCACGTCAGTTTTCAAGCTTGTAAAATAAACCACCAGCATCCTGCATTGGTCTAGGTTTACTACTTATAGGTAATAGTTTCTTATAAATTCATTCGGCGTAATCAACTAACCATCTTGCAATAATATAATTTAAAGTCATGAATTTAAAATGCAATGGCTTTAACTGAACTGTCGGGTCGCGGCTGGTCGCGGTTTAGGCATTTCCCACAGGCTCTAGGCAAAGCATTCCCGCGGCATTCCCGGGCCCTTTAACTATTTAATTCGGTCGTTTACGAGTCCCGAGATAATCTAGCCCTTTGTTTAGCGCCCTTCATAAACTTAATTGTCTAGTTCAGAGTTATGGATGCAAAGAAAACTCTCTTATACTGACTGGAATCTCGCGTATGCCTGTCGCGGGCAAAAACGCCTGAGAAATTTCGCATGCCATGCAAATTAATATATTCGCGTTTTCTGTTATAAAATCTTTTACAACATTGTTATCGATGGCTGAATCTGAATGTAGGAGTTACGATCTTATTACAAGACTGTTTCTATATACTTTGTTACGCATTAAAATTTAGATCAGTGTTCGCCGGTTATCGTGAATATGAGATAGATAAATCCTCTATACTAGTCTCTCTCTCTATAGTCGTGAATGCATGATCGTTTGTTTCCTAATGGTATGTGGCATGGAATAGATATTGGTTTGCCAACCATTGAGACTTTTATGTGGCTTAGAATATTTCACTTACAAACTGTAGCATTCCGACTAATGGAGGACGTTTGGGTGAGGTTAGGAATAAACCATAAAATGTATATATTATTTCCGCGTAGAATTGTAGAGGTAATCGGTATTACTATTTTGTTGAAGGGGTAACTCAGCGGTTATCGTGCGATACCCATATAGTGGGTCTGTTATTTTGCCAAACTATATAGCTAGACACCACGCGTTGTATGGTTTCACGTACTTAGCAAGATCGGTGTTTCTTTTTCAGAACATTGGTCGTTTTCGTCAATATAGGGATGGATGGTAAGTAGCTATTATTGTGTACTGAATGTCATGTAAAATTCATCATCATAGGCCCAGAGACTTCCACTGACCGCCACACTGTATGGCAACCTGCCATTTGCATCCACCGGTTACCCGCCTTCATAATGTCTTCGGTCCACCTAGTGGGGGGCCACTTATTTTTTTATACATTCTAGTGACGAGTCGAGCAAGACATTCGCCTGGTAGTAATCGTCACGCATGCCACTAACAGTAGCATTGCCAGAATAGGGTAGATGCCTGATGTTTATATCGTTGAAACCAATAGCTTTGATGAAGAATTTAAGTAAATATAGTATGATCATGTCAACTCTGTCCCTTTCCCACAAAACAAAAAATGCCGTCACGCCTTATTTTACAGAATAGAATTTATATGGCGTACAGAGAAGTGACGTCACGATTTGCTGCTTCGCGTCTCTGTCTAGCATGATATTAAAATGCTTATAAGTTGCTTATTTTTGATCAGATTTTCATTAATCAGCTATATTTATGGGCCACATTTTAATAGGACAATACAATTAATTATAATTTATTCGAACTGCTAAACAGTGGAATGTGCTGCCCGAGTGGGTGTTTCCCGATAATTATAATCTGGGTCTTCAAGTCGCGAGTGAATCGGTTTCTTCTAGGCAAGCGTGCTCCATCGTAGACTGCATCTTCGTTTATCATCAGACGAGATGGCATTCAAACGCAAGCCTATATCATATTAAAAAAAAAATACCAGGCATCTAGCCTATTGTGCACTTGCCAATACAATCCTGCGCTGTACTGCGTTCGTCACTATGAGATATCAGATGTTAAATCTCTTCACACCCAGTAATTTATCTGGTGACGTTGCCCTTCAAACCGCAATATAGTAATGCTTGCACACTACTGCTTGGCGGTTGAATAAATGGCAAAGGCAATACTTCCCCAGGTAGACTTAGCAGTAGAGTCCTACCACTACAACATTTTATTGGTTCATTTCTTTTTTGGCTGAAATTGCTTGCTGCTAAGCTGCTGTCATCTGAAAACTAGCAAACGTAGACCGGTGAAGTACGTAACCGATCAGGCAATGGACCTTATAGGCCCTTCGCACGGCCGTTCAAATGTGACTATGTGTGAGGTATTATTAGGGTTAGGGATTATCTAGAGAGCTGTCTCCACCCAGTATGAGGACCAACCAACAGAATATGTAGGACGCTATCAACTGTACGAAGCTTTATTAAGTGGAGGAAACATCCCAGATTAAGACTGGGATAATCGCTATGCTACCGAAATAGCTCTCAGTCTCAGACATAGCTCTCAGAGTTTGCAAGTTGAAGTGGCAATGGACAGGTCACATCGCTGGTAAACCGATGGGGGAGAAAGGTTCATAAGTGGCGACCGCGTACCAGAAGAGCAAGAGCAGTGGGCTGATGATAATGATGAATGGCTAAGGAGAGGGAGAATCCCAGACCCGAAAGCAAGTTCTTACAATACCTAGATATTGTGATAAAATATCGTGTAACTCATGTTACTTAATGTCACTTTAGCTATATAACCACAAAACTATTATCTTAGATAATCCGCGCGATATAGCGCTAGATGTCTATCGCAAAATAACATTTCACTGTTGTCATTGACCGCTTCCCTGCCTTATTTGGACGTAGATATTTTGATCAGATAGTAATAATAATAAGTACGTGGGTGGTATGATATCAACTCTGTAGAATAGGGCTGGATTACTTTAAGTTATAGATAGATTAAGTTATGGTACTTACTTACATTTGTGCTGTTTTTCACACGACACAAAGTAATATAAAGATACTCAAACTCATATAGGTACATAGATACATAGATTTATTTACATATACAACATGTAACTAAAAATTTCAACAATACTGAAGGATATGAATGTACTCATCATTATGAACAACTTTTACTACGGGGTCAACACTAAATTCGCGAAAAAAAATCAGCTGTCCATACATCCATAAAAAAGTTAATTGACCTTGGATAAAATGTATGGAACAGCTGTTTTTTTTTTCGCGATTTCAGTGTCGACCCCTTAGTAAAAGTTGTTCATAATCGTGAGTACATACATACCCTTCAGTATTGTTGAACCTTTTTGTTACACGTTGTATAAATAAAATGGAGTAAAAAAAAAATATTTTTTTACCAATAAGATATATACAAAACATATGTATATTACATATTTTAAATCACTTCCTTTAGTACCAGATGCCAACACTTTTGCCATCTGATATGCCGACTACGCATGTTTCACGAAATGTTCTTACTTCATGTAGGTGTGGTTATAAGCTGTACTGAACTGAACCTTAATTAATTTAACATGAAGACTCGAAATGCCTTTCAGTTTTCCATCGGAACTCACGGGTCCTAGCTCCTAAGAAACCTTCAAAGATATGACGGCCTTCAGTAAGCACGGGTCTTTTTCAGTTCGGCTTTTAATTTCTTATATCTAGTTGTGTCATAGTGTCTTTCTCACAAGGTAGGTATAATGGCTAAGGCAGCCCTGTGCGACATTGTACGGAACCACCGCCCGCGCATGACGCAATGTCACCGGGAATGTAAAATAACAGAAATGCTGTAATAGCCATAATGATCGACCAAATTACAGCACGCCGGCCGCGCGACCGATTTTTGAATCTTTTGTGCGGAAACTGTCGCCTTTCTTCTGCGAATAACGGTGTATGTATTTACATACTTAATGTTACTAGGTACTTATAGAGTTTGTGTATTGGACAAATAACAAGCGAACCTCGCTTATATAATATCCCAAATATTTTCGTAATAACATTGACAAAGTAGGTAGATACCATGGTTTATTCCACTTTGTTCACCTGGGTGAAATCAGCTAGGTGAACAAAGTGGAAATTATAGTCTCTTCATTTCACCCCGAAATCGTTGCACCTAGGTGATATCACCTGGGTGATTTGTTTCAACTTCATTGGTGTCCTTTGTTCACCTTGGAATTAAAGCACCCAGGTGAACAGGGGTGACATTTTTATTATTCCTGTGGACTTTAATCACTCACATACAACATCCATACTCGCCTTATCGTGTCAGTTGTCAAGAGCGAGACTATGAGATGAACCAGGAAACGGAAGCTGTGTGAAGCTAGGTTAGGAGTAAAAAACGAGATGATCGGGACGTTCGCCTGGTAATAAGCATCATGCATGCATATATCAGCAGTGCCAGAATTGTGAACTTGCGAATAATCCTGCACCGCAGTGTACTGCGCTCGTCACCCTGATATTACTAAATAAAACCCAGTAATTTATCTGGTAACATTGCCATTGAAACCGAAACACAGTAGTGCACGCATTCTACTGCTTAGCGGTTAAATAACTGGCAAAGGTGTGATACTTCCCCAGGCGGCCTCTATGCATTAGAGTTCTAGTAAGTACTACAAAATGTCTGATCTTACTAATAAGTTCAAAACCAACGGTATAAAATTAACTTCATAATTAAGAAACTTAATTTTCAAAGAAAATTAAATGACACATTCCAACCCAGCGTGTTGGGCGATTCCCAGAAAAAGCAATTTCACGATTCGAATTCTAAATAGCTTGTGCTAGCTGATATCCTGGCCTTTTCTATCTGTATTAATTGAACCAAAAATTTTAGTTTCAATGCGCTACAGTAAACATAATTGTTAGAATCAGGACAGCTAAGTAAATAAATAGGTACTCAAAGTTCGCCCCAGATAAAAACCGAGCGAAAATATTATACTCGTACCTAACAATAATAAAAATAAAAGAAAAAGAGATATATATATATATATAATTAAATATAAATAATAATATAAATAATTAAATATTACTAAAAAATAAAATTATTTAAAATAATTATCAATATTTTCTTTCCTAATTTTTTTCTTTCTTTCTTTCTTTCTAACACGAATGAGGTTTCATCTCTCGAACATTTGCTATCTCCATGATTCTTACAAATTCTTGGATCAAATTACATCAATTGTTGAATACATCCAAAGCCATTGCAAGTAAGTATTTATAGATTATAATAAAGAACGACGAGAAACATTATAATAAAGAAGTTGAAGTGACTCAATAGAGCAGATTCAAAATAGTAACAAATATCACAAGAAGTGTAAAATGATTCGTACACACACAATAAACGTAACAGCAGCCATTGAATATCTCTAGGCATTAGAAAAGACGTAGAAACGCGTTATGATTCAGTAAATGCATAGAAAATAATAAAGATATCCTATATAAATAAGCTGATAAGACACTATAATGCTTGCCAAATTTTCTGGTAGTTCGCGATATGGATAAGAACACAATAACACCCCGCTGCCACCGCCACCGCGCCGCTGTATTAGTTTTTTTTAGCAAAAATATAGGTACTATGTATGCCACAAATCGTTAAATGTAACCTACGTCTTCGATGTCATAATATAGGTATCATTAAAATTATTGTATTTACATGTCATACAAGACTTTCGTTTCAAGTTATACAAGGTTAAAAGAAGAGAAGTGGTAACGGCGGCCTTTGTAGTTGCTTGCTCCAAGCAACTTCGCCAACTTATAAAATTGGCATGGCGATTCGCATTTATAAGATACTTCCCCCTGCTCTTAGTAGTTTCACCCACGTGATGATGAAAAACAGTGTTGATGATGATGGTGGTGATAAAAAGTTGTCCATATGTTATTCCGGGAAATAAGCTATGTACATTCCGAGTTTCATATAAATCCATTCTGTCGTTTTGGCGTCAAGAGATAGTATACAAAACAAACACACCGACAAACTTTCGCATTTATAAGTGATCTAATTAGTGTGACTAAAGTTTACTACCGTTCAGAGCGGTCACAAAAGTTGTCGTGAACACCAAACTGAGTTTTGTCCGATTATTTGATGTTATTGGCTGGGATTTACATAAAAGTGGAACTCGGGAGCTGTAAAGTCGATGATGTGTAGAGCCGGCGCCCACGTTCGCTGCCGCTTCCTAAATATCTTTCGAATGTGTTGTTTAGCTTGTTTATTGTCTTTGAAATGGTAGCTCAAGGATTTACCAACCAGGCTGACTCCTCCAAGGCTGTAGCTATTGAATTAGAATAAGCGTTAATAGGCAAGAAAAAACTATAGAGCTTGGATTTAAAAAAAGGATATAATCTAAAGGCTTAAGACATTTCCCATAGGCAGGTGGCCTAGAGGTACAAATTTCCCATAGCTTCTTGTATGAACCTTTATGGGTTAAAAGACATCACTTGAGAACGGCTGGACTGTTATGGACTATTTGGAGTTTATTTTTAATCTATAACTATAAAAGGCTATGTCCTGACTGACTGACTGACTGACATATAGACAACGTACAGCCCAAACCGCTAAACGTAGAGACTTGAAATTTGGAGGGTATGTTTTTGGAGAGGTGTAAACGCCCACTAAGAAAGGATTTTTCGAAAATCAACCCCGAAGGGGGTTAAATGGGGTGTTAAAGTTTGTATGAAACTTTTTATTCTCTGGTTCGATTGATACAAAACTTGGTATACATATTCTACTATAAAAATAAGAAGATACGGGTGTCACAGTTTTTTCAAAATCAGCTCCCGTTAGTATTTAAAAAAAACTAAGTTTTAGTGATAGTACGTTTGTTTCTCCTTAACTTTGTAACGGCTGTACATATTAAAATGAAATTTGGTATAGGGATGGGGATAGATGTGGGGATGGGGGTGGGGGTGGGGATGATACTGGGAACGGAGACGGGACGGAGATCGGCATGTTAATATTAAGATTACAATTGGTATCGGGATGGGGATGGGGTGGGGATGGGTGGGGATTTGGTGGGGACAGGTGGGGATGGGATGCGGATGTGGATGAGGCTGGGAACGGGGATGGCCGTGTCCATATTAAGATGAAAGTTGAAATCGGGATGGGGTGGGGATGGGATGGGGTTCGGGATGGGGATGAGAGAGGGTACGGGGATGTGGACGGGGATGGGCGTGTTCATATTAAAATTACATTTGGTATCGGGATGGGGATGGGGAAGGGGGCGCTTATAGGGATGAGGCTGGGAATGGGGACGGGGATGGGCGTATTTATTGGTCGGCTGAACAGATGGAGCTGCATTTTTGGATAGGTAGTTATAGCATAAGGTTCGGAAACGGACATAGGCTATTTTTTTGTAGGTCCACGCAGACGACTGTTTGACGGACATAATTATTATAGATACTGTACAGCCTAAGCTGCTAAATTAATTTTTAATATTAAATTGACTTACTTTTAAATGCCTAAACTAAATTTTGAGTGGTGTAAACTTACACTTAGCTCAAGCTGTGGTAGATTCAGTGAGATCAAGCTCGACTCACATTCT
Source organism: Erannis defoliaria (assembly GCA_905404285.2). Taxonomy (NCBI): domain Eukaryota; kingdom Metazoa; phylum Arthropoda; class Insecta; order Lepidoptera; family Geometridae; genus Erannis; species Erannis defoliaria. The sequence goes on from FR990070.1 coordinate 18,131,582, forward strand.
AGGGGCCGCGGGTTCGAACCCGGGCGAGCCCGTTCCAATTAGTTCTTTGAAACTTACGCATGGATAATACCACTGGCTTTTCGGTGAAGGAAAACATCATGAGGAAACCTTCATATTTCAGGAGAAGAACTACGATAGTGTATGTGAATCCGCCAACCTGCACTGGGCCAGCGTAGTGAATATGGCCCAATCAGGGTAGGCCGATATACCATTAGTGTTAAGGGCTGATGCAGAGAAACGCACACTCAGCAACGATTTTGAAAAATTCGCAAGGGGTTCAATGTATCATTAAAATACCATTTTGCCGAAACCATTCATTTAAGGCTGTTAAGTTTTTTGACTTAAGAGATAAGATAAAATAAACATAAACATGTTTCAGAATTTTCAAACAATTTAAAAACTGGAAGGCCACGGGTCAGTTTTTCATTTGAAAAAAAATGTTATATTTATAGATTAGCTAATCGAGTGTTTATGCGTAAGAAGATAAATATTTTAAACACATGTACTTGATCCGGTGCACGCACCAAGCACAGCGCTTTCGAAACGTCCATCCCGCGTCGGCTCAGATACGTTAAAACCCGAGTATGACGCGCTGTACCTCGAGCGCGCCCCACTCCAACCCACACCGAGTCTACCTAAGCGATCAGTGCAGCACTGTATTTTATCGAAGTTTCGTAATTCTTGCGATATTTTGGTAATCTTTTTACGTTCTTTGTTATCAGACTTTTTCTGCTTAAGCTTATTTCATTTCATTGACTCTGTTGATACGGTATGCAATAATGATGATGCTGTAAACTATCCAGTTGAGTTTTTAAATTCATTAAGACCAGCGGGGCTACCATATCAGAGGCTTATCCTGAAGAAAGGTACACCCGTCATGCTCCTTCGGAATTTAAGACCACCCAAATTGTGTAATGGAACCAGGTTACAAGTAAAAATGCTGGATCGTAATCTGGTTGAGGCCATCATTTTGACTGGGTGTGCCCATGGCGAAACAGTGTTTGTGCCGCGTATTCCCATGATTCCCAGTGACTTACCTTATGACTCCAAAAGGCTTAAATTTCCTCTAAAAGTTTGTTTTGCCATGACCATCAATAAGGCTCAGGATCAAACTTTAAAATACGCTGGTATTGATTTAAGGCAGGACTGTTTTTCGCATGGTCAGTTCTATGTGGCTTGCTCGCGACTTAGCTCCCCTAAAAGCCTGGCTATTTTAGCACCTTCCAACGAAAAAGTCAAAAACGTTGTCTACAAAGAAATATTGTAATCTTTCGGGTCAAAGGCCCCGGCAACTATAGCGTCATTAGCAGACATTTTTAGGGTTCCGTAGTACTACGAGGAATTCTTATAAGTTTGTCATGTCCATCTGTCTGTCTGTTTAAAATTCAACAAGACGGCTTTGTTTTGAAGTAAGTATTGCAAACGCGACATGCCAAATTTGGTCATCCTCAAGAAAATCATCACCTCATCGGCTTGGAAAAATTGCAATAATATACGTATTTTAGTGATTCAATTGAGTTGGGCCCCGATTTAACCGAATTCCAGTATTCAACATTACTACGCGGGCAAAGCCGCGGGCAAAAGCTAGTAAGATAAATAAGATTTTCATTTTAAAAAAAACAAGTTTCCCGGAAAATTGGGAAAAACTGGAAAACAAAGAGATTTTTCTATTAGTTTATTAAATTTGGACAAAATAACGTAAGAATCAAAATAATTATAAAATTACTTACTAAGAATAAACCCGGCTTCAAATTACATTTTCTGAAATATTCCAGTACAAAATTGTCATCTTTAGTTATACAGGTTGTTAGTTTGAACACCGTTATCCTTCTAGGATATCATTGTACTCATTATTGTGAATAACTTTTACTATGAGGCCAACCCTGAACTCACGAAAAAAAACAGCTATTCCATACAAAAAGGTTCATCGATCTTGGACAAAATGTATGGAACAGCTGTTTTTTTTTGCATGCAGTTTTAGGACATACCCAAATCCATATAATTATGAATCCATGAAATAAGTTCTCATAAAAACGCACGACAAACGACAAATTCTATATTTTGAGATACCTACTTAATTATTTATTTTACGATGATAACTTGTTTTTTTTAAACTATAGATTCTAATCTAACATCGTGAAACTCGACCAAAACTAGGTAATACAGCACAGATCACGACTGCGATCTGCCGACTGTAAGAAAGTAAGTCTAGTCCATTGAGCTAATATCTATAGAGTCACAAACGTGCAAAAAAATGTCCGCGCCAAAATTCACTGCACGTTATGCAGTGCGCATACTTTTTGAACGACTTGAACTATGATAAGACACAAGCGCTCAAGCATACATTGAACACTATACAAGCGACATAACATCTAAATTCGAACAATTGTGAACGATATACGTATATATATGTATAATAACGGCATTCGGACGTTTTTTTACTGTTTTCACTTAGAAGTTGTGACTCTATAGATATTAGCTCAATGGTCTAGTCGTAAATACTCAGCCGAGTAGTTCATCCTATCGTCACCAATTTCTCTTTCGGATGTCTTTCTCTTTCAATTTCTCTGAATGCTCTGACATCAGAACATCATTATGTGCATACATATTGAGTAGAAAATGTACAGAAAAAGATCTGCTAGGCAGAAGAGCCCAGACGTGCAATATCTTCATCACGTAGGTATATGAGGCCGATTTATGTATATGTGTGCTAAGAACTTGCATTCAATGCTTGTTGAACAGAACAACAGCAGCTACCGCCAAACATTGATATGGGTCTCGATTTTTGAATCATATGCAAGAGTTTGCATAAAAAAATTTGAAGTTTAAACAATATCGTTCAAAAGTTGGCTTCATTCTTATGCGGAAACTATGCGAACGATTGAGAAATCGAGCGAACGAGCATTTTGTTTTGTAAAAACTACTAGCGACAAATATTGATACTAACGTTTTGTTTTGTTGGACTGAACAACAACTAGCGGCAACAGCGATAAAAACATTTTGTTTTGTTTAACTGAACAACGTCATACTACTAACATTGATACCAATTTTAATTTTATTTAGCTGAAAGAACCGAACCCGAAATTGCGAAAAATACAGCTGTTACAAAGAAAAGTGCAACTTTCCTTCGATGAAAGAATTATAATAGGTCTTTACCTATGAAATTGCCGTTCTTCAGTACTGGTCATTTCAAATAGAAAAAAAGTTTGGAATGGCTTTGTATTCTGAATTCAAATTAATTTTGTCTTAAAAACATGACTTTCTTTTTACAAACTCAGTCTTTTGTTTATTGATTAGCGTTGTATTTTCATTACTTTTGAAAATTTTTCGTCATAATGGATACTTTAAAAATTCGTGTAATTATGGAATATGAGTTCCGTCGTGGCACCAACGCGACACAAACGGCACGTAACATCAAAAACGTTTACGGAGAGAACTGTACAAACGAACGCACAACCCGTTATTGGTTTTCCCGGTTCCGTTCTGGAAATTTTGACTTGAAAAATGATGATCGTGGTCGTCCGGAGACTTTGGTCAACAATGATGAATTACAGGCGATTGTGGAAGCTGACGAAACTCAGTCTACAGCTGAACTAGTACCAGCTTTTGATGTTAGCATCAAAACAATTTTGATCCATTTGCGACAAATAGCCAAGGTAAAAAATCTTGATAGATACCGTGCCCCACGAACTTAACGATCGCCAGCGCAACGTACGCGTCGACACCTGCCTCGCGCTGCTGCTACAGACAGTCTCCAAGATGCAAGAGCTGGGGTTAGAAGCTCTCCCTCATCCGCCATATTCACCAGACCTTGCACCTACCGACTATTACTTTTTCCAAAATTTAGACAACTTTTTAGTGGGTAAAAAATTCAATTCCCGAGAGACAGTACAAAATGCCTTTGAAGAGTTTGTTGCCTCCCAGTCCAGCTGATTTTTACAAGAAGGGCATCAAGATTACATGGGAGATTAGTTTGCATAACAGATCTAAAAAAGTTTAAAAAAATAAGTACTTTCACTTATTCCATACAAAACGGCAATTTCATAGGTAAAGACCTAATATTATGGAACCAAAGATAATATAATACTAAAGAAACAATGATGGATGATTAAACTAAAATACATTATGGGTGCACATTTTACACAGCGCCATCTAGCTCCTAAGCAAAGCTTGTACTATGGAAACCAGAATTTTTACGATTTGAGTGTTTGCCTCATACTAAATATTTAAGCCCATATTAGCAGTGTAAAGAGCAGTATCTCTGTAGATGTCATACTCATTACGTGTGTTTCCACCTTCAAGTGGCAGGATCTGACATTTCCCCTTATTTAGCATGCTGGGTGGCGTTCAAGGTCAAATTATGTGTGACGAGAATTCTTATGGAGACGTGTGGTAAATATTGTTGACGGGAAATAGATTTGCAAGTAACATGGGTATTGTAATGCGAGTATGTTTAATGATTCTGTCTAGATACCATTAAAACCTACCCTTCATCCACGTACCTATGAAAAATACTTATAATATTTAATTTATAAAAGACCCTACTTATCTGTCCCCTTCGAATGAAGAATGAAAAATAGTGTTTTTTTTTCGTTGGTTAAGCGCACAGAAAATCGAAAGCCCTACTTATTAGGTAGAACGGCTGTCAAAACAATATTGTAAAGCAATTGTATGAAAAAACCGCTGTCGCCAGTTTCACACAAAGTTTTATAGAAACTACGACGAAAAAATGCCAATCATTGGTCGCGCATTTGAAGTAAAACGCTCGAAATGTTATTTTGCAACAGATTAAAATTGATCTAATTACGATGCAATGTGGTTTGGTTTCTTACGCGCCTATTTAAATTGTCTTTTTGGTGATTCTTAGTTTTAAAACATGTATATTGGTAGAATTGTCATTAAGGCCAGGTATTTCACGTTTCAAGTACATTTTTTAATGAGATCAATCATTAGTCTAAAGTTGTATTAGGTAGGGTCACATTTAGCGGAGCAAAAATATGGCGGTTACCCAGATTCGTGCGTGTCAAACTTCGATTTTTGAAGATTTTCTCCGATTACTTAAAAAGTATAGAAATTAATAACTTTTGAACCACAGAATGCTCTCCAAAATACTATTAACTTATAATACATATTTTTTTAATGTGACTATGTGCTGTAATTAGGACATAAAACTGAAAATGGTTAAAAAATAGACACTGTTTCGGTATTTTTTTCTATCTAGGAAAGTATAATCAATCGTGTTTTCATCCACAAAAGTTACTAAGACGGATGTTCTTCTGTAACATTTTGTATTTTTGGGCTTTAAATATAGTAATTTGACTAAATAAATTTCATTTTGCGTAGGGCAAATTTGGAAAATACAAGCCTTAAGCGCATTTTCACCTAATGCCGGCTAGCGCGGCCCGTCACATTTCCGTTCTATTCACTTCTCTCTTCAGTGGTCAAGTGCTTGGAGGAGCCGTCAAACGACAGTCTGAACTGAACTCTGCGCCAACCAAATTATAAAAGCAAATACCTATATCTTTGACATGCGTTCTGTAACCCAGTTATGGTAGAGTTCAGAGGCTATGATGAAAATAAATAATTATCGCTATCAACAGGCCCTGATCTATAATTATTGTCAAATGGTCTTTGCGATTTCTTATTTAGGATTAAAAGTTTTTTTTTAATACTTTTCGGTGACGAGACGAGCATGACGTTCGCCTGGTGGCGAAGTTTCGTCAAGCCTGCCACTAACAGAAGCAGTGCCAGAATTGTGGACTTGCGAACAATCCTGCGCTGCACTACACTGGGCTCGTCACCTTGAGATATTAGATGTTAAATCTTCATACCCAGTAATTTCTCTGGTAACATTGCCCTTCAAACCGGAACACAGTAAAGCTTGCACACTACTACTTGGCGGTTGAATAACTGGCCTTAGCCAGTCCGCCTGGGGAAGTGCCACACCTTAGTGTGGCACTTCCCCAGGCGGACTCTGCAGTAGAGTCCTACCACTACAAATATTCTCTAACTACAAGATAATCGATCAGCTAAAATCTTGTAAATAAATATTCTAAGCTAAGTGTTATTTTATTCGACTTTATCCCTATATCAAGAGGTCCTGTAAAATACAAAAATACTATGAAACTAACTAATGGGTGTGTATGGAATTTAATACACTATTTTAACATTTATTACATTACATTACAACAGCACGTATACAATTGATAAGGTTTCGGAGAACTTTTATTTATTATTAATTTTTCCAACGCTTTCTAGTGTCGATCGGTAGTGGACTCTGTTGGATATCTCGGGAAATTCAGGACACAAGATAATGTCGAGTATGTCAATAAAAATAAGGACATAGTCTGTAAAGTTTTAACTACCGCTCTGTGGTTAAGACGGGGTTCATATTGTTTAGTTTTACATAATTATTATATTCAAGTGCATCAGAATGGTAGAAATATAATAGAAATTGATTGACTAGGTAGAAAATTCAATCAAAGATAACACTGAACAATGTGTGTTCCATCTCCTCTAAGAGATTTCATAGTAAAACATTTTTTTTTTCTATGGCGAAATCACCTTTATAATAATACCCTCATTTTATAGGGGGCGGTACACAAATGTTTCGAGGTCCAGATGTCAATGGGTAACATATACAGGCTGTTAGTTTGAATACCGTTATCCTTCTAGGATTTCATTGTACTCATCATTATGAACAACTTTTACTATGGGGCAAACCTTGAAATTGCGAAAAAAAAATCTGCTGTTCCATACATTATGTCCAAGATAGATGAACCTTTTTGTATGGCACAGCTGTTTTTTTTTCGTGATTTCAGGGTTGTTCCCATACTACAAGTTATCATAATGATGAGTACAATGATATCCTAGAAGGATAACGGTGTTCAAACTAACACCCGGTATAGTCTCAGTGTCAAAATAGCAGTGTTTTTATTTTTTTAGGGCGTCGGAAAACACAATTGGAGTAAAGTAAGAAAAACCTCATAAATCGTAATTTTAGCTGCACGAAAATTTTTTGCTCTGCTGAATAATTATGATCCTACCTGCATGCTACGTCATAATGTAGCATACATCATTTCTAGGGCTTCACCTGTGTAATGCCATTATTTAACGCGGTATTTTATACAGTACGCAGATATGGCCGAGTATTAGCACGCTAATAGGCTGACCTGGGGACCTGGGTATGTCCTAAAACTGCACCCAGAACCACCGGAGGACGGGCAGCAGCGTCCTCTCAGTTATCGGTGGTAACCATTCTGCGATCCCCAAGCCGCCTGCCAAGCGTGGGAATTATGGCAACACCTTCCTTTAAGGGAGAGGCCTTCGTCCAGCAGTGGACGTCTTCCAGCTGTTGATGAATAGGCTAGTGGCATTATTAACGTCGTTAGACGTTAGCCGATATTCAAAGTCAAATGATAGTGTGGCCGCCCATGTAGCGCATTGTATAATGTATCACATAATGCACGTTAATTATTTCGATAACTAGACGTAAAGCGTCACGCAGGTGAAGCCCTAGCATTAGACTGAATTATCTGTTGTAGTCGCAACAACCATACACACAGCTAACGCAAGCATCAAAGCCTGAAATTATATATATGTCGACTTATATATAATCGGGGGTGTTACTCCGCAGTTTAGGTATGTTCGGCCGGCGCTCCGTCCGGGAGGACAATGCAAGGCAGAAGTCAGCGGCCGCCCGCACGGTGCTTAGTTGTCGCACGTAACTAAGCATACGTGACAAAAAGAGAGCGGTATATCTAGGTGAATATAGCGAGCGGTATCCAGCGCTGTGCGAGTTGAATTGCTACTTTATTGCCTAGTAGATAGAGTCCTAATTTATATCAATTTCTTTGTGGAGTGAACTTTCTGTACGTAGTACTATTATTTATTCTGTGATATAATCTAAGACCAAAGTTCTTGAAACGTGGATAACCTCGCCTTAAGTACATTGCTCAGATTACTTAGTCGGTGGTCCTAGCGTCCTGCCATAAACCCAGCGGTTACTAAACTCTGCAATAGGCCTAATGGCTTGCGTTTTATTGTAATAAGAGTTTCCTGTAACATAGTATCACCAGCTTTACTTATTTTCTCTTGATTAGGTATAGGTAAGTATAAGCTGTGACACGCAATTCTTATTATTAAATAAGAACGAAGTAAGTGAGTAAGTAAGCAATTTTTTTTTCTTAGTTATTGGCATCGCACGTTGTGCATTCTGCCATTGTCATGTTGATAAATTTTCAAGTTTTTATATTTTTGATTCTATCAAGTCAAATATGTCATAAATCACAGTTAGTCAAAGTCGAGTCCGAGTCATGCCCTAGTAAAGTTGTGGTGACTACTATGAGCTTCTACGGAGTTTTGAAAACAACACGAAAAGACACGTTTCACCACATTATATCACTTGCCCACACTCGTGCATGAAAATTCAACACTCCATGATTAAAACACCACCATTTTGGATCATTAATTCGCGAAAAAACACAAGTTTAAGAAAATTATAGAATGCAAACACATGATTTTTCCGTGTTCCCGCCAAAACTCCAAGCAAGTATTATTAAGTACTTAAGTATCTTTTTTTTTAAAAGCAAAGAACAAACAATAAACGATCGAAAACAAAAAAACAGGGAAAATGAATTTCAGAAAAAGATTGAGCCAAATAGTTCAAAGTTCACAGAGTGGATTCAAAAAAACCTTGCGTTTAGTTTATTTTCTTGTGGTCGAATATTTTCTCCATTACGCGAAAGATGTTTTTGTCAGAAAAAATATCTTCACGAAGATTTAAGCGAAGTGCAGATTGTTGATGCTGCGTGACGATGTTCTCCTAACAAAGCTTGTTTATATCGTTAAAAACATCGTCTATATTGTTGAATATAAGTACTAACTTAAGTACTTATGTCTGCCTTCAGAGCTGTAGGGCGTGGGTTCGATCCCCACCGAGGACAAAAATGTTTGTGATGTACATCGATGTTTGTTCTGTGTCTGGATGTAGTATGTATTATAAGTATGTATTTACGAAAAAAATATGTATATAAATAAATAAATAAAATAATTTTTATTTTTTTATTTCAGGCACCAGTAGGCCCATAAATTAAATTACATTACACACACATATAGATAGGATGTATGTAATTAAAACTAATTATAGGTATAACAGGTATGTAAAGTACCTAAGTACCTATTACACATCGTCAATAAAACTTTAACATATAAGTATTCTAACAGCTATCTGGCTTCCATAATACAAGCTTTGCTAAGTATGGGGCTAGATGGCGCTGTGTGTAATAAATGTCCCCCCAATATTTATTTTTATTTATTTATTTTTACACTAAAATTCGGAAATTATTAGAGACTGGCTGGAGCATCCGCTAGTTTTGGGAACTTGGATTGCGTTGTCTAAGTTTTATAGGAGAAGAAATTTATTCCACTTGCCCGCACTGAGCCAGTGAAATATGTCACTATCACCTGTTCAGAGCCGATAATAATAATATGCCCAGCAGAAAGACGTTAAAAGCTACAATATTACAATATGTTATTAATAATAAATATATAATAAATAATAATTAATATGCTATTACAATATCACCGCGAAGTTATTAGTTACTAATGACCCATAAAGAAAAAGTTTGTTTCAGTTTAGTTTTTTGTAAGCAGACCAAATTACTTTTAATCGATACCCCTAGCGTAGAACCTGTCGATACGCATCTAGAAAGTAAACGATAGTCAAAAGTGTGTAAAACTTGGCAAAACGCCTTTATCGGGCCTACAAAGATATTACTTACCTACTTTTTCATTTTTTATGTAAGTACCAAGTATTTTTTGATAGTTTCTGTGCTAAGGGTACGGTTAAACACCACGGAGGATCTCGGAATTTAGTTCGCGGCATGTCTACGCAGATATAATACAGTTCATTCGATGTAAACAGGTACTCGAGAGGTTAACTAATAGTTTCTACTTAAAACCGCAGGTTAGACAACAGTTACTACTTAGAGCTATTGCCTATACTTTGATCAGCAAAACCGCGACTGCTTTCCCGATGGCGCAGCGCATTGAGGACTGAGGCGCTCTCCACATAACGGCGCAAGGCACCGACGCGCGCGCACGTAAAGCCTGCTACCTGACGCACGCGACCCGACCCGACGAGATCCGACGCGTGTGACAGTGACGAACAGACGCATCTGCACTAATTACTCGTATTTTCTCTGTGACGTGTTGTGCTTATTTCTCTAGTGATTGTTTTCTCTCGGTGCACCCGTTCTAGGTAAGTCTAATGTTATGGTGCGATGATTTCTGGACCGTACGCTTCGGTAAAGCTTGGCTGAGTGCCGATACTTTTGCGGGTTTTACGTTATTTTACTGACTACTTCTATAAAATACGTTTCATTGATGAATATTTGTTTTCTAGGTTACTAATTTTGGTATTTTTACAATTGCATTGTAATTTTACCTATATACTTAAAATTAAGTTTGTTATGAATGTCGATATCAATTATTAAAAGAAAATACCTAGCCGGTACTTACTTAATGTAAGCAAGTGGATAAAATAAAATATTGAGATAAATAGGCAAATAAGGAACACAACGTCGATATAAACAAGCCGCTCGCGTAATGGTAAGCGTCACTCGTCAACCACATAACTACACCACTCTTTTTATGATCTTAAACTGAAGTAATTTTACAATTTAATTAAAATATAGGTAGGTAAGTAATAAATAAATAAATAAATACATTTCGGAGGATATTTTTTCACACAGCGCCATCTACTAGCCCCAAACTAAGCAAAGCTTGTAATATGGAAACTAGATAGCTGATAGAATATGTATATATATTTTTTTTGTAAATACTTACTTATAATACATACTACACCCAGACACAGAACAAACATTTATGTTCGTCACATAAATGTTTGCCCTTGGTGGGGATCGAACCCACGCCCTACAGCTCTGAAGGCAGACACACTACCAACTGAGCCATATGGCTGTCAATATCCTAGTACCTAAGTACCTACTTATTGTACCTACATAACTTTTAGCACAAAGCTCTAAGTAGCTTTTTTTACGGGTCCTCGTGTCTGAAATTAATTGTTTGATTTAGAAGCATTTTACCCTAATTGGATCAGGGTAAAAAGCAACTAACTTCCATCCTGAATGGATTTCAAAAGATGGAAACCCTGTGCGGTAATGCATTGCGGTCGACACTCTAAGCACAATGCCCTTCAACCCGTAACACAGTAATGTTTGCACACTACTGCTTGGAGGTTAAATAACTATCAAATATTACCTATTTAGTTACAGATAAAAGTTATTAATTTGACGTTTTGCCAATGTTTATTACTTTTTTAGGTAGGCACGTACCTAAATAACAAAAAAAAGTTGGTATTTCAAAACTTTCCCCATCATAATGCGGGTACCTACTCGAATTTTTACCATACTAATTACAAAACTTCACCAAAACAACAAAATCCATGATTAACAAGCGCAAAACCTAACCATTTGACTTTTACTTTAGAATATAAACTAGCCGTGCAGTTTGGTTTTACTTGTATTTTCTTGATTTCTGCTAAAGCAATATCTTTAGCCATGTGCCTAATGTCCCATTTATTTCCTATTTTACAATCACTTTAATTAAATGTACTACTGTAAATGTAAATATATAAGTGTAACATTAATAATTAATTTATTGATTTTTATGCTATACTCTAGTATATAAAGTGAATACCTAATTCCTACACAAATAAATACTTTAAATACTTAATCAAAATTCAAAAATCATACCTTACAACTTCGGGAATTATATCAGTTTTAGTTACATGATTTTAAAATACCTTTTACTTTTCTTCAATAAAAAAAACAAATGATTTAAATTTGGGTTTTAAAGACAATAATTTCACGGAAAAGTAGATAGTATTATGATGGTATCCCGACACAGTACAATACGGTACAAACTCAGGATCTCAAAGAAAACTTAGAAGCCGATAGTACCTGAAACATAAAGCCTTAAATAGTTTTTCATACAAACTTTCATTTTTTTTCCTTCGCTTTTGGCATCGCAGTTTGTGCATTCTGCAAGTTTTTGGTAGTATTAGGTCAATAAGTCATAAAATTACAGTCAATAAAATAACATAAAAAAAAATACCAGTCACGGTCAAGCCCTCTACTTGTTGCTAAGTTGTGGCCACTTTACTAGAGAAGCATTTACGAAGTTTGAAAACATCACGAAAATACTTATTTCTGTCACTATATAATACTCGTAATTAGCGTAATGAATAAAACACCACCATTTTAAAACTTTAACGCGCAGAAAAACACAAGCTTCGGAAAATAATACAATACAGCGAATTGATTATTCCGCGTTCCTGTCAATTCTCCATTTATTTGATTTTGTATTAAGCTTGGATAAAATATCGAGTGATAAAATTTTATATATGTATAGCCATAAGGCAGAATAATGTAGCGGTAATTAAAATTAATATTTAACAAACAAACCAACACATTTCGCATCTGGCAACAGTAACTAATTAGAAACTAAAGGTTTCGCTACAGTTCTCATAAAAGTTACACCGTTGTTTTTCTTTCACGCGAATTAAAATAATTAACATTACAAATGAATTTAATGCTCGTTTTATAGGAATCAGATTATGGGGAATCGAACCCGACACTATTCACACCTGTGCACACACCCCACTCAACTATAGGTACTTAGGTAGTTATAAGATTAAGTATAAAGACAAACGTGGAATTGATATTTTGAGCAAAGACTAAAGAATACCGACTTTAATTCTGTTGGGTTTAAGGGTTGAGGGAATTTGCGCATGGCATTGGGTTAAAACTTAGTTTATAAAGTACCTAAGTATAGCTTGACATCAGCGCCCCACAGTTTTATCCACTATTCTAGGATACCTACGGCTACAGGATACTTTTTACGGTTCCTTTATCAAACGAATACTTAGATATATTTTTTACGGGGACCGCAAAAAGTAGTTTATGTGTAAGCTATCGCTTTTTTTTTAATAATACTGTTGCTGTCGAATGACGAGACAAACGAGACGTTCGCCTGGTGCTAAGCGTCACGCCTGCCTCTAACAGGAGCAGTGCTAGAATTGTGAACTTGCGAATACAATCCTGCGCCGCACTGTACTGCACTTGTTACCCTGAGGTATTTAGATGTTAAATCTCATCATACCCAGTAATTTATCTGGTAACATTGGCCTTCAAACCGAAACACAATAATGCTTGCACACTACTGCTTGACGGTTGAATAACAGGCAAAGGTGTGGTACTTCCCCAGGCGGACTCTGCAGTAGAGTTCCACCACTACTATTACCATTGCTATTCCATACGCATTCACTCATAAGTCATACATTATTTTATAGCATTTTAATGTGTTTTAAAAGACATTTTAATAATATATATAATTTCGTAAATATCTTTATAGATATTACATACTACATTTTATTAATGGTGATTGTGAATTTTAATTACCTATACAGTATGGAGGTTACATTATTAACATTATTAGTAATTAATGTCCCCTCAATATTTATTATTGTTTTTTACACGAACCACGTTTTTTTCCGAAATGAAACAACCCCTTTCCATTTTCATTTATTATCATAGTACCTCAACCTTTTAGATATTAAATATATATAAATAAATAAATATCGGTGGACATTTTCCACACAGCGCCATCTAGCCCCGAACTAAGCAAAGCTTGTAATATGGAAACCAGATAGCTGATAGAATACTTATATATACTTAATCAGCTGCAATCCAGCACCGGAGGACGGGCAGCAGCGTCCTCTTAGTTAACGGTGGTAACACACTGCGATCCCCAAGCCTCCTGCCGAGCGTGGGGATTATGGCAACTCCTCCCTATTAAGGGAGTGGCCTTCGTCCAGTAGTGGACGCCTTCTGGCTGATGATGATGACTTTATCAGCTAATAATAATAATCAATTTATTTCAGAACAAGTACATACATAGAGCGAAAAAATAATTTAAAATAATGTCTAAATAGTTCAAATAAGGATGTCAATAGAAAATCACAAAACTCACATAATAAAAAAATATATATAGAAAGCTAGAATATTTCTGAAGCTAGAAAATATTTACTTTGCTCAAAAAGTTTTGTATTCAAGAAATGTAGCCATACAAGAAATACATATTTACGTTATCTTGAATTACTTATCAGGTCATTAGCAGCGCCGATTAAAACCAGATACACCTAAGTAAACTAAGTGAGTATTTAAGCGCAGTTAAGTGAGCACTTGGCTCACTTAGCACGTACTTGCCTTCCGTCGGATGCGAGACCATTCGGTCAGTATAACTTACTTCAAACGTTTTAACTTGGTAACTTAGTTACGTACTGTATAACTTGATAAGTTATTATCGATGCACAAGTATAGGTATAACTCTGAACATCTTATATCTTTTCATATTTTGTAGTGGTAGGACTCTACTGCAGAGTCTGCCTGGGGAAGTACCACACTTTTGCTGGTTATTCAATCGCCAAGCAGTAGTGTGCAAGCATTACTGTGTTTCGGTATGAAGGCCAATGTTATCTGAGAAATTACTGGGTATGAAGAGATTTAACATCTAATATCTAAGGGTGACGAGCGCAGTGCAGTGCAGCGCAGGATTGTGTTCGCAAGTTCACAATTCTGGCACTGCTACTGTTAGTGGCAGGCGTGACGCTTACCACCAGGCGAACGTCTTGCTCGTCTCGTCGATTCATAGTATTTAAAAAAAGCATTAATAATTTTATTGTAACTAGCTAATGCCTGTTGCTTTCGGTCTTCCGTCTTCCAGGTGCAGGTCTCGGAACAGCCTCTGTTCAACCAACTGTATAATTTCAAAAAACGTTATTGTGTTTAATAAAGTTCATATGGACGTTAATGAGCAAAATAACGGCAATAAGGCTTATAATACAACACCACTTATAAACCAAACCTTACCCTGAATCAGGAAAGTGAAGATATGACTATGAAGATATGAATCAAGCCCACTACCGGGCCCTGAAAAAGTATAATATTACCATATAGAGCTGACTCCTTCCAAAATGTTACAAAAGTTTAAATAAGTGGCCAAGTTATTTAAAATAAAATACCTCAAACACCAACAAAACGTTCGCCAACGAATGCTCAGTGAGATAAGCAAGGATCGCGACTAGGCGACTATAGCAAAGTCGCGATCCTTGCTTATCTCATTGAGTTTGCATCTAGAGTAGCTAGCGAGCGACAGGGTTGATGGATGGGACACACTCGGTCATCCGTATCGCGATGGGTTTCCAGGAATCCATTACCCACTGTCTAACGCCTTACAAGTTGCTGGTATGCAGGATATAGAACAGGTGGTCGCACCGATACACGCGACGATCCGGGAAAAATGCGTTTTATAAATTTAACAAAATATTGCTAATATTAATTTTGGAAATTTAACTTTGATGCGTGTAATGCCATTATTTAGCGCGGTATTTGATATATTTCGCAGATATGGCCGGTTGTTAGCGCGCTAATAGGTTAGTGGCATTATTAACGTCGTTAGAAGTTAGGCGATATTCAAAGTCAAATGATAGTGTGGCCGCCCATGTAGCGCATTGTTTAATGCATCATTTATTGCACGCTAATTATTCCGATAACTTGACGTAAAGCGTCACGCAGGTGAAGCCCTAGCATGACTGAGAACTGTTTTTTTAAGGAATAGAGTGACGAGACGAGCGAGACGTCCACCTGGAGGTAAGCGTAAAAATTAAAAATGGTTGAGCTAGATATATATAGTCATATTTTGGTGCAAAAATATAATTGTATAATTTACCTACCTTACTCAATATACTTAGGTAGATATATTATACTTAAGTTTTGTAGAAGAAAATTATTAAAAAAGGAGATCATGTGTACCTACCCTGAAATCACATCACATCACACAATAATATTATAAATGAGGAGAAAGCTTATTTTCTGGAATACTATATAATTATATATAATGCTAATTTTCATCATCATCATCATCACCATTTCTCATCATCAGGTGAAACCGCGTGGCGCAAATTTCTATCATATCCTAGTGAACACGGTAGGTAGTATAGTGTTTGACCCGTTATTCTACTTGTTTGTAAAAACCAACGTAACGCACTTGTGTAACAAATTATCTAGGTACTATTTTTTAACGCTGTAACAGTGAGTGTGTACAAATTTTCTATGATTGTGTCGAGTAAAATTATTGTAAACTCTTGTATTACTAGGCTTAACTTTCAGCAGTTTACTGCCTAGTAATAAGTTTGCCGTCTTTTCTCTAAATTAGGTAAGTACCTACTTTCATTTTACTCATCCGATGGTTCCGCACCGGCGGCGGTCGCGCGACATGACCGCAGATTGCGCGACACGCATGCAACTGTTATTAGATATTTGTTGCGACAGACGACTCATTGTCGCAATATCGTTTGCGACGGGATGTTAGCAACATTTACTACTTAACTGATTAGCTAAAAGCTCTAATGAATTAGCATAAATTAGGAATTTGAAGCAATTATTGGCATTATGTGAAATTCAAGTAACGTCGCAGAAAGGACTAAAGATAAAAATAAACAAGAACGCATAACTATAGCTTATAGCAAAGTCTATCACTATATTGGTCCGCGCAAAGCAAATGTCTCAGAGTCTTGTAAAGGAAAAGCATTGTGTATTTTCGGTTTGTTTAACGAATATTTAACAAAAAAAAAACCTATAATGTTGATCCTATTCACAAAACGTAGGTTGGTAAGTAGTGTGTGTTCATTGAAACACACTACTTACTTACTTAATTGAAATTTTAAGGGCAGTATCTATCCAGAGGTAGGTAGGATTCTATTCGGGCCAAACATCTATTTAATGAACTTTTACATTTCTTCTTTCGCAAGAAGAAAAAATCATTTCATTTTATCAATTAATATTACGTAATCGATTACACTTGCTACATAATAGTTATAAAAATAGGAACTAAAAAATTATAAGGATTACTTACGCAGAAATAGTGAGTGTGGTATTAATGGTAGGTTAGAGTCGAAAGTATAGACCACGATTTTTAAACCTACTAAGTATCACAATGTATTTTGTACTCTAAATGAAAAATGACGCTGCTTTCTGAAGTACAGTATACTTACCTCTAGTTCGAGAGCCAATGGCCAATGGTTATCACCTTTCTGTGTTAAAAAAATGCTTGGTTTTAGTTAATAGATTGCTTGGTTTTTATGGTCTGTTTAAGTCTGTTCCAAAGAGAATACACTCGTTGTTTTTTCTTTTATCTTAGAAAAACTATTGAAAAGCATGCATAACAAAAACATAATTAGTTACTAATCACCAAGCTAATCACCTGAACATGACATAATCGTCAATTAACTGAGTATTAAGTAGCTGGTACAAAGCTAACATGAACTCACATAACAAACAAAACAATTGAGACATTTCATATTTTTTCAGTTTCTCGTAGAACAATGACATGTTACTCCGGTAGGTACTATAAGAGACATAATAGTACTATAACACTGCTATTGCAGGCTCTCATTGAACCGAAAACAATATGAGTTCTGTAGCATTGTCTGCGTTTTATTCGTAGATTTGAGTTGGTTTTTGTACCGCGTGGAGGTCAATTTCTTTGTTGTGGCCATTGAGTGTGATTGAACAGCGAGATTGCATTATAACAAGCCAAGAGAACTAAACTAGACTGCAAATATCGTTGGAATGCTTTGGAATGATTGACTCGAGTGTGTGAGGTCTATTATCGATGCGCTTTTATCGCGTTCGAAAATTATTTATCAACGGTTTCTTTTAGTGCGTTATGGTGTTTGATAACTAAAAAAGTTTTAAGGTTTCTGAGAACTCTTTGTTGATTTCCGAAACATTTCAGTCACGCAGACCAATGTTTTGGGCCATTCGCGGTAGTTCTATTAAAAAACCATGATGAACCAGCGCGTTTTTTTGGGAATTTGCGACATTGTGAATAAATAAATTCGCAATAGTTCAATTGCAAACTTAACCACTTGTATGATGCGACAAGTAGGAATAGGATACGTAATCCAAGTAGGTACCTCAATACGCATTTCGCAGCGCAGTAGGTAATATTAGCCAAGAGCCACACGATTCCAACAAAAACTCAATATATCCAATCAGGAGTCTTATTTGTCAATCGATAATCAGTGAGATACGTTCCATACAGTTAATCGTCCACCTGTGCAGGGAAAATTGCATCACTCGTTCGGAAAATACGGGCAAAAACTTGCCTCGCCGCTCGCCGCTCGCCGGGTCGCCAAGTTGGGTAACGTTACTTCGAGATACTTAGGTTCTTGCACTATTTTGCTGGTAACTTGGACACTCATATTGCGATTATATATAATTTTTTACTGGGCTTTAAGTCTTTTATTAACTACGACAAACTACAAAGACTACTTAGCCTTCTTACACAAAAAACAAAAGGATTGTATCCAGACCGATAAAAGACTAGAGACAATCCAAATTATTAAGCCCACTAAGTACCAGTCGGCAGCGTACCCCGTATGCTGGTGGTGTAACGGACCCTAGCCCTCCCCCTCTCTGACTTTGAAACAATTAGTGAGTGTAAAGTTGAGTCAATGTAATTAGACTCCCAAGGCAGTTGGTGTACGAAAATACTGGGTTTTCTGTCTTGGCATGTGCATATTTTAAAGAAAATTGTGGCCACATTAAATGCATTTGTGATCGTCTAGAGTTATAACCGTTTGCAGTAAATTGTATATTCTGGTTCTGATTTCGCCAAGTTTTGTAGAACAACCACTTTGAAGTAGGGAAAAGAACTCAAACACATCTCAAACAAAATTTGTAGTCACTCCCGACACGAGTAGTTTGAAATCGAGGCAAATAGTGCAATGCTACGAACTCATGCGACTCACCCTGGCTTCTGGTTTTGCTGAACCGTTCTGTGCACGTTTGTCTCGGGGTCCTGTTGGTTAAAAAAAGAAAATTGCTAACTATTCCAATATTTGAGTACCTTGACCTCAGACCTCACCTCAAATGGAGACAGCCGTGTAAGGTAAATTGTTTTTCTTTTAAAATCCTTTCGTGGAACTCGCACCCTATAACAGGGTCTGTCGTTGTAGGTTTAATAAATAAGTCTTCCTTAATTCGTTGAAGCAGTAGATTCAAAAATATATATATAAATAAACCTGCTTATATCGTCGAAGGAGTAGTATCAAAATAATAAAATAAAACCTCCTTATGTCGTAGTGCGGCAGGAAGGTAAAATAAATATAAAAAAACCCGCCTTTATTCGTTGAAGGAGTAGTATCAAAATAATAAAATAAAACCTCCTTATGTCGTGGTACGGCAGGAAGGTAAAATAAATATAAAAAAACCCGCCTTTATGTGTTGAAGGAGTAGTATCAAAATAATAAAATAAAACCTCCTTATGTCATGGTGCGGCAGGAAGGTAAAATAAATATAAAAAAACCCGCCTTTATTCGTTGAAGGAGTAGTATCAAAATAATAAAATAAAACCTCCTTATGTCGTAGTGCGGCAGGAAGGTAAAATAAATATAAAAAAACCCGCCTTTATGTGTTGAAGGAGTAGTATCAAAATAATAAAATAAAACCTCCTTATGTCGTAGTGCGGCAGGAAGGTAAAATAAATATAAAAAAACCCGCCTTTATGTGTTGAAGGAGTAGTATCAAAATAATAAAATAAAACCTCCTTATGTCGTAGTGCGGCAGGAAGGTAAAATAAATATAAAAAAACCCGCCTTTATTCGTTCTGCTTATCCTTCAAGACCATTTCTGTAGTTGACAGAAGTGGGTACCCAAATAAAGAAAATAACTCTAAGCACTAAGGTACTTAGCTTTTCAAATTCAGCTCGTTGCCTGGCCACTCACTTATTCACATTTCACTGTTGTTTCTCACAATTCAATTAGCTTACACTTCCAGAATTAAAGAAAATATATCAGACACTTTCTGGTATGTGACGGAATTTAAAACTCGTCTAGTCGCGCGCGCGTGTACGTTAGTAACTGAACCACGAATGGCATTTCAATAATTCCTTCCCAGTACCCACCCCTATAGCAATTCTATGACGAGCCAGCGGCTTGTTAAATCCCCTCCATGACGCAACCACTTGTCCAGTTTCTAATAAAAAAAACCATCCTTTCCTTACGAATTTTGTATTCATTTTTAAGTACAAGGGTTAAGTCCGTTACAGTGGCATTGCCACATCGAATGGCAATGCTTATGCGTTGGGCCAAATAAACCTCACCATTTGATCACGCGTCGCGTCAACCAGGCGCTCGGATATATTTTTCAAAAGAAGATGAGCCCACATTGACATTGGATCCCCTGGGACCCAATGTCCCAACACCATTGGTTATAATTATTTCGTTTATTTAATTTTTTAAGTGCCTTCTTGGCTAAAGTGGCTACTTTAATTTGCTATTCAACATGGCAATGCCGCCAGCATGCTGAGTATGCTACCGACTGGTAGCGAGCATGAATTTGGATTATAGTCGTTAAATACAAATACAAAAACTCAAAAATTACTAGACATTCTAAGAAGACTTCGCTTATTAGCTGCGCCGCGTGGTTTCACCCGTGTGATGATGAAAAATGGTGATGATGATGATATAAAGTAGCTTAAATGCTATACCGGGAAATAAGCTATTTCCATTTCGAGTTTCATTCAAATTCGTTTATCTGTTCTTTCGTGAAAAGGTAACAAACACATACACACATACTGATAAACTGTCGCATTTATAATACCAGTGTGATTGTGTTGCTAATCCATTATTTTCCCTCATTGTCGTTAGACGAAAATATAATGCATATATATCCTAGCTATATTGCTAATGCTAGCCATATTGTTGAAATGATTAAAATTTGAATTATCCTCATATTTTGGACGAATTAACTGAAAGTTGAAATTCAGAGAACTTAAAGTCAGTGACTCAGGTTTCCCCAGTTATTCTACTTTTTACTTGGATTAGACGCCGGTGATAAAAAGTTCTATTGGATTAGATGCAGCCATCACTGGACATTGCTAGCATCATAGCGATGCACAAACCGCTCTGATTATTTATCAAACGAGAGCGTGCGATACACACACACGGAAAGAAGCCACGCGCGTTTATATTGTGACGTGGGAATTTGTTGGATAAGCGCATCTCCGTCCTAGATCCTACTTATAAACACAAACATACATACTTAGTTAATTATTTATTTTACTCTCATGCCAATTTTGCGACTGGCTTGTTCGAGTATTTCTGGCTTGAGGGCATGGGTTCGATTCCCACCCATGACCACAGAGACATGTAAAAGTATAATTATAAGTATTGTATTAGTTTATTTTTGCTTTGGCTTCGCACTTTGTGCATTCAGCCAGAGTCAAGTGTTATGCATTTTCAAATTTGTAAAGTATCAAGTCAAATATATATACAATGTGTAACAAAAAAGTTCAACAATACTGAAGGATATGTACCTATGTACTCATCATTGTGAACAACTTTTAATATGGGGCCAACCCTGGAAAAACGAAAAAAATACAGCTGTTCCATACAAAAAGGTTCATCGATCTTATAAATGTATGGAACATCTGATTTTTAAATCGCGATTTCAAGGTTGGCCCCATAGCAAAAGTTGTTCATAATGATGTGTACATACATACCCTTCAGTATTGTTGAACCTTTTCGTTACACATTGTATATATATGTCATAAAATCACAGTTAGTCATAAGAAATTATTCACAGTCAAGTTGTCTTAATCATGCCCTAGTAAAGTTGTGGCGACTTTACTATGGGTTTGTACGATGTTTTGAAAACAACACGAAAATACATGTTTAACCACATTATATCACTTGCCTACACTTGTGCATGTAATTCAACACTCAGTGAATAAAACACCACCATTTTTTATAAATAATTCGCGAAAAAACACATGTTGTAAGAAAATAATAGAATACAGCGACATGATTTTTCCGTGTTCACGCCAAAACTTATTGTAATCAGTTATCTATCTGGTTCCCATATAGAGGTACAAGCTTTGGGGCTAGATGGCGCTGTGTGAAATGTGCAGCAATATTAATTTATTTTAAACCAAACTCAGTAGGAACAAACTGTCCTGGAACCTAATGTATATCCTGTGTAATTGTATTCATGTAGCAGGAAAGCCGGCATCTGTAATTACCGGAAAAAAAACAATAAATTTAAATAGAGATTTCTTTTTTAAAACCACAAAAACGGAACCCGAATTCATTCCCGATCACACAAGCAAAAAGAAAACGTCTTAACTAATATAGGTATCTATACTTACCTTTTTTATTTTGCTCGTAGGATAGAAGCAAAAGGAAAGTCACGACTACAGTCTTTCCTCAAACAATCCAAAACATTTAGACAAAAAAATCATTGCAATAATCTTCGCTAGCCGTTATAATTTCTATAGCCGAGCAATAATAACTGATTGGTCAATCAACGCGGTGTTTTCTGAAACTCTCAATTTGTGTGTAACGGCATGTCAGCCGATTTCTCACGGAGTCAAGATGGACACCTCCCGCTCTTTATAACTACTGGCACAAGGTATAGACGAATACTATTTACCCTTGTGCACTAAATACCTACGCTTCATGCGATTGCATTACCCAATTATGTGGTTTCCAGATTTAAAAAAAAAAAGTTTCTTGTGAACTTTGTAAAGGTTCAACCGCTTGGGAGCTATGTATGATGCCACATACAATTTCACGCCCCTCTGATACGTCGGGGGTTCAAAATTACGCTTCATACTAATAGTGCCACACACAAAACTCACACTTAGACCAAACCCCAAATTAATTATCCCATTTCTAGTCCGGAACCACAAACAACAAAAGGACAACCCCAGATCTCTTTACAACTGGGCTACTACTGATATCGTACATTTTTCTTTCCACGATAATATTCAATATCCATCACGACAGCGTGTAGAGCAGAATTGTTTTGCGTGGGATTGGCAATGTTTACTCCAACAATAGGTAAGGCACTACTCATCAGCGTCACGTCTCCGACCTCGGGGCTAATATCGCAACGCAGTGGCGGTACAGACTCAATTGATGTAAACGTGGCGAAACTGAACCGTTGAGCTGACTGGTAGACCGCCGTCGTGCTGACTTAATCACTCTTAACAACATGATGGACAGCAATGAATACATTTTTAGAAGATGAAAGTAGGAGCGATTGAATTATAATTTCATTTTCTACGAAGCTTTTAGGCCGGTCCGGACTTTAGAGAAAAATACTACCTCTATAAGTAATAATTAATTCACACGCATGTTTTATTAAATTGTTACAACGACATGACTGGACTCCGTCGAGCATGAGAAGCCACAGACATTATTTTGTGGACACAACTATTGAACATGGAAAAAGAACATAGAAAATTATCGATTCTCAATTTTTTCCTATGTACCTAATTCATCTTTTGAGCGAACAATCCCAACCAACAGTATTGGGACAGCCAACTTGCTGTTTGTAACATTGTATCTAGTAAACTCCCTTTGTGGCCTGCTATGTCTATCGGAGGGCACCGGGATCTCCAAGAGGACTATATTGGTTTCAATATAATAAATAATTCGCAATTTGCGCTCGCCAACAACACTCCCGGAAAATTCTGACTGCAAAAAAAATCCCTTTACCTCTACAACAGCGAGTGCCCACACCACGGCGTTGTCTTCACTCTGGGTTCACTTGAATGAGATGTCAGGTTTTCGCCTACCCCTACACAGCCATTAGATGAGCACGTACTTTTCAACCTGGCTTTGTTTCGCTAGCAGAGTATAACTTGCACCATATACGTACTTAGGTATAATTGTTGTAACAGTGCTAAATTGCGTAATACGATGCATTCACACACATATGCAGATTGCTTTGTGAACATGTGAACATATTGTGCTATTGACGAGGAACTAGATTGAGTTGCTGGAAACTGCTACAACATAAGGACAGTAAGGGTTGGCTACATGCTGTGTATTGCGTCAACCTTCTACATCCTAGAACTGGGCATAGACTTGTATAATTATACTCGAATAGCAGGGTGATTGGCCGATATATTACACAACATGGTTTGAAACATGCGAATGCTTTTATCTCGTCTTTTGGATATTTCACAGTATACAGACATGTTGAGGTTGACTCACGATAGATGTTGATGGTGAGACATTGGGTCCATGGAAGTAGAACTAATGACGAGCTCAACTTATTTTAAAAAAAAACGCCTGGGCGAGTTGATGCGTGACCAAAATGCAACAATAAAAAAAACTTGGCAGGAGAAAGACCTATAATATATTTCTTATTATAAATACACTCGTAAAGGCTCGCGCACGTTAGGCCGAGTGCTGCAACCCATCGGCAAAATCATCATACATTAAATTTTGTACCTACTTTTTATATGAACGCACACGCGTTTTTCCTTTAGCAATGCAATGCGGAGCGGCGTGCCGCGTCGCGCCGTCTCCGCCGTTGTTACTGAAGTAGGCATATGTTTTAGTCTACAATGATCATGTCGCGTCTGCTAGTATTAGTCGATATCTGTGAGCATCATCAAATCAGTCAAGCATACGCTGAGCTCCTACTGTCTCTTTGTAGCAAGGAAAAACAATTTCAAAGTAATCGAACTAGGTTAGCCAAACCAACTTTAACAATCATTGTTACTTGAACAACAGAAGAGCTCAACTACATTGTACATGTACATGTACATATCTAGCGCGTAACCGCGTGGAACAAGCACTCGTAATGAGTACACCGGTGCAGTTTGCAGGCAGTTTCTCAGACTGCACAAATATCTAGCCGCCGTACGAGATATTCACTCTCTGCATTAAATACTGTCACGCCAGCTGGAGTAACTGTTCTCATTAAGCTGTGTGTTGCAGTGAGCCGCGAGGCTATCTGATGCGACACTTTCGATTTGTATATTGTGTATTTGTGTCTTGAAACATTTTATGAGAAAAATTGAGTTAATGGACAAAACTCTACCAGTGTCAGCGCCTTTGCTATCCAACAGGGCTAGGATGCGCACCGCGAGAAAATTTTGTCGTGTCTTTATGTCGTGCGAAAACGAGACAGACTTATACAGAGTCGCAGCCTTGTCCTGTTTTTAAGAATAGAGAAAATTTTCTCGCGTTGCGCATCCTAGCCCTGCAGGTATTCCATCAATAGATGTTAATTTGTTCAGTACTATCGGATAGTCGTTGAGAGTAATCACTGCAGTAAATGTAGTATAAAAATAAAAATAAAAACTTTATTATTTTTTGTAAATTTAATATTAATAATAATAATAAATCCAGGAATGGAGCGAAAAGCACTGAAACAATAATATCGGCGGTTTTTGCTCGTCGAAATAATAATCTAATACTATAAGAGTTTTTGTCTGGGGGTGGGATAAATGATCTTCATTCACTTGCTGTCAACAATCATTTTATTGTTAACAAAACTACTCGATACCTTGTATTTCAATCTATGGTAAGTATAATATTTGAACCTCTAGACTCCCGACGTCGCAACATTCATTCATAAAAGATGCTGAAAAGGCTTAAGTGCAAAACTGCGAGTCAGGCTTGTACGTAAAATTATATATATTTGCTATAAAAAATATTATGAAAGCACAATAGAATGTAGCTTAGTAATGATTAATGTGGTTGCTAGGCTTATACTCCCATCGTAATCGTTCCCTGCCCCTCCAACGTAAAGGTCAGCCTTTGGGTACTGACGGTTGTATTCTTTAAAAACCACAATGGCCAATTGAGGCCTATATTTTATTTACCATGACCAAGACTTTGCATTTTGTGGTTTTTGTCCAAGCTAAAGCATGTGCCTCAGTATCTGTTGATGTGTGTGATGCTATAAAAATGTATTTGGTTGAATGGTTTCATTAACACTTAGTATCAACTTCACGTAGTAGTTAGTAGCTAGACGTATAATGTCACATAAGTCTAACATAAGTTAGTAATACTAATTATTCACCGAACCCTAATAAACCCTCGCGACTCCTAATAATTAATAATCATTATTCTGTTGAGTGATTTACTTTATAACCGACTTCTAAAAAGGAGGTTCTGTATGGTTTTTTTTGTATGTATGTTACGCGGTTACTCCGTCAATTATGAACTGATTTTGATGATTCTTTTTTTGTTTGGTAGGTAATACTTCAGAAGTGGTGCCATATACATTTTATCGAAATCGGTTTAGCAGTTTGGTTTTTAAATCAAAATTACTAGAATATATGAAGATGTCATCCAGGTATTCGAAGTTGAAGTCTGTTGTTTTTTTTTGAAAACGTGTTATTTACAAAGTGTTCATAAGATCTCAACCATGTGAAACGTATGTTTGAGCAAATTGTGTAATTATAATTATTGTGTAATTACAATACTACTTAATGTTTGATTGACTTATAGAGGTACCTACTGCTTCTATGTTGTTTATTATTAAGGAATGCAATCTAGAACAGATTATTTGTAACCAATACAATGATCTAAAGAGTGTATTATCTTTTGTGTATTAAATAAATAAACAACAAATAAATTTAAAAAAAAACAATCGACTTCAAATTAATATGGAGAGTATACCCTTTCAAATAAAAAAAAGAATTTTCAAAATCGATCCAGAATTGACGGAGAAATCGGTGAACATACATATTAAAAATAAAAAAACCGTCGAACATAGGACCGCCTCCTTTTTTGAAGTCGGTTAAAAAGAAATAAAAATTTAATACATATACAGGTTGATTTTGCTGTTGAACCAGTCTACGAACTCTGGCTATATACAATGCGATCGCTTCGCTTAGTAATCGCATCGCTTATGCAATGGAATGAAGTCTTCAGGTCGTCGACTCGTCAAAATTACACAGTTTAAATGAACGATCGATCCAGATTCCGTTATTGTTTGTATCACAATCGACTCGCGATTAAGGTCGCAAAGATATAGTACTATTATTTCTTCTATGCCATAGATTAAGTAATAATTAGTACGACAACTTGTGGCACGGCGCGACGTACGCAATAGATACGTATGGCTGTGCCAATCGACTGACTTAGTTTTATTATTGTCGTTTCTTATTGGTGTCATTCGGAACAAAAAGATATAGTTTTTTTTTACTTTTGTTGCCATTTAATCAACTCTGTATCAGGCTGTTGAATATAATATACTTATAGCAGTACCAGAAAGAGAAGAAAAAAAAGGGGGCGCTACTTTATATGCAAACTCTTCAAAATGACGTATAATTTGGCAACACAAAATAATATTTTGTATTGAAAACTTTTAGTTCCATTTTATTGTATTTCTACTATTTCTGGTACAGCTATACATAGGAGTTCTTTTAATGTTATTTATTTCAAAGGATTCTATACAATATGTAACAAAAAGGTTCAACAATACTGAAGGGCATGTATATACTAATCATTATGAACAACTTTTACTATGGGACCAAGTTTGAAATCGCGTGAAAAAAACCAGCTGTTCCATACAAAAAGTTCGTTGACCTTGGGCAAAATGTAAGGAACAGCTGTTTTTTTTCCCCTGTCTTTGGGGTAGGCTCCGTAGCCCTGTAATGTTGGTCATAATGATGAGTACATACATGCCCTTCGGTATTGTTGAACTTTTTTGTTACACATTGTATAATATTTTTGATTTTTGATATTGTTATCGATTCTTTATGACCACTCTCGGAATTAATTTGGCCGGACTGTTGATATCTGTAAGCCATCTGCGTCAATTTTTATTTTTATTTGCGAGAAAAGGATGTCAACAATGTCAGATTATTGTTTAATTATACGTTTATTTTAGCAGCGGTATTTACATATGAAATTGCTTCATTATTAAGTATCTGCGATCTGTGATATTCCGGTTTTCTAGCATTTTCCTGAGGAGGAAAAGTCTCTGGACGTATCTAGGTTTCTCAGTACCTACATAAACCCAAAAGAGCTCATTAGTACGGACCTGGAATTTGAACACGCGACCTCATCATAAGTCGAGTGGTCTCCCAACTAGGTTACCACGGCTTCACCTATTCGAAATTCGTATTCGTAACAGTTTTCAACCGTCTAGACAAACTTTGTCGAAATCGGTCCAGCCAATTAGTTATGATAAAGTAACAAACAGAAAGAGTTCATCATCATCAGCCCGGAGACGTCCACTGCTGAACGAAGGCCTCCCCCTTAGACCGCCACACTGTACGACAACCTGCCATTTGCATCCACCGGTTGCCCGCGACTTTTACAATGTCGTCGGTCCACCTAGTGGGAGGCCTTCCTACGCTGCGTCTTCCGGTACGCGGTCGCCACTCAAGAACCTTTCTTCCCCATCGGTTGTCAGTTCTTCGAGCGATGTGGCCTGCCCATTGCCACTTCAACTTGCAAACCTTGCGAGCTATGTCGGTAGCTTTGGTTCTTTGACAGAAAGAGTTGGTTTCAGGCTATAAGGATCAGGATAATACTTAGCTCTACCCGCAAGTTGTAATTTTACTTTATATTAAAAATAATCATCGTAACTCTCAGGTACATTCTGAGTAAGTACATACTCGTATGACTGGAATGTCTAAATAATAATTTATTCTACAATCTATTGTCAAAATCGTCGCAATATATTCACGTATCCATTTAGAAATTGCATTAATTTTGCAATATTGCAAATTGTTCGTGCGCATTCAGCGAATTCCGAGCGACATTAATTCCTTTATAGCAAATTTTATTGCCAACAAATTTCACATTGTTTGAAAATTGTTTCTTTTCTAACCAGACCCGTTTTATTATCAGTGGGTTGATTTACGCGAAAACCGTGTGGTAAGTGGTAGATATCGACCATAAGGTGAAACATAAGGAATGCGGTGTTGGACTCAGTTAATAAATTGTCACGTTTCATGTGACCCAGTGGTACTGTTTCGTAATTTTAATATTAAATGTTAATTGAAGCTAATTTATGGATACTTGTGAGTTGTGCTTATCGGGTTGTGAAGATCAAATATTTGGAAATGAATGCCAAAAATTTACCAATTATAATGGATTTATAGTTATTTTTAGAAATGCAATACATTTAGTATAGTGGTAGGACTCTACTACAGAGTCCGCCTGGGGAAGTACCACACCTTTGCTGGGTATTCAAACGCCAAGCAGTAGGTGCAAGCATTTCTATGTTTCGGTAGGGCAATGTTACCAGAGAAATTACTGGGTATGAAGGTACACTACGACGCAGGATTATGTTAGCAAGTTCATCTGGCACTGCTACTGTTATGGGCAGGCTCTACTCTCTGTCACTCTACTCTCTCGGTGTGCTCGAGAGTTAACTCTAGAGTATCGTCACGCTCTAGGTGCAATATGCCACCCGCGACGTAAGACACTGCTCTATCCCCTTGGTGCATAAACTTTCTTTTACGGTTAGCCTTCCCAGAACCATCCAAGCCAAAGCTTTATTACCTAAACCATTGACAGATTTCACCTATCTTGCAGTAAACACAAATTGCGCAACACCTATTTACATGTCGGATAAATATTTAGAATAGACGTGGTAAAAGAGAAAGATATTTTCCCTAGCTTGTGAATTTCCCACTTGTCGCAATGGTTACCATTGTTGGGCTTGCACGTTTTTTAATTAGCACTCGTTACGTCATCCCGTCTCTTCCGGTCAAATGGGTGACTTTGTAGTGCTTACAACTTTACAGCCCTATAAAATTTCCATCTTTTGAAATAAAAGTTAAGGTACACACAATTCGTACCTAGGTACGAATTGTGATAATGTTTTGTTATGGATAATTACTTAGAGAACTACGTTCATTGCCCTACGTTTTCACCTGCATTTGCGATGAACAAGCATACAAACTTAAAAAAACAATTCAACCAACATCCAACAATCATGGGACCTCCCTTTCTTGAAGTTTGTAAAAATGGTAAAAATGGCCATGACGATGACGATTGAATGTAGCATTATGTCCTTTTCCAAAATTTCAGCTATATCTGTACCAAACTACTTAATGTCATTAAGCAACTGGCCAACCGTTTGGTCGTCAAAAGATAATAAACGGACGGAGATAGGTACAAGCTAGTATTGTATTATGTTTTGTACGTTAACTTTTACCATCATATGCATAAAACGCTAAAATGTATTTCAAACCTCTTTTAGTTAAAAAGTGTTTTGTCAAATTACTTTCGAATTACGATTTGAGTTTGAAAAAAGAAAACAAAGCACATTTTAATTAAAATTGGTTTGAAACACTGTTTAGTGTTTTATGCATAAGACGGTTAATATTTTCTTATGAGCCTGATATAGTAATAAATCGATATTTTTTATGGAAAATGTTACAAAAACTTTTTGAATGAATGCAGATTGTATTTTTTTTGTCTTAGAGAATTAATTACATAGCTCAATTTATAACTCTGCCAAACTGCATAGCAGACATCGACTCAACCATTCCATTGAACTTATGTTTGTTCGACTACAACTTAAATACCGTAGATCCGATCTTCTTGAAATTGTGTGGGCAAGTTCATTTCAATGCAAATATGAGCTTTGGTCGATGAAGCGGATAAGGATACACAGATCGCGAAGTTACAGTTCAGGCCACCAACTAGTAATCTCAATTAACAACATGCCATTGTTTGCGTGTAAGTGAATTTTGTCTATTAAAAAAATGATATCGCGTGCGCCTACATAGGATTGCGTAAATTCTATAAAGTTCTGCCCAAGTTGTAAGCTTCAAGTGAAAAAAAAACTGTCTTCAGTACGTAGGGTTCCGTTTACTTGCCTTTGGGAATAATATATAAATAAATAAATATTTAATATAATTATAAAATATTACTATAATTATTTACGGGATATTCACTGTGATTATGTTTTGAAACGATCTTCCGATATTTTGGAGCTAGGTAAAAAGATGGAATTATTGGCATTAGCGATTTCGGTAATTTATTATTATTATATTTATTTATTTTCTGTCTTCTGTCGTTTAAGTTTTAAATCAATTAGTGACGATAATAAGAATAAATAACTGAATCGTATCATATCAGCGTTTCATGTCTATCTATAAAAGGTTCCAATATAATAGATGATTACATAATTATGGCTATAATTATGTATAATTTTTCCCATGTACTTATGCCTGAAAATGAAATAAATAAAACGTGTCAAAATTATGCTTCATCATGGTTTTTTTTTACTGTGCGTTTCTTTCATGTCCTTTTAGCTATGTGGTTCCTGTTCTCAACCTTAACCGAAGCTCATAAATTTTCAATTCGCCAGCTCTTTTCCCTTGCTCCAACAGCTCTCCCACGGAGACCTCACCTTGGACCACACAATGCGGCCAATCGCTGCAATTAACCGATTGTTTCCGAAACTGTCAGTTAGTTCTCCGGATTCGGCTATGAAGGTTGGCACCACTGTTCCAGTGATTGTGGGAAAAAGAAACACTCTGTATGTTTGGATTATTGTTTAATTGTGATAATTGAAGTTAAACCAGCTCGCAGGATTTGCGAGTTGAAGTGGCAATGGACAGGCCACACTAATAGAAGAACTGAAAACCGATGAGGAAGAAAGGTTCTCGAGTGGCGACTGCGAACCTGAAGACGCAGCGTAGGAAAGCCTCCCACTAGGTGGACCGACGACATTGTAAAAGTTGCGGGCAACCGGTGGATGCTAATGGCAGGTTGTCGTACAGTGTGCGGTCTAAAGGTCTTCGTTTAGCAGTGGACGTCTCCGGGCTGATGATGATTATGATGACGATGAAGAAAAACTGTATTACTGAAATTTATTTAAATTCTTGTCTTTATATAGGGGTAACCCTGTACTGTACCTGTACAGGCGTAACAGGTAGTATAAACCTGAAAGGAGTTTTTGTACTATTCATCATGAAGAACCTGAAAATATTATGGGGCCAATCCTGATTTCACCAAAAAATCTGCTGTGCCAATCATTTTGTAGTGAGTGAGTGTCATTTTTCTATAGAACGGCTGATTTTTATTCGCAAGTTCAGTTTTGACCCCCGAAGTAAATTTTGTTCACAATGATGAGTACCATGACCTCTCTTCGTTAAGAATACCGTTACGCTTGACCCTTTATAATACCCACGTTATTTTCCTAGTTCATAATAAAAAAGCACGTACTGTCAAATCAAATCGAAATCTTTATTTCATTAGAGCTACTTACTTACAATCCATTGATTGTTTTTAAAGATTAGGCATGATTGATTTACAAACAAACCATACATAATAGCATTATGCCATTCAATTTGTCCGTGTGTCCCAATAACCTTTCACACGCACTCT
Organism: Erannis defoliaria; assembly: GCA_905404285.2. Classification (NCBI taxonomy): domain Eukaryota; kingdom Metazoa; phylum Arthropoda; class Insecta; order Lepidoptera; family Geometridae; genus Erannis; species Erannis defoliaria. The sequence goes on from FR990070.1 coordinate 18,163,837, forward strand.
CCCTAAGCTTTTACATAATAAGTAGGCACGCATTTAAAGGTATTTAAACTTACATACCTACTTACGATCGCAGAATAAACGTAAAAAACACGTAACGCACACGTAACACACACCTACAATCTCTTTATTAAACTGTGATTCGCAAACTCCAAAAGCGGTAATGCCAAAGGTAAACAAGCTCAATAAGCGCATTAGGTCAGCCGGAAAAGATATTGTTAGCTGGAAGGGGCTCACAGTAATCGTCATTATACTTTTGAAATTTTTCATAATATTTTTACATAATGCTTTACATTTAAGCCGTGGTAGCTTTATGGGAGACCGCTTGTCTTGAAATCAGGTTTGAATTGAATTGAATTCTGGTCCCTTTGGAGCTAATGTACGGATAGTAATATAATTTTGAGCTGTGGGTTCGATCCCCACCCAGGGCAAACATTTATGTGACGAACATAGATGTTTGTTCTGTGTCTGGGTGTAGTATGTATTATAAGTATGTATTTACAAAAAAAGAGTATATAAGTATTCTATCAGCTATCTGGTTTCCACAAGCTGTGCTTAGTTTGGGGCTAGATGGCGCTGTGTGAAAAATGTCCACCGATATTAATTAATTAATATTTTATTTTCATACTACTTGTTTTTTTGGTGAAGAGACATTGAGACAAAACCTGCTTAATTTACAGACAGATTAATTTCTAACGTAGCTGTAGATACACATTGTAAGTTTTACAACTACCATATTTAACCATTAATTACAAAAATTATATTACAAATATAGTCTGCTAGCCATACCCATGCGAAAACCCTGCAAAAACGCAATAAAACTTCATGCGCGGGCGCAGACCGCTTGCCGAAGATCAATGGATACTCGATACGTGAACTTTCACTTGAGTCGGCCATTCATGACGAGGCTAGTGGACGACAGTAGATTTATACGAGTAAGTAAAACAATGCTTAGTACGCCATACACCATTTTTATGCAGTGGTGTGACGAGACGAGCGAGACGTGCGCCTGGTAGCAGGTAAATATTGGTGTCAGAATTATGAACTAGCGAACAAAATCCTACATATGTGACCCGACATAGCTCGCCGGGTTTGCAAGTTGAAGTGGTAATGGGCAGGCCACATCGCTCGAAGAACTGATAACTGATGGGGTAGAAAGGTTCTTGAGTGGCGACCACAAACCGGAAGACGCAGCGAAGGAAGGCCCCCACTAGGTGGACCGACGACATTGTAAAAGTCGCGGGCAACCGGTGGATGCAAATGGCAGGTTGACAGTGTGGCGGTCTAAGGGGGAGGCCTTCGCTCAGCAGTGGACGTCTCCGAGCTGATGATGATGATGATGATGAACAAAATCCTCCGCCGCACTGCACTGCGCTTGTCACCCTGAGATTTCGGTACGCGGTCGTGATCCAACTACTCTGTCCAACCAGTTGGCCTACGGGCCTTCACTTGGTCCAACATTTTTTTTGGTTGGTCCACATAACCATGTTAAAGTCCCCTAGTATTTAAAGAAATATAACCCGAATCGAATGTTTTCATAGTAATCTTTTGAGGGTCATATTTTAAGATACCTAAAGCTGAGCAAAAAAGTATTGAAATGGAAACTTTTCGTCTCCTGGCAATACTTTGGCTAATAATCACGTCGTCAGTAGGTGATCCATCCATCTATTAATTTTTACGAGAAAGAGGAGCTAAATCCTCCAAGATTTTTGGAGAAGGTGTATGCGTGTAGAGGGAAAGGTAGTGTGTAAAATACAAATGTTCTATTTATTTATCTTCAAAGTGGTTCGACCGACTCAGATACGGTTTACTGTATACATAACGGTGTTACAAATAAATGTTCACGGACATTAACATACACTGAAGATAGACTCTTAAACATTTTAGCTTAGTGCGCTTATACATGATGCATACCATATTATACCCATCTTGATTTACAAAATAAACTTACAAAAACCCGCTTGTTCCACATAATATCTCTAGTTACTGGTTTGATCCATAGTATTGGTTTTTTTCCACTCTTCGCTACTGGGACATAGATGTTTTACTTCCAAGCACCATAATAAGGTGAAGTACATCCAGGAAGAAACAAATCGAATTCGTAAAAGATTTTTCTTATGTTAAATCTTTTGTTTTCTTATTAATTTTTATTTTTCACTTTTTTATTTTAAGCATTCACACATTTTCCATGTGATGGTACGTATTTCTTGAATAATTACTATAGTGGAGATGAGTGGAAAAGTATCTTCCCCAGAAGGGAAAAGTGGTAAAAAAACCTATCTTACCTATCAGTAGACATACTATGTGGAACAGACGCAAAAGCCTCGTAAAACGTCATGTCAAGTTATACTCCAATTATGTTTCATTTTATGAGCATACCTAGGTACTTAGACCTTACTCAAGTTTTACTGGTTTAGTGTAAAGCTTTTAGGTATCTAGTATTCTTAATTTATTTTGTTTGTGTGCTGTGTTTTTCGTCGCAAATAAAATATTGTTTATACCTTTATTGGATTTCAAAACTACACCGACCGAATCTAAACTATCGAATTTAAATATCTGGTCAAACACCCTCTTTGGCTTAGCCATTCAGATACGATCATCGGCATGATATTGTAAATATAAATAAAAAAATTAAAACATTTTATCTACACGTTCACGAGAAATAGGAATGGTATCACACCATATAGAGAAAGCTTTATCAAACCTCCTTATCTCTCCTATCTATCCTATGAGTATCTCCTCACAGCAGCGTACACGCATTATCTAGCCAATAAACCCGAGATCAGAGTGACTAAGCCCACACGTGGGCGCCCACTTAACGCCATTGTAATTGGTGGATATGTCCTTCCCTTGTTTATAGCTTGAAGACAGAAACGGGACCCTAACGGGAATGATGTTTATGTCCTTGTCCTGGTATAGGGACTATAGGCCATACTTGTCCATATATTGTGTGGTTGTGTTACAACCGATAAGATAAGGTTAGTTATATCATGTTGGACATTGGTTTAGTTTGGGCTATTACTTGTATTTTAGCTGGAACCGAGTAATGTGTTGATACCACGTCGATACACCAGTGAGCACTGCGGCTTTACCCGCAAATTTAAAATTCTCGCCTTTTCAACTGACTTCAAAAAAGGAGGTTCTCAATAATTCTACTGTATGTTTTTTTTTGTGTAAGTAACTATTTATGTTACGCGATTTTTTCAGAGGTGGTGTCATAAAGATTTTATCGAAATCGGTTCAGTAGTTTGGTTTTTAAATCAAAATAACTGGAATAAATAAAAATTACTGGAAAATATGAAGATGTCATCCAGGTGGTCGAAATTGAAGTCGGTTTTTTTAAATCGTATTATTATCAGAAATAGATCTACGTTAGGTCACCAACTCGCCTCGTCGCGCGTCGGTGGTAACGACGAAGGTGTGGCCGAGAACGGAACATGTCTTTATTTCCGCATAAAAGTGTCAGTACTGCCCGACTATCCGTCTTTATTGTCTTTCGGACTTCGTCACTAATCATTTCAGTTGTGAAGTACCTACCTACTATACTTGTACAAGATATTAATTGAAAACGAAAACCCTCGTCACATAGGTACGTACATACACTGAAAAAAATGATTATTTATCATTAACAAAAAAAAACTACTAGTTACACAAAAATTGTGACTTGCGAACAATGAAACTCGTACGAAACGGTTTGATTCTACTTTCTTCAATCGAACTGTTAAATAGTGGAATGCGCTGCCTGAGGGTGTTTCCCGATAATTATAATCTGGGTGTCTTCAAGTCGCGAGTGAATCGGTTTATTCTAGGCGAGCGTGCTCCATCGTAGACTGCATCTTCGTTTTACATAGACGAGATGGCAGTCAAACGCCTCAGTCAAAAACGTCATCAGCCATAAAACGTCCACTGCTGGACGAAGGCCTCCTCCTTAATAGAGGGGTGTTGCCATAATCCCCACGCTTGGCAGGCGGCTTGGGGATCGCAGAATGCTCACCACCGCTAACCAAGAGGACGCTGCTGCCCGTCCTCCGGTGGGTCTGGATGCAGTTTAATGACATACCCAGGTCCCAGGTATAAAAATGAAAAAATGATAAAAAATGTGTTACCAGTAACTAAACTAGGTTTTGCTGTATGTGTTGAGTTACTAGTAGCATAATAGTGTTAATCTAGATTCAGTATAAATCTATTTTGTAATTGTTTACAAAATGAACATTATATTAATTTTTGTTTGCTTTTGTTTAATCATAAAAAAAACCATGTAATTAATTAATCTCTTCTATCTCTTAATCTAAAATAGTCTATCGGGTTTACCTGGTTTTTGACCTTCACAAGTTTATATTTTACAAGTATAGTGTGGTCGATTCTGACGGTTTTAGTTGACAGTTCTAAACTAATTAAAATATTGCTGTCACTTTTTTACTAGGCATGTTAGCTAAGGACAGCAATACTTTAGTTAGTTTAGAACTGTCAACTAAAACCGTCAGAATCGACCACAGTGCATGTCGAGCTTGGGCTCATTGGTTTTATTAATTTAGGCAATCTTTGTTAAAGCACTCTCTTTTTTGAGGACACAGTTTTAAAAAGCAGTCAAAGTGAAAAAAATCGACGCAAAGATTTTTACTTCCGCAATTACAATGTTAAGTAGTCGATACTTAGGTAATAGGTACCATATGCGTGAAAAAACTGGTGTTTATATACCCCTGCCGCTTACATAATGTATACAACACGCAAAATGGTAACCACACGCAAACTGTACAACTAGCAAAATGTACAAACCAGCAAAATATACATTTTGGCAAACTTATTGAAGTTCAGTAGATGTCATTCACTAACCTTCAAAGTTCAACCAAAAAAAGCAGTCTAAAAGCCAGAAGTTAAACTGTTTACTAAAGTATTTAGTAAGACCGCAATCCGTAGCGGCGTCCACAAAGGCTTTTAAGTACCGCCCGGTGTAAACTTGCAAATGAATCTGAAATAAAAACGATTCTCGCGGCAATGTCACACGTGTAAAGTTAACCACGCACAGGGAAATTCGAGCTTCCCACGAGATTTAACATGTATTTAATACGCTCACCGCCATATCTACCTTATCAGACTGTTCCTACTTTTTCGACCGTTTTGTAGCATCAGCCATTTAAGTATATTACATTTTTTTATCTATTTAACAGGTGGAACAGGAACGATAAACTAGGAAATTTATAATAGAAAAATCATACTAGCCAGAGCGTAAATTTGTCCGAAACAAATACATTTTTATGAAACAGCGCTTTAACGGCATGTGACAATTTGGCCTAGTTCATACAAGGTTCAATAAGGCTGGGCAGGCCACATCTCTCGAAGAACTGACAACCGATGGGGAAGAAAGGTTCTTGAGTGGCGACCGCGAACCGGAAGGCGCAGCGTGTATAGGTAGGCCTCCCACTAGCTGGACCGACGACATTGTAAAAGTCACGGGCAACCGGTGGATGCTAACAGGAATATGGCAGGTTGTCGTGTAGTGTGGCGGTCTACGGGGGAGGAGGCCTTCGTTCAGCAGTGGAAGTCTCTGGGCTGATGATGATTATGATGATGATATAAGGAGGTACGAGAAATTTGTACCACAAGGCCACCTACGTAAAGGCCTTAAGGACTTATTTCACATAACCCTGAAGTTTTTTTTAAATTGATTATAATATGAAATATTTCGTTACAAATCGTTATCGTCACCATCGTTGTTGAACAGGGGCTTTATTTTTGAATCGTACGCGAAGTTGCGCATGCGAAAGGAGCCGACTTTCAAACGATATTGAACCTTATTCCAAACAGTCTCGTTCGAAGGTCAGCTCCTTTCGCATGCGCTACGTATTGCGTACGATTCAAAAATAAGGCCCCTGGACCAGACCAGCTTAAGACCAACGCAGATGGCATAATACGTATGAAAGAGGCCTCACTAAGCAGGATAAGGAGGTTGTGGATGATGATGATGATGATGATGAATAATATGACTCTCCAACACTCAGTCGCGATGTGTGTCCTCGGTGTGTGTCAATCGTGAGGTCGCGGGTTCAAACCCAGGCCTGTACCAATGAGCTCTTTGGAGTTTATGTACAGATAGTGGAAACCGAAAAGCCAGTGGTACCACTGGTGAAGGCAAACATCGTGAGGAAACCTGCATAGGTTCGGAGAAAAAAATCAATGGCGTATGTGAATTTAGCAATCCGCAACTGGACCAGCGTGGTGAATATGGCCCATTCGCCCATCGAGGGGCCTGAGTCCAGCACTGGACAACTAAATAGGCTGAGTATGCTATTATGCTATAACATTAGGCAAACTAAACATTGAAAGGCAATTGACAGAGAATAAAAACGAAAATCTCCGAACATTTGATATATCAATTTGCACGGTTAGCATAATTCCAAACGTTAACAAACACGTTCTACAACTTCATTAAAATTCGATAGAATTTTAATTATTATAGTTAAGGAATTTGAGAAATGCTCGGACGCTCGTAGACTATGAAAGAAAGTTGGCATAAGGTGATGAATTATTTAATGCCACACTCGATAGTAGAAAGGTTGTGGATAAACAAAATAGACATTGGTGGCAATTCTAACATTTCTCTAAATTAACTTCGACTAAACTAAATTTTCTTCAAACGTAATTTGAACCTTGTACTCTTTGAAACAACGTCTTTTTCAAATCAATAAAGAAGGTAAAATTTGTTGTTTTAAAAATCAGCGATTCACATATCGTCGATAGCGTCACAAACCTCAAATGAACTTTACTGCCACAAAATAAGTAAAAATTAAAACCATTTAAATGACATTCCACGGTGAACTATTTGTACTTGTACTAACTGTGTTTTATTCCATGCCTTTAAGCACCACCTTTTAGGTGTAGATTATAATGACGTCATCTTAGTTGCTTTTAAACACGTTTCACTGCAATTGGCAGTGATTCTGGCATGCACAAACTTTAGTCAGGTCACACTTAATTACTTCAAAATGCAATTTAAACCTTGTCTTGTATTGTAAATGTAAATAATAGAAATAACCAAAGTGTGGAAACTCTACACTTCATATAATAATCATCACAAAATATTTAATTAGATTGGGTATACCTGTCAGAAAAGAGGAAAGTCGTCCTCGCTGACAGTGGAAGCCATTCCTCTAAGTGCGCCGCAATCTAACGCTCCAGGAATGTGGTACCATTTCCGTCAGTTCACCGCTGACCTTATGAAAATAGTTGATAAACACACTTTTGGCTGTTTATAGTTTTATAGCACTAGTAGATCTGTTAGGCGCCGCTTTTCTCGTTTCAAACGGGAAACAAGTTTTTATGGTCGGAACAGAAGACTAGATGTTTTGACAAAGCATCTCATATTAAGTAGGTACTCAACATAAAATATTGTGATGTTTACAGCCTTGCAATAACTCAAAATCAATTTTCAAAACTACCGTATCTGTCTCAATTATTCTGAATGTAGACGACGGAGACGGAGAGTTCAATTCTAGAAGCAAGAGTTTTCCGATTTGGCTTATTAGGAATTAGAGAATGATATTTTTTTTTTAATGCTGAACGTTCGGTTATTTCATAACATGTATAACTTTTATTGTCTCTTCTATGACTTGATTCCTGCATCCCGTCTTGACTCACCTCTCAATTCAAATTAGACCAATAAAGTAATTGGTATTTAATTGTATTTTGTAAAATAAGATTATGATCACGTAGAGGCGCGAGCAGGCAAAGAGTGTGCTTCGGATTTGCATGATCTTATTCCCCCCCCCCCCATTATCCTATCGAGTCAAAGTTCAAGTCGCGAATGAATCGGTTTCTTCTAGGCAAGCGTGCTCCATCGTAGACTGCATCTTCGTTTATCATCAGACGAGATGGCATTCAAATGCAAGCCTAAAAAGATATATTTAAAAAAAAGCACAAGAATTAAATCAGACTATTCAGTACGGACCTGACAGGGGCTCGATTCTTGGAAACGTATTTTAGTAAGTTGTTAGTTTTATAGCACTCGACCTATAAAACAACTTATAGTTATTTGTTTACTTTAGAGTGTGATGCCGACAGTGAGGAGAAATGTAGGAAGAAGTTAAAACTCGGGGTTTTTGGAATGTCTTTAGATTAGGGGCGGTACACAAATGTTTCGAGGTCAAGATGTCAATGGGTAACAGTGTCTCAGTGTCAAAACGTAGGCACAAATTACTGGTGCCAAAAAGATCATGTTCAAGATAAGATTCCTAACAGCAACTTCCCTATTTTGTTGATTAATAAGTTTTTTCTTTTCCAGGTGCACTTCAACACGAGTAAAACGGAATTGCACTAGGTAAGTCCCGAAAAAATACTAGATACAGTCCATTCGAGATTGGTCATTGACAACGGCATTAAATTCTTAGGTCATTTTATACCAAAAGTATGATTTGTTTCCTATTTTCTTTTTTAGTATTTGACTGAAACGTATAACATTTTGTTACAAAGAATAACTAATAAAAAAGGTTTTTTTATAGTTATTTATGATACTAGTCCAGTAAGTTGTTTTTTTTTTGCAAACGAGTAGACATATGTACTTACCACAGTCACGAGTTTTTAAAAACCAATTCCGCACGAGTGTCATACAAAATTTTACAACACATTTGCGAGAAAACAGTAATAATTAAACAAACTTTATTATTTTCTTTATAAATATCAGTCAGAAAGTCCCAACTAAATACTTGACACTGGCATATGCACAAAGTGCAATGCCATAAGGAGGAAAGAAAAAAAAATCTTTGATGTTTCTAATATGAAGATGGCGCGAATTTGCAAATAGCGCCACGTGCGCGTGGTGAAAATTATATCTTTCGTTGAATTTTTTTTTTAGTATTAAAGTGAAACATGCGTATTCCCTATAAGAGTCTCGATGAGACATTTGGTAAAAATAAAGTAAGTAAGTAAGTACCCGTAAAAATACTATCATTAACGTTAAGTTAAACCATTTGGACCTGATAGCAGAAACCTTGATGACATCACCTAAAAATGTATGTACTAACTAAAAGTAGGTATTTCAAAGATACACATTTCTTTGATAACACATTACTTCCATACAATCAAGCCGCTTTCCCGTGGAAAAATCTGAGTCAGCATGTCAAGCTCTATAAAAACCTCAATGCATTGTAATCAGCCATGACGCAGATCTGTGGTTATTGACATGAATGCGCAGGCGCACTCCAAGAACGCATTTAAACGCAACTGGGGTATATCCGGGAAAGATGTACGAATAATAATCATAACTGAACGAGCGTAGCGAAGGTCTCGCTGTCTAGGGAAATAAATCATAATCGGAAGTCATACTTATAATATACATACGAAAGTTTGTCAGTATGTGTGTTTGTATGTTTGTTACCTCTTCACGCTATAATGGCTGAATGGATTTGGATGAAACACGAAATCCCTCCATAGCTTTTTTCCCGGAATAACAAATATGTTACTTTTTATCATCATAATCACGCGGGTGAAACCGCGGAGCATAGCTAGTAATAATGGTCATAACTTGACAAGCAAAGCGAAGGTTTAGGAGTCTAGGGAAATAAATTTTCGCTTATACAATGTGTAACAAAAAGGTTCAACAATACTGAAGGGTAAGTATGTACTCATAATTGTAAACAACTTTTACTATGGGCCTAACCTGAAATAGCGATAAAAAATTTGTGGTTTCATACATTTTGTCCAAAGGTCAATTAACTTTTTGAATACATACATTACATACATTCAGTAAATTGTTGAACCTTTTTGTTACATGTTATATATGTTTTTGGATACCTACTTGTGCGACGACTACGGATACACGGCCTTACCTAAAATAATCTCGATTCTCTTAGTCACTGCTTAAACTTCTCTGTCATTTTCTAGCACGTGTAACTTCACGTCAGAGAGAAGATGGCAGAGCATCTTAACCAGTGACTAACGGTTGAAAAGTTTTTTTAAGTAAGACCGACAGTGGGTATGTCAGTGAGTTGGGTTGGGAACATAGATATCGTTGATTTGGAAATCACTGTCACCAACTTACCGCACACCTGTGACACATCATCTTTCTACTGCGCTGAAACATGACAAAAGTTAAAACGGGATAAGATAAGTCTTTCTGGTTATAGATTTTTGTCAAGTGCCTCGTGGTTAATTATTCATGAAAAAGATCTGGCTTATAGTTCATGCAAATAATTTTCGGAATTAGCCTGTTGATAACCGACCGTGGTCAAAGATAGAGCACGCAAACATAGACCTTAAAAAATCTAGACTCACCTCTCAGAAAAAAGGAATACGGCAGCTTGTATGAATTTACTTTACGTTTTAGGTATATTATGTTGTAGCGGTATAATTGAGTGCCGATTGTACAAGTAGGTTCACACAATTTCATCCCCACGTGAGGCGGTGAGGCGGTGGTCCATTTGCGTCGGTGCGTCGGATCGCGTCACGTACGCATTCCGCATGGACCCGCGTTCCCACGGGGGCTGGGGACTAGCGTTGGCGCCACCTGCTAGAGCTTCGCCCTTAATGTCCGTTGCCACCGAGGCGGAGGGAACACGTGGAGGAATCTATATAAGATTTGAGCTCACTGCCGTCCGTCTTTCCTGTTTCTTGAGAACTATACTGTCTGGGTGTTTTCGAGGCAAGACTGGATAGATTTCTTTTAGATTGACGTGTTTCATCTTCGGCCACACCACAGTTTACCTTCATGAGGGTTGGTGACTGAATGTAAAAAAAATTTGGTTAAATAAATGATCGGTATCAACTTGGTTGACGCACGTGACTGGTGGAAAAGCTCCCTTAGTGACGCATGAACATGCATGGCAGCAAGTAAAATTACGAGATATCTTTTGGATTCTAGTTTCTAATTTACTTTAGACAAAAAGCACACGACATAGGAAACATCAACCGTGTATCGTGATACTATAATGCAGCGTAAAGCTTCATTCGTAGCTTTAGGTAGATACCTAACGCAGTAATGGATTATTACTCGTAAATGGGTACCTACTTACCTATATAAGCTTATTTTATGCGTAGCTAAGTAGGCACCTTCGCTTTCAACGCGGCTCCAAGAACGGTACGAGAAATACAGAGTGCTTAGCTATGAAAAGGTCGATATTATTATTGAAATCATCACAGAAGTATCAAAATTGAGATACCTGTACGAAATTCTGTTCCCATCACACCATCAGCCCGGAGACTGCTGAACGAAGGCCTGTTCAATAGTACCAAATTCTTGAGCTTCAAAATTTAAGGCCAATGTTTCAAACTATAAAACTCAGGATCTCGTCTAGTTTCGGCAGAACCTTGTTACACGTATCGAAAGCAAATAAGACAATAGCTCATTAGCATGCGCACACGCACCCGCGCGGACAGGAGCTGCGCCGTCGCGGTCCAGTTCCGCCGCCGCAGCGGGCCGCGACGGCCCGTACCACAGTCGCGATGCACATCTCTATATTTTTTCACCTGGCGATGACGGCGAGCTGATCAATAGACAATAAAAATAAATATCTCAAATGTTTCATCGACGAAGATTTTTAAACTTCAGGACGCCATTGCATCTATAGGGATAATTTAAAATACTTACGTGATATTATGATTTACTGTACTCATCATCAGCCAAACGACGTCCCCTAATAGACGAGAGCCTCCCCTTAATAGGTAGGGGGTTGTCATAATGCCCACGCTTGGCAAGCGGCTTGTATTTACTGTATTAATCCGATAAAATTAAATTTATCTTCGTCTGTTTTCATTTCGATGCGATGCTTCCGTTCCTTGGGCAGCGTGGGTCTAATCTTTCAAGTAGGTCTCCAGTCTCCAGTTCGTCACTCGATCTCTACCTGATACATCCAAGAGGTTCTTTGCCATCCTCTAGGTACCATCTGGGTTGGCAAATAACCACTTGCCTCCTTCTATTCCTCTCTGTTTTGTGAAACTTGGGTTCAGTCTTTCAATTAGATCCGAGTCCAATTCGATCTCTACCTGAAACATCCAAAAAATCCATCAGGGTACGACTCGTCAAAAACTTCGTTTGCCTTCCTGTGGGTACTAATAATCAAAACAAAAGTTCAGACAGGCCGTTGCCATGGCCATTGACGGGCTCAATTCCTCTATATGCAAACGATCTTCTGGTTGGTTTTAGAACTCACATTGAAATGAATTGTGGCAAAAGCTGCATAAGTCGAGATTACAAGTTTTGTTACCAGTGCAAACTCTGCGTTATAATAATAAGACACCTCACATTTAGCCACGGTCAGTTGAACTCTACAACTGCTCTACTAATCTGCTTAAATTCACACATTGAACAATTGAAACCTCTTCCAGTGGCTCCATTGTCGACTGAGCTCGTTGTGAAGTAGTGCGGCCGGTCTACTACTTACAGAGGTACTACCTACTACCTTTTTTGCACAGTTTTGTCTTAGCTTCGCCAAGCAGTAAGCAAACGTAGCTGCATTTTTAATGATGAGTAACCAAATAGTTTGAAAGATATTTCAGACCAGGCATTATAGTGCAACCTTGGTAGTGGGACCTGGTAATGCCCTGAAACTGCATCTAGACCTCATCTGCACCGGAAGATGGGCAGCAGCAACCTCTCAGTTTACGTTGGTGAGCGGTTGGTGGTACTGCAATCTCCAAGCCGCCTGTCAAGTGTGGAGATTATGGCAATCCCTCCCTATAAAGGGGGAGGCCTTTGATCAGCAGTGGACGATGATGATGATCATGATTATAGTACAATGAGTTTTTAAATGTGTGGCATGCAAAATAAATTAGTATTATATTATATTATATATCTGTAAATTACTTGTTTGATTTGAATAAAGAAATTGAAATTAGCAATGATTTAATCTGATTGAATAGATCAGAATGATCAAGGATTGAGTAGAGCACGCGTATATGGAAGGAACTTCGTTATTTATAGTTTTGAAGAAAGCTATGATAGCCATCCCTCTGCTTCTGCTGTGTAGAAGACTCCAAAACATTCAATTACTTCCCACTAATCTGCTATAATTCATCCGTCGCTGATCACACAGCGCGCGCATTCCGTGGCGATGGCGACTGTCGATGCGCCTGCGCCGGTATTTATCGCTTCCTCGCAGATTGCGCCAGTTACCGCTAACGGACCACAATAACTACTGTAGATCTACGATACGGCTGGAATGGGACGGGATTTGGACTTACATCTGAAACAAAGGATATAGGAAATATTAATGTTGCGATACAATGCACGGCAATATTTCTGGTGTACCTAGATGTAATTGTTCTTAGGTGGCGGTGACCTCTTGCCGACAGGATAATGCTTTGCCTTTTATGTCAAGTAATGAGACAATAATGATACTCTCTTGTAGTTAAGAGATAGCGTCTTCCCAATACTAAACTCTCTCTCTCTCTTTCTCTCTCTCTCTCTCTCTCTCTCTCTCTTATGTCTCTACTGGTCTGATTAAAGTCTGACTGGGCCTGGCGCTCTCCTTACTTTAGGTATGATGCTACAAGTACGTGGCGGGCCCGTCTAGACGGGGCAATACAGTGGGAAGAGCTCAGTCAGAAGAGATAAGAGTTACGCGCTAGACAGAGAGGCAAATTCTAGGTTAATATATCTGTATGCATAGTTAGCGCTCGTAGGCCCTGAATTGCACTTTATTGTTTCGTAGCAAGAGTCGCTACTTATTTAAATGATTTTGCGAAGTGAATCTTCTGTACTTGTACTATTATATTATTTTCTGTGGTCTGACTAAAGTTCTGGGTTGCAACGATTATTGACAGGCGTTTATCTTTTAGCATCAGGAGAGCGACTAAGCTGTGGTTGCCTAGTAGGAAACCACTTGATTTGAAAACGTGAAGTCGTGGGTTCTAATCACGGGTACGTACCAATTGGAGTTGGATTGGATTGGAGGGAATTGGATCCTTTGGAGTTTATGTACGGTTTTTCATACCACATGCTTTTCGGCTAAGGAAAGCATCATGAGGAAACCTGCAAATACCCCGTATGTGAATCCACCAACCCGCAACTGTATAACCGCCCTTCAAGAGCAGGCCTAAGTTCAGCAATGGACTTTTAACAGCTGATTGTGCTATGCTATCAGGAGCACGTCTCGAAGGTCTCATCACTTTATGTAAACTATCTTGTGACGAGACGAGCAAGACGTTTGTCTGGTGGTAAGCGTCACGCTTGCCACCAACAGTAGCAGTGCTAGAATTGTGAGCTTGTGAACACAATCCTCCGCCGCACTGTACTGCGCTCGTCATCCTGAGATATGAGATGTTAAATCTCTTCATACCCAATAATTTATCTGGTAACATTGCCCTTCAAACCGGAACACAGTAATGCTTGCACACTACTGCTTGGCGGTTGAATAGCTGGCAAGGGCGTGGTCCCAGGCGGACTCTACAGTAGAGTCATACTACTACGACTTCCTACACTACTTATACAAGGGAACGAATTTTTCATTCAAACAGATTTATCTTTATAATCGTGATAATGAATCTATAAAATATGGGTGAGCTGTGGCTTACCTTTATTGAGTCGGAAAATGGAAAGCTAGAATCGAAAGTGAACCCCTAGTTCAATAAGGTTAACGCAAACTGGACTAGTGAGTACCAGCCTTATTAAAACCATTATTATTAAACGTAGTACATTTTTATAACTAGAAAGCTAATGAAAGTGGTTTTAGCCATTGATAAGTCCGTTTTTCAATTTACTCGTTCCTCAGTTTTATACTCTAACACATCGAGAGAAAGTTGAAATTGTGTTAAAGTGAAGTTGAGTTGTGTGTGCTGGAGCGGTTTTAGTGTGTTGTGTGATATCGCGAAATGTATGGGAGTGTCCGATACTAGTTTAGTAGGATAACAATTTTGTAATAGCTGTTGTAATTTTATTATGAAAGTTGATAGCTTTCCACAGACTTGTTTGCTATTAGTCATAGTTGAACTTGTTTCGAGGGCAAAGCTCTGTAGAGTGGTTGATCTTGCAATCTTATCTCTTGATTTTTCCAGCTTGTGCTGGCTTATTCCATGTTTTTGCTGGACTATATGTTTAAAAAGACTATATGTTTAATACCACACGCCGTTAGGAATAGATATCTTTTGACCTGGGTACGTCCTTAAACTGCAACCAGAACCACCGGAGGACGGGCAGCAGTGTGCTCTAGGTTAACGGTGGTGAGCATTCTGCGATCCCCAAGGGACCTGCCAAGCGTGGGGATTATGGCAACACCCCTCTATTAAGGGAGAGGCCTTCGTCCAGCAGTGGGCGTTTTATGGCTGATGACGATATCTCTTTTTCGAAGGTCCATTTCCCAAGTGGGTAATAATGAGTTAGCTAATCACCACATTATCAGATATTCTGCCGCTAAATGCGTAAACATTTTGTATTCTAGTTTGACAGACACTAACGAAATTTCAGAGTTTTTGTTTCTTAATTATTGGCATCTCACGTTGCGCATTCTGCCAGTGTCAAGTTTATGAATTTACAAGTATTTTTTTATTCAAATCAAGTCTAATATGTCATGAAATCACACGAAATTTGTCATAGTCGAGTCCAAGTCATGCCCTAGTAAAGTTGTGGCGGCTTTACTATGAGCTTCTATTGAGTTTTGAAAACAACATTTCACATTATATCATTTGCCCACACTCGTGCATGTAATTCAACACTCAATGAATATAACACCACCATTTTTAATCATTCATTCGCGAAAAAACACTAGTTTAAGAAAATAATAGAATGCAACGACATGATTTTTCCGTGTTCCCGCCAAAACACAATTTCAGAGTTAGTGAGTAGAGACTTACTATAGAACGTCTCAAACTAATGATTGCTAATGTAGCCATGCCCTGACCTTTGAATAACAAATTACTTACTGAAGTTCTCTGCAATGGTCATCAGACGTTATCTCTTACCATCAGGCTAACGTTTTGTTTGTGTCATTACTTGTGTCCCTAAAAGGCCCAAAGTCTAGTCTCAAAGAGTGTGGCTACTCATTATGATATAATATTAGTTAAAATAATATATCAATCGGTATATAATGAAAAGCCAATCCCACAGAATTGAGTATCTTATGTAGTTATTATAAAACAAGTTTATCAAACAGGTGTATGTTGTAAATAGTCCAGCTACGCGTTGTGTAGTTCGCATCTCTCGCTGTTTAAGCTGGGCGCACACCAACGACGCGACACTTCGGCAACTCCACACATCACAGTTGTAGTCCTATAACCAACTATTATTTCATCTGTGCTATAACTGTCAGTGATTCAGTTCCGCCGATATTTATTAATATAATGCATCAGAGACTTATTAATAAACTTGGACTAGCTCCGGAATAATAAATAATTATTCAGTTTAGTAAATAAATATTGCTGGACATTTTTCACACAGCGCCATCTAGCCACAAGCTAAGCAAAGCTTGGACAGCGAAACAGATAGCTGATAGAATTATAAGAATTCATCTTTTTTTTTTAAACACATACTGATAATACACACTACACAGATACATAACAGATGTCTATGTTCGTCACATAATTTTTTGTCCTGGGTGCGGATCGAACCCACGCCCTACAGCTCTGAAGGCAGAAATACTGCCATCTGAACAATAAGGCCGGCCGTACATTACCACGCATAATAACAGGTGCGAGCGAGACGGCCGTCATGAGAAATTTCTTACTGTGTGCTAGTACAAAATGTATGCAAGGAGTGCCTTCCGGCTCGACCGTCCGATTTTTCTATCAGGTTTTTCTTATAATGTGCGGCCGCCATAAGGCTGTCAGGTTGTCTAGGAATCTGTATCCACAGAGATAAGGAAAATTAATTTAAAAAAAAGAACAAAGACAAGATATTAACTACACCGAGGATAATTCACATTTATCAATCCCTAATGCTTTTTTTTAAATATGTTTACGAAGATTTGAAGGTGTGCAATTTGGATACTCTAGAATGCGAACTTGGCTGACACACTGCTGTGTCTAGATTTGTTCTGAATCGCTGCCATCCAAGAGAGAGATGCTATGATTTAAAACAACTGCGCTCGTATATTTATTTTATATTAGTTCAGCTGTGTGGAATTTTATATTGCGCTAAAGTTGAAACTCTAATCAATGTTGAATTGTGAAAAGTGTTGAATTGAAGTTGTAAGTTGTAAATGGAACAACGGCAATGGTACATCGTTTTACAGAGCAACGGATCTGTATAAAAACAAATGATACCCACTCGCGTAGCTTTGGTGTGTGTTCAGCTTTAAGTATTGCGCGCTGTAGGTCACAGAGTAAGTAAGATATGGTAATCTCGCTCGCAAGGTTGCGCGGGCGCAGCGTCTGATCCAACGCTGCAAATGGGGCCTCGCTGGGTATGAAATTATAGATTTATATGGGTATTAGGTTGCACAAATAAAGATCAACCGTATTGACGCCAATACAAAATGTAAACGATATTGAAACGAAGGAATCTGACTAATATCTATATAGGGCAACCCTACTCATAATTAGTATTTATATTTTAACCATTTATACACGTTTAGGAGTATTTTTAATCTCTTTTGAAAAAATACCCAATAGTAAATTAATAACGTTAACCCGTGATATTAAATAAATACAATTAATCATATTGATGGACCGGAATAATAGGCACCTATTAAAAATCTGCTTTCTTAAACAAAAGCTTTCTCCGTCAAAATCTAAGGATTTTTTTCGCGTTTTGCATGTTGATCTCGTTTCGTTTGCGTTTTTTTTCTTTCTTATTTTGGCTTCGCACCATATGTATTCTGTCAGTTTTTCATATTAAAAGTTTTTGATAGTATCAGGTCTTAAGTCATAAAATAAAATCATGGTCAAGTCCAATTCATGCCCTGAAATTCCCTAAAACACCCAGCAGCGCTGGGTGTTAAAACAAGCAAACGTTTCGTAATAAGTTTTCATCAGACATTTTTTGAATTGAAATTTTGCAGTTAGCATATTGCACTAAAGTAGAAATTCTTTTAGGGTTCCGTACCCAAAGAGAATCCAATTGTACCCCATTATTAAGCCGCCTACCGTGTCTGTCTGTCTGTCCATCTGTCTTTCCGGTCTTTTCTGACCTATATGAAATGCTCACAGAATATTCGCTATACACTTAACTATCGCGGATTATCTAGTACTTGTAGTGAGCTAGGTAGGTAAGTACACACATGACAACATGGTATAACGTATAAGTTTAAAGCTTCAATCAATGTATGAAACAGATAATTTTGCACCAGCCGCTCGACTGCGGCACACCTGAAACTCTGCTGCAGATTGCATACAAATCGGCGACGCGAGACGTTCAGCTGTCGTTCGAGTCGTGATAACCAGTCACGTGGTATTTTTAGCCTAATCTTCGTAGCTTAGAGTGCTATTTGTCTGAGTAGCTAAAATGTGCCATTGTTTTCGAATTTCTATTACCTACTAAGTACGATATTATCTTAGCTATTTCTTAAATCGATGGTCTAATTAAATGGATGGTCAATCGATGTGCCTTTAGCACAAATTTTATAATGAAGCAACGTTTATTAATTCCTACGTTGTGCTCGACACGTTTTATATGAAAACCAACAGTAAAATAAATAAAATTAAATACGAAAGTGTGACGCACTCTACCAAATGCCTACGGATTTCCGCGAAATAACAAGAAATTCAACCAAGTGCACTAAGCCGCCATGTGATAGAATCAATGTGTTACTTTTGCAGTTACTTTCGATTTTAATGGATAATCTCACACTTAACTTTATGCTCGCTTCGTTTTCTCCATAAATTGAGTAAACATGGAGAAACTGATCGCTTATCATGAGCAAGTGATGACTTGGCGGTTAATGCTCGTAAGGTTTGCTCACAGTTTAGCTGCGTTGTCGTATTTTCAACCGACTTCAAAAAAAGAGTATCAAATTTTTTTTATGTTTGTTACGTGTTTTTTTCGCGAATCCAGGGTTCGTAGTAATGACCCCTTTTGGTTTAGTAATACCGTTATATATAACCTTGTATGCCACATCTGTTCGGTCTTCTCTCTTGTTCTGAAATTTTGATCACATGTTAATCTTGACTTTAATCTTATATCTAAGTTTTACCGTAGTACAGTATTATTTATTCTGTGGTTTTACTGATTTAACAATATCGTCAGCTGAGTAACGCTCCGCTTAAAAAAGTGTTTGCAGTCAGTAGTATTTTTTGCAACGTCATTGCTTTAAGTAATAATAAAAAACTCCACTGTCAAAGTGATCTCTACATTATGGAACTACTGCTCAAAACACCTAACATAAGATTCGTCATCATAAATTCTTTCACTGGCATTCATGAGCCCTGATGATTTTGCAGCGCGAGCACCGCGATCTATGTCGCTAAATTTGACGTGTCGGTATAGCAGATTTATTTAGACGAATTTGAGATTATACCGATTTAAATGTAAATATACGATTTAAATGTCAAATATAACGATCTTCAAGAACGATATTCGCGCTGCAGGCTTGTAACTTTGGACTCTCTAACTTGTGCACGTAACAAAAAAAGAATCGTTAAAAATACCAATGTTCTGGCAATCACTGCTTATGTCATTATTTCAATCCCACGCCTTGTTGACAACTGTATCTAGAAAGCGAAAACGAGTCAATACCCCAAAGACCTCTAAACAAATATTTCGCTTTCTAGCATTGTCAATACGGGTAATTTGGTTTAGAACAAGATCATCTTTGTAGTTACTATTGAGGCTCATTACGTCACAAAGTACAATGCTTTCGCCGGCAGACTTGAGAACTGAATTTGAAATGAAATAACCAAAATGATATTATGACAGTCTTACTTGGAGGATCTAGCTCTCTCTACCTATATAAACAAAGCAAAAAAAAAACCGTTTTAAAAAAAATATCAAAGCCGACTTCTAGACTATAGGTACGTACCTACAAACTTAAATTAAAAAGTAGAAAATAATATTTTAATTTCTTCAAAGCATCAAGAGCATTGAAGGACAATCGACGAAATTATTGAAAAGAAAGAAAGAAAGAAAATAATTTCTACTAATAATTTTTAATATTCTGTGACACCAGCACAAAATAATAATACAACCATTGATACATTTACAGATTCTTGAGTGATGTCACAAAAAGCCTCAACTCAGCATAATCAAACAGCGCTGGTCTTCCGTTGAAGCCGAATTAGCGATAGTTATTGATACCTAATATACCGATTTACAATTTATAATCAGGTATTTTTAGAGTCGGTGTCAGCCAAACCGCTGCGAGCCGCTGCGCCGCCGCCGTCCGGCGCGGCAGTGAACTGTCCTTCTTGATCTTCTACATGGGCGAGTTTTTTTCAAGTTTGGACACTACTTTTAAAGTGAGCTTGATAAATAAATACTTAGAGACAAACCTGACGGGTTTACCATTTGACGTAGTTGCGCTGTCTATCTTCCGGGCTGATTATTTCGTCAGCGCGATGTTACCATAACATAATCTTCGATTGTCATAAAAGCTGCACATACTTGTTAAATCTGAACTCAATAGAACACGTGGAAGTCGTTCCACATTTATTTTCAAAGTTTACTGGGCAAATAAATAAAGCTGCCGTGAATTTAATTAAAAGTTTATAATACAGCGACGGATTATAGAGCTATCTGCCGTAGATTAATTGAATTGTAGCTATCATAGCATTGTTTATACGCGTTTCCTCACGGTCACGTTTATCTCTATGAGAATAAAGGCTGACAAGCGAATACATAAAAATAATTTTGTGTAGCTTACTTCAATTTGAGAAAAAAACGCCAAAGCTAACTAGGACGTCAACTGATAACGACTGCCCTAAATAAACTCTCTAAATATATATTGATTCAGTGTTAAGGGTCAGTTCAATAAAAACATTTAATATCTCACTGTGGTAACAAGGTGAGGTATTGATAGTGTAAAGGCATGTGGGGTAAATGCGAAGGTTAGGACATTTCACGACCTGCCCTGCCCTGCGCTTACGAAGGGCTTTAGGGCGGCACCCACAAAACCTAAGAATTTGCGGTTATATGATTAAAATATTTAGAAAATTATGTGAAATTGTCAATCGTAAATAATACAGAAAGTCACCGAGAGATTGTCTATTCGATAGCCATGTGCTACTTTGCTTTTGATAATGTGCAGTCAGACAGAAATGAATAAAATGCTTTTTTCACGTTGAAACAAACGTGGTTGTGCCCGGGACAATGTGGTCCTGCCAGAGAGCATACTCTCCAGCAGGATCATATTAAATTGATGTTTTCTAGGAAACTGGCGATATACAATTTTTATAAAAAAGCCTACAAAAATATAAATGTTTTATACATTTATATGGCATATTTTTTATCTAGTAAAAATAAGTAGTTCAGCCCCAAACAATGTGGTCCTGCCAGAGAACATGCTCTCCAGCAGGACCATTTTGAATCGATGTTTTCTGGGAAACTGTCGATATACATTTTTTTAAAATAAGATTACAAAAATATACAATTTTTATACATTTTTATTATGTAATTATTACCTAGTAAAATGAAAGTGGTCCTGCCAGGGTGCCAGTGCCATCCTCCGAAAGTGTTTCGTTCCAAAGTACGCTACTCTGAGAGTAAATTTTTGAAGACAAATACCGATGCACTAAGTAACAAAAAAAATTTAACATTTTTATTGTCCTTTTAGAACTTAAACACTTTTATCAGCAAACCGATATAATGTTCAAATATGATACCCCAAAATTTCTATCTTGTTTTAATTTTTCAATTATGATTGGATCTACATATAAATAGAAAGCAGTATTTTTTAGTTTTCCTGCAATAAACTTGTACCTACGAGAAAGTAAGTTCTTTTCTGTTCCGATTTTCTATTTGATATTTGATACAATAAACAGAGCTCTATGACTTGTTAGTTACCAGAACTGGGCTCTGTTACCGATGCAGTTCAATAACAGTAAATATTACTTGAGTCAACAGTTTACTTTCTATGTAAGTATGTTTATGATATTAATGTTGGGAAATGAATGGAGCCTACATGAATTAAACTTTGTTAAAAATAGGTCATTCGAAATGTCTATTGAAATCAGAGACTAACTTACTCGGGGCCAAAAGTTTGTGATGTGGAAGCAGGACAGAAGTAGGTCAAGAGCGAGAACGGAATTTGATCTAAACGGAAGAAAGACGGCAGCAAGATAATAGCAAGACGTTTTGTTTACATTGCATGATCGCAGAGAAACGGCTAACATACAATGAAGTTTAGTATTAGTACAAGTATAGTATTTTAAATATAATCTGTGTGAGTTATTTTGGCTCTACAATCGTGGAGAAGACAGCTCCTACTCAATCAAAGTCTACAATTAACAGTTTAAAATCTTCATTAATTCCAATCACACAATATTTTAAACGTCAAATGAAGTGATTACCATATAAAAGTGTACATTTCCGCCTTCATTCTGCTGTTGGCAATAGGTCAACAGCAGATCTGTCAACAATACACCATGACTGCTGATCAGTGTCCGTGAAAGCGCCACTCCTCTGCCACACCATGCCACACTCCGTGCCAAAATTTGTGACATCCCAAAAACAGTCTCAAAAAACAGTGTGACGTTGCATTCAGATATAAACAAGATGTTGAAGAAGGGATGTTTAAATAATAATACACACAGACACGCCCTGGTTTTTCGTGATTCTTTGTACTTAAATTATAAGTAGCATTGTTACGAAATTTGCCTGTATTGAAAAAAAAAGCTTTACACAACTCCGTTTATCGCTTAACTAAATATCGACTCTTTACATTCGGTTAGGTTGTAATTAATGTTTAACAACAGTTAGGTACACTACGTTACTACAAAGTAAAATTAAAACAATGTATTTTTACGACGCAACGCCAAACCCAGCCAACGCAGTGCAATAAGAACATAGTAAACAGCGCAACTCAGTACCTAATTTCAAACTCAGTCTAGCGTAGTGTCGTAAAAAAGTACTACAATTCAGAGCGGTCATAGCACTTGGCGACGACTCTACTATATCAGTCAACATGCCACGGCAGCATGTGAAAGCCGGCTCTTCGTCAAACGCCTACTGGTTATGCTAATCATGTAAATCAGCATGTAATTTGATTTGTTAATATTTCACGGCAACGCCGGTGATTAACTTAACGTGAACTTTTTATCTCGGAGAGAGTGAAATTAACAGTGATAACATAATTAATGAATAATACAACGCCATCGGCAATTATAATAAACTATATACCTACCTATTCTTGTGAAAGCTTAAAAATAGCAAGCAATAATTTACAATAACCAAACATTGTTGCATAAGGGTGCCAATTTTATATTACCTCATCATAATGATACTTTACAAAGCAAACAATGAAATTAATATCTAAAGGTAAATCTCGTAACTGCTATTTTCACAAAAAAAAACGTTGAATTTAATTGGCTCAAAACTAGAAATTACCTAAATTGCCTACAATCTTTTACCCGCGTTTTCTATATTGTTGACTTCACAAAGTGAACAAACCATAGCTTATATCACCATGACGTCACCCAGAAATATAGTCCATCTAGCCTTGGTATGTTGTGTAGGTAGATATAAATTGCGGTAGGTACTGGTGGATTATACAGCACTATATTTATAATCCAGTTTTAAAAGTCCCCTACATTCATTTTATTCACAAACATAATGTTTGCGTGTAGATAAGATGAAAGACATGATAATACAATCCCTACTTACGAGTAATATAGTGCAAAAGTGGGGTTATCGGTTTTCTTCTTTCTCGTAGCAACGGATTATCTGATCGACATGACTTTTAGCCTGGGGTTAAAGCTTTGATTGAGAGAGAGCTAGATCCTTCAAGGGTTAGAGAGAGACATAGGCTTTATATCCCAGAAAAAAAACATGATGCCTGTAAGATATCGTTTGACGCCGCAGGACGCTATTAGTTAAGATTTTTATAAAAGCTACCTACTTTTTTTAGCTTTTTTTACTTGGCTTTCTATGTATTATAATTAAAGCTTTTAAAGGTTGACGCACCTTAGAACAGCCCGCGGCGACACGCGTCTGATTGCATAGACCCTCTTATATAACTTTTCTCCGGCTTATAATGTACAACACGCAAAATGTACACCACTCGAAAAATACTAACTAAACTATAGCAAAATGTACAAACCCAAAATGTACAATTATAAACGTTTAAAAAAAAACAACAAACTTCAATTTCGACTACCGATATAAATTTTATCAAAATCGGTTTAGCAGTTTAGTTTTTAAATAAAATTACTGAAATAAATCAAAATATGAAGATGTCATCCAGGTACCTAGTCAAAATTGAAGTTGGTTGTTTTTTTTAGAGAGAATTAGTACATTAGCAAAGCGACGCACTTCGATCCACCGTGGCTGTCGTACCTGTCCATAAACTTTAAAGGTATTTCTGAGGAATGTGGCACCTTCCCTCGTAAGTTCTATGACAGCAAGCATAAGGAGAAAGTGATGGTCATAGGTACCGCCATGATGGATGATCCGACGCGAGCTTCACTTGTTCGGAGCCCACTGGTTATGCAAATTGATGCGTCATTCGATCTATTGGATAAAGTGCTGCGCAGGCGCAAGTGGCCCAGACACGTGCGTCAGTCAATGATTTTAAGCAATGTGCTATACAAGTTATAAGCGGAATATCCAAGGAAAAAATTTCAAGTGTTAAAGTTATTTCTTTGCCTCAGGATACGACGGCAGCGCATTTTTTATGTTTCACGGGCTGGGTGTTGAACTCAACTGATATTATTTGACGGCGCGATCGAATTGTGCAAATTTGATTAGAACATATTAAATTCTTACCGTCATATATATGCATAAAACTCCATAACGTATTTCAAACCAATTTTAGTTAAAAAGTGTTTTGTCAAATTTCTTTCAAATTACGATTTGAGTTTAAATAATACGCTTTCTTAAAAAAATACAACCGACTTCAACTGCCTGGATGACATCTTCATATTTTCTATATAGAATCATCAAAATCAGCATAAGTCGGTTAAAATAGCGATCTTTTCTCTTCTTCTCTTTTTGGTAAACATTACAAGCAATTATGTGAATAGCAAACAGTATTTAACGCAAGTATTTGTTTTTGACCTACCGGTGCAACCAAGGATGCGCACTGAAGCTGACCTTACAACGTATTCGCGCACAAAAAAGCTTAGCGCATCGATTTCACGCTCGACCGGCCGTCAGCAGTTTTTACGCGCATTTGCAACTAATACTGTAATAATAGGTATTTGAACGTATTGATATTGTAATTCGATGTATAATATAATAGAGATCCTTGGTCATGACCGTGAGTAGGTATTGTCAGGAGAGGTTAAAACTGAGTAGTTTGTACGAATAATTTAAGATGAATTGGTTATCCAGTGAAACGACTGTATCACAAAGTCTACGATAATGAATCGGCATTTTCACAATGTACTAGCGACCCGCCCCGGCTTCGCTTGGGTACAATTTACTAATAAGTTTGACTACTTTCCTTTTATACTACCTACATTTACAAACAGCGAAAAAAAAACAACCAAATCGGTCGAAATGTTCTCAAGTGATGCTCCGTCAATTGATATATACTAATTTTTAAGTTTCTAGCTGAGATTTGCGGTTTCACATTCACGCAGCGTTAATCTTACAGGAACGGTTTGTTTTTCGAAACTAAAAATGATTATTTCACTCTATGACCACTCACTCACTCACTCTATATATTCATACGACTTTATATTCATTCATTCGCGTCGTACTGTTGTTTTGTTCCTGCGTGAAAGAAGACAAACAAAACAACACACACACTTTGTCGCATTAATATTAGTAAGAAAATAAGAATAAAGGTAAATAGTAAGTAAGTACTTATATGTATGACGAAATTGTATGGACAAATAATTACAAACTTAGCAAAATTAGTTATCTAGTTATTATGAGGTTTTAAGTTCATCAGTATTGACAGTTCATGCCATTTTTTTCTTAAATAGAAGTTTGGTCGTTCTAATAACTTTGCTCTTAATCGTCGTCAGCCATAAAATGTCCACTGCTGGGCGAAGGCCTCCCTCTTAAGAGTGCGACTAATGCCAGAAAAATAACAGACTTCACCCGTGCGTCTTGCATTAGTTTAGAGTCGAAAATCGCATGATACAATTGATGATCATGATGGCTTTGAGCAATTTAGGTGGGGTTTTATTTAATTATTCAAAATGTAGGCATGAAATAAAAAAAATTACTGTGCTAAAACATTAGTTTGGCTATGTAATTCGTAAAAAATAATGTGGTGCTGTCGCTGATAATTTAGAGCATTTGAATTAAAACTGTTTTTTTTTGTTGGTAATTTGTATTTTATTTTTAAAATAAACCAGATAATTTTCCAAAATTCTATTTAGTTACTCGGCTTCTTTACGTTTTTTCCCTACCTGTAGTATTTTTTTAATCTGAATGTTTACGTTCTTTATCATTAAACTATGCGTTTAAAAATACACCTTTTACTTACTTTTGGCATTAGTCGCCCCCTTAATAGAGGCGTGTTGCCATAATCCCCGCGCTTGGCATGCGGCTTGGGGATCGCAGAATGCTCACCTCCATTAACCAAGAGAACGCCGCTGCCCGTCCTCCGGTGGGTCGGTTTGCAGTTTAAGGACATACCCAGGTCAGGTTGCTCTTAATAATATTACACAATTATATACTTTGTCATTCAACATTATAAAGTCCAACATTCATAAGCTTACCAAGATACTCCAATCAGCAAACTTGACTTCAAAGTAGGCCAACTGATCAGAATTTTAGACTCTCGCCTCTTGAGGTAAAGTTGAAATTCGTATACTGTAGGCTTGTATGTCGTAATGGTTACACACAGTGCAGTTACCCGAACGTGCGAACCGCACCGCGTCGTTCATTCACGAGTTTTTTGCATACATTGACGCAAACTGTTACAAAATACTAGTTATTGTTCGATGGGAGAGCTGGTTGTAGGTAGTGTGGATGGGTGACCTCTTATTACCCACTCAACTATAAGTATATTTTTTTATAAGTTTATAATTATTATTTTAAAGTAAAATTTGTCAGTTAAACAGTGAAATGCACTTCCCTGGTGGATCTTTCCCGAGATATGTCTTTAATACGCGAATGAATCGGTTTCTTCTTAGCAAGCGTGCGTGGCAGTTGTCACAACACGATGGGATTAGTGGGATAGACCCACTCTCACTCGCGAGAAAGTGTCTCGCATAAACTGCATCTTGGCTTAACATCAGCTGGTGAGTTAGCGGTCTAACGCAAGGCTAACATAGCCATAGCCGCTGTCATAGTCATAGATGGGTTGCCATTATCCCCACGCTTGGAAGGTGGCTTGGGGATCGCAGAAAGCAGCTTTCATAGTAATAAAAGTTAAGAGTAGAAGAGTATAAGTGACCGACGCAAAAAAGGAGTGTGATAAGCTTAATAAACATATTTTATTATGTATCTGTGAATTGTCTGTGGCATCATATCTCACAAACAAAATAACCGATTTTGTATTTTTTTTGTTTAAAGGTGACTTGACTCATAATTAATCTACAATTTTTCAGTATACGTAGTTACGTAAGTTTGCCCCACTGAGCTTTTAGTGTACCGTTCGTCTATATAGAGAACTTTTTAAAAGCATCTGAGCACATCTCATCATACATAAATTACACAAATGCACGTATAGAGAGTTCCTCAAAACCGTAATTGTTCTCGTGCTTTCTGTGGTAATAATATAAAACTAAAATCTTTTAAAACCCCCGACCGATATTTTTGAAACAGCAAAATCAAAAAACCACATCAAAATTCATTAGTTTAGTTAAGAACATTCTGTTCAAGCACAGAATAAATAATAGTACTACGTACAGAAAGTTAACTCCGCAAAGGAATTGAAATAAATAAGGACTCTATCTACTAGGCAATAAAGTAACAATTCATCTCGCACAGCGTTAGATACCGCTCGCTATATTCACCGCTCTCTTTCTATCACGTATGCTTAGTTACGTGCGACGAGGATAGCGTGCGGGCGGCGACTGACTTCTGCCTTGCATTGTCCACCCGGACGGAGCGCCGGCCGAACATACCTAAACTACGGAGTGACACCCCAGTGGTTCAAGTCACCTATAAAAAATCATAGTATCAAAATCAGTTCAGCATTTTGGTAGCTAGGATGCCACATCACTAACCACAGATGTACAGATACACACTTCAAACTTATAACACGCCTCTTTTTAGTTATCTAGAGCAAAGACGATGTGCCGTGACTCTTGCTTCCACAATCGGTACTTAAGAGGGAATAGGGTAATCACGTCTCCATACAAACGTATTCCCCTATTTTCTTCCTGGATAAGGCCTCTAGAGCAACCATTCTTTTTATAAAATCTAGGTCTACTGTAGACATGTCTCTGTGTTTTAATTTTGTTCAGAAAGTTATTGCTAAAGATAATATAGCCCTCCAAATGAGAAACATTTGAATATATTTAAAGCGTTATATTTATTTTAGCTATTAGTTTCTGGAAAAAGGTAAACTCAGAGACACGTCTACAGTAGACCTAGATTTTATAAAAAAAAAATTATGCTCTAGAGGCTTTATCTAGGAAATACGTTTGTTTTGTATGGAGAAGCGCTTATCCTATTCCCCCTTGAGGTTTAAGAGCAAAGTGGTCCACATTATCAGCAGTGAAAGGAATCAATATACCACACACCTACTTGGGCGCGAGTTTACATTGATACTTAGTGCCGGCCGGCGGTTATGCACTTGGCTACAAGGAAATTTCGTAATCTAAGTACTTACTTCTTGAGTAAACTAGGGAAACAAATAAAAAATGGTTTTCTGTGTATTTTATTTCCGGTTTATAAAGAGCTTACTTAACTAAACGAGGTTACGCGTTACGGCATCAATAAGCCGAATGGAGGTTATTGCACTCATAATGGAGAACAACTTTTATTATAGAGCCAACCTTGAAATCGCTGAAAATAAAGCTGTTTACATACATGCCGACATAGCTCGCAGGGTTTGCAAGTTGAAGTGGCAATGGGCAGACCACATCGCTCGACGAACTGATAACCGATGGGGAAGAAAGGTTCTTGAGTGGCGACCGCGAACCGGAAGACGCAGCGTAGGAAGGCCTCTCACTAGGTGGACCGACGACATAGTAAAAGTCGCGGACAACCGGTGGATGCAAATGGCAGGCCACTCAAGAACCTTTCTTCCCCATCGGTTATCAGTTATTCGAGCGATGTGGCCTGCCCATTGCCACTTCAACTTGCAAACCCTGCGAGCTATGTCGGTGACTTTGGTTCTTTGGCGAATACCCTCGTACCGGATTTTATCGCGCAAAGTAACTCCGAGCATAGCTCTCTCGCTGCTAGGGTACTAAGGCACAACTAGTTAAAACGTGTCACTATCCACCATGGTGGATAACGGGAATATTGTAAAAAGTTGTGCTCCTGTCCACCCTGGTCGACAGTGCACAAACTTTTTAACATACAACTTTTCAGCATAACTTTTTCAAAAATGTGTCACTGTCCACCAGTGGCGGACACGCGGGTGGTGGACGACGGGAATAATCCGATTTAGCTCGTACCTACCTAATCAAAGTCAATCAATTTATGTTAACGTTTTGAAAGTGCAGTCATAAGACGTGAATTAACCATTTCTTCCTTCGATTTCAACAGCACGTGGCATTTCAAACACTCGGTTACACAACTGATTGATCGGTCGTTAAGCTTAATCAGAGATTAAATAAAGCCTTTTTTTAATTATTTACATCTTATAATACCCTTGATCATTTATCAATCGTAATGATATTAACTATAGAGATAAAAACCATACAGTTTTATTAAAAACATGTACAAATCTTTTGTTATTTTTGAGTTCTAACTTTTTGTAGGCCAGCGCGTATCATAAGACACACATTGCAAAATATACAGCTTTAAAATGAGGTTTTAGGCTCATGGATTGGGTCATGCACCTGGTTGTCGTCTTATAATGTAAGCAATATTTTTGTCGTGTAGAAACGTACTGAAATTGATCCATTTCAGTACGTTGGTTGGTTTTTATTTTACAATCACGTTGAAATGAGGTTCCACAGGCAAAACTTTTCGCAGATGGCGCCAGCGGCGGTCCGGATGTGGCAAATCAATTTTTCTTGGTAATCGTTGCTTATAACTATCTGCTCTTGATGAGAGCGTTGTCGAAAATCTAGTCCAAGGTAAAATACTGGGTACTGTGCCTTGTTTTAAGAATCTATGCAGCTGTTGACGGCCTAAAAATTGTTTTGTAGAGATAGTTGTTTACATTTGTTGTACAGAGTTTTAATCAGCAAGGCAACGGATGCCTCTACTAACCAGTATATGCTGATTCTCCTTTGTAATCCGAGTCTTTAAAATCTTCTCTGCACTAACAAAACAAAAAACAACAAAATGTATGAGATTGATAATCTGTGACATTTGTGAGTATTTTACTATATATGCAACAAAACAATGTTTGATGACCTCTTTTGTGCATGCTGTTAAAAATTATGACTACAATGACCTCTTTTCTGCATAGTAATACCGCTCCGCTTAGACCCGTATTTAAATAAATAAATAAAAAATAAATAAAAATAAATATTGGGGGGACATTTATTACACACAGCGCCATCTAGCCCTATACTAAGCAAAGCTTATATTATGGAAACCAGATAGCTGATAGAATACTTATATACAATAATACTTATATTAATATACTTAACCGTTATTAGTGTAAGCAAATAGGTACTTGTTATTACCTAATCATAACAACAGTATGTGCACAAAAAGCTGTTAGTTGGCAGGTTGCGGATCTCACGTTCCACGTTAAATCGCCGCACGTATCGTCCCATTGACGAGCTGATGAGAAGCGCCGGCGAAAGCGTGACCAACATCAAATACAAACATTTCTATTAATACACAAAAAGCTTTATTTGTAAATGACTACAGACCGCCTGTGGCAAAGGAAAGGAACAGTTTTGTTGGTTGTGTGTTAAATTTTAGTCGCCTATCATTTTTCGAGATTTAACCTTCTTGGCGTTTTTAGGAGATAGCCAGATAGCCCTCTATCTATCACAGAGGCTATCCTGATAGTAAGTGGCATAAGGTAAGAGGTCACCGCACTGCCGATCGGAGGTTTTCGCTCCTCTGTTGCTGCCGTTATGATCTTGCAGTCTTCGCTTTTTTTAATGGAATTGAGTCAAAAGAAGAGCGAAACATTTGCATGGTGGTAAGCGTCACTTTTCGTCTCATCTTCTGTCATACCATAGAAATGATAAGGTGAATTTTTTTCTGGGAGCATTGGTATGGCTATTCACGATATCATGACACCTCTCTTACCAATCATCGGTACCAGGATCATATATTTGATCGCTATACTCATGAAAGGAATTCACACAAAGCGTGCTCAGTCAAGCTTTGCTTAGATTTAGAAAACCTTAGAAAAATAGATTCTAGAGATGCTCTAGAAATACACATCTCTTTATAAGCAGGGATGAGTCCATGATTTTTTGTGCGAAAACTTTTTTCCCCTGCCTTTTGACGTCATTAATGAACTAGCCTATAAATAATTAGAGCGAAATTCGTCGAATTCCATAAAAGAGTTAACGAGTTCTCATTATTTCGTGGTGTGACAAATCACACACAATGCTCGCGGAACACGGCCCTCGGTAAAGGAATCAAAAAAAATATCAATTAACAGCGATGGTTGTAAACAGCGGTTGAACAAACTTTGGTTCTTAAATTTGATTTAATGAGTAATTCCATGTAAAAAAAATGCACCGAGATTCTATTTTTACCTCCTTGACAAAAAAGAGTAGAGAATAATAGAAGACTCACTGTAGCAAATAGTCCTTAATACTAAGCAACCGCGTAGTAAGTCGGAGTAAAGCTGCGCGTCTACTGCGCCGGCAGCGGTGCGGACGGAGCGTACGGATTTGTTGCTTTGTATTGATTTCTATCATCATCATCATCATTGGCCAGGAAGGCGTCCACTACTGGACGAAGGCCTCTCCCTTAATAGGGAGGAGTTGCCATAATCCCCACGCTTGGCAGGCGGCTTGGGGATCGCAGTGTGTTACCACCGTTAACTAAGAGGACGCTGTTGCCCATCCTCCGGTGGTTCTGGCTGCAGTTTTAGGACATACCCAGGTTGTTCTACCGATGACGTCATCCGCAGCGAACGCGCCATTCGGATGTCGATAAAGCAAATGCAAAATCCGAATGCAGTGGATGCACCCAATCGGCATTTTATAAATGGCGACGCTCCGTCCGCTCCGATGCCGACGCGCGGCTTTAAAAAATTGGATCAATATCGTGACTTTCCTCAGTATTGGCCGAAGACAAAAGGTATCCGTTGCCGTTTGCCAAGCTATATTTATTTTGCGAGAGCCGGGTATCATTTCACTCTCATTGTGAACACGGAGGATTGCCCGTTGAGTGTGGAGGTGTATATACAGGGTTAGTTCTAATCAGTTAGCATCCTTTTAAGGGCATATTCTGTACATCAAAACAAACAACTTTTATTATGGGGCCAAGATTGAAATCGCAAAAAAAAACATCGAGCTTGGGAAAAATGTATGGAACAGCTGCTTTTTTTGTGATTTCAATGTTGGCCCCTAGTAAAAGTTGTTTATTTTGGTGTACAGAATATGTCCTTAAAAGGATGCTACCTGATTAGAACTAACCCTGTATACGCTATTTATCCTGAAAAGTAAACGGTTGTTTTAGGATAGCGGATAAAACATTAGGCGTTACTAGTATCTGTGTGATTAGAAAATAAAAACAATTTACATAATTATTATACAGATAATTGCATATTTCTATTCCAAAAAAAACTGCGTACAAAAGAAAATAATTTCAACATTCAACTGCAAAATTTACCTTCAAGGCAAGCCAGTCAAATATATTAAAATAAATAGAAGAAAAAAAAACCCTCTTCGGGTAGTCGGGTATTAGCGCACCTCCAACTTATACTTAGACGTTTTACGTGATTGGTTTCAGGTTAATAACCTATGGATAATTAACTGCATGTTCAACTCGCTACCTGATTAACTGATTAACGATCGATGGATTAACGTAACGATTGCGTTAAGGTGCATAATAACTCAGCAGGTAGGCTATAACAATTATAATGTTAACCATTAACAATTGTAACGAAACAAGGTAAATAAAAACAAATTAAGCCAACGTGAAATTTGTTGCAGGCAGATTCTCTATATCCTAGTCAAATCCAAGCCAACTTCAGTTCTCTTGTAATTAATTCTTATTTATTATTATTTTATTTTCAGTTTAAATTGACTCCAGGGCAAAGATCTAAGTTCTCTTAAAAATAAATGAAATACGCTGTTGTTCTATGTGAACGTGTCATAGACGAAAACTAGTCAATCATAAAAACCTTCCTTATTTTTTTGCTGACAGTAATCTTACTGTAATTTAATTATTTTATCATGACAACAATACTATTACTACAAAGCTAGTTCACCCGGGTCGTTGACCGGTCTAATCGTATTGCGTCTGTGTGTGTAGATATTTCGTATGTATGTGTGAAATTTCACTTTCGATTGCGGTGATCGAGATACGAGGCTCTGATCAATGATCAACAACAGTAAAAAAGAGCATCTATACACTTGATTGGACACTGGAGTTAAAATTGTTAATTACTTCGCGAAAAAAAAATATTTTACGTAAATAAATACAGGATGACATTGAATTAGTTAGCCTTATCTAAAGGGAGCATTAAATTCATCATGAATGCTTGCCCCGATCAACCCTAACGACACGAAAAAAATCGCCAGTCCCATAAAAAAATGCAATTAAGCAAGACGAAATGTATTTTATATTTCAGGGCAACTGTTTTTTTTCACGATTTCCGGTTTGATTTCGTATTAAAAGTTGTTCATGATGAGTTTCATGACCTCATATATGATAATGCCAATTAATCCAACGTCAACCTATATATCGGGACGGCCCCTTGTATGGGACGCTCCTGCCAAATGGTAGTGGTTTTGAGCATTTGGATTGTCTCTAGACTTTCATCGGTCTGGATTCAATCCTTTTGTTTATTGTTGTGTAGTAGGTGTAGTAGGAAAAAATAACATATATATCACAAATATATTTTTGTTTTGTGATAATTGTTGATTATAGGGTAATCATTATTTTTCCACTAAAATAACTAGACGTAGACATAAAATGTATTTTTATGTAAATACCCAATAGCTTTATAACTATTATTAAATATTTATTAATTAGAAATGACCTTATACGATGTGATGTGTGTGAGTGATATGAAGACAACGCTAACCAAGCAAAATAAAATAAAAAATTTGTGTAATAACCATTAATCAAAACATATATAAATATTTCTATCGATTGAGTGCTTTCTATTTTCTACGAAAGTGTGACCTTGAACCCGGGCATATTATTTATTATATTAGCTACTGCGCATTTTATTATGTTAATCAATATACGTTTTATTCACATTCTTGTGTTGAAATTTTTCGTCACAAAACTTTGCTAAGCTAACACATTTCTGCACTTATTTTACTTTCTAAAATTAATCTATTAGATTATAAAATTATTAATTATACATGTAAGCAAACTAAGCTTCTTTTAATAAAATTAATACGAATGAAATAAATTATTATATTAATTGAGTATAATGATTATGCAAAGTCTGAAAATGTATAAAATAAGAAACGTACAATTTAAGTTCCTTAATTATTATTTAGAGTTAAACATATACATAACACGGGTTATTTCTAAGTAGCTAAAACCTCTTAAGATCAATTTGTGTCCAGCATAATACTGTAGGTACTGTAGTCTATATATATTATATATATATAAAATACTCTGATTGATTGACTGACTGACGTTGGGCGACCTCTAGTACTAAATATATTACCGTTTTATACATTTTGCCCAGAGCAAATTAAGGTTTTCTATGGGACCAGGTTTTACATCGATAATTTTAAAAGTTTTAGAGCTGAAGTTGTTTAAGCAAAATTTAAGGATAGGTATACCTATCGGGGGGTATCGGGAGTTCATTTCACAACATAATCACGGTAAATATCCCGTTAATAATAATATAACTTTAGGTATACCTAGTTTCCAACAACCCAGTATCCGCACCAAGGATGTAAAAAATAATTTATCGTGGAAATTGCATTACATACATTCTTCATTCATTGCATACCTTCACTATAGAACTGATAACCGATGGGCAAGAAACGTTCTTGAGGGGCGACCACGAACCGGAAGACGCAGCGTAGGCGCGGCCTCCCACTAGGTGGACCGACGACATTGTAAAAGTAGCGGGCAACCGGTGGATGCAAATGGCAGGTTGTCGTACAGTGTGGCGGTCTAAGGGGGAGGCCTTCGTTCAGCAGTGGACGTCTCCGGGCTGATGATGACTATCGAACGAGCTTTAATAAAGCTTACTATAGGAATTCAAATAAACTATACTTACATATACTTCTTCAAAAATTATGTAGCTTCAACTTTTTTCATTGACGAATAGTTCCAGTTATATGTTCTATCATGTCTCTTACTTTTAAATTTATTTTTATTATCTATATATTGATATGGTATTTTGTGTTATATGGTATCATCTTTGGTTAGTGTCGCAATGTCTTTTCTTTTTATTTTAATTTCTGTGTTCTGTCTATTGCTCTTCTAGCTAACTTTAATAATTGGCTACCTTTTTAATTTAAATTGTAAATTAATGTTTTAATTTTAATTGTCTATATGCATATTTGATATGGTATATTTTTGTGTCTTATGGCATCTTTCGTTATTGTTTCAATGTCTTTTGTTTTTAATTTAACTTCTGTGTTTTACATTATATTATTCTTCTAGCAAACTAAAATTGATTACCTATATACTTGATTCGTTGTAAATTATATTTTATATACCTAATACTTAATTACTATTCAACTGGATTGTATCCAATGTTGCTATTAGTGAAAACTTTTTTGGCTTATTTGTTTATATTATTCTGTGTCCTAGCAAATGAGTTTGTGATAGCTGTTTGTTTTCCAAGAAATAAATAAACTGCTCTATCCTCCTAATAAGTAATATCAAGTGAAAACACTGGGATTTTTCTCAGAAGCCTTATTAAGCAATAACTTGAATTGGCTCACTGCGAGATTACTTCATAAGGGCCGAGGCGACGCCGCCAGCCGGTGCACAAATGCAGTTTCCCGCTGATGATGCAGCTTGACGAAAGCGTTTCGCAAGCGACGAAAATATACCTGATATAGCCTATCTACCTTCGTCTTTACTTTCAACTTAGTTACAAATTTAAGTTCATAATTATTTTAATGAATTAAAATTCGATGAAAAGATTATTTGATATCATGTTTTTCCCCATGTTTAATCCCAACTTCATGGTTCAATTTTTTATTTTTTTTATATACATTCTGGTGACGAGACGATCAAGACGTTCGCCTGGTGGTAAGCGTCACGCCTGCCACTAACAGTAGCAGTGTGAGAATTGTGAACTTGCGAACACAATCCTGCGCTGCACTGCACTGCGCTCGTCACCCTGAGATATTATATGTTAAATATCTTCATACCCAGTAATTGCTCTGGTAACATTGCCCTTCAAACCGGAACACAGTAATGCTTGCACATTACTGCGGTTGAATAACTGGGAAAGGTGTGGTACTTCCCCAGGCGGATTCTGCAGTAGAGTCCTACCACTACAAAATTAAATTACTTTATATCCCTTAACGTAAAAAATATGTTTGTTGTTACAGAGTAGCAGATATCGAGTTACAGACAAAGGGCCGCATTAGTGCACTACGCAGTCCACGAGTACGTGACCCCGCGATCACGTGGCTAGAGGTAATTACTGCAATATACTATTTAAAATATGTTTAACTATTGCAAAGAGTACATGATTTAAGATAGAATTGCAGCCGGTTTATCAATAGCACACATTTAAACTATGACTAAAAATCAACAATATTTTAAGAGGTATCAGACTCGACTTTTCAGACCGGTTTTTAGTACTAACTTTTAGTACTCTGACAGGATCATCATCAGCTAGGAAACGTCCACTGCTGGACAAAGACCCTTAGGGGGGAGTTGCCACACTTGGTAGGCGGCTTGGGGATCGCATTGTAGTGGTAGGACTCTACCGCACAGTCCGCCTGGGGAAGTACCACACCTTTGCCAGTTATTCAACCGCCAAACAGTAGTGTGCAAGCATTAGTGTGTTCCGGTTTAAAGGGCAATGTTACCAGATAAATGACTGGGGAAGAGATTTAACATCTTATATCTCAGGGTGACGAGCGCAGTGCAGTGCGGCGCAGGATTGTGTTCGCAAGTTTACAGTTCTAGCACTGCTACTGTTAGTGGCAGGCATGACGCTTACCACCAGGTAAACATCTTGCTCGTCTCGTCACTTTAAAGTATTAAAAAAAATAAAAATAACACCATCGATAACCGAGAGGACGCTGCTGCCCATCCTCCGGTGGTTCTGAATGCAGTTTTAGGACATACCCCTCTGACGGGATATTAGAGCTATATTCTGAATAAAACCTATGGTTATCTGAGCTCAGAACTGAGCTAACAAGAATCTTCCAGAACAGTGCTGATGTCTGCCCTACCTACCTAAACTCTTAGATTGTGATTTACGTGTTTGTGGCATTTCTCAAGCCGAGAAAAAATCCGATAAAAACACCGGCAATTCTTTCGAAATGTACTTGTAATTGCCAATGGCGATTGCGTGTTTTTCGTTATTGTTTTTACACGGAAAATGACAGGTTACGTGCGCCTACGCACCGTAGCCACGCAAGCAGGCGCAGCGAAGAAAAGACATCAACGCGCGTGCATTCGCTACGAATAAGTGTTAGTAGTTACATTTGCAATACGTAATATAAAAAAGTGTATTCTACTGTATGACTAAATAAATACACAATATTTTTCTTTGCAATGTTTTGGTTTATAAGTTGTTCACTCACGAATTTATTTAGAAAGAGAGCTAACTCTTCTCAGGGTGTAATTGATCACCATAGCTATGCACTTGACCGGCGTTATTACTTTTAATGCGCTTTTGTAACACGTTAGTTAGTAGCTAGTTCCTTATTAATTAATTCACTACTGCATGATGCATGGTAGTTCGTTTGCAGGCAATAAATATGGCGTCGGACTGTCTGTGTCTGCCTACTGTACTGTCTTTAAAAATAGTTGAACCAGTTATGGTACGAGAATGAATCATAGAAAATATTAATATTTTTGCTGGTGGAGTGCACTCATTTGGAATTGTATTCAAATGTTAGAATTACTTATTGACTTTTGAGCACTCGCACGTTGAACACGTAATAAATGTTTAAATATATCATACATATACGAAAATGTATAAAACTATTATTCTTACATGATTTTAAAGTAAGTTTAGTATACGACAACGTTTTCGATTACATTCTGCCGGCTGTTGGGTTCTTTTGATTCAGTATTTTAACCGTAAATAATAACTCTTTGGGAAAACACTAAATATCAGTTTTGACCTGATATTAAGCAAGAATTTAGATTTAAAAGTTGTTGAAATTATTGGCCTGGTACACATATCCCTACCAAAGTACCCCTACCGGTAGAGATAGGTGGAAAAAAACCACTTAGATCCGGTAGCTTTGATTAAATGAGAGAGCTAGATTCTCCAAGATTGGTAGCGATAAGTGGAAAGCTTGAACTGTATAGTCCTCTTATCCCTACTAAATAAAAATAAATTAAATTAATAAAACACCACCATTAGACCTTTGCTCAGATAAGATAAGAGATAAGACAAAAAGTTTTTTTTTGTATATGCATTAACTTAGTTTAACTGAGAAGTTAAAACACATGTTATATGAGTAAAATATTAATTAATTGTTAATTAAATAAATCACAGGTATACTTAACGCAAGCCGCCTGCCAAGCGTGGGGATTATGGCAACACCTCCCTATTAAGGGGGCTGCCTTCGTCCAGCAGCAGACATTTTCTGGCTGATCGATGGATGGATGGGTACTTAACGCAGCATTGAAACGTAATTGATTCTTATCTTTTCTTGATTATAATATACATAAACATAATAATTCAATTCTTGGCTGTACAGTACTTACACACAAAAACAATTGTGCTGTAGGTTATTGAACTAAATCTAGGTTTCAGAACATCTTAAAATTAAATCTAATTCTGTAAAGTGTAGAGCTCAACAAAAAATATAAGAAGGCAATTACCATTGCATAAGATATAATAGTCATGTGTTATTAATGATTCCTTTCTATTTATCACATTATATCCGACTGATGTTGCGGCGAGTCACTGTCTCGTACACTTCGAAGTAAGTAATTATAGATCTATTGGAAGAGTTACATCATTAGAGATTATTACCGATTCATTTAATTTAAGAATTGTAAGATATCTGTTTCTGCTGGCGAACATGGCAGGCTTAAGGTCCAAAATGCCGCGCGTCGCTGGCTTGCTCGCACATTTCATAATTTTTCGAATATATAAAATCACTGAATAGTTATAGATATAGTTATAAAAAATCGCAGTCGTTAAAATTACTGAGAGTAATTACAAAGGTTTAGAAATAAATAAAACTTAGAGCCAGGCAAGTTTTCATCCATAAAACTGGGCGTGACCAATAGTCAATCCCAATAGGCTAGATGACTG
This sequence comes from Erannis defoliaria, assembly GCA_905404285.2. NCBI lineage: Eukaryota > Metazoa > Arthropoda > Insecta > Lepidoptera > Geometridae > Erannis > Erannis defoliaria. Next base: position 18,203,460 of record FR990070.1, read on the forward strand.
ATGTTTAAATCGTTGAAACCAATAGCTTTGATGAAGAATTTAAATAAATATAGTATGTTTATTGAAAACATTATTTAAATCGGTTAATAATGTTCTGATATATGAGCGTTTAAAGTTTTTGTTAGAGACAACTCTGTCCCTTTCCCACAAAACAAAAAGTGCCGTCACGCCTTACTTGTCAGAATAGAATTTATATGGCGTCCTGACAAGTGACGTCACGATTTGCTGTTTTGCCTCTCTGTCTAGCATGATATAAAAATGATTATAACTTGCTTATTTTTGATCAGATTTTAATGTTGTTTTCATTAATCAGCTATATTTATGGGCCACATTTGAATAGGACAATTAAAAAAAACCAGTCATCTAGCCTATTTTATGTAGTAAATCTTTAGATCAAAATGATATTTTTGCTGAACCTTTGTAATGTTATTCTCAGCAATTTCACCGACTGCGATTTATCACAACTATAACAGTGATTTTATATATGGTGAAATGCGAGAGCGAGATTGCGGCACGCAGCATTCTGAACCTTAAGAAAAGTTTTGTGTTTTTTTATGCGATAGAGTGACGAGACTTGCAAGACGTTCACCTGGTGTTAAGCATTATACTTGGTCGCTTGCCCATAAAAGTAGCAGTGCCACAATTGCAAACTAACTCCTGCGGCGCACTGCACTGTGCTTTTCACCCTGAGATATATGATGTCAAATCTCTTCGTGCCCAGTAATTTCTCTGGTACGAGTAACGTTGCCCTTCAAACAGAAACACAGTAATGCTTGCACACTACCTACCCCAGGCGAAATCTGCAATAAGGCCTACCACTAAAAAAGCGACGGCCACATCCGCCGCCGTCGGCGTCGGCGCAGCGCGGCTGCAGCGCGCTGCGTTCGGATGCGCAGGTGCGGTGATCAATTAGAGGCGATCGATTGCGAGTGGCGCGTGCTGCGACATGACTACACTCGCGAGTGGTGTAAGTCTAGCGAACTAGCGGGAACGAACAAAAGCTTCATATTTATACTCAACAACCTTTTCAACCGACTTCAAAGATGGAGGTTCTCAATTCAACTCTATGTTTTTTTTGTATGTATATGTTTTTGTATGTATGTTACGCGAATTATGAATTAATTTTGTTGTTTTTTTTGTTTGGCCGGTGATACTTCAGAAGTGTTTCCATATAAATTTCAGTTTAGTCATTTCAGTCATTAAATAAAGTTCAGTATTTTGGGTTTAAAATCAAAACTACTGGAATTAAAATCGAAATAACTGAAAAATATCATTGAAATTGAAGTCAGTTTTTTTTAAAAGCGTATTATTATATAGCTGTTAACTCGTCTCGCTTACTTAATAAATCATTATCCATGTGTACTCTTTTGAAATCTAGTGAAATTCTTAAGTCTCTTTGCAAATTGACAACATGGCTCACAAAAAACAGAAATCAATGATCAAAAGAAAAACTGCAAAATGTAACTCATAACATATTGTGGGTCAAGGTAAATCTGAAGACACATTGTACTTAGAAATTAGAAATTGTTTAGACGCAAGACGTCATAGAAATGGATAATCATACATTTATACTTATACACGCTTAAATACAAACGTAAACATTACATTTACTATCCCGAGAAGTTGATTGAAGAGCAACATAAATGATAATTATTTTTATCAAGTCGCAAGCGTCTTTATAGACCTGAGTATATCCTGCAACTGCATCCAGAACCACCGGAGTTCTCGGTTAATATTGGTGAGCATAGTGCGATCCCCAAGCCGCTTGCTAAGCGTGGAGAGTACAGCAAACCCGCTTTTTTAAGGAACAGGCCTTCGTCCAGGAATAGACGTCTTCTGGCTGATGATGAAACGTTTTATACTTACACCACAGCTCAGTGAAATAATAATATACTTTTGCATTCCAATCACTCCCGTTTGAGTTATGCAGTAACTACTATAAGCTGCAGTCTGAGAGGCAGATAAGGTCGATAAGCGCAAGCGCATCGGTTGGTAGCTGCAAAAAGAAGATTCGGTGACTGCGCCGCCAATGCGTCTAGCGCTAGTATGTGGTGTAACATCCACGCTTGCTCTGATGCTTCAAGCAGTCAGTAATCTGTCTTTTACTCTTGTTAATTTGTTTTTATAAATAGATTGTATAAATTCTCCTTTAAAGGCCGACGCAGGATCAGTTTTACTTTTAGTTCCATCTGATCTCAAATGTATTGATTACTTAGAAGCTGCAATCGAAGTGACAAGTGATCAAACTGTGCAACAAATTGCAAAGAATTACCTAATAATAAATAAATTAAACAAAATCCCAATTCTAATTATATTATTATGTATATAAATATATATTTGGGGGACATTTATTACACACAGCGCCATCTAGCCCCATACTAAGCAAAGCTTGTATTATGGAAACCAGATAGCTGATATAATACTTAAATACATTTTTTTTTCGTAATTACATACTTATAATACATACTACAGCCAGACACAGAACAAACATCGATGTACGTCACATACATTTTTGTCCTGGGTGGGGATCGAACCCACGCCTTACAGCTCTGAAGGCAGACATGCTACCAACTGAGCTATCAGGCTGTCAAAAAAATAATGTATATATTTATATATATATTAATTATTAATTTAATTAATATTTATAATTTTAGTATTGACGATTATTTGGCCGGGCAAAAATCCAGTCAGGCCAAAGTAGCATAATTTAAAGTGTTCAGCAGGGCTAGCATGCGCACCGCGAGAAAATTTTCTCGATCCTTAAAAACAGGACAAGGCTACGAATCTGTATAAGTTTGTCTCGTTTTCGCACGACATAAAGACACGACAAAATTTTCCCGCGGTGCGCATGTTAGCCCTGCTGCTTGGCCTAACCGTGTAGCTAAGATTATCCATCATGTGTGATATAAATTATCGTTCAGTAATAAAGATGTCAATAAATATTTTTTAATTAGATTTATTTATACGTTATTTAGTTGCTTTGAGCAGTTGGTTAACTTTTGCTCGGATTCACCCATGATTTTCAGCAATACTGCTTAATTATTTTTTTGAGACACCGGATGCTATCTTATAAAATGATGACCTTATAGTCATGTACGATGTCAATAATCTACTCGTATTTTTGTTCAGTACGAATTAGTCTTCACCGAGTCGTACTGAACGAAAATTGATGTAGATAGGTGTAGAGTACTTGAAAATCCTACTCCACTAGTGGAACGTAAGAATGGAACTAACAGACCAAAACAGAAATCCGTTAGTTACAAACCTCTAGAGCCCTCGCATTTATAATAAGCACTATCGTGATTTCCTAAGCTCTGCCAACGTCCAGTTACAAATGATGGCCGCACCCCCGGCCAGCCTGGCCCATGCCCGTCCATTAACAGGTCGCAACGAGAGGTGGCGAGAACTGAACAATGGATGCGCGGAACAATGCTTGCCGCGGGCTTCTTCAGACCACGTTGCGAGCTAGGAATGGTGGAGAAGGCATCTCGACGGAAAAAACTAAATTTCGAGCTATTTAACACGTACCATACAGCTGACGTCATATACAACCTATAATTGATACTCCAAACTACCCGTATAGGTGTTCTTGTTTTGATTATGTGATAGATATAACCCCAATTTGAGTCCATCAAACAATTATTAACATTCGATATACGACCTATTCTATTTTAGCCTGTTATTTTGACTGTCTGACTGTCCAACTCCTAGACAAAGGTTAATCTTAAAAAACGTTTTCGGTGACTAATCACGTGTACTTTATTTACCAACTATATAACTCTTTTTTGCTCACACCAAAAAAACAAAAATCTCACAAAGGAAATAAGGATTAAAGTAAGTATTAAATAAGTTAAGTGTAACAAATGGTGGCCTTATCGCTAAAAGCGTTACAAGTAATAATTATATTACCTAGTAGTAGTTCATGAATTGTTGTTGAAGTGACATCAATTTTAATATGTTGTGACAAGCCTGTGCCTTTGCTAGTTATTCAACCGCCAAGCAGTAGTGTGCAAACATTACTGTGTTTTGGTTTTAAGGGCAATGTTACCAGATAAATTACTGGGTATGAAGAGATTTAACATCTAATATCTCAGGATGACGAGCGCAGTGCAGTGCGGCGCAGGATTGTGTTCGCAAGTTCATAATTCTGGCACTGCTACTGTTAGTGGCACGCGTGACGCTTACCACCAGGAAAACGTGATGCTCGCCTCGTCACTTAAAAGTATTAAAAAAAACTAGTAAACTAAGCAAAACTTTACTTTGAGAACCAGATAACTGATAGGTACATTATACTTAGGTATATACTTTTTAACCATAATTTAACATCTGATAAGTTATAGTCAGTCGGCCACTTAGTTTTACAACCATAACAAAAACATATTTCTTACAGTCTGACTAAGATATTATGCTTTAAAAAAAAAACAACTTCAACTTCAAATACCTGGATGACATCTTCATATTTTCTAGTAATTTTGATTTAAAAACCTAACTACTGAACCGATTTTGATAAAATGTATATGGGAACACCTCTGAGTATTACCTACCAAACAAAAAAAGAATCATCAAAATCAGTTCATAATTGGCGGAGTAATCACGTAAAATACATTAAAAAAAATACATACAGTCGACTAATAATTGAGAACCTCCTTTTTTGAAGTCGGTTGAAAACATTAAAAAATGTTGAAGCTCCGAAACGTTATTTTAACGGTGTAGTAAAGTTTCAGCTGCGATTAATTAAATACCAAGAAACATCTCTGGCTTGTGTTACTTTATTCCATTTTTTGCTTAAGTAGTTACATGTTCCACCTTCTTACTGCATAAAAACTTGTAAAAACTTCTTTTAAGCTTTATTTAAGCGCCTTACCGCCGGGATAATCGTAGGAATAATGTATCAAACGTAGTTAAGACTTTATTCTTGTTGTCCACTTAACATACTGGGGGTCCTGTATAGAGATAATTAGACTAGCATTGAGGAACCGTGTCGAAATCACAGACCTAATTCAAACACTGCCTTATAGTGTAGGCAAAAATTACTTATTTTATAGCGACAAAGTTATAAAGAGTCGGGGTGTTTCGCAGTTCCCAGCTTACCTTCCCAGAACTTAGTAATGAATTAATTGCACGATTACGGTAACAGAAGTGACAGAAGAAACATAAAATAGTAAGTAGGCTGTTACAAGATGCTTTAACCTAATTATAGATCGAGCAAACATATCCATTACAGAATTTTTAGTCATGATCCTTTAATGGAACTCTGGAATTATCTTCGATATTCTTGCTGATAAAATGGACATAGTTACAGAGCGAAGAAGTGACAAACATAATGATATTATACTCGCCAAGTGTGTGTGTGAGTATGTATGGTTGACTGGATGATCACTCACAAACTTTTATTTATAATAATAGGTTTTTTTTATACAGTCAAGTGACGAGACGAGCAAGACTTTCACCTGATGGTAAGCGTCACGCCTGCCACTAACAATAAATACTTAGTACTTAATAATACTTAGTGTGTTATCATTAAAGCTAAATCAATCGCGAGTGAATTGGTTGCTTTTAGACAGGCGTGTTCCAACGTAGACCGCAATGTTCACTTAACTTCAGGCGAGTTAGAAGTCAAATGCAAGTCTATATTCAAATAATAGAGATCGCCCACGACTTCATCCGCGTACGGAAGAAATACGGCCCACTCCCAAAATTCACCACTTTAAATCATCCCGAGCATTTTTTCTAGCCCAAAACTCCCCCAACTCTACCGACTCTACAGACTCTACCAACTCCCCCCAACCCCCCCGATCCTCCAAGTTGTCATGGCACGCATTAGCAGGAAGAAACACCGGCGGCTTGACCTGCCCCGCTAGCGGCGCAACGGCAAAGTTTTTAAGTTGTTAATATTTAATGCAAAACAATTCAGTATTAAGAAAATAAAATGGATAAGCCATATAATTAACTAAAATGGCCAAAAATCTGTAATTATTTTGCAACAGCTCAGATCGTTTTGGCAACCACCTTCACAGGCGTGTTTCTATGCTCGGTGTGCTAGGCTAGCTATTAGAGCGTTTGGTAGACAATATAGGAGATGTGAGATTGTGCCCATTGTTCGTGACAAGGCTCTGGGCCAGCCCCGTGTGGTCCGCGCCACGCGGCCGCAACGCGCACCGAGCAGGCCATGTACAGAGGATCAACTCCGAGAGACCGTATTTAAGCATTTGCTACACTAAGCACTACATGCACAATTATTGTTTGGGTTACCACTTACCAGCTGTCCATATATATTGTGAGAATACCTAAATAGGTAATGTATTTGGAATTTGTCTTTTTTTTAAATATATATATCTGAGATGGAAAAAACACGAAGAAAAGTAAAAACCTAAAAGTTTTTAGCTTAGTTACGGAAACAAGCAAACATTGCCTGCTTAGACGGCTACTGGTCAGCCCTCGTACTCCGCGCGTGACCATCTCTTTGCTCGCTATTCCTGCAAAATATGACATGCATCAATTAGATTTCATTTAAAATCTAAAATGGTCGTATACCGGAGAAAAATGTTTTGTAACGATCCTTTTTTATGGTTAGGTCTCTTTGGATTTTTGATGAATGCATTAAGTATTAACTCGATGCACTATGTGTGCGGTCATACAATGATTACATTGACGTGAAAAGTTTACGTAGGTACATCAAACATCATACATGCATAGCGCTTAAAAAACTAATTAGATTCCTGCGGAGTGGAGCGGTGTGAGAGGGTGTGTTTTCGTTACGTCAAATGCCACGTGACTTCAGTAGAGCTTAAATATCGCTTATCGTATCGTTGCGCCCCCGCCGCTCGCGGGGCAGGTCAAGCTGGCGGTGGTTAGGGATCCTACTAATACGTGCTGTAACAAGGATTCCTCGTCTCTTCTGGTCACTTTTTGGGAAATATAATGATCACCTCTTTTTTATATTTGAATATAAACTTGCTTTTAACCACTACTTTGCCTAAAGTTAAGTGAGCGTTGCGGTCTACGTTGGAGCACGCCTGTCTAAATACAACCGATTCACTCACGACTCGTGTTATTTGAAAGAAAGAAACAAGAAATATAATTTATTTTGTAACATCAGCAAGGTAATAAAACTATATTACCTATTTAATTAAAATCCTGGGGTGATGTCACAAAAATGGTTACAACTCGGCATAGTGCTGTTTAAATTTGGTCAGGCCGCATTAAAGTCAGTTATATTATGTCACATGCTGCCCTTCCCATACCAGTTCACTACCACAGGAATCTACTCAGTAAAGCGCTACACCTGTTAGCATGCGATTCTGTTATCTACTGCACGTTACAACATGGTATACAAGTGTATACTGCTATCAAGCTGAGTTGTACCAATCTTCAGAAGCTGTTTCTCTGCTTTATCATACGGCTTAGGTTTGCCGCGTGATCATAGCCGCTGATACCGCATTCAATGTACCACCACCTTACAAGATGCTTTATGACTATTGCGCGTAGTACCAGCGGAATTGAATGGGCTGGTTTCCGCGAGGATGTGCCGTGATAGTCCAAAACATTTGACGTAACAAATGTTCTGTCTTTTGAAACATTTTTTATGTAGAATATATTTTAATACAGGCTTAGTTCTAATCACTTATCATCCTTTTAAGGGCATATTCTGTACATCAAAACAAACAACTTTTACTATGTTTATTCACTCTACCCTTGAAGATGCCCAGAATATAATTTTCAGAAAATAACGAGATTGGCAAAGTCGCCAGTATTTAGCGGTGCTAAGCGTTTTGCCTCCTTTTGATCAAAACGCCACATTGGAGGCAAAACGCTTCGCACGAGCACCGAGCGGGTGGCATTTCAACTATGTCAGGATTAGAAAGAGAGGATTCAGGAATTTGAAAGTTCTATCAACTCTTCTATCACCTTCGACCCAAGTCGTATCGAATCGTTCATTCGTTCTTATCGTTCGTACTTATCTCTATCGCCTTTTAGTGTTCATATTTTTTCCAAAGGTTACCTGGAAAAAATCGCTTTTAGTGATAAGGCTGCCATTTGTTACACTAATGTTTAACCTTTGAAGTGTTTTGTTTTGCTGTGAGCAATAAAGAGTTTATCTGTCTATTTGATGGCTTTGCTATTGGAACTTCCTTGATGGCAGTAAGTTACTGCTTCGAACCTTTATTACTCTATACTTTTCAATGCTGATGAACGGTTTGCATAATGATGAACATCCGCATTCCCTATAGAAATTCCCATCGTCAAATAAATGTTGACAGCAACGTTGTCAATGCTTTCTCTCAGACTTCAAAGGGAAAAGTTCTCGGAAAGCATCGCCTCAGATTGACGAGCTGATACCGCTGCTGTGCACTGATGTATGCTAATCTAGGCTGGCTGGAAGCTGACGGCTCAGCTGACGGCGTACACGGAGGCTGAAGGCTGACGGCTACTCAGGAAGCGGCCGTGATGGCGAATTGATGCCAAGGACAGGTGGAATTTGACTGTTCTTTTTTCTTTGTGATTGGCATCGCACTTCGTTCATTCTGCCAGTGTCAATACAAATGTATGTTTCGAGTTATAATACTAACAAGTCAAATAAGTCATTAAATCATAGTCAGTCCACCAACATACATAGTGTCAGTCACACAAAGTTTGTCAGTCAAATCCAAGTGATGCCCTAGTAAAGTTGTGGTGACTTTACTATATATAAGCTTTCAAGGAGATTTGAATACAACACGGAAATACACCTTATATCGCTTGCCCACACTTGTGTATGTAATTTGACACTTAATGAATTACCACCACAACTTTAATCATCAATTCGCGCAAAAACACTAGTTTAAGAAAATAATAGAATGCAGCGACATAATCTTTCCGGGTTCCCGCAAAAACGTCGACTATGTTATGTAGGCTGTTGAAACTTTAACAGATCGTAAAATATGAAAGTTTATTTTTTAAGTTTAGGGTTTCGTAGCAAACTTATATAACATCTTCCTCCCCTTTGCAGTTTCGTCATGTCCGTTTGTTTATGTTTTCGTCTTGAAGTGTTTTAATTCAGGTTACGCTATTACGGTATAAACGCTATTACTACTTAATTAGCGCACCAAACAAATGCGCGATTAAGTCCCGGTAAACTTAATTATGTGTTCAAATCGCGAAAGCTTACTACTTATTTTTAAATTTTTTAGGAGATTATACCGAAAATCGGATAAAAATTGGTTTAGTGACAGGTTTCGTTGAAAGTGGAAGAATATCAAACTTTTAGTAGCTTCCCATATTATAATTTTTGTTTTAAATACAGCCATCTATGAATAGTTATGAATCTTACGCAAATGAATCTCTACCGGTAGTAGTTAAAGATGTTGTAGTTTCTATGTTTGGTAGAAAAAATAATATAAAGTCATTAGAGATGGCTAATACTTCACTTGATTGCGCGCTATATCGCTAATAGCTCTCCCACACTTTCATCATCCACTCATGTTTTATTGCGTACGTACAAAACTAAAGCCTGCTCCAAACAGACACGGCTTAAAATGCGACTAAAACCGCGGTTAGCCCTACCCACACTGCCGCGGCTTGTGGTAGCGGATGCGGTAGCAAATAGTGAAACCTACTCCACACAAGCACGGGCTGCGGTAACGGCTAAATTCGCGGCTTCCACCACGACCGCTGATAAAGAGCTGACTCCTCCAAGCCGCTGCAGCGCTCTACAGGCCGCATCCGTGTGGAGAAAGCTTTAAATCTCTACTTAGCTTTACATGAGATTTTAATTTATCACAAGCAGTTTACTACGTCAGAGGCCTAATGAAACTCATATTCAGCTTCAGCCCTTTTGTGTGTGATTTTTAATCACACCTATTTGCATCGTCACTAGAACATCATGCCTACTTCTTTTAAAAATAATTATTAATTTGATATTGAACTCTAGTTCCTAGCAATAAGGTTATACTCTCTAATCTTGATTGTTTTAAAGCAAGCATTATTGCAAGTCGTTACGGGAATGAGTAATCGATTCCCAGTCTTAGTATTGGAAAATTATAGAGCATTTTAATTAGGCGCAGGTAGTCTATAGAACGTTCAGTTCTAGAGTTCCGTACCCGTACCCGAAGGGCGTTTAACGGATCACTATTATTAAGCTTACGCTATCTGTCCCTGTGTATCTGTCTGTGTTGTGTAGTGTTACTGTCTATCCTAACAGCTTTCAACGATAGTCTATTTTGTATCAAATAATTGAAAAATGTATTAGCCCTCATACAGCCGAGATGTTATCTTATTTTCAAAATTGTTTCTAAGCAAAAACGGTAATAAATTTTAGTATGATTTATAACACAGCACAAAAACAAGCACAACAGTTAAACCAGTGCAGCAGTGGACGTCTCCGGGCTGATGATGATGATGATGAACCAGTTGAACTCACGCTTAAGAACTCCGATCAACCCGCGAATTCAAAACCCAAACAGAAAGGTTTCTATACGGGCAACTTCACTATCTGTCTCCGTCATTTTTAATGCAGATAATTATGGTGTAAGTAGTTTTAAGGCTGAACCAAAAAAAATACAAACACAATATAATTGTGTTGTACTTTTGTAACATTTTTGTACGGGACCGTCTGCGCTAGTCAACTCGAACTTGCCCAGTTTTTATTTCAATGCGACGTAGAAATAGATCGGGCATTATGTGCATGATGATTTTTATATCCCGCTGGGATAATCACTCTTCCCGCGAAGAGATTTCTTTAATGAGAGCCAAATAGAATGACCTGCAGAATGCAGCCGCAGCCGCGTCTACAACTTTAACATAGCGGCTTCAGATTAAAAAGAGATTTATTAAAACGTCTGTTTATGCATTCCCACGAGACAAAGCCCCGCGGACGGCCCTCCCGACAGTTGTACAAAATAATGTGACATTTTAAAATAATTACGGTTTTTGTTGTGAAATTCCCATTGTTGTTGTAAACACCACAATTATACGCGAGAGTTGTTGTATATCAGTAATTATAATTACGTAAATAATTATTTAAAAAAGGAGTCTAAATCTGTAGCGCCTGCAATTTAAGTAGACAATGCGTGTAGCGTCGCTTGCATTTAGAGACAGGACAGAGACGTACTTGCGTGTGCTTTAATTGGTTGCTTCTAGTGAACGTAATGAGCTCTGAAAATGAGTTCCATAAGTTTGTAATTATCCTATGCGCTCGTAGTTTGGCTCTGAAGATGCAGAGTAAGAAAGATAAACCAGCCATTATTAAAAATTACTATTTTTAATAATGGCTGGTTATTATTTTATTATATTTTTAATTATTATTTTTAAATTACTATTTTAATTATTACTTTTAGCCATTATTGGTAATGGTGGTATAATCAGATACTAATAAGACTGTCGAAGAGGAAGGGTAATTTAGAAATTATTACACTTTTCCATATTTGATTTGTTGCTGTTTTAAAGTATTTAACCTATTAAGAAACTTTGGTAGATAACAATAAGCACACTTGCGCTTTTATAAAATTAATAATTAACCTTTGTAATGTTAATCTCAACAAATTTAGCGATTTTTCATAATAATATATTTTATATTCAGCGGTTTTGCGTTATAAAATTTCGAGTGAAACAGCGGCGCAGTGTTCTGGATCGTTGATATTTGTCTCTCTTGTTGTATATACCTGGGTATATCTTAAAACTCCAACCGTAACCACCGGAGGACGAGCAGCAGCGTCAACGGTTAACGGTGGTGAGCATTCTGCGACCCCCAAGCTGCCTGCCAAGCGTGGGGATTATGGCACTCCCTATGGAGGGGGAGGCCTTCGTCCAAGAGTTGACGTCTTCTGGCTGTTGATGTGGTATTTGTCTCAAGCAGTATCAGATAAACCCTGATATTTTGGCTGTGTGTTTTAGCGCTCACGACTAAATGACCGATTTGGTTTCACATCACATCAACAGCCGGAAAACGTCCACTGCTGGACGAAGGCCTCTCCCTTAAAGGGAGGTGTTGCCATAATCCCCACGCTTGGCAGGCGGCTTGGGGATCGCAGAATGGTTACCACCGTTAACTGAGAGGACGCTGCTGCCCGTCCTCCGGTGGTTCTGGATGCAGTTTTAGGACATACCCAGGTCCTTTGGTTTGGCCCGATTTAGTTTAAATGAAATGAATTAAATTTATTCCACCAAAAATAGAGTACAATTATTATGATCGTATTGATAGGTGTAGTCCAATCTATTCTGCCGTTCATTGGCATGTGGAACAAAACAAACAAACATTTTATCTTTTTTTTTTTCGTTGTATAGGTACTTAACCCCCAGGAAAATGCTCCTTATTTTAACTTTCGGAAAAGTGTTCGAAAATGCGATTTGATCGGGGGAAAATATCCTAGAAATGGTCAGTCAGTGTCTACAATTTTCCAGTTCTCCTGAATTGGAACATCGCGGGATCCTAGTTATCATCTCATAAATAACTTACAAATTAAGATAGTACGGCGTCCAGCGTCCTCGCTCGTTATTTCCTGCATATGTCCGCCTGCCTCTGGACTCTGGTTATATAGCCGATGTTTATAATAACAGGGGCATACGTCAAGGCGTCGCGTATCGCCCACGCGCGCGCGGCTCGGCAGCGTGTGAACCTGCGTAGATGTTCCGACACTCGCCTTGCTTATTGCAACTCGTATCTAACGACTCGCCGCTCGCCTCAGATTGCCTCTGATACTGTTTAAGATAAAATATGAAGGATTGGGCGTTAGCTTTTGCAAGCGTGTGAACATTTCTGATTTGGCGTAGATGTGGTCGTCCGTCATATAGACATGTACAGTTTGTTTTTTGGTGAAAAAAACTTCGAGGAACCTGCATGTGTCCGGAGAAGAAAGAAACAATGGCGTATGTGAATTCCCCAATCCGCAGCTGTGTCAACCTTTGAGTATATATGCCTATTCACAGAAAACGAACTATCTTAATAATACTATGTGTAGGTACTGTGGTTTTACTTCTATCAGCAGTGGACTATTATAACCTATAACAGGCTGTGTTGTATATTTGTAAGTATGTCCATGTCTTTCTTCGTACAAATCTGTCAAATATCTAACAATCGGGTAATAGGTGAAAAAATTCACTTGCTGAGGATTCCGTGCTGTGATGATTTATGAAATTAGTAAGCTAAAGTATTCTTCTTACTTTCGTTCAATTTATGATTATCATTAAATCTCAGGTCGATTCGCAGTGAAACAAGTTTGCTGCTGGAATGTATTGTGATGAGTTACCTAAATTTTGGCATGGAATGTTGTTTTTCTAGAACATTGAACTGCGTAGCTGCGGAGTTTGGCCGTTGTAATTTTTTTAACCGACTTCAAAAAAGGAGGAGGTCTATGTTCGACGATATGCATGGTTTTTATTTATGTTCACCAATTTTTCCGTCAATTGTGGACCAACTTTGAAAATTATTTTTTATTTGAAAGGGTATGTAGTATACATAGGTGGTTCCATTCTTAATATTAATTTCAAGTAATTATTTTTTTAACAATTGTGTCGCTAAATAAGTTTTGTTTTTATCCGTACTCGTATCTAGAATGTTCAAAAATATACCTTTATGCAGCGTCTAGCTTATCTTATAGGTTAAGAAAATAGAATGAATAATGCCTGTAAAATAATCGTAACGTTATCGGCATTTTTAATTAATTATCTATATAATACAAAACATAATGTAAAATATATTAGGTAGATAATTAACCAACAGCAATAATAAAGAAACACAAAATCACATTATTCAATTGTAAGCTCAACGGTGTAATAAATAAACGTGTTTTAAACATGTTAAACTTCTGAAATAGGTATCTCAATAAAAAATAATGACGCTTATATCATTAGCAGGTTCTATTTAATAAGAGCCTTACTTAAAACACTGCTTAAGTTAACCAAGGTCAATTTAAGTTCTGCGCAATACAACAATGAATTGCGCAGTAGGTACTAACTAACGTCTTTTAACTTTACGTAGTGTTTTTAATTAAGGCTCTAACTATGTTCTATAGCTAGATACAAACGCTTATCTAACCTATTTGATGTGATCACTCAGTTCCACCGACAACCTATTTCAAAATGCAAATAGCTACTTGTCCACGTGCTACGAGTTGTTGTGCCTAAATATCGTTCTACACGTACATCATATAATTATGTGTAAAGGACACGACACAGGATTCCTCCTAGTGTGGGGCCCAGGGTTTTAATTCTGAAAGTGTCTCAAATTGTTTTTCTGCTCAATTAATGATTTTTTTGATTGTTATTTTTTGAATTGATTTGATTTGAACTGGATTCCACACTTTAAACTAAATTACGAATATAGAGACTCGCTACAAGCAAAGATAATATAATACTATACTAGTAGTAATTCACTGAATTATAAGAATTACTGTAACATTTGACGTCTGGTAACTTTTCCCACCGCACACCGGGCGGTATTACGCAACTAATTCCCGCCGGGAACGTAATGTACTTATATGTATTACCATTTGCCCCCGTTTTCCCGTTTGGCTGACTGTACGTCTATTACAGTCAAATCTATTTGTATAATAGAACAGTATGCTGTTCTATGATAAATAAATAAATCCAAAAGTTGGTTGGTCCAAATGGGAAATTACACAATGTTAATAAAAAAATCTAAATCACAATTTAAAAAACTGTAAATGGGTATTAATGCACACATATTTTATTAAAGTACAAAATTGAGATCACTATGCTTTAGCATGGCACGCAAAATATTAAGTACAATTACTTACTGTTTGTCACTGAATAAGTACTTGTCATACTTCTGGCCCACTGAAGAGAGAAGTGAATAGAACGAAAATGTGACGGGCCGCGCAAGCCGGCATTAAGTGTAAATGCGCTTAATGTAAATTTTACTAATATACATGTTTTTCAACTGAGAATACTTAAAAGACAATTTAGATGCGTAAGAAAGCAAACCGCATTGCATCGTAATTAGATCAATTTAACCTGTTGCAAAATGGCATTTCGAGCTTTTTACTTCAAATGCGCGACAAATGATTGGCATTTTTTTTCGCAGTTTCTATACAATTATGTGTGAAACTGGCGACAGCGGTTTTCCGTACAATTGCTTTACAATATTGATTTGACAATCGTTCTACCTTAAGAAGTAGCCCTACTTCTTAAGCTTTTCTGTGTTCTGGCTGATGGTTATGATTGTACTATCTTGGAGGCAGCTCCAAGTGTCGTGTCAAAATTATTTGTTTGATTGCGTATTACTGATCTAAGGAAATGGGCGCCGATAGTCATAGCGTTACCATCTGCCACCACGTGGGGCAGATCGCGGTGGCAGATTTTAACTTTTTACTTACGTACCTCGATATCACGGGATTTAAAATCTCAGGTCAGATGACGGTAATGACGAGTAATCACGATTATCAACGGTGGTGTTACAACCGGACATTTGGCTGCCGCGCAGCCGAAAGCGGCGCCGACGCTTTTAATACTCTAAGGTGAGGTTATTAAATTAATGTCTCACAGCGACAACGTGAGTTGGGCATTTGAAAAGGCACACGTGAATAATTTTATTTACATGTCGTAGGGATATGATAAAATCAAGGATTTTATCAAATCCCCGAAGTATGATCAATTCCCGGGAGATATTGAAATGGCAACTCGACTTTATAATTTCTCCAAACAAATCTAGTGATTTGATCTTATAATCCGCGTGCATGACTTTATTCCCTTATTTTGTATGGTAGTTAGGTACAGGCTATTTAAAAAAATACAATTTGAGAATTAATATTTGGGTTCAGATCACTCAATTAGCTTTGGAATTTGATAAAATCACTCGATTTGTTTCGAGTAATGACAATTGCACGTCTCCCGGAATCGTGATCAAATTTGTTAGATATTTGATCAAATCTCCGTTTTTATCATCTCCCCGCGACATAAACACGTATGCACGTATGCATTCGTAAACGACATCTTTATGCAGCGCACTGGCACTTTCTAAAGCTCGAACATTAGTGCATCATCAAATGCCCCGTGCATAATTTGCATACTGTCACACGAATAAAAGAAACATTACGGAACTCATCACGAGCATAAAACATGAGATTCCTCACATTTCCGCATATGCGCTAGTCCAGGTTCTAGGGAAACACTCTGTGGCATACACGTTTGAAAAATCCGCAGACCGCAATCTATATTGATTTGAATTGCTGAGACTCGGTTTTATATAAATCTGTTTGTTGCGCCGGTATCGGACGTATCGGAAGAATTTGACCAAAAACGTTTATGAGACAATTTGGCTTATCCCAAATATATAACTTATTGAAATACTCCAAAAGCAAGTGAAGTACAAAATTAAAAGAAAGTCAGTTGCGAGTTAGCCCAGGAAAGTTAAAGTTTGACCGGGAAATAAAATGGTCACGCAATCAGATTTCTGTAAAAACTACCTCTCGTGTAAAAAGTAAAAAATATAGTAGAAACTACCTCTCGTATAAAAAGTAAAAAATTAAGGAATATGTCTTTCTGAAAATTCTTTCTTTCTTCTTGGAGATATGTATTACTTAAACGCTGCTTAAGTTGAGGAACTTTAAAGTCATACAAAAATTAAGTGCGCATTACTAACATTCATCATCATCATCAGCCCGAAGAGATCCACTGCTGAAGGAAGGGGGAGCCCTTAGACCGCCACACTGTACGACAACCTGCCATTTGTTCCCCGCGCCTTTTACAATGTCGTCGGTCCACCTAGTGGAGGCCGTAGTACTAAGTACTAACATTAACGCCAATAAAATTTAGGCAGTGTTTTATAATGACCCCCTTATTTAGAAATCTTTTTATCTTGAACTACATATACATTTTAAAACTAAGAGCCGTCATGAAGACTACAAATAGGTAACTACTAACAAAAAAATACAAAATGCCTACAGCTGCAGTACCTACTTCGAAAAAGCTTACTCTATGGAAGCTTTCGCGTACGGAAGCGCGTTCAGTTCTCACGGTACTCAGGTGCCATCAGAGACCTGTGATATAGACTGGGAGCGTCATATTCAATATAATTATAGTTGTATAAAATGATGTGGTAATGGAATTTTAGAAATTACATCCTAACATTATGATAAATGGTATAGGTTTAAGCATTTGGATTGTCTCTAGACTTTTATCGGTCTGAAAACAATCCTTTTGGTTTTTTTGTAGTAGGCTAAGTAAACTGCTGTTCAGTTTAGCAGAGTTTTACAAAATAAAAAAATAATGTTGTTGTTCCTGTTAGATTTGGGGAAGCACTGGCTGCTGCACTACAGCTTCACGCAAAGTAGCAGCCAGGGATTTCACTTATTTTGTAATGTACCATTTCTAGACAATAAAGCATTCTGTATTTTGTTCACAAAGATGTGTACAATGACCTCATTTCAGCTTAGTAATACCGATATGCTAAACCCTATAACCCTACTTTTTGCGTAGTCGTGAAAAACCTCACATTTAGGCCTCAGGAATCGTGCATTGAATGAGAACGGTATCATCTCAAGCATATGGCCGAGCTGTGGATCACCTTGGCCAAATTGTCGTGACTGGTCCACTCGACAAACTCACATGCAATGCCTCACCGGACGACCAGCTTGGCTTGAGCTTTCGGCGACATCTACCTGCTACTTTAAATAACATAATTCCTATCTGCTATACAGGGTTAGTGTTAATCAGTTAGCACCCTTTTAAGGGTATATTCTGTACATCAAAACAAACAACTTTTACTATCCCAACAATGAAATCGCGAAAAAAATATCAGCTGTTCCATACAAATAGTTCATGACCTTGGGCAAAATGTATGGAACAGCTGTTTTTTGCGATATCATTGTTGGCCCGATAGTAAAAGTTGTTTGTTTTGACGTAGAGAATATGCCCTTAAAAGGATGCCAACTGATGAACTAACCCTGTATAAAAAGAATTCGTTTTCGTATACTTGGACTAATACTACTTTTTAAGCAAATTGTGCAAGAATGTTATTGTATATTTTTTTTAGTTATAATAAAGGAAGCTATTATTGTATCAGCCTTTATCTCTCACTGCTGGGCACAGACCTGCTCCTGAATGCCAATTGGGCCATAATTCCACCACGCTAAGCCGCACGGGGTGACAAACTCACTTAAGTCATAATTTTCATTAGGTAGTTCAACTTTAATCTTTAGTTTGTCTTTTAATTTAATTCGTACAAGAAAATTTGCTATCGAGCTAATTTTTTAGCCTCGACAGAGGTTACATATTTGGACCGTTTGGGGCAGAGACACGTGGGCCGTGGTGGCAGAATACTTGAAAAGTCTTCAAGGACTTTATTTGGGGCTGAAAATTAGCCTAGCCTACCGGGACAACGCGGCCAGCATTTTGGGCACATAACCCATAACATAGAGATCGTTTGTTTATATAGTTTAGGTACTTAGATTATGTTTTTCTTTGAAAAATATGAACAAAAACGATCAACAACCACTAACAAACAACACAACAAATAAAAGCTTCGCAAAACGTTGCTGGTAAACTTTGAAGCAAAAATAAACAAAACCACTTTGTTTACCATCGAAATACTTAACAAAGGTCTTGTTACACTGGTCAATAACAGGATCTAAGCATTCAAACCCGTGGGTATTATTATATATTCTGCGGCCACAGTTGATCTGTCCGTCTATCTTACGACATTCTACAGGTGCTCGGATTACTGAACTAATGACGATTAAACACTAATCTAAATGATAGTCATCTGTGAATGTAGCAACATTTATTATTGCTTAATTTATGTTGAGTGGGCTTTTGTGAGATATAGTGCGACAAAATCACCCAAAGGTTGGCTTTTACGCTTTATTAGAAGCGGTAGTGTGTTTGCCTTATTATCCAAAGGTCTCGGGTTCGATTCTCGACTAAGCGATGTTTTCATGTGGTTTTGGTACAGAAATTGAATCATTGCTCCGAGTTGGAGTCTTCTTTGTCGATATTATTGTGTGTTTTCTATGTATAGTTTGTTATGGTTCAAAAATGTTTTCAAGAAGCAAGCATCCATGACGCACCATAGCGGAACTCTAAACTAAAAATATACTTATCTATACCTATAATCAAAATCAGATTACTAAGCTCGCACGCTAAGAAAATTTCTTAGACTTGGTTTTGTTGTAAAAGTAAGATACGGCTAGGCATTGCGAGCAATTTTGATTAACATTGAACTGCAATGGACAAGCGTGACGCTAACCATAAGATTAGCAACTTGCTCGTCTCGCCACTCAGATATATAAAAATACTTCCGACAAATTTATTAACGTACTGAAAATACTTTCATTTTCGTTCCTAAAAATTCATCATGTGTACAAGAAAGTGGGTAGACCGCAAGACGAATATCTGACCGCAGAGATTCCCCGCTGCCAAACAGACTATCGGACTCATAAGGGTATAAGCGCACTAGGACGAATCACGTGGTAGAGTCTGTGAAATACTTAGACCCCTAAAAGACCTGCGGAATTGGTTTGCGCCAACTACGCTAAACCGAGAATGAAACGAGCAAACATAAAGCATAATCAGTAGTATATACACTGCTAGACTTAGAACTACCCTCGAAAGGAGGGCAAAATCTCTCTTTCTCTATCATAAGATAACAACTGTGTTGCGGCTGAACCAAATATAACATAGTTAAACTAATATACAAATTCGTGAAATGTTCATCCTAGTTTAGCCTTAATATACATATTTACTTAGTGAGAACGAACCTCTAGTTTTTATGTTTATTACTGGTTTGGACATAGATTTTAGTCGCACTTTAGTCGTTTTTAGTGTCACGCATGCGGATCTGACCCGCGCTTTACGCTACCCTTCCCGCGGCTTCTCTTGTGTCTCGCGTTCATCCATCACGCATCACAATAAACACAAATATAACAAGTAACTACTTGTTATCGTAATCAAGTTATTATAATCAACCGACTTCACCCCACCACGAGTATACCCTTTCAAATAAAACCACCACAAGTGACGGAGAAATCGGTGAACATAAATAAATAAATAAACATACATACCGTCGAACATAGAACCTGCTCCTTTTTTGAAGTTGGTTAAAAAGAAGGATTGCGAGGAGTTTCCCGTGTGTAGCAAATCCGCATGACACTGAAAACGCCCTTTGGATGTAGATTTTTTTTATTTTAGTTTGGACGTACCTTTTTATCCTACTTTTGAGGCAGATTTTATCTTAGCTTGGATGTAGATTTTATCCTAGTTTAGTCGTAGATGTTTATTAGTTTAGTCGTAGATGTTTATCCTAGTGCGGTATCATGACAAAGGCCCGCACACACTTGCGGTGAAAGCTATCTCCAGGCGATGTCGGCGCACCTCGCACAAAAATGCGATGACACGCCACTTATGGCGCTGCTTTATCATTGTTGAACCTGCTTTCGGTTATGTAATGTAATTACTCGTCCATCTGCGCGGTTATGTCAGAATCGAGTGTTTACAGCGCTATTCAGGACTCCTGACCGGTATTTTGATGGCTCTTCGATTTCTGTGCCATCGTTGTGTATAGGTGCGTATTTTTATGCAACATTTAAGTATTTATCATCATTATAGGAACTTTATGTATATGATAGATAGATAGATAGATAGATAGATAGATAGATAGATAGATAGATAGATAGAAACTCATATATGATGATATGGTATATGATGTATGATATGTTTATAATATATACCTAAAATAATCTAATCGACACGACAATTAGAATCGACTTCTAAGATCTACATAATTTATCCCCCGAAGCAAAAAGAGGGTGTTTTTAGTTTAGCGTATTATGTGTTTCTATGAGTTGCATCATAGCTCTTAAACGGATGTACAGATTAAGTACACAAATAATTTATTTTGCGTGCCTGTGGGGCTAAAGTGGTTACTTAGCCTCGTTATGCGGAGCGAAAGGATACCACTTCCTCCCCGCAGCGGCACGTAAAATCGTATACACACCACGGGAGCAAGTAAAGAAGCCTTAGATCTCATGTACCTATATTGTCTCCGCGGCGAAGACACTTCAGAAATTCTTTACTTTTGCTCCCTAGGTGAGTAATCTACTATTTTTAGCTACAATAAAAAAAGGTTTTTTTAAATATTTACTTAGTATGTATACAAATTATAGGTGTGTTAAAAATGTTCAGCCGTCTTTTTATGCCGTTTCAGGAACAAAGCTATTAATTTAATTTAATGACATTTTACATGATTTTGTAGCACAGTACGCAGTTAAATGTTTTTCTTGATGTAACGTTTCACACTTCCAAAATAAATTTATAAAATAGTTGTTGAATATTTAATATGTGGTTATTTTCCTGTTACGGCAATACACACAGGCTTACGTCCATTTAATTATACTGAACAAATATTTTTTGCCAAAAATCGCATAATAACCGAAAGCGGTAAATTGCATAACAACATTAACAACAAATCGAGAAGTTAAATATACGCTGATGTAATATCAGCCACCTTTACCGTATTTATACTTACATTTAATTAACAACTCGACGGCAGAAATGCAATTTGAACTTTAAACTTAATTAATAAAATTGGCAAGAGTGTTTCGTGACACTCTTATTGTAGGGTTCTGTTTCTGTAGCTGGGTCAAACACTGAAGAGAGAAGTAAGCTTTCGCTTCTCTGTGAGATGTCAAATAAAAAAAAACATTTGTGCGTTTACCGAAGGTTAGCTTAACAGGTTTTTATAGAACTTAGGTATTACCTTGTACCTATAGGGGTAAGTATTCAATAAAATAAAATGATCGTAGCATAAAGGGAGATGCATATTGCCTATTACAAAACTATAAAGATTTTGTGTTCTACGGAACCCCAAAAAGCACTTAAACAAGATAATCTGAATATTAAAGAAACTGTAAAAGTGTAAATACTGATAATTTCAATCGCATTATTTCTTTCAATAAAAAAATTAAGCTCGGTTTTTTTAATGTGTCGGCGTCTATATGTCTATTCCTGTACATTGATTAAAATATTACGTGATGATCGCAATTAATTAAAATCCCGTGTTTCATGCCATAAATGGAATGATTGCATGGCAAGTGGCATGTAGCAAATAGATAATGATAAGCAATTTCATGCTTTATTGCAGTGCTTCTTAAGGCTCGGGTCTCGTTGCCAGCTCTCACACATTTTGTTCAAGATATCAAGATACAAAATTTACACAATATATTCAAGAAAAAAACATTGTCGCGTTGTATTATTTTCCTAAACTTGTGAGTGTGTAAGTGATATAATAAGATGAATGTCTTCGTGTTGTTTTCAAAACTCGGAAAAAGTTTGTAGTAAAGTTGCCACGACTTTATGGCTTGATTGACTTGACCGTGATTTACTGTGTGTCAGATATCTATGTGTTGGGCGTTCACAAATCTACACATTCAGTCTACATTATGTTTATAAATCGACAAACTATTTTAATATTTACAGTACCTACTTATTTGAGTATTTTCGACCGACTTCAAAAAAGGAGGTTGTCAATTCGACTGTATGTTTTTTTTGTATGTATTTTACGCGATTACTTCGCCAATTATGAATTAATTTTAATGATACTTCTTTGTTTGGTAGGTTATATTATACTTCACAGGTGGTCCCATATATTTTTTATCGCAATCGGTTCAGTAGTTTGATTTTTAAATAAAAACTGGAAAAATTAAGATGTCATCCAGATAGTCAAAGTTGAATTCGGTTGTTTTTTTTTAAAGATTTATGGTATTTCGGCTGTTGTATACGTAAATATAAGTATAGTATTGTCATGAATGTCTCACTAACTCGAGCAACATTTTAGTATTTTCTCGGAGCTTGAAGGCCGTTTGCTTTTCCTTTTATTGCGAATTTAAATCCACCAGTATTTCGGTAAAGTTTATTTGACTAAATATTTATGGAACTTGTCAAGCTTTAAATATTCATAAGGTGTATTTAACACGCTTATTTAGTTTAATTTTATTTCAACTAAATCCATATTTCAGAACCTAATTATTCCATTAATAAAAAATAAAAATAAAAACTATATAAGAGACCGATTAAAGTATCTATAGGTAGCAAACCTATAGTTTAAACGGTCTTTAAACGGTCTTCTTTACTTATTTCTCTTTTTTTTTAATTATCCATTTATATAAAATGTCAAAAGTCTGGTTGAAGTCTTTGATTATAGAGAGAGAGAGCTAGATTCTCCAAGGGTTGAAGTGTAAAGTATTATCTAAACTCTTTGATAAAATACCCAGCCAGAGAGCTAGATCCTCCAAATCTATATAAACTATGAAATATACTATCGCAAAGTTGAAAATATCTGAGTCAAATTTTGTTTGCATGTTCAATTACTTGCAGACATAAATAAACTTCCTCCAGTCTGTTTTTTTTTTAAGCCCATCTCTCTTGATTTGTAGCTAATATTACTCTGAAGTAGCCTTTCAAACAAAAAACAAATCAAAATCTGTTCATCCGTTTGCATGGGAGCTAGATGTCACAAACAGATACCCAAATACCCCTCTGTTTGCGTCCGGGGTTCAAAACATTAATGACGTCTCAATCTGGAAACAATCAAGTGCTCGTTGACAGCCATGACGCGAATTCGAGCTATAATACTGCCGGCCGACATTCCCCAAGATCATCACCATTCAACGCGCGAATTATTATACAAAATGATACCATAATACACGCCTCTTCGCTTCTCATGCATTAACAAAACATATCTTAGCGCAAAAAGTTGCAAAGTAATTATTTTTTTACTCAAACACAGTCCTACTTTCGAGGCTGTAAACCCGAGTACAGACAGTGCAACGCATTACGCAGAGATGTAGAGCAGCGGAAACTTAATGCTCATGTGGTTTGAGCATAAAACTACGCGCTTCAACCGTCGCGCGTCGTCGTGTCTACACACATTGTATTGTATATACATTGTTTCAACTATGAACCCCATAGCACTTATCAACTATGAATACCTAATAAATCTTGAATAGTCTCACATAGATATGTGTCGTATTAGATATGTGTCGTATTATTTGTTCACATAACAACAGGGCATAATAAGCCTTTTTATTAGTCCATTGCTGGACATACGCCTACCTTCGAAGGCTATTGTATTGTATAGTTGGAAAAGCGTATTATTGCATTTGTATCAGTAATTTATTGTTAATACCAAAGTTACACGTCAAATTTAATTTATATATATCTACTACTCTGGCCCGGTTGTGCATTGGAGGATTCACATTTGGAATTGAATTTGTTATCTAGACGTACAAGGTTACCTCACGATGTTTCACTTTACCGAAAAGCCAATTGTGTGAAAAACCGTACACAAACTCCAAAGAGCTTATTTAGCACAGACCCGAGATTCGAACTCGCGACATCACGATTTCAATTCAATCGGTCTCCCAGTTTTATGCCTGTAAAAAGATTGCTAACAGTCTATGACAGTCGCTAAATTAACACTGTGTACGATTTCAATGTACGAAACACAATGCTTTTCCTTCGTATTGCTCATCGCGTTGCACATATTGTATACATGACTTAAGGCGGTAAATTTGTGCTCATTTAACTGCCATTAGCTCGGTTGCTCTATTTTTACCGCAGTGCGCGGACGGGCCGTAAACACCTCCGACTCCGCTCGTGATTTTAACAACTTTCCTCGTATTTTTAACTGCAATGCAATTTTTAACTGCAATTATCTTGTAGGTTCACAATTAGTGTGCTAACATGGATTGATGTGTTTATTCAGTTAATGTTTCGCACTGAGATGCCTGTTGAGTTGAGATAAAGCTGTCCTTCATTTAAGTGGCTTATAGGGAAATATGTGTCTGTATTAATGCAGGTTGTTTGTTATTGCAACTACGTAGTTATTTATTATACCTTTGCGTGAAATACCATGATGTATGAGTGGGTAAAGTTTATGCCAACCATTATAGTCGCTCTACAATACGTCTCTATACTTCGCAATAGATACGCTGAGCTAAAACACATTTTAGAGCCTGATTTTGTGTTTTGTTCTGTATGTTTTCTTATAGATTTTTAGAACTTAAACCTTTTTGTAGGAATCATCACAGAACCTAAAGAAAAATACGTAGTACGTATGTATCTTATGAAAACTAACTATTCTTATTATTATACAAATTATATCGTTTACGGATTACGTATTTTTTATGTTCCTGTACGTAGAGGTATTTTAATATTGAAAACAATCAAGGCAGCACTGGCTGATGGATATTGAACTTAAAACTAGTTAACTTTGAAGGTGGCAAGCCAAGACGTACGCTTCGGTAGGTAAAGGTCTTTTGGTAGTATTTTCACGTTAATACAAACAAGTTTTTTTTCACTAGTGTGTAAGTTTACTTAAAATAAGCTTACTTAATTGTCGTTTCGTACCGTAGCAGCGGCAAAAGATCATGTAGACAGATTATCGCCAATGATATTTATGCTCGAATACATTGATAGATAAAACTACTTCGAGCAAATATCAAAGCGGTCTTAAAGTTTGTCGCAGACTGCAGAATTTAGTTAATTGTTTCCACTGCCCATGGCTGCGATTTTCGTGTGTCTGCAATCTATGCTGTAAACAATAATGGTATTTCGCGAGTAGATCACGATAGGTCGTATCGGCACCTGCGCCCGCGCTGGGTCCGCATTGCTGCTAAAGGTCAAGCTCATGCTTCTGTTATTAACGTACCTCCGTACCTACTATGGATCAGTTTAGTAATTTTATAGCCATGAATATAATACACCCCTCTATTAACAGGGAGGCCTTCGTCCAACGCAGTGGTCGTTTTTTGGCTGACGACGAATTATAATAATACCTCGTTGGTACTTAGTAGATTGGTACATCATCAGCCAAAGACGTCCACTGCTGGACGAAGGGGATCTTGGGGATCGCAGAATGTTACGCTATCGTGAACGTTAGCTGTGAAGACGCTGCTGCCCGTTCTCTAGTGGTTCTGGATGCAGTTTTAGGAAATACCCAGGTCCAGGTAGTAGATTGGTATCGTCGTCAGCCATAAAACGTCCACTGCTGCACGAAGGCCTCCCTGTTAATAGAGGGGCGTTGTCATAATCCCCACGCTTGGCAGGCGGCTTGGGGATCGCAGAATGGTCACCACCGTTATCCAAGAGGACGCTGCTGCCCGTCCTCCGGTGGATCTGGTTGCAGTTTACGGACATACCCAGGTCCACTTCCACCAGGTCAGATTGGTATGGTATTGTCTAATTACAAGTTTATTGTGTTTTGAGTCTATTGTTGTAAAGGCTGTTACATATAAAGATGAAGATTCTATAATATTTAATGTTATCTTAGAATACATTTTAAAATCGTATACATTTCATTGACAGCACGAATGACAAAGATAATTAAGTATAGGAATATATAAAAAAATTGTATGGCGAGCGATATTTTAATCTTATTTGACGGCTTTTAAGTGGATTGACATACGAGTACCTACGAGTATATTACATCTCGCAATCTATTCACGTTTTTATCCATAGTAAACTTGAGCTTGGCTTGAGCCGCTCCGGGCTGATGATGATGATGATGATGATGAAACTTGAGCTAAATGGAAAGTGAAAAAATCTATATTTATTTAAAAAATATATATTTTTGTTTTAAAAAGTCCAATTCAGTATTTGGTCAGTAGTCCGGCACTCTGGATGGGATGGAGGTCGCGAATGTTTCCTTGCTAACTGAGGCAGTTGAGTCGACAAGTGCGCGTGAGTCGACCGGCCTTGCGCCCACGCCTGCAGCGCCGCACCTCTTGGAGGCTTATGTAGTTACTGTTGTTTTATCTACGTCTATATTAATTGTTGTTTAAGCTGTGCCTGTGCACGGCATCTTATTAAGAAGGAACACGGTCTGCGATTCTCCATATAAATGTATTACCCTATTTTCTGCCTGGATAACGACTGGAGAGCATTTTTTTTTAAATCGAGTTATACTAGTATGTATGTATTTGTCATTTTCAATTTTTCAGCAACTAATTGCAAAAGAAAATATAACCTGACGCCCGAAATTGGTTGTAATAATAAATAGCGTGGATTCTTTCAGGTATCCGATCTAAAATTGATCAAAGGATACTTTGTCATGTGCGAATATTAATCGACTCGAAACACGGGTCTTGTTAAAATAATTCCACACCTTAAAGCTCTTAGCTAGACAAACTTAGTAAACCTACCTTACCCACTACCCACTAACTATCAGTAATAATATCTTGTTATTTCTAGTAGTAGCGGGCTAGCTTTACAATTTACCAAAATTAGTAATTCGATACAATAATTATTGTAATAAATAAACATGATTAATGAATATAAAAGGCGTGCATTAGACTATAAGACAAGCAGTGACCACACCTAGTTCCGAAAGACAATCAGTTATCAAGGCAGAGACGTAGTTAGGATTCACTACGTGGGTCAAAGATCTATATTATTTGTATTTATCCGTACAACAACAAACAAAGACAGTCTGAAAACGTCTACTGCTAGACGAAGCTTCTCCCTTATTAGGGGGGGGGGGGGACGTTGCCATAATCCCCACGCTTGGCATGCGGGTTGGAGATTCATCTTTAAGTTTTAAGAATAACTTATTAATTAATCTAACTGCCACTGTCAGTGACACTTTATTTTTTAAATATAGATACGTTAATTATTTATAACAAAAATAACGCTAAATATGGACCTAAAACTTCATTTTTATTAATACTTTTTTAGTATACTCTACAAAATTACTTTTTTATTATTGTATATAAGTGAAATATGAAATGAAATGAAGTTAGTAAGTATGGTATGGATATTTATATTAAGTTTTGTACATTGTGTAACTTTAAGGATTAATGAATTTCATAAGAATAAACGTTGATCTCTCAAGTCTCCATACCGTAATTATATTATTCAAACGGCCAAATGACAAAACAAAGAGACGCAAAATTTCTTGACTAAAAAAAATTTGAGAAAATATATATTAAATTTATGAAATTTATGATATGAAATCTATTTTCAAATTTTCTTTGAATCTGGCGTTCGAAAGACATAAATCCTCTTCTATACAATAATATTTCAAATCATGATTAAAGGGGGGGAAATGCCCTCTGCCCCTTCACTACGTCCACTGTAAATTGCGGTTTAGTAACAACATAATGGAGATATAGTGCTATCAATAGACCCCTATTGATACCAAAAGGGCAGAATAGGAATTTAGAATGTCCAGCATTCGGTGGTAGCTGGTAAATATGTAGCAGTTCTCACGGTGTGTCGCTAGGGCAAGTTGTTAATTATGCAGGCGGTTATGTAGGCCACGTTCAAAAAATCTGAATTATGCCTCTGTTGCTAAGACCTAATTTACACATGCATAAATAAAGTAAAACCTGCGTATGAACGTAACAACTAACTTATCCGTATATATGGATGTGTAAACCGGGTCTTAGAAAAATATTTGCTGTGGTCGTGGTTTCACAAACAAAAGATTACACTGATGATTTTGTTGCTTAGATCAGGTCGAAAATTGGATTTGTACTTAGTGAAATATTATAGATAGTAATAACAGTTATATCTAATGAGATATTTTATGGTTAAGTACCTACTATTGTGGTGTATCTGGCCATGCGCCATCAAAGAGGTTCTAGTTTTAATTAAGAATAATGCCGTTTGTCTTTTGTTATTGTTATGTGATTTTTAGCCTTCTGTAGCTTAATTGGCAAAGCAGTTGGGACGGAAACCCATAGAGCCTGCTGGTATGCAGGTTCGAGTCCTGCCGGAGGTCATAATTTTTCTTCCTGTTTAAGCTTTAAAAAAATAGAAATATCATAAGTGTGGAATCACTTCATACAAAAATATTCAAAAAGTATAGCCAGTGCGACTTCTCTCGTCAGGCATTGGAACCTGTAACGGTTTCGCCTTGGGTAAATATGTGTGTTACAAAAATTTACAGATGGCGCCACCAACGCAACGCGGTTGGTATCTTATAACAGGTTGAGAAATTTGGCATCTAAGGCAGAGACTTCTGTAACTTAATTGGCAAAGCAGTTGGGACGGAACCCCATAGAGACTGCTCGTATGCAGGTTCTAGTCCTGCCGGAGGTCATAATTGTTCTTCCTGTTTAAGCTTTGAAAACATAGAAATACCATAAGTGTGGAATCACTTCATACAAAAATATTCAAAACGAATAAAATAGGATTTGTAAATACAAAAAAGCGTGTTATTGGGACAAAAACGCATTAGTTGGTGACGAGATAGTAATCTACGCGTGAAATAGTGTTGCTGTGAATTGGAAGGCTATGTTCGGCTGCAACCTCACGTTCGACCACCTTACTCAAAACACACTTTTTCAGTCGGTTCTTTCAGTTTTGCAACAATAAATAAATCAATAATAATAATCACACAACAATTAACAAAAGCAGAATCATAAGAAAAATAATATAATTAATTAATTAGTCAACTCATCCCGCGGGCTCAGTTTGGGCGGGATCAGTTGTCGAAAATGGTATAACTAACATCATCTAAGTCTACCAATCCGCTGAGCATATTAATAATATTCCTAGAGATCTTTTTACTCGTAACACACCATTACTTTCGGATATTCATTGATCTCATCTACTTTTTATCCGAAATTTCAATAACATCTCGTTTTTATCAATATCATAATTAATCATAGTATAGTAATCATCAGTTTCACCAGAAATCAGGCTCTCTAGGCCACCACTATAATATAACAACATTTATATTGGTTTATACATGCTTAAAATTTTATAATTTACGCAACCTGGATGATAAAAACACTAACATAAAGAATTAAAAAAATATATGTAAATAAATTTATATGTTTTTTATTAAACCGTTCCCAGAGTTAAAATCAAAACATCCTGCTGATGGTATCAGACAGTGCTAATTGCGAGCACGACTTATTGAATTCCACGGCTAACCTTGAGCGCACTGGCTGAAGCTTTGAAGTGGTCTGCAGTGAGCATAGGCCATTCAACAGTAAGCATAGAAGCAGTGAGACATACCCGATCTCCCACGAGATTGCGCGTACGCAGCTGCGCAGGTGCGAGCGCCAAAGAATAATCGCAATGACCAACGAAATCAGTGCTGCGTAAAATTTTGTAGGTACAATTTTTACAGTGCTACGGTCACTTACTAAAACAAATTGATAAGTACTTTTAACTTTTGAGAGCTTTTTTTCGGGTTGTACCTCACTCATCCTGTGACGTCTCATCCTTCGTATTTTTTTTCTTAACTCAACCGTTTTCTCCTCTCAACTCGTCCGACAGATATTTTAACAGTAATTCTTTTTGTATTCTTATCTCATCCGACTTCAATATTATTATAAGCACCATGGTTTGTGCGGTTTGCAAATAAATACAGTGTAATTTTCGTATGTGCTATTACAGACAAAACAAGTTATAAAGTCCAGACGACTTGATCTCAAACAGTTTTGAAATTCGGTTTCAGGTTAGTCAAGATCAGTAGTGCATTTGGTTATTAAACATCTATACCAACACTAGTGAGATTTTGAGGTTATTATAAATTTAAAAATACTTAGCTACATAATTAATGATTATGAATTCAAACTAAATTTACGAGTTTCTGCTCTCAACTGGAATCGGAAAATAATCTAGAGCATTCCAGACTTCTTAGTGGAATAAATTAATTCAAGTAACAAGCTAGACGCTAACTAGACAAAAAAATAATGGCGTACCGAAGTTTGAGTTCTAATAACACTGATGAAATAATACTAATTGTTTTTCTTATGATCATTAGTTTAATTAATAAATCAACCTTCGATATGACCACATGAATATTCCTAAGGTAAAGTTACTTTAAGATATTTTATTGGTCCCATTAATTCCAAGGCATTCTATTGAAATTTAATAAAACCGTCAATACATACTCGTACATGCCATTACATGTCAAACCGTGTGAATTTATGTGTTTCGACACGCGTTCAAATTGTCAATTTAACTTGTAATTAACGTGCTCTTTTTATTTTTGTTACAGGTTGGTGTCCGTGTTCTTGGTTAATTTGTAAAGCAGTAAGTTTTAATAGCATTAAATTAATTTAAAAAAGTTTTGTTCACGTTTTAAGACAGATATTATGAAACATACTTTAGGTACCTACAAATCATTAAAAAATAATTAAAGCTCTTACCTGGAGGCGGGCGTAAGCTGCTATGTAAGTCTTAAATACAAATAGGTAACTACTGGATTTTTCATAATTAAAAGACTGCAGCTTCTTGACATTTCTCTCGTGACAAATCTATAATTTAGCTCATAATTTTATAAAATATTTTTTTTTTAAAAATTTTTTTTTTTTAGTTGTTTTTTTTATTTTAGTATGGGGCTAGATGGCGCAATAAATATGTGTGTAATAAATGTCTGCCCAATATTTATTTATTTTTTATTTATTTATTAGATCCAAAGTTGGCATAATTCTTGGTAAACGTGCCCTAAAGGCTTAGGAAATTTCCTCTACGCCTTCCCCATACCCCCTTGTATGAATTAGGACAAAATGTCATATATGCCTATACATATCCGACAGTACAAAAAAAAACTACCTATTTCGAATATAAAAATCATGCTAAAAAAATGTTTATTCAAAGCTTCAGAATAAAATTCTCGATAACAGATAAAGTACCGCAGCAGTACAAAAAAAAACTACCTATTTCGAATATAAAAATCGTGCTAAAAAAATGTTTATTCAAAGCTTCAGAATAAAATTCTCGATAACAGATAAAGTATCTTCTTCTACATATATAAAATTCAAAGTCCTGACTGACTCACTGACTGATATATCAACGCACAGCCTAAACCGCTGGTCGTACAGACTTGAAATTTGGACGGTGTATTTTTCTTGATGCGTAGGGTTGTACTATGAAAGGATTTTTAGAACTTCGACCCCTAAGGGGGAATAAAAACTTTTGTAGACATCCTTTGTTTTTGAACTTTTGGTCGTGAAAATTTGTATTTGGATAGTTCATTTGAAAAAAAATGCTGTTTCCAATTTTTTTTTTAACAGGAATCAGGGAGTGTGACATTGGGGTTTTTTTTTGTGTATATTTTTTTTTTGAGTGATGTAAATTAATATTTTGATAGACTTCTTAAAACAATAAATGTTTTGCTATGGTTGATAAACTGGTGCTTATGGGGAGAAAAAAAAAAGTAATGATAATGAGTTAACCCAGCGGTATGGATTACGAGTAGGTATTCGGGAGCGGGCGAATTACTTCCGTACGCGGACGAAGTCGCGGGCAACCTCTAGTAGGAATATATTTACTATCTGTAGTGCGAGTTCCTTTTTAAATTACATCTAAGTCAAATGGTGTTGCTGCTTTCTTATGGAATATAATATTTTGGATTTTACTTAAGAATGCTGCTTAAACATCATTTAATTTCTTCGCAATACAGTGCTAACGTAATTCAACTTTAAATGCCGTTTTAAGTAAGGCCCGTCTCCAAAACACTATAGCCAATAACGATAGCTTGTATGCAGCACATCCTCCACCGACCTGCATGAACAGCAGAGTGGCGATTCTGCTTTCCCCAGGTAGGTACTTAAACTTGTTGCCCGGGATGTGCCCGGTACGAAGTCTAAGTACGGCTACCACATACTGCCTCTCCATGTCCACCGCGCCAAACCATGTGTATAGAATAAGTTCGCATTGCACTGTTTTATACCAAATGCCTACAGCTCGAGACCGCTTGTTAAAATACTCCTGCTAATTTTGATAACACAGGTCCTTCACGTTTCTAAAAGCTTCATTGTGAAGTGGTAGGTAATGATGATGATGATAGGTAGCTTTCATGTCATTCGTTACTCTACAATTTCCCAAGATATAGATAACGGTACAAACATAATAGGCAGTTATGTTATCAATCCTGCGCAACTCTCAGCGTGCCCACTTATTCAAGAATGCACCGATTTGTGCTCGTGTTCGAATGTGTTGCCTAATTCGGGCCGGCATGGGCCTTAATTTGGAACGCACGCCGCTCCTTGGGCGGCCCAAGGCCGTGCCTTAATGGCCTGAACACAGAAAATACTCAGAGAAACTCCTCAAGCCACAAAGCTAGCAGTACTTCAAGAAAATCAGCAACATTTGCGTGCAAGGGACGTCCGCGTTTCACGTTTCACGCATCTAGTATTCACGACATGTGACGACATGATGTATTTACAAGACAACTTTACAAGTAATTAACTGAAAAAGTCCCATTCTTTACAGCTGTTCCTAAGAACTCCAAGTGGGACGTCAGTCCAAGTCTTGAAGAAGAATATAACTTTTGCGGACGAATTACCCCCAGTACCATACTTTGATTTTGATGGACTAAACGATGCCGCTAAATACATTATTTTAGAGTTTTCTTATTCCTTATGTTAAGTATTTATTAACGTCCAAATAGCTAAAACACAAGATGTTTCCTGGCTCATAACTTTCATGTTTATAATTTTTTTTACTTTCTTATTAATTAACAATCCTATATAATGAAGAGACAAATCGATATAATACTTAGTCTTGGACCTAGAACATAACACAGTGGAGTAATATCACTTCCCCGTTTCTATGGAGAAGTGACCGGCTTGTTTACTCTCAAATGTATGATTTTGAACCGACTTCAAAAAAGGAGGAGGGGCTCAATTCGGTTGTGACATTTTTTTATGTATTTTATTTATTACCTCACAACTCCGATATTAAACCAATTAACACATTATTTATTTATTTGAAAGAATAGACTTTTAGATAGGTTCCATAGAAATGTCATCAAAATCGGTTCAGTGGTTTGGTTTTTGAATCAAAATAACTGGAGAAAAGATGTCAGAGCATCCAAGTAATCGAAAGAAGTCGGTTGTTTTTTTAATGTCCGTGTTTATTCTAGTATATTTAGCCTAGTTGTTTGAATACAAATGACCTGATGCTAAGTGAGTAAGCTAGCCAGCTGACTACTAGATAGTACCCTATGAGCATACAATACACACATCACACACATCAACAGCCGGCAGACGTCCACTACTGGACGAAGGCCTCTCCCTTAAAGGGAGATGTTGCCATAATCACCACGCTTGAGGATCGCAGAATGGTTACCACCGTTAACTGAGAGGACGCTGCTGCCCGTCCTCCGGTGGTTCCGGTGGTTCCGGTGGTTCCGGTGGTGGTGGCATACAATACAACTCAAGATTATTGCTGACAGATTGCTCATCCGTTTTCTTGGAGTAGAGGTCCCCCGCGACTTCGTTCGTAAGGAAGAAATTCACCACTTTAAATCATCCCGAGCAAATTTGGAATTTTGGAACAAGCTGATGGCTTCTCTCTTTCCTGAGAGATATAATCTAGATATTTTCAAGGTCAAAATTAATAGGTATTTTCTAAGTCTTACGCTTATCAGCAGGTTAGTTGGTGGTAAAAACAGAGTTACTTGCGTTAAAAAATCCATCATCGATAAAGATACCTACTATCTGGCTATTTCTCTGCCGACATCGTACTCTATGATCTGACCATATTGGCCCCAGGCGTGCTCCCTGTGTCACGATACTCATACACAGGCTGACACGCATAGTATGAAAGGAGATCGATTTGAGAAGGTCCCCCAAGGCTTGAAGATGATTGACAACTGACAGCCTTTGCTATTGATATGAAAGAAATTGCTTACAATGTTTATCGCTATGTAAAATCACGAGCAGCCAAAAACTTTTTAAAACTGCATCGGTTACTTTACCTAAGTAAAACCGGACCTTTATACAAGCTGTTGTTTTGCATGCCCGCCAAATTTACGGAGTTTTCAGAAAAAAACAGATTTCCATACATTTTATCCAAGTTCAATGAATTTTTGTATGGAACAGCTGATATTTTTTTCGCGATTTCTGGGCTGGCCCCATAGTAAAAATTGTTCATAACAATGAGTATAAAATATCTACACCTGTAAATTTAGCGGGAATGCAAAACAAAGTTTGTATATATTTTTAATATTGTGACATTTTTTGCCACTATATAACCCTGTACTGCAAGTCTATGTTTCACGCCTTACTCGCCTGTTGGTAATCTTGAAAAGATTTATAGATTAGGTATTATTTATATCACAATAAATAAAGATTCCTAAGAGATTTGTTCTTAACCATATTTTGTGTATGTTTGAGAATACGTAGAGTTCCGATCTACAGGGTTATTTCTAATCAGTTAGCATCATTTTAAGGGCATATTCTGTACATCAAAACAAACAAATTTTACTATGGGGCCAAGATAGAAATCGATAGAAATCGATAGAGATCGAAATCGATTACAATGTTGGCCCCAAAGTAAAGTATTTTTGTTTTGATGTACAGAAAAGAATATATAAATGATTAGAACTAACCCTGTCTGTATATCGAAACAACAAATTAACATTTTCCGATGGGCATATTTCTTCTCAATCTTTCGTTTCGATGGCCTTATGGTTTTAGACGGCCAGCAAACAATCGTACATATTTGATTCAACAAAATGTCCCTTCTTAAGATTTGCCCACGCTGTAATTGCACCTTTATTCCCGTTGCAATTAAACTAAGAAACGGTACATTGTACAGTTAACTATTTTGTTTAATCGCTAGAAGAACGAATCGTGCGCAGGCGCAGGCAGCCGCACGCAATTTGTTTATTGTTGGTATTGTGTAAGATACGTAATGAATGTAACGACGATCTATCATCGGCCGAGGTGATTTGTCAGGGAACTGCTCTGGTACTGTGCAGCCCATTGGAAATAGATTAAGGCATTAAATAATGGAACTGCACATGTTATACATTAATTTGATCCTACTTTATTCTGCTATCATGTTTGTAAAGTTTCGCTGGCTCAGTTTCTAAAATAAACGACGCTATAATTTTTGCGCCCCCTTTAAGCATGTCGTCGCTTCATAAACAGCTCCAGGACACTTCAAATCATTATTATAATTACTTTAAAAACCCTACTTCAATTTCGGTTAGCTGGATGACATCTTTTTTCCAGTTATTTGGATAAAAGATGTCATCCATCCAAACTACTTAACCGATTTCGATAAGATTTTTTATATG
Source organism: Erannis defoliaria (assembly GCA_905404285.2). NCBI lineage: Eukaryota > Metazoa > Arthropoda > Insecta > Lepidoptera > Geometridae > Erannis > Erannis defoliaria. The sequence continues at coordinate 18,239,440 of FR990070.1, forward strand.
GGATCACCTCTAAAATATGACCTAACAAACGAAAAAAGAACATCAAAATCAATTCATAATTGGCGGAGTAATCGCGTAACATACATACAATAAAAAGGGTACAGTCGAATTGAGAACATTATTTTTTGAAGTCGGTTGAAAATACAATATTTATTTGACTGACAAGAGTGTATCAGTATAATTCTGTCAGTCAATGCTTTGTATGAAAGCTGGTGCACACGTCTCGATCTAATTCGATGTGAGACCATTTGTAACGTTGTGTAACGTGATTTTGACAGCTGTAATTAACAGTTAATCACATTGCCCGCCGGCTGACTGGACTGGCGTGATGGTAATGTGGAGATTGTTTCGTAATTCCTTGTGTGAGACAATTCAAAATATTTATGTATCCTATATAAGGGAGAGGCCTTCGTCCAGTAGTGGACGTCTTCTGGCTGATAATGATGATAATGATGTATCCCATATAAGTAGATATAGGCCATTGGTGCGCAAGCTCATTCTTTTACCGATTCTTTTTTTCTTTTTCTTTTTTTTTTTTTTTTTGATTCTTTCATAATATTGCCCGGTAGAGACTACTACGATAGACGCGAGTGAATCGGTTTCTTCTAGGCAAGCGCGCTCCGTCATTTATACTACATCTTCCATGACAGCGGTCAAACGCAAGCCTATAAAATTGTAATAATACGCGTTTTCAAAAAATACAACCGACTTCAACTTCGAATACCTGGATGACATCTTCATATTTTCTAGTAATTTAGATTTAAAAACCAAATTACTGAACCGATTTCGATAAAATTTATATGGGACCACCTCTGAAGTATACCTACCAAACAAAAAAATCAGTTCATAATTGGCGGAGTAATCGCGTAACACATACAAAAAAATATTACTTACAGACGAATCGAGAACCTTATTTTTTGAAGTCGGTTGTAAATAAATCAAGCCTGTTAACAACCATTCTCAAACCTTGCTTATTCATAATTCTGTAAAACATATTCAATATTCTGGATGACATCCGAATTTTACTACCTCAGCCACCAATGTTCAAAGCTTAGGGTATATAGCATGTTGCTCATTTACATTCCGCCATAATATAGCCGAAGTTCGACATTATTATCTCAAATTCAGTGGAAATTAGCAGCTTTAAAATCTAGCTATTACAATAATAAACTAGATACCTTTGATTATTTTTTATTTGTCATGATTATGATGGCGTTAGTCCTAGAGACATTTATATTATTTCCAACAAAATTTGACCCATCTTTCGTCTAGGAACAACATCATTCCATTATCATTATAATATTGTTATCAACCCTTACCGTGCCCTAGGTGTCTCATAATAGACTACACATTAGAGGACTTTTATGAGGTCTTTTGTTGTAGATTTGCAACGGCTAAACGTTAGCTGAAAGACTTATTACTTGGCTTGACTTATTCTCGATAGGCCGTTAGCAATTTAATCACACAAGCTTGGTCTCGATTTTATCTAATCTCGTAAACGGACGAGACCATCATTCCACCAGCATTTCAAATCAGCGGATGAACCTATTAGCACATTTCTATAACGGATATCTTAAAATTGCTCCACGTTGAGTGAATGTTGCCAGTTTTCCTGCTACGTGCCCTTTATAAGTACTCTACTAAGGTGGTTTCGGATTGGAAAACGAAAACGAAAGTGGCTTCACATCCTATAATACTGGAACAAAATATGCAATTAAAATAGTTAATTTAACAGCGCCTTTATGAGTTTTAACTTATTAAGTAGATTCTGTAATAGCATAGGTTTGGATTACATCGTAAATTTGTCTCGTGTTATGACTTCCTCCTGAAAGTGTTTTAAAGTTGTTAATTGTATGTTATCTAATGAAAATCTACTAGTGGAGAGTGAAACAGTTATTTGGATGCAAGCGTGCTCCAAAGAAGACCGTACTATTGCCGAGTTCAAGCAAGATGGCGGCAAACGCAAGCCTACACTCAAATAATAAAAATAAAAACCTTAACAACTCAATTCCTAAACTTGTTCGATCCTAAACAAACAATACAAGATTAGTCCTAACAAAGAAACCAACCTTAAACAATCTTCGAATGTTAATCAATAGCACGGCAATTCTTTGTTTGCGAACAAACACGCGGACGGACAAGCAGACGTGTGTAAATATAATATGTAAATGAGTTGTGTCAGTGTGTCACAAGGGCAAGTAAAGATAGGTGAAGCTGAGAGCGATTGAATAAATAATACGGAGATATTTAAGCAAGTACATTTGGCAAATAAATGTAGACCAAAAACTAAATATCCCGGTGATCACCGTACCGCCTAAAAATTCTAAGCAACCCCTGTATTGAGAATCGACGAACAAATAAAATAAAAAAAACAAATCAGTAATTTTTTACTAAATATTTTTAGTCATAGCGGAACTAGCCTAAACTATAATGCTAAACATTAAATAAGGCACATAAAATAAGGCTAAACATTGTGGTCGATTCTGACGGCTTTAGTTGACAGTTCTAAACTAATTAAAATATTGCTGTCACTTTTTTACTAGGCATGTTAGCTAAGGACAGCAATACTTTAGTAAGTTTAGTTCTGTCAACTTAAACCTTTGAAAGTAGATAAGTAGCTTTTAAACTATTACTTACTAGAAAACTAATTCATATCACAGTACTTACTCTTATTTCTCCAGACTCCTGCGCCTAGTTATACCTCAAAAATGTTAATTGAATCGGTCTGCAGGCTCCTAATCCCGGAGATTACCGGGTATGATTTATACGGGAGGAGGGACTGGGGGCCATAAATAACGATCAGCCTGTATCGGACCCTGCTAGTTTAAGCTTTATAGGCAGGGAAGCCGTCGTCTCCAACCTCGGAGGAGAAACTTTGCGGGATGCACTGGAAAACTGGTGACTTTCAATGTTTACTTTTACACATTGCTTTTACAAATAAGATCCCTGTTATGCAGGGGTTTTTCTTCTTTCCACCTGAGAGTATTATGGCGCGCACTTTGTGCGTTTGCCAGTGTCAAGTATTTTATAGATAAAGTTTTAGACGAATTTTGAGTCTAAAAGACACAGTCAAATTATAATTATAATATCAAGTAAAATTGTGGCAACTTTACTACAAGCTTCTTCAGAGTTTTGAAAACAAAACGAAAAGTCATGATTCACCTTAATTATTACAGGCGCGGATACAGGGGGGGGGGGGGCAATGTGTGCAATTGCCACCCCCCTGATGAACCCATATAAATTCATCAAAATTCCTCATATATACTTGTTTACCAGAATCGTTATTAACTCATTGCTAACTTATATTATGTAGATTAAGTACATCGATCGATCAATAATTTTTACTTGAAATTGCTGTTAAAAAAACATCGCTAGTGTGTTATTTTCACCTTTTTCTTAAACTACGAGCGAGATCGATCTCATAGTAAAAGTTGGTTACGATGAGTGTGCGTAAGTTGTGTACACCACTGCTTTTGATTTGTACTACCATTGTAAGTATCCGTCTATTTTATTACCTTTAATAAAAATTTGACTTCACTTATAAGTTTATAGACATGTCCCATACTCACGGACCTATATAGTGATGTCACTACTAGAGTAGGCTACTAGGCCAAAATGTCCTATGTTAGTATAATGCTACAAACCTGCATTTAAGTTCAATCAGTTTAGAAATTCTTGATTTACAATTGTCAATTTGTCACTAATAATGTTTATAGTCGATCCCCAAGCCGCCTGCCAAGAGTAGGGATTATGGTAACCCCTCCCTATCAAGGGGAAGGCCTTCGTTCAGCAGTGGACGTGTTCTGGCTGAAGACGAATGGTTACAGTGACTTCGAAGTCTTATGACTTCTAGGAAGAGGAAGACACAAGTCCAGTAAAAAAATGTACATGAAAATGTTGACTTTGGTCCTTATAAAAATATCCCAATAAAATCATGGTAGCCCTTAAAGGTGCGGTGAATCATGCCAGTGTCAGCGAGTGTCCGGTGTCGAGTGTCGGGTGTCGGTGTCGCGGAGTGTCGCGGTCGGTGTCGCCGAGTGTAGCGATGTCGGTGGATGTAATTACTCAGCTGCTTTATATTCATGGGTCGCTCGTAGGTTAAGGAGTTGATAGCATCCGAGAATTAATGTGGGAGCAGGATTGGTCCAGGCTGAAACTTCCTAACAACATTATCAAACAAACTGTCGACAGACTAAAATGTGTCAAGATATAAGACTGGAGTAAACACTTTAATACATACGATTAAATTTTGTTAAAAACAGAAATCGAACACAGATGTGTCAGATATTTTAATACTAGACACCTTTGATCTTGAATAAAGAGTTTTTATGATATACAACAAAAAAACATAATAACCTACCTACCTAAACTACGTAAGTACCTACCTAATTAAAACCAACTTCAAATGAAATAATCGATATGATAAATCGATGTACCTAAATGTACGTACGTTTGAAATAAGTCGACCATATCTTCAGTATCGCAGTCAATGACATGGGCTACGTTACCACAGGACAGAGGTAGACTACCATCAGCTGTACCATAGATAATATAATACGCCTTAAAAAACGACTTCATCTTCGAATACCTGGATGACATCTTCATATTTCCTAGTAATTTTGATTTGAAAACCAAACTACTGAACCAATTTCGATAAAATTTATATGGGACCACCTCTGGAATATTACCTAAGAAACAAAAAAAAACAATCGTAACATACATACAAAAAAACAGTCGAATTGAGAACCTCCTATTTTGAAGTCGGTTGAAATAGTACATTATGATACGAGTGTGCTATGTTGGTCATTACACTAGAGGCGGTATTATGCGCGCGAGCCGCAGGCGAGCGCGATAAGGAAGCCGAGAGCGTAATGACTAATAGCACAAGAGTTCCATACGACTGTTTTCGTCACACTTGCGAGGAAAAAACAATAATTTTTTGATAATAATCAACCACACAGCGAAAACGTCAACAAACATTTGCGGAAAATGGCGCCCAAATCAGTAATGCGCGCGCAGGTTGACATTTACTTCAGCGGCATAAGAACTCTTTGTTGGTATTACAAAAAAACTGTAAGTATTACCCGGCTATATTAAGAGTGCTTCGTATACGTACGTCTTATTGCAGTCACGTACAAACTTGACTTTACCGGGTTATACCTATTATAGTACAAGTGCCGTAATGTAAAGTAAAAAGCACGCGTGTGTAATAGCTTGGATTATGAGCCTAAAAGCGATGTAATAAGATCTACTTTACGAGCAAGTGTGATGAAAAGATAAATTAATACCTATGCTTATGCTTGTACCCAGCACTGGGATAAAGAAGTACAACGGATGATGATAATAAAACAATAAATAAGCGCCTATTTATTCCGAAGAGTAAACTAAACGTATACAGGCAAGATACAAGAAGGTGTAGGGAATTAACTTCGAAGGAAGTGGTAGGCAATGGTAGGTCTGAGCAAAAAAGCAAAAATAGCTGAAATTCAATGCCAAAAAGGGGTCGTGAATTAATTACGTTATCATGTTATTTATTTTTTCATTTGTATCGTTTAATAATTGTTATTTGTCTTTTAACTTGTATTCTTTGAATTACAAAGTTGACGTGATATTTTCAATAATTTCAAGACGCTTAGTAAAATGTTGCCAGAGCAATTGAGTCCACTTAGATTATTGGTTGTCTCGTTGTCTCAGACACTTTCAAACAAAACTAAAACCTGCGGTTTGAACTCTTTGAATGCGTTAACACGTTCTGCGGGACATCACAGACCACACATAATTACGGGTTCTCTATAAGTGTTCAACTCGCATTTATATTGCACGGTTACTGTTACAAATTAGGTATTAATTTATTCATAGTGCATTTGTATACGGTTTCCATGGGCTATCAGTGCACCGTCCCAGCTTATGGCAATTATATTTACATAATATTACCCGACAAGAGGCTGAATTTAGATTGCATTTATGTGTACGATTTGTTCGGAAGCTATACCGACGCTCGTTTTTAATAGTTTGGGTACCTACCTGAGGAGGTGATTGTTTTCTAAAATTACTTGTAAACTCGAAGGGTACAGAGGCCAAAGATAACTTTCTTACATTTTATCTTATTTTTCTTAGTGTATTTTTCATATTCCTAAGAAAATGCTCCGAGTTGCTCCTAAGTAAGCTCCCTTAAATTCACATAATTATTCTCCCCGTATACCGTGAGTAGTAATCACATTCCTTCAGTATTCTTATATATTTAAATTTATTTATTATTACAAGTATTTATCCTTAAATTTTATTAATTATAATATAATCAAATAAAGCTTTATATTTAAATAATTAAATTAATATAATCAAATTATACACAAATAAAACAAATTATAACTTAGTCAAATAACCCACCCCTGACTGTACCCGGTGCAAAGGTGCCCATGACACTGGCAGAATTTCCGCGCTGAATCGCAATGGCCAGCCTTTGCACCAGGAACGGAGGAGGAGCCGGAGCGGGAGTCACCAGTCGCCTCGGGGCCAGTCGGGAGTATCTCGCGGACTAAAGTTTTGATATCGGCACATATTTAAATTAAATTGAATAAATATCGGTGGTCATTTTTCACACAGCGCTATACCTAGCCCCAAACTAAGCAAAGCTTGTAATATGGAAACTACGTAGCTGATAGAATTCTTACATTTTTTTTTATATTCATACTTACGTCATACTACACCCAGACACAGAACAAACATCTTTGTTCGGCACATAAATGTTTGCCCTGGGTGGGGATCGAACTCACGCCCTACAGCTCTGAAGACAGATATGCAAGGTACTCTGTGCATGCAACCAACTGAGCTATAAGGCAGTAAAATTTTCTTTTTTCTATTTTTACAGTATCGGTATAAAATGAATGTGACGACAAACATATATATTTTTGTAGACTCTACTGTAGGCGCTTCCCCAGGCGTATTGGGGAAGTACCACACCTTTGTCAGTTATTCAACCGCCAGGCAGTAGAGTGCAAGCATTACGGTGTTCTGGTTTGAAAGGCAATGTTACCAGTTAAATTATTGGGTACCTATGGCAAGATTTAGCATCTAATATCTCAGGGTGACGAGTGCAGTGCAGTGCGGCGCAGGATTGTGTTCGCAAGTTCACAATTCTGGCAGTGCTACTGTTAGTGGCAGGCGTGACGCTTACCACCAGGTGAACGTCTTGCTCGTCTTGTCCCTTGAATGAATAAAAAAGTAAAAAACAGATGGACACGACAAAACTATTGTAAGTACTTACCTTATTTTTATACGAAGGCCTAAAAGTGCCTGCATAAAGGATGCAAATTTTCGTTGGTAAAATTGTTTGAATCACTGAATCGGATTTACACAAAAATTTGCTAAACCACGTCTATGAAAGTCTCGAACAAGCTATGGAATGTTTTATTTAATACAAAATCAAAGAGATAGGTTTCAGATAATGTGAACAAAGACCTGCGGGTCTGGGAGAGGTCAGCAGAAAGTAACGACGTCATCGGAGAAAAGTTCAATTAATTCTGCAAATAGATACCACTATGAGATAGAAATGAGCTGGATTAGTTCGATACTGACTGAGATGCTATATTGCGACGTCGAAATAATAGGATCACAGGGCTTGCCACAATCACAAAATCATTCTTACTTAGTTTAGTATTATATTATCTTTGTTCTTACGTAGTTGAATTTTGTCTCGTTGACCGATAGAGGAAGACCAATTTCAATGATTAAAATGTTTTGGGGATAGGTCGGAATTCCGTCAAAATAGCTTTCCGTTTGGTTAAATAGTTATTAAAATCTTTACTTCATAGTCAATATCAATCTATCAGTAGTTGAAAGACGTAATTTACGTAATTTTTGTGTTTTCTTCAGAACGTAAGGTACAAAATTAATAGCTGTGCATTTTAACATTTTTGAGATCGCAATCGGCAAAATTGCTTAAAATAATAATCTAAAAGTAGTTAATATATTTTTCTCTTGGCAGTTTTTCATATATAACATGGAAAAATCATGTCCTGGCATTCTATTATTTTCTTAAACATGTGTTTTTTTCGCGAATTAATGATTAAAAATGGTGGTGTTTTATTCATTGAGTGTTGAATTACTTGCACTAGTGTAGGCAAGTGATATAATGTGGTGAAACATGTATTTTCGTGTTGTTTTCCTCCGTTGTTAACTCCGTAGAAGCTAATAATATAATAATAATAGCTCATAGTAAAGTCGCCACAAATTTACTAGGGCATGACTTGGACTCGACTATGACTAATTTCGTGTAACTGACTGTGAGTGTGATTTCATGACATATTTGACTTAATTTGAATAAAAAAACTTGAAAATTAATTAACTTGACACTGGCAGAATGCAGAACGTGCGATGCCAAGAACTAAGAAAAAAAAAATAACTACGAAAAAAAACCTTGAAGGAGTTGGCTGTCTATCACAGATAATCAAAGTTAAAATCCCTATCTTAAGTACAAGAATTAGCTTGAACTAAAATGATGTTATTTTTGTTGTCATGCAATCTGTACTAGAAGTAAGTTATAGCCAAGCTAGCTACAATCTGCGGTAATCGTTCGATCTGTGAGATGTTCTCAAGTCGGTGAGTGCGCGCGGAAGCAGTGAGCGAATAATTTTCCGCGTCCGTGCGGCCGCGCTCGCTGCGCGGTGCGGCGGGAGCGCATTACTTTACTGTTAACGATTTAAGTATAGTAGTTTTATGTTAAGTATTACTTATAGTTGACACATATTTATACATTTTGACAAAATACAAAATACAAATACTAATAGTTTATTTATAGCACCAAAGTTATAAGTCAAACCAAAAGCTAAAAGAAACAGACCCTTATTGCGTGGTGGTAAGCAATAAATTAATTAATAAATACTTAAAAAACAACCTACTTCAATTTCTATTACCTGGATGACATATTTTTCCAGTTTTTTTTAATATAAAACCAGAATACTGAACTGATTTCGATAAAATGTATATGGGACTACATCTAAAATATGACATACCAAACAAAAAATCGTCTTGAATCATCAAAATCTATTCATAATTGGCGGAGCAATCGCGTAACAAACTTAAAAAAATAAAGTAAAAAAACACAGTCGAATTGAGAACCTCCTTTTTTGAAGTCGGTTGAAAGAGCATCATTTTCGTAGGTAGTTCGTTATGAATGTTTAATGTTTAATTAATGTTAATGTTAATTCCCTTAATGTTTATTCGAACTTTTTTGACAACCACCCGCATTCTTCAGTCTACTCGTGAACATGGTGCATGCAACTAAACCGAAATATCGGGAGCTCATTTCACAACATAATCACGGTAAATATCCCGTTAATAATAATAGAACTTTAGCATTATATTCGTTCTCATTTATACGTGTTTCTTTATTTTATTTCATAATAGACGTGTAGGTGCCTGATTGAACATGCTTAAATAATTTGATTCCTATTCAATATGGCGCTAGTAAAATTATTCACGCACTGGCATACTTATGTACCGTTTGGAGGACTTCGTTCATTTTCTCTGCCAGCCCACCATATCAAAAATAACAACCCTTAAGACGGAACAGAAGTTAAAATGAAAACATCATGAGGACATTCACACACCTACATGTTGTTCTACGAACCTACGAATCCTCTGAGAATCCACCACTCAGTGCAAATTTGTGTATATTATGTATACCAGCGACAGTGATAATTATCATTGTCGCTGTTATGTACAATCACTTTCACGCAATAGTTCCATTATATTACCAGAAGCACTGAAGAGAGAAGTGAATAGAACGGAAATGTGACGGGCCGCGCTAGCCGGCATTAAGTCTATTTAGACCTAATGTAAATTCTACCAGTAAACATGTTTTAAAACTGAGAATACTAAAAAAATACAATTTAAATAGACGCGTAGGAAACCAAATCACATTGCATCGTAATTAGATTAATTTTAATCTGTTGCAAAATGGCATTTCTAGCGTTTTACTTCAAATGCGCGACCAATGATTGGCATTTTTTCGTAGTAGCTTCTACTTATATAATTTTGTGTGAGACAGGCGACAGCGGTTTTCCATACAGTTACTTTACAGCATAGTTTTGACAGCCGTTCTACCTAAGGAGTAGGGCTTTCGCTTTTCTGTGACCAGAAGTGTCGCTGACATGATAACATTGTTTCTGCGACTTCTTACGCCAGTTAGTAACGCATTGCAGAAATAGTTCTTCTCTTTTATATTTTGTAGCTATATAACATTGGCCTGCGATACCAGGCGCAATTTTACAATTGCTCTGCCCTGCTCTTTTCCGAGACGCTTAAAACGACCCCAGTGGAAAGTCGTTTTTACAGTTTGACACTACAATCTTACGTTTGAATCTTGGATGTATACGAATAGAAAATACGCCTAGTCAGTTCTAGGGAAAGCTCTAACTAGACGCTGCTTTGATACAACTTCAGAAACTTGTTGAAATTTTCAACAACCGTTTTTAAGTACCCTAAACCCTAACTAATAATTAATATAATAATATTTAATAATAATTAGAACCCTAATGTCGAAGTTAACACGTTACAATATACAGTCGTCATGCCTTCCTTCCTTCCTTGCTGGCACCCTGTCTCTGACATGGCTTGACGATTAAATAGAACAGGACCGGCAATTAAACGTCTAATCCAAGCCACTGTAGCTAAAGATATGTAGTTTGCAATGTTCTAATCACGGTAACCCATCCAAAGACTGCCTGGATCGTCCGTTGCAAAATCCTATCGGAACATCAGTGAAGTGTTGCTATGGTTCCCATCGCGGATCACGGAGCGTTACCGCGGCTGTTTAATGGTCAGTGAGTCCTAATTTGGCGCAAAAAGCCGCGGCAAGTGAGGTAACTGTTAGCTGTTCTGTGGTAGGTGGCTAGTTATTTTAACGAGGTAGACAGAGCGGCGTCAGTCATCCGACCGCGACCGGCTGTCGCGGATCAATGGAGGCTTTGAACTTCGAGGTGAAGTACCAGAAGACTTAGCAACAATGTTAGATCTACGGGGCTTTTCCAGAACCAGCGATTCTATTTCTGTCATGTAAATTAGCAGAGCTACAGGTATGGTAACAATTTATTAACAAGGTTTTAGGGGGAACTTATACCTACACTGAGCAAAGAAAAGAATAATAAAGTAGATCAATATCTTACTCGGGGCTAAACCAGAACTTGAGGTATTATTTCGGTTATTTGTCACGTTTTGTTAACTGTCTCTCTCGTTCAGAATGATTTATGAGTGACAGGAGAATAAACAACAGCGTAAGAAGTATTACTAAGTATCTTAGTTAAGACAGAAGTTAGGATGCTGCATTTCTAAACAATCTCTAAATATTCATTACATTTAAAAAGATAAAAACATTCGAAAAAGTATCTTTATGCTTGACATGATCTATTAATTATAATACGGTTTTTTTTAATACAACCAACTTCAACTTCGAATACCAGGATGACATCTTCATATTTTCTAGTAATTTAGTAATTTTGATTTAAAAACCAAACTACTGAACCGATTTCGATAAAATTTATATGGGACCACCTCTGAAGTATTACCTACCAAACAAAAAAAAAACATCAAAACCAGCTCATAATTGGCGGAGTATTCGCGCAACATAAATACAAAAAAATATATACACAGTCAATAAATAGATATAATAAATATAGTAAATATATACAGTCGAATTGAGAACTTCCTTTCTTGAAGTCGGTTGAAAATGTATAAAATAATACAATAAAACTAGACGTGTCATTTTCACGTCCTATTTGTGCATTTAAACTAATAACATAATAATGTAATAAATAAAAGATGCAAATTAAATGAAAGCTTAGAAAACAAAGAAATATGCAAACTTATAGACGTAGGTAATATATAACAAATAGAAACAATCTCTCTATCAGAATTTCAACAACTTCCGCCAATTAAACCATTGCGCAAAATCGCTTTCAAATCCATCGCAAATAACTTTGAGATCTAACGCACTGGCCGGCGATAATACGAAATAATCGACTTACGAGTCGTGCGACCGGCTCGCGTGCGCCGGTGGCATGCGCAAGCGCACCTGTTCATGCCGCACACACCTACTTACACTGTATTTTCTAAGTGTGGAACGAGAATTCAGGCAATGGAGACAACAATCGTTTACCCAATGGTTAAAAGTAATAAGTTATTTTGATGAGATTTCAATAGGACTAATAATAATTTGAATGCTGGCATGTATTTTGGCCAAAAACTTAGCATTGCCATCCAACGTGGCAATGCCGCCAGCATTCATGCCAACTTTCCATCATCTACGGGGCGTTTAGTTTAAGTTTTGTATTTTTTTAAGTTGTAGTTGTGTTTGAATAGATATAATTAGTTTTATTATATTATGAAAACTGACGTGGTTTTGACACATTTTTGCTATAGTCGGAGTATCCGATTGAATTAAACGTGAGTATTCCCGTATAAATAAAACAAAAATGAGTTTTATTATACTTTTAAAATATTTTTTACCTAAATGTATTTATTATGTAAATAAAAACTATCAACATGAGACTAAACCTTTTACAGAACAGCGTACGTATGTACGAGTAAATCGGTCAACCCGTTGTAATTTTGCTTGAGATAATTTGAACATTTGTTTTTGCACAATCAAACAAACTCTCACCCTAGACACATACACATTCTCCGTTCTGTCGTGGGTAAAAACTCCGCCTGAATATGAGGAAAAATCTGAGCAAGATACCTTACCGTTAATATACCATTGATAGAAATAGATGTGCATTAACATTGACATAACCACCGCGCGAGAGTTAAAAACATAAAACATTAATTATTCTCTCCCTTTCTCTTTCGTTGATCAGACAACAGTCTGTTGTTGTCAACGCTATTTTGGTACATATTTCCTATGTCATGACAAAAGTCTCTATTTTATTACTCTTGTGTCTTAAATCAAGTAATTTTTTTCTCGTGTCCCTATCTTTCAGAGTGGTTAGAGGTCCGTCGACTACAAATATATCGTATGCGTTAATTCTAAAGGCCGTCCGTATGTTCGCTGTAGTATCTACACGTCCATCTGTGACAAACAGAGCGTGTGCTCTCAAAATGACATTTCATTTGAGATCGGGCACAACGGCGATTATTCTCATTGTTTCAATGATAGTGTTTATCTAATGAGAAAGCCGCATATTTGATGTAAAAATAACAAAACGTGCAATTAATTCGAGGGAACTAGAAAGTCGGTTTTTGGAAATGGACGATAAAATAACTAGATCTGATTAAAACTGGACCTGGATATGTCCTTAAACTGCAACCAGACACACCAGAAGACGAGTAGTATCGGCTTCTGTGTTAACGGTGGTGAACATTCTGCGATCCCCAAGCTGCCTGCCTATTGGGAGGCCTTCGTTCAGCAGTGGACGTCTTATGGCTGACCACGACGACGACGATTAAAATTCTTTATCACAATTATAGAATAACTAGCTTTTGCCCGCGGCTTTGCCCGCGTAGTAATGTTGAATACTGGAATTCGGTTAAATCGGGGCCCAACTCAATTGAATCACTAAAATACGTATATTATTGCATTTTTTCCAAGCCGCTTGCAAGTCTTTAAGTTTGCTTGAGGATGACCAAATTTAATATTAAAAATTAATTTAGCAGCTTAGGCTGTACAGTATCTATAATAATTATGTCCGTCAAACAGTCGTCTGCGTGGACCTACAAAAAAATAGCCTATGTCCGTTTCCGAACCTTATGCTATAACTACCTATCCAAAAATGCAGCTCCATCTGTTCAGCCGACCAATAAATACGCCCATCCCCGTCCCCATTCCCAGCCTCATCCCTATAAGCGGCCCCTTCCCCATCCCCATCCCGATACCAAATATCATTTTAATATGAACACGCCCATCCCCGTTCCCTCCCTCATCCCCATCCCGAACCCAATCCTCACCCCATCCCATCCCCACCCCCATCCCGATTTCAACTTTCATCTTAATATGGACACGCCCATCCCCGTTCCCAGCCTCATCCACATTCACATCCCACCCCCACCTGTCCCCACCAAATCCCCACCCCATCCCCACCCATCCATACGCCCATCCCCGTCCCCATTCCCAGCCTCATCCCTATAAGCGACCCCTTCCCCATCCCCATCCCGATACCAATGTCATTTTAATATGAACACGCCCATCCCCGTCCCCATCCCCGTTCCCTCCCTCATCCCCATCCCGAACCCCATCCCCACCCCCATCCCGATTTCAACTTTCATCTTAATATGGACACGCCCATCCCCGTTCCCAGCCTCATCCACATCCCATCCCCACCTGTCCCCACCAAATCCCCACCCCATCCTTACCCATCCCCACCCCATCCCCACACCATCCCCATCCCCATCCCGATACCAATTGTAATCTTAATATTAACATGCCTATCTCCGTCCCGTCTCCGTTCCCAGTATCATCGCCACCCCCACCCCCACCCCCATCCCCACATCTATCCCCATCCCTATACCAAATTTCATTTTAATATGTACAGCCGTTACAAAGTTAAGGAGAAACAAACGTACTATCACTAAAACTTAGTATTTTTTTTATACATACGGGAGCTGATTTTGAAAAAACTGTGACACCCGTATCTTCTTATTTTTATAGTAGAATATGTATACCAAGTTTTGTATCAATCGAACCAGAGAATAAAAAGTTTCATACAAACTTTAACACCCCATTTAACCCCCTTCGGGGTTGATTTTCGAAAAACCATTTCTTAGTGGGCGTTTACACCTCTCCAAAAACATACCTTCCAAATTTCAAGTCTCTACGTTTAGCGGTTTGGGCTGTACGTTGTCTATATGTCAGTCAGTCAGTCAGTCAGTCAGTCAGTCAGGACAAAGCCTTTTATAGTTATAGATAATAAGATTTCACAGTTAGTCATCAGCATAACCATAATCAGCCTATAAAAGTCTTGGTACTGTTGGACATAGGTCTCTCCCAAAGCAAGCCAAGGCTCCAGCTACTGCTAGCTGTCTTAAGTATATCGTGTCTTCACGATACTCGACTTTCCAAAAAAAGAGTGTAATGTTTTCAGGGTCATGTATACATGTGAGTTTCTTTATTCCATCATAATTTCTAATGCCTTCTTATTCTTCCTGCGTTTCTTAGATTTAGATGTATGGGGTTAGGTTCAAAGATCTTTATTTTAATATCACAAGAAACATTAAGTCTCACTTAGGCGATATCTTAAAATTATACAGTATCAGTAGAAATTTGTGGCCAGTGGGCACTAAATACAATTTTGGAAATATTAGCATGACTGTAAATAAATGTATATTAAAATAAATGTATAATTATGCTTTAGTAGGCAAGTAAACTTCTTGTTTGAGAAATTATTGTACATGTAGGTGGTATGTCGTATTCAAACAAAATAACAAGTCAAGTCTAGGATAGTTTCTAGTATATAACTTCACACGCATCATATCATACCTACATATTATCTTACTAAGCATTATGCTATGAATGTTTATCGAACACATGAGCTTTTAATTTACTTTTGAATACTTGTATAGACTTTAATATTGTTTGGTTAGAATTTTAACATCATCCCGACGACACTGCCTAAATTTTTTTTGGCAGGGCTCTTGTGTTTTTTGTTCCTTTTAAATTTATGACTTGTTTTAGTCAACGCACTGTCGTAACATTTCTAAAGTGTCGCTAAACATGAAAGCAAGGATAACAATAAATAATGTTTAGGTTATCGATTTCAAACATCGGCGTAGCTATTGCCTAGTCTTTTATACGTACCAATCAGTTGGGATATTCTTTCGATATCGTTTCTATTGCCGTCGATCTTATAATAATCTAAATGAGAGTGACCGGTGACAGGGTATAATGTAGCAAGTTTATTTTTTACTTAATAATTTGACTAAGAGTATGGAAAAAACTAATGCTTTTTTTAAATAATTATTATCAACATAAAAATTCAGAAATGAGAATTCAATAAAACTATTTTGTCATTCAGAAGCCATTGATTCCTGACCTACCTGGCACTAAGTATTTGATTAGTTCGGGAGCCACTGGAAGCATTTACTAGAACTTTGTATATTTTTTTTTTTGTTTTTACTGGGTTAAGCCTTTATTAACTACAAGAAACTACAAAGACTACTTCTACTACTCTTAGCCTACTACACAAAAAACAAAAGAATTGAAATAATTGATTGTATTTATTATAATTATAATTATCACCGGGACTTAATCGCGCACAAATAAATTAATAATTAATAATATTTGTGCGCGATTAAGTCCCGGTGATAATTATAATTATGTTTTCAAATCGCGAAAGTTTAAAAGTTTCATTTGTATTTATTATGCCCAAATAAATAATTTTGTTATACACATAAATTTGTAAAACATTCGGCAACATAAATCATTTTTAGAAACGCAGCCTCTTCTGCTTTAGTAATATTAATATATTGATCAGATTCATATATCACCGTTATTATCCCCAATATCCATCTAATAATCACCAGTTGTTTGTGTGTCACAGGGCCAAGGCATGCTAATAGGCCTTGTTTGCCCAAACGATGGGCCGCCATCAAGGTTAGGGCAACAGGTTCCTCACTGGGTTAAAAGGTTCTAAACTGGAAACTGATGGAATTCGGTTCATAGGGTTTGCTTTCACTGCTTTACTACTTTTTTGTTGGTTTTCCGAAATGCTTCGGAATCTTTCCATCTACGCCTATTTACCTAATTCTGTTTAGGTTTGCAGATGCGCAAGATATGGTCTCACTACAATCATTATTTGAAATTATTTTTTGCTGTTATTATTCGTTTTCAGTATCTACTGATACTTTTCAGTATCCACACTATAAATAGGGGAAAAAATAGGAATATAAACATCTGTTTCACGCGCCGTCTTTTCGGGAGCAAGTTGTGTGTCGTGTATCTTAAATTGTACGTTTTTTTTATGGTTGTCGAGTTATAGGTTTGACCACAGCTCACCACGTGGTATCATCGAAGATGCTAACATACCTACCAGGAATAGATAGATACATGGAATAGATACATTTATCGGAATCTAAGCCTATGGAGTCAACGGCCAGTATTTCTACTAAAATATTTAAATTTTATTATTGTTATCTTTTTACGACATAATAGGTAGGTAGGTATGTTTATTTAATTGTTATACCAACAATGCTACCATCTATACAAATTATCTATTCTTTTTCAATTTTTTATTTTTAAATATATTAAATATTTTTTATTCACGGTATACCTACATATATCCCGTAAATAATGATTAAAAAAAAGTAAGTAAGTTCGTATAGGCTGAATGGCCACACCTTGTGTCAGAGTTAATGTGCCGACCGGAGAAGCCTCTGACATGGCTGACGGTTGTTGTTATAGAAACTAGAACAAACAACCGGGACCAACAATTAAACGTGTCATCCGACCCACGGTAGCGCTCAGAAATAAATGTCACTCACGGTCACCCATCCGAAGACTGACCGGACCATCCGTTGCTTAACATCGGTGAAGAATCACCTATAGACAAGCTACGCCACGATTGTGATAACCATAACCGTTAGTATATATACAGTCTAAAGCTCGTAATTGGCTTTCCTCTTGTTCTATCTACTTATGTATAGCCACAGAATTAATAATAGGTATAGCGAAACAAGTTGTCGTTTTTTTTTTAAATGGATTCAAGAGTGTACCCCAAAGAGGAAGTTTAACAGGCCCCACACTAACACAAGGTGCATTGTCCACTACTAAGCACATGTCAAGTTCGCTGCTATATCATTTATACTTGTTCTAGAGCTAGAGTGAATATTTAAAGCACATCCTCTCTGCGTGATGATCAGAATGGATGTGCTATTACCATAAAGAAAGTAGGTGAGCGCATGCGCGGTGAAATTGGCTATCGCTATGCACTTTTACCTTCACTAAGGGGTGTCGGACATCTTTATAAATTTACAACAAATACCCTTGGAGGATTTAGCTCTACCAAATACAAAATTGCTTATTAATTATGAAAAAGTTTTACATAAATAACTTTCCAATTTTTTTTGTCACCAAAGCAAAAACAGGTAGACCGTGGGTCCTGCTATAGGAAAATTATACATTTCAGGGGCCAAACAAAATTTTATATAATATTATACCATGTAACAGAAATGTAGAAGGATGACTTTCACAATTTCACAGTGCGAGTTAAATGTCCAAAATATTGCGCGATAAGCGTTTTTTTTTTATCTTCTGCGTAGCAAGCAAGTCGTTCACACTATACAATGTGTAACAAAAAGGTTCAACAATACTGAAGGGTATGTATGTACTCATCATTATGAGCAACTTTTACTATGGGGCCAACCTTGAATAGTTAAAAAAACAGCTTTTCCATACAAAAAGTTGATTGACCTTGGACAAAATGTATGGAACAGCTGTTTTTTTTTCGCGATTGCTGTGTTGGCCCCATTGTAAAGGTTGTTCATAATGATGAGTCCATACATACCCTTCAGTATTGTTGAACCTTTTTGTTACACATTGTATTGGGCTACTTATTCTGGCAGATACATTTCGTTAGTATATCAGCAAGTTCCGTTAAGTAATTAATTTTTCAGGTTTTATTAGGCATGAATCAGTAAATCCTGGTTTGAAGTAAAGTTAATTACGGACTCAGTTTATATACATATTAACTTAGTTTTACTTAAGTTTTAAAGTTCTTATGACAAAAAAGTAATATTTTTTAAATCGGAATTCCGGTATATTCCAGTAAAGCTGCGGTAGCTTATTGGGAGAAGACGCGCTTTGCAATCGTGATTTCATGTCGAATCCCGGGCCCGTGCCAAGGTTTTTTTTTAAATCTAGTACGGGTAAAAAAATCATATAATTGGCTTTTCAAAAACCTAGAAACCAGCATAATACCTACGTCTGGAGAAACAAAAACTCTGAATCCGCAAAGCTGCGCCGAGCGGGGGTGGTGCGCTGTTCTAAATCACCTTTTGAGCCAAAGATGATTGATGTTGATGATTGAGGATGGGCCAATGTCCAACAATAATATTAAGTTAACGGCTGATTAGTAGATTGTCCATTTAGTATTGTTAGTTAAAGTTATAGCCAAAGACGTTAGAGACGGTAGAGAGAAGTTCCAGCAACCCTAACTATAGCAATAAATCCGCAAGTGACGTCAAAGCACGACGAGCCGGGACACAGCGTTCAAATTGCTCATTTCTCTCATTTTCATTGCAATTCCTCTAATCGTGTCCACAATACGTAGGCTTTCATGTGGTCGCACAGTTTCACCTCTTACTTTCATACGTTAGTTATGGATGGAGTAATAGCCAGAGAAGGCCCACTTAGTTATGGTTTACGCCCCTTTAATGTCTGAGAATTATGAAGGAGTTTATTGCGTTACGGTAAATCTTGTGAACAGAGGATGGAAAATAACGATATTTGAAAATTGATCTCATCATTTTAAACTTTACAGGTAACGTTATTATTGTGCTAAGCACAATACCGTAAAAGCATGGCAACTTGTATCGCCAGAAACTGAAACGTAGGTACTTCCTTATTTATATTAAACTTTGTTAAATCTCTTCATCTTTCTGGTAAATGCTTATAACTTTATATCAGTCAACATAATAGTCATCTAGTTTAATGTAAATGCCACTTTCGGTCACCCGTCCAAGGTTCGACCGATGCGAATGTGATGTGATCTAGATTGTTTGATCTAATCTAACAAGTGAGCTACTGAAATTTATAAAATACGTAGTTAAGCGGAATGGAATTACTTAGTTGAAAGGCGGTCATAGTTTTGAACAACTTTTACTATTTTTGTTTTATTTATACGGGAATACTCACGTTTAATTAAATCGGATTCTCCGACTATAAGCTGGGCGCAGCTGCACGCGCGTCGGGCTCTGTTTGCACTCTTTGAAAAAGGTCACCGGATGTGATCGAAATTATAGTCGAAGTATCCGATTTAATTAAACTTGAGTATTCCCGTATCCGTCGCGACGTCGCGGGCAACCGGTGGATGCAAATGGCAGGTTGTCGTACAGTGTGGCGGTCTAAGGCGGAGGCCTTAGTTCAGCAGTGGACGTCTCCGGGCTGATGATGATGATTCCCGTATAAATAAAACAAAAATGTGTCAAAACCACGTCAGTTTTCATAATAAAACTCTTACTATGGCATCAACCATCAAACCTTAACTACGAAAAAAGGTTCCTTAAGAAAAGGTTCCTTTTTTTCATTCAATTATTAGGCAGATACCATTAGCGGTACTGAAATTTGGGAGCGACTTTTTTATGGTTGTTAATAGAATTGAATTGACTATCTCGCTAATAGTAAATTACTGTTTTCTCAGAATAAAAATGTTATTATAATTGCTGTATATCTTTAGATAAATTTCTCAATTTATGTGAGTAAAGGCATGCTTCAAGCACTTTACTTGCATTTTATAGCAAACGATCAATTAACCGCTTACGTTATTTCTAAGTTGTATTTGTTTGTCATAAAATACACCAATATTTAGAACTGAAGGCCCCTGAATATATCAAAATGTCATAAAACAATGTAAACTGATGAAACCAGAAAACATTATAATATGGGAACGTTTTAGAATGTTAGTAAACTACTTAGAGCTTCTCCAAACTACCGAATAAATTTCTACGTCTGTATTTGTTTAAAATTGAATAAAAATAATAAAGTCCCTACAAGTTCTAAGCATCAATACAACAGACAACCTTGACCTCCCAGAGGGTTATTGTCCCAAAACAAACTAGCTGACATGTTTTATGTTTTTAACGTTGCTTTCTATCATAAATCTAAAATCCCATTTTATGAGACATAAATTACGTAAATTATTGGGCCCCACGCGTCTACGCCTCGGGGATTACCTACTCGTGAGAGAAAATGGAATAACTTGGAGTCCTAATAGAAACATTTTCACCTGATTGATCCGGCATTCCGATCATGACTTATTGATGAAAATTAAAATAAGTGTATTTAACCTAACCTATATAACAAATACTTTGCGCGATAGAATCCGGAACGAGGATATTCGCCAAAGAACCAAAGTTACTGACATAGCTCGCAAGGTTTGCAAGTTGAAGTGGCAATGGGCAGGCCACATCCCTCGAAGAACTGACAACCGATGGGGAAGAAAGGTTCTTGAGTGGCGACCGCGAACCGGAAGACGCAGCGTAGGCGCGGCCTCCCACTAGGTGGACCGACGACGTGGTAAAAGTCGCGGGCAACCGTTGGATGCAAATGGCAGGTTGTCGTACAGTGTCTAAGGGGGAGGCCTTCGTTCAGCAGTGGACGTCTCCGGGCTGATGATGCTACACTTCAAGCTATACTTTGGTATCATACTTCACTTATCACACTTTGGTAGCTTCACTTTGGTATCCTGAGCTTGCTGAAAGCTTGCACTACTAGAGTAACTAGAGTACATATACTGCCCGTTATAACTAATAATGTCACTTAGCACCATGATGCATATTTTATTATTCTTTCAAACCCTAAATGCAGAAAGTGAAAGCTTTATCCTCTTTTTTGATGTGCCAATAATATTTGTGTTTCAGATGAGGGTGGTAGAGTAGCAGCAGAGGCGGTCGCGGCATGGGCCAGGCGGGCAGCCAGGTAGCTGCGCCGGCGCCGCAGCGGGCCCGGCGCGCGCACACCCTGCCGCACGAGCCGCCGCGCCTGGCGCCTAAGGTCAGGGCACAATCTAGCTATTTAGCCGCTCCGGGCAAAAATAATATTCGCCGCCCTTTACATTAACAACATTTTATAAGTCCCTAGAGGGCGCCCCGTGACTCCTTCCGCATAGAGAAGAAACTAAAATATCTTCTATACCGCAGGATTATAATATTTTTTTAACCTCTCCATTTCTAAAATATATGATTGTTTTTGCCGCCCCTGATTTTTGCCGCTTTTTGGCGATTAGATCGGGTCCTGACTAAGGTATTTGTACCCACATCATCATCAGCCAGAAAACGTTGCCCCCCCCCCCCCCCCCATCCCCCCCTACTCCTTAATAGGGAGGTTTTGCCATAGTCCCCACGCTTAACCGACGTTAACCAGAGGTTACGTACTCTTACTTTATCAGTATTTTGACATCGCGCTAGTCAGCATAGACGTACCTTTGCAAGGCGATAGACCGATACTCCACTACGATGGCCCGCCGCGGGTTTGGCGTATTTACATAGGTACTTACGCCATTGTATTCCTTCCCCGGACGTAAGCAATTTCTTCACGATGTTATTCTTTACCTAGAAGCCATTGGTCTAAATTTTTTATTATAATTTGTAAAATAAGTAGATGAATCTCTAAAAGCGCATTAGTGCGGGCCCGGGTTCGAACCTGTACGGTTCGAAGCACGAATTAGATAGAAGGATTTTCCTAAAGGACTACCGCGCCTTTGATTTATTTTATTTTATATTCTTGCTAATAATAAAATATCTTCTCGAAAATCTATTCTTACTTCTATTTCAATTATGCTCATATTTCCATTTCCTATAATAATTAATAATTACTCTTAGATCCAGATAATTATCAGGTATCTTATGAGACCTACACTGTAAAGATTGCAAAAAGGTGTATGATGAGGTACCTTACTATAAGTTATTCTATTCTACGGTACTAACCAACTTTGTTCGCATTTTCCAGGTGCTGCCATTGCTAGCGGAGTCGCCGCGGCTCCGCAGCACCGACAATGGCGCCATTCTGCACTCTGGCGGCACCATTAGCGGCCGCCGACCGGGCTCCAACCATGAGGTCAGCAGGACGCCCAACGGCCACGTGGTGAGGAAATCAACAGTGTAGTACAGGAAGTACAGTGGTGGTGGAAAAAAGAGTAAAATGTTGTTAAATTTCACATCGTCGTCATAAAACAATATATCTACATATTTATGAGGAACATAATAGTACTAAGCCAAAAGAAGATAATTGAATTCATCATTGTGAGCAACTTTTACGAAAATCTAAACCTAAATCGTGGAAAAAAAAATCAGTAGATCAATTCGCCCCGAATGACATTTTTCTTTGGTATACCTTATTTACAATTTCAGAGTCGGTCTCATAGTAAAAGTTGTTCACAATCACCAAATAAGCTTCCAGCTTAGTACCGTTTCTCACATCTCTGTAGATTAGCGGCAGAGATAGCTATGCTGACTAAACAAGTGACACAACAGCTGTGTATGATGTTTCAGCACTCCAATGTGTACCGGTCTCGGTCAGCAGGCGCGGCTGGTGACGGCGGCGAGATCAGAGCGAGAGAGCGAGATCCTCTACATCGCTCGCATACCAACCTTGACCTCAGGCATAACGAAAGTGAGGAAACAAAAACATTGTTACATCTCAAACCAAAAATGCTGAGCCTAAAAAGAGTTTTGTATGATTAAAATGTTAATTATGAATTCCAGGTAGTGTAAACAAGAAGTTTGGATCAGAACCTGATTTGAGGATAGAAGAAGAACAGAAATTACGAACAAACAACAAAAATTTTAGGAAAAAATACCGAGCACCCCCACCGCCTAATAATGATGTAAGTATAATTTATTATAATCACAACAAAAAAGTTCAAGAATAAGAGGGAAGAGGGAAAGTTAAAAACGAGTCTTGTTTGGTTTCAGCAACTCGACGGCTCATCGCCAGATTCTAGCGAAGGAAACACAAGACCTGAAGCCCACAGAAAGCTGAGACTGTTCAGAACAAGAAATGAAACAAAAAAACTAAACGGCCAAGACAACGGAAAAATTGCCTATAGAACCAACTACACCGAATACAAATCACTGGAACTGCACGACAACCAGTCGTTTGAGAGGCGATATAGATCACCATACAAAGAAAAAGAACAGCAGCATTTTAAGTATCCTGACAACACAGATATGGTCCAAAGCACAACTTCATTAAAAAAAGAAGAACGATTACTGCAAAATAGACAAGACTACAGAAAGACAAGACCTGATAGAGTCAGTGGATGTAGAGCAAAAACATCTAAGACAAACGAACATAGCGAAGCATGGAAAACGCCTTTATTAAACAGAAATTTCAGGCATTCCGAAAGATTTACAAAAGAAGATAATCAATTACCCACTCTGAGGAGAGAGAAGACTTTTGATGATAGTCTAATCGCGAGTGAAAGAGAAAGCGAGTCTCCTAGAGCGAAACATGAAAGCAAAATGAAGGCAATCGGTGAACAGCTGAAAACAAATAAATTCAGCCCACTAGCTGAGAATAGTAAACCACTGAGAAAATCTCTTCCTTCACTATTGAAAAAAAATAATGAAGAAAAAGATGAATTTCAAGCAGAACTAAAGAAAGCCACGAGTAGAATAAAGGATGAATTAGGCAATAAAAATAATTTAAGTGAAAAGAAAACTAGTCAAAATAATAAAACGAGTGCGCAGAAACCAAACCCAACGAAAGCCCAGAGTAAAGTCAAAGAGTCTAGTCTAACAAATATGAAAAAACAGGATATAGCAGCAAATAGCAGACGGCCTTTGAATAGAAGTAACGATGTCAATACTAAAATAAGTTCATCAAATAACGCCCACGGAAAAATAGCTGCCAGCAAATTTAAAGACAACAGTAAAGAAAGCGGTAAATCGATGCCTGATCGGGGACAAGCATCAGGCAAGGAGTCAACTCCTGAACATTCCCCCACAAGAAAAAAAGAGATAGTCAAACCAACAATACATGAAAAGTATGTAAAAAACCTGGACTAAAACAAAAACTCTAATATCAACATTTCAGATCATGTACATCTGTTTTTTTTTACAGACAACAACAAGCCCCACCGTCAAAGCAGTTCTACTTTGGGATGATAGAGAGCAAACAAACTGCGTCTCGAGACCATCTCAAAGAGTTTCCAGGCTTGGGTAGTCCTATCATCGAGGAGATCGGAGACTTCAGACTCATTGAACAGAAACTCTTGGGTTACCACGACGAGGATGCTGAGTTTGATAAATTTAACGCAAAGTTAAAAGAAGACTGTAGAATAAAAAACTGTGAGTAAAAGTTGAAATGAAATAAAATTAAAAATCTCTCTATCAGCTATTATTTATCTCCTAGCTTATAATGTAAATAATAGAACTCTTTATTGTGTCATAAGAAAATTGTGATTTGACAAAGAAAGACAAAACAAATAACAAAAAAAATAAAACAAAAAGTTAGGGTTCCTGGATACGTATCAGTCACGAAACATCAGACCTCTGGAGTACAGGGGGCCTCTTGTTGAAAATGAAATTGATGATTTATAATTTACCTATCTATCTTGTGCTAAAGTTATATGGGAGAAAAAAGAACAAAAGATTATTTGAGGTTACAATGCGTTTACTATTTTGATAAGTCCTAATACAATATTAATATTAAAACGCTGATGGCGATAGTCCAATGGATGACGGCAACGAGAAAAATTGGGAAAATAAAATAAATGAAAGGAGGTTATCTGATGGATCCTTTGCTGATGGTGTCTTCTGCAGGATCATCCGATTCTCGAACGCTTCATGGAGCTCCTCCAGTGAAATGACATTGCCTTGTCTTCAAAGCTTCAAATGAGAATTTCGCTCGAGTTCCTTAGTTTGGTGACCGCATGGCGCGTCACAAAATAATCCTTGAAAGTTGGAGTTTTACGTCATCTCAGACGGAAATATGGACCTGGTGTCCCCTGCGGGATCGGCGTTGGCTCCCTCAGGTCATTCTCTTCTCAAAAAGATGTAAAAAAATCCAAAAGGTGATTCACCCCGTAACACGCGCAACGGCGGCTCCGACGTGAATGTCTATTTTTCAAAATGGTCTCCTCGATCTAGCTTCTCTTTCTCGCTTATGGAAGAATTCTTCGAGTGCGAGCGAGTCAGCGTATATGACGTCATGTCGTAATACGGCTTCCAACAGATAACCAAATATTTTGTATAAAGCTATCCGATAGATTCTAAATTTGAAACTAATTTTATTACTAGTTTACAATTCCAAAATAAATGCTTAAAAAATCCTAATTTGTTATTTAAATACAATTTTGATAATTAATTTCACACCAACATTTTATGTTGGTTCCTGATATATTTTATGGAGCAAAGCACAAGCCATCCTGTGCGCCAATTTGCAAAATGGGAGCTAATAAAATAAAGTAATAATATAATTTAAAGATTATATGACAATATCCCCCTTTTGAAACAAAAGACAGTTTACTGTCTGAACAGACGGGGTAGGCATGAAAAGAAACTTTTTGTTATAGGTTGGAATCCTGAAATATAGTGAGGTTGATACTTCAGCAAGCTTCTTACATTCCATCTAGCAAAATAAACTGTTATTCCACTTTCATAAAATAAATCACTCACATTCTTTCATACATAGGTACCTATAAGGAATTCAAATAATATTCACACTGCCTAGTTCTTACAAAATCACCACTCACACCTTTAAACTTACATCGAACTTCATAAATCTCCTTGCATCTCATAGTTAAATTGAGCTATTCTGACATACTTGCTTCACTTTTCATAATCCTCATGACTCCATACATAACATGATGGTATAGGATATACCTATAGAAATAACACATTGTGTAATAAAACAAAAGTAGTATATAGCAAGTAGCTTAAAAGGTAACTGTTAATATAAATATCCATTCACTCTTATGTAGGTGCGGACAAAACTTATCTGAAAAACAATGATATCTAAATGGTTTTAAACGGTAAGTAAATATGTGTTAGTATGTTTGTAATTCTTATAATAATCTATACCCTACAGTTTGGGTTTTCTAGTAATGACCTAATTCTATGAGAATAAAGTCTCACTATTGTTTAATAGTATGAAGTGAAAACTTCTAATGTTTAAAGTAAATATCTATCGTTGTAAACATTAGATAAACTAAGTATAAGCTTTAATTAAGTACAGGTAAATCTTAATTATTTAAACCTAAATTAAATCTACGCAGTGAATCCGTGCACTAGATGCTGCTAACTATAATTAAAGACTAATTGTTAATCTTAGAAGGTTCACAGACAACCTTTGGTATCTACAAGACAAAAAGGTAAGTTTGGTATGTATGTATGTATGTAGATCTACTAAATATTGCTAGCATGTCCGAGTGTTTTAACTCAGCCATAAGAAAACATTTTAAGTCATACTAGGTATAAACTTGTCGTTAGTCAAATCCGGTATGTATGTTAGCATGTAACAAAAAGACTAGAACTCAATCGTTCCCAAATAATTAGCTAATAAGCTATAGTTAATGGTAGGTTGCCTTTAAATAGGATCCTCCAGAAAATTGCCCAATATGTAGGCTAAGAACTAATAAGCACACGAAAATATGCATTATTGAACGTTTGGTTTATAGTTGGTAATGTAAAAATAATTACTCATACTTAACCTTAAAATTATTGCATCACAGACTTGGTTTTAACAAAAATTACCAAGTCTTAAAACACAAAAAAATGGTATTAACCTTAAAAAATTGCTTCACAGACTTGGTTTTAACAAAAATTACCAAGTCTCAAAACACAAAAAAATGGTATTAACCTTAAAAAATTGCTTCACAGACTTGGTTTTAACAAAAATTACCAAGTCTCAAAACACAAAAAAAAATGGTATTAAATATACTGCTTTTGCTTTATATAGCAATGGATACTTGTCCAAAACAAAACAATAGCTTTGAATACTGTTATTAAGTTAATTCAAAGTAAGTATTTAAGTCTTTCCCTGAATGTAGGTCAACACTTTGTTAATACTTGAAACTTGTCTTTGAGACAGAAAAAGAATCGTCTTTTCTATACAAATTGGAAATCAAAATAAGTAAATTCTTGTATAAATAACGCTTAAGTAGTTCAATGTCTGAATAGAAGTCATACTTAGTCTGAGTATAGACCATATAGTATGTCATTTTACCTACATGAACTTGTTGGTTTACAAGGAAAATTGCAATGTTTAAATTCTAAACTTGTTTGTAAAGAAATAATTATTGATTTTATGATTTTATCAGTATTTGTTATGGATTTACAGTATCCTAAAGTATCCGTAGAAATAATAATGTGGGTAAAAACGCAAACTTAAAACTTATGTGTTTCTTTTTTACTTTTGAGAATTTTGGTTGTGAACATACGGTTTTCATTTTAATTTGAATAATACTGAACCGATAGCCAAAATTGTGTATCTATAGGTAGCTAGATATGCGTAGGTACGATAAATCAAAAATAATTGTCTGTAACTACAATTTTGAAAAAGTTATAAGCGCCGCCATATGTGTGTTTACATACTGCATTGCTTTGAATAAATAAATATTGTTTTTGTTTATATTTCAAAAACTATTGATCTGAATTTTGCAATAAAAGTATATATTGACTTCTGTTAGCGTCTACTATGGGTAGTAAACAAAATATTTTAATAAAAAGTTTGAGAAGAGAGTGGGTAACGAATGGCGAACTGATCTGTAAAATTTCAGAGCAGTGCCTTCTAACAACTCTGAAAAACCTCTCAACAGTACACTTTCACACACATCTCTTGCTAACTTAATTTCGTTCACTCGATTCAAAAATTCAACAACACACGTATCACCACTATACTTCAGTCCCCAGGACTTCAAATTGGAGTTGTAACTGTTATTAATTGCATATGTTACCTGGGTGACTGGTACATGACTGTTTTGTGTCGAGTGCCTTTGTTTCATAAATGGAATATACTTGTCACCGTCTGTGGCTGGATCTATAACACTAGTGCTAGGATTTGTGTGGATATTTTTGCATAATGGCGACTGGATTGTTCCTTGAGCCATCCTCACATCGGTATTGACATAATTCATTTCTTCTGAATCTGAAACAGGTATATCTATTAAGCTCTGTGAATTTTGGAGTTCTGGTTGAGGTGAATCTGACGTTTGCTCCGCTGTTAACTTACGGTCAACAGACGGTGTACTATACATCTTTACAAGAAAAATTGTTACACAAATTCAATAACACAATTGTGAAAATACCTACTTCTACAGTAGATTAAATTGTAATCTTTTGTTTATAAATTCCAACATACACCTTTGCACAAGATAAAATTGGTTTGTTTTTAAGTTAAATTCTAAGTAAATAATTGTTCGGGCGCCATTTGTCATAAGAAAATTAAATTTTTGGAGAAGAGAAATAAATTTTTTGCAAAGTTACAATATGTTGGAATAATATTTAAATAAGCTGATTGCTATTGTTTCGATGGAAGATAATGACGAGAAAACTTGGTAAAATAAAATGAAATGAAAGGAGGTTATCTGATGGATCCTTTGCTGATGGTGTCTTCTGCAGGATCATCCGATTCTCGAACGCTTCATGGAGCTCCTCCAGTGAAATGACATTGCCTTGTCTTCAAAGCTTCAAATGAGAATTTCGCTCGAGTTCCTTAGTTTGGTGACCGCATGGCGCGTCACAAAATAATTCTTGAAAGTTGGAGTTTTACGTCATCTCAGACGGAAATATGGACCTGGTGTCCCCTGCGGGATCGGCGTTGGCTCCCTCAGGTCATTCTCTTCTCAAAAAGATGTAAAAAATCCAAAAGGTGATTCACCCCGTAACACGCGCAACGGCGGCTCCGACGTGAATGTCTATTTTTCAAAATGGTCTCCTCGATCTAGCTTCTCTTTCTCGCTTATGGGAGAATTCTTCGAGTGCGAGCGAGTCAGCGTATATGACGTCATGTCGTAATACGGCTTCCAACAGATAACTAAATATTTTGTATAAAGCTATCCGATAGATTCTAAATTTGAAACTAATTTTATTACTAGTTTACAATTCCAAAATAAATGCTTAAAAAATCCTAATTTGTTATTTAAATACAATTTTGATAATTAATTTCACACCAACATTTTATGTTGGTTCCTGATATATTTTATGGAGCAAAGCACAAGCCATCCTGTGCGCCAATTTGCAAAATGGGAGCTAATAAAATAAAGTAATAATATAATTTAAAGATTATATGACAATTGTTCACACCAAAGTTAGAAAATATGAAGAAAAAAGTCCAAATAAGTCGTCCTTGATTAAAATCACTGCACGTGCATGCTTGTTATATGTGTCTAGAAATACATTCTAAAACTGCCATAAATTATTATAATTTATAGTGGAAAAAAATATAAGAGATTTATACGAGTTGTTCTCAATTGCAGTGTCATCAGAATCGGCGCTATCATCCGAAGGCTCTGAGGGTGAAGGCTCAGAAGGCTCGCTCGGTATCGCGCTGAGGCTGCGGCCTACCCTGCCCAAGAAGCAGCCAAGTATGCCGCGGTTTTCTCCTGCAGCTGCTTGGAGGCAGCTCGCTAGCTTGGACGCTCATCTTGCGGCTGGTATGTTAAATTATGGCAACATTTTCAACTTTAATAACAAAATAGATGATAGTTGGCGCTGTGTTAAAAAAACGTCCACTTAGAGTTCTTAAAACTATGTAGTTAGGATACAGTGAGGTGGTATATAAAGTCATAACAACAAATCCGTGCCCTTTTTTCAATCTTTTTTTTAAATGTTTTTTGTTTTGGTTATTTACCTTTAATTTTGTACCAAATGAAGAAGTGTACTGTGTTTCGTTTCAGAAACCCAACCATTAGCAATAGAAACCAAGATTTCTTCAGAACACCAAATATCACAGGAGTCATCGCCGAGGTCCGAAGAATCGGCTGACAAGTCAGGAGATTCGGGGATTAGCGGTGATCACGCCCACAGCGACCATCGTCTGGATTCACCACCGAGGCATCATGTAAGATAATTTTATAGCATAACAAAATAAATAAAAAGCCAACAAAACAATTAAGCAAGTAATAGTAGTTCAAAGTGGTTAATTTAAATAACCAATTTAAATCAACCTAATTTTAAAAAATAGCACAAATTTACCGCTAGTCTCATCGTTTTGATATAAAATGTAGTGCGTGTCTAGATGTAATGCTTCATAAATTTCTTATACTCTCTAGGCCCAAGATGGAAATCCGATCGCGTGGACTCCCCAACAAGATCTTGGTGACAGTAGCTCAGATGGCGCTGGTACCAACACTCCTCTGCACGCTGCTGCCGTCGCCACCTACAGCCCCGGATCGCAACCTTTCAGCCTGTCTCTACCCAGAGACAATCAGGACAGGGTGAGCTTCTGAGGGTGTGGAGGGAGGTTAGGGAATTGGCTTAGAAAGTTTAAGTAACAGTACTTTGTTTTTGATGGTAGTTTGGCAGCGGACTTCCACAGGGTAGTAAGTTTGGGCCAACCTATTATATCTGGTTAAGATTTGTATGATTTTTTAATTTTAATTATTTACAATTTTGCGGTGAAGGGATAACATTTTGTGGAAGTTTTCTACCAACATTATTTTTAGTTAAATTGAGATGTGATTAACAATACTAATTTGTTTACCTAACCTCCCATGACTAGTCTTGCTGAGGAGGAATAAAGGTAAAGGGACGTCAATGGGTAATGGTTCTAATTCCTAACTTCATTTGCTTGCTACTTTAACATTTATAAAATACCCTGACTTAATAAACTGCTTAATTATAATATTTTGTATGTAATCTTAAATTACTAAGTATTAGCATTTCTCATTAATTTGTTCATAGTGGTACTAGCCTATATACATTCTGTTGTAAATAACCCTTTAATAGGATTATTACTTATTTCTTTTATTTTATTATGATTATATTATATTCCTGTTACACAGCCACTTCACTCATTTTACTAGATATTTTTACATTTCCACTGCAATATACTGCCTAACCTCAAACTTTTCGCTGTCCCTGCCTCCAAACATTTCATTAATTCCCTCTATTCCTCGTGTTATATATTTTTCCTTTGTTAATTAATGTTAACCTGACCTTTATTCCTCATCAGCGAATAACCATCAGAATAACCAGCCCCGGCTAGTTTAAAGCGATGTCGTGTTTCTATGACTGCTTCCAGGGCAAGCAGCTGCAGCAAGGGTTCAACAGCTTGCAGAAACTGAGGAAGTCAGTCTCTGGAGCTTTAGGAGCCGCTTTGGGATCTAGAAGGTAATATTACAATTTATCTAAGATATTTGACCTTCAAATTTAGTCTACTGACGGTACATGATGAAATTTTTAAGTTACCGTACCTATTTCAAAGATAATTATGTTCATCTAGTACACTATTTCAAATACCTAGTGTTCCAGTCTACCAACGCGTTAATTCATCGAGTTCAATAAATCAATCAAAGCTAGTTTTTCAACGCAGCATTGTTTAACGTTTGAGTGGTCATGGCGTATACTTCTTATAAGTATGTCGAGTACCTACGAGTATACGCCATGATTGATTTATGTAATTATAGCTCAAATACAAATAGTTTATTGATAACACCAAAGTTACACGTCAAATTTCACTGTCTGTACTGTTGTCATCTGGTAAACCTAATTTACCTGATACGCATACTATTCTATTATCCTATGTCCAGGTTCGACTTGGAACACGAACCGATGCTTCCGGAACCGGAGCAGAACTGGTTCCTGACCAAGTCCGCGCCCAACTCGCTGTCCAATCCTCTGCTATTTCAGTCCACCCGGCCCAAGACTTCCAGTGATGAGGATGTTATAAAAGAAGAATCCACGCCACCTTCCGAAAAGGTAAAATACTATATTTGAAACAGATTCTGTAAGGCCTGTTTAATATAATTATGACAAAATACCCCTGCCCAAAAAGGGATAGTGAAGATTCACCTAAACTAACAGCGATTTTATAGTCGACAAGCCGGTGTTTAACATTAACTCGCCTGATTTAGACGGTGCGGTCGCAGATGATTAACACACCTAGTCTGGAATAGGAACCGGCTCTCAAATGAGGGTGCCGGAACACATTTTTAAGTACTTGGGGACTGATTTTCTTGAGGGTAATAGCTAGCCAGTAGAGTCCTAGGAATTACCTTAACACCATGGTATGGTCAGATATAGTCTCAAGCTACATTTATTTATTCAGTAATTTGGCATTGTTTCAGGAGGATGTAAGCCCTTGGAGAACAGGTGCGTCCTACCTGTCCTGGGGAGGACATGTGATGTACCTCCCGCCCGCCCCCGACCAGCCGCTCTCTATGATGACCATCGAGAGACCAGTCAGGTAAGAACACCACACCACATGACAAAGAAATAAATTAATTTAGTAAATTCTAGTAAACCCAAGAATAAAGAAATTGAGTCTGGAAACTACTTTTGCTTCTAAATTTATGTTTGATCGTGAAGGGAAAACAACATTTTACAACTTTAAGGCTTGCTAATATATTGAAAGAAGATGCGCCTCGTAATCTTGAGTCGTAGGTTCGATACCGGGCTTACACCTATAAATTCTTTAGAATTGACTAAATATGTAATTTAAAAAAAACACGCCACTGGGTTATTGGTGAAGGAAAAGAAACAACTGATTCTTTACGCGATTTCAGGGTTGTCTCCTAGTAAAACTTGATTAATACCCTTTAAAAACATCTATCTATCAATGGACCTCTTGTAGTGTTCTTTCTTTTCATCATTATTATCATTCATATCAATCTTTTGTAAAAAAAATACATATTTTTACATAACACTACACTCTGTGTATCCATATCTGTAGTCTACTTTGCCTTGTTTCAGTAGTGTTTATTTGTCTTCGTTCGCAGGAGCAAATCGAGCGGGTGCCTGGAGGTAGCCGCGCGTGCTGCGCGTGCCAGCCTTAGCACGGAGATGCGCGAGCGCGAGCGCTCAGGATCGCCTGATATTGCGCGAGCGCTGCCTGCCCGCGTCGAGCCGCTGCCCAACGTGAGTACCTTCTCATTTCAACCGACTTCAAAAAAGGAGGTTCTCAATTCGACTGCTTGTTTTTTTTTTAAATGTTTGTTACGCGATTATGGATTGATTTTGAAGAGGGAAATCCTTCCTTCTACGATTTTGATGATTCTTTTTTTGTTTGGTAAGTATATGAACTTCAGAGGTGGGCCCATATACATTTTATCGAAATCGGTTCAGTAGTTTGGTTTTTAAATCAAAATAACTGGGAAAAGATGTCATCCAGGTAATCGAATTTGAAGTCGGTTGTTTTTTTTTAGTATTATTTTCTCTTGCTTTTTCTATCCCAGAACACGACGTGACAATATTACTTCAATTTATTATAACAACTTCATCAAACTTCTGTTTTATTCTCTTTTTAAATAGTAGAGGTGTGACAGTGATTAATTATTATAAAAGTAACAGGTTCACGTAACATAATACTAGTAGTTCGTAGCGAACTGAGACATACAAATCCAAACGTCCAAATCTTCTAAGCCTACCAATTTTTATTTAGCTTTTTTTTTTGTAGGTAGGCCTGCCTTTGACTGCCATCTCGTCTGATGTTAAACGAAGATGCATTCTACGATAAAATTAATGCAGTCTAATTTGGCTCATATTCAAACTTGCTTGTAATACTTGCATTATTTGCTTGAAATACTTGCATACAAAATTACATAAGATCGGATCAACGGTTCGCGCTAGCAAATATACATAAAAACGTACATACAGAACTGGTTCCCTTAGAATCAGAGTCCTTCGCTTCGCTTCGGTCAATAAGGTATCGAGTAACATATTAGGTGATTCTAATCTACGATAATAATAGGTTATTCTGTACCTGTCAATATCATATTGCAGTTATCCATAACCTATAGTCAACACTATCAGGAGACCCGCTTTTCTGTGTTGCCTGTTTACCCAAACGATAACCTAGCGATCCCAATCTTGTTGCTCGTATTTAACCTGGTCAGTCAGACTGAGACACTTTTTTTTTTATTGTAACCTCAGATTGCCGTCATTTATAAACCGATTTGAAAAAAAATATATTTTATTTGAAATTTCTATGGGACTATTTCTATGTACTCATTAAAAAGAAGGAGGAACAAGGTGTATTTTTATTTAATAGCTTGTATTAGAATGAACTCCTTTTTTAAAGTTTCCATAAGATCAACTGGACTTAGGTTAACTTAGAATAAACATAGGATTTACCCTTGAATATATTTAGATCATAGCTTCTCTCGGTCCAAAAACAAACAACACGCGTTCATTATTTACTACACGCACTTCGCAAAGTAATGTCACAAAAATGAGTCATTATACCGTAACTACATCCTGATAATTATTAGATACAATTTATGATAAAATTATGTTCATGCCATAAATAATATTTAGCACTACATCATCAGCCTCGGAGACGTCCACTGCTGAACGAAGGCCTCCCCCTTAGACAACCTGCCATTTGCATCCACCAGTTGCCCGCGACTTTTACAATGCCGTCGGTCCCCTAGAAGGCCTTCCACCCTGCTTCCGGTTCGCGAATTATTAGTATTTATCACTACTAGTTCTACTAATTCTATCTGCGGAACATAAATCACTTACAAAATGACCTACAAACAATTTAAATCATTTCTTTTTGTCACTGATACGAAACCCCTTCTCAGTTTGTACTTGGTCCTTAATGTGTGCGTCACGCCTCGTCACAACTCATATTTTGTAGTTAAAACTATATTGTGTAATGCTATTAGTTACCTTTGTCTAACTTAAGCGTAATTGTTTAACCTGTGTACCTATTTGTAGCAGTAATTGAATCATAGGCCTTGGATTTGATGGGCTCGCTTGATCTATGGGGTGACCTGATGGAGATTAATTTTAGATGTCCCATTAGCACAAAGGAATTTCCTTTGTGCCATTTGTGGTAGTATAGTTCAGTGTTTTGTGTGAAGATAGGTACGACGTG
The DNA here is from genome assembly GCA_905404285.2 of Erannis defoliaria. Classification (NCBI taxonomy): domain Eukaryota; kingdom Metazoa; phylum Arthropoda; class Insecta; order Lepidoptera; family Geometridae; genus Erannis; species Erannis defoliaria. The sequence goes on from FR990070.1 coordinate 18,275,126, forward strand.
GTTTCATTGGGTTTTCATGCAATAACATAGTAGTTTGCACGTGATGAGCAAGATTTCTTACTAGTAATCATCGTTCCCAATTGTAGATCTTAAATCTAAGTATATGTGCAATATTCAGATTTTTGTTAGATTTTAAATTCTTGTGGTTTTAAAACATTTAAAATATCTAATAATTATATGAAATATGAGGGAATGTATAATATTTCATTTTGCTCAGTTCTCATTTAAAATGATCGAGTTCTAGTTTCAGGTTTAGGTAAGTAGCTGTAATGACGATTCCAATTGGACTAAACTAAGGCGAATCGGCGTATAATTATTTTTTCTAATTTTAGTGTTACTTTTTTCGCCTCCCAATATTTCAATTATTCACTAACAAAGTTTATACTTATTAGGATTAGGAACTAAACGTGAAAAAATGCTGCTATAATTATTATGGAAGCATTTGTTCACAAATGCAGCATGAAAAAGACTGAATATTTTCCCAAAAAATAACTACCATATATTTATGCTTTTTGATCTCTACTACCTACCGACAACACAGAAAGCAGCCTTTATTTGATTAGCATTAGGAGCTTAATTGCAAAAGCACATACCGCTGTGTCATCATTACCGAATTTCCTCACCTTGCGACGCGTTCCCACGCCACGAAACATCTAAACAAATACTACCTATATATTAAAGTAAGTAAGTAAGTATATAGTGACTTCCGTGTAGGTTCGCATTCAACACTGGGAGCTATAAACGTAAATCGAAAAGATTTATATCAGTTTCAGTATTCTTTGGCCTTCTTGATGCCTTCCGTATTCAGATTATCAATATAAAATACATACGTGTCACGTTTAATCTTCATAAATGCATAACGTTTAATAAATCAAATAGCTGTTATATAGCATTGTCATTTAAAGTGGCAATGCCGCTAACATGCTGGGTATACTGCAGACTGGTAGACTGGATTCTCGCTAGACTTTAATCGGTCTTTAAGTTAAAGTAAATAATAAAGTAAAGTATATAATATTTACCTACTTTTATCATAGAACTGCATTTACTTACTATAATAAGTATTATTTTAGCCATATTTGTCCCACTGCGGGGCAAAGGCCTCCGTTTCCTCTTTCCACTCCTCTCTTCTCTCTTTCTAAGGCATTTACTTGGCTTACAAAAATCTTAAACTAAATTCAAGCTAGCAATTTCAATTTTGTTTAAAAATAAAATTAGCGGATCACTAAAGTCCACTTTCCTTGTTCTTCATAGTCATACCAGAAGCGGCGTTAAATTAATCTATGCTCAAGTATGCTTAAACTCTTAATTAAAATGCCTTTTTACCGTGTAATTGATGTTTTCAGTAGGCCACGCATGTTTGAAACCAGGACATACCTACATTGCTCATTCAGAGACTTTATTACCGCATATTTTATAATTTTTCTCATCGCATTATGTCACCCTTCTCACGGCTCTTTGTGGAGTAAGTACTTCGTAATTAAAATGTCCTAATTCTGTCTTAATGGAATTAGTTATTAGTAAGTTAGTAAATGTTGCACGTTCGGAATTTTTCTTAGAGCTATTGTTGTTAGATTATAGTGTATTTCAAGACGATGTTGCATTGTCGGAATATATTCTTATCAAATGACTACTAGCTGTTACTACGTTTATTATTATTATTACATTAAGTACCTATATCAGACACATTATTCTACTTACACATTAACAAAAATAAAAATTATATACAAATCAAAAAGTCAATGTAAGAAATAAAAATAAAATAATAATAATGTAAAATATCAATGTCACATAAGCCTTAAACTAAATAAATAATACACCAGTAATTTATTTATTTATTTATTTATTTGCGACAAATGCTTTCTGTGCTTACAGTATTCACCAAAGCACACAGAGAGCCAACATTACTAAATAATAATGTTGTTAATAATCGTACTAGGTGCAAAGGTGCCCATAACGCTGGCCGCGTTGCCGCGTTGGATAGCAAAGGCTAGCCTTTGCACCAGGTACTAGCTGTTTACCATCTTGCCTGTCCTGTGCCACAAAGTAATAGAAAATAAATAGTAGTAGTATTATTAAAGAGTAATTGTACATAATCATATTTTTCTTATCTGTATTGAAGAACAAATAATAAAGAAAAAATAAATATTATATCTAGTAGGTACTATTAATTATCTTTGCTAATTATCTATAAGTACCTAATAGGTCAAAACCTATTTGATCGCTGTATGCTTGCAAACAATTGTTTTGCTTGTCTTCTTTAGGCAAAATCTTATTTTCGTGTATGAGTGCACTAAAAATGTAGCTTTGCCTGAATGTCTATCCACATATTTTTTTCCATTAGACACCGCCGAGTTTTGGGTTTTTCTTCTCTCTTTAACTGTTTATTGTTTTAGTTCTACTGCATTTTTCAAGGCCAATAAGTTCGATCGTAGATCGTGTCTTGGCAGTCAAACGAAAGTCTGTTAACACAAAAATACAATCACGATAGGCAAAACACCTGTTATCTCCAATCTACACACCAATAACTATCAACTTCATTAGGTCTATCGAATCAGTATGCCTGAAAGCAGCTCTATTGTCCACCTAGACATGCCTCACGCTCCTTTTCACATGACAAACTGTGTTACGAATCTTGTAATCGTGATCTCCATGCAACTGCGACATGATCTGTATCTAGATGAATTGGTAATCACTTGGCTGCGAACTCAGAGCTATTATTAGTGCAAAAAGCTTACGTTATAGTGAGAGGGTCCATCTTTTTGTTCATGCGAGTAAGTTCGGTGAGGAAGTATTGAATCTCAAATTAGATAATTCTATAGTAAACAAAAGTAATAAGCATGTATCTATAAACGGTTTCAATGGGCTTGGAGTTTTTTTGACTGGCTTTTTGGGGAGGAAAAATATCGTGAGGAAACAAACCTGCATACGTCCAGAGAAGAAATGAAATGAAAAATCTATAAGAAATACCACCACGAAACTGTGCCATCGACATGGATATGGCCCAATCGCCCTTCGAGTTTAGGCCTATGCCCAGCAGAAAGGCCAATGAAGGGCTGATTATGAACCCTAAGTACTTAAGCAAAGTCTGAACAAGAGTCCCCAAATAAAATGACTAGTCACGTGATCCATTTTGTGTGAGACTTCAATATTTTTTCTCGAATTTACCAAAGATGCGTTCAAAGTTGTTTACTTTGATGGGTAGAATAGCACCCCCAAGAATTGCTCGTGCCTGCATTATTCCGTATAATCTGTCTCGTCGTCAGACATAAGACGTCCACTGCTGGACAAAGGCCTCCCAGTAGAGGGGTGTTGCCATAATCACACGCTTGGCAGGCGGCTTGGGGATCGCAGAATGCTCACCACCGTTAACCAAGAGGACGCTGCTGCCCGTCCTCCGGTGGGTCTGGTTGCAGTTTACGGACATACCCAGGTATAATCTGTCTATATTCGCGCAATCGATAATATTATTATTTGAAGTATATTTCTACCTTGATTAAAACCGCAGCTACCTAGGAATACGCTGTTTCAACGCTTTGCTTATACAGGGTGTCATTGAATTCATGAACAATTTTTACTATAAAATCAAAGCGGAAATCATTAAAAAAAATCGGCTGCTCCATACATTTCGTCGTGCGTTATATATTTTTTTGTATGGGACAGCCAATTTTTATTCTCGTTTTCAGTGTTAGTTTCATAGTGCAAGTTGTCTGTTATGATGAGTTTAATGACCCCTAAGATTTTGTCATGAATAACATTATATATTGTCTTATTAAATACTGGGTACCTTCCCAAGTACCTTTTTCCTAGAGCCTCCATGTTGGGTCGTTAGCACCGTGCTTGTAACTTGGTATTCACACGTGGGTCTGGTAATCCGCCGTGGAATCCGTAGCACCTCCGCGAGGTGCCAAATCACAGCCTTCTCGAAAATAACTGTCATACTTGAATTGATTTTAATACATTTACGATTTACAAGTTTACACGACAGGTAAGACTCGAACATTTTTCAAAGCTATAGTATAAGCTGATATATGAGCTTGATAGAAGCATGTGTTATATTTATGTATATTAGATTTGTACCATAACTAACATGCTCAATGTGTCCAACCATTATTATTGCAGAAATACTTGTAATAGATTATTGACCAAATCCAAACAATTTCACAATGGTAGTATAATGACCTCCTTTCAACGTAGTACCATTTTGCGTAACCCAGTATACATAGAGTGTCATTTTTGCACTTTGTATTCTAATAACTCCATTAGTATTTATAAATCATGGTACAACAAAACATTCTATGCCTACAACACTATTTTCAAAACAGGGTGACAAATATAATTGGCTTAGTATTACGGAAATCCTTTTAGAAAATCCCCTGCGAAGAGGATTTTAGACTTCTCGTCAAAAAAACCCCTTATACATCATTTTATTTTTAAATTCGATGATTTAACATTTATTATTTTACTTAATGTTGCTATTCGTTCATTTAAGCATTTTTATTTTTCTATCTGTTTTGTTTCATTTAAATAAGTAAGAGGTTTTAGTGCTTTGCCAACCCAAATAGAGTTTACAGATGCGTTTTGTTTTATAAATGCTTCATATGTGTTGTTAATCATAAAATAGCACCATTTAAAACTACTTCACTGTTCCTCACTTACGAAAAATCGGCGCAGTTTTCCTCTCGTCTATGACCCAGTGGTAGGGATCCGCCAGGTAGTCTGCGCGCACGTCGCCGCTCGCGTGCGCAGTGTCGACGCATCTTTGAGCGTCGCGTCACTTGTCGCGCGACCGTCGCCGGTGATCTAGTAACTGGTTCCAGCTACGACATTGATTTGTGCTAAGTTGGCGCGTACGGGCTATTATCGACGTTGAACGGTTCGTAGATTTTTCAATAAACATGATCAGGGATAAGTTTTAAAGGAAGGATAGGAGGAGGAGGCTTTGCTCAGAAGTACGATGTTTCAGGCTGAAAATGTATAGTAATGTATAGTCGGGGGTGGTTTATTTTCATGCAGATGTAATTGTTGTTTTTATTAATATGATTTTTTCATGATTTAACTAAAATATGTTGAGCTGACTATTGATATTAATATTAATATTGTGCACACAAACATTATATTATAAGTAAAGGAATATTTCTAATTAAGTCAAAATCATCTTATCGTAATGGCTAAACAATTATTGGAAAAATTTACATACTCCATCAAATAGACGATCGTTGAAAAGGTACTTAATAAAAAATAAATATTATGTTCCAAAACTGTTGCTCATCACCACGACCAAACCAATAAGGAATATGCATGTTTTTTATAGACCCACAAAAGAACTGACTCGCAACAAAACAAAAATTTATATATGTGCACAAAATAACCTCCCAAATACTTTAAACGCTTATATTTCAGGATTTAACCAGCCGATTTCAATTATTTTTTTCGATGTTCTATTATTTTTAATAATCAAAACACAACATGCATATTCTCTATTGAAATCAATCTACAGGGTTACAGGTTAAGTCGACCTAGATCCTTTAGGGGGTTTTAGTATACATCATTATTGACTGATTTGACTATGGGACCCCCTATCCAAACCTTGTCGATTTTGCATTCTAGACCAAGGAATACATTACTACTAATTAATTACTACGGATTTTAAATGTTTTTTTTGTTTTTTAATGTTGGTATTTTTTATTGTATTATTACCTGTCAGTAATCATGTATACTATAACCCCCTAAAGGATCTAGGTCAACTTAAACTGTAACCCGGTATATTTAATTTTAAAACGGAATAAGAACGTTACTTTTATAATTTCTACCACTTACTAGAGTCACATAATTTTAGATATGTAGCTGTCTTTAGTATGTCAGGCCGAATTAGGAGTAGGAGGAGTAAAACAAAACGTTCCGGAAATAACCATAAAATTATCTTTGCTTACTAAAACCTGGCGGTTAACATTGATAATTATTGAAGTCTAATATCATTATCCGGAAGACGTCCACTGCTGGACGAAGGCTTCCCCTTAATAGAGGGTGTTGCCATTATCCCCACGATTGGCAGGAGCTTGGGAATAATTTATGACTGTAGCTACGGAATCCTACCACTTGACAGATTTTTCTTAATTATAGCGTAAGAAAGTCTATTACAAATTACACCGTTAATATTTTAATACAAACTTACGTAAGTAGGTGGATATGCGCTAGTCACAGTCGGATACGCGCCATAGCGCGCGAGGAAACGCGCGCGCTTCCGTGCAATTATCGCTTTATTATAATAAAAAAATAATTAATTAGATGCTAATCTCCATAATACAATGAAAGGTAAAAGTGAAACTTGTGCCTGGGTTTACTTTGTTCAACTAATTCTGTATATCACCCTCGGCTTCGCCTCTGGAGCCGATATACATGACATCTGAGAAATTATTTACCTTTTCTCCCTAGGTGTGTAACTGTAATCTACTATCTTTGTGGTTTAACTGAGATGAGAAAAGTTCTAAGCTGCATTCTGCATCTTCGCTCAACAGACAGATAAAAAGTAAAAAAAAGCAAAAAAAAAAATTGAGGCAAAACAAAGCAAGCCAAAAAAAAGTGATTTTTTAATTGCTGTTCATTCCGGACGGGACTTTATGATCTTTTCATTCTTTGATTTTGCTCATATTCTAAGTGAAATTTGCTTACGTTACGAAAAGTCACGAATATCATAATTATAATAAAAGTCTGTCTGAAGATCGGATCAAAGGAATGGCAAAGGAAATTAACTCAAAAACGGAAAACATACAAACAAGCGCCAATTTCTTATTCCTGAGCAATTGGCGTCAAATACGCCGCAGTCACTTCACACAGTAGTATCTGCAAACAATAAATTAATGAAATGAATACAATAAATGATTGTCTATTGTTATTGTCAAACAAACTTACAATAACTTTAGAGACGGATTAGTATCAGATTCAATAATTCAGAAATCTGTCTAAACACTCATTTACATAGAATAACACTGAAGTTCAAGGCATGTGTGGACTTATAATAAGATTACATTGAATATTAAACAACAAATTAAAGGTTACAAAATTAATATGTATTTTTTATAATTTGAAACTCTCGTCATCAGCTAGAAGAAATTCATTACTGGACGAAGGACATCCATTGCTACATCAATGTTCTTCCCTATTAAGGGGGAGGCCCCTTAATACAAAAAAAACCTAATACAACCTAAAAACTTAATAGAAAATTGAAACTAAATTTGAAACTTTAAATAATGATAATTGAGTTTTCAAAATTAACGTTAAAATCAACCTATGCGCTTCATTTATTCTGTTTCTATGGGTATTATTGTAAATACACACTTTTCGATTGACTATGAATATTACCGGTAAAGAAAGATTTATTTATCATCAAGTTATGTGATAATGTTTTAACGAGCCTGACTTTATTGGGTTGTTTTTGTTGTTTGTTGTTATAAACTAGGGACGTTATAAGTAAGTGAATTAGCCTCGGAATAGTCAATCGGTTGAACTATTCTCTATTCCCAAGCCACACTTCACCTCTCCACATTTATTACCAAGACCCTAAAGTTTGCATTTTAATCAATCCATTTTGGTTTTTCAATTTATTACTTAGAGGTTATGCGATAGTGCCAAAAATATGTTTCTTTTCTAATATTATCAGTGAATGAGTGAGAGTGAGTGTATTAGGTAATTGTTCACGCTAAAACGGCTTAACCTATTTAATCAATTATTGATCGAAAATAGCTTATACTTATTCATAACTTACATAATAGGTTACTTTATTCCGGAAATAATCCTGTTCCCATAGGATAGCAGATGAGACTGCGGGGCAGTGCTAGTGAGGAATGGATTATGAATGAATCCTGTTTGTTCGTAATAACCATAAATAGAATAAGAAATGATCAAGTGACCGGCCCTTGACAGCCTCGCTGTGCACTTGCCTTGCACGCAGCCTCGCATCAATGGCTTGCATGCCGCGATGATGTCATCAGCGCATCTGCCGTGTACAACATCATTATACTGTAGGTGGAACATAATTGATGATTGATTTTGATCTTTGTTTATATACATACTTATGTATCTGAGACTTATTGGTATTTTGTCCTCACATTCTTCCACGAAAAAATCCACCATAATAATTTTATTTTGATTCTGTGTAACTTATTATAATATTATATGTTTTTTGTTTAGTTTTTTTTTTTAATACTGATACCTTTTTGCCTGTGATTGTCTATATGTGATTGATTCAGGCGTTACTTTGCGGAAGTCCATTGTTACCAAAATTTGTTTTAATTTCTAGTGTTTTTCCGCTGTATTATCGTTTCGAGTACTTATAGGATGAAGGGACACACTAAAACCTACTGTAACTATCAACCTTAATTGAAATTGAACCTAACCTGAAACAAAAAAAATATTAAACCTGAAACAAAATGTCAATTAAACCTGAAAGCAATTTATTAATAAATTCTGAAAACAAATAATGATTTTAAGCTGTTTCAATGTAATTTAATGTTTTTGTGTGTGTTTTTGTATAATTTTTTTGTTTCAGGTTAGGTTCAATTTCAATTAAGGTTGATAGTTACAGTAGGTTTTAGTGTGTCCCTTCATCCTATAAGTACTCGAAACGATATTACAGCGGAAAAACACTAGAAATTAAAACAAATTTTGGTGTGATTGTCTACTTTACTCATATTTCCTCCACGAAAAATAACAGTAGGTACTTACATAATTTTATTATATTTAGTCCTGGGTAGGGAATTTAAATCTTTGGAGTTTATCATTATTATTTTCCATTCATTTATTTACTTTCTTAAATTTAAGGTTTTTACAATATTGTTTTTGTATATATATATATATATATATATATATACAAAAACAATATTGTATATATATATATATATATATATTTATATATACAAAACCACATACAAATATTATAAAAAACCTCAACCCAGAGTGCCGCCGGCAGCGGGGCAGGGCTCAAGCTGCCGGTGGTTAGGGCTGCAGAGTGAGGAACCTCCTGACAATGCGCGCCGTGTCAAGTACCACTGCCTTTTGTATCTGACCCTTGACCCAACCATCTAGCGAAAGCCTCTTGATTGGTTGAGGCTCTTCGCTATAAAACCGTTATTATTAATATTATTGTTTGTTTCTATACTAATGTAATTGAATCCTCTTAGTTTTACCAGTGATTTTCTGGTTTCCTCATATTTGCGACGAAAATATACCAATTCTATCAATTTTGTTTCTGGTAGTTTTCCATAAGTACCTTACCTTATCTTACTTTACCTTTTACTTAATGGCGGCACTAATTATGTAATACTATACTATTAGTTGTGGTAACTAGTGGCCATCGCGTAAGTACATAACAGTAATTATTATGAAGAAGTTTTCCTTATCTTGACTTGATAAGACTATAAGATATTTTAACTAAGTAGGTACTAGTAACCTAGTAGGTACGTGAAAGTTTCAACACTCACCGACGACGTGAGATTGAGAAATGTTATAACTTTTCTAGTAGTGTTTAATTCGGATAGCAATCACAGCAAACCCAAACCAACCAATCACCAAACAAACAATTTTCGCGTCATTTGTAGAGTCTGCACAAATAAGATATGCATGTATCTACATATTAGGTTGCAATAAAGGATTAAGGACTTATAAGGATATCTTCTAAATTAAAATACCGACTTAAATATGTGTGACTTGCGAACAAACAAAGTCAAATTGAAGCTCATTACGTCAACAAAATAAACAAATATCGCATCAAAAAGCACCATTAATACTGTGTCTAATAATATGGTAAAAACAATGTTTTTACACAGTTCAATATTATCTTTGACCGACCTTGAAGACCATACACCTAGATACTTATGTGAATGTTTTGCCTAACTGATGTCATGGTGTTGCATAGTTAGCACTCATAAATTATTCATAATCATTAAATATATAAGTAGTATGTGTTATGTGACATGCCAGTAAGTTATAGGAGCAGTGAAATTTGATGGAAATAATATGCAAGTTTAGGGTTACTTAAAAAACTTGTTTCTTTTACATTAGATATACCAATTGCAAAATGTCCGTTAAAAATAAACATAAGTAGCAATGTCAAACTCTTAAATGAAGAAAATGTTTTGGTTATTATTTTTTAATCTATGTAATATCATCATCATCATCAGCCCGGAGACGTCCACTGCTGAACGAAGGCGTCCCCCTTAGACCGCCACACTGTACGACAAGCTGCCATATGCATCCACTGGCATGCATCTATGTAATATACGGGGTGTTAATTTGAACACCGTTATTCTTCTAGGATTTCATTGTACTCATTATTATGAACAACTTTTACTATGGGGCCAACCTTGAAATCGCGAAAAAAATATCTGCTGTTCCATAAATTTTGTCCAAGGTCGATGAACCTTTTTGTATGGAGCAGCTTTTTTTTCGTGATTTCAGTGTTAGCCCCATAGTAAAATTTGTCAGCCTGTAAAGTAACATTCCAATGCCAAAAAATATATTAAAATATTAATTTATTTCATTTGCTTATAAAACTACTCAAAAACAATCTTAAAAACTGTATAAAAATGGTAACTATCCATGTAATCCCAAGAACGACATTCCCGCGTTGAATTGCCAAAGAAATTCTCTGCGCGAGGAATGAGCCAGCTCTCTTGTCACCAGCGGCGTCGGCTAAACGAGGAGAAATACATTTCATATACTTTTTTGTTCCTGGACACCCTGGACCAAACGTTTCGACATCAAGCGGCAAAAAAAAAAAGAGAAAATCAAATAAAGCCACGTACAAGAGTTATAGCCTGTCTATCGTAAATCCAGAAGATACAGTGTAAGTAGCAGTGTAGGACTCTGCGTAAACAGCTAACACAAATACAAACTCTTCTATTTGTACTCGTAAACGCGTATTAGAGTGCGCCCGCGCCGCGTGTCCGATCTATTCACACGTGGCCACTAAATGCAGTTTGGAGGGATTATAAATTGTATAATGGCTCGGCTATTATGACATCCGAGGCTCAAGACTTAAACAAACTTGGGATTCTGTCTTCCTAATTTGTTTTCTGATTTGTTTTTGATCTTTGTAGACTTGTTTTCTGTTGACCACTTTTCATCCTTACCTCATTCGCTATCACATTTTCTTCCTTATCCTTACCACAGAATACATAATAGTATTAGAAACTGCGAATATAAACTGATTACAACGAATCGCATTGCAATCGCACACGACTTTTGCATTGGTTTACTTAGGATTATGATTCGGTCGCGGACAACCGGTGGATGCAAATGGCAGGTTGTCGTACATAGTGTGGCGGTCTAAGGGGGAGGCCTTCGTTCAGCAGTGGACGTCTCCGGGCTGATGATGTTTCAGATTACTTAGGAGTGGCATTATGATTCTTTTGATCCTAAAAATTGGTTCATGAAATCGTCCGACGAAGCTTGTGTCATCTCTGAGCAAATGCCTTAACAGATAATGTAGCATAGAGCCACTTTTCAGGAGAGAGGAGGAGAGGGAGAGGAGGGTAGAGGAGGAGGGGTAGCGGGGGGGTCCTTGCCCCATGAAGAGCAGTTGTTGCAGTTTTACATCACGATTTTAATGCAAAAATACACATGACTACGAACTTTTGCGTAGGTACGTAACGTAAATTTTTATCAAACCTCACGTTCAAACTTCATGTTCTTGACCTCAATCAAGCACCGAATATTTTTGTAAGGGCTCTGAAAAATTACTATAACATAACAGGAACCACTCTAAATATTTTGTAGTAAGTAACAGTTAATTCTTACGTCGTTAAGACGATCAACAGTCAGACACGCGTAGGTATTCTTTAGAAAATAAATAGTCGTAGAGTCAGAGGAGTCAAAGTATTTGGGCATTCATGATGTAAATTACGCTATTTGTGAGCTTCGCGGCTTATAACGGAATTTTAAAAGTTCTGAATGGAAAGGAATGTGAAATGCATAAAAATGCAAGAGAGATATCAACTTTGCATATTATTATTTGTGTATAAAAATGTAACTGTGTTCAAAGCGTGTGTATAAAATGTAAATAAAGAGAGAGGGACACGATTTAGCTCACGATGAAAGAGTAATAAAATAAAGTTAATTCTTTAATGTTTCTAAGTAGTTTATAGTTTGAGTTCTAATAGTAATATAACATTAAAATTAATAAACTTTGCGCGATAACATCCGGAACGAGGATATTCGCCAAAGAACGAAAGGCACCGACATAGTTCGCTGGGTTTGCAAGCTGAAGCAATGGGCAGGCCACATCGCTCGATGAACTGACAACCGATGGGGAAGAAAGGTTCTTGAGTGGCGACCGCGAACCGGAAGACGCAGCGTAGGAGGCCTCCCATTAGGTGGACTGACGACATTGTAAAAGTCGCGGGCAAATGGTGGATGCAAATGGCAGGTTGTCGTACAGCGTGGCGGTCGGGAGGCCTTCGGTCAGCAGTGGACGTCTCCGGGCTGATGATGATTAATATTAATAGATTATTTATATCTGAAAGACAATGTGTACAATAGTCAAAAAACACGTTGGTGCCTTATTAAATGTGAGTGTAAATTTAACACAGCGCCATCTAGGCCCAAAATATACAAAACTTAGACGTTGCGCCCAAAATAAATTATAATCATCTTCAACGACGTCGACGACGACGGTGAGACGGTGTACTGTGCACACAGAAAAGCGAAGGCCCTACTTTTACTTCTCTCTTCAGTGATTGTGCATTCCATAACGTCGTAAAACAAAAATGTCTTTGTTTATCACAATCGATCTTTAACCGACTTCAAAAAAGGAGGAGGTTCTATTTTCGACGGTATGTAAGCTTTTTTTTTATGTTTACCGATTTCTCCGTCAATTGTGAACCGAGTTTTTTTTTATTTGGAAAGATATACTCCCGAGGTGGTCCCATATGAATTTGAAGTCGGTTGTTTTTTTTTTGGAAAAGTTACTTGTTTATGAGAATTATTATAATTGTCTTGTTTGCTTTACTTCTTTTAGTTTTTGTGGTTAAAACATCACCTAGAATGGTAATGAAAAGGGAGTAGTAACGAGGAAAACAGCATGACATAACCAAAGGCTTACAAGAATTCATATAAATATGGAATCACGTCAAACAGTGTATATTACAAGCAGTTACGTAACGCGTAATGTGAGGAGCCTCTAAGGCATGTAAACAAAAACTTATAACGTGAGCGGAATATTAATGGTAGGTACATTCGTTAGGTAGCTGGGTAAACTCAAATGTTCAACAATTACTGCTGTTCTAGTTGGCAAGAGTTATGAAATTATGAAGATTTTAATGCTAGTATTGCGTTTATGAAAGCGAATTAGGCTATCATTCGTACAATAATGAGTCGAATACATTTGAATGACCGACATTTACATCTAAAACAATAATATTATTTTAGGTAAGATACTCGTAAGATGCGTGATTCAAAAATTCGGTTTCGTCGTTTATCTTAGCTATTTTGACAATCTGTAAGAATAAAAAAAATGTGACATGGATCCTTTAACAAACTATTTATTGTAAGGTATCAGAAGAGAGAGATAGCTAATATCAGAACTATATTCAAAATCTAAACCAAGAGTTTATTGCGAAACCAAAATAATTCATTCGCAAAAAGTTCCTATAAATGTTTAGCAGAGACACAAATTACACATATATAATTATTATAAATGCGACGAAACTTTATGAGAAAGTGTGTGTGCGTGTGCGTGTGAGAGAGTAAACGCATTTAAGTCAAACTTTAATTAAGTAGAGAGCTTCTTTTACTCTGTGGTAGAGAGATAGAGCTAAATCCTCCAAAGCATCAAATTCGGAATAGAAATTCTAAATGGGAATTATATACGGTTTTCGTAAGATAGTGGATGATCCCGCTGGGCGCTGCTAATAAAAAAAAAGTCACCCATTTCTCCAGCAGACTCTATCGTTCTCCCGTTAGACCACGACTCTACACGTGTAGTTTAATTGTTAGTGCAATTATCGTGATGCTGTAACTGCAGAATAACTGGTAACTTGTAGAGGCAACCAAGACAAATGTATAATTGTGACAGTTAGGACTCTACGCGATCCGAAGAGATCGTGATATGGGCACGACGTTTTTTCTAACGGAGTTTTTGAATGACTAAGTAAATTGGCCAATTTGTTGTTTAAGATCTAGGCTACAATCGAAATCTACGAGTCGAGTTTAAAAAAAAATGGCACACAGTTGAATGAAATAGTTTAGTTACTTATTAAACTATGGGGCTCCATTTTTTTATTATATTTTACATACACTTGTTCATCATCAACCAGAAGTCGTCTACTTCTGGACGAAACCTTTCCCCTTAATAGGGGGGACTGCCATAATCGCTACGCTTGGTACCACCATTAACCGAACGCTTACGCTGCTGCCCGTCCTCCAGTGGTTCTGGATGCAGTTTTAGGACATACCCACCCAGGTCCCAAGTCCCAACACACACATCTCAAGTAGGTACTGATATTTAAACAATACCGTTCGAAAGTCGATTACATTTTTTGGTAATCTAGATTCTCAGACGAGATGCATTTAAACGTCTGTAGAGATTCCCCAGTAGAGACGCAATTAGCAATCAATAAATTGACTTTTCATCAGTTGCTTTTCATCACAAGCTTTGTGAAAAAATGTTTTAAAGTCTAAATGCCACCATTGAAGTAACTTTTATTGACAGTGCGTAATATTTGATTGCTGATTGTTTATTGGCAAGGTATTATAGTTTCGTCATATTATTTTTTGCAAACAATAGTTGGCAACTTTTAAACGGTGATTGTTGCCAAATAACCCACTGGCATATTGGCGACAAAATGTATAAGACTTATTTTATGTTTACATCTAAAACTTAGTAAATTCTTTTGCTATATAATTTTGTGACTTGTTTTTGTTATGCCTTGGCATAATTTTGCATAAGACACCATCGAAAATATTAAGGTTATAAGGACTGAAAATTCAAGATCATACTTTATCTAAAATTTGCCAATTTGTACATCAGTGTAAAGCGATTGTCTATCTGATAATATTAGTGGTTCAAAAGAGCCAGGCAGTTTAAGCAGTTCAGGCATTATTATAAACTCTTTTATTTACTGGCCAATAAGTTAACATATGCAAATTAACGACAAGTATATAAATAATTAAATAAATAAATATTGGTGGACATTTCACACAGCGCCATCTACGATACATAAATCATAACACCCAGACACAGACATCTATGGTTCGTAACATAAATGTTTGTCTCGGGTGGGGTTCGAAACCACACCCTACAGCTCTGAAGGCAGGCAAACTACCAAAGAAAATAAATATGTTGTGTGTTGTTTTGTCTTGAGAGAAACATAACAAAATTTGCTTATGTATCTGTGCAGTTACTTAATACTTTATAGTCTCGTGAGGAAAATATCTTGACAAGCAGCTGTCATCAAGCCATTAATTCAGTCGAGAAGGATAACGCTTCAAATACTCGTCTATCCAGGTATCATGCCTCAAAGCCTTTTAATTTCCTAGTAGGTATCTAAAGGTCAAATCCTCGATATTAACACACAAATGTATGCAATTTTAACCTTGACATAAAAATAAACAAAATCTGTTAAACCATTCTAATTTCCTGGCCAATAAATTAACAGAACGACGTCTTAAACGTGACCAGTTTTGTTACTAGTTCGTCCGACTTTATAGTAAAAAAAGTAGTATAAAGTTTTTTATTTATTCTACATCTTTAGGAAAGTAAGAGAATTACGATTGACTTTGATATTCTAAGCAGTTTGTATCATTATACCTACTTGTGTGTAAATTACCCACCGTACTGGACTGTTTTTCTACAATAGCTTGAAATAGGTTAGTCTAAAGCCGTCAATTTGAATACATTTTATCCTATGTAGTAGCCAGTGGTAAGAAATAGCCAACACGTTACACCTAGTATCACTCTGCAGTAAAACCTCCAACTTTCGTGCCTTGTCACCTGCAGATAACGACCTCATAGTTTGATAACATACTACGACAGGTGAAGCACTGCTATTTGCACTCGCGTAGGCATATGTCGCGACATGCGAAGATGCATTCTACTACATGTAACAAAAAGGTTTAACAATACTGAAGGGTATGTATGTATGTACTCATGATTATGAACAACTTTTAGTATGGAGTCAAACCTGAATTAGCGAAAAAAACCAGCTGTTTCATACAAAAAGTTAATTGATCTTGGTCAAAATGTATGGAACAGCTGATATTTTTCCGCGATTTCAGTGCTGTCCCCATAGTAAATTGTTACATATTGTATATGTCACGCTATTCATGCGATGAATTACGATGTATGCCATACTCGTCTATGTCGATTTGGTCCTCCTTTGATTTGTAAAGATGGACAAACAAACTCTTTCACACTTCATATTAGGTAGATACTTAGGGATAGGGAAGTAGGGATATTCTGCCCATACATACTTTGTTTTTTGTCACGCCTTGTTTCAAATCCATGCTAATGAACGGCAAATAGAGATGCCAAGTTCCGTGTCGGAGCTAAGTCGTGAACACATGGCAGTGCACACCTGTGCAAGCTTTATATTTGCGTACGTAGCCTAATGTTGGTTTAACTGGACTAGTTATGCTGTAGAAATATCTTGGGTAATCGGATTTACGCGAAAGATCTGCTTCAGATTGTTAATTCACTGAAATTGGTGTTCATCTTAAATCTGCTTCTATTATAGAGACAGCGAAGATTGACGTGGATTGCTAGCTTTTGCTAGAGAAGTAGGTACACTTGACTGGCAAGCTTCGAAGTAGGTATGTACGTTATTAAAAACATTTCTGAACGCCCTCAATTATTCTTATTTTTTTTTTCTTTTGTTTTAATACGTAACGTAATAATCTGTTAAAATGTTAATATATACCTCACTGTCTATAGATACTTTAAATAGGTACTACTATTATAGCTCAAACATAACATTTTGAATTTTATAAATAGCCATTTCATTAAATGTAGTATAATAATAATGGAAACTGTTACCCTTTTTAAGACATTGCAATAAATAGGTTGTTGGATTTTCCATAACTAAATATTTTGAAGCTAATCCTATAATTTCCACATTACCATCTTTATACATTAACCGTCTTATGCATAAAACACTAAAACGTATTATAAACCTATTTTAGTTACAAAGTGTATTGTGTTCTTTTTTCAAACTCAATTCGTAATTCAAAAGAAATTGACAAAACACTTTTTTACTAAAATAGGTTTAAAATACGTTACCATTTTATGCATAAAACACTTATGTATAAAATGGTAAGTACATAAATATCCATAAGACAAACGGCATTTTCTCAGCACTGGCGTCCGATTAATTCTGCTAAACATGTAATTTATCGTATATTCGTAATCCATAGCTAATGTAAGTCAAACAAGATTCAGGTTCTTTTGTAACTAAGTCGGGCACACAGAGAGCAGCTGTGCACAGTTTGCATTTACGAACGTTGCCCAATGTGTGCTGCGGGCCCACGAAGTTTCGGTATTTCGACAGCATTGCCAGTTTTATTTGACTCATCAAATATGCGTAGATCAGGGAGACCTCTGAATAAAGGCTCAGGACATTTTCCATACGCAGGCGCCTAGTTGTACAAATTTCCCATACTTTCTGTAGTGGTAGGACTCTACTGCGGAGTCCGCCTGGGGAAGTACCACACCTCCGGTGTTCCGGTTTGAAGGGCAATGTTACCAGAGAAATTACTGGGTATGAAGAGATTTAACATCTAATATCTCAGGGTGGCCAGCGCAATGCAATGCGGCGCAGGATTGTGTTCGCAAGTTCACAATTCTAGCACTGCTACTGTTAGTGGCAGGCGTGACGCTTACCACCAGGCGAAAGACTTGCTCGTCTCGTCACTTGACAGTATAAAAAAAATACTTCCTTGTAATAACCAGGCCAAAATGTCACATGCCTTTATTGCTAATTAATAATAATACATTTTAGGACCAAATCATCGTCACTTACAAGAAGTCCACTGCTGGACGGAGGCTTCCCCTTTAATAGGGGAGGTTGCCATAATCCCAACGTTTGCAGCAAAGCAAAAGCAGGGGGCTTGGGAAATTTTTCTTTTTTTAAGGCGATCTGCTTGTATTGTCGCATGCCATAAAAGCCCTTGTAACATATTATGTTGAGTAGTTTATTGTTCAATAACCATAACTTCTATTATAAATGCCGACACCAATCAATCAGATACCCATAACACATCAGTCGCATTATGCTCCTTCGATCGATCGTTCGAATTCGAGCCGCGTACTAGGAGCATGCCCATCGATAGCACAATGACTGTCCTTGCCCAACTGCGGCGGCCGTAGAACATCTAAGTTGATGGAAAGGTCATTCCATAGAACTACCTTTTCACTATACTTGTACGTACTTTTTTTTAGTCTCCTGTCACCATGCAGTGATCAGTCCTTGTCCCAAGCATCAAAAAAGCAGTTTAAGCGTGTGTCAGTGTAGATTTCCGTTTAATTATAGTGCTCGTACTATTTACTATACATCCGTCATATCTATCAACATAAGTACACTGTCCCACAGCTGAGCAAAGTTCTCTTAGATTTTGTCATAATTTTGTGATAATACACATTGTAAAATGTTTCAACAGTTTTCTTTAAAATAACATCGTAAATATTTAAAACGATTGTTCTTCTTAATCGATTTTATTCATTTATAATAATAGTCAGTTATGTCGCTAATTGGTTTAATTTATGATCTATTACTTAACTACTAACAAAAGTCTAAGGAGATTTCTGTACCAAGCTACACTTATACAGACGAAGGTTTCGTATCTAGGTACCTGGTTAAAATTTTGACGTGACGCGTCCATAAGTAAATCATGCATCAATAAGAATCTCCGCTAGATCTAAGAATTGCAGCCACGCTTACTTAAATGACAAAAATCGTCGTAGCTATTCCAGCGGACTCCGATGTTCCTTGACGGTTGGTGTTCCCATTCTAAGTACATTGTACGTGTGTTGAAGGCACGTGTGTTGGAAGGCTCTTCCATTATGTTTATGGACAGTAAAGTGGCGCGTGAATGTTTATGACCCTCACTATTTACAACTCATTAAATAGCTAGACTACTGTAATTAAAACAGAAGTCACCTTCTGACTTCACTGTGACAGTTTGGGGTAGGTAGGTCTTGTTTATAATTCAAGATTTTTTAAGGGTTTTGTTCAAGCATACTTGATTTTCAAAACACCATAGCGGTCATGGTGTACTTGACTAGGTTCCCAGAAGAAGGCTATCGTGTGTCGCATGACACGTTAAATTGTCGATTCCGGTGATTTTTTTCTTTTATATTTCTATAGCAACAATTACCGTCATTCAAGTCAGAGGCCTTCGGGTAGCTGGGTGTCCAGGCCTAGAGGCAGAGCGAATGATGTCCAGCCCTCGTGTCGGTGCCAAATAATAATGCTGTCAAGCCTATACGTATACGGTGTCCAGTCCTAGCATTATTGTACTCACTTTTAACCCATCTTAGACATACTGTTGGGACTGAACGTTTTCAATATTCTTCAGCCAGACTGATTTCAGGCTTACAAACTTGACGTTCAAGACAATAAAATGTAGGATTTTCCAACATCTGTAATTACTTATTAAATATTATAATGCTCGAGAATAAAATTATAGCAAAAAATATAATCTATAGTCATATGATGGACAGTGACAAATTGTATAATTGCCATCCAAAAAAAACAATATCACGTAGCAGGAAGTCGTATACGTGTCTAATTTTTGAAGATCACAAGTCTGAGATTACTTTGTCGTTAAATACGTATAACTGGGTACACACAGCAAGTGGCTAATTTAGCAAATGTATTACGCTTCTAAAGCCATTTCTTAAACTACGTAATGTCTGTGAAATACGGTAAAATTGAGGAATCAAGAGAAACTGTGTAATCAGCTTTAGCTTTAGCTTTATCTGAATGAGGATTCATGTGGGCCTTTGGCCTAATCGAATAATTTCGTTCGTGATGATTCGATTAAAATCTACATACTTACATAAATAGAGAGATGGGAACTGATAAAGCCATCAATCTCTATCTGTTGTCTATGTAATAATTAATATAGTCTCTACGTTTAAAAGTGTATTGGTGTTTATTTTTTTGGCCTTCTTTCACTAGCAACGAAGCAACTGACCAATTTTATTATTAGTTAATCAAAATGTTATAACTATCAAAGATTTACTTTTCAAACTTTCACAAAAGTAAAGTAAACAGTCTATAGTATTTTATGAATTCTAAGTTGGTTTGTGTTTGAGTATAACCTCCGTGGTATAAGCAAATACATTTTTAGACAGAGTTTCATATCATAGACCCATAGACCAGATCCGAGGAGACAAACTCCCAGTGGTTACTTGGAGGATCTAGCACTTTGGCTAGGTATATCAGCGAAATGTTGTCCAAGAGGGAAATCCTTCCTCCGAGGGGTACCTATACCGGCTGTTAGTATGAACACCGTTGTCCTTCTAGGATTTCATTGTACTCATCATTATAAAAAACTATTACTATGGGGCCAACCCTGAAATAGCAACAAAAAAACCTGTTACTCCATACATTTTGTTCAAGTTTAATAAAAAAAAATTGTATGGAACAACTGATTTCTTTTCGCTATTTCACGGTTGGCCCTATAGGAAAAGTTGTTCATAATGACGAGTACAATGCTATCCTAGAAGGATAACGGGGTTCAAACCAGAGGTTCAAACTAACAGCCGGTATAATCAAAGAATGATTATGAACCAACCGAGAGAGCTGAATCCTCCAAGACTTAGACTCTTTTGACAAGAATTCATCAAAAACTTCATTATCTTCAAATATTAAAATACTCAACACTGCTCTGGCAAATACAAACAGCGCGAAGCCATAACCTTCTTATGAAGAATTTTTTTTTTAATAATTATTTCCATAATTATAGACCCTCTAGTTTGATTTTTCTACAATAATTTGGAATCAATATGCGTAGGTAGCATAAAAAGCTTTGATTCCAAATTGCGAATGGCGTAGATGTATGTAGATAGATATTCTTTTAAGTTCGTTGGTAGGCTTTGAATTATCTTTCTATAATCAAAGTTGGTAGAAACTAACTACAACAAACTACAAAGACTACTTAGCCTACTACTCAACAAAAAACAAAAGGATTGTATCCAGACCGATGAAAGTCTAAAGACAATCCAAATGCTCAAACCCACTACCAGTCGGCAACGTGCCCAGCATGCTGGCGGGATTGCCACGCTGGATGGAAATGCTTATGCGTTCGGCCAAATAAACGCCAGCATTTTGATCACGCGTCGCGTCGACCAGGCGCTCGGATATGTTTTTGAAAAGATGAGCTCCCGGATACATAAGTAGATACTTATGTTTGAGTGGCGACCACGAACCGGAAGACGCAGCGTAGGAAGGCCTCCCACTAGGCGGACCGACGACATTGTAAAAGTCGCGGGCAACCAGTGGATGCAAATAGCAGGTTACAGGTTACGTACAGTGTGGCGGTCTAAAGGGGAGGCTTTCGCTTCGTTCTGCAGTGGACGTCTAATGATGACATATATTATTTTGTGAGTAGTTATGAAGAGTTTTGTTGTGTGTAGCAGTAGTTTGTCCCACGAGGTATCGTACCGCGTGCCGAATGAGCCGTGACAGCGGTTTCGCGTGCCCAATCTGATCCACGTGACGACGCACGCTCCGGTTATCTACATGTCGTGAAGGCTGACTGCCGGCCCTAGAGTCGGAGAGTTAGGGTCTGATAGTAGCCGTAAGACAAGCTAGATTGTTGATGCCATTAGTTTTTATTATACTAGTAGTTCAAGGCGTACTGAGACCTCGCGACCGCCATTTCACCGCCTTTCAAGACCTTGGCCCAGGGGCATAGCTATAGCTTTCACATGGGAGTTCCGAGGGTCTGAAAATGTACAAAGGTAGACTAGTATCCTGCGGGGGACAATGCAAGATGTTAGCACAAAGACGATACATATATTTGTCGAATAGCTTACACTTCGTTCCCACCGTCATAGAATAACACCCATTTTTATATTTTCGTCGGGTGCCTTGTATACCTACTTACGTCCATGCCTTGGCCACTTTGGTTCATATTCCAAGTAAATAATTGTATTTTCACGAAGTACTAGTTTGCTGAACGAAGGCCTCCCCCTTAGAGGAGAGGCCTCAGTGACGTCTCTGGGAAGTAGGTACCTCAACAGTTTCCTCGCGATACTTTTTTTCCTTTAACAGCAGCTCGTGCTCATTATTGGGATTTGAACCCACGCCCTGTGGCGTTCGAAGCAAACGCACCAGACCCTAAGCTGTCATCGCTACAACCGTGCTTCAGGGGCTTCCGGGCGGTATATTACCTCTAACACTAGGGCTAGCCACTTGCCTAAACGTCGTTACCGTCAGTGAGATTAGCATCTACGCCAGTGGCGGTTGAAGCCAGCTCACGTTTTGGCAATGAAATCCGCTACATTGGAGGCTGCTTAAATTATCTTTGTAAGTTTTGTTAATATTTTTCGTCTGCTTTATAATACAATTTTAAACGAAGCTCGGATGTTTTGTCATATTTTTTTCTAACGATTATTATAATAATAACCCATGTGAAAAGGTATGTCTTGACATTATTTCTTGTGGAAAATCCATTACTACAAGTTTTCTTTTGGCTTTGAGGTGCAGATTAAAAGTGCATCGCTCTTATTTCGAGGTTTTAATGATTCGCAATACCACAACATAGCAGTTCTGTTCAAATACAAATACAAATAGATTTATTTGACATAAATAAGTAGGTACAAAATTAGATCGATTTTTCTTTCGCGGTCTTTGGTTTTCTCGGTAACGTGCGTCGCAATGACATTATTCGCAGTAATGCTAAGGCTTCACCTGCTTGACGCTTTACGTCCAATTATCGGAATAATTAACGTGCAATAAATGATGCATTAAGCAATGCGCTACATGGGCGGCCACACTATCATTTGACTTTGAATATAGCCTAACGTCTAATAACGTTAATAATGCCACTAGCCTATTAGCGTGCTAACACCCGGCCATATCTGCGTAATGTATTAAATACCGCGCTAAATAATGACATTACACGCAGGTGAAGTCCTAACATTACAGAATACAGTCTAAAACTAAGTAAGTTAGTTTAGCGAGTGGCCAGTCCTAGTGACAGAGATAATGTACCGCCAGAAGACCTCGGAGATTTGAAGACCCATTCCACATTTCGACTACGCGTTTGAGAGTCACAAAAAAAATATTTTCTCGGTTTTCCCGAACAAATATTGGTTGCCTTTGAGTCAGTCTACATATTGACGAATCCCTGCCAAGGTGAGCCCTGCTACTAACCGACAGTTGTCTTTGTCTCGCACAATGACTCCAACAACAAAAGCCCTTTCAGTGAAGACCAGTCCCAATGCCACCAGCCAGCACCAATCGTCCTAATATTATGAATACTAATAGATATTATAAATGCGATATCTAGTACACTAGATTTAACATAATGTGTCTAATTGTGTGTGCCCACTCAACCGTAAAGTGTAAGACAAATAATTCAACCCTTATTTTTTATAATTATTCATGACACGATTCATCTAAAAATGGAAAATATGGAAATACTTCCTACGATTTATTTAAAGCTCCTGGTTTTTTAATTTGTTTTACATTAGATTTTTCAGGTTTCCGCATAGTCTTTTAAATGTGTAACTCGTTAGAAAAATACAAAAGATGGATTACATATTCCGAGGCTACTCCACGTTAATTAATTAGGAAGTAAATTCTTATTGATTATGACTAAATTGTATATTTGTTTTTAACAGCATGCGCAGATGGTAATGACAAACAAATTGTTTGCATTTCCAATTGGCTTGCTTGGCCAAAGTTGGTAAACAATGAGCACGGATGTACGCATGCCTACAAATTCGTAATCAAATAGCGATCCATAAATATTTGGTCAACGGACTGGGGCGGTAGAACTGGGTCGGTAATCGGTATTAATGTATTGTTAAACTTACCTATAAAACTAAATCGTTAGTATAGTATTTGGTATAATTATGATCTGAAACCCTGACAACAAACTCCCAGGCCAAGTGCATGCAGATATTTATCATTCAAACATTTTTAATATGCTCGGTCGGGTATTTGGCCCGGGATCTTTGGTTCAAAAGGCAAACGCGTAATCACTGAATGCAAACAGTATAGACAACAAAAACTGTATTTTTTTCACAGCTTCAGGGAAAACTCACCAACTTTTCACCATAGCAGACAAGACACCAACTCTCCTAAAAATAAAATAAGTAGTCAAAAACAAAAATACAGAATGATAAAATTGATAGACTAAAATTTATTTGGATCCACGAAGAATTGCTTATCAACATAAAAAACTGTGACTAAAGCCATAGATTAAGTGTACTAACATATACTTAATCTATGCTAAAGCTGAATTTCAAAAATAGCACGGAAACTAGGTTACTTTAGCTACGTAGTACTTTTTTTTATATGTTTATACGCTTGCGTTTGACTGCCATCTCGTCTGACGATAAATGAAGATGCAGTCTACGATGGAGCACGCTTGCCTAGAAGAAACCGATTCACTCGCGACTTGAAGACCCAGATTATAATTATCGGGAAATACCCACTCGGGCAGCGCATTCCACTGTGTAGCAGTTCGAATAAAGAAAGTGGAATCAAACCGTTTCGTACGAGTTTTAACTTACTTAGGTACTTTAGGTACTTACTTAACTAACTGTTTTATGTAGTAGTTTAAGTTAAGATTGTTTGTTTGTATGTGTTTTGTTTTTGATATAGTTACTAAAGGCAGTTATCCACAAAGTAAACTAACTGTACTATAGTTTATAGTATTATATTATCTTTGCTAACTGTAATACCTACGAGATACCTACTACTACCAATTAGTTTTCTATAGGCGTTTAATACTTACTGTTTAAGATAAAACCACTTTGTTTCCAATAAATGTACAATTTTAGCACATTATCGAACAAAAACAAAACATTTCGTAACATAGGTTGTTAACTTCTATTGCGCAAAAACAAAGGATGCGTTATGCGCCAGATAAGATCAATGCTACCACACAACCTCGCCTCACTCTACATAGTACACCTACTTTACATTAGGATATTAGTACCTACAAAGTACTTACTAAAAATGTATTCTTTCTGTATGACGTTATAACTGGAGAATTTTTAACACACTTGACTCCATATAGCTCAGTTGAAAGTATGTCTTCGAGAACTGTAGGGCGTGGGTTAAATTCCCACCCAGGACAAACATTAACGTTTGGGCCTGGGTGGAAATCGATCCAGACACAGAACAAACATCTATGGTCGTTCTGTGTCTGGATATAGTATAGTCAGAGCCATATGTATCGGCTTGGTACACAACTCCCCTTAGTAAGGGACCTGCGTATGTCCTAAAACTGCACCCAAAACCACCGGAGGACGGGCAGCAGCGTCCACTTAGTTAACGGTGCTAACACTCTGCGATCCCCAAGCCGCCTTCCAAGCGTGGGGATTATGGCAACCCCTACCTTTTCAGGGGGAGGCTTTAGGCAAGTAGTGGACATGTTCCGGCTGTCCCCTTAGACAATCCCCTGCAATGTGGACATAAGTATGTATTTACAACAACGAAAAAAGTTTATATATGTATTCTATCAGTTATCTGGTTACCGTCGTAGGTACAAGCTTGTCTTAGTTTGGAGCCTGATGGCGCTGTGTGAAATGTTCACCAATATTTTATAATCTTTATTATATACATTTAGCACTTTTTTATTTCGACTAGCTAGTTTTGTTTGACATTAACTCACTTAATGTTAAACGTGGGTGTGGTCGAAGATGGTATACGGGTGTATAGCTAGCCTGGCATGAGAACTGGCTCTCAAGTGAGGCTGCTGGAATAAACACACTTTTTCATTTATACGATTAGTAGGATGTTACCATACATATTACTATATATACCTACACCTTATTATATTATTCTTGGGCAGTTAGGTACCTACTCCATTGAAGTCGTTAATCGAAAATAACATCATTTCTAACTATAAAATCTTGTTTTCTAACTTGCTCTACTGATTGCTCATCAAGGCAAGCTGCTTTTAACACATCAGTGTTAATTTCACTTTTAACAAATCCCAATTTTATTTAATTATATGTTTTCGCAATACATTACAACTGACTACTTAACATATCTATCAGCCTAATTTGAAACGAGCATTGAAGTTATAACTTTATATTCGAAGTGGTAAAGTTGGAATTGGAATAAAGGGTAGAGCAATAAAAATCTACGTGTCATGGACTTATAGTACACGGTATCTCAGCGATCATAGTTCACACGCTCTGAATACGCTGCACATTCAAAACGCTAATTTTCGACGCGGTTTTTCGAACAAAAGATAAAACCTTTTACTTTCAACGAACTAGTGTGCTTCTATAATGCTCTGAAGTGTGAATCATTCTCATTATACACTTCGAAACATCATTATTGCGACCGAAATGCTTCGAAATTGTTAACAATAGACTAAAGTGCTCGTTAAGTGATATCTAACGGTTTGC
The DNA here is from genome assembly GCA_905404285.2 of Erannis defoliaria. Taxonomy (NCBI): domain Eukaryota; kingdom Metazoa; phylum Arthropoda; class Insecta; order Lepidoptera; family Geometridae; genus Erannis; species Erannis defoliaria. The sequence continues at coordinate 18,301,716 of FR990070.1, forward strand.
CTCAATTTTCTTCGGTTTTTATGCGTTGATTTATTTTCAACCGACTTCAAAAAAGGCGGTTCTCAATTCGACTGTATGTTATTTTTTTGTTTTTTTTATGCCGTCGCGTGACGAAACGTGCGAGAGGTTCGCCCGGTGGTAAACGTCACGCCGGCCCATAACAGTAGCAGTGCGAGAATTGTGAACTTGCGAATGCAATCCTGCGCCACAATGTACTGCATGCGCTCGTCACCCTGAGATATTAGATGTAAAATCTCTTCATACATAGTAATTTCTCTGGAAACATTGCCCTTCGAACAGACACACACGGTAATGCTAGCACACAACTGCTAGGCGTTTGAATAACTGGAAAAGGTCTGGTACTTCCCCAGGCGGACTCTGCAGTAGACTACCACTACTAAAACTACACTTCACAATTTGATTTATGTAAAATAGATCAAGAATATTTCAAAACAACTCGCCGGAATCATGTGTAAGATCATTCGCAATTTGCAGGCAGGATAACGACCTCAGCTGAGCGAGTAATGCAAAGCGTTTACTCGATTTCATTTTGGAAGTGTCTTCTTTTGGTACCTATATCATAATTAGGTTGTTGCATGGTTAGGTAGCTCGCGGTTTGCAAGTTGAAGTGGCAATGGGCAAGCCACGTCGCTCGAAACCTGATAACCGATGGGGAAGAAAGGTTCTTGAGAGGCGACCGCGAACTGGAAGACGCAGCGTAGGCCTCCCACTAGGTGGACCAACGACATTGTAAAAGTCGCGGGCAACCGGTGGATGCAAATGGCAAGTTGTCGTACAATGTAGCGGTTTACGGGGGAGCCCTTAGTTGAGCAGTGGACGTCTCCGGGCTGATGATGATGGATTAGTTGAATGGTTTATTTATTTATTTGATACACAAAACAGAATACAGTCTTTACATTTGCATTGTATAGATTACAAATAATTTGTTCTAATTTGTTTGTTCTGTTTGTTGTTTTATTTGTTCTTTGTTTGTTGTTTTTTTGTGTTTGTTTGTTAATTTGTTTGTTTTGTTCTGGTTTAGAATATTTCCCATAATCACGTGTCCTAGTGGTCAAGCTGACTAGTCTAGGCAAAATATTATATGCCTTTACTTGACAGAAAATAGATAAAACATATTTTTCAGCAGACATGACTCGTTTTATAATCCTCCTAGCCATCGCTTGGTTAACTTTCCACGCAGTAAAGAATCCGTAAAGATAATCCTTAGCAATTAATGAATGTCACCTGCAACTAGATCCGGTCGGTCACACTGACCTATGTAAAGTCAACTGGCTCCATAAACCCTTGCTATCAGTATTCTTGCCAGGCAATCTGATTCGCCTCCGAGATACCAAGTAATGAGTGAGGCTTTATGACCCTGTCCCTTAAAGGACAGACGGATAATAAAGGCATCCTCAAACTTGGGGTAAGACGTTTGCAATGCCTACACTGTATACAACTCACGTTGATTTGATAAGGATTCTGGTAGTAAAACATATTCTTGAGTTGGAACTGCTTTTGTGTCGGTATTCGTTAACTATCGTCTCTAATTTATCTAGTGTATGTCGTTTGTTGGACTCAGAACGATAACACAAAGTAAACACAACACATTAATTCTTCGTGCAGATAGATTTAAATCAACAAGGAAAACAAAAACTAAACACATGGCTTTCAAAGAAATTAAGATGACGATCCTTACTTACTGCAAAAACGCGATCAAAAGTGGATAAACTTCCGATAGTCTTCTTGGGTTTATTTATCAGGGTCACATCGTCAGCCAGAAAACGTCCACTGCTGGATGAGGGGCCCTTAAGGTTTCCATAATCCCCATGCTTGGCAGGCGACTTGAGGATCGCAGAATGCTCACCATCGTTAACCGAGAGGACGCTGCTGGTTCCCCCGGTGGTTCTGGATGCAGTTTTAGGACATATCCAGGTCCCTTTTATTTATACTCACGTTTACTTAAGTCGCATGTTCCGACTATAGTACAGATCACATCCGATGACCACTGCTGCATCATAGATCACGGTCAGACATGCATCTCCCAAGGTACACTACATGATCTGATCTTCGGCTCTTCGGTTACAGTAACTGCCAAGTCACTATATCGCGTCTTAGCTAAGGTTAAGCTTATAATGTTTTTCTTCCCTACAGAGATCATCGAACGCAGCAGGGCGAGGCAAGCGGTTCACGTTCCAGTCCACAGTACGGCAGCTGGAGCGGCGGCGGCTTGCGGAGAAGCTGTCGAAGGAGGCAGACTTGAAAGAGCAGCAGAGAAAAACAGAGCTGGAGGCCATGAGGAGGTAATATTGCAGCATTATTTCTACTGATTTGCATTAAGTACGAGAAAAGCAATAAACTCTCGAAAGAATTTTGTTCTTTTTTAGGAACCTGTTGGTCCTTCAATTTGTAGGTGTGTTGTAGAAATTAAAATATTAATTATAAATATAAGAAATAGAAAAAGGCTATTCCGAAAAAACTACAAAAAAAAACAAAAAAAGCCTATCTTAGTCTTAGTGACCTTAAAAACTTGGACAATTAAATGATGCTTTATTATGATTCTGTTGAATCAATATTGACGAAAATATTGTTATCCTATGCAGGGTAGAAGAAGAGTTCCAGAGGAAGCGAGCGAGAGAGAAAGCTAACATCAGACAGCAGCTGAGGCTGGTCAGTAGTGGCGCAGCCAGCATGCCAGTCACCACAAATCACACAAAGGTAGCTGGCATTAAGGGTCTAACTTTAGGATTTGGCCATAAACTCTCAAGAACATAGACAGAAAAAGCTGGCTCATTGTAGAACGACTTGAATATAACGAAATAACTTTCCTATGATTGGCATTAGTTTCGTTTTGTAGTGTTAGGACTCTACTGCAGAGTCCGCCTGGGGAAGTGCCACATCTTTGCCAGTTATTCAACTGCCAAGCAGTAGTGTGCAAGCATTACTGTGTTCCGGCTTGAAGTGCAATGTTACCTGAGAAATTACTGGGTATGAAGAGATTTAACATCTAATATCTCAGGGTGACGAGCGCAGTGCAGTGCGGCGCAGGATTGTGTTCGCAAGTTCACAATTCTGGCACTGCTACTGTTAGTGGCAGGCGTGATGCTTACCACCAGGCGAACGTCTTGCTCATCTCATCACTTGATAGTAAAAAAAATGCAATTTTGTGACGACCGGTAGGTGAGTGGTGATATCGTGTACTCTGACATGTTGGGGCTAAATGAGATCCATGAGGAGCCAAACAAGCCAAGCTTAATTGACTGTCCAATCACTAAAAGATGTTGTCTTTCAAGCACCATACCGGCATTAGTAATTATCATATTTATAATTCCTATTTGACCCAGAATCGCGACGAGCCGGACGGCTCATGTCGAGAATCCCCCGCGCCAGAGCGGCCCCGTGACGGTCGCCAGAGACACAGCAACACCTCCTCAGAAATCAGTGGAAGAAGCAAAAGTTCTACACCGGTAAGCTGATTTTCTGGTGTCTTTTCATTTTCAATTAAGTTTTCATTAAATCTGCTACAACCAGTGACGGTGTTATTGGAAAGGCCGGGCCGAGCGCTTGCAAATCGTTCAAAATTTACAAGTCAACACAATCAAGGATACTTGGCTAAAAGTATGCATATTACATTTGCCAGAAAATAGAGATGGCGAAACTAATTACTGCATGACAAAAAGAGAGCACATGTACATGTATTAGAAGTTTGTATTGTCGTATCGTACGGCTCGCATGTCGCAAAGACAGAGTATGACTGACGCGAGCGGAGAGCTGGCGCTCAACATGTAGGTTTCAAATCCTTGCGCTTATTTCCCGTCCATTCATTTTATCATTGTCGCTGGCTACAACTATGTATACGTATTGATACCTCAGTATCCGCCTCCTTGTTCCTCTTTCGCTTAAAAAAAAAATTGTTCAAAACTAAACTAAAACTAGTATGGAACAGCTAAGTATATCACTTAGAACAAGGCAAATAAGTTCGTTTTGCTGATAGCTGTCGTACGTGCTTTCGTAAAGACCACTAAAATAAAAATAAACTAATATATATATTTTTTAAGACTTCAGCCTTTGTGCATTCTGACATATGTCTCTGCCATGGAGTCTCTTCGTTCATTGAGATCCTTTATGTCCCCAGATCCGCTGCGTTGAGGTATCGGATTGGCGCGGGAGCGAGGCCCCACGAGTGTACCGCGACTGGGCAGCAGCTGCTGCGCATGCGCACCCGCCTGCCTGCGCGCGCATGCCTATGTCCACGAGGCCACTCTACAATGGTTAGTATCAGTAGATTCTTCCGCTAAGGCAGAGTTTAGTAAAGATCTCTATCCTTATACACTGTTCACCTTCCATCCACGTGGCCTATAAAATCCATTAGATTCATGTTCAGTTTAACCATTAGATTTATACTTTGGATTTATACTGCATAAACATATTACGTGTACGCAGTGTTTTTAAAGAAGAGAAGAAGAAGAAGACGCCTCATATATATCTGCAACATTTTTTATTATATTGAATTTAGCAAACTTGTTCTTACAGTTTGATGAGTAAATAGCTCAACAAGTCAACACTAGCCGATTTTTTCGCTAATTCAGGGTTGGCTTCATAGAAAAAGCTGTTCACAACTATGAGTACAATGTCTTCTTTACGGCTTAGTAATATTTACTATTACACGAAACCCTGTATAGCAAACGTTTTAAAAGTCCGAGTAACCTTTATCCAAAGATTTTATTGTTCCCGCTACCTACGGTATGCCCTCCATTCTTCATTCCCTAACAATAGATGGTTTACATAAAATGTTTGACCGTCTGGTCAATCGCACACATAATTGTATTATTTAGCAGACAATGCGTTTGTTGCGACTAAATTATAATGCAGTGTCGTGTTGGCCCCCGGGTATTCTATGCCCCAGTGCATCGAAACTAGGCCGAGTTGCCATTATCTAAGCCTCCATCGGGACACTTACTGACCTAGACTGTCTAAGTGTAAGCAAGAATAGAATAATGTAGTAGATATTAGTCCACTCCAAACATAGAAACACCTAAAGATATATAATTATATTATGTTGAAGATATATATGTTTCGCTCGAAGACCTGACAACCGATAGGAAAGAAAGGTTCTTGAGTGGCGACCGCGAACCGGAAGACGCAGTGTAGGAAGGCCTCCCACTAGGTGGACCGACGACATTGTAAAAGTCGCGGGCAACCGGTGGATGCAAGTGGCAGGTTCTCGTACAGTATGGCGGTCTAAGGGGGAGGCCTTCGTTCAGCAGTGGACGTCTCCGGGCTGATGATGATATATGTTTATATATCTAATCAACAATAAGCAGCCATTTTGATTTATATAGAAAAGATAAGAGAGTCAGGATAGATAAAACCTGGAACCTGACAAAACAGGAATGTATAATATAGATTAATAAGTAAAATGAAAACTAATTAAGCAAACCATATGTAAGAAATAGTAAAGCAAGAAATATATAACAAACAAGAGAGCATAAACTTGTATTATAATATAAGTGAAATTAAATATAAAATAGAACGTAGTATAAGTGTACAAGTTGGAATGACAATGTATAACTTCATTTCACCTTAATTAAATAAATATAATTGTTATATACCTATCCCAGCATCCCAATACTCCTGGTCATGCTAGGGAAACGTAGCTCGCGGGCCTGGTCACACTGCGCCAGGACAGGTAGAAAAAAAAACATAGAACCACTTGCGGATCACATAGGTAGTCAGATTAATCGATTGAAATTAAGCCAGGAAATACTTTTATTACTTAAACTTTAAGACGTATCTAAACCGTTTAGGTTTCATGAAAATCTATAGTTAACGCATCTAAATAAAATTATTAGTCTTTTTATGGTTTGGGCTTCCGTTTGACTACCATCTCGTCTGCTGTAAAGCGAAAATGCGGTCTACGATAGAGCACGCTTGCCAAGAATCCAATTCACATTTTTTTTTCTGCTTCTATCTTTTATTTCTTGCTCGTCTCGTCACTGGATTGTATAAAAAAAACGGTATCAACCTGTTCAATGTTTACATTTTATAGGCGTGTGTTGACAGTAGGTAGCGAGCGGAAATGCATTACGGCGGCACTGTTATCCAGTAACATTACCATGGGCGCGCCACTAGGCTCGTCCCGGCCTTGTCGACCCACATTTCTAATGGGAAAGCTTTAGTGGAGCCTCTTTGTAAACATACTCATTCATATGACGGCTTATAGATTCACTTTTTTTTATTGGCTTATCGGAAGCCGTGATAGTAAGAAGCCTAGATCTTTATCCTAGAGGCAGCAAGGCAGTCTAATGGGAGATCAGAGATCCGATCCGTTGAAATCGTGAGTTCATCATAATAATATATTCCGCCAGGTATGACACTCCCGAGTTACAAAGTTCACGTGGGTGACACAAGCCTACGTCATCGACGTGAAATGACCAGTAGCGTGAAATCATAACTCCTCTTCTCCGTATATTACCTGTTCCAATCCTATAAAACTATGTGATTTTGGTTGAAACTATGTTAATTCGTGTTTAACTTGAATCATTTTGCTTGTGCGGACACGAAATGACTATTGAAATGATATGTGTATTTTATAATTAATAAATTATTAACAGATCTGATTCCTAATTTTCCAATTTTGTTGCCATAAAGTGGCAACTGGAGTGACGTAAGCAAGTGTCACTCCCGGAGTAGCAGACTTTGTTTTATTGGATCATGGCTACAGTATACATCTGTCTCGTTCCAGCGGCGGAGACGGAAGCGTTTAGCGGCAGCCCCCGTTCCGACAATTACCGGCTGGAGTTCGCGCGGGGCCGCTCCCCCCGCACGCCTCGCCCGCCGCGACTTCTGTCCGCGACGCGTTCCCCCTCCACTTCGGGCTCTGAACTCTCTTTGAGACAACCTATCAAGATCAGGTAAGCTTGTAGAAAACAACAGCAACCTCGCGTCCCTGCAGGCCTAACATACGCCTAGCAAGTTTTGTCATCTCTACGATGTTCATGCGAAAACGAGACAAGCTTGCCTATACCAAGTCGGAGCCTTGTCCTGTTTTTTCATGACATCATCGATGACAAAATCTTCTCTATTCTTAGAATAGAGAAGATTTTGTAAAGGCCCGCTATGCTAGGCCTTCCGGTAACAGTCCCCAAGATACAAGCTCTAGCCCAGGAAAGTTCGTGTTCCCGGAGAAAATTTAAATTAATATTTTGAATTCTGAATACAAATAGGAAATAGAACCATATTCTCGAAAAAAAAAACAAAAAAAATTTGAAAACTTTTCGATTGCCTTACATTTTAATTTTTCCATTGAATTGAATTAATCTGGCTAGACTGCATGCCTCCGGCCACTTAGATCCACCGCCAAAAGAGATAAAGTACTTTTATGTAGTGCTAAAATTAAGCCTATAGGTATACAACGTGTAGCAAAAAGGTTCAACAATACTGAAGGGTGCGTAATGTAGTCATCATTATGAACAACTTTTACTATAAGGCCACCCCTGAAACCGCGAAAAAATATACAGCTGTTCCATACAAAAAGTTCATTGATCTTAGACAAGATGAAAGGAACAGCTGGTTTTTTTTTCGTGATTTCTGTGTTGGCCCCGTAGTAAAAGTTGTTCATAATGATGACTACATTACATACCCTTCAGTATTGTTGAACCATTTGTTACACATTGAATATTGGGCATTTTTCTTTTTGCATTTTCTTTCTGCAGTATGGCTCTATATTGCTAGTTGTGCTTGGTAGTCAATAATATTTTTAATTAGATAGTTAGCTAAAGGGTTATAGGTTTACCAAAATAATGAGAAAAGAAGTACTACTTAATCGCAATCGATTGTACATAGGTAGGTACTAAAAAGTATACTTATAAATGAAAATGACTGAAATAGGTACCTTGCGGAAGTGCTTTAAAACGGACCCTTCCTAACAAATAAGCAACCAGTTAAAGCTCCAATCCCTGAAAATCTTCCCATAACCTAGTATGAAAGATTGTGCATGATTTATTTATGAATTAAAATAAATGCTTGCCCCATAAACTTAAAGGTTGTGTTTGCCAAGCTTTATGACCGCTCTAAACTGTAATCCTACCTTTCGTCTACTTACATGCAACCTGATGATTTGCCTAGTCGTCGCTGCGACGTATTCTGTTGTAAAATTTAGAGCGGTCATAAAGTTTCCTACAATGTCGCAGCCACAAATTGACGTGTTTGCCTCTATATCGACATGGCCAAAGTGTGGCGCCGACATTAGTCTGTAAGTAGTTAAGGCCCTTCGTCGTGTTGACAGTTGTCTCCCTCGCACATTTTGACATTATTGAAGGCATGAAACAACTGTCTATGAATTCCAAAAAAACGTGTATTGCATCTAGCCATCATGACACTGCTACCAATGCTATAAAGAATATTATTTATTATTTAATTTTATCAAGTGATTGTTTTTGTGACATACTTAATGAAATTTGACGTGAAACTTCGGTGTTATCAATAAACAATTATATTGTATTGTATTTCGTTTTGATAAAATCTTTTGAACCTGCTGAAGGAGAACATCGACAATAACATATTTTTTTAAATTTATGCGATCTGCTTCTCTTAATTAAAAAATATCTTTATACAAGTTACTTTATGATAGAGAGATGCAACGCATACTTTTTGTTAATTAACAAAAATATATTTAGTTACTACCGTTACATCGAAAATATATCCCGTCGCTTACCAACAGGCGAGTTGCCAGTTAAACACGGACCAACTGGAAAAATGGAAATGTGCGAATGAGATAGCTAAGTCATCACGACTATAAAGCCCTTAACCATGCATTCGTATGTTCCCGAAGGTGGTGATCCGGTAGAGCTATTAACTTTTAACTGCCTTGCGCGGCCATACAGGTGAGTGCTTGCAAACGGCTTTTTGTACCTACCCTCAAACATAGTTTCCTCAAAAAAAAAATACGCATGAATAGAAACAAAAACAGAATCCTGATTTGAGTAACGATTATCGAATAATTAAAAGCATGGACGTAGATTTTAAATGAACGCAAAAGTTTAGGACATTTTCATTTCGTGGCCTAGTAGTTTATTTTGTAGACTATTAGATAAACTTTCACATTTTTTACCTATTACACCAATATGTCCTACTCTTAAGGTTTTTTAAAAGCATGCTTCAATTTAACAAAGTTCCTAACAAGTAAAAGTTCTTGTTTGTGTTAATTTTTCCTCTGCTTATTTTTGGGTTAACTTTGGCGTTCGGTTTAATCAAGTAGTTTGTTTTGTGTCCTAATGCCCAAAAGTTCTGTGGTGAATAATGTCAGCATGTGCTTTTAAATTTGAATACGTAACTAAAAGTTAAACGGTGAGTTTAGTAACTTCTTACCAAGATGGCCTTAGTGATTTTATGAAATCGTAACGCCGCCATGTATCACCACGTAGCACACGTTTAACTGTATTATCTATTTTTATTTATTTATATAATCCTAATCTGTAAATGTTTGTTATTTAATATTGTACGAAAATGCAAATTAATTCTTTTGTCATAGTTTAAATTATTTATGAAAACATTAATCAAGTCCCTTGTCATGGTTTATATGAAAATGCTAATCAATTATTTTGACATTGTTTAATTTTTGTATGAAAATTTTAATCTATTTCTGTCATGATTTAAAGGTTCTAAGAAAAGTTAATCAATTTCTTTGTCATGGTTTCCTTAGCAGCATCAGCAAAGAGTCCATGATAGAGGAGCCAGAGGAGCCAGCCATCGTGCCTACACTCCGACCCTCGGGACCTTCGCGCGCTGCCCTCGCTGCTGTATAGCATTATAAGTCATTTCACAGACTCCGTGGTTCTAACATCATGAATCAGGCTACTACTTGACAGTAGGTCTCCTATCCAACAGAAGCTCCTTTATAATAGATGGTCCAGATAGATCCGCCAAGCTGTACTATGTTGAGTTATTGTGTTTCGGGGTGTAGGGTGACTGTCGCTAACAAAATAATACAGAGCTAATGAGACACATTGAATATCTCAAAGTAATGAGCACCTACAACAGTGTTGTGCTGGACTTTGTAATGTTACTTTAAGCCCTGGATACCGCTGGAACGGTTAGACAGGCGTTACCTCTTACCACCACGAGAACGTATTTTTCGTTGCAGTACATAACTTCATAAAAAATAGCAACAGTATACCCTCGAATTAAACTTTTTCATTATATTATACTGTACTGTAACCACATGAGTTACACGGGAGCTAACTAAGACCACTGTATATTTTACCTATCAATTAAAATATTAACATAACAATAAATATCGGTGGATATTTCACACAGCGCCATCTAGCCCCGACCTAAGCAAAATCTGCCGTAATGCCATGACTCGATGTCAAAGGATTTAAGAAAAGATAATAATATAATTAAAAATTATATTATAATGATAATAAAATTTCCCTTGTATAATGCTGTTATAGAAGGAAAACTATAATTGAGGGAGAAAAGAAAAAAATAAGTTTATGCAATGAAGATTCTTTGAAGAATAAAATAATTCTGTGCGGTCTACAATTGGGAATGAACCAGTTCGGTCGTAACGTCTACTATTCCTACTTAAAAGGTCTGTTACATTCCTATTTCCCAAAAGTCCACTGACATGTCTCATGTAAAGTACCGACAGCCTCCTGGATCAACCAAATAAGATCCTTCATGCATACTTGTTTGATGATACTCGTAATGTAAAACAAATTGGCTAACTTGAAAACTAACATCGATTGTAACATTGTTTAAGTACCTTTTCACTCGTACCTACTGACTCGCAAAGGATAGAGGGATCAGCCACAAAAAAAACTATAAGAAGATAGTTTTGTAAATGTACTTAAATATGAGCTTAGAATTAAAATATTTTATCCTTTCATTTTAATTGTTTTTAACAATACGTAAATATATCGTCTTCCAATAAGCGAAATACTGAAGCTTTAATATAGACTTAACCCTAGATTTATATTTTAAAGAGGTGCTGAAACTTAGCATGTTTCTTACATTCTAGTTGGTGTATAAAATGATTGTCAAAGAAATACGCAGAATGTAATTAACAGGCTTATTTTTTAGCTAATAAATTTGTCTAAGATAAAATAATATATTCAGGTTTATATCTCTACAATACAACATACACCCAATCTAGCGTATTTTCAATAACGTGCCTTACATTAGGGTGCATACATACAGAAGGGTAATTTCACAGAAAACTGCCATCAAAAATGCCTCCAACATTTACGACCGCCCTCACATTTCCTGCTGGTTGGGTCACTGCTCACCCGCTGACCTTTTGGATAATCAATCATGTTCTATTCATCTATAAACTAGCCCCTAACGCTAGCTTGATATATCCGGACCTGCAGGTAGTCTTGTAGATACCTACTTGCTATACTATTATTAGAGACCAGGGTATCTATTCTATTTTTAGTAAGAATAATCAAATTACAAAAAGAAACATTGAATATAGAAATGACCTCACTTGACCGTATTTCGAAACTTCATAACGATTTTTGGCTATCTTTAAAGTAAGTAAAAATCTTTTTGTGTTTTGGAAACACGTAAGAGCTAAACTATTTTTAAGATTTATTAACGTACTAAAACTGTAGACAAGATTTTATTAGCCTGTGCATCAAGAAATCCTCTATACGAACTTTTTACACCTAAACTAACTGGCACAATTTTAATCTTTGCCATGTCTTTTCGTACCTACCGATATCATTCGCATGATTATTATAAACCAAATGTATTTTTCCTAACCAAAAGATATAGTCGGTGGTACTGTTAACAATAATTTCTGAAGAAAATAGGTCAATTATAGAGCTGTCATATTCTGGAACGGCCATAATAACAGGGGAAGGCTTGGGGTAGAAATGAGCAAGGAGTGGCTTGACCGGGTTACCAGTGACCACGCCGACTGCGGTTTAATGTGAGCTAGTGAACTTTGATCGAAGGTGCGTTTCATTGTGTTGCCAGGATATAAGCTTTGTTACAAATCTCGAACTGAAAATTTAAATATATCCTTCAAAACAGGGTCTAATTTTTAAGACAGCCCATTTGGTAAATCGTAATGATAGTAGGTGCTGAATTCGAAATGCAGTTGCCTAATTTCGCCCCCCAAAATTTACTGTGAGCCGGTATCGTCGGCATGAAGCAATAGGGTAGACGACTGATGTTTAAATCGTTGAAACCAATAAATAGCTTTGATGAAGAATTTAAGTAAATATAGTATGTTTATTGAAAAAATAATTTTAATCGGTTATTAATGTCCTGATATATAAGCGTTTAAAGTTTTTGGTAGAGCCAACTCTGTCCCTTTCCCACAAAACAAAAAATGACGTCACGCCTTACTTGTCAGAATATAATTTATATGGCGTACTGAGAAGTGACGTCACGACTTGCTGTTTCGCCTCTCTGTCTAGCATGATATTAAAATGCTTATAAGTTGGTTATTTTTGATCAGATTTTCGTTTTCTTTTCATTAATCAGCTATATTTATGGGCCACATTTTAATAGGACAATAAAAAACCAGTCATCTAGCCTATTGAAAATGTTTCAATGTACTTACCTAACATATTTTGTATAATGTAATGTTTGTATGTAATGTAATGTGTACAGGTAACGTAAATAACTAAGAGGTGCAATAAACAATATTAATTATAATAAACTCATGTTATATCGGAATATTATAACTGTACTTTAATAATAGAACATAATTTTAACCGCTCAATTAATAATTTGCTAATATTTTATATAGTATAGCTAAGGAATTTATATTCAAAATAATACTTATCTTATTTAACATAGATACTTATTTACTTGTATTATATTACTTTGTATAATTTTGATGATGCGGAGAAGTTTGTACATAGCTATAAGCTACATAAGGTGCATGTACATAGTAGTTGTAAAGTTTAAGTGATTGTTTATTTTTTGTATAATAAAATGTGTATTTCCAATAAACGTGGTATCATTTTAAAATATATAACTTTTTAGGCACCTATACTATTTAGGTATTAAGGGTATTACGTAAGTAGGTACCTAGTTTTAATATCGTTCTGGCATCCAAGTCACCTCAAGCGTGCTCCATCGGAGACCGCAGCTTCGTAATTAGCGGTCAAACGCAAACCTGTATAAAAAAAACCTGTCTGATGGAAACGTAATACATTTATAGAATCGTTTTAGAAACAGTGGATTAGGGAGACCGATTTAAAAAAATAAAACGAAAAGAAACGTTATCGAACGTAAACGGTTACTGTGTTGGTAATAAGAATTTTTCGCAATTTTTCTTATTATAAACTAAATTCATTACTAAAACAGTTAACTTAAATAGGTATGTATATTACATAATTACTTCACAGTTGAACAGAATACAAACAAACAGTTCCCACAATGTAGGACATGCGCAAACGGGTCCGGCTATCACTGAGAGGGAAAGTTTTCAGTTTCAGCGCGAGCTTTCAGTAAAGCGCAGTTCTGAGCCATAGCAATAAAAAAACAATATAAAGTTATTCATAAAAATCATATAAATTCAGTATTTTTAAATAAATTGCTTGTACTTGTTTATAATTATTTAGCAAAGTTTAACAAGACAAATAGTTGGTTTCTGACACAAAAAACTTTAGAACGAGGCCGTTTCGATGTGGAGGTGAAAAAAGTTTTTGATTAATCTTTGGTATCAAATATTTTCACATGGTATTGCAGCGGAATAATATAATACTTTTAGTGAATACGAAATTAAAATCAGAAATTTCCCTAACAAATAGCGTGTCGATTACTGATGATAACTATACTAGTATACTATATAATAATCAGTAGATAACTTTCAAATAAATACCAGAGAATAGAAACAACAGAAGTTTGAAGATAAGGGAATAATATAGGTTCATAAAGCTGCGTCTACACTCGCCAATCGTGATTTTTGAGAACGTGCTCGATTCAAACAGGACAGCGCGGCGTCTTTCCACTCTCCAGGACGCTTTCCCACCAGTGCCTTCAAAGTGCTCTTCCGCCCGTTTTATGCTTTCCATAAATTAACAAATTAAAAGTGAAAATCAATCTATACTCCCAGTTACGGGAGACAAAAGGCTAGTTCGTAAAAAGGGTGTCAAACTCTCTGATCGTGGCCTTTGAGGACGTCCCGCTCGGGTCAGGCGGGTCTGCCGTCCCGCTGTCTCGGATATCTTCCCGCCAGTGCCTGGCGTGTGCCCACAAAGCGCAGCAGCCAGTCTTGCCGGAGCCGACTTCAGCCCCGCCAGCACTACCGGATCCGCCTCGGCATCAGATCAACTCCCCGCCCGCCCGGATCACGCAACCGGCCCGGATGAGTGCTAAGCCGGAGAACGTCCGCGAGACACTTGAGGACAGAGATCCCAATAATTTGAATCAGCACTTACAGGTAAGAGCAAGAAAGCGAGCAATACTCTATCGCCTTCGTTAGATAAAACACCGTGAATATAATTATGGCGGGCAAAATAAGGTCAAATCAAATGGATCGACGACGAGCGATCTGATGTTCTTTCACTGATAACGACGCCTATGATTAGTCCTGATCACTAAGTTTTAATAATTCCGTTGTTAAATTAGGTAGTAAGCTATATCTAATCGAAAAAAGGTTAGGTAAAGACGACAGACAATCATACAGACCAGTAAAAAAATTGATTTCATGAAAACTAAGATTGTATGGAGAGTGAAATATTAAGTACCTAGCTATATTCACATAGTAGAAGTAATTAAAAGTGCCAAAGTATACTTAAATGATACTTCCAGTAGGTAAATAAATACATGAATTAAACAAGAATTCATTTACTGCTCTATAATTAAATGTTGAGTGTGATAAATGAACTAAAAACCGCATGACTTCGCAAATACAATGCTAAAATATAATTCAGCATCATTATCATCATCAGCCCGGAGAAGTCCACTGCTGAACGAGCCCTTAGACCGCGAACCGGAAGACGCAGCGTAGGAAGGCCTCCCACTAGGTGGACCGACGACATTGTAAAAGTCGCGAGCAACCGGTGGATGCAAATGGCAGGTTGTCGTACAGTGTGGCGGTCTAAGGGGGAGGACTTCGTTCAGCAGTGGACGTCTTCGGGCTATTGATGAAAATATAATTAAATTACATTAATTCAGCACAGGTAAGGTATTTAAATTCTAACCAACGTACAACAAAAATTAAGGGGACTGAAAGGTAAGGTATATTTTTATTTACTTACCATAACACTTACTATAAATACTTAAATCTATTCCTAAATAGCTTACTTGAGAAACAAGAATAATGAAATAGCGCGGTTAACACGCAACTAGCAATTTTTTATTGTATTTAGCCTATTTTCATCACTTCTGTAACTCCCTTTTCCTGTAAATTTTCTATGACAATCATAAATCAATGTCCGACTAGTAATCAACGCCATTTGTTTTCTTTATGACTGTACCCAATGTATATTGTATAGGTCAGTGGCGGATTATCCGGAAGGCAAACTAGGCACGTGCCTAGCGGCGCGAGGTTACAAAGCCCGGAAGTTTTTAAACGAAAATCAATTATCTGCTAATTGTTTATGATGTTACTGATAACTACCGTACACATGTGTGTGGTACATGTGTGGTGGTGGGTTTTACGTCTGTTTTACTTGTAACAATTTGCAAGACAATGTATGGGCGCCAGGTTTTAGAGGGGCGCCGATGAGATATTAGCCTAGAGAGCTGTCGACATTTAATCCGGCTCTGGTACATATAGGTAGTACCTACTTTTATTACAACATGGTTAAGGGCCAGCTAGAACGTCTCGTGTGGTCTAGGTATTAAAATATAACATAATATAGGTCAGTTAGAAAGACCTAAGCACTGCCATGCTGAAAACAATTAGCGGTCAGGTAAAACGGTTGAAACATTTTTGTTATACCTACGTAATACGTAGGTATTATAAAGTATTAATAGTACGTTGTAAAAACTAATTCACAATAGTTAATACATTCTGTTATGTAATGTTGTTATGTATAAATATTTATGTTCTAGGAGAAGTCGTCTTCTAGACTGACACGTGTATGGCTGTAACACGTAACACTCTATTCGCGTACTTAGTTAGTTTTTTTTTAAATATACAATCAAGTGACGAGACGAGCAAGACGTTCGCCTGGTGGTAAGCGGCACGGCTGCCACTAACAGTAGCAGTGCTAGAATTGTGAACTTGCGAACACAATCCTGCGCCGCACTGCACTGCGCTCGTCACCCTGAGATATTAGATGTTAAATCTCTTCATAACCAGTAATTTCTCTGGTAACATTGCCCTTCAAACCGGAACACAGTAATGCTTGCACACTACTGCTTGGCGGTTGAATAACTTGCAAAGGTGTGGTACTTCCCCAGATGGACTCTGCAGTAGAGTCCTACCATTACATGACTTGATAGCTTGATACTTATGTACTTAGATAGGTATTGACCTCTGTCTTAAACTTGGATTTGTTACAAGCCAGAAAAGGTTTTCTCAGCCCCCTAAGTTGTGCTGTAAACTTCTCTTAAATTAATAAAATATACCTATAAGATATATTTTTAAAATATACATTATAATATACCTATAAGGTACCTGTAAGGTATATTATATTATATATAAAATATATACATATAAGGTAAGTACCTTACCTTATACCTATAAAATACAGGGTGTTAGTTTGAACACCGTTATTCTTCTAGGATATCATTGTACTCATCATTATGAACAACTTTTATTATGGGGCCAACCCTGAAATCACGAAAAAAAGTAAAAGTTGTTCATAATGATGAGTACAATGATATCCTAGAAGGATAACGGTGTTCAAACTAACACCCGTATACCTACCTATAAGGTATATTTTATTAATTTACACACAGGGGTAATGTAGCTTTCTAGTACTTAGTGAAAGATTTTTTAGAATCGGTTTAGTAGTTTCGGAGATTACCCCATACAAACAAACTTATAAATGTGGTTAGGTACCTATTGAAATATTATTACTTATTAGTTTATATACACGGTGCTATTTAATCGGCTAAGGAGCGGTTGTGAGGATGTTGTATACAAGATAACAAACAACTTATGAAGAACGATTTCTGAAAATTCACGAAAAAAATATCTGTTGTTGCATCACAAGATCTATATACATTTTGTATGGAACAGCTGTTTTTTTTCCTGAATTTACTAAAGTCGTAAAATAAAAGTTGTTTGTTATCTTGCATACAACATGCTCACGACCGCTCCCTAGCCGTTTAAATAGCACTGTGTAACCGTGTATAGATAAATGCAATATGACGGCTTTCTCCCAATGTAAAGCTACCTAAGGGTAAAAAAAGAGACGGGAAAATAAAGCACACAGTCATGTGGTGTGCCTAAATGTTGAGGTTTGCTAGATCATTTTCAATCAAAGAAGATACTGCTTGCGAAACTTGATCTACCAAAGCTATATAGGCTTTTAAGATAGGATTCCGATACTGAGTAATGTGTCAGGACACACAGCACCATCTAGCCCCATACTAATGGAAATATGGAATCCAGATAGCTAATAGAATACTTATATACTGTTTTTGTTTCGTAAATACATACTTATAATACATACTACCAACACCCAGACACAGAACAAACATCTATGTTCTTCACATAAATTTTTGTCCTGGTTGGAATTAGTCCATACTTAATTTTAGTGACAGCTTTGGTAGGTTGATATAAGTACGAAAGCCAGGTAGGTAGGTGTACCTACACCTCGTCTTGACAAAGTTCTGCTATGTAAATAAAACAGCAAGCAACTCATAAATATGCGTGTTCCAAATCATACGCAACCAAGCAAAGAGTCATAATTTCAATTAAAAAACACAAAAGAATAATTCATTCGCGAAAGAAACCAGTGGCGACATAACGATCGCGTGACCGCTTGACCACTCGAGGCAGGGTATATGAAGACGTATAACAAAATGACCTAAACCGATATTAAAAATACCGGTTTTATTTTCTGGTTTTGTTGTGCGGTTTTCTATGATATATGATATGAGTTAGAATAGAATACCGCTGTAACCTAACTCTGAAACCCATAGAAGTGCTGAGTAGTAATGTACAAATTTGCTGCTTTTGATATAGAACATAATTAAGAAAATAGCAATGTAGACAAATAATTAATATATTATATTTTTCCGTTTGTTATTTTCCGTACATTAATACCAAAGATCGCATTGGTACGGGCCTAGGTTAGAACCTGCGACTTCACGATTTCAAGACGAGCGGTCTCCCGATTTGGCGCTACCACGAACACATTAGGCTACCACAACTAATACATTTTAGATAAGTAATAGGAACTTATTTTACTTGAACTATTCACAAATCTTCGAAAATGTGTAAGCTTGTTGCATGAATACGAAAAGTATCTTGCCTGTATAGCAGATTCTCGATGCTTCAGATAATTATAATAATTTTCTTAGTTTCAGTAGTTTCTTTACTTAGGAACGTAAACGCTTTATTCCTATACCGCAAAATCCGGTTATTTAGTCCTTATCTCATTCCTCCTACTGTACTGTACTTCTGTAATTAGAAGCACGACAGGGTGCTTTCACCCCGTCTGGAACCGCCTTATCAGCTGGTCAAAGAAAAGGTCAGCCAAATTTTATTGCAGGTAAGACTGTGCCTTTAAAGTAAAGATGGATTAACTAAGAATTTAATAAATCGCACATTTATGGATTCCGAATGCGTATTTTAAGTTAATTTATGATTTGACTGAACTACCCGTAGTCCCGGAACAGAGGCGCTTGGCTGACTCATTACTATAAATAAATTAATAAATCTAGCGGACAGTCCCAGTTAATCACTCTTCTCCTCCTGGGGCCAGTGGTAGGCATCCATTAAATATTTCCCTGTGCAAAAATTCTTCGTCTGGATCACGTATGAACTTGAACCAACATTTTTTAAACGTTTTTGACGAAGAAAATCTGTAAGGAAGGAGAAGCCTTCGCCCAAACAGGTTAAAATTATATTAGTCTGGAAATAGTAAAATAGGTAATCATTTCGAGGCGCAGTTAATAATTTTGTAGCAACGTTTGTTGCAAAATAGGTTTTCTGATGAGATATTAATATCGTACCGCCGAGATTGGTAATATGGTAACACACACTTAATAGATTTATGATTTATTGTTTGTATACTAGAATACTAGGTACTAGCGTAGTACTATTATTTATTATGTGGTACTAACTCGTTTTGTCTTATTAAAGGGTAAAAGCCAGTAAAAAAAACTGGGTAATTCCAGTTTTCCGTATGAAAAACCTTGCGATATTCACATTAAAATATTAAGCCCAAAACGTTCACATTGGAAAACCAATCAATTCGTAAAATGGAAAGGTTTCCGGTTGGATATGACATTGACACACTAAACTGTTTTCAGGGGCCTTATTTTTGAATCGTGCGCAAAGTAGCGCATGCGAAAGGAGCCGACTTTCAAACGATATTGAACCTTATTCCTAACAGTATCGTTCGAAGGTCAGCTCCTTTCGCATGCGCTACGCTTGCGTACGATTCAAAAATAAGGCCCCTGGTACCTACACATGTACGAGTGGTGTGGGCTAAATACGTAAAGTAGGTGTCCGTACAGCGTCAAGTTGTGGAAGTGTGTAACTTCTATTTTGTAGTATTCAAATTCAAAGGTATCCGGTCCCTAGAGGACCGGATAGAATAAGTTAGTAGCTACCTATACCATGAGTATGAGTATTTATAATATTATCCAATGTGTAACAAAAAGGTTCAACAATACGGAAGGGTATGTATGTATGTACGGAGCCAACGCTGAAATCGTGAAAAAAAACCATACATTTTCTCCAAGTACAATGAACTTTTTGTTTGGAACAGCTGTTTTTTTTCACTATTTCAGGGTTGGCCCCATAGTAAAATTTGTTCATAATGATTAGTAGATAAATATACCCTTCCGTATTGTTGAACCTTTTTGTTACACATTGTCTTATCTGTGCTTGGAGGATCTAGCTCCTCTCAATCTGTGTTATCGTAATTCAAAAGTGTATTAATCATTTAGCTACGTAATATAGAACTCGTACTTAGTATACTAAGTAAAAAAGTTGACAAAAATAAAAGTTAGGCTATCATTATCATAATCAGCCTATCATAGTTTATTGCTGCAAACAATTTTTAGACAAACATCGTGTCAAATGAAAGGGCTCAATAATAAAAACGTACCTATCATTTGTAATCAAAAATGTAGCATTGAGCAAGAAAGTAGGCGGGTTTAAGTTTTGCAATATTTAGGTACTTAGTTCTGATTGCTCCAAAGTCAATCACTTTTTTATTTTAAAAAAACAGGTGGTATGGGACGACATAATAGGCGAGCCGGAAGGCGCGCGGAGCCCCGAGTGCGCGTGGCGGCTCTCCCACGGGTGCTTCCGGCACGCTCGGAACTGGTGCTACACCATCCTCGCAGTCATCATCGCGCCGCCCTGCGCCTTACTACTGGGCTGCGGGTTCGCATGCTTGGCGTTTGAAGTGAGTATCAAAGCAGCAAATAGGTTGGTGGGCTTTACCTAGTAGAGTTCTGAGGATAGGTATCCTAAAAAGTATTATAATCTACAGGCAAAGAGGTACGAGAGTACGAATAAACGTTAGAACTCTTTTGGTATTTCCCTTAAAAAAAACTTTGTAACTGGCTGGCACAATAAAAAATGTTCCTTGTTTCATTTTGCATCGTCAACAGCCAGTATTTCTAAGTAGGTATACTGTTATTGTTGTTTGGTTGTAGCTACCCACTGCAGAGCAAAAGCCTTTTTTTTTCTTACTTATGCCACGCACGCGTTGTGCATTCTGACAGTGTCAAGTTAATGAATTTTCAAGTTTTTTTATTAAAACCAAGTCAAATATGTCATGAAATCACAGTCAGTCACACGAAGTTAGTCATAGTCGAGTCCAAGTCATGCCCTAGTAAAGTTGTGGCGACTTTACTATGAATTTCTACGGAGTTTTGGAAAAAACACGAAAAGACATGCTCCATCACATTATATCACTTGCCCACACTCGTGCACGTAATTCAACACTCAATGAATAAAACACCACTATTTTTAATCATTAATTCGCGAAATAACACAAGTTTAAGAAAATAATAGAATGCAACGACATGATTTTTCCGTGTTCCCGCCAAAACTCCAGCAAAAGCCTTTTTTTTTTTTTTAAGTTATTGGCTTCGCACGTTGTGCATTCTGCCAGTGTCAAGTTTATGAATTTTCACATATATTTGTTATCATCAAGTCAAATAAGTCATGAAGTCACAGTAAGTCACACGAAATTAGTCATAGTCAAGTCCAAGTCATACCCTAGTAAAGTTGTGGCAACATTACTATGAGCTTCTATGGAGTTTTGAAAACAACACGAAAAGACATGTTTCACCACATTATATCACTTGCCCACACTCGTGCATGTAATTCAACACTCAATGCATAAAACACCACCATTTTTAATCATTAATTCGCGAAAAAACACAGGTTTAAGAAAATAATAGAATGCAACGACATGATTTTTCCGTGTTTCCGCCAAAACTCCCAGCAAAAGCCTTGTTCGCGACCAAGAGCTAATGGTGTCGATTCTGTTGCACCGCTCACTAAACTAAAATTAATTTGACAGGACGAAACCTGATGGCATCCTTTTCTAACATATTGAAATGAAATGACACGCGTATAATTTTACTTTCGTTTTTTAGTTAGTTAGTTTTGTTTAGTGAGCGGTGTAACAGATTCGACACCATTGTCACTCAGTCACTGCAGTGGGAATAAAGCTCAACTTGCCATCTCTCTTCAAGCGTGCCGAGAGGCATCCTGTATACATTTTTTAATTTCCCGCGTAAAGAGGTCCAATAACTTTTTGGCCTCCTTATAATACTACTTACTCGAAATTTTTCGAAGAACTGCGGAGCTATAATGTAACTTTTCGGGATCGCGATTCGAATACGAGTTGTCAAAAATAGACATTTGTCACTGTCACTGCCAAAACTCATTCGACCCTACAGGGCAGGATGAAACGCCAAAAGACCGACGGATTTGTTTAACTTAATTAAGGAAATCAATGCATTCGTTCGATTACGATAGCGAGAGAAATCCCTCCGTGATACTGTGAAGCTGTGACAGTGACAAGTGACATTTATGACAAATCGCGATCCGAATCGCGATCCCGAACAGTTACATGATTAGGCTGCTGATAACCTATGCGATGGGGAAGAAAAGTTCTTGAGTGGCGACCACGTACCAGAAGACGCAGCGTAGGAAGGCCTCCTAGGTGGACCGACGACATTGTAAAAGTCACGGGCAACCGGTGGATGCAAATGGCAGGTTGTCGTACAGTGTGGCGGTCTAAGTTCCTTCTTTCAGCAGTGTTAAAAGATATTTATGTACGGGCTGATATGACTCGAAATTCTTATTTACTCGTTCATACCATTCATTCATTGCTCGTGTATCATTTTCCAGCAAATCTGGGGCACCGCGCCTTGCCTGCGCTGTGTGAAGATCTACTTCGCGTCCATACGCACATTCATGTCGTCGTGCATGGCTGCGACGGTGGTGCCGGCGGCCGAGGCAGTCGGGCACATGTGTCGGCACATCCGTGTCAACATGCGACACGACGCGCCAGACGAACGGGACCTCCTTGTTGTGTAATGTGGACTTTTTAATAGTCAAAAATTGTGTTTACAGCCGTAAATATTAAGAAAGAAGAGTAATTCCTAACATAAAAATATACTAAAGCTCTGTTATTATTTACGGGATATTTACCGTAATTATGTTGGGAAATGACAACATGAACTTTAGTAAACAACCGTGATAGTTTAAAAGTGTTTTATAAAAATATACTCTCTCCACAAATCTACTGTTCTATACTAGTGAAAGTTACAACGCTAAGCCCCAGCTCATTTTCTTTAATTATTTCACTGGGTGTTACAGAAATACTGCAAACGAAAGATCGTTGGGCTTTTGGTAGTCTGAAAAAATATAACTATGATATAATATATGTATCCTAAGTATTATGTAGGTAATTAAAAATATAAAGCTATCAGGTATGTACCGTGTACCTATATAGTTACACTAGCTCGATGAAACAACGCATTGTACCATAAGTGCCTTTATTTAGGAAGTACCTGTTTTATCAATATTTAAATGTGAATTGAGCTTATTTGTAAGTAATTATTGGTAATTACATATTTTGTTGTAGTTTGACATGGTGATACATGATTCTTGGTGTGAATAATAAAGAGTTAATCAATCAATCAACTGTAATACAAGATGTGTAACTGTAAATTACATTTCTTTCTTTTCTTTCTTTCTTTCTTTTAATGTAGACTGTATATTTGAATTTATATCTAAATACGCCTGAATAAAGATATTTATGTAGGTAAGTATAGCAAAAAAGCTAACCAGTCTTGAAACAGAAACTTATTTTTTGTCTCCTTGCTATATTGTGTGTAATAACGAATTCATAAAATCATCATCTTTACACGTCGTACTATTTGCTATAGTTGGTGTGGATGGTATCATAGCTAGTATAGTATCGACAGACTGCACTCCTGTTAATCTCTATTTTTGCTAAGCTATAGTTACTTATCTTATTAATTTGAAAGTATATCGATAAGAATGATTATTTAATACTGTTCTAATTATATTCACTTTACATGGGTAGTTCAGTTTATTAAAAGCACAATATTGTATTTAACCGAGTATTATTTGACTACTTTTGAATTAATAATAATAATAATATTTATTTCAGACATTAAAAAGTCCATATCAATTAAATTATTACTTAAATTTACATTAAATTAAATTATCAAATTAAAATTAAACTATAACAAAAGAAAATTACACTATAACAAAAGAAAATTACATTAAATTAAATATCAAAAATTACATTACTACATTTAAATTAAATAATTCCTCCCTAATGGAGGTTATTATACCGGTCTCGTGTATTTAACTGACTTCTCTTCATTGAGCTAATATCTATAGAATCACAAACGTGCAAAAAATATGTCCGCGCCAAAACTCGGCGCACTGCATAGCGTGCGCCGAGTTTTGGCGCGGACATTTTTTACTACTTCAGCTACGAACTTTTTTACCTACTTCAGCTATGATAAGACACAAGGGCTCAAGCATACTTTGAACACTGTACAAGCGAAGCGACATAACGTCTAAATTCGAATAATTGTGAACTATAATAACGATAATGCACGTATTAGGTATGTACAACGGCAGTCGGACATTTTTTGACTGTTTTCATTTAGAGATGGTGACTCTTTATATAGTAGCTCAATGCTTCTCTTATTATATTTTGAAGACCTCCACCTCTTGTGGTTAAAACACTGAAGAGCGAAGTAAAAGTATTAGGGCCTTCGCTTTTCTGTGGGTTAAAACATTCATTGGGTCATTCATAATACCCCGACTTTTGAAAAGTAACTGGCACGAAACAAACTATAAATGCCGTGCAACAACCTCCTTGCTTGAAAAAAAAGATTTAAAAAATACATATTACGCAATATTTACTTTCTCTATGAAAAATTTTAAAATACATTTCGGCGGGAATTTTGTTCAGTAACGAGACGATTCTTGTTTGTGAATAAAACTTGTAAAAACAACAAAGTAAAAAAGCTATGAACGAAAGTACATCTGATGGAGCTTCTACGTCCGCGGCTCGTCCACGATGTTCCAACAGTAACGCAGGAACCAACCAACAGGACAATCATTTTATTATAGCTAAATGTCGTAGGTAAGATCTAGGTACCTAGTTATTACTATATTATTGAGCAAGTACCTATTTAGTTTGCTATGCATGAAACCTGGACCTGGGTATGTCCACCAGGCTCACTGGAGGACGGGCAGCAGCGTCCTTTTGGTTAACGGTGGTGAGCATTCTGCGATCCCCAAGCCGCCTGCCAAGCGTGAGGATTATGGCAACACTCCGTCTATTCGGGGGGAGGCCTTCGTCCAGCAGTGGACGTTTTATGGCTGATGACGTGACGTGAACTATTTAGTTTAGAACCTATTTTGTTGGTTTGATTGTTGTTATAAATTGATATAGCTTATTTCTAAATATTTTTAGAAATACCGAGGTGACAGAAAATTCTATTCTAAATGCACAACAAGAAACAAGCGAAGAAACTGACATTGAAGAGGCGAGTACTTACTTACCTATTACGATAGATTAAGTATACAATTTACTTAATCTATGCTATTACCTACTTATTGAACATTAAGCTCACTTTATAAAAGTTTATTATAATATTAATTATCACTTGTTTGTTTGAGTTGATAATGTCATTGTGTTCTCTACTATATAAGTAGGTACATAAGATACCAAACAAAACATGGGTAATAAATCTTACTGGAAAAAATACAGGGCTACATCGAATGTGTCAAAATAATAGCGTCAATGTTACTACGTACCTAAGTATGACTATTATTTGTATGACAATGGACGTATCTCTTACCATCAGGAGCTTCCTGCTTCTCTTTACCTCTTACCATTTTTAAACCCATTTTAAGACATTAAGATAAAGCAAGTACTTGTTAAATGAGAAGTAAAGATTTTCGACATATTTACGTAGAAAATCTATGACATGGTAACCTATTGGAAGAAGATGCTCCTTGCAGTCGTAAGGTTATGTTAGCGTCGGGCCCAAACAAATTTGTTTTACGAATAGTCTATGTACTTACAGATTTTAAACTCATACTGTTGGCTTTTCGGTATAAGAAAACATCGTAAGTAAACCTGCATAACAATAATGTTCGAAGAAGTTCAATGGCGTATGTGATTACACATCGGTCCAGCAGCGCGCATCTCTAAATGTGTCTTGTCGGTATAGCTGATGTATTTGAATAATTTGAGAAAATGCTGATTTTTATCGAATTTTACCAATTTATACATCAAATTTATCGATCGTTATGAACGGTAGTCGCGCTGCAGGGTCGCGATATTAGGTAGGTATCTACATTCGGCCCGCATTCGCCCTAGAGTTTGAATTGGAGGGTAAGCCTATCCCTCAGTGTTAAACGCTGATGCAAAACATTAGAAAATAACCTATTGTTCACCAGTTAGCTCGTCACAACGGCCATTGAAATATGGCCGAAAATTTAGTAGGGTTTTATTAGAAATTAAATGTTTTGTCGCGATTACGTCCCGGTGATTAAAATAACGTCCTGACTATAGATGTAAGGCCGGTTTAAAACCAATTAAATCAATCGGGTTAAAACGAAAAAAACGGTTTTAAACCGAAATAAGCCTTTTTTTCGATTTAAAACGGTTGGTGTTGACTACCCTTAAAATATAACCACATTTTCTTAATATTCCGAAGAAGGAATAGAACGGAGTAGGTATATATACCTATAAACTGTAAAATGAAATGTGTGATACCTAGATCGGTACACTGACTTGGTTAGGTTCTAGTTGGTGCAAGTCGACCGACCAAGCGTAGGCATTACCTAGCTAAGTTATAAAAAACTATAGTTAAAACTGTGTTGGTTGTTTTCAAAAGATACAATCAGTTTGATTCGATTTAATACGGTTTAAAACCAAACTCACACACTCACAAACCTCGCGCCGTGAGATGTCAAGTCAAGGGCGACATTTTGTCTGATCTGTTACAAGACTATGTATGTGTGCGTAATATTATTTATTAATAAGTATAGTATTGTAATGTAGATATAAGTATAAACTAATTAACTAAAACGAAACGTAACGTCAGGTGACCAAATATTGTCGATAATGAAGTGTAGTTCTTTTATTTTAGTAGGCGAGTTTTAAATCGTCTAAAACGATTTATTTGGGGTTTTAAACCGCCTCATTTGGTTTTAAACGTATTCAAATCATGTCGCTGCATTCTATTATTTTCTTAAACTAGTGTTTTTTCGCGAACTAATGATTAAAAATGGTGGTGTTTTATTCATTGAGTGTTACATTACACGCACGAGTGTGGGCAAGTGATATAATGCGGTGAAACATGTCTTTTTGTGTTGTTTTCAATTTTTCATAACTCCGTAATAGCTCATAGTAAAGTCGCCACAACTTTACTAGGGCATGACTTGGACTCGACTTTGACTAATTTCGTGTGACTAACTGTGACTTCATGACATATTTGACTTGATAATACTACATAAACTTGTACATACATATATACTTGAATCTGGCAGAATGCACAACGTGCGATGCCAATACCAAAAAAAAAAACAAGTAGGTACTAAATCAATGAACGTAAATTTAGAAATTGCTGGTGGTGGTGTGCCGGGCGGGGCGCCTGGGCGCTGCTTATTACACGCTGCAGACCGGAGAGGTAGGTTGTTACTCGTATTTTAAGGCCAGAGACCAGCAAAGACATTTTCGAGATTTATTTCCACTTGTTACGATAGTCACGCGCATCTTTACATTTTCGTTGCGTTTTTCATTTTAACCGACTTCAAAAAAGGAGGAGGTTAATTCGACTGTATGTTTTTTTTGTATGTATGTTACGCGAACGCGATTACTCCCTCAAATATGTACCGATTTTGATGATTATTTTTTCTTGGTAGGTCATACTTCAGAGGTGGTCCCATATAACTTTTATCGAAATTGATTCACCACTATTTGAAACATCTACAAAATCTAAAAATATATAGGTACATAGACGACGTTATGATTTTTGCTCGCCCCCATCATGCAGGCGCTTAATTTCAGAAATGTCGATAACATTCTCAACGTGGGGTTCTTATAGCTCTATATAGTAGGTATATTGTTTGACATTAACCAGGTTAGAGCTTGACACAATTTGTTCATATCCACAACAAACGTTTGAGGGCGTTGCGTAAACAAAGCACACTTGCTATACCCATTAAAAAAAAATGTTTAGAAAGATATATAAAAATCGTCTTCCCCTCGTGTTTGATCACAATAATTTCTGAAGTATACCTACCCATAATTATAATAATGTACCTCTGCTCAACTATTCATAGTTAAGCGATTACCAGTTAACCTTTGATATTACCCACTGCTCAACTTGAGGTAGTTGAGCAATTTAGTTGAGCAGTGGGGAAGAAGCAAAAATGTATATCACCATTTTAATTAATAACAGGTTAAAAACACAAACAGAATGAAATCATAAAGATAATAGAGGAGGGCACTTTTTTACATAAGTACATTATACAGATATGCATTTACGTTTCGGGATTATAGAGCCGACCATAATATAATTGTAGCATATAACATCCCCAGCTGTACATCTTGGAGGAGATAGTAGACCGGCCACCCGAGTTCCAGATGTTCCGCAGCCTGTTCCGCCAAGTAGAGCCCATCATAATACTTCTGGACGGGAAGTCGCAGGGAACTTTCGTGCAGACGGTCAAGAGGATCGTCTTTGATGACACCGGGGACGCCCGGTGCAAGCTGATGTTCATATCGGCTAGAGAATATAGTAAGTAGATGGGACTCCTACGCTACGTAAAGTTGGATGATACCATAATTGGAAAAAATACTTTACTACCCTAGTGAACTAACCGCGAATGTAGTGGCAAAAGGGTGCGTAAAGCCAAGGTGTAGGGTATAACAGGCTAAGCGTTTGGTAGCGGTTTCACCCACGTGTACGAATTTCACATAAAATTTTATATTTGAGAGCAAAAATTTGAGCCTAGCCTAGGTCACTTTCCAACTCTCCAAGATAACGTAGCGATGCTTAGGTACCCTACTCCTTTAAGCTTATATGGGCACTCCGCAATGTCAATCTGAACTCAATGCCACAGAGATATTAGCAGGGCTGGAGACAAGTGAATATCAGGCGACTAATTAAAAAATAAGTTAGGTTTACCCACTAATTTTCCACCACAGGTTTTGAAGCGTGCAAGCGGAGAGTCCTAACCCTCTCCCTACCCAACGAGCCACCTCACTGCTCTGACGTAGAACGCGCAATGTTCATCAGAACTGTCGTGGACTTCAGTAAAGTGCAAACTATCCACGCCTTGGGAGCTTTGCTGCGATATCTCGACTTAAATTGGTCGTCTTTAAGCTTGAATATGCAGAGCAAGCCGCAGTTCCTCAGCTTGAGGATTTTATCCCTGTAAGTGTTTTTTAATAGCTTTTCATCAGTTTCTTTAATGTCGGGCAAGGTAAGGCAGTATAAGCAGAAGAGCCAGGAGAAGAGGACTTTGTAGTGGTAGGACTCTACTGCAGAGTCCGCCTGGGAAAGTACCACACCTTTGCCAGTTATTCAACCGCCAAGCAGTAGTGTGCAAGCTTTACTGTGTTCCGGTTCGAAGGGCAATGTTACCAGTGAAATAACCGGGTATGAAAAGATTTAACATCTAATATCTCAGGGTGACAAGCGCAGTGCAGTGCGGCGCAGGATTGTGTGCGCAAGTTCACAATTCTGGCACTGCTTATGTTAGTGGCAAGCGTGACACTTACCACCAGGCGAAAGTCTAGCTCGTCTCGTCACTTAAAAGTATAACATAAAAAATAACATCGTTTCGACCGCTAGCGATTCAAATGAGTTTATTGCAACCTGCGTTGAAAAATAACGGGTATGACTTTATTAGTAGTGGTCTCTACTGCAGTGTCCGCTTGGGGAAGTACCACACCTTTGCCAGTTATTCAACCGCCAAGCAGTAGTGTGCAAGTTTTACTGTGTTCCGGTTTGAAGGGCAATGTTACCAGAGAAATTGCTGGGTATGAAGAGATTTAACATCTAATATCTCAGGGTGACGAGCGCAGTGCAGTGCGGCGCAGGATTGTGTTCGCAAATTCACATTTCTGCTTGGTACTGCTACTGGCTACTGGCAGGCGTGCCGCTTACCACCAAGCGAACGTCTTGCTTGTCCCGTCACTTAATTATATATAAAAAACTACTTCGTTCTTGTCTGGTTCTCCTTCGAAATCATTTGCTATAACTGCCCCCGCGGGTTATTCGTGATAGGAACTCTTTATCCTGGAAACTACTTATTAAATATTATTTTCTGTTAAGTCTTTATAAGTTGTAAGGGGCCTAAGGTTAATCTGCTTTACTCTAGTGCGGACATAGTAACGATAGACGAAGACACTTACCGCGGCCTGCAGATCTTCAGCACAGTAGCACATCCCAGCGGGTTCAAGAAAGGTGTATACGGATCTAACCGGGAAGGCCTCAGCCTCTGCCAGCTGTTCAGCAAATGCAACTCTAAGGTTGGCCAGAGCAAAATGCGGTGAGTTCAACAGGTCTTTGATAGTTGTAAGTTTCGTAGTCAAAGCGCCTATCGCGGTATCCAGAGTCTGATCAATATCAGTTTTTGTACTTTGTGTGAAAAACTAACTCCAGCCTGCAGACAGCCTCCAACCATGCCATCGTTTGATCAGTATTTAATAATCGAAGAGGGTGTTTCCTTGAGACATTCGATGGTCAGATTCAAGTTTTATTTTTATTTTATTTTATTGAGTGTCAAGACGAGCTAGACGTTCGCCTGGCGGTAAGCGTCACACTGGCGTCAGCAATAGCAGTGCCAGAATTGTTAACTTGCGAACACAATCCTGCGCCGCGCTGTACCGCGCTCATTACCCTGAGATATTAGATGTCAAATCTCTTCATGCCCAGTAATTTCTCTGGTAACATTGCCATTCAAACCGAAACGCAGTACACACATGCTTGCACACTACTGCTTGGCGCTTGAATAACTGGCAAAGGTGTGGCACTTTCCCAGGCGGACTCTGCAGTAGAGCCCTACCACTACATATAATACTACGGTGATCGTGGCACTTGAGCGACCATGCTGTTACAAAGGAGGCCTACCACCAAATATCTAGAAATATTTCACTATCTAATTTGAATGCTCTTTTTAACACACAACATTACTACAGGATCTACCTGCAACATCCAACAAGGGACCTTCCAACGTTAAAGCGACGTCAGGACGTTATCGCCTTCTTCATACGACCACAGAGTGACTCCATCCTGAGGAATATTTGTGCATCCCTGCGATTTATCAAGAATGTCACTGTATGTTCCATGTCAACAAAAGTACAATATTGGGGTATTTGATGGTCTTTGCATGATGTTTGCCGTCCCTTTTTTTCTTACAGGGTATTCTGGCTAAAATCAAAGCTTTGTCAGCAAAGGCATACCAATGGAAATCTCTATACAATGTAAGTTTGCATGAACGACTTTTGGGCTTTCCTCTTCACTGTCTTAACCTTTCTGTGAGTCTGCGTGTTTTCTTTCAGACAATTTACAACGCTGTTTTGATTTGTGAAATTTGCGAGAATGCTAAGTCAAACAGCGAGTTCCTGGAAGAGCTTGCGTCTTGCGATAACAACAAACTCTACGAGGTAACTAGCATCATCATCATCATCATCAGCCCGGAGACATCCACTGCTGAACGAAGGTCTCCCCCTTAGACCGCCACACTGTACGACAACCTGCCATTTGCATCCACCGGTTGCCCGCGACTTTTACAATGTCGTCGGTCCACCTATATATATATAGTGGGAGCCCGCGCCTACGCCGCGTCTTCCGGTTCGCGGTCGTCACTCAAGAACCTTTCTTCCCCATCGGTTGTCAGTTCTTTGAGTAATGTGGCCTGCCCATTGCCAGTTCAACTTGCAAACCCTGCGAGCTATGGTAACTAGCATAGCAGATAAAATTTGAATTGAAACCTAAATAATCCAACATGATATTTTCCAGTTTACTAAAATTTTCTAAAACGTTCTAATAAAGGTAACAATTTTCTCACAGATGGCATTGTACATGAACAGAATCATAGACTTTGATCTTTCCAAGTCGGAAGGGAAATTCACCGTCAAGGCTGGAGTAGACTCAGACCTAGATTTTAGTAAGAATATATTCCCTTATTATCTTACATCTTTAGCTAGGTAACTGTCCTTACTAGCGATTTACTATACCGGGTTAGTTCTAATCAGTTAGCATCCTTTTTCAGCTGTTCCATACAAAAAGTTCATCGACCTTGGGTAAAATGTATGGAACAGCTTTTTTTTGCGATTTCAATGTTGGCGCCATAGTAAAAGTTATTTGTTTTGGTGTACAGAATATGCCCTTAAAAGGATGCTAACTGATTAGAACTAACCCTGTATAGGTAACTTAACGAAAATCAATAAAATGTACAGTAGGAAACTAGAACTTTGGAAGAAAATTTAACATGGGACTATCTGAATAATTATTACTAACGTCTCCAGAAAAACAAACAATGGCTTCGCTCCATACCCTGATGTCTGAAACGGCAACCATAGAGCTGTCCCGCCTACCCGAGTTCATAGAGGAGTGCAGCATGCTCTACATGCCGCACTTGGGATATCTGCTCGGGGTGAAGGCGTGGGCAGATAACTTGACGATGGAGCAGAAGGAACTGCCTAACATGAAGTTTATGGTGAGCACAAATAAGATGTCGTACTTCGTGGTAGGATCACTTCATTTAAGTATATAAGGCAAAGGCAAGATATCTTGAACAAAAAACCTTATGAAGAACGATATAACTACCTTCCAAAAACTGTTACCGTTTTCAGAAGACAATCCGTTAGCCTAAAAGATCTAGAGTGAAAAGGCAGTAAATAATTTGTAATTTTTATGTGAAATATGCCTGTAAAGTTAAATGTTCCAATTTATAATTTCAGTTCCAAAACAATGACTATATTCACTACAAAAGCAAAGGATGCGAAGGTAAGGAACGACTACTACTTACAATAATAAGCTTTAAAAAAAACTACTTCAATTTCGACTACCTGGATGACATATTTTCCAGTTATTATTCCAGTAATGTTGATTTAAAAACCAAACTACTGAACCGATTTCGATAAAACGTATATGGGACCACCTCTGCCGTACCACCTATCAAGAATTTTCATAATCGGTACATAATTGACGGAGAAATCGGCAGTCGAACAAGAACCTCTTCCTTTTTTGGAGCCGGTTAAAAAGTAACTAGGTACGAGAGCTGACTCCTCCAAGCTAGGTAGCCATCAAATTTAGATACTTAGCAGATTTTAAAAGATACCTAACTTCGTAGAGTTGGATGTGATGATTGGCGACACGTATCCTGATATAGTGGCACACGAGACAAGAATCATGATGCGGCTGACAGCTGTCATTATGGAGAATCTCCATACCCTGGCTGCTGTCATTGACAAATGCGCTGAGCTGGACTGGTGAGAAACTTCTTCTAGATCTAAAACTAACGCAAGACCCTTAAAACACACTGGTCTTGACCCAGAGTAAATATCTGATTGTTATGAGTCAATCTGTAAACGGCAGTGAATTTCGAATATTATTTCCTTGCGAATAATAGAATTCTTACGCAAATCGAATAATATTTGCGTTGTATGTACATTTTTCTTCTATACAATTGAATACTAATCTGATAATCATGACTTTTGGAAGTACCAGTTGTATTTTGTCAGGAAGCTTTGAAGGTAATCAAAATAATATTTATCCTTCCAGCCTCATAGCAATATCGAAAGTATGCAAAGAGTACAACTACGTCCGCCCCGTGCTAACTGAAGCCAAAATTATCAGCATCAAAGAAGGAAGGCACCCTCTTCACATAGTAACGAGTGACAACTTCGTCCCTAATGACGTCGAGAGTAGTGTAGAGGCAGGATGTATGAAGATACTGACCGGACCTAACTCTAGCGGGAAGTCGGTCTATATGAAGATGATTGGTAAGAAAACTGTATCAAAGTATTAAAAACTGTGTACTGTTTGACAGTCGAATTATTACAACAAAGACGCCACCTATCATCATCTTTCGTAAAGTTCTCCTCTAAACTCATGAACAAATATCTTTTGACAGTGATCTGTGCTGGGTATACTAATATACCCTATAAATTTCTCTGAATATACCCCAGCGAAATGTACAAGAGGGAAATCCTTCCTCCGAGCAAAATACCAACTAAAAGCGCGAGAAACGACGCATTGCAACGCACGAATTCAACAAAGTTTTGACGGCGCGCCAGTGTCCTAAGGGATATGGCAGCCGATATTAATGAATTTTCTCCCATCGATCCAAGGTTGAAAGTGTTTCAGGCTCACATCAGTAGCTCATGCCTATTAGGCATGTGGCCTAATGTTTAATTTATGACAAATAACAGGCTTAGTGATGAATATAACTAAATACATTACAAAAACTGAAAAAATAAATTGTATTGGCTGATAAATCTCTGAGATATGAGCGTTTAAAGTTTTAGGTGGGGATAGAGAGGGGATGCTCTATCCCTTTCTCGCATAGCACGTGTTAGTATAGCATTTGTATGCCGCGCCTGAGGCTTGACGTCATAGGTCAGTATAGCGCGCTCTTTGTCTAGCTTGAAATTAAAATACTTAGAACTTATTTATTTTTGAGTTATTTTAAATTTTGTTTTCGTTGATAGGCTCTATTGATGATCAGCTTTTTAATGAGATGATAAAAAAATTGTAGTCACCATGCCTATTGTAGCAAGTGCAAAAAGCTTGAGCGCCTGTCCAGTAGCAGTATCCCAAGTTGCCAGGAATTATTGAACCTTTACCCGTTCCTCCAGGGTTGATAGTGTACCTGGCCCACATCGGCAGCTTCGTCCCGGCCGAGAGCGCTACAATAGGGGCCATCAGCCATCTCCACTCGCGGATCCAGGCGGCAGAGTGCGTCGCCCAACACATGTCCGCATTTCTTATCGACTTGAGACAGGTATTCAAACCTTATCTCAGGTCTCCACTCCTTAATGATAAACATGGTATATGTATAGAACCTTGATGTTCCCTCTAATGTCATTTGGGAGATACTTAGTCGTAAGATAGAACCAGCCCACCCACTGTACCAGCACACTGTACCAAAAAAAAACTTGGTACAGGTTCATTTAACTATCTACTTGTAAAAATGACCTCATATCCGTAGGCACTACGGTATTTAAAACATTCTAAATTGAACTCGAATAATGGCACGTGATAATTGGACTCAAATGATGGACCCATGCTTAATTCCAAATCTTACTCGTTTGTTCCATTGGATGAGTTTTGTGAAATTCAGTTGGCTAAGGCTTACCACGATCAGAGTATCTATGTATTTACCTATGCAGACGTTTCAAGAAAAATACGAGGTCTAGGCCCTGTTCTCTTTATTTGGCTACGCGTCTTATCTTCCTGTATTTAGTGGCCAATTTCCCTCAGATGGCAGTCTGTGTCCGCGAGTCCACGTCCAACTCGCTAGTGTTAGTGGACGAGTTCGGCAAGGGCACGGCGCGCGCCGACGGGCTGGCCTTGCTGGCGGCTTGTATCAACACACTGCTGTTCCAGGAAGACCAGTGTCCCCACGCTGTGGTCTCCACGCACTATCTGAACATCAAGGAGTTTGTGGTGGACTCGCCGATCGTCAAGTTCTTGGTAAGGACTTTTCATTATATAATTAGCTTAATTAATTTATTAGCCTTTTTAATTGTCCACTGGGGGTGCCACTTTTATTGGATTTATGGTCAACGGGTAATGGTTACGTCGCGGGCTCAGTAATCACTTCAAGTTTTTTTATTGGTCATCTCTGCCCAGAATGCCCGCGGGCTCAGTCCTTTCGACCCCCTAAAGGACAACTCAGCCTGCGGGCTCAGCCGACCAGTTTCTACCCTTTTCTTGGTCAACCCAGCCCATAATTTCGTCTCCAAGCAAATTCAGGCTCTGTTGACCATTTAATAAGAGCGTAGCTGTTATCCGCGACGTCGTCTGTGTGGGTTATTTAACATCTCATGACCACTACTGTCAACGTTACACTTTCTCTCATCAATGTAAACAACGTTTACTGTGAAGTCAAATCAGAATTAGCAAAAAAAAATTCCAGCATACATTTTATCGTGTGACCGGAATTTTTCTACGGAGGACCTGTAGCTTTTTGCGAATTCAAAATTTAAAAAATAAATAAAATTGGGGGACATTTTACACACAGCGCCATCTAGACCCATACTAAGCAAAGCTTGTATTATGGAAACCAGATAGCTGATAGAATACTTATATATATTTTTTTTTTAAATACATACTTATAACTTATACTTATAAGTTATGTTGGATGCACAGTAAAAGTTATTTACAATGATGAGTAAAATAACCTCCTTACGCATAGTACTACGGATACGCTTAACCCTGTATAAACGTTGGGCCTACCGGGCCCAACGGAACGGAACGGGACTAGCTGTTCACAACCGGCATCATGCTGAGTTGGGGCCGGTTTCTAGCAAAGGATAAAACAATTTATATTTATTTTTGTTTTAATTTCCGTGTTCAATGTTATTGTTATTTTGTTTATACTTTTTGCCATAAACAAACTATTGTCTATAATATGAGCAGAGTTTCGAACACATGATGCACGCGGGCGCGCCCGTGTTCTTGTTCCGCGTGTGTCCCGGGCAGGCCGCGAGCTCGCGGGCGCTCGCCGTGGCGCGCAGCAGCGGCATCGAGCCGCGGGTCGTCGACAGGGCCAAGGAGGTCATGGACAAATACATGGTGATTGGTAACTTACTACCTAGTTTTATACTACTGAAACTTTTAAACTTTCGCGATTTGAACACATAATTATGTATACCTCGACATTTCGACCAGTCAGCTCGTGACCACGGCCATTGGAACATGGTCGAAACGTTGAGGTAAATAAAAATAAATCTATTTGTGCGCGATTAAGTCCCGGTGATAAACATAATTATAGTTTTATACTAGTTACGCAAAAATTTTAAGTCGCCCAAGCCGCCTGCCAAGCGTGGGGATTATGACGGAAAAAAACCCTATTAAGGGGGAGGCCTTCGTCCAGCAGTGGACGTCTTCCGGCTGTTGATGTGAATGCAAAAATGTATGTGACGCACATAGATGTTGTTCTGTGTCTGGGTGTAGTACGTATCATTAGTATGTATTTACAAAAAAATAGGTATTCCATCAGCTATCTGTTTTCCATAGCACAAGCTTTGCTTAGTTTGGCCCCGCGGTTTCACCCGCGTGATGATGGTGATGATGATAAAAAGTAGCCTATATGCTATTCTGGGTATTTCCCAGAATAGCTATCTCCATTATGAGTTTCATCTAATCCCGTTCAGCCGTTTCAGCGTGAGGACATAGACACACACACACAAACTTACGGATTTATAATATTAGCTTGATGGAACAATGTTTGTTAAGTATACGATGATATGCGTGCACAAATAACCACGTACAAAATAAAGTAGTAAAACGGATCTTTTTTTTGTATTTCCAAAATGTTCTATAAATAGTTTGTATCCTTGTTTCAGAACAACTCGTTACCGCTTCCAAACAAGAAAATTTTGTCCAAACTTAACAATTGCACAGAGAAGATGAAAAACTATATACTCAGAGACGTTTAATTTCAATAAAATTTACACGGATATAAACTTGATATCTTAGCATTAGCACTAACAACAATATAAATATAAAATTCAAAATATATCAAAAAAATTACTAGCTACAACTAATTTCCTTACCATTTAACACTTTATAGGAAAAAGCTGGAATGCTCACGTTTTAGAAATGCCTCGCCGTTTGTCGTGAAGCTTTGCAATAACAATACATTCGATTCAAGCGACCATCAGGTATAAGATATGGTTTATTATTGTGACCTCATTAGTAGATATGCAATATCTGAGTAATGCGTTAGAAAGATTATTTTATAAAATTAAAAATATGAGGATTGTAATTATGGCTCATGTTGTTCCATTATAATTGGTTTCATACATAATGATGAACTTTTGTTTAAAAGTTTGGATTCTAACCAACTTATAAAGGAATTTAAAAAACAAACTTTTAGGTCAGTGTAAAAAATGCACAACCAGAAGTAGGCAATTACAATTTGCAAATCATAGTAACTATATTTCGGGAATCTGTGCATTTAGAAACACTTAGAAAAATTGGACATTGGTGTCGATTCTGTTGCACCGCTCACTAAACTAAACTTAATTTGACAGGACGAACCCTGTTGACATCCTTTTCTAACATATTGAAATGAAATGAGACGCGTATAATTTTAGTCCTGTCAGATTAGTTTAGTTTAGTGCGCGGTGCAACAGAATCGACACCATTGTCATGATTACATACAGGTCAAAATCAAAAACGTCATGTTTGAATTTTGTACGAGACCCAACCAATGTTTTCAATTTATTTGTCCCTTATTGATTCTCCTAATTATTAAGTTTGCGCGTTGAGCCATCACAAAAAATTGATTAGAGATCTTAGAGTAAACGTGTATACACTAGAAAAGCTAGCGGGAACCAAGTTCTTATTTAAGAACTTTATTAAGGAGACCGGTCGACGCCGCCATAAAAACAACTTGCAACAATGAGACTGGATACTACACACAGCATTTAAATCACAGAGTAATAGAAGCAGAGATGTGATCAAAGGATTTTTCCTTAGAAAGACGCGCGACTGTGCGGGGAGGTGTAGGTCCGCGGGAGGAGTGGCTAATTGTACTGCCATCTAGCGGTATTCAAGTTTTTGAGAATCGAAGTAGTGCACTAAAACTTAGCTGAATTAACACTTAATTTCTTAATATCACGCTAGATGTCGCATTTTTTAATTGTATAGAACGAATCACAAAATATAGAAATAAAATTACTTACGAAAATTAGATGCCAATCATGTCATCTGAATTTTTCCCTCGGTCATTTTTACATAAAGAAACAGAGCAACTTATTTAATTTTTACTGTTACTGGGTAAAAATATTAAAAATCGTACGTCTAATATGTAAGTTTGAACGACCGTTACGCGCGGTGGACGTTAGCAGACTGAGCAAATAAGTATGGCGTCACAGACTCCGTCCGCAAAATAGGATCTGCGGCTGCAAGTTGCTCATCGCAACTCCTTATCCTCCATGATTTAAATACATTTGGCGATGAGAGTCTAACTCAATGAATGTAAATATGCTACATACCCGTCCGGTCGACAATACCAGTTCGAAATGTCACTTCTAGTGTATACATTATTCCATGTTAGAGATGCAGTGCCGTGGGGTTTACATTACATAGATTTCATCTGCTGCATGAGTTCTTCCAGCGAGAGCTCCGAGGCCGCTACGGCGCCGCCGGTGCTGGATTCTGGGGTACTGCTGTCAGCTGGGATGCTGTACGCAACCTGAAGGGAGGAAAGACGCCTTTGTAGACCGATTCAAACCTCATGGCGACTATGAAGAGTGCTTCCATTGCTTTAGCCCGCGCACACCTTTGTAGTGGTAGGACTCTACTGCAGAGTCCGCCTGGGGAAGTACCACACCTTTGCCAGTTATTCAACCGCCAAGTAGTAGTGTGCAAGCATTACTGTGTTCTGCTTTGAAGGGCAATGTTACCAGAGTAATTACTGGGTATGAAGAGATTTAACATCTAATATCTCAGGGTGACGAGCGCAGTGCAGTGCGGCGCAGGATTGTGTTCGCAAGTTCACAATTCTAGCACTGCTACTGTTAGTGGCAGGTGTGACGCCTTGCTCGTCTCGTCACTTGATTGAATAAATATATATATATATATATATTACGCTAGCCCTTCGATTAAAGTAACAGGATTTCCTACCATCCGCCCGACCGCGTCCTACCTTAACATCCGCCAAAACGCGCCGGTACAAGCAAATTGACAACATGCGGCTGTCGGCTAGCTCGTGACGAACAGCCACATACTTTGCATTTCATAAGTAGCTAAATATGGACCTGGGTATGTCCTAAAACTGCATCCAGAACCGCCGGAGGATGGGCAGCAGCGTCCTCTCAGTTAACGGTGGTAACACTGTGATCCCCAAGCCGCCTGCCAAGCGTGGGGATTATAGCAACCCCTCCCTATTAAGGGGGAGGCTTTCGTCCAGCAGTGGACGTATTCCGGCTGTTGATGTGAAGTAGGTAAATATGCCAATATTTTCGCATTGCAGTTATACAGGGTGTTAGTTTGAACACCGTTATCCTTCTAGGATATCATTGTACTCATCATTATGAACAACTTTTACTATGGGGCCAACCCTGAAATCACGAAAAAAACAGCTGTTCCATACATTTTGCGCAAGGGCGATGAACTTTTTGTATGGAACAGCTGATATTATTTTCGCGATTTCAATGTTGGTCCATAGTAAAAGTTGTAATATGCCCTTAAAACGATGCTAACTGATTAGAGTTAACCCTGTATATTAAATATATTACCTGCACTCCATCAACTAGTTTCAGATTGGAGGTGTCTTCCTCTTCGGGTGCATTTTCGTCCACTAAGCTAATACCTGCAACAAGAAATGTAAGGATTAGATTTAAAAAAACTAATGTATACATTTTGATTCCACGAATTTTGTAGGTAAGACCACATAAATCAATGTCTAACATGAAAAGGAAGGCAATGATGTACAGCCAATAATCTGTGTACATGAGTTTGTTCCCCGAATAGGGTAGATGACTGATGTTGATATCGTTGAAACAGTTGAAATAGCTTTGATAAAGAATTTAAGTAAATATAGTATGTTTATAAAAAAAAAAAAAAAAAGAAAAAAAAAAAAAAAATTAAAAAGTTCTTGTCAACTTCGGTTGACAAATTTTTTCTCCGGTTTCTTTTTCAGCATTTCGCAAGTTTTCAGGCTGTTTCTGCTCACCAGCCGCCTGCTCTACCTCTGACTCCGCCGAGGTATTGTTTGTAGGGCTGGGGACAGCCCCTAAGTTACTTTATTTCATATTTTCTAAAACACTCTTGTTTTCTGTTTCCATGTCAACGGCGCGCCGTCTGGCGAGTCGGCGCAGTTCAAGCCGTGTCACCGCCTGACGTCTGGCAGACGTCACCGTCCGTCGCGTCACTAGGGAATCTAAGTCTTATGAGATAAGATTTTTATTGTAACATGGCATCTTCGACCCCTTCTGGGCGAAATGCAGTATCAAAAATCAACGTGGTGTCGCAACAGGACATGATACAGTGTACAGAGTGCCCCCAGGCCAAGTTTTTTAAAGGCCAAAAAGGCCTCAAAATTCACAAGACCAGATGTCACAAAATTCATAAAATTCCTTTTTCGGCTCCAATTTCAGGCTCAAACGTAGCCAGTAGCAGTTCAATGAGCGCTGCTACTCCTGCCAAACCATTTTGGGAGGTTTTAAGCTCATTAAAAAATTCTATTCCGATTTTAAAACGCATCCCGCGTGGTGCTCGAATTTCGGTTGCCCAAAGTTTATCTTTTGCTATTCGGAATGCCGTTACCCAAAATTCAAAGCAGGCCTGGGAACATCTCCTCTCTTTTCCATACAATGTGCTTTACGTTCATTCGGACCCGTCTAACAAAAAATCCCTTACCACTAGAGTAAAGGAAAACTGTGTAAAGTACAAAGTATCGGAAGAGAACCTTTTAGGTCTTGCTAATATTATTCCGCCTAAAAGGCGTAATAATCAAAATTCAAAAAAATCTGACGATTCGGTTACTTTTAAATTAGTAGAGAACAAAATGAGTGATGGTGATATCAAAGGCGCCGCACGTGTCTTGTTCTCGAGCGACACCATTGCCCCCCACACATTAGAAACGATTCAGTCACTTCGTGACAAACATCCACCTGCGGCGGCAAACCTCCACCTCCCTGAGCCACCACAACCTGATGACGTTGCCATTGATGTCCAGACTCAGGAGATTGCAACGGCTGTGGCGTCTTTTCAGAGTGGTTCAGCTGGCGGCCTTGATGGCCTAACACCTCAACATCTAAAAGATCTTCTATCTTTTAGCTCTGGTGAGGTGGGCGAGACCCTCTTAAAAGACCTTACAGCTTTGGTAAGTCTTATGTTGTCGGGACGAGTCAATAGTGACGTTATCGAAATTTTGTACGGCGCAAATTTATGCGCACTTATCAAAAAAGATGGTGGTATCAGGCCTATTGCGGTCGGCACCACATACCGTCGCCTCGCGGCCAAGGCAGGCTGTAGGCAAAAGGTTGCTCTTTTGAGTAGCCTTTTCCAACCAATACAGCTTGGTTTTGGTTCGCGAGGTGGGTGTGAGGCTGCTGTTCATTCTCTCCGGACTTTTTTGGATCAAAATTGTGGAGAGGTGCTACTAAAGGTGGATGTCAAAAATGCTTTTAATTCGGTCGATAGAGGCGCCCTGTTGACACAAATCAAAGACAAAATTCCAGACGTTTTCAACTTTCTTTGGCAATGCTACGGCAATCCCACAAAATTAACATACCAAAATAATGTTTTGTTATCTTCGGTAGGCTGCCAACAGGGTGATCCATTCTGTCCCGCCATTTTCAGCCTGGCCATTCATCCAATTATTCAACGTCTCCAATCCAAACTTAATGTTTGGTATTTGGATGACGGAACCTTAGGAGGTGATGTGAGCACTGTCCTAAATGATTTGCAAATTCTCATAGACGAATTTCGTCTTATTGGCTTAGAACTAAATTTTTCAAAATGCGAACTCTATGTTTGCGATTCATGTCCGAACAAAGATTTGGTTATTGCAAAATTTAATGATTTGGCTCCAAACATCAAATCTGTGGATAGATGTTCTCTTCGCCTACTGGGTTCACCGATTTTAGATGAGTCTTTTTCACCTTTCGTAGAAGAAAAAATTCAAAATTTTATGAGTGCCTCCAGGAGGTTACTCAATATTAACGCCCACATGGCGTTTACCATTATCAAATATTGTCTGTTTGTGCCAAAATTTATATACACTTTACGATGTAGTCCACTGTGGAAACACGGTGAGCTCCTTTCGAGCTTAGACAATGTCGTAAAGGAAACACTAATATCGGTTTTGAATGTTGACATGAATGACAGGACATGGTCACAAGCCTCACTACCAGTAAGGTTAGGAGGCTTAGGGATCCGCAAAATTTCAAGTGTAGCTCTACCAGCTTTCTTGTCCTCAGTTCATAGTACACATAAATTAATTGAAAAAATCCTTCTTCCCTCTTTAGGCCATTCCGGTGTAGTAGTAGCTCATTTGAATGAGGCCAAGAATGTTTGGAGGGAGGCTTGCCCAAATACTGATTTTCCGAGGACTTTGTCTTCGCAGAGACTATGGGATGGGCCGATCTGTGAACTAGCACGGAAATCTCTTCTAGATACGTGTACTAGCGTCGCAGATCGCGCTCGTATCCT
Source organism: Erannis defoliaria (assembly GCA_905404285.2). Taxonomy (NCBI): domain Eukaryota; kingdom Metazoa; phylum Arthropoda; class Insecta; order Lepidoptera; family Geometridae; genus Erannis; species Erannis defoliaria. Next base: position 18,344,757 of record FR990070.1, read on the forward strand.
TGCTGTCTCTGTATGGGAATCAGGTCTTTGGTTGCAGGCTATTCCCTCCTTTAACACTGGTAGCCTTTTGGACCCAACTGCATTTCGTCTAGCTGTCAGCTTGCGCTTGGGTGCAAGGTGCTGTGAGGCCCATCGCTGCCAGTGTGGTACTGTTGTCGATCAGCTCGGTCACCATGGTCTCTCTTGCTCAAGAAGCGCTGGTCGGATCGGCCGCCACGCTAGCCTGAATGATGTCATACGCCGGGCTTTATCCACCGCCAATGTTGCAGCTGTGCTCGAACCGAGCGGCCTTGCGCGTGACGATGGCAAAAGACCTGACGGTATGACACTTGTGCCTTGGAAGATGGGACGGCCCCTTGTATGGGACGCAACTTGCGTTGATACTTTGGCACCGTCACATCTTCCTGAGACACAGAGTAGGGCTGGTGCGGCGGCAAATTCGGCGGAGCGGCACAAGCGGCGCAAATATGCTAACCTTGGCAGAGGTTACATATTTGAGCCGTTTGGTGTTGAGACATTGGGTCCGTGGGGACCAGGAGCTCATAATCTTTTCAAAAACATATCCGAGCGCCTGGTCGACGCGACGCGTGATCAAAATGCTGGCGTTTATTTGGCTCAACGCATAAGCATTGCCATCCAGCGTGGCAATGCCGCCAGCATGCTGGGTACGCTGCCGACTGGTAGTGGGTTTGAGCATTTGGATTGTCTCTAGACTTTCATCGGTCTGGATACAATCCTTTTGTTTTTTGTTGTGTAGTAGGCTAAGTAGTCATTGTAGTTTGTTGTAGTTAATAAAGGCTTATGCCTGTTAAAAAAAAAGTATGTTTATTGAACAAATAATTGAAATAGGTTAATAATGTTCTGATATATGAGCGTTTAAAGTTTTTGTTAGACACAACTCTGTCCCTTTCCACCAAAACAAAAAATGACGTCACGCCTTACTTGTCACAATAGAATTTCTATGGCGTCCTGACAAGTGACGTCACGATTTGCTGTTTCTTCTCTCTGTCTAGCATGATATTAAAATGCTTATAAGTTGCTTATTTTTGATCAGATTTTCATTGTCTTTTCATTAATCAGATATATTTATGGGTCACATTTTAATAGGACAATAAAAAAAACCAGTCATCTAGCCTATTATGTCCAGTTCAGGTTTTTTTTTATTGGCTGTACAATATAGTGGCTATTAACAGGCGCATCCATCCATCTGTAAGTAGTACTGATTTGTAAGTGATGTCACTAGACACGGTGTTTAGTATCGAACCCAGATATAGAACAAGATTTTTCAATACGAGGGCGCCCGGCAGTGATGCTCTGAGTATTTTATAACTGACTTAATAAATCCTAAGCATTTCCATATAAATAAATCAAATATGTTAAAAGATTGTTTATCATTGATTGCTTTACAGTTTTTTTATTTTTATTGATGTATATCCATTTTTCTAGATTGATTTCTACAATTTACCTGCAACAGATCACAGATCATAAAGCCTGTTGATGGCCCGTGAACATAATTTCTCCTACAAACACGACTACACGACTCACTTTTGCGGGCAGGGCGAGGTAACGTAGAACGTTACCTTGCCATTGGCCAATCACTGGGATGACGCAATCTGAGTTATGAGATACAATGAGATTCTGACGTACTCGCAGTGGATAGCAGTGGTTTTTAAACTACTACTTTTCGTATGAGGGGAAGTCGGACGAGCAGTCAACATGATTTATAGTATTTGCAAAAGATACACTAATCTGCGTTAATATTGCTGGAAAGACATTATTGAACTTGTGTGTGCGTGTTCGCTGATTGGTACAACAAAAATGACGTCACCCGGCGTGCCGGCGCCGGTTGGTCCGCTTACCCCACTCGTTGTCCGCGTGTACGGGCGTCGTGTCCTCCGTGACCTCCGTGGCGACCTCCTCCACGGGCCGCGGCCGCGCGCTGTACTCCGTCTGTCGCGCGCGGCAGTAGCTGTCGTCGCACTGGGTGTTAGGCTGCCAAGTATATTTACAATAAAAATAAATAAATTGGGGGGGACATTTATTACACACAGCGTCATCTAGCCCCAAACTAAGCAAAGCTTGTATTATGGAAACCAGATAGCTGATAGAATACTTATATACATATTTTTTTCGTATATACATACTTATAATACATACTACACCCAGACACAGAACACACATCGATGTACGTCACATACATTTTTGTCCTGGGTGGGGATCGAACCCACGAGCTCAGAAGGCAGACATGCTACCAACTGAGCTATAAGGCTGTCAACTGAGCTATAACGGCCTTACCTAAAATAATCTCGATTCTCTTAGTCACTGCTTAAACTTCTCTGTCCTTTTCTAGCACGTGCAACTTCACGTCAGAGAGAAGATGGCAGAGCATCTTAAGCAGTGACTAACGGCTGAAAAGTTTTTTTAGGTAAGGCCGTGAGGCTGTAAAAAAAAGTATAATTTAATGGTAGCGGTACATGTGCGGATTGAATTGGATTCTAGAGAGCTCCCATCTCTTGGCAACGCTTTATTGACCCATCCATCTAACACCATCTAACTAAAACTTGTATTAAGTATATATAAGCGCAACGCCATCAAGTGTCAAGGTTTAGCATTAAAACAATGATATTATATATATAAGGAGGGAGATATTTCATATCGCGCCCTCAATTGGCCCCGTGAAAACGGCCCCAGGGACTATCTTGCCTGTCTGCGCTCACTAAGCGAGACGCGCGCTATCCCTTTTGCTCTCATAAATGTGCTGTCTTCTTTCACACTCCGGCGCAACTCGTAAACATGACGGCACGGGGGTCATTTTCAAAAACGTTTTATCTTTCGAAATCTGCTTTAAAATGAAAGCTATCAAATCGGATAGAATACATAAACTCTATTAGTAAAACTATTACTAGGCACTCAAAATAATTCACTTAAACTTAGAATTAAAATGCACTTACCTTTAGCGCCATAGTAGGGAAGAAATCCGTTAACGCGCTGTATCCTAAGTAATGCGTCACATTACCGAAGCCTAACAAGTATTTCAATGTGTTTTGTACTGAAACAAAAGAGTTTTTAATATAAAATTAACTGGTAATCTAGAGATAACTAGAGAACTAAGTTTATGTCGGGAGTTTTGGCGGGAACGCGAGAAAATCATGTCGCTGCATTTGTTTTTGTATTTTCAAAAACTTGTGTTTTTTCGAGTGTGAAAATGGTGGCGTTTTATTCTCGAGCAAGAGTGTGGGCAAATGATATAATGTAGTGAAACGTGTCTTTTCGCGTTGTTTCCAAAACTCCGAACAAGCTTGTAGTAAAGTTGCCACGACTTTACTAGGGCATGATTGGACTTGACCATGACTGTGTGTGACTTGGACTGTGACTGCGACTCATTTACTTACATTAACTGGAGAAAGATGAAAGAAGGATTGATGAAGAAATATGTATTCGGCTGAAAGACTAGTATCCATGGCCAGGAACTATTTTAAAAACAACAATAACATAAGTTTATGTCAATTCATCAAGAATGGCGACTGCGTGTTTTTTCAACTGCAATTTGATTGTGCGATCTCATTAACGTTAACATCGTAGTTAAAATAAAATAAAATAAGATAAAAATAATAAATGTATAAAAGTGTATAAAATAAATACAATGCCATGTCTTTCATACAAATTATCATCATCATCAACATCATGGCTGCTTTTAAAAAATGTATTTATTATTTTGTATTTTAATAATTAGTTTTTTTGTTTCTTTGGGATAAACGTTAACGCTATGGAATATTTTAACGCAGTTGATAAAAGTAGCACTGGGCACACAAACAGCTAGCCAAAGTACAAAACTTAAATATTATATATTACCTAGGAAGCCTGCGACAATGCCCATCGTTGTAGGTAGACTGGCCGCGCACACTCCTTCTCTCTTCAATGTCCGCTCGTCTATTTTTGACGCCACCACAAGCGGGGGCGCGCACTGCAAGCAAGATTCAATGTTTATTACTTACCATAATAAGTCAATACCTACTAGTAATATAAGCCAATGATTGCTAGTAATGTAAATCAGTTATAACCATATACATCTTATCCAAGTTCAATAACTATTGAACAACTGTTTTTTTTTGTGTTTTCAATGTTGGCCCCGTAGTTAAAGTTGTTCATAATGATGAGTATATCATGTCGCAGCCAAATTGCAGAATACGCCGTATTACATAACAGCTAACAAGGCCGTTTTATAAAGCGGCGTATCAACGTTTAGCCAGATTGTATTACGGCTAAATGTAAGGTAGCCGCATTGTATGCGTGCTTAGCGTTCTACAACACGGCTAGCCATAATGTAATTGAGCGGGTCACAATCCGCCGCTTTGGCAATCTTTAGTTCAAATTTAGGACACTCACGGCGCTTTAACGCTTTGATAACCTTAATGTCACTTTTTTTATTTGGTTTAAACATTTTCTATGGCTACTACTGACTTACCAAGTGCCATTTTTAAACATTAAATTATATTTTTTAATGAATACCATATTATGAATTTTTTAATATGGTAAGAATTTTTTATTGTATTCAACTTTAATACAATTTGGCTAGGCATCAGCCGCCTTATTGTAGAACGTATCGCAGTGACAATCCGGCTTAACGTTGAACCGCCGTATTACATAACGGCTCGGTTTTGTATAATGGCTAGCCGTTATGTAAAACGACGTATTCTACAATTCGGCTGCGACATATCACCCTTCAGTATTGTTGAACTTTTTCTTACATATTGTATAATTATGTAATAAATATTGTAGGACATAGTAGGCGCCGTCACTAGTGACACTGACCGCGAAGCAGGCAGTCTCGCCGGGTATGATGAACTGTATGTGCCCCGAGACTGCGTTCTCGCTGACCCCGGACTCGAACCAGCGCTGGCCGAGCTCGTTGCACGCCGTGTTGATGGCCATACGAGCCTCGAAGTTGTCTACGCAGCTTAGGACGAGGTCTACCGGTCCGCCGGTCAGGCTCCCACTCCTGAAACATTATGGTATATTTATAATTCGGTATACTTACCATTGGGAATGCTCTTTGTTTTGCATTGGCTTTACATAGCAATACATAACTACATGTAAGTCAACTAGTGCCCCGCCTTGGCATGGCTTCTCGCGGATGCATTGCATTGCATCGATGACACTTTCTTCTCCGATTTTAATCACAAAAAAACAGAATCGAATGGTATCACAGAACTACCAAAAACGCTCCTGGATTGGTATGACCATAGGGGGTCATACCAATGAGAACCAAGAGAGGAGAGACAACGAATGTTTGAACCGCCTCCTCTATTACCATACCAAAACCTCATCATCATAGACCTCAGACCTACTAGTTTTAGTATAGCTTCTTCTTCTTCGTTGTGTCGATGGTTTTATTATGAGAAAATAGGTTACATTTTTTAGACCAGTAGTCGGCAACAGCTACTCCAAGAGGGGAAGCACCATCAGGTCACTCGGTGTGCAGTTATTACGACACTGTGGGTAGGAAAGCAGTTGCACCATTGTTTGTGCCTCACCCCAGCCACACAGTACAGAGCCCGCGTCAAAGAGTATGGCAATACTCACTTTATGGTGTCACAGAACTTCTGGAAGTTCTCCATTGTTGTAATGTTGTAGTTGTGCGCCTCTATCGCTACATCGGGGTTGATGTTCTGTAGTGTAGATGCAGCAGCCGCTACCTTGCTAAGCCCAGCTTGGTGTGGTTGGAAGAACAGGCGGTTCATGTTTGCCAGCTCTACTTTGTCATAGTCGAATAGGATCAGCTGGAATGGACATAATATTGTATTAAAAGAATATATAAGCAGCTATAATCTGAGGCTCAGTTTTAAAAATATTAAAATCTTAACACATATTTGTAAATAACCACTGATATTAAATAGGTAACTAACAGTGGTTTTCTAAATTTTCTCGATAAAAAGTGGTATTTTGGCAACACCTCACCAAAGATCGTCAACACTCACCTGGTGTGATGTGACCACACCATAACACCTAGCCAGGAATGGGAACTAGCTCAAGTACAGCTGCTGTAATAGGAGCTTTGCTGATTTTTCAACAATATTAGTAATTCATGAAATTAAGTCAAATGACACTACTAACAGAGGGTTGTGGTCTAAATTTTCACATTTCTAAACAGTCTAGCTTACACTAGTATCCCTGTTTTTTTTTATATGTATTTGTGGGAAATATGTATTTCCAGAATAAATACTCTCATACATCCAGCCCCATACCATCATGTAAGTTCTAAAGCTGTGTAAGTCAACCTATATTTGGCTGTATTTTTTACCTTTCCGATTCCACATCTGGTGAGCATCTCTGCAGTGACACTACCAACTCCACCAACCCCCACAACAGCCACCGACAGTTCTCTAATCTTCTCGTAGTTGTCCACTATGCCCATACGCTTAAGCGCCATCAGCCGACTGTAATGTGAATGTGCATGTTACATAAAATTTGTCAACCTATAAATAATAAAAGCATGCTCTGATGGAAATACGTTTTTATGGAAGTGAATATGATGACAGGGCCTCTGCAACATGCTTGAAAAAATGGAGAAGTGGCATAAGAGAAAAGCTATTTAACTAAGTTATACTCTACTCAATATAAAAAATATGAAATGCACAACACTAAAATTTACTTCTTCATATTGAAAAGACATTTTTAAATGAAATGCTAGGGGGTTTACTTGAAAACACCAGTTGAAGTACCTATTGATGTTTGTTATTTTAAGCAGCGTTTTAAGTAAGGTCTTAAGTATTATGGTATGATATAAATGATTCTAATGATTCTAATGACATTTGTGTAACAATGGCTTGTGTTTAAAGGCTACCTACTTCATTTTAATAATGCCAGGGCTATTAAGATTCTAGATCATAAAGAAGTGTAATACTTGACATGATTTCATTTTAATTTCTCGAATATTTTTATATAGGTACAGCAAAATATTCCAGTACTGTAGTGACGTGTAGTTCTTTAAAAACGTGAGGTTTAGACCGTAACATATTGTGACATAATATTCATGTTTAGACCATAGAAATAGAATAATATCGAGCTATGTCGAAAGAAAATGAGCTTAGAATACAAAATAACTAGCATTCAGGTGAGAAATGAGGCAAAATATGCTTAATACCTGTATGGATTGGAGTCGACTACTTCGGACGACATAACTTCGATTTTCTGCCTCACAGGGGCTCCATCCCCTTGTATGGCGGCTAGTTTAGCTTCTAGCTCTTGAACTTTCTTTCGTAATTCCTCCATTGAGGCCATGTTCTCTTTATAATTCTTTCAATTCACTATAATCTAACTCTATTCTAATCTGAATAACACAGAACTTGGTACATAAAACTTGACATTGATTGAAAGCACCACTGCCCAGCTGGAATGGGTTGGAAATGTCTGTCAAAAATATTATATATCGTTGTCAGTGTCATGTCACATTTGTTGCTTTTTTCCGCCAGAAAGACGCGGTCACGGCATTAAGACCAAAGAGTTTTGCCACCAAATTAAGTGCGAAAGTCGTGGCAAGTGATATTTAACGGTAAAACATAATTTATCTCTTCGTGCTTTATTCTTCGCTTGTATCCGTACCTACTTTACTCCCAAGTTTGTAGGTACATAATTTCCATCTAAACTGATGGAGATTATGCACCTACTAGGGCTTGCATGTAGAAATTATGTGCTAATGACTTCTTTGGTGATAACTCCCTCCGCATGACTAGATGGTAGAAATCTGTGCTAATGACTTCTTCAGTGATACCTAGATACCGTATGACTAGATAGATGGAGTAAGCTACCTACATAAAAAATGGGAACAGAAAATGGGCGCCATATCGAGTCGCCATATAGGTATAATAGGTATGTACTTGGAGGATCTAGCTCTCTCTCTCTATATAAGCAAAGCCTACGTATGACCTTTTTTAACAATATAACTCCACACATAGTATGTATATTTAATCCAAAGAGCTAAAATTTCTTAATAAAATTGTATATAATTACTTAGGTATGTGATTCAAAATTCTAGATTTTTTTCGAATAGAAAAACAAACATTGAATGCCGCAGGTTTGCTATGAATATGACCCAAGTGAAAACCAAGCTAAAACAATCCACGCTGTGCCTCCTACGCGCTAGTATGTATAGGTACTGAATAAGAAGGACGTTCACCTGATGGCGTGCGTGGGTAAAATTGAAGTAACCTATAGGTACTTACCTACTAGTGTTGAAGTATGTATTAAGTATTATAATTTTTGGTTAGAAGAAATTAGGTAGGTACCTCATGAAAATTAGAAAAATTAGGCGACAATGATAAAATGAATGGACGGGAAATTAGCGCATGGATTTTGAAGACTATAATTATGTTGAGCGCCAGCTCTCCTCTCGCGTCAGTCATACTCTGTCTTTGCGACATGCGAGCCGTACGATACGACAATACAAACTTCAATTACATCAGAGAAATTTACTTCTTTGTATTACATGTACATGTGTTCTCTATTTCTCATGCAGTAATTAGATTCGCAATAATTCAGATAATGAAAGTATGCATATTACATTTGCATTTGCTTGATTGGGTTTTCTTCATAGACATACATATAAATCTTTGGTTGTCTTGTTAATTTTGAACGATTTGCAAGCGCTGGGCCCGTCCATTCCATTATCACCATCGCTGAGTACCATATCAAAAATCAAAATAAGTACCTACCTACTTAAAATTCTAACAAAATTAATAAACTCGTTCTAAGATCCAACAGTAGACAGGTACCTACTTACCCTGACATATCCAATTACACTGTAGGTAGGTACAAAAAAAGGCAAACAGAATTTAAAAAAAACACTACTGCCTTTCCAAAAATCCAGACAATAAATACACCTAAAGACCGGCCCGCGAGCACCACCAATCTGGCCTGCTAACCTGATAAGCTAGCTAAATCTTGGCCCTTGAAGCTTTGTGGAGCAGTCAGTCTGGCCCTTATACTAAAATGTTTGGAGACCCCTGGGGCCTCACTAAGGGGTTCACGGTACCCCTTATACGCAAAACCGTATTGCGGGGCGATAAAACTCACAGTCGCGCAGCGTCGGCAGCTGAGCCTATTAGGTCCCGCAATAAGCGTTCATGGTACGGCCCCTGGACTAGCGGATCACACACGTTTTTTGAAACCATGAATGAAATTCGCTGTATCGAGTTTCTGGCCGTCGGATAGTAAAATGGTAAAACGTAATGAGATCATGCAGTTCCGATGCACACTCTGCAAAATGTGTGCGATAAAATACCTAGCTGATACTTCATAACCGTTACTTTCGTTGGGTTTTAATTTGGTTGAAGCGGTTGTAGCCTGAAAAGGGGTAAACGGCTTCTTTATTAGAAGTACTTAGGTATCTTTATTAAATTCCCTTACTGTACAAACCGCTAAACAGTAGAATGCGCTTCCCGAGTGTGTTCTTCTAGATAGATACAATCTAGTCTGGGTGTCTTCAAGGCGCGAGTGAATCGGTGTCTTCTAGACAAGCGAGCTCTATCGTGGACTGCATCCCATAAACGTAAAACGCAAACCTATGTACAAACACATTAAAAGTATCACTCAAGATGCAATCAAGACTCAATTTTAGCAAAGTTTAGTTTTTCAGTGATCCGTGGGAATTGCCCTTTACATGGTGTAACAGTAGGTAACTAGGTAAAGTAACTATGTTGTCAGACCTGTTCAACCGGTAGACCTATGATGGGAACCTCAAATTTTTACGCCGACCTTGAATAGGTAATACAATGTTTTACATAATTAATAATACATTGAATAATAAATGATTTGTGTTTTGTTGCGTCTGGAAGTGCCTATACAGAAACAACTATTATTTCTTCTGCCTATACAGAGACAACTATTACTTAATCTGTGACAGAGATCAAGTTTTATTACCCAAGACACGTGTAAAAAAACTTGACAATCGTTTCCCTGATGGTAAGCGGCACGTATGTACATAATAGTTACAGTTGCGGTTACAATGTCACCCAGAATTTACCGTAACAGTAAATTCTGATGGTAACGAGTCACTTCCCATCTGACGAGTGGCTTGGTCGTCTTTTTTCAACCGACTTCAAATAAGGAGATTCTCCATTCGACTTTATGGTTTTTTTGTATGTATGTTACGCGATTACTCCGCCAATTATGAACTGATTTTGATGATTCTTTTTTTGGTGGTGGTCCCATATAAATTTTATCGAAATCGTTTCAGTAGTTTGGTTTTTAAATCAAAATTAAGTACTATAAAATATGAAGATGACATCCAAAAGTATTCAAAGTTGAAGTCGGTTTTTTTAAATAGCGTATTATTTAAGATAGGCTTGCGTTTGACCACTATCTCGCGCGGAGATGCGGTCTACTGTGGCGCACACTCACCTAGAAGAAACTACGTAGTAGGTACTAGTATAGTATTATAATATTATCTTTGGAGGGATTTTGGACGAGAAGATATTACGCAATTTCCCGAAGGCTGCCCATCCGAGTTGGATTCTTAGGGCGACCTCTTTGTCGAAGTTGGACCTATCTTACTGAACAATCTGTCTAAGGTAGTTATAGTGGTCAACAACTTCGAGAATATCGTTCCCAACGACAACCGGTACGGGCACAACATGGACATTGGACATGATCTTTGTCTTGTCCATGTTCATTTTAAGACCCACCTGTTGGGAAACGTTACTGAGGTCGCTGAGCATAGTATTGAGGTCCTTCAGCGACTGACATGATGACTATATCATCGGCAAAGCGATGGTGAGTGATGTATTCGCCATTAATTTTGATGCCGAATCCGTTCTAGTCCAAGAGCTTGAAAACGTCCTCCTATGCGTTCGTGAACTGTTTCGGAGAAATTACGTCTCCCTGACTCACGCTTTTCTGCGATTGGGTCGCAGTATACTATAGGAATACGCGAATACGCACGTTTAATTAAATCGGATACTCCGACTATAGTTTCGATCACATCCGACCGGACTGATCACCGGATGTGATCGAAACTATAGTCAGAGTACCTATCCTATATAATTAAACGTGTGTATTCCCGTATAAATAAAACAAAACTGTGTCAAAACCACGTCAGTTTTCATAACATAGATGTAATATAATCTTATTTTAAGAATGGTTATGTATAAATATAAGTGTTTATCCCATAAAGTATTTTTTACAACGACTAGAATACTAATCATTATGAACAACTTTTACTATGGGGCCAACTCAGACACAGCAAAAAAAATTTGTTCCATAGAAAAATTACATTCCCTCTCCACGAAATGTATATGGAACAGCATTTTTTTCACGATTTCAGAGTTGATCCCTTAGTAAAAGTTGTTCGTAATGATGAGTACTACTGTTACATCCTAGAATATAAATATCAAACCAAAACTGAGAGCGCGAAAAAAAAACGGCTGTCCCATACCAGTCCCATAAAATAAAATTACGCGCGATTAAATGTATGGAGTAGCAGATATTTTTTCCACTATTTCCGCGTTGATTTCTTAGTAAAAGTTGGTCATTACGATGAGTTTAATGATGCCCATGAATTCAATAGAGACAATAGACAATACTTAATTTGCAGCAAAAAAAACATATGTATATTATTATTATATTCAATGTCACTATGTATAATATATAAGTTCACTAGGTGCGCCCCGCGGTTTCACCCGCTTGATGATGATAAAAAATAGCCTATGTGCTATTCCGGGAAATAAGCCATTACGAGTTTCATCCAAATCATTTAAGCCGTTTTATAATAGTACATTATGATACGAGTGTGCTATGTTGGTTATTACACTAGAGGCGGTATTATGCGCGCGAGCCGCAGGCGAGCGCGATAAGGAAGGCGAGAGCGTAATGACTAATAGCACAAGAGCTCCATACGACTGTTTTCGTCACACTTGCGAGGAAAAAACATTTTTTTTCTAATAATAATCAACCACACAGCGAAAACGTCAACAAACATTTGCGGAAAATGGTGCCCAAACCAGCAATGCGCGCGCAGGTTGACATTTACTTCAGCGGCATAAGAACTCTTTGTTGGTATTACAAAAAAACTGTTTGTATTACCCGGCTATATTAAGAGTGCTTCGTATATATACGTCTAATTGCAGTCACGTACAAACTTGACTTTACCGGGTTATACCTATTATAGCACAAGTGCCGTAATGTAAAGTAAAAAGCACCCGTGCGTAATAGCTTGGATTATGAGCCTAAAACCGATGCAATAAGATCCACTTTACGGGCAAGTGTGATGAAAATAAACATACCCACACACATACCAACAAACTGTTGCAGTATACTATACGGAATTTGATACCACTGGCTTTTCGGTGAAGGAAAACTTCGTCCGAGATACAGCATGATCCTTCGAGTTTTTTGTTATAAACGTTGAAAAAGTTTATGAATGCTTTTATTATTTACGTACCTCATCATATATATATTTTTAATAAAACCTAAACTGGCTTTTGAACTAAGTACTGAAGTTCAGATATCAATGCGATATTGTATTTTCAAGAAAAATCTGATACTATTATTATATCTCAATGATTATTATTAATTGAATCGCCTTTTTTGTATCTAAAACGCACTAAAACGTCTTTTGTTTGTAAAGCTCTTTTGTTTTCCATACTTTGAGAACATAACCATAATTACTTTGGAAAGAACCATGTTCATAAATAAAACCCAAAGGATCCATACGATCCATATAACACAGGTCTGAAGAGCGTCCTGAAAAAGTTTGAGAATCGCATGATTTTAAATTATGTCTTGAAGAATCGATGCTTTTGAAGAAAACATTGTTGATGAATGATAGCTCGCAAGGTTTGCACGTTGAAGTGGCTGTGGGCAGGCCACATCGCTCGAAGAACTGACAACCGATGGGGAAGAAAGGTTCTTGAGTGGCGACCGCGAACCGGAAGACGCAGCGAAGGAAGGCCTCCCACTAGGTGGACCGACGACACTGTAAAAGTCGCGGGCAACCGGTGGATGCAAATGGCAGGTTGTCGTACAGTGTGGCGGTCTAAGGGGGAGGCCTTCGTTCAGCAGTGGTCGTCTCCGGGCTGATGATGATGATGATGATGATAGAGTACTTACAGTCAGAGGTTATGTTACCTATTAAATACCTAAATAGGCATGATGACTACTATTTTTTTATTACCCCATAAAAAAGCTGACCATCAATAGATCCTATTAACGAAAACAAAATTTAAAATATCTCAAAAATAACTAAGTTCTAAGTTTTTTAATTTCAAGCTAGACAGAGAGCGCGCTATACTGAGCTATGACGTCAAGCCTCAGGCGCGGCATACAAATGCTATACTAACACGTGCTTTGCGAGAAAGGGATAGAGCATCCCCTCTCTATCCCCACCTAAAACTTTAAACGCTCATATCTCAGAGATTTATCAGCCAATACAATTTATTTTTTCAGTATGTGTAATGTATTTAGTTATATTCATCACTAAGCCTCTTATTTGTCATAAATTAAACATTAGGCTACATGCCCATTGCTGTATAAATTGTAACTGCTTTTTCATTTACACGTACTAGGTTGACGCCTGTTCTAAAGATTCACACAGCAAGATTTTTATGAAAAAGTAGTAATTGGACCAACTCTCGTAACAGAAGCAAAGCTCTATTTTCTAAGCAGAACATTATCAGAAAGGCGCTGGATGTCTGGGACTCGGAAGTAAATGCTTTTTCTTTTTGTGTAGTCGTGCAAATATGTAGAGCAGAAAAATGTTACCTTTCACTCTGTTTTTTTTTATAAAGTTTTTCGTCGAATTCTCTTTACGAGGAAGTGTGATAAAATAGTAGATTGTTTACCAAGGGAGGAAACAAATATTTTTAAAGCGGTAGTGTTTCTTTGAATCCAGAGCGCAGCGAGAGATTCAAAGTACTCGAGCATAAAAATAGCGTTGATTCCGACACTCTATACTACTACTACTACTACTTATGTATAAGAATAGTACCTACGTTTATTTCATTCTCACTACTTACTCTCACTTCACACTTTTTATTGAGGAAGATACACTGAGTTAAAATAAAACAAAGTAAAATCCGAATATGAGTAAACAATTACGACCGAAGGCGGAATACAAAAAAAAATACAAATAGATTTATTTGACATAAATAAGTAGGTACAAAATTAGATTTGAACCCAGTGGCTCTAAACTAGTATTAACTGTATTAAAAAAAATCATATTTTGAATGCATTTAGCGCGTTTTTATTCTTTCGAAACTTTTTTTTTCAAGCAGCCTGTTACTTATTAATTTACAATATCTCTTTGGTGATTGGAACTTTACTAACAATATCCACATTCCAAATTCAAATTACCGCCCGGAGGTAGGAAAACTTCTTTTCCTCCCTAGGACGGAATAGAGCTCATTTCTGCCCTGTTTGCGAGGAACAAACTAGGTATTTTTTAATAGATGTGATAAAAAATATTATTATCAATGAAATCTGTTTCATAGTTAAAGCCCTTCACAAACATAGTACTTATCTATTGCACAATATTGTAACCATCACAACTTCACATGGCCATAGGCTCTATGAAGTTAAAAACAAACAGGTTTCAACCTACACATAGTTCTATGGCGCTTACGATATTTTGTCAAAAGTAGCCCTTTAGTAACACAGATAGAAAGGTTAATAGCGTCGTTGTTTGTTAGTCGATAAAGTTTATTTCACCTTCTATTCGATATCAGATTTATATTCTGTTAGCATGAAGTTAAAATGCAGATGTGACGTTGTTTTGTTAGTCGATAAGGTTTGTTTTCCTAGTGTGATCCTGTTAATAGATACATTTTGTGTAATAGGCCGTGCATGTAACTTAGTTCAAATCGTCGACCGAATGTTACGGTCGGCTTTGGCGAGGTCTTTGCAGAGTGTAGCCTCCGCATTTTTTTAAAATAGTTTGCTTTGTTTATCAACCGGTTAAATATTTTTGTTTTATGTGAATTTGTATTGAATTGTAGTGATTCTTACTAGTTTTAGATTCGGTGAGTTTTTGAATGGTTATTTGAAATATAATTCTTGTTTATTGGTACAAAAAATATTTTTATTGGAAGTTTACGGTTATAATAATTATACCTGAAGTAAAAAAGTCAATCATACCTGAAACTAATAATAAAAATAATACAAAATAATTTTGATAAATCTGTAAATTAACTATTATTATTAACATACAAAAATAATATGAGCAATAACTAATATAAAAAAACACCCTTAATCCTAAGGGATCAAACCTTACTTCTATATTACCTAATAATTGTCAATTTACAGGTTAATCAAAATTGTTTGGTTTCAGATGAATATTATATTGAAACAGCGTAAATAATTATTTGTTTTCTGAATAAAAGCATCTGACATTTTGCCTAGTTCATACAAGGAAATTTGGGAATTTGCACCGCTGGCCTAGCGGTGCAACCAACGCATAGGAAATGTAGGACATTTCAGCCTTTAATAATTAGTTTAGAGATTTAACATCTAATATCTCAGGGTGACGTGCTGTGCGGCGCAGGATTGTGTTCGCAATTTGGGCACTGCTTCTACTGTTAGTGGCAGGCGTGACGCTTACCACCAGGCGAACGTCTTGTTCGTCTCGTCACTTGAACATATAAAAAAAAGTTTATAAGTTTGCGTTTGACCACCAACTCGCCTGTTGGTAAGCGACGATGTGGTCGAGGATGAAGCTCGCAGACTTACTTACATATAGTAAAGAATATATGAATCGAAGTCATAAAAGTGAACTTATGCTATCACATTAAGCTAGTATTCCATTATTACGACTACTATAGTTACCTTCGAGCCTTCAACAGTATTTCAAGCATATATTTTATGCAGAAACTTTTTCAATTATTCAGTCCCATTTTGAAAAAAAAAATTCACTACCGAAATGGGAATGGGACCTGAGTATGTCCTAAAACTGCAACCAGAACCACCAGAGAACGGGCAGCAGCGTCCTCTTGGTTTTATTTTATTTTTATTCTATTTTTTTGGAGGCTTTTGTCGCTATGTTTTGTTATGTCGCAATTATGCCAGCCCCGTTTTACAATACAAAATATCAAAAATCAAAAGGGACTGTCGTTTTACGCTGAGCCAGTATGTCCGAGACACTGGCATACAAGTTCTTCGCTGTATCACATGTGGGTGCAGCCAGGATACCTTGAAACATGTCAACGTCTCGGGCGTGTACGTCGTACTTTGGTCCTCTTGGTTAACATTCTGCGATCCCCAAGGCGCCTGCCAAGCGTGGCGATTATGGCAATCCCTTCATATTAAAGGGGAGGCATTCGTCTATATAGCAGTGCACATCTTCTGGCTGACTTATTAATAAATTTAAAAAATACTAGTAAATTTGAAATACCTAATAATTTTAAGAAACAAAACGCATATTAATAAAAAAAACTAGGAAATGTATAATCCCAATGATCTAATCGCAATTCGAAAATGCATAAATTAACAAACCAATTTTTAGAGTTTCAGGTTATTTGAAACAAACAGTTTCTGTTACGAGCTTTCAATAGGGTAGATGACTGATGTTTATATCATTGAAACCAATAGCTTTGATGAAGAATTTAAGTAAATGTTTATTGAAAAAAATATTTAAATCGGTTAATAATGTTCTGATATATGAGCGTTTAAAGTTTTTGTTAGAGACGACTCTGTCCCTTTCCCACAAAACAAAAAATAACGTCACGCCTTACTTGTCAGAATATAATTTATATGGCGTACCGAGAAGTGACGTCACGATTTGCTGTTTCGCCTCTCTGTCTAGCATGATATTAAAATGCTTATTTTTGTTCAGATTTTCATTTTCTTTTCATTAATCAGCTATATTTACGGACCACATTTTAATAGGACAATTAAAAAAAACCAGTCCTCTAGCCTATTCACGGCTCACAAAGTTAGTCACTAAAGTATTTTAATTAAGTCAGTATTTTGAATGACATCCAAATAATGCAAGATGATGATCTAAACATATTCTTATCAATTCGCTCATACATTGAGACTTATTCGGTCTTTGGCATAGGCTCTTCCAGTCGCTGCTCGGAGGAACTAGCTCTCTCTGGGTATATAATCAAAGAGTCGCTGGGACAGTGAATTATTCTTATAACCTCTTCTCACAGACAGTGACAACTGTTAATGCGTTCGCGCGTCAATTTTTCGATTTTGAGATAGTATTAAATAGTTAATTGAGTACCTACATGAACATGCGTTAAGTCACATTACCTACATTATATGGTACGATCACTTTTTTATCTCTAAAATGTATTTAAAACTAGGTTTAGACCATCTTTATACTCAAATTTATGATCAGGATTATCATACTAGATCGTATGATAATGATGATCGATGTTTGTTGCTATACATTCCTACCAAAGTTTATGTATTATAATTTTTCTAAAGATCTCTTTGGTAGGGAACAATTTGCTAACAACTTTAACTTTAAATGTGTGTCCCTAACATGCATTAGTGCCTACCTACTTTCGTATTGTATAATTGTAATCATATTCTATAAACCAGGAACCACCATGAAAATTTTCGATTCACACTTGACTAATTCATTTCAAATAGCTCTGCTTAAAGGCCTCGAGACGTCAAATAAAAAAATAATTTTATTCAATAAGAAGTGACTTTTTATAAGAACTTTATTCAAATTACTTCACGCGGTTGCGTTGACAAATAAATTTATTCAAAATGTATTTTTTTATAACTTGATCTTTTTTTCATACTACCTACTTATACGTTTTTTTCCTTGAAATGAGTGATCATTACTTTGATGAACTAAATGTTAGATTTCCTGCTTTCGCTTGTATTACTAAAATAATATTTTTTACAGTTTTTAAGTAAAATATTATTTACATAAGTATCCAAAAATATATTAATGAAACCTTTTTTTTTGCATAAGCGTTTTATTTTCTTTGTACTTATGTAATAATTAATTTGTAAAACATCAAGGTCGTTACGTTAAGAATATACCTACACAAAATATAGCGAATTTCACTGTTATGGGCGTAAAATAATCACAGCGTGGCGTTTAGGGCTTATAAACATTTGAGAAACACTGGAAAAAATATGTTTTTTTTTCAAATGCCCTGTACTGTTTTATGTTTCTCTAAAAAATGCTTGTTATCCATAATTCCATCGTAAGCACTAAGCAGTCACGGGCACACACGACCCACTGCTGGGTAGGTGCTGCTTTATGTACCTTGTGTTGTGAGTTTCAGCCCCTAAATAATTCCGAAAACTGTAGGGTGAAGTAATTTGAAAATAGTTTTGTTTTTGTCTAGAGAAGAATGAAACTTAATCTACTTGTATATATATTTTTCATAGAGTATAGTTTGAGAACAGTTTTTGAAGTAGGTACTTCGGAAACGACTTAATCGCACACTGGTCACCATAGGTCTGTCTAATTTTCTTGAACGCAATTTATCCCGATCCTGTGTCCCCAAGATATTATTTAACATCCTGATCCTTCCTGAGACTTGATGGTGTGACGTTGGACCTATAACAGCTGGCGTGGGAAGCTGATTGCTGAAGTTCGGGTTGAGTTCCGTGCCTTGAGTAAAGCCTATGTCCAGCAGTAAGCTACCTTAGTCTGATTATGATGATGACATGTTACACGCAGGTGAGGATGCAGCGCGCATCTTCCAGCAACGAGCGCACGCCGCTGGTGGCGCCCACCTATGTGCACGAGTCGAGCCTGTCCAGGAGCTACCAGAAGCGGCTGCACAACTTCCAGTGCGCAGTGTGTGTCGCTCTCATGTGAGTACCGTTTCTAGACTACGGCATGGCCATGAGCGACTGATCCAGGTTAACGAATGGACAAGTTAATTTCCTGAGTCTATCAAAAGACGTGGTTTAAGGTGTACTTTGGGTGGGTATCACATTAAGGCCTCGTTATCTGAGTGGCCACCTATAAAGTTTATGCCGCAGCAGCTTTCGTCAACTCGTAAAAAATATTTAACTAAGATCACAAAGTAGTGGTTGTAAGTTTATATTTTACTCAACATAAAAAGATAGAGCATTGAGGCTAGCAAGTATCTGGTAATCTAAGCATCTACTAAACTTCCACATTCAGGTTTACTTTTTATCTAGAATACTTATAGCTAGCAACTTTAGCTCACGCCTTTACCTACGACATCCAAAGAGAAAATGAGATACTTGAAAATTTAAAAATAATGTTTCTTTGCAGTGCCGTACTTGGCATCTCATTGTTGGTGACAGTGTCGTACAACCTTGCGGGGAGCCTTTGGGACAACAGCACAGATGATGACGTCACCACTACCACGTCACTACCCGCCGTGCCCATCCCGCCGCCGAATGAGCAGTGGCCAGTAGAGCAGGCTTCGAGCCCGAAGTGGCCGCTCCAGCAGGCACCAAAGTTGTTGGCCAACGCGCCTGAACTTCACCTTTTCCTGAAAAATACGTGGCCGCTCAAAGGTGTCAAAGGTGGTTAAATTTGCATGCTTTGCTATGTAATATAAGGATTAGGGTTTTTTGATATGCAGCACTATCTTGTAGTTCTTTCAAAGAACTACAAGATAGTGCTGAAAAGTCCCGCTACGGCTGAACTGAGCTGCTGTAACATGGCTTGACAGTTGAAGCATTATAGTTGGTATAATTTATTTTCAATTGCTGAGCCGCGTTCTACTTTCGCCGTTTCATCACGTTAGTACACCGGTATGGTGTCAATGTTGGTCTTGGTACTGGCTATGTTGGACAAAATTGCAGCCTCTTCAACCAATAACTGCAGCAATGCATATTAAGAACTGGACCTTCCAGACCAAACACCGTTTACTTTATCACCTTCTTCAGAACTTTTTAAAGAGCAAAATGTGTTTTAAATACTGAGAAGACTCACAAATGGTCAATGTCACAGATAAACCTGTACGCACGTGGGGTGGAGATGCGGTCTCTGCGCAGCAGATCGCTCTCGCCGTGACCGAAGGTAGGGCCGCTATCAACGAGCTGCGGAAGGTGGAGGCTCTCAGGAAACCTCTGGAGCGCAACACGCCGGCCATGAGGGCGCAGCGGGCCGCCGCTACTTCCAACGACGTCAAGCCGCTGGCTGATGCTGCGTACGGCGTCGAGGTGGCCACGCGACTGCTACTCAATGGGTGAGTGCCGGCAGCTAATACAGTTTTTTTAGGATTCTATGATGAACGATATCCAACGGGCTACTACGTCCATCCACTTCATATATTTATATGGCTAATATTCTAACAGATTGTGACTAATCGATCTCGCACTAAAGATTGCAAACTTAAACAAAGAAATATTTTTTGAACAACATGAATTGTATGCTAGTCAGTGGTAAACTTCGATACACTAGTCCAACTCGCACTTGACCGGTTTTTAGTAAGAGATTGAATTATGTATGACTCCCAATCGATCAATCTATGGAACAGCTTGAAAGTTGTTAGCAATGACGATGGTGTCATGTGTTGTTGTGTTGATGTGTGCAATAACTTATTCCATTACCGATACTTACCAATAATATCAACACCTACGTGTAACCCTGTAGTGTTCAGGTCGGATATAATATTCCCTTCATCCTCATTCGTAACTAAACATTCATAACTAGCTACGAAAAAATATTTTTTCTTCGCTGTTTAATAACCAGTTCTAAAACTAAACTCTTTATATCCGTTTTCATAACTACGAAACCTTCCGTTTTCGTAACTCTGACCGGCTACCGAACAATGACTTTTATTTACTGTCCCATAACCAGTTATTAATCATAATTGAATGTTGATTGTTGATTGATTGTGATTAATTTATCATTTTGTCCATTATTGTTCTCTTGTTTATATAGAATTTACGTATATATATATTTTTTATTTGGCAATAAAGTTCTTTTTATCTTTTTATCTTTTTTATATTCTTTTTGTATAATAGTATTGGTTAAGCCAATGAAGAATAACATGCTTTCACCTCGATTAACCGTTTTCTTATACTTAGAGTTGACTGAACGCTGTATTTGTTACTGGATAAGTCTAAGTCTGTATAATTACTGGAATTTTATAAATATCTTATCTTATCTTATCTTACCTTTTTCGTTGTGTTTGTAATTTAAAGAAAAATTTACAAATTCTGTAGTAAATTGCACCCGTGCTAAGCCGGGGCGGATTGCTGTAGTATAATATTATATTCAGCGTTTTCTTTCAAGAAACTAAAAATATCCGACCCACGGTAGCGCTCAGTTATAAATTTAACGATAGTACAGTCAGCATTAAATAGTTGGTCACTGTCAAGGGGACATATTAGAGTTATAAACATGCAGTTACCGACGAAAAATTATGAAAATGGAAAAACAATCCTTGTTTAATAACTGGTTATGAACAGAGAAAACTTATAAATTTTTCAAAGTTGTTACGAATTTAAAAAAAATATATAAAATTATAATTTTATAAATCCCAGACAAAATCAAAAAGCTTCATCAAATTCTGTTCAGCCGTTTAGCTAATAATAGTCTCGATCAAGTAACCTATAATAAAAACAATTATCAAGATCCGTTCTGCCATTTGGGAGTAACAATGCCACAGACAGACACACATAGACACGTAAAATTTCAATCTTTATGTGGTTAAAAAAAACAGGAGGGGTTTTACAGTACTGTATGAGCCGTCTTTTATTTTTGTGTTTGCTAAGTTGGTAAGTAAAGACGAGGGTTAGGGTTTGCAAGTTGAAGTGGCAATGGGCACAATGGCCACATCGCTCGAAGAACTGATAACCGATGGGGAAGAAAGAAGAAAGGTTCTTGAGTGGCGACCGCGAACCGGAAGACGCAGCATAGGAAGGAGTCCCACTAGGTGGGACAACATTGTAAAAGTCGCCCGCAACCGGTGGATGCAAATGCAAGTGGCGGTCTAAGGGGGAGGCCTTCGTTCAGCAGTGGACGTCTCCGGGCTGATGATGATGATGAAGTAAAGACGACAAGGCACAGCGTCTGCAGTAGCACAATAAAGGGACAGGCCCTAAGATGTTTTATTTCAACTCACTGGACAGGATACTTTAATCGCTTCTAGATAGTAACGTTCAATTTATCAGCCGCTCCACTCTCCAGTCTCGAGGCTTCCGGCAGATGATCCCTTCAATTGGACGCCCATTACATTATTATCTGGAATGTCATTTCATTACGAATGGATGACTATAATAACGATTAGAATGGGATTGCTTACCACGATAATGTTCTTCAAATTCAAATTATTTTATTCACGAAATAAAGGTTTTACAGTAACAAGATACCTTTGTTCTTATGGTACAGTAGAGAGCACGACACACCTCTCCAGCTATAAACGAGTACATATGTCATAAAATCGTTAATGCGTCTTTCATTGGCTTCCACACAATATAACCTTAATAAATAGTTCGTGCATATACAACTATCAAGATCGAAATCGAATATCTGGTGAAAAAACTTTTTTATATTTATTTCATATATCGCAACTTAAGCTGTATAAATTAAACTATTATTAAAACATTAATCAATCGATATAAGAGACCGTTTAAAGTATCTATAGGTAGCAAACCTATAGATAGTTTAAACGGTCTCTAATTTCGGGTAATGTGCCCAAAATGCTGGCCACGTTGCCCCGCTGGATTGCGAGGCTAATTTTCTGGCCCAAATAAAGGCCAGCATTTTGGTCACATAAATTTAATTCTGGTGAATAAAATTTATACACCAGATGCAACTTACGATGATAAAATGTACTATTATACGTCTAAAACCGTAAACCATACAAAAAACAAAAGTTAAATTAAAACAATTAAAAATTAACAATGTAAATATATACATGCTACTCTTAAAAAAATACAATGTTAGTGTTTTATGTCTCATTTCTCCTCTGGACTACGGTACGGCTCTACATCTACAGCCACATACACCAATACTAAACTATAATAGACAAGGGATGTGGATCTAATAAAAGGATGTAAATAGTTACTGATCTATTCTTTGTAGGGACCCGTATCTAAAGATTGACAACGGATCTACCGATCAGGATCCGCTGAATGAAAGACAATAATGATTTTTATTTCATCTCAACACAAACATATTTTTATCTTTGTAATATATAAATAATGCACTTATACTTTACAATAATTATGTTGCGTCGCTGATCATTTATTTACCTATTGTCACCTTAATTTATATTATTATTTTAAATAGACAATATGTTAAGTGTCTAATGAATATAAATTATACCTACCTAATGGATCAGGTAGTGTTTTAATGTTTTAAAAACTCATAATCAAAAAAAACCTTTAAAAAAAACACCTTGGTGATGAACCTGTTTGTATGGTAGGCCGGTAGGCCGTTACAGATGCCTTTTTCGTAGGCCGATAAATTAATAAATTGTCTGCAATAAATTAATTATAAATTAATTCCTAGAATTTAAAAAAACGATTTGATATATACAATAGGCTAGATGACTGTTTTTTTTATTGTCCTATTCAAATGTGGCCCATAAATATAACTGATTAATGAAAAGAAAATTAAAATCTGATCAAAAATAAGCAACTTATAAGCATTTTAATATCATGCTAGACAGAGAGACGAAACAGCAAATCGTGACGTCACTTGTCAGGACGCCATATAAATTCTATTCGTACAAGTAAGGCGTGACGTCATTTTTTGTTTTGTGGGAAAGGGGCAGAGTTGTCTCTAACAAAAACTTTAAACGCTCATATATCAGAACATTATTAACCGATTTAAATAATCTTTTCAATTACCATACTATATTTACTTAAATTCTTCATCAAAGCTATTGGTTTCAACGATTTAAACATCAGTCATCTAGCCTCGACTGTATGCGGACAAGAAACGTCTTCTGCTAGCGCGATTCCTCACCTAAGGGCCGGTTTTTTGATCCGTGGTCAAAATCGACATAACCATTTGTTAAACTGACTATAGTTAACTAGCTAACCATTAGTTACATTTTTTACCACTGGGCATGCTAACTATGAATTAAAAAACCGAATTATTCGGATTTTAACAATTTGTTACCATTTTTAACTATTATTTATTTATTATATATATTTATTAGTTATTACTCGTAGTTGGCTTAACTACGGATCAAAAAACCGGCCCTTAGTATCGCAGCCTTTTTAACGCACTAGATCAATAAATTTTAATGCTGTCTGTTGATAAGTTTTTCCAACATTAGAAACAAAAAATGTCTGCGTACAAATGCAGACAATATATTAAGTGTCTAATGAATATATACCTACCTAATGGATCAGGTAGTGTTTTAATGTTTTAAAAACTCGAAAACAAAAAAGTAAGCTTTTAAAAAAAACCTTGGTAATGAACCTGTTTGTGTGGTACGCCGGTAGCCCGTTACAGACGCCTTTTTCGTAGGCTCTTGTCTGCAATAAATTAATTCCGAGAATATTTTTATTTTTTTTGAGTAAGTAATACAATTGGAGACGACTGTATGCGGACAAGAAACGTCTTCGGCTAGCGCGATTCCTCACCTAAGGGCCGGTTTTTTGATCCGTGGTCAAAATCGACATAACCATTTGTTAAACTGACTATAGTTAACTAGCTAACCATTTGTTACATTTTTGACCACTGGGCATGGTAACTATGAATTAAAAAACCTAATTATTGGGATTTTAACAATTTGTTACCGTTTTTAACTATTAGTTGGCTTAACTACGGATCAAAAAACCGGCCCTTAGTAACGCAGACTTTTTAACGCAATAGATCAATAAATTTTAATGCTGTCTGTTGATAAGTTTTACCAACATTAGAAACAAAAAATGTCTGCGTTTGTATTCGAATTCATTAACTTTTTCTTCCAATCAGCCTGTCTTTTCTCATTATGGAGCTCGTTCACGCTTTTCATACTTCTGGCTAAGTCTTAAGACAATAGGTCCGTCGGTTCTAGCTGTACTCTAGGTACTGATAGATATCAGCGGGGTCGAGAACTGGGTCAGTGTACTCGAAGCGAGGACAGTAGGTATAGTTAGCCGACGACGGTAACCGGAGACGACGGCCGTCGGTCCAACCGCGACATTCGACCCGCGCGGTAGTTTGGCTTCATCTCGCACCACCGACCGCATTCCCAATATAATAGAAAAAGATTATAAGTATTAAATTGATGTTTCCATGGGCGACTTAAGTCTTGATCAGCGGTATTTTCAACCGACTGAAGGAGATTCTTATTTCGACTGTATGTTTTTTTCTTTTTGTATATATGTTACGCGATTACTCCGCACATTATGAACTGATTTTGATGATTTTGTTTTGTTTGGTAGGTAATAGTTTAGAGGTGGTGCCATTTAAATTGTATCGTGTTTGGTTTTTAAATCAAAATTACTAGAAAATATGAAGATGTCATCCAGATTTTCGAAGTTGAAGTCGGTTGTATTTTTTTTAAAAGCGTATTATCTACATGAATGAGCTAAAACTTCAATTCGATTTTTATTGAAGTTGTGGTAGCCCATTGCGCGCCTCCCTGAGTCTCCTGAGTTCAATACAGGAAAGAGTTTTTTTTTGGATTTTATGTATTTGTTGTACAAGTTCATACCACTGGCTTTTACTGAAATCTGCATATGGCCGGAGGAGAGTTTATTGGTTTATGTGAATCCGCCAACACGCACTGGGCCAGCGTAACGCAGTATCGTCCAATGGGCCTTCGAGGGAGTAGGCTCACCGACGGGATGTTAAATGGATGGAAAGCTAAGTTTTGCAAGGAATTCCTCTAGTTGCAAAGACCTTGATTCTCCTCCATCTTTAATCTCCAACTCCAGTCCTCAGACATAAGCCACGAAATCACCGTGAGCGATAAAACCAGTACTGCAGAGCATATTTTATTGATTGACTGTTGGAACTACATTGAGGATATAAATTGAACAGCAAATTGTCGGAGGGAAACTCGAAACAACATTGCAATCGAGTATTAGTTCTCTTCCCACAATTCAGCTCCTCAATGTGGATACTAAACTTAAAGTATTACTACATGAGCATGACGTCTCTGCCTAAAATCCAAAAGTCCAAACTCAAGGTTCACAAGAGCAATGGAGCGCAGCATCCTATAGGTGTCCGATTGCGATCGAGTACGGAATACCGAATTGCGTTCCAGAATTCGTATCACAGGTGTAGCTCTCGCAGCCACCAAGCTATAAAGTGAAGCTGGGTTGACTACGTAACCCGCATGCCAGAAGAGGCTAGATCAAAATTACTACCAAATGGAACAACTCGGTGCAACGGCCTCCAGGCAGGCCCGCTACAAGATAGTGCGACGAGCTTAACGCCTTCGACAAAGACTGGCTAAGAGTTTTTTTTTATACAATCAAATGACAAGACAAGTAAGGCGTTCGCCTGGTGGTAAGCGTCACACTTGCCACTAACATTAGCAGTGCCAGAATTGTGAACTTGTGAACACAATCCTGCGCCGCACTGCACTGCGCTCGTCGCCCTGAGGTATTAGATGTTAAATCTTTTCATACCCAGTAATTTCTCTGGTAACATTGCCCTTCAAACCGGAACACAGTAATGCTTGCACACTACTGCTTGGCGGTTGAATAACTGGCAAACTACTTCCCCAGGCGCACTCTGCAGTAGAGAACTACCACTACAAAAAGCTAAGATAAGAGTTAGTTCCGTTTGAAATCGGTTAGGACCAGCAATACTGGAAAAATCAAGAGAAAGCCTTTGCCCAGCTTCCCAGGCTACCAACAACAACACCATAAGTCTCCACGTTGCAATCAATGAGCAAAAATAGACAGATTTCAGTGCTTGTCTATAATAAAATTATGCTAGAGCTATACGAATTCGTGACTTTAGATCGTGCGAGGAAACTGAGACAGATACATGTCACCTTCTGTCAATGTACTTGATAGGTGATTGGTTCACATGCGTCCAAATTAGTTTGGGTAATAGGAGATTGTGAAAATATGATCACATTAGTTTTTCGTTTGGTATAAGTAATATCAATGTTACCGTGGGTAACATGAACTTGATACTTAGTAGTATTTTGCTTATAAAATTCTGCACCTCGACCACAAAGTGAGTCTAGGGTTTCTTTTAGATATAGTAAAACTCTGACGACAAAATCACACTAAGAGTCAAGCAGCTATATCAATAACGTACAGGAGTATATGAAGCCTAAGGAACGTCTCGCTTTCTCAACAGTTGGGGACCAAAACAAAGTTCATTTTTTAATTATGTATATGGATGAATCGATTTAATGGTAGGCCCCAAATATATAAAATCTAGTGGGGCTAAAAGTCTACGACGGAACTATGTCTCGTTATCACAACAGCTGGAGACCAAAACAAAGTACAGTGTAAGATTCGAATGAGATGGATGAATGGATTTAATGGCAGGCCCCAAATGCGTACAAAATCTAGTGGGGCTAAAAGCTTACTTTTCAAAACTGTTTCAGCTCTGACATCACGAATCTCAACGGCGCCATCGGCATCGGGCCTCTAACCAACGGCAGCTTCCTAGAGCCTCCATACTGCAACCCCAATCCAACCCCTTGTCTGCCATCCAAGTACCGCACCCAAGACGGCACTTGTAACAACTTAGAGCACCCGCTACTCTGGGGAGTCTCCAATACGCCGTTCAGAAGAGTGTTGCCTGCTCACTATAGTGATGGTAAGAGTTTTAAGACAGGGTTTATTTAAGCGTGATTTGGTGGTTTTCTGTATTAAAACCATCGATGTTTAAACTACAGGGGAATTATAGTACATCACTGGTTAAACCAGTGATGTACACGTCTCTGGATGAATGTGATTTGTCTTTTATTAATACCTAGTATGACAGATCACTTACGGTTACTTGGAACCGAACAGCAATGCGAATACTCGACCCTGTCTACCCTCCTGCCTTAATAGAGGTAGATACCACAGTCTACCTTTAGAATAATAAATCTTTTTTTTTGTAGCTCCAAGGACTTCAAAGTCCGTGCATTTTGTCACTTATAAGTAAAAAAATTGTAATTCTTATAAATACTTGAAATAAAAACGAACGACTTTACAAGAGGAACTAACCGAAAGAAGGTTACCTAAATATTATGACTTCTTACTAGATTAACGTATAATACGGGGTTAGTTATAATCAGTTAGCATCCTTTTAAGGGCATATTCTGTACATCAAAACAAACAACTATTACTATGGGACCAACAATGAAATCGCGAAAAAAATATCAAAGTTATATAGTAATATACAAAAAGTTCATCGACCTTGGGCAAAATGTATGGAACAGCTGTTTTTTTTTCGCGATTTCAATGTTAGCCCTATAGTAAAAGTTGTTTGTTTTGATGTACAGAGGATGCTAACTGATTAGAACTAACCCTGTACCTATACACCGAGCCACTGCACCGAGCAGTAGGTACAGCTCCTAAACGCTGCCAGCTCTCTATGACAATGACCAGGAAAAAATAAAGGTTTCAGAAATTTTAGGTTCCTGTACTTAATGTGGTTCCTAACATTCGACAATGCTGTTCTAATCCAACTGTGAAGATAGTACATGTAACGTACTATGAAAAAGTTTCGATAGTGAGTATCATTAACTCTATATACTTAATTCTAATTTTGTAACATGTATGACAAAATGAAAATGAAATGAAATCTATAACTATAAAAGGCTTTGTCCTGACTGACTGACTGACTGACTGACTGACTGACTGACATATAGACAACGTACAGCCCAAACCGCTAAACGTAGAGACTTGAAATTTGGAGGGTATATTTTTGGAGAGGTGTAAACGCCCACTAAGAAAGGATTTTTCGAAAATCAACCCCGAAGGGGGTTAAATGGGATGTTAAAGTTTGTATGAAACTTTTTATTCTCTGGTTCGATTGATACAAAACTTGGTATATACATTCTACAATAAAAATAAGAAGATACGGGTGTCACAGTTTTTTCAAAATCAGCTCCCGTTAGTATAAAAAAAAAAACGAAGTTTTAGTGATAGTACGTTTGTTTCTCCTTAACTTTGTAACGGCTGTACATATTCAAATGAAATTTGGTATAGGGATGGGGATAGATGTGGGGATGGGGGTGGGGGTGGGGGTGGCGATGATACTGGGAACGGAGACGGGACGGAGATAGGCATGTTAATATTAAGATTACAATTGGTATCGGGATGGGGATGGGGATGGGGATGAGGTGGGGATGGGGTGGGGATGGGGTGGGGATGGGGTGGGGATGAGGATGGGGTGGGGATTTGGTGGGGATGGGGTGGGGATGTGGATGAGGCTGGCAACGGGGATGGGCGTGTCCATATTAAGATGAAAGTTGAAATCGGGATGGGGGTGGGGATGGGATGTGGTGAGGATGGGGTTCGGGATGGGGATGAGGGAGGGAACGGGGATGGTGACGGGGATGGGCGTGTTCATATTAAAATTACATTTGGTGTCGGGATGGGGATGGGGAAGGGGCCGCTTATAGGGATGAGGCTGGGAATGGGGACGGGGATGGGCGTATTTATTGGTCGGCTGAACAGATGGAGCTGCATTTTTGGATAGGTAGTTATAGCATAAGGTTCGGAAACGGACATAGGCTATTTTTTTGTAGGTCCACGCAGACGACTGTTTGACGGACATAATTATTATAGATACTGTACAGCCTAATCTGCTAAATTGTTTTTTAATCTATCTATCTTCTATCTATATTATATAACTATAAAAGGCTTTGTCCTGACTGACTGACTGACTGACTGACTGACTGACATATAGACAACGTACAGCCCAAACCGCTAAACGTAGAGACTTGAAATTTGGAGGGTATGTTTTTGGAGAGGTGTAAACGCCCACTAAGAAAGGATTTTTCGAAAATCAACCCCGAAGGGGGTTAAATGGGGTGTTAAAGTTTGTATGAAACTTTTTATTCTCTGGTTCGATTGATACAAAACTTGGTATACATATTCTACTATAAAAATAAGAAGATACGGGTGTCACAGTTTTTTCAAAATCAGCTCCCGTTAGTATAAAAAAAAACGAAGTTTTAGTGATAGTACGTTTGTTTCTCCTTAACTTTGTAACGGCTGTACATATTCAAATGAAATTTGGTATAGGGATGGGGATAGATGTGGGGATGGGGGTGGGGGTGGGGGTGGCGATGATACTGGGAACGGAGACGGGACGGAGATAGGCATGTTAATATTAAGATTACAATTGGTATCGGGATGGGGATGGGGATGGGGATGGGGATGGGGTGGGGATGGGGTGGGGATAAGGATGGGTTGGGGATTTGGTGGGGATGGGATGTGGATGTGGATGAGGCTGGGAACGGGGATGGGCGTGTCCATATTAAGATGAAAGTTGAAATCGGGATGGGGGTGGGGATGGGATGGGGTGAGGATGGGGTGAGGGATGGGGATGAGGGAGGGAACGGGGATGGTGACGGGGATGGTGACGGGGATGGGCGTGTTCATATTAAAATTACATTTGGTATCGGGATGGGGATGGGGAAGGGGCCGCTTATAGGGATGAGGCTGGGAATGGGGACGGGGATGGGCGTATTTATTGGTCGGCTGAACAGATGGAGCTGCATTTTTGGATAGGTAGTTATAGCATAAGGTTCGGAAACGGACATAGGCTATTTTTTTGTAGGTCCACGCAGACGACTGTTTGACGGACATAATTATTATAGATACTGTACAGCCTAAGCTGCTAAATTATTTTTTAATCTATAACTATAAAAGGCTTTGTCCTGACTGACTGACTGACTGACTGACTGACATATAGACAACGTACAGCCCAAACCGCTAAACGTAGAGACTTGAAATTTGGAGGGTATGTTTTTGGAGAGGTGTAAACGCCCACTAAGAAAGGATTTTTCGAAAATCAACCCCGAAGGGGGGGTTAAATGGGGTGTTAAAGTTTGTATGAAACTTTTTATTCTCTGGTTCGATTGATACAAAACTTGGTATACATATTCTACTATAAAAATAAAAAGATACGGGTGTCACAGTTTTTTCAAAATCAGCTCCCGTTAGTATAAAAAAAAAACGAAGTTTTAGTGATAGTACGTTTGTTTCTCCTTAACTTTGAACGGCTGTACATATTCAAATGAAATTTGGTATAGGTATGGGGATAGATGTGGGGATGGGGGTGGGGGTGGGGGTGGCGATGATACTGGGAACGGAGACGGGACTGAGATAGGCATGTTCATATTAAGATTACAATTGGTATCGGGATGGGGATGGGGTGGGGATGGGGTGGGGATTTGGTGGGGACAGGTGGGGATGGGATGTGGATGTGGATGAGGCTGGGAACGGGGATGGGCGTGTCCATATTAAGATGAAAGTTGAAATCGGGATGGGGGTGGGGATGGGATGGGGTGAGGATGGGGTTCGGGATGGGGATGAGGGAGGGAACGGGGATGGGGACGGGGATGGGCGTGTTCATATTAAAATTACATTTGGTATAGGGATGGGGATGGGGAAGGGGCCGCTTATAGGGATGAGGCTGGGAATGGGGACGGGGATGGGCGTATTTATTGGTCGGCTGAACAGATGGAGCTGCATTTTTGGATAGGTAGTTATAGCATAAGGTTCGGAAACGGACATAGGCTATTTTTTTGTAGGTCCACGCAGACGACTGTTTGACGGACATAATTATTATAGATACTGTACAGCCTAAGCTGCTAAATAATTTTTTATATTAAATTTGATCATCCTCAAGCAAACTTAAAGACTTGCAAGCGGCTTGGAAAAAATGCAATAATATACGTATTTTAGTGATTCAATTGAGTTGGGCCCCGATTTAACCGAATTCCAGTATTCAACATTACTACGCGGGCAAAGCCGCGGGCAAAAGCTAGTAAATATATAGGGCACTGACCGATCGAAGGACGGATTTCTAGTTTCCTATCTATCAACACGGATATGTAGGCTCTGGTATCTGGTTATATGCCATTGTGCCAAACCTAATGATCAATCTGCAAGGCCAAAATTTAAAAATAAAAAAAAAAACAAACAGCATATACCTAACATAATATTCTATTAATAACTAAGCATATTAGTCATTCATATATTATGTGAGTACTTAAAAAAATAATTATTCAATTTAATTGCCTGCTTTAAAATAATCAGGTTTTGAAAACTAGAATCTGCTGTACCTACAAGTTCTTTTTTTGTCTCTATAGGTCACACGCCAACAACCTTTTTTTATCTGATTTAGTTGGACCTCCTAGGTAGGAACTACTATTGATAGGTCTTTTCAAAGGAATTCCTGCAGGATTTTGACCTGAGATTTGAGATTGAGTTTATTATTTAATACAGTCAGCCTAGGAATAAATGTCTAGATCAAAAATGATGCTGAGACTTTTTGCAAGACCGATTACAGCCTTGAATTCGACCAGTATCGCTACTTTGGAATAACAATATTCGAAAATTCAAAATAGGTATTTAATAAAAAATATTTTGGGTCTGAGTATATCGGTTGTCTAGGTGACCTTTAAAAGCTGTTCCGTGTACGTAGTACAGCCTACTGTTTGTGTAATGTAAATTCAATATTATTAATCCTAATGAATTTTTAATATTCAACCCTGATAAACACATCATAATATCAGGAAGTTTCCTATCTTAATAACTCGTACTGTTTCTTTCGAATGTTCATAATAACTCGTAGAGTTTCTTTCGAAGTTTCATAAAAAACTCTTAGGTACTGTTTCTTTCGAAGGTTCATAATAACTTGGTCTGTTTCTTTCGAAGGTTCATAATAACTCGTACTGTTTCTTTCGATGGTTCATAATAATAACTCGTACTGTTTCTTTCGAAGGTTCATAATAACTCGTACTGTTTCTTTCGATGGTTCATAATAATAACTCGTACTGTTTCTTTCGAAGGTTCATAATAACTCGTACTGTTTCTTTCCAAGGCTCATAACTTGAACTGTTTCCTCAAACCTACATGCAATAATGCTACTAAAATATAGACGTAGACCGCATTATTGGCTGGACCCGGCGAACTTCGTACCGCCTATATATTTTTAGTGAGTTTTTCCGATGCTTTAATAGTTATTCTGCTATTCGGGGCGTAGACAAATCCAACAAATCAAAGATCATAAAAAAAGGTCAAGGTCCTTGAGAATGAGGCTCCGTATCATAAGGACTATCAGGGTAAATAACGATGTTTGCAGAACGTTAGAACTATTTAAATTTCTACATAGTGACAAAGTCTTGAGTGGCAAAACGACTTACTTACTATGTAGTAAAACGCCCTCGTCCAAAATGTGTAGTAGTTATCAAAAGATGTACTTATCTTTTTTCCAGAATGCAATTATTATGCTGTATTTTTTTTTAAATAAAATCTAGTTCGCTTGCGGTTTTATTTTAAGTATACTACTTGACATAAATATGGTAGGATAAAATTTCATAGAAACGTGCACTTCAACTCGTCATCAGCCATAAAACGTCCACTACTGGACGAAGGCCTCCCCTTAATAGAGGGGTGTTGCCATAATCCCCACGCTTGGCAGGTGACTTGGCACTTCAACTATTTAACAGTATTAAAAAATAAAACCACCCGAAAACAAACATTATTAAAAAAAAATGATGTTCATGTAGGTATGTATAGTATAACAACGCTGGCTATATTCCCGCGTTGAATTTCCAAAGAAATTCTCTGCGCGAGGAATAAGACTAGCCTATGCAATCGAATTGCCCAGAACTGTCAAAGTCGCGGCGCAGGCGAGGCGAGATCTGGGCGGAGACTAGGCGGCGGCGCGCTGGCACGACTCGCCGACAAAATGGCGGCGAGTCGTGCCAGCGCGTCGTTTTCGGAAGTACGCGCTAGGCTATGTGCCTTATTAGTCCTTATTGTTGTATACAACCTCCCGTAGGTATCAGCGCACCCCGCACCGGCATCGACGGGTCGCCGCTGCCGAGCGCGCGCGACGTCAGCGTGACGGTGCACCGCGCGAGCTACGTGCACGACTCCATGTTCACAGTCATGCTGGCCGTCTGGGGGCAGTTCGTCGATCACGACATCACCGCTACTGCACTCAGCAAGGGTAAGGGACCACTGCGTCAGGCATTTATACATTCTATACCTGGCCTACCTACACTCCAATATCCTATCACCCTTAATCTTGGAGGACCATCTCTTTATCTGAATATGCCAACCTTCACCGGGCCAACTTTGTGGAATTATGTTTCCATAGAGGTAGGAACTATCCTACCTCTATGTATGTTTCTATTCTTTCTATTCTTGGTGGGCCAACTTAGTGAAACATATCCCACCAAGTTGGCCCGGTTGCCGAATCGACATGTATAATTTACAGATTTTCATCACAATGTTTTCCTTTCGTGAAAGGCCAGTGGTAAGCTTTTTGAAATGTGTAGGTACATAAACGCTGAAGAATTTATTGGTACTGGCCCAGGCTCTCAACTGATTTCCCAACTCCCAACTGTCCCAATTGTCCCCTATGTCTTATATAATATACCGCATCAATGTTTTTCATCACACTTGCTCGTAAAGTAGATCTTATTGCATCGCTTTTAGGCTCATAATCCAAGCTATTACACACGCGTGCTTTTTACTTTATATTACGGCACTTGTACTATAATAGGTATAACCCGGTAAAGTCAAGTTTGTACGTGACTGCAATTAGACGTACGTATACGAAGCACTCTTAATATAGCCGGGTAATACTTACAGTTTTTTTGTAATACCAACAAAGAGTTCTTATGCCGCTGAAGTAAATGTCAACCTGCGCGCGCATTACTGATTTGGGCGCCATTTTCCGCAAATGTTTGTTGACGTTTTCGCTGTGTGGTTGATTATTATCAAAAAAATATGTTTTTTCCTCGCAAGTGTGACGAAAAGAGTCGTATGGAACTCTTGTGCTATTAGTCATTATTACGCTCTTGGCTTCCTTATCGCGCTCGCCTGCGGCTCGCGCGCTTAATACCGCCTCTAGTGTAATGACCAACATAGCACACTCGTATCATAATGTACTATTATGAAACGAATACACTACAGATAGATACAAAAAGCGTCTAAAGAGTGCGCCTAATGCCAGAAAAATATCAGATTTCACTCGCGTGTCTTGCATTAGTTTAGAGTCGAATATCGCATAATATAATTGATGATGATAATGGCTTTGAGCAATTTAGGCGCGATTTTATTTAATTATTCAAAATATAGGCATGAAATTAAAAAACGGTTACTCTGCTAAAACATTAGTCTGGCTGTGTAATTCGTAAAAAATAATTTGGTGTTGTCGCTGATAATTTAGAGCATTTGGATTAAAACAGTTTTTTTGTTAGTATTTTTTTAATAAACCAGATTATTTTCCAAAATTATATTCGGTTACTCGGCTTCTATAGGGGTTTCCCCTACTTGTAGTATTTTTCTGAATCTGATTATTTACGTTCTTAATTTATTGGTCTTAAACTATGTGTTTAAAAATACACTTTTTACTTACTTTTGGCATTGGTCGCCCCCTTAATAAAGCTTCTATGGGTTATATTGTTCCAGGTCAGAACAGCTCAGCCCTGTCGTGCTGCGACCCCTCGCAGCCGGTACACCCGGAGTGCTTCCCGGTGCGGTTGGACGTAGAGGATCCCTTCTATCAGGACTACAACATCACCTGCATGGAGTTCGTACGGTCTGCGCCTGCGCCCACCTGCCACTTCGGTATGTCTAGCAGCTAGCTGATTCCCACCACGAGTGGGACAGCTTAGACTTCGAGTATATATTGGCGATAATCTGCCAACATATTTTCTGTGACTTTTTGCGGGGGACAAGGTAAACACGGATGGCATACTTTCAGGTAAAATTTCACATTAATCAACAGCCAGAAGACGGAAGAAGGCCTCCCCTTCAAAAAGGGACGTTTGCCATTATCCCCACGGTTGACAGGCGGCTCGGAGATCGCAGAATGTTCACCACCGTTAACCGAGAGAACGCTGCTAAATTTCACAGTAATAAAACACGTTCCTGTTCGTATGAACGCACACTAAAACAAACTCACAACACAGACACAGCGCATATGGTCACTGTCCATAAACCTTTTGGCAGAGGGGCACGTCTTGGCTTATCGCCTTCAATGCTTGAAGCTCTTAGACAAGCGACTATCACTTGACATGGGTAATGAATTCACGTTCTCTTTTTATTTGACTTACAGGTGCTCGGGAGCAGATGAATCAAGCCACCGCCTTCATAGACGGTTCCGTAGTATATGGATTCACTGAAAAACGAGCCAGCAGCTTGCTTGATGAGGGAGGACAGCTTAAAATGCTGAAAATTGGATCGCGGACCCTACTGCCGCTGTCAACTGACCCTAACGATGGATGCAACACCGCTGAAATGAACGCTTTGGGGAGATATTGCTTTGAATCAGGTAGTTATTCTTATAGGAGCTGACCTGATCATTTTAAGCGATATCTATTTATTTTATGGCAATGACGGAATGATACTTTAAAGTAGCCTACTATACTTTGACCTGGGAATAAAGGTGATTTGCAGAAAATTGGGAACCAAAAGCTGTATTTCTAATTCATCTTTGTTTTAATCTTTTGTGTTTTTTTTTTAATTTTATATATTTTTGACCAAAATCTGGCCACTTCCACCGCATCCACTGAAGCCAGATTTAGGTATTTTTGTCAACAACTAAATAAAATACAAAAAAATATACAAAATATAAAATTAAAATTAAAAAATTCAGCCTTGAATCGAAATGATGATGATCTTTGTTTTTAAACTAGACAAGGGGTCTGGTTTGTTTGAACCTCTAGAAATATTTTAGAAGTGAATAAATATGTAAAACTGTAGGTAAGTCAGTATACGGTACAAGCAAATAGCCTCGTGGTGAAACTTTCACATTTTTATCATCATCATCATCAGCCCGGAGACGTCCACTGCTGAACGAAGGCCTCCCCCTTAGACCGCCACACTGTACGACAACCTGCCATTTGCATCCACCGGTTGACCGCGACTTTTACAATGTCGTCGGTCCACCTATATATATATATATATATATATATATATATATATATAGTGGGAGGCCTTCCTACGCTGCGTCTTCCGGTTCGCGGTCGCCACTCAAGAACCTTTCTTCCCCATCGGTGGTCAGTTCTTCGAGCGATGTGGCCTGCCCATTGCCACTTCAACTTGCAAACCTTGCGAGCTATGTCGGTAACTTTGGTTCTTTGGCGAATATCCTCGTTTCGTTCCGTTCCGTCACATTTTTATACGACTACTTTATATATCAGATATAATCAGATCATAAGACAGCTATCTTATGTTCTTATTGATCGTCAACTCTGTCTTCATTATCTTCAGGCGATGACCGATCCAACGAAAACCTGCACCTTACGACCATGCATCTCCTTTGGGCGCGCCAACACAACCGCATCGCCGCCACCTTCCGCCGCCTCAACCCGCTCTGGGACGACGAGACTATCTACCAAGAGTCCAGAAGATTGTTGGGCGCTCAGATGCAGCACATTACCTATGCTGAGTTCCTGCCGGCTATACTTGGTAAGCTCTTCATAAAATAAAACTACATTTCCATGTATAGGTTATACCTCACATGCCCAAAGGTATTCTTTATAAAGGGATATTGCTATGGCTGCTTCGTATAGTCTATATTAGAATGTTGGATCTCAATTGAGCTAACTTCGGTTTTGATGCCGTGGTGAGGAGAAAGCTTTGTCCTCCAGGGCTCCAGAGCTCCAGCCATGGGTTTGCCCATAATTCAATGTCTGTTTTTATCCCAACATCAAGTTGTGAGGCATTTTATTATTACCAAACTCGTTAACTAGTCAGTAGCAAGGAACGTTGTCACCGACATTGATTTCTTTTAGACAATCGTGCGTTAGCGTATATGAAACCAAATTTAGATCAAGAAATCGTAAGTAGATCCAGGACTGATTACATTACATGCCAACACCCTGAAGCCTTATTTTTCTTTGTTTCTAGGAACGGACGTGATGTGGGCCCTGAACCTGACACTACAAGATAATGGCACGTCAGACATGTACGACTCGACTGTAGACCCTTCCATCGCCAACCACTTCTCCGCTGCCGTCTTCAGATTCGCGCACACGCTTCTGCCAGTAAGCCCCTCATCAGACTTGTGTCTTTTAATTTGAGTTCAAGCAATCTATCGATCATATTGTCCCAGGGCACAGATAACGTAAAAACATAAAACGTCGTCTACGTTTGAGGCCATACGAACTGTGTGGTCAAGAGAACCGACACTCTGCCGTTAACTTAAAAGATGGTCCGAGTTCAAAACCAGGACATCACTTTTTAAGTACTACATAATCGGCCTTGGTACTACCTAAACTAATTTCCTATAGACAACTACGCTGATATTATAACAAGATAAAATTAATAGTGCACTATTCGATTCGATTTGTGAAGTGAGAAAGAGAAGAGGAGGGCTAATTGGGCTAAGGATAAAACAACCCTGTTTTGGTACCGTCAAAAGGTTTTCTGTTTTGCAGTAGTCGTTGTGACTACAATTGTCACCGTCTTTTTAAAATCATAATGGTTTAAGCGGTTTTTTGATACGTGGTCAAAATCGACATAACCATTTGTTATACTGACTATAGTTAACTAGCTAACCATTAGTTAAATTTTTGACCACTGGTCATGCTAACTATGAATCAAAAAACCGAATTATTGGGATTTTAACAGTTTGTTACCGTTTTTAACTATTCGTTGAAAGGCCTTAGGCAGTTATTTGTCGTTGATAGAAAACATGGAAATAGTTAGGTGGTCAGAAAATCCACTGTTGTAGTGATCACATCTGAGGATCACATCCTCTCTTCAACCTTTTGCCTTCTGCTAGCTTCGTCTTCATTTCCTCTCCCTGCCTCTTCACCACTAATCATACTTGTACATACAGGGTCTAATGCACAGTGCGGACGTTAACAAAGGCACCATCAACTACATCCAGCTACACCAGATGCTGTTCAACCCTTATTCGCTGTACACCGCCAAGGGAACCAAGGACTCCATCCGGTCCGCCATAGAGACTGTCGTGCATAGCGCTGATTTGCACGTTACTTCTGAGGTGAGACTAATGTGAAAAATGAGGGCGGAATAGTAGTTTATTCTTAAGGCGGGCTTGTAGCAATTTTGAACTTATTTAAAATGTCGGAAAAATACAAAATTATATTAAAACATATTTTTTTTAAATTAAAATTATCAAAGTAGACACTAAATCGGCATTTCGATTAGTTAGAAAATACATTTTGGTCCTGGGTATGTCCTAAAACTGCATCCAGACCCACCGGAGGACGGGCAGCAGCGTCCTCTTAGTTAACGGTGGTAACACCCTGCGATCCCCAAGCCGCCTGCCAAGCGTGGGGATTATGGCAACCCCTCCCTATTAAGGGGGAAGCCTTCGTCCAGCAGTGGACGTCATCCGGCTATGATGATGAAGAAAATACATTATGAAACCACGTAAATTT
Organism: Erannis defoliaria; assembly: GCA_905404285.2. Lineage (NCBI taxonomy): Eukaryota > Metazoa > Arthropoda > Insecta > Lepidoptera > Geometridae > Erannis > Erannis defoliaria. The sequence continues at coordinate 18,384,167 of FR990070.1, forward strand.
TATACTAATAGCTGCAAGGGCGGATCCAGGGGGAGGGTCATGGGGGTCATGAGCCTCCCCCCCCCCTTGGCTGGGTGTAGGTCGACTACTGTTTTATTTTTTCTAGTTGTCATCGAATCGGAGCCAGTCCTAACTAGACATCGATTCGACTATATGACACCCCCCCCCCCCCCACCCCACTGACTTAAAAACTGGATCCGCCCTTGCCTAGGTGGTCTAGTGGTGGTGGTGGTGGTGGTGGTAGCTATCACTTCTATCGCAAAATCGCCAAGCATACCTCACCAATTAATACTCCATAGAGTCCATATACTGCCAAAAATGCCATGCTCCATGCTGGAAACGTTTACCATTGTCATTTCGGAAAACTATCTTGAACTACTGGAGGACGGGTAGCAGTAGCGTCTTCTCGGTTAATGGTAGTGAGCATTCTGCGATCCCCAAGCCGCCTGCGAAGCGGGATAATGACAGCAGCCCCTCCCCCTATTAAGGTGGACGCCTTCGTCCACCTGTGGAAGTCTTCTGGCTGATGATGATGATTACCAGGTGGCCTGAACACTAACCATGAGTCTTCCAACAACTTTTTTTTTTAAGTTTCATCATGTTTGTGTGCCTCTTCCAGCTAAGCAACCACATGTTCGAAAACCCTATGGTGTCGAGTTCAGCAGCCAACACGTCCGACCCAGCGGCCGCACCAGCGCGGGCTGGCCCGTGCGGCCTGGACCTCGTCTCGCTGAACATCCAGCGCGGCCGGGACCACGGCCTGCCGCCCTACCCGGTGTGGCGCGCGCACTGCGGCATGTCCCGCCCCAAAAACTTCTCCGACCTAGCCAGGATTTTTGACGCTTCCTCACTGAAGAGGATACAAACTATTTTCAAGTGAGTACCTAACTATATAAAAGGAAATAATACTTATTCCATACTTTATGACTTATGTGTACACCATAATTCTTAAATTCAATTCAATTCAAAATTAAAACTTCTAAAACTCCATTGTATATTATAGGGGAAAGCGACTTATAGGTATACCTATACTGAAATGTTTTTTTTAATAGTTTATTCAAAAGAAAACTGTACTGTAGGGAAATTCTATGTAGATTAGGCAAAAAAAAACGAAGGTCTGAAAATTATATTGGAAATAAAAAATATATACATTCATAGCTACATGGCGCTGTGTGTAAAATGTACCCCATTTTTTTTAAATAATATTTTTTAATCACGTAATGAAAGGCACGGAGATTTCAACAGCTATCTCATTTAAACAAATACCTTGAGCTTCGTCTCACTTTCTACGTAGTAAAGAAACCTTGACAGATGAGCAGATAAGTCAAGAAATAAATCCACGCTGGTCCTCTCTGGACGGAAGAAAAAAAAAAGAAGAAATAGTATAATAGTAAGATGAGGAGATGGGTTGATCCTTACTGATCCTTGGTCAACTCATCCTTTTTTTAAATCTCAACTCGTCCTAAATCAGTATTCTTAACTCGTCCGGAATAATCTTGACTCATCCGATGCTTTATCCAAACAAAAAAATTAAGGAATACAGAAAAACTTAACATTATTTAACTTTCCATTTCTATTAAATTTTCTTAATCCCAGAGAAACATTCACCCTTATATTTGTGTGTGTTCAAGGAGCGTGGACGATATCGACCTGTACACGGGAGCGCTAGCTGAGGAGCCGAAGGGCCGGCTGCTGGGACCGACGCTCACCTGCCTCATCGCAGACCAGTTCCTGCGGATCAAGGTCGGCGACAGGTTCTGGTACGAGACCTCCGATGAAACCGTTGGGTTCACTCCCGGTGAGTAACTGGAGCCCTTGAAGTGCCTAGGTACTTAATTTTGTATGTAAAAGTACACTATAAAGTGTAAGCCTAGAATCTCATTTCCAGTCAAGAACATGCACCTACATGGCTAGGAAGGGTTGTAGAGCATCGATAACAACATAGAAATAAATAGTCATTCCACCTCGGGTATAACGGAGAGACATTATACAACAATGACAATGAAACCAATTCTTATGCAGGAAAAAACAAGACTATAGCCCTCAATCATTTTGTCAGATATTGTCGTCATGAAACTATTTTGCGTAATTTTTTGTCTAGTACTAACTGCTTAGCAAATGAATGAAGCGCCTGGTGAAATAGAGCGAGCAAGTTACTTAGGTTATCGCAAAAATGTCGTAACGTGTGGCCTAATGTTTAAATTATGACAAATAACAGGCTTAGTGATGAATTTAACTAAATACATTTACATACTGAAAAAATAAATTGTATTGGCTGATAAATCTCCGAGATATGAGCGTTTAAAGTTTTAGGTGGGGATAGAGATGGGATGCTCTATCCCTTTCTCGCAAAGCACGTGTTAGTATAGCATTTGTATGCCGCGCCTGAGGCTTGACGTCATAGCTCAGTATAGCGCGTTCTCTGTCTAGCTTGAAATTAAACTACTTAGAACTTATTTATTTTTGGATTATTTTAAAGTTTGTTTTCGTTGATAGGCTCTATTGATGATCAGCTTTTTTATGAGGTAATAAAAAAAAAATAGTCACCATTCAATCTGAGTCGCATTCTTCGGCAGCTACTGCAAAATTATTGTCTTTCTATCCTCTTTGCATATAATAAGTTGAAGATAATTATAATAAGCTACTTCGGTAGTGTTCCCCTATAATAGACTTAAAAAAGGAGGTTATGTAAATATATATATAAATTACACACATAATTACATATGTAATTATGTGTGTATGTATGTAATTTTATTGGAACTGCAATATATTCACATTATAAGTAATAGTAATCTATTAAGGCTTCCAAACAAATATACAAAATTTTATAGGTGTATGTATTGTATATATGTATGCTTAGTGTGTATGTTTGTCCACGCATTTCTCCGAAACTATTAATCGGATTGTGACCATATTTTATTGGCTTACGTTTACTTTAACTTAGGAAACAGTGCAAGTTTCATTATAATCGGTTTAGTAGTTTTCAAGATATGGACTAATACGGCTATGGCGGCCAGCAGCGCGAGTACCGTTCTGTCGCTAAATTTGACATGTCGGTATAGCAGATTTATTTAGACGAATTTGAGAATATACCGTTTTTATGGAATTTTACCGATTTAAGTGTCAAATATACGAATTAAATGTCAAATATAACGATCGTCAAGAACGGTACTCATGGTGCTGTGGTTTGTTAACATTCTTCTTATTGTGTTCGAAAGGAAATAATCTTGAGCTGGTGGTCCAATATTTGAGGTGTGTTTTTTTTTAATGTTTGTGCAATTTTTTATTATATGTACTTATCTCCTTTTGATACACCTTTCAGAACAACTGGCGGAGATCCGCAAGACTACGCTTGCAAGCGTTATCTGCGCCAACGAAGGTATATTAGACCAGGCCCAACCTAGAGTGATGGAGGCCCTCAGCGCTACCAACCCTCTCATCGACTGCATGGAGCTGCCTCAGCCAGACTTCACCCCCTGGACTGACCCTGCTGCAGCCATCCCTACAACTGTGAAACCCGCCGTCAAGCCGTCGCCAGCCAAACCGTCCAAGCCGCCAAGCAAGCCAGGAAAACCAGGAAAACCAGGAAAGGGGAAGAAGACGTGAACCAGATACAGTTCAAATCAGACAGCGCCTGATGAAATATTAATAGTGAAATTCGTAGAAAACAAGTTAGCAATTTACTCGTATACCGATTTGTGAGCATTTTTTTAGTTGGACTGCATGGGGTTGAACCACTGCACTGTCGTACTATTAAGGTTACTGTGGTTGTACCACGACACCAATTTCAAAATAATAATTTAAAAAAAAAAACATCGAGTTAGAATCTAAGCTCGATGAATAGAGCGAATCGATATCACAGAAAAAATAATAGTACTACGTAGTAGTAGGTCTATTTTTGACAGCCAACTCGTCAATATCACTAGAATTTGGTATACGAGCCCCAGACTTTTACTTCGTGCTCGTTAACTAAGATTTCCTGAACTGAAAACGTACTGGCAAGCCGAAGATTAAACTCATTTAGATGGCTACACTGAACTAATAGAAATAAAGCTTTGATTACTTCTGTACCTCACTGTTCTAAGGATCTCCTTGTATTACTCGATACAAATTTTAATACACCATGTAGCTTTTAAGTCGGGGTGGTCATCTCGAGGTCTAGTTGACAGGTTCCAAGTCGATTACAACTAGAAAAAATAGCTATCAGTAGTCAACCTACACCCAGCCCAGGGGCCGGATCCATAGGGAGGGTCATGACCCCCATGACCCTCCCTCTGGATGCGCCCTTGCATGTAGCTTCAAGACGTTATAGCGATTATGTTATCTGTGGTTATAGTAAGTAAGTGCTCTGGTTTTAATTCAAGGCGTTATCTGATTTCAAATATTTTATACCTGTACCTGTAAGTCTAACTAGTCTACTAATTCATAGAAGAAAACCATCCCTCCTGAATGCTGTAAACCCCTATTATACTACATTTATTCAGGGTGGGTGGTCCCACGATGTGCTTTCTCTGCTCTTAGCACCTAGTAAAATATAATTATTTATGAACATTGTTCATCAACAAAATATACTTGCCATATTTTTAGTACGTAAAGAGTAGCTGTATTTTACTTAGAAGTCTAACGAAGTTTTTATGGGATTAGTAACCATATACCTACCTAGTTACCTACTATTTTAATTTTAGTAAGTAAACACATTTTTGAGAGATGCCTCGTTTCCAACTTCCTTCCTTAGTGTTCTTTTTTGTAAATTTATACGACCTTCTATGGTTTTTTTATTTAATTTTTGTATATTATTGTGGTCGATTATGAAGGTTGAAGAAGTATTGCTGTCCTTAGCTAACATGCCTAGTAAAAAAGTGACAGCAATATTTTATAGCAGGCTAATCATGTAACTGTTCGGGATCGCGACTTGTCATAATTGTCACTGTCACAGCTTCACGGTATCACGGAGGGATTTTTCTCGCTATCGTTATCAAACGAATGCATTGATTTCCTAATTAAGTTAAGCAAATGCGTCGGTCTTTTGGCGTTTCGTCTTGCCCTGCAGGGTCAAATGAGTTTTGGCGGGACAGTGACAAGTGACATTTATGACAAATCGCGATCCGAATCGTGATCCCGAACAGTTATATGATTAGCCTGTAGGTTAGGTTAGGATTGTCAACTAAAGCCTTCAAAATCGACCACATTGTACCTCTAAGACAAATATTTTTTATTAATTTTGTATAGTTTCTATAGTACCTAATATTGTGTTATATATCGATTGAATGTTTAATAAAAATAATGATAATATTGTCGAGATATCGATTGAATGTTTAATAAAAATAATGATTTTATGAAAACTTTACCTACCTATTTCATTTATTTAACACAACGAGTATACGTCGATACGAAGAATTTTCCTGATATTTAGAATTTTCACTGAAAACATTTTCTCGTTGGTTAGTCGACTCCAACGGTTCTTTCGGGTAGTACGGAACCCTGGACGCACAAGTGTGACTTACACTTTACACTTGACCGGTTTTAGATGTGACGTATACAAAGACAGAAAGATTTCCAGCTACTCTAAAATCTCTGGTATATAATTAAATGTACACCTTATAATTAAAAAAAAATGCATCGCGAATACAAAGTATGCATGTTTAACGCCTACCCCAAAAGTTCATTTCAATTAATAAATTAACAAAACTGGGTCCATTACTGTTAATTCTGTCAGTAAGCATAAAGCTTCATTCACTAGGAGAACAAAATGTTCTGCGATGCGACTCATGTTTTAGCTAGAGATATCGGACGGGGCGACCGATGTCAACGTCCGGTCAGTCGCCCACTCGCCAGACATTTTGCATTGCAACATCTTTCGTCCTTTATTCTAGGAGTTGGTGGCCATATCTAACACCAAAAAGATGCGCGATGTGGCTACTTATTTTGCGATTTCAGGCTGCGTCGCCTGACTTTGTATCTCGACACAAATGTCGTTTGACAGTGTCTTCTAGTGAACACTAAGCATAAGGCTGTGAGTCAACAAGTATTATCATTGTGTGGCCCATGTAGGAGGCCGATGGCCTTGCGACGACGCTGCCCTCCGTCCAACTTACCACGCACTTACCAAACTTTTGGACACGGAATTTGAACCTTAAAAATAGAGACATAGACACCCCAGAAGAGTAATACGTTAAAAAGTAGCCGACTACGGCCTCACCACCACAACATTACAGTATTCTGCCAACTCGTGACAGAGCTATGAAACGTTTTGCTATAGAATTTTGAACTTTAGATCTCGTGCATTAGAGTTTAAGAACCACGCCTAACTCGGAGGCGCGATGAGATCCTGTCAAAATCGGTGTACTGCTTATAATTTTCGTGTCAGTCTAATATATCCCTTAAGCGTAAGCGTTACGGTTTTCAAAATATGATGTTTCAGTGGCTTGTGTCGCTGTGGTTGCATGCTGATGTCAGGATTTGTTAACATCCTAAGGACCTTGACGTCTCTTGTTTTGGGATCCAGCTGACGTAACTTGGAGCATTTGGCTTCAATTTGCCATTGTTTTATGAATGAGATGTTCATACGTAGTAAGTAGTCACAAAAATAAATGGTAACTAGGGATTTAACGTTATCGTAGGACTCCCATTTGTCTCGTTTGGGGTCCCAAATCTCTTCTTACTGAACTATTATGTTTTTTAGTAAGCTGTTGTGGCAAACAAACAGGCCAACAACGGGCAGCTTGACGGTAAGAGGTCGCCACCACCGTCTATACAACTATACTTACTGCAACACCAGAAACATTAACATTGCATTACCTAGGTACATTGCACTACCTTTAGGGTAGGATTCTGTTCCCATTTCTAATATTAGGTGTAGGCACATGCGATTAGAGTAAGTGACTGCAAATAACTGAGCACCTCAGACGGATGCACATTAGCGGCCTTACTTAAAAAAACTTTTCAACCGTTAGTCACTGCTTAAGATGCTCTGCCATCTTCTCTCTGACGTGAAGTTGCACGTGCTGGAAAAGGACAGAGAAGTTTAAGCAGTGACCAAGAGAATCGAGATTATTTTAGGTAAGGCAGTAAATTGTCGCTGGTTCATTTGTCCTAAGACAGCTACCGCTACACCGTTATGCCAACCTTCAAGGCCAGTGGGCTTCAAGCGACATTGATACAGCTACCATAAAGAAACCATAATACCATCATGGTTCCTCCGACGGATGCCCACTCATTCTATAAGAACTTATTAGAGAAGCGAAGAACCTGGAGCCATGGAGTACAATTGTCATAGTTCATATTCTGTAGGTATACGGAGTTAAGGAACCCTAAAAAGGTCACGTAGGTACGTAAGTATCTATAGGTAGGTAGTACGTAATGTTTTGTTGGACAGTTGTGTTGGCACCGATCTAGATTTCAAGAACCTAGACACCTAGCGCTAGACAGCTCTGGCGGAATGCTAAATTATCTTCTGACTATTATGTCATACTACCCACGTGCGTTGAAATAGGAATCTGTTAAAATAATAAACACGGAATGTTTTAGCTGCTAGCTGCTATCCATCTATCTATTATGTTCTTATCACAGATTATGTATAGGTAAGGTACATCTCACAGTTTTATAACATTATTGTAAACAAGGGCAAGTTCAAGTGCATGGTATAGAAAAATAGTCACAAGTTGCTGCATAAGGGCAACTTTTACAATTTAGAAGCACAGTACTCACATCTTTGTTTGGAACTTCCATATCCTATTCTAGTATGTACCTTCGAAGGAGCTTTCTGACCTCTTGTGCTTGAAGGAGTTATAAAGGGGAGCCGATAATGTAAAGCCAGTATTGAAGAGCCATTAATCCGTGTATGTACATGACTTTGTTTCCTTATTTGTATAGCAGGTTTTTTTTTATCAATTTGAGTAGTGTACTCGGATTATTGGCTGTACCATATAGGGAAAGAAAGATCTAAAGATTTATTTCTAGTGTGAAATGTATCTATTGACTTTTACCGGCATAACGGTAAACACAGTAGACACGGAAAGACATACCCAGATTTGGCTGGGCATCGGCCAGTCCACCAAGGTCATTTAATTTGTTCGATCCACGACTGTTGCACTGGTGGTTGATCTAGTAAATATGTAATCTTTCGGTGTGCGTGTGATGACGACCACTACCTCTGTCCAACTAACCAACTACACACTAACTAACCAACCACCAACTAAGTGACCTTGGTTTGAACCTCAGAGCAGCGACAATGATAAGATGAAAGGACTGGAAATAAGCGCACGGATTTTGAAGACTATATGTTGAGCGCCAGCTCTCCACTCGCTTCAGTCATACTCTGTCTTTGCGACATGCGAGCCATACGATATGACAATACAAACTTCTAATACATGTACATGTGTTCTCTTTTTTTCATGCTATCTCTATTTTCCGGCAAATGTAATATGCATACTTTTAGCTAGGTATGCTTGATTGTGTTGTCTTGTTAATTTTGATCGATTTGCAAGCGCTGGGCCCGTCCATTCCATTATCACCGTCGCTGCCTCAGAGTAATAAGTAGTTTGTACGCTCGGCCAACAAACAGTGCAGCACAGGCTTTACCAAATTGAGAAAAAAAAATTTGCTGCTCCATACAAAAAGTTCATAGACCTTGGGCAAAATGTATGAAACAGCTGTTTTTTTTTGCGATTTCAATATTGGCACCATAGTAAAAGTTGTTTGTTTTGATATACAGAAAGGATGCGAACGCTAGAACGCCCGCGCTTGAGCGGATATAGGAAAAAAATAGGATGGCGGTGGTTGGCACAAAAAATAATAGTTTCCTTATCGTCACCACTAGTGGCAGTTTTGGTGGTGGCCGTTGGGACAAATATTTTTTCATAAACCAACTGCCACTGGGGCCACTGGAACAAAAACTAATACTTCGACCTAGCCGCAACAACTGGTGGCAGTTTTGGTGTTTTTTTTTGTGATTGGCATCGCACTTTGTGCTTTCTTCCAGTGTCAAGTTTATAAGTTTTCGAGTTTAAATAGTATCATCAAGTCAAATGTGTCATGGAATCACAGTTAGTGACGCGAAATTAGCCATAGTCGAGTCCAAGTCATGCCCTAGTAAAGTTGTGGCGACTTTACTATGAGTTTTTACGGAGTTTTGAAAACAACACTAAAAGACACGTTTCACCACATTATACCACTTGCCCGCACTCGTGCATGTAATTTAACACACCACCGAATGAATAAAACACCACTATTTTTAGTCATCAATTCGCGAAAAAATACAAGTTTTAGAAAATAATAGAATGCCGCGACATGATTTTTCCATGTTCCAGCCAAAACTCCAGTTTTGGTGTTGGTCATTGGGAACTGATTTTCTTTTTTGGCTATTAACTTTTTACGTTTGTGAGGTTGGTTTTTACCATATAATTGTGAGGGTAGTGTAGTGTGAGATAAGCGATTACGTATAATACAAATTTAAAGAAGCAAAAAAATATAAAAAAGCACAAAAAATTGCGACAAGTGAAAAAATTTATTAAAAAAATACCTTTAAGTAGGTAATACATATGTATTCCCTTTGATAATAGTTATTTGTGATACTAGTGCGGTAATTTGGATTTTCGTACTCGTGACTATGGTAAGCGTATCAATATGCCATACTAGTTTTTACAACACATTTGCGAGAAAACAGATAACAGAAGAACAACAGAAAATGAGCCAAACTTTATTATTTTGTTTTTATTAGGTATATCGGACGGAAAGTCGCAACCAAATACCTACTTGACACTGGCAAATGCTCAAAGTGCGATGCCATAATCCTCCTAGGAGGAAAGAAGAAAAAAAGAGTTCGTTCTAAAGTTCGTTCGTTAAAACGTTTCTAATATGAGTGTCTTTTCGTGTTGTTTCCAAAACTCCAAAGAATCTTATAGTAAAGTTGCCACGACTTTACTAGGGCATGACTTAATAAGTGTGACATCACTTAGACTGTGACTTAGACTCATTCGACATGAAAATTATCAAAAACTTGATAACAAATAAATACTTGACACTGGCAAATGCACAAAGTGCGACGCCATAATCCTCCTAGGAGGTAAGATGAAATGGCGCGAATTAACAAATGGCGCTAAGTGCGCGTGGTGAAAATTAGAAAAAAAATAAAGTAGTGATGAGAATTTATTTCGTTACATTTTCTCAGAGCATTTTCTGTTTAATATTAAAGTAAGACAAAAGTATTGAGCAAAAGCGCTTCCAAGGAGGTTCGATCATTCAGCTTATTTATTCTCGTAATGTGAAACTCTTTGGTGGAGTTCTTAAATTATTATTATGGAAATTAAAAAAAGACCGTAAAGTTTACGCACGGCGCTATACAAGGGCGTGTGCGGTAAAGGCTTTTCGGCACGCTCCGTTGTATGGTGCGTAATGTATAACTTTCGAACGATGTATACAGACAGGCTTCGTAAATGCACTTTTTGAGCTAATGTGTTGTAAATTATATTATGTTATCAAAGAGTATTCCATATTGTTCATATCAAAGGATGAAAACATAATTATTTATGAAATGTCGTAGAATGTCACGCATTACATCATTATCAGTGAGTTGAAATAAGGTAAAAACATCTTAGATCATTATAGTATAGGCAGCGTTTCCAAATTATACGTGTGGGATTTGAAAAAGGCGCTTAAGTTCCAATTCATATTTTATTTGAATAACTTGCATATTTATTCCAGGAATGTTCTTTTGTAGGTAATGATACCTATAGTTCGATATCTTTATTTAATGTTGTTATCAATTTTTTAAACTGATATTATTTAAACAAACATTTACTACTTCTAGAATAATGACCGGCTTCCGCACAAATGTAGATGTAGGTAAGGTACCTACTGAAGTACTTTCAAATTATGTACATACTACATAAGTTCTTAAAAATACTAGTTTTTGACGGATAATCGACTAACCAAAGAAGTTCATGAGAAAGCAAAGTAAGAAGATTTGAAAGAAGCATAGAAGCTTAAGATAATCTGAGCATAAAAGGTTGTCTTCAATTTGGTCGGGTAATAATATTCGATGCGGGAAAGCGGTCGCGCGTCACGTTCCTTTCACACGTGACTGTGGAGTGGAGTGTGGACTTGTCGGACAACACACGTGTCGTGTCGACTTCTTGGACGTATGTAGCCAGTTATAACGGTGTTTACCTATCACAAGGGCAACTAGAATGTTCTAGATCATGATCGATGGTGTGTCTGTCTATGTCAGGGCCACTTTTTAGTTGGTCGTCAATTAAAGTAGGTTTTTTTGTTGTTGATTGAGTTGATCAATACGCTAGTGAAGTGAAGATAAGATTCCAATTTATCTTGATTTTAACCGAGTTCAAAAAAGGAGGAGGTTCTATGTTCGACTGTAGTTATGTGTTTTTTTATATACCTATGATCACCGATTTCTCCGTCAAATGTGGACCGATAAAAAACAAAATTATTTGAAAGGGGCTTTCGAGGTGGTCCCATATTAATTTAAAGTCGGTTGTTTTTTAAAAGTTACTTGCTAGTCACTGTTTTATTCACTTTGCTTCAAGCTATACCGGTCGCAACGTCTTCTAGAAAAAAATACTAGAAAGTTCCTTTGAACGCTGATTAAATATGAGGGCGTGAAGTATTTTACGGTTTTGAAAATATGCAGTCGGGTAATTCGTTTCGCGTCTTTTTGGTAATTCAATACTATTTACTGGCAAACATGAAATAGAATAAATTACTCATCGATGATTCTAGTATGGTCAACGTAGGCGATTCATCGGTGACGGTCTCGTGTCTCCCCTGATTCCCCCCCCAGGGAGGGGGGGGGGGGGGGGGCGTTAGATATAAGAACTTACTTTTTAAATAATATTTTGTGTACCACTCTCGTCCAATCTTTTTTTTTGTGTTACTTAGTTCTTTCTTGTTATAATACAATACCTATGTACTATAAACTATCGGAAAACAATTCACATAATTACTTGTAGTAGGAGTAATAATTGATATTTTAACATGCTTTAGTTTTATCTCATAGAGAAATATGCATAATTAGTAGACAAGTACATACATACATGTACTTACTTTTTTTTTGTAATAAATGGATCAGCTGCGAGGCTATCATGTAACTTTTCGGGATCGCGATTCGGATACGAGTTGTCAAAAATAGACACTTGTCACTGTCACTGCCAAAACTCATTTGACCCTGCAGGGCAGGATGAAACGCCAAAAGACCGACGGATTTGCTTAACTTAATTAAGGAAATCAATGCATTCGTTCGATAACGATAGCGAGAGAAATCCGTCCGTGATACTGTGAAGCTGTGACAGTGACAAGTGACTTTTATGACAAATCGCGATCCGAATCGCGATCCTGAAAAGTTACATGATAAGGCTGTGTTAACATACTACCTATTTTTGTGTATGTAATAAATAAATAAATAAATGTATAAAATATATCTAGTATAATTTAAACGTTGAAAATAGCAAAATGCAAATAGTTTTTTTTCTGTTATGTAGTTGCTATTAGGTAGGTAATATTTTAACGTACAAATGGCCATAATTTACATATAGAATAGAGCAAAAAACATGTCTGTCACATCAGCAGCGCTCAATCATAAATTCATCACATTATTAGTGTTGCCTTGAAATGAATGCAGTTTTTGCGTTAAAATATCACAACTATCCTTTAAAGTACAGTAAAAATAAATTATCATATCTCTTCAAATGTATCTGTACTACAGAATACATTTGAATAGAATTCCGAATCCCGAAACTACAGATTCTGTAGTTTCGGGATTAGCGTAGGTACATACCTACTTATTGTAGTTGGCAAACAAACAATGAAATCTGGCGGGAAAGGAAGCAAGAAAGGTACAGTCAATGTAGCCAGTTTGTGAGAGCCAACAGGGTTGCCAACCGTACTAATGTATATGTATAGTACCTATTGTAGGTACTATATTTCGGGTCTGCGTACTATAATAGGTACCAATACTGTTGTAAAAGTATAGTACGCAAAAATATTATTATTTTTGTTAAATGGATCAATCTCTATTTTACAATACCAAAATCTAACAAAAACAAATCTTTAATTTTTTTAAATTTATGGAGGCTCCTTATGATTAGTATTTTATACGTAACTTTTTTTTTACTCATAGATCCAAAACAAACAAAAACTAATTAAACCAATAATAGCAAGTGGTAGCGATAATAGTACGTTAAGTTTAAGTGTGACTGCCCACTAAAAACGGAACGCACACTAAAAACCAAAAAACTAGAAAAGACTACAAAAATGTAAGCCGGAGTCTGAAAAGGCAGACTTCTAAAATATGAATTTTATAAATATAAAAATAAATAGGTAACAAATATTACGTAATATACCTACTATTAAGTTTTTTTGCTCTTTCCTTAAATAGGTACTTAATATATTTTTTGGAGTGTACTATATTTTTAGAGCATACTATATTTAAACATAGCTTATTTTGAAAAATACTATATTTCCCTAAAGAAATACTGGCAGCCCTAGAGCCAACTCCCTATTTCCGTGGAGAATCCGGATATCCGCGAGTTCAAGGTTCTTAGGGACTCCCTTCTCTTTTGTATGAGTAACTAGGTAAGAACGTACCTACCATTAACAAAAGAAATTCTTGCAACGAAGTTGAGACATGAGCATTGATTATTTGCATGCAAGGAAATCCCGGAAACAAGGGGGGGGTAGAGCTCATTTCTTCGAGCTCTGGACCAGAGACAATAAGTAACAACTTTAAGACGACGACGATCTATCGGGGGGATTTGGACCCCCTCTGCCCCTCTGCCTACGGCCTTGCTAAGTTTACCTTCGTTCAATACATCTCGATCATTTTCATGTTCATGTTCTAATTCTCGATTTAATTCCACGATCTAGCTTTGGCATTTCTTTTACAAACAAACAGCCGTACGCATAGAGGTAGGAACTATACCTCTGTGGTAGTAGGTATAATACCTAAGCCGTGTGATGCGGGTTCGACGTTTGCCTGACCCCGTTTCACTTAAATTCGGATGACGACTGACCTCGTTAGATTTCCTGTAAATAGATTGAGTAGGTACCTATCTACATAAACTACCATACTTACCTAATGTAGGACTCTTAGAAGTCGGTGAACTCTAGAAATGATCGTATTTTTTTATAGGTAGGAAACATTCTGGCATATGAAAGACCTTAAAAATGAAGAAGGCTTACCAGAAAGGATTATCTTCCCCAAGAAAATAAATTTGTTTGAGGACTATTAAAATATTATATGGAAAAATAAGTACAAAAAAAAGAATTATAATATATAGTATTTTTTAAGTATAATATAGTATTTTTTAGTAGTAAAATACTTAGGTAAAAAATACGTAGATCTGGACGTTCGCACCCTTATCATGGACGTTCGCGATTCCGATTGCGATAGCATGCCATCCTGCTCGTACCAACCCACTCGCGCCATGCGCCCTCCTGCTCGCGCACGCTCGCAATCAGAATCATGAACGTTCATAATAAGTGTGCTGTTCTACCATATAGGATCCGATTCTTGGAAGGTTTTCTGACGTAGGTCTATCCCCCAGTTTGGGGATCTTATAAACAATGATGACGCTTTAAATTCTAAATGTTATTAGTGTTATGTTCAAAGATTAGGAGTATGGACACCCCTCCATTGGGAGGCCTTCGTCCAGCAGTGGACGTCTTATGGCTGACGACGATGGTCAAAGATTAGGTTTTATTGAAGTATTGTCGGCAAAAATTGGAAAAAGTGGAAGTCTTGAAAGATTGAAAGAAAGAAACTATGCTTACTTATAATTATTAATTTCATTTTTTGCGGTCAGTTTTGTGCAGGGCGTTTTGTATGACAACAAATGAACAGCACGCGACTCTAACCACACCTCAGCTATTTTCACTAATTGCTTCCACGTATAATACATAGTTTGGTTTAATCTGGTTTTTCAATGCTGATGCATTGAAAAAGTAATGCTACTTACTCCTTGTAAATAAATTCATAATACAAGGTCATTACTCTAAGATACAGATAGGCATCTTTTCTACAATGTGGTATGAACTGTGCATGCAGTATCAGATATTATAGCATTAGGTACTATAGTGTGATGAAAATCTAAAAAAAACTAAATTAATAGTACCTAGGTAGGTATAATACGGCACGACGTTAGATATTGCAATTAGGTAATACCATGAACCTAGAAAAAAAGTCGGACAGATTCTCACTAACAACATACTGTGGTACTCAGAGTCGGCCAGCTTTACTGTACGTACAGGCCGGCACGCACACATTCACACATGAGTCAGCCATTACGCGGGCAAACGCAACACAGTCGGCACGGCTACCCTACGAAAAAAATAGAATGTCTTGTGTGGTAAAGTGGTGTAAAAACCGTAGTGAACAAAAGAAAAAAAATCCAGGAATCACGTTTCATAGGTAAATGAATAATTCAATCACTTAGTTCCCGATTATACATTATAAACAATATTCAAAACCGTAGTGAACAAAAGAAAAAAAATCCAGGAATCACGTTTCATAGGTAAATGAATAATTCAATCACTTAGTTCCCGATTATACATTATAAACAATATTCATGCAACATAACAAAATAATTCGTCAGAATACCAGTGTTGCCAATATTCATTTGTGCAAATTACCCGAAATATATGGGTGTTCCGACACTTCTGCCTACCCCTTCGGGGATACACAGACATGATGATATGACCTGAAATAATGCGACTTTTTTTATTAATTCTATAGTTATAATTTAAAAACCGGCCAAGTGTGAGTCAGACTCGGGCACCAAGGGTTCCGTAACAAAAAATGATCGGGTTTCAGTTCGAGATTAGAAATTCACTGCCAAAAAGACAACATTACGCGATATTCACAGGCGGTCACCCATTCAAGTACTGACCGCGCCCGTCGTTGCTTAATTTCGGTGATCATGCGAGGCTTTTTAATCCAGCACACCGACTCGCACATGGCTGGTTTTTAGTTGTTATAGCGGCAACAGAAATACATCTGTGAAAATTTCAACTTTCTAACTATCACGCGGGTTGGTGGATTCACATACGCCATTGAATTTCTTCTCTGAACATGTGCCGGTTTTCTCACGATGTTTTCCTTCACCGAAAAGCCCAGTGGTGTTAAATACGTACATAAATTCCAAAGACCCATTGGTACGAGCCGACGGGATTCGACCACCCGCATGAGCATCTATTGGTCTCCCAAATAAGCCAACACGGCCTTGATCAGGACTTATTCGCGTAACATTTAAATTTTATTTCATGTACTTTGTACTAGATTTCCTGAAGAAAACGAAGCATGGAGAAATGATTGGATCCAAATAATTAGAAATTGTAACAGTGAAAACAATTGGAATCCAAACAAATACAGCGTGATTTGCATTTTGACGCTAATGACTTATACACAACTAAAGGAGGCCTCAGGTGTGTTGTTACACATGCAGTACCTCATAAGGTAAATTAAATACTTAAGCTTACATGGCATTTATTTTGAACTACTTACCTACTATTCAAACTTTTCCTCGTACTTTTTTTTACCAAATCTACCTATCTTTTTACCTATTAGTGTTGATACATTATTACATACATTATTTGATTGTATTGATACAGTTTGATACTTATGGTCCAACTTAAAATGTAAGCCATGTTTCATCTAATTCCCATGGGTAGATCCGGAGAAACAGCTTGACCTCTTGATACTTTTTTTATTTAGAGCTTCCATACTTTAGGGAGGTAATTTAAAATGGTTGCCTTATCTGTCTGTATCTGTTCAAGTGGACGAAATTGCGGCCAAAATCTAGTTTCAATAAACTTGTCTGCCGACCTGTATTTGTCTAGATAATACAAGGTATTTTTTTTGGGAATTATGGCAACCCTAAATTCATTCGCACATAGATAGCCGCCGCCATTACGGTGACACAGTGTTGTCTTTGCGCGAGTTCCGTCCGACTTTTTTTCTAGGTTCATGGGTAATACATGATAATTTTCAAAATTATGATGATCAATCAAAATGAAGTGTACAAGTATATAGTTCAGAGTTGTTTGACATTAATTACTATTTTTTGAAAACTGACGTTGTTTTGAGGTTTTTTTTGTTTTCAACACACGCACGCGCGCACGTCGGGCTCTGTTTTCACTCTTTAAAAAAGGTCACCGGATGTGATCGAAACTATAGTCGGAGTATCCGAATTAATTAAACGTGAGGTCCCGTATAAATAAAACAAAAATGAATTACTATATTTTTTATTTTATATATGTAGGTACTAGGTACCTACAATTTGACATTACAATTTATTTTATTTTATTATACTTACCTAACAAGTATAAGGTGAGTCGGGGCAAGAGGGTCATATTTTATTAAAAGTTCAGTTCATATTATCGCTGTGGCCATAGTTTTGTACCAATTCTTATATTATAACTACCAAACATTAGCAAATGTATTTTACTTTTATGTGTAGCTGTTCGTAATACAATAAAACGTATAAAACATTGTCTAAATCTATCTATAACTATAAAAGGCTTTGTCCTGACTGACTGACTGACTGACTGACTGACTGACATATAGACAACGTACAGCCCAAACCGCTAAACGTAGAGACTTGAAATTTGGAGGGTATGTTTTTGGAGAGGTGTAAACGCCCACTAAGAAAGGATTTTTCGAAAATCAACCCCGAAGGGGGTTAAATGGGGTGTTAAAGTTTGTATGAAACTTTTTATTCTCTGGTTCGATTGATACAAAACTTGGTATACGTATTCTACTATAAAAATAAGAAGATACGGGTGTCACAGTTTTTTCAAAATCAGCTCCCGTTAGTATGAAAAAAAAAATAACTTTTAGTGATAGTACGTTTGGTTCTCCTTAACTTTGTAACGGCTGTACATATTAAAATGAAATTTGGTATAGGGATGGGGATAGATGTGGGGATGGGGGTGGGGGTGGGGGTGGCGATGATACTGGGAACGGAGACGGGACAGAGATAGGTATGTTAATATTAAGATTACAATTGGTATCGGGATGGGGATGGGGATGGGGTGGGGATGGGGTGGGGATGGGGTGGGGATTTGGTGGGGACAGGTGGGGATGGGATGTGGATGTGGATGAGGCTGGGAACGGGGATGGGCGTGTCCATATTAAGATGAAAGTTGAAATCGGGATGGGGGTGGGGATGGGATGGGGTTCGGGATGGGGATGAGGGAGGGAACGGGGATATGGACGGGGATGGGCGTGTTTATATTAATCTTTAATCTATAACTATAAAAGGCTATGTCCTGACTGACTGACTGACTGACTGACTGACATATAGACAACGTACAGCCCAAACCGCTAAACGTAGAGACTTGAAATTTGGAGGGTATGTTTTTGGAGAGGTGTAAACGCCCACTAAGAAAGGATTTTACGAAAATCAACCCCGAAGGGGGTTAAATGGGGTGTTAAAGTTTGTATGAAACTTTTTATTCTCTGGTTCGATTGATACAAAACTTGGTATACATATTCTACTATAAAAATAAGAAGATACGGGTGTCACAGTTTTTTTAAAATCAGCTCCCGTTAGTATAAAAAAAAAACTAAGTTTTAGTGATAGTACGTTTGTTTCTCCTTAACTTTGTAACGGCTGTACATATTAAAATGAAATTTGGTATAGGGATGGGGATAGATGTGGGGATGGGGGTGGGGGTGGGGATGATACTGGGAACGGAGACGGGACGGAGATCGGCATGTTAATATTAAGATTACAATTGGTATCGGGATGGGGATGGGGATGGGTGGGGATTTGGTGGGGACAGGTGGGGAAGGGATGCGGATGTGGATGAGGCTGGGAACGGGGATGGCCGTGTCCATATTAAGATGAAAGTTGAAATCGGGATGGGGGTGGGGATGGGATGGGGTTCGGGATGGGGATGAGAGAAGGAACAGGGATGTGGACGGGGATGGGCGTGTTCATATTAAAATGACATTTGGTATCGGGATGGGGATGGGGAAGGGGGCGCTTATAGGGATGAGGCTGGGAATGGGGACGGGGATGGGCGTATTTATTGGTCGGCTGAACAGATGGAGCTGCATTTTTGGATAGGTAGTTATAGCATAAGGTTCGGAAACGGACATAGGCTATTTTTTTGTAGGTCCACGCAGACGACTGTTTGACGGACATCATTATTATAGATACTGTACAGCCTAAGCTGCTAAATAAATTTTTAATATTAAATTAACTTACTTTTAAATGCCTAAACTAAATTTTGAGTGGTGTAAACTTACACTCAGCTCAAGCTGTGGTAGCTTCAGTGAGATCAAGCTCGACTCACATTCTTGGGGTCGCGGGTTCGAACCCGGGCGAGCCCGTTCCAATTAGTTCTTTGAAACTTACGCATGGATAATACCACTGGCTTTTCGGTGAAGGAAAACATCATGAGGAAACCTTCATATTTCAGGAGAAGAAATACGATAGTGTATGTGAATCCGCCAACCTGCACTGGGCCAGCGTAGTGAATATGGCCCAATCAGGGTAGGCCGATATACCATTAGTGTTAAGGGCTGATGCAGAGAAACGCACACTCAGCAACGATTTTGAAAAATTCGCAAGTGGTTCAATGTATCATTAAAATACCATTTTGCCGAAACCATTAATTTAAGGCTGTTAAGTTTTTTGACTTAAGAGATAAGATAAAATAAACATAAACATGTTTCAGAATTTTCAAACAATTTCAAAACTGGAAGGCCACGGGTCAGTTTTTCATTTGAAAAAAAATGTTATATTTATAGATTAGCTAATCGAGTGTTTATGCGTAAGAAGATAAATATTTTAAACACATGTACTTGATCCGGTGCACGCACCAAGCACAGCGCTTTCGAAACGTCCATCCCGCGTCGGCTCAGATACGTTAAAACCCGAGTATGACGCGCTGTACCTCGAGCGCGCCCCTTTTTTTTTTTTTTTTTTTTTTTTTTAACGTTGGGAAATGCACTTACGCATACCCTCCCGCCAGGGCGCAGGAGGGTTATGTCGGACTCGATGCCAGAGTGAGACTCGATGGCACCCCTACCGACTAAAAACCCAACGGTGTTCCCACACTGCGCCTATTGTCGAGGTCACGGGTACGCTCTCGCATTCATCCGCGGCCTCGACGGCGCCGCCCTTTCGGGCCCACCACGGGGAGCCGAAGCTCCTCCCGCACCGATGACGATGTGTCCGAACACCCAGACACATCGTGCATCCACCTCGGAGGCCATGCCAGCGAGATAGGCGCCGGACGGCCCCACGTCCAACGCCCTGGCCTCCATGCGGCGGGTCAGGTGAGTGGCCCCGCCGCCTGCCACTTCGGCCGTTGGGGATGGGGAGCTCTGGCCCCTCTGGCCTGTCCCCATCCCGCAGCTCCACCACGACACACCCGGTGGGTGCCCCCTCAAGGAAAGCCCTTGATGAGGCCACCACCTAGCCGTCCCTCCTCGCTCTCCACTGTGCCCTCTGCTGATCAGAGGGACACGCGGAGAGCCCTCATGTCCGGACCAAGTCCGGATCGTCAGTAAGGGCCCAGCCACCACTGTGGCCCTTGGGAATGGAGAGCTCTGGCCCCTCTGGCCTGTCTCCATCCCTCAGGCTCGTGCAGTGGCCTAGCCCTCACCACTGTGGCCGCTTTCGCGGCCCCACCTTGGGTACCTCTTCGCTTCACCGTGGTCCCCCGCCCACGGCTACTAAGCCCCCCCGCCCCGACAAGGCGGGTACCCCCGGGGGGGACCTCGAGCGCGCCCCACTCCAACCCACACCGAGTCTACCTAAGCGATCAGTGCAGCACTGTATTTTATCGAAGTTTCGTAATTCTTGCGATATTTTGGTAATCTTTTTACGTTCTTTGTTATCATACTTTTTCTGCTTAAGCTTATTTCATTTCATTGACTCTGTTGATACGGTATGCAATAATGATGATGCTGTAAACTATCCAGTTGAGTTTTTAAATTCATTAAGACCAGCGGGGCTACCATATCAGAGGCTTATCCTGAAGAAAGGTACACCCGTCATGCTCCTTCGGAATTTAAGACCACCCAAATTGTGTAATGGAACCAGGTTACAAGTAAAAATGCTGCATCGTAATCTGGTTGAGGCCATCATTTTGACTGGGTGTGCCCATGGCGAAACAGTGTTTGTGCCGCGTATTCCCATGATTCCCAGTGACTTACCTTATGACTCCAAAAGGCTTCAATTTCCTCTAAAAGTTTGTTTTGCCATGACCATCAATAAGGCTCAGGGTCAAACTTTAAAATACGCTGGTATTGATTTAAGGCAGGACTGTTTTTCGCATGGTCAGTTCTATGTGGCTTGCTCGCGAGTTAGCTCCCCTGAAAGCCTGGCTATTTTAGCACCTTCCAACAAAAAAATCAAAAACGTTGTCTACAATTAAATATTGTAATCTTTCGGGTCAAAGGCCCCGGCAACTATAGCGTCATTAGCAGACATTTTTAGGGTTCCGTAGTACTACGAGGAATTCTTATAAGTTTGTCATGTCCATCTATCTGTCTGTTTAAAATTCAACAAGACGGCTTTGTTTTGAAGTAAGTATTGCAAACGCGACATGCCAAATTTGGTCATCCTCAAGCAAACTTAAAGACTTGCAAGCGGCTTGGAAAAAATGCAATAATATACGTATTTTAGTGATTCAATTGAGTTGGGCCCCGATTTAACCGAATTCCAGTATTCAACATTACTACGCGGGCAAAGCCGCGGGCAAAAGCTAGTCTATAACTATAAAAGGCTTTGTCCTGACTGACTGACTGACTGACTGACTGACTGACATATAGACAACGTACAGCCCAAACCGCTAAACGTAGAGACTTGAAATTTGGAGGGTATGTTTTTGGAGAGGTGTAAACGCCCACTAAGAAAGGATTTTTCGAAAATCAACCCCGAAGGGGGTTAAATGGGGTGTTAAAGTTTGTATGAAACTTTTTATTCTCTGGTTCGATTGATACAAAACTTGGTATACGTATTCTACTATAAAAATAAGAAGATACGGGTGTCACAGTTTTTTCAAAATCAGCTCCCGTTAGTATTAAAAAAAAAATTACTTTTAGTGATAGTACGTTTGTTTCTCCTTAACTTTGTAACGGCTGTACATATTAAAATGAAATTTGGTATAGGGATGGGGATAGATGTGGGGATGGGGGTGGGGGTGGGGGTGGCGATGATACTGGGAACGGAGACGGGACAGAGATAGGCATGTTAATATTAAGATTACAATTGGTATCGGGATGGGGATGGGGATGGGGTGGGGATGGGTGGGGATGGGTGGGGATGGGGTGGGGATGGGGTGGGGATTTGGTGGGGACAGGTGGGGATGGGATGTGGATGTGGATGAGGCTGGGAACGGGGATGGGCGTGTCCATATTAAGATGAAAGTTGAAATCGGGATGGGGGTGGGGATGGGATGGGGTTCGGGATGGGGATGAGGGAGGGAACGGGGATATGGACGGGGATGGGCGTGTTTATATTAATCTTTAATCTATAACTATAAAAGGCTATGTCCTGACTGACTGACTGACTGACTGACTGACATATAGACAACGTACAGCCCAAACCGCTAAACGTAGAGACTTGAAATTTGGAGGGTATGTTTTTGGAGAGGTTTAAACGCCCACTAAGAAAGGATTTTTCGAAAATCAACCCCGAAGGGGGTTAAATGGGGTGTTAAAGTTTGTATGAAACTTTTTATTCTCTGGTTCGATTGATACAAAACTTGGTATACATATTCTACTATAAAAATAAGAAGATACGGGTGTCACAGTTTTTTTAAAATCAGCTCCCGTTAGTATAAAAAAAAACTAAGTTTTAGTGATAGTACGTTTGTTTCTCCTTAACTTTGTAACGGCTGTACATATTAAAATGAAATTTGGTATAGGGATGGGGATAGATGTGGGGATGGGGGTGGGGGTGGGGATGATACTGGGAACGGAGACGGGACGGAGATCGGCATGTTAATATTAAGATTACAATTGGTATCGGGATGGGGATGGGGATGGGGATGGGATGGGGATGGGGTGGGGATGGGTGGGGATTTGGTGGGGACAGGTGGGGATGGGATGCGGATGTGGATGAGGCTGGGAACGGGGATGGCCGTGTCCATATTAAGATGAAAGTTGAAATCGGGATGGGGGTGGGGATGGAATGGGGTTCGGGATGGGGATGAGAGAAGGAACGGGGATGTGGACGAGGATGGGCGTGTTCATATTAAAATGACATTTGGTATCGGGATGGGGATGGGGAAGGGGGCGCTTATAGGGATGAGGCTGGGAATGGGGACGGGGATGGGCGTATTTATTGGTCGGCTGAACAGATGGAGCTGCATTTTTGGATAGGTAGTTATAGCATAAGGTTCGGAAACGGACATAGGCTATTTTTTTGTAGGTCCACGCAGACGACTGTTTGACGGACATCATTATTATAGATACTGTACAGCCTAAGCTGCTAAATTAATTTTTAATATTAAATTAACTTACTTTTAAATGCTTAAACTAAATTTTGAGTGGTGTAAACTTACACTCAGCTCAAGCTGTGGTAGCTTCAGTGAGATCAAGCTCGACTCACATTCTTGGGGTCGCGGGTTCGAACCCGGGCGAGCCCGTTCCAATTAGTTCTTTGAAACTTACGCATGGATAATACCACTGGCTTTTCGGTGAAGGAAAACATCATGAGGAAACCTTCATATTTCAGGAGAAGAAATACGATAGTGTATGTGAATCCGCCAACCTGCACTGGGCCAGCGTAGTGAATATGGCCCAATCAGGGTAGGCCGATATACCATTAGTGTTAAGGGCTGATGCAGAGAAACGCACACTCAGCAACGATTTTGAAAAATTCGCAAGGGGTTCAATGTATCATTAAAATACCATTTTGCCGAAACCATTCATTTAAGGCTGTTAAGTTTTTTGACTTAAGAGATAAGATAAAATAAACATAAACATGTTTCAGAATTTTCAAACAATTTCAAAACTGGAAGGCCACGGGTCAGTTTTTCATTTGAAAAAAAATGTTATATTTATAGATTAGCTAATCGAGTGTTTATGCGTAAGAAGATAAATATTTTAAACACATGTACTTGATCCGGTGCACGCACCAAGCACAGCGCTTTCGAAACGTCCATCCCGCGTCGGCTCAGATACGTTAAAACCCGAGTATGACGCGCTGTACCTCGAGCGTGCCCCACTCCAACCCACACCGAGTCTACCTAAGCGATCAGTGCAGCACTGTATTTTATCGAAGTTTCGTAATTCTTGCGATATTTTGGTAATCTTTTTACGTTCTTTGTTATCATACTTTTTCTGCTTAAGCTTATTTCATTTCATTGACTCTGTTGATACGGTATGCAATAATGATGATGCTGTAAACTATCCAGTTGAGTTTTTAAATTCATTAAGACCAGCGGGGCTACCATATCAGAGGCTTATCGTGAAGAAAGGTACACCCGTCATGCTACTTCGGAATTTAAGACCACCCAAATTGTGTAATGGAACCAGGTTACAAGTAAAAATGCTGCATCGTAATCTGGTTGAGGCCATCATTTTGACTGGGTGTGCCCATGGCGAAACAGTGTTTGTGCCGCGTATTCCCATGATTCCCAGTGACTTACCTTATGACTCCAAAAGGCTTCAATTTCCTCTAAAAGTTTGTTTTGCCATGACCATCAATAAGGCTCAGGGTCAAACTTTAAAATACGCTGGTATTGATTTAAGGCAGGACTGTTTTTCGCATGGTCAGTTCTATGTGGCTTGCTCGCGAGTTAGCTCCCCTGAAAGCCTGGCTATTTTAGCACCTTCCAACAAAAAAATCAAAAACGTTGTCTACAATTAAATATTGTAATCTTTCGGGTCAAAGGCCCCGGCAACTATAGCGTCATTAGCAGACATTTTTAGGGTTCCGTAGTACTACGAGGAATTCTTATAAGTTTGTCATGTCCATCTATCTATCTGTTTAAAATTCAACAAGACGGCTTTGTTTTGAAGTAAGTATTGCAAACGCGACATGCCAAATTTGGTCATCCTCAAGAAAACTTAAAGACTTGCAAGCGGCTTGGAAAAAATGCAATAATATACGTATTTTAGTGATTCAATTGAGTTGGGCCCCGATTTAACCGAATTCCAGTATTCAACATTACTACGCGGGCAAAGCCGCGGGCAAAAGCTAGTTATTAATATTTAAGAATCGGCATCGACTGACACTCTTTCCCCTTTAACGGGGGAAGAGTACCATATATACCTAACTTCAATCTGTACAGCTTTATTAGTCATATACATACACACCAAATTACCTGGGTATGTTCTAAAACTGCATCCAGAACCACCGGAGGACGGGCAGCAGCGTCCTCTTAGTTAACGGTGGTAACACTCTGCGATATCCAAGCCGCGTGCCAAGCGTGGGGATTATGGCAACCCCTCCCTATTAAAGGAGAGTCCTTCGTCCAGTAGTGGACGTCTTCTGGCTGATGACTGACACACCAAATTGTCCGATGGAACATGGAAAAAAAATAACACCTTAGGCAGTTGAAATTAGGCTCAAGATTCTTTGAGCAATGCGTTTTTTTTAATCGGGGCAAGAGTGTCATAGTAGTTCTTTACAGGGGTTACAAACTTTTTTATTTGCTGAAGAAATAAACGAAAATTTGCTCGAAATTCTTCAATTACTCTCAAGTTACTAAACCACAATTCATTATTTTATTTAATCAGTTCTAATTATTTTTAAGCCCTTTATTATTATTTTATTTAAAATAACAAAATTATATGACCCTCTTCCCCCGGGCAGGCATGGCACTCTTACCCCACTTTAATAATTTGGAGTTATGATTTTGATTCATTGATAAAACTTTATTACTGATAGGATTTACAGAAACGAACGATCTAGTTTGGAAAATAATCAGTGAATTTGCGAATCACGAAAAGAGTAATCTGGAATTAGTACTTTTCACTGCACAAAAGAGTTTTATTGCAGCCACGTGCAACTCCGCTTTCTTAAATTTTTGACATGACAATATGAATCCCGTTTTTTTTTCAATTTGGGCGGACAGCACTGCATCTGTGTTGCATTGGACCAACATTGGAAGATTGTGAGCCTATCTGTTTTACCGACAGAACAAATGGGCGCCAAATTCAATAGGGAGAGCAGGAGAAGCTTTCGCTCCTCTTGCCCCGGTGCTACTCTTGCCCGACTCACCCTACATTTATACATGTTTTAAAATTGTATCGGTGCGTAGGTAAGTATCTACTTTTAGTACTTACCAATAAAAAACTATGAATTTTGAACCATAATATTATACTTACTTCACCTACCTAGTTACCTAAATGGTTTGTTTTTGGTATACAAGGTAACTTAGGGAACTGAAATAAATAAGCTATTGGCAAATGTCTGGCAACTATGATAGTAGTATCTTTAGTAGTTAGTACCTAGACCTAGGTAGGTAGGTTAATATGAGTATTAGGTACCTATGTATTTATTTTATTTAGTAATATTTTTTTATGGAATTACGTCCAACAATACTAAGTAAGTATCAACCCGAGTCTTTCAACCTTAAGTTATGTAGAAGAATACCAAAATCCACGAGATTGCGATAATCTCTCTGATAATCTTTGCATTTCTCCAGCGCGGGCGGGGGCGATCGATGGTGCGTATTTTTGCTCGGTGACGTCAAAGATCGGCCTCCGCTCGCACATGTGGACGGGCCACAGCGGCAGCGAGTACAAAGGCGCAGCGGAAAGCGGAAAACCTAATGAAAGGAGGGAAAACCACAACTCGATTTTCTTTATAAACAGAATAGGCATGATGACTACTATTTTTTTATTACCTCATAAAAAAGCTGATCATCAATAGAGCCTATCAACGAAAACAAAAATTAAAATAATTCAAAAACAAATTAGTTGTAAGTATTTTAATTTCAAGCTAGACAGAGAGCGCGCTATACTGAGCTATGACGTCAAGCCTCAGGCGCGGCATACAAATGCTATACTAACACGTGCTTTGCGAGAAAGGGATAGAGCATCCCCTCTCTATCCCCACCTAAAACTTTAAACGCTCATATCTCAGAGATTTATCAGCCAATACAATTTATTTTTTCAGTATGTGTAGGTGATGTATTTAGTTATATTCATCACTAAGCGTGTTAGTTGTCATAAATTAAACATTAGGCCACACGCCTATTAGTCACGAATGTAACCACTAATGTAATCTTTGGTATTGTAGTATGTATTAGGTGTGTATTACTATTATGCAACTGCAGCTGTTATAATCATGTTACCCAGGAACCTAAGTTATGCTACGCTATTATATCCCCACTTGCCATATATTTTGTTAATACTATCACAATTATGGCTGAGTGTGACCAAACGCAAACCTATTCAGAATAAAAAACAAACATTAAAATACCAGCCAACGTTTGTTTTACATAAAATATTATTGTAAGATGGATAAGATGTCATTGTCTGCCTCTACCTACGATTTTACCGTTTGTTTGTAAATAATGCAGTCAGCATTGGTCATTGCCAGTGGATTGGGAGCGACGAAGTGGTCGATATTTATAGAAATAAATATTTAGTAAACAAATAAAGTGTGTCGTTTATTATTACTATAATTATAAATATTTTATTTAAACCACTAATATTACTATGCCGAGCTTAATCTTTGAGTTTCAGGAATATAAAAAAATATTATGTAAATAAAATTACATTGTATACAGGGTTAGTTCTAATCAATTAGCATCCTTTTAAGGGCATATTCTGTACATCAAAACAAATAACTTTTACTATGGGAAAAGTTATTTGTTTTGATGTACAGAATATGCCCTTAAAAGGATGCTAACTGATTAGAACTAACCTTAGAGTATCAACCAGTAGGTCAACTCTGAGGAACTAACCCTGTATACATTTATTTATATTTGTAAGTCGCCAAGTCAGTGGCCGCGCATTCGCTTGGCTGACTTGGATTTACCAAGGCCACTCTAGAGGGCCATCTTGACAGTCAACAGCTGTTGTCACATTGCCCATAGTTCAATTCCACTTCTATATATCCACCGAAACTACTGTGATTTTTTCTAGCAGATCTTCGATGTCTATTACAAAAACACGATTGCAGCCCTATTTTCCACGCGTTATCTTATCTAAACCTAATCGTGTACCTCTAATCTACTACTGTACCACGTGTTTTTGGTCCTGATAATGTTTAGTCAATAGGTACGACTGTGTTGTGAATACATAACAATCATACTAAACACCAGAGCATTATTTTATCGTTTACATGTGGTGTGGGCTCGAAAAAAATGTAAATAAGATGAGGGGCAATGTTTCATTTACATCGCAGAGCCTTTGACCTTTTTGTAAGAGACATGGTCCCCTTATTCTGCCTACGCAACAGATTAACCTTGATTCTAAAATTAGTATAGAAAATGATTTTACTGTCTCCTAGGTAATTGTCTAATTTAGGACATAAATCAAAGAAAAGTTGTGTACTATATAATGTCTGTTTATTAGTAATTTTAACAGCAATTATAAGTCATAAGTTATTGCCACTTTCAATAAAAATAAACTATAGTATTTACGTAACTAAAATAATACAATATTAGCATACGTTCCAATTTGTAGTACAATTAATATGACTAAGGCATTTGCTAGTCAATACAGCTTATCAAGGTATTCTTCATACTTTCTTACTATATGTGTATATATTTTACTATTTACCACTGAACATATTATTAAGAAATTACCAAGGTTACCTTGGTAAGCCATATTTTCTAACATAGCTTTAATGATACTGCAGATACTACGGAGGTATCAGTCTTCCCAATTGCCAATTCAAAGTTCCACTGAAACTTAAAACTTACAATCACTGTAAAGATTCGTATTTACACAGTAAAAAATATTTACAACTTATTAAATTACTAAATTAAATAAGAATGCTTGTCACAACCACTGGGTTGCTGTACTAAAACGTACAAAAACCCCTCAACACACAATTTGGCTAAATCATACAAAATTCAGGCATTAAGGCAGCAACATAAATGAGTAAACATGAAGTTCCTATTGTCGTAGGATCACGATTTTGAGCATATAAGTAGCTAAGTTCCGACTCCCATTCTTGGGGCTGCGATCAAACTAAAACTTCATCCAAGTCGGGGCCCGAGAACAGCACAGTTATACACTTAAAACTGCTTCACGAACATCAGTCCAGCTCTTCAATTCGGTAATGTGTCCATGAGTATTTCCTTCACACCCGATGATAAACGATCAGGGAACTTGATGTCAAATGCGACGAGTAGATCTCCTTTTCGCGTTGGCTCTTTGGGGAATGGCAAGCCGTACCCCGGGAACCGTTTAACTGTGTGTGGTTTCACAACTTCTCCTTGTAGATTGACTGTCAGCTTCTCTCCAGCCATGGTAGGAACCTCTATTATTGTGCCACATAACGCCTGCAACAAAATAAAACATCAGTTGAAATTTATGTCCAACATAATTATAAATTACCACATTGCACTAGTATTCACTTAACTATGCAGATAACAACAGAGGCTATGAAGGAAACAAGTCATCTTAATGCCAATGACCTGTAATTGCAACTTTATTGACTTATAGAATTTGATGTGTACACTGTACAGCTTGATGCATAAAGTGCTAAGTTATTAGTAATATTCAGTATAAATTCAGAGAAACATGTTTGGGAAAAACCAATTAACAGATGATTGTCAATGTATCATGCAAAAGATGGTTCCAGAAGCCTCGTTTCAAAACATAATAATTGATGTTTGTTGTACTCATTGTTTACAATTTTTTAAATTCCTCTCTTTCAAAAACAAAATATTTTGATCACAAAACAAGGTCAAATAAAATGTTGACAAACAATTGAAAGACATACCTGTTTGAGTGATATCTTGGCTGTGTATCTGACATCACTGCCTTCTCGTTTGAACTGTGGATGTGACTTGTCCCGGATGATAAACACGATGTCTGCAGGAATCTTGTTGCGACCCTGGTCACCTTCTTTTTGGAATGTGATCTTGGTACCGGCCTTCCAGCCAGGCTTCACATGTATGGTTAACACTTTGTCTTCTTTCTTTGAGGTTCCGTCTGGTTGGATGACGCGGCGCGAGATCTTCATTTTTTTGACGCAGCCTCGAGCTATATCCTCCAGCGACACGTAGAGGTCGTGTTCTATAGGCGGGTCCTGGGTCTTGTCTTTGCGGTTAGGCGAGCCGTGGAAGTTGAATGAATGCGAGCGGAAGGCGCCACCCGGCCCGCCCGGTACCCGCGTCCCCATACCCATGTTGGCGAACGGATCCATGTCGACGTCCATATCACGGTCAAAGAACATGGTATTGCCGCCGCCGCCACCGTTTAAGTCGAAGAAAGCCTGGAAAGGAGACGCTGAACCGAAGAACTGCGCGAAAGTGGCTCGCGGGTCGCCGTGGAACGTGTACGAGAACGATTGTCCGCCGCCTCCGGGACCGTTCTGGCCTCCCATGCCGCTCTTGAGGCCTTCTTCACCGTGAGCATCGTAGATCTCTCTCTTCTTCTTGTCCGAGAGGACCTCGTACGCCTCGGCAACTTCCTTAAATCGCTCCTCAGCACCCGCAGCCTTATTCTTGTCCGGGTGGTACTTTAGCGCAAGCTTACGGTACGCTTTCTTTATCTCATCGTCAGAAGCACCTTTCGATATTCCCAATATTTTATAGTAATCTTTCCCCATCTTAGCAACTTATCCTGAAAC
Source organism: Erannis defoliaria (assembly GCA_905404285.2). Classification (NCBI taxonomy): domain Eukaryota; kingdom Metazoa; phylum Arthropoda; class Insecta; order Lepidoptera; family Geometridae; genus Erannis; species Erannis defoliaria. The sequence continues at coordinate 18,414,904 of FR990070.1, forward strand.
AAATAAACGATCCTCGTTAATAATAATATTCTCCCTGCGGCTGACGCCTTTTTTGGCGATCGTGTGCGCGACCGACAAAAAATATTCTAGATTTAGCACAAAATTATTGAAAAATCGAAAGCTATCGAAGAAACTAATAAAGGATGAAATTATGAAATACATACCAGTAATAGAAAACTCGAAGATCAATCCAAACGTGAAAAAGCGAAATTATTAAATAATTCACACACCACAAAACTCAACACTACACTTTCAGCAACTTCACAAATGAATGAAACGTTGCGCGCTCGGCGCGCCAAAATATATACATTAAAAAGTCTAGAACATTCTGGGACCTTCACCGGTCATGAGAAAGAGATAAAACACCGAGACAATGACCACGTACGCATTATGTTTGAAAGAGATGAAAGTAATAGGCTAGATGACTGGTTTTTTTTTATTATCCTATTCAAATGTGGCCCATAAATATAGCTGATTAATGAAAAGAAAATTAAAATCTGATCAAAAATAAGCAACTTATAAGCATTTTAATATCATGCTAGACAGAGAGGCGAAACAACAAATCGTGACGTCAATTCTCAGTACGCCATATAAATTCTATTCTGACAAGTAAGGCGTGACGTCATTTTTTGTTTTGTGGGAAAGGGACAGAGTTGTCTCTAACAAAAACTTTAAACGCTCATATATCAGAACATTATTAACCGATTTAAATAATGTTTTCAATAAACATACTATATTTACTTAAATTCTTCATCAAAGCTATTGGTTTCAACGATTTAAACATCAGTCATCTAGCCTATTCTCGGTGTTCAAAATTCTAGAAATAATGGGCTCACGTCATTTTCTCAAGTCCCCTAGATTGAAATCAGTCTGTTCTCCAATGCCTCTTCTCGTTTGTTCTTGCTTACATTTTTTTTAATGGCTCCTGTAACTATCAGTCTATGAAAATTGTTGGCTGTTTCATCTTAACAAGAAGACTTTTAAGGTTGGCTAATATTAGAACATTTTTAAGGCAATAATAATGACGTTGGGAAATCGGTAATGATTTTTAGGACGGTTGCCAGTGGTACCTAATAGTACAGCTTGTTCTAGACAGTATGTCATGAAATCACAGTCAGTTACACGAAATTAGTCATAGTCGAGTCCAAGTCATGCCCTAGTAAAGTTGTGGTGACTTTACTATGAGCTTCTACGGAGTTTTGTTTAGTACGTCCATGGAAATATGATGCTGTTTTTGACTAGTACGTATAGTCAGCGCCGTCTATCGATTTGAAGAGAACTAAATTTTTTTTGATTGCTTCTCAGAAAATCGTCCATTGTCTGCCGTTTCATGAATAAAGCACTTTACTTTAGCAGTCTTACTTAAAAAAACTTCTCAACCGTTAGTCACTGCTTCAAATGTTCTTCTATCTTCTCTCTGACGTGAAGTGTAACATGCAAGAACAAGACAGAGAAGTTTAAGCAGTGACTAAGTTTTGAGCGACGTTTTTAAGTAAGGCCGTAAGTTATAGAGTGAAACAAACAGCAGTCAAAGGAATGTTCTGAATGCAATCTCCATAGTGGGTAAAGCTTCTTGGTTTTACAGCAGCCCTTTTACGTAGGTAGGTTACTAAACTTGTGCACTTGTTGGCAAAGCTGTGAAATTCTTTTCAATCCATAAAACAAGAAAGTTTCGGCACAGGCTATTGTCCGTTTCAGGGTCGCTTTAATGTAACTTCCACTGTTGTCAATATATGACGTTGACAACTTAAAAATAAATGACAGCTGACAGCGGTAGGTCCGCTGTCATCTATGTTTTTAAAGCTTAAACAGGAAGAAAAATTATGACCTCCGGCAGGACTCGAACCTGCATACGAGCAGTCGCTATGGGTTTCCGTCCCAACTGCTTTGCCAATTAAGCTACAGAAGTCTCTGCCTTAGATGCCAAATTTCCGAACCTGTTATAAGCTACCAACTAAAGCGTTGGTGCCAAGCCAACATACAAAAATATTCAAAACTAGTGTCATCTGTCATTTGTAATGCCGTAAATGAGGTTTTGGCGGGAACACGGAAAAATCATGTCGTTGCATTCTATTCTTTTCTTAAACTTGTGTTTTTTCGCGAATTAATGATTAAAAATGGTGGTGTTTTATTCATTGAGTGTTGAATTACATGCACGAGTGTGGGCAAGTGATATAATGTGGTGAAGCATGTCTTTTCGTGTTGTTTTCAAAACTCCGTAGAAGCTCATAGTAAAGTCGCCACAACTTTACTAGGGCATGACTTGGACTCGACTATGACTGTTTTGTGTGACTGACTGTGATTTAATGACATATTTGACTTGATTTTCTTTTTAACGGCTCAAACTTTGTCACTGCTTAACCTTCTCTGTCTTGTTATTGCACGTGACGCTTCACGACAGAGAGAAGCGGCCTTACTTAAAAAAAAACTTTTCATCCGTTAGTCACTGCTTAAGATGCTCTGCCATCTTCTCTCTGACGTGAAGTTGCACGTGCTAGAAAAGGACAGAGAAGTTTAAGCAGTGACCAAGAGAATCGAGATTATTTTAGGTAAGGCCGTATATATCAGCCTCTTAAGCAGTGATTAAGTTTGAGCGGCGTTTTTAAGTAAGGCCGTTAAATATTAACGGCCTTACCTAAAATAATCTCGATTCTCTTAGTCACTGCTTAAACTTCTCTGTCCTTTTCTAGCACGTGCAACTTCACGTCAGAGAGAAGATGGCAGAGCATCTTAAGCAGTGACTAACGGTTGAAAAGTTTTTGTAAGGCCGATAATGTGGTGAAACCATAGAGGTAGTACCTCTAAGGGTGAAACATGTTTTTTCGTGTTGTTTTCAAAACTCCGTAGGAGCTCATAGTACAGTCGCCACAACTTTACTAGGGCATGACTATGACTAATTTCGTGTTACTGACTGTGATTTCATGACATAATTGACTTGCAAAACTTGATTTTAATAAAAAAAACTTGCAAATTCATAAACTCGACACTAGCATAATGCACAACGTGCGATGCCAATAACTAACAAAAAAAAACTCGTTTTGTTTGACAAGCAAGCGAATTCAAGCAATGAACAAAAAGTAAAAACAGAAAAATCATTTCAATTTTTCAATACGTAAAGGTAAAACGAATAACGACGCTTCATATCTGAATTCTGAATAGAATGGAAAAGAGCTAAAGACATTGCTACAAGGAATAGAAAGAAAACTATAGTGCGCTTTTGTTGATCTAAAACTTTATTCATCGCGCCAGTCTCAAAAACAGTGCGTGCCGGCACCCTTTGTAATCGATGTCGAAGTATTTCTCGTAGAAATCCTGTACAAGTTCTTCGACCTGTTAAAAGAAAAACATGTCAAGCTCAAATGATATTATTCAGACGAAATGCGACGTGTGCGGGGAGGTGGCTCATGAGCCGTACATAGAGTGTTGCGAGTGTGATATAAACTTATGTACCGAGTGTTTCGCGGCGGGGCGAGAGATCAGAACCCACAGGAACGATCACAAGTACGCAGTCAGACGCAACGACTTCCCTCTATTTGACAATTGTAACTGGTCTGCTAAAGAAGAATGCAAGTTACTTACTGCTCTTTCTACTTATGGCTATGGAAACTGGGAGGAAATCGCTAAAATGGTGCACACTCGATCAAAACTAGAGTGCCAGGAACACTATAAGAAGTACTACATACAAAATGTGCAGTATGACCAACTGAAATTACTACCAGAAACAGAGCAGTCACTGTTTCCTAAAATACTTACCCCCTATATTTACAACACTGATACAATTAATGGCAACCCTCCAAGGAATAACACTGCAGATCAACATCTCGCAGGGTACAATGCGTACAGATCAGAGTTCGAGCTCAGTTTTGATCACAATGCAGAGAGTTTGTTCAACTTTGAAGATGGTTACTCGGATGATGAAGAAGATGACTGTATGGATGCATTGAAAGTGTCTCTAGTCAGTGCTTTAAATACTAGACTAAAAGAACGGAAAAGAAGGTACAAAATATTACAACGACACGGGCTCATAATGCCAAACAAGCTAGCTTCTTGGATTCAAAACTTTGATACCACACTAACTAGGCAGAAATCTGAACGTCTACTGACATTTATGCAGTTTATGACGGGCATGCAATTTGATGCATTTATGGAGTCTATGAACTTGGAAACAGAGATGATGCAGAGAATAGGAAGACTGTGCATATACCGCAATAACGGCATCAAAACTCTCCGCGCTGCAAGGATTTACAAGCAGCTGAAATCTGAGCATGATTTCACTATGAAAGAACAGAAGCATGCAACTCTACTAATGGCAAAAAAGTTTGAAAACCAGTCACCTATCAAACAGAGAGAATCATTTGGAAAAAACCCAAACTACCAGAATCACCTGCTGAGGTACAAAAGAACATCCATGCCATTAGACATTGTTGATTTACCGGGATACAATAAGCTCTCCGAATCAGAAAAAGTGTTATGTTCTAACCTAAGGCTGATGCCGGAAAACTATTTGGATATAAAAGAACAGCTGATAGCTCAAAATGGCAAAATGGGCTATCTTCGTCTGTTAGATGCAAGAAGAATAGTCAAAATAGACGTGAACAAAACCAGGAAGATTTATGATTACCTTTTGTATGAAGGATTTATTAGTAAGCCCACTTAAATAAAGCAAAATTTTTGTAATACTTGTTTTAGTTCAGTACATACCTTGAAGCCAAATTTCTGGTATAAGAATATTGATGGGTTGGTTGGAGACACATGGAGAGTCACATCTTTGCCCGTGCATGTCTGTATCAAGTAAAGACATGGATAAGATATCATGCTACATGCGTTATCCATAAAATTTATTAAGTAATGAGTGTCAAAGCAAATATAGGCCCGATGCAAAAAGAGGGGTGTTATAAGATCAGCATGTGTGGTTGTCTTCCAGTTCGTGGCTTTGTAGCTGTCAAACGGATGTACCAAATATTTTTTTTGCTACAGTTCGAGAAGGGATATTTTTAAATGTTTAACTTAATATTATATTATTTTAGTGTGATCATCATCATCATCAGCCCGGAGACGTCCACTGCTGAACGAAGGCCTCCCCCTTAGACCGCCACACTGTACGACAACCTACCATTTGCATCCACCGGTTGCCTGCGATTTTTACAATGTCGTCGATCCACCTAGTGGGAGGCCGCGCCTACGCTGCGTCTTCCGGTTCGCGGTCGCCACTCAAGAACCTTTCTTCCCCATCGGTTATCAGTTCTTCGAGTGATGTGGCCTGCTCAATGCCACTTCAACTTGCAAACCCTGCGAGCTATGTCGGTGACTTTGGTTCTTTGGCGAATATCCTCGTTCCGGATTTTAACGCGCAAAGTAACTCCGAGCATAGCTCTCTCCATTGCCCGTTGTGTGACTCGCCCTCTGAGTTTCTCCAAAAGGCCAGCAGTTAAAGACCACGTTTCAGTTCCATATGTCATCACTGGCAACACACACTGGTTGAAAACCTTTGTCTTCAGACACTGCAGGACACTGCACTTTGCTAAAAATGTTGAGCCGTCCTTTTATGTCGTCATCTGTCTTTATTGTATACGCCATGCAACTAGAAATAATAATTATGTTTTTGATTAAAAAAAATGTAATGGAAACGCTACCTGCAAGAGATGGTAGAGCATGAAGGTGGCAATGCCGGCTCGGCGCCACTCGGGGCGCGTCAGCACGAACGAGATGTAGGCCTCGTTGTGCCCCGCGTCCGGCACCAGGAAGGCGCACCCCACCACGAGCCGCTTGTAGTGCGCCACGCAGCTGAACTCGGGGTACTGGAGCGCTTCTGTCACTACATGCCAGGTAGAACAACATGTTTGTATGGACAATTTAAATATAGAATATTTTTTAAGAAGTTTTTCCACACTTTTTGGTATTTCTATGTTTTTGATTGCTCGTATGCAGATTCCTGCCAGAGGTCATATTTTTTCTTACCGTTTAAACATAAAAAAAACGGCTCCATATCAGAAGGACTATCAGGGTAAATGACGATGTTTGTAGGACGTCGACCATGCTGACAACATCTTGAACTTCTAACAACGATATAGAAACAAAAATATAATACTTTTTTTTAAATTCTCCTCCATTGTAAGCAAAAGCGTAATAATATAATTACTTATAGCTAAATCAACGCAGCCAGGAAAAAAATATGACATTCAGTAAATGACAATAGACCAATAATATTACTACTAATAATAATAATATAATATTAATCAATTTATTTCAGAATAAATCCATAGATAGAGAGAAAAAAAAAAATTCTAAATAGTTCAAATAAGGATGTCAATAGAAAATTACAAATCTCACATAATAAAAAAATTATAATAATTAAATAATGAAAACTGACACATTTTTGTTTTATTTATACGGGAATACTCACGTTTCAAGTTTTATGTGCCTCGTAAAGTTAGGGAGGCCATAGAGATTAGCAAGCGCCCTAACTTCAATAGAGACGGGGGATGGAATCTGCCACCGACTTGGAGACCCTGTCTTCATGGGGCCCGCGAGGGTGGACGCGTATCTGAAGGCGACGTGGTGAGCTCCGCGTGCTGGAATATTCCCGACACCGCACGAGAAGATTCCAGTGATGAAGAGCTCCAGAGAGCGCCGGCGCAGCACGACACTCTACCCGCCCCACCCCCTCACCCGCAGAGCAACCGCTGTCACCGCGCGCGCGACGCGCAGCGGCCCGCAGTGCTAAGCAGGACGCAGCTGCACGCGCGTCGGGCTCTGTTTTCACTCTTTGAAAAAGGTCACCGGAAGTGATCGAAACTATAGTCGGAGTATCCGATTTAATTAAACGTGAGTATTCCCGTATAAATAAAACAAAATTAAATAATGTTAAATAATACGTAATAATAACTATCTTAGCCTATATCGTGGTTTGTAACCGCCATGTTCGGTATGGACTTTGGGTCCAGTGCTGCATTACAGGACAATCAAAGTCCATCCTCCACGCAAACAGTTGCAAGTAGCTGTTGGGACTGCCCCGGACACGCAAACGAAGCTACCAGCTTATTTATTCTGTTGGCCAAATGGAACAACCAAACCAAAAATAAATTTACAGGCTGCGGTCAGTTATGTTCTAAGATTACGATGGTGGCTCCCTCACTCATCTGCACATATAAGTTGATCGGACTATATGATATACATCCATTATAATGGAATTTAAAGTGGCCAGCTAGTATGGCGATAGAAACGGTATCTATTTAAGGTTGGATTTTATTTCATTCTTTCTACAGCATAATAATTGCATTTTGGAAATAAAAATACATCTCTTGATGATTGTAATTCACATTTTGGACGTTTTACTAGTAAGTCGTTTTGCAACTCAAGGCATTCTCAACACGTAGACGTTTTAACATGCCGACGTTCTGCAAACATCGTCATTTAACCTGATAGTTCTGATACGGAGCCTAAAACATAGAATTTAAATATACATAGGTTATATAATACGCGCATTCTTAGTTGGCCGGAACGAAGTGCGTACAGCTATACAGGTATAATGGTAGGTACTGCTACTGATGACTCAATACAGATTATATGGAACTGAATACGCAATGTAGGTGTATGGTACCGAGTACTCACAGTCGATCCCGGGCCAGAAGAACTGCGCGCAGAGGTTGTTGACGGCGGCGATGTGCTGCGGCCGCACGTACGAGTAGTCCACGCTGGCGTGCGGCGGCGGCCGGTACCCGGGGACCTGTCTGAGGGACGGCACCACGCTGTCACACCTGTTTTTTACTGTATCGAGTAATGTGGCGAACTGAGCGCTACCGTTAGTCGGATGACTCGTAAAATTATCGGTCGCTGTTGTTTGCTGTATAAAAAGGTAACGCGCGCGGACGTCCGGATGTTTATGTCAAATCAATCTGCGACGTTTCTTCGCGCGGGTTATCCACCAAACGCGGCGCCTGAGGCGGAGCCCGCGCGGTTTTAGTTTACCTGAATTCATTTAGCGTCGCTACGTGACGCGGGAAACGCGTGCTGTGCGAGTACAATCAAACTCAACAGACGATGTCTATCAATATAGAAAGAGAAACAAAGGACATATAAATAAAAAATAAATAAAAAAATAAGGGCTTATCCGAATGTTTTTCGATCGAGAGAAACATTATTTATACTGTTTTCAACCGTAGAAGTTACTTAAATAGACGGATGTTCGTCTGTAACATTAGTACATTGTTATCCTAGGAGTGAAAGTAACTCTATTCGAACCCTCGAACTATTAGCGTCCTCGCTACGCTCGGGCGCCAAACCCCGTCTCGGGACTAAATAAGTCTTTAACCCTGAGGTAAACACTGTGCTTTTCATTAAGAATACAAGGAAACTAAAAATAAAAACATGAACTGACACTGGGAAATGCATGAGAAGTGCGGGACCATAATCCTCTGAGGAGAAAAAAAAGTTGGAACATGGTTCAATACAAATTTATGAAAACTAGTTTTTTTTAAATAATTTGAGTGTCTATCATTTGTCAACTGTCACTGTCAGTTGAAAGTGATTCTCCCTAGGGCTGAAATGTATTACTTTCAACCCGCTTCTCAGGCAACTTCAGACCTACTTTTCGAGTACGAGTAATAAAAAAAATATTTTTTGGCTCTAAATAAATAAATTGCGAGGGCAACTTCTAAGGCTGGCAGCTCAGCCTACTTGAACTTACTTAGTGAGACGAACGAGGCGTTATCTGATGGTAAGCAGTATTGTGCATGGTATTACACTAGTAGTATGCAGTACCTGTGCGTCTTGATGAGTAGTTCGTCAGTGAGCGCGAGCCAGGCGGGGGTGGCGGCGGTGTCGCGCCGGATGTAGGGCTTCAGTAGCGCCCCGGAGTACGCGGAGCGGAAGGGCGCGGGCGGCGCGGGGGACAGCAGTAGTGTGCTGTAGTTGGTGCTCGCTATCGTGCCGCATAAGTTGTCTATCAGGTACTGGAGGACAAATCCATGTTACAGTGAATCACAGGCGTGCTATACTAATAAACGGTCGGCATAAATCGTACCAACCGGACGGTAAAATGGAACATAGGTATGTAGCCTAATTCGAGTAAGTAAGCCGAATCCGCTGGATCGAAAGAATTGCTTCGGGTCGGCTTTTTCGTTCAACCAAGTACCAGCTACAGCCGTTGGAGTCCATTGTAAAATTGTCTTGATACTAAAAAGGATGTTTCGAAATTCGACCCCGAAGGGGAAAAAAAGGGGAAAACTTTTGTATGAAAGTCCTCTGGTTTAAAATTTTTCATTTAAAATAAAAAAATGCTGTTTTCAATTATTTTTGCCAGGAATGGTTTAAGGGGGTGGAATGTTGTTTGTAATAAAAAAAATTAAGTTATAGTGCTGAAAATTTGTATTTGGGTAGTTCATTATTTTTCGACAGGGATGACTGAAGAGGGTGAAATGGGGGATGAAATGTTGTATGAAAAGTTATCTGTTTTTGAAAGTTATAGTGAAAAAAAATTGTTAGTACATTAAAAAAAACAATATTTTTCGGTCAGGGATGATTTAATGTGGTGAATATGGGTAGGAAAATAATTAGTAATTAACCCAGCGGTATGGAAAATACGAGTATTTGGGAGCTGCCGAATAAGCCCTTATTCGCGTGTACTTATAAGTGTAAAGAATTATGTGGTTTTTACCGTCGAACACAGATCCTCACTTCCCCCCTTTGATGAACTCGAGCCTGTCACGGCTTCCGAGGTTGAGTCGATTATCAAGGGCCTCCACACCAGGAAAGCTCCAGATGCGGACGGCATCAGTAACAAAGTGCTCAAGCACTTCTCCGTTACGCTAGTTCACCTTCTAGTTAGCATCTTCAATGCGGCCATCGCCAATTGCATTTTCCCCGACGCCTGGAAATCCGCCGACGTCATCGGCATCCACAAACCCGGCAAGAAGGCTTCTGAGCCCTCTAGCTACCGTCCCATCAGTATCCTCAGTACTCTGGGAAAGATCTACGAGCGCGTCCTTCTGAAGCGCATCTGGACCTTTGTCAAAGACAACAACCTCCTCCCTGATGAGCAGTTCGGCTTTAGAGCCAGGCACTCTTGCGTCCAACAAGTACACCGCATCACGGAGTACGTCCTAGAAGGTTTCAATAAGAAACCCGGCCATGGTTACACCCACAAGCCGTTCCCCCAAGGGACTGTAGCGGTATTCCTCGACGTCGCGAAAGCTTTCGATAAAGTCTGGCACAACGGGCTGATATACAAGCTGTATCAGCTCGGGCTGCCAGACCGTCTTGTACTCATAATACAAGACTTTCTAAGGGCTCGAAGTTTTCGATACCGCGTCGAGGGACAACGCTCCTCCCCCCACGACATCGGTTCCGGAGTCCCTCAGGGCTCCGCAGTGGCCCCGATCCTCTTCTCGCTTTTCACCTGTGACATCCCCCGCACTCCTAAAGTGGAGCTTGCTCTCTTCGCAGACGACACCGCCCTCTACACCAGAGGGTGGAACAAGGTCATTCAGCTAGCCCACCTTCAACGAGCCCTCAATCTCCTCGGAGACTGGTTCAAGAAGTGGGCTATCACCGTTAACCCCGATAAAAGTGCAGCCGTGTACTTTCATCCGTCCAAAAGACCTCCCTCGAAGCATATCACGCTACACGGCCAGCCCATCCCATGGGCTACCGAGACCAAGTATCTCGGTGTGACCCTTGATCGTCGACTCACGTTCTCAAAGCATATTCAGATAGTTCTCAACCGAGCAGCCTTCTTCTTAGGCCGGCTCACTCCCCTTCTCAACGAGCGTAGTAAATTGTCCCTTAGAAATAAGGTTACAATCTACAAAACTTGTATTCCCTTAACTTGTGCCCCGTCATGACATACGCCTCCGTGGCGTTTGCTCACGCCTCTAGCATAGATCTAGAGAAACTCCAAGTCATACAAAATAGATTCATCCGCAGAGCAGTCGGAGCTAGCTGGTTCATGCGAAACTCCGACCTGCACTGCGATCTCGAACTCCCCTCCATCCGTCAGTACATTAAGTACGCCTCGCGCCGCTATTTCGATGCGGCCCCTCACCATCCCAATCCACTCATAGTCCAAGCCTCCAACTATACGACAGACACGACAGACCCACCCCCCTTCCGTAGACGCCCCAGACACGTCTTGGGCGACCCAGACGACCCCATCGCCGTCATCACCTCGGCGGCGCTGGGCTCGCCCGATCCGACCATTCCTAGCAACAGGAAGTATTCCGTCTTTGGTATAGGCGCCGGTTACCAGAGGCACACAAACACGCACCGACCTCGCCGGCGAGGTCTAGGACTCCCCAGATCTGTCAGAAGATCGGTTAGATCATCTCACTGTAATGTTGTAATTGTGGTTTTGGTAAATAAATATTATTATTATTATTATTATTATTATTATTATTAGATTCTCTCCAAATAGTCAACCAGATCAACCTACTAGGGCCCCAGGGCATACCCCTTCTGGGATGCCAGGGCAAGTCTGACCCCACTCCCGGCGACGGCCAAGCCGAGGTTCGTACCGTCTGAGGTGCCCTTGAGCTAGTCGCCTTTAAACTAAACCTAGGCCGAGCGCCGTTTGCGCTTGCCTAAAGTCCGGTGACGCTGTAGAGGCCATCTGAGGCCACCAGCATCAGCCATTCAAAAAAAAAAAGTGGTTTTTACCGATCTCTGGAATCTGTCTAGAACTCGTTCTGCGTTGACCACCACTCTTGGATCTTCGGTCACGTAGCCGCCCAGAATTTTTACTATCCTGAAAAAACACCACAGAATACTTACTATGGAGTATGGAGAACAAACCCACAAACTTGAGAAGTCTTTGAAGTGGTCCTTCTAAACCTCGATATTATTTAAGTGTTCGTGTCGTGACGGTGAATAGGTTAATCAACTCTAATAGCATAAATGGTTTTGTTCGAGCGGCTAATATTTCGAAGTTTGTTTTTTAAGATAACATTCGTATAAAAGGACGTAAACATACTTATCAAAATCGAATATAGGCAAATGCTTGTGCCTCTTCAAACGTCTCAGCGCCAATTTTGCCTTCAGCCGACACAAATAGGCCTTTTTACTAGCATCCTTCACTTTGGGTATCATCGCTTCAATCTGCTTCAAGAACTGCACCTCTTCGTATTGCGTCATTTCCACCAGTTGTTCTTTGGGGGTTTCTTTTTCTGGCGGTATATCTTCCCAGGGCAAATCTAGTGAACAGGAAATATTTCGTATTGATAACACCTAAGTTACAAGTCAAATTTCACAAAAAAATAATCACTTACTAAAATGATATAATAATTATAAAAATACATTAATAATCTCTTATTTAAAAAAAACCTTCAATGTCATAAAACTAATTCTCTTGTAACCACGCTCTGAGCTTGGTTTTGAAACACAAGGAGCATCCCGAATGGAAGCTGGTATACGGTTGTAGATCGCGGGCCCCAGAATATACACTGACCTCTCCGACTTGACGAGACGGTGCGACGGGGTTATCAGTTGGTCTTTCTTTTTATTGCTTCGTAAATCTAACGTGCTGTGAACGCCCCTACGTTGGAACGTTTCTAGGTTTACATGGGTCTGGTAAATAAACTCACACGCCAAGGACAGTATCTGAAGTTCCCCAAATAGCTCTACGCATGATACGTCGTTCTGAACTGCACATGTGGCACGTATGGCTCGTTTTTTATATGAAGTGTTTTCACACTTTGGATATGTTTTAACGCATATCAAAACATTTTACGTTCCTGCGGGGCTAAGTGGCTACGCGGAGCGAAAAGAACCACTTCCTCCCAGCAGCGGCACGTAAAATCGTATACACACCACGGGAGCAAATAAAGACGCCTCAGATCTCATTTTTCCTGTTGTTTGTTTCTCATGTATACATGAGATCTGAGACATTCTTTACTTTTGCTCCCTATGTGAGTAATGTACTATTAATGCCATCAACGCTTTAGTTGATTAGCATATACAGTTTCAGAACTAAGACGGGTAAGGCAGAGACTTCTGTAACTTAATTGGCAAAGCAGTTGGGACGGAAACCCAGAGATTGCTTGTATGCAGGTTCATGTCCTGCCAGAGGTCATATTTTTATTAGTGTATATGCATTAAAAACATAAGAAATACTTAGTTATTTCTGTGACACGATTTTATACCTTTACTAGCAGCGCAGTTTCACTCGCTATCCTACGGGAATCATATATTTTTTCGGGATGAAAGTAGCCCATGTGTTAATCCAGGATATAAGCTATCTCTATACGTCAGTGATGTCACTCAAATTGGTTGTGCCGTTACAGGATGAATTAGTAAGGAATAAGTAACTTTCGCGTTAATAATAATTATAATGAAGATTGTTAATTGAACAATTTAAAAATCCATTGCCACAGACTGGAAGACGGCCGGCCCTAGCTTAGTGCTAGAGCGATAGAGACGTTTACCTTCAGGCGGATTATATCCGAGATTCAAATCTTGTCGATAGGTAAAAAAAAAGAAGAAAATACATGAAGAGGAACATCTTCTTGTTCTTATGTACTTACTACGAAACGATTAACATCTCATAAAGTGTAAGGCTAAAAATAATTTATTTTATTTCATTAGAAAAACAGGAAATACGTATGTACTTACCTACTTTTATTAATTAAAAACTAGGTATTAATAAATTATAGGATAATATATCCTATAATTTTTAATATATATTGTATATGTTATAATTGAAACACAAGCATACTCCCTATTACCTTATAATTACTCTTATTCCATTTAAGAGTTTAACTGAATTTGATGCTTACGTCGAAAAAATAATTGAAATCGGCTGGTTAAAGTTCTGAAATATAAGCGTTCAAAGTATTTGGGAGGGAGTCATCTGTCCCTTTCTAGCAAAACACGTGCATAGTATAGAATTTGTTTGGAATCGTGAACTTTGACGTCATAAACCTAGTGTAGTGCCCTCCCTGTCTAACATGAAACTAAAATGTTTATAACTTCGTCATTTGTGCACATATAACATTTTTACTTTCGATGATTTGTTTTGCTACCAGTCTGCTATTTTGCGAGTCAATAAAAAAAACACATACATGTTCCCTATTAGTAAAAAATAAATTAAAATAAAAAATTGCGTTGAATAAAACAACATACCAATAGAATTAAGTTCAGTGGAGAATAAGTTTTCTCGCCGTACGATGGCGATTTCCTCTGTGTTTTTCTTAGTTTTGGCGTCGGCGGATGTTTTCTTGTCGTGGTCCGATCCGCTGCGAGAGTCGGAATCGTAGTAGAAAGTCGAATGCTGGAGCGAGTTGATGCTTGATGTATCGCTCTACGAACAATAATTGTAGTTTTAATAAACTAAAACACACTTAAGTATACAGGGTTAGTTCTAATCAGTTAGCATCCTTTTAAGAGCATATTCTGTACATCAAAACAAACAACTTTTACTATGGGGCCAACCCCGAAATCGCGAAAAAAATATCGGCTGTTCCATACATTTTGCTCAAGGTCGATGAATTTTTGTATGGAACAGCTGATAATTTATTCGTGATTTTGGGGTTGGCCCCATAGTAAAGTTGTTTGTTTTGATGTACAGAATATGCCCTTAAAAGTATGCTAACTAATTAGAACTAACCCTGTATATGAATAAGAAAATGTGTAGTGTTACACATTAACTTATTTTTCCTATTTTTTTTTGTTTGTTTGCTATGTTTTTGTCGCAAACAAACTATTGTCTATATGATTGATTCAGGCGTTTTGCGGAAGTCCATTTTGAGCGCTTGAGGAGTCAACACGTCCTGAGGATGCCTCGTGAAGACGCGAAACACGTGTCGGCAACCGAGTAGGTACTTCCAAGGATTAAGGGTGAGATATTTTTATTATGTTACTTATAATTGCTCATAATTTGGTTCTTCGCCAAAGAACCAAAGTTACCGACATAGCTCGCAAGGTTTGCAAGTTGAAGTGGCAATGGGCAGGCCACATCGCTCGAAGAACTGATAACCGATGGGAAGAAAGGTTCTTGAGTGGCGACCGCGAACCGGAAGACGCAGCGTAGGCGCGGCCTCCCACTATATATATATAGGTGGACCGACGACATTGTAAAAGTCGCGGGCAACCGGTGGATGCAAATGGCAGGTTGTCGTACAGTGTGGCGGTCTAAGGGGGAGGCCTTCGTTCAGCAGTGGACGTCTCCGGGCTGATGATGATGATGATGAATTGCTCATATTATTTTTACATGTTAATAATTGTAATTTTACAGGTTAATCAAAATTAGTTTTGTATCAGATTAAGATTACATTGAAACAGCTTAAATATTAATAATTATTCGTTTTACAGAGAGAAAAAAGGTTTCAGATTTAATTTTTTTTTTGTTTCAGGTTAGGTTGAAATTCAATTTACGTTGATAATTACAATAAACTTTTTTCGGTGGGGTTTCCCTTCATAATTTCTTCAATGACTGCTTAAGCTCATCACTGGGATTAGAACCACCACTGTGCCGCGCGAACCGAACGCGCTAACCACTGAGCTGTTTACTGATACCGCACTATTATTAGGCCTGACCTGCACTGGCATCATCCTGTCCGAAGGCAGGAACTCGAACGTCTTCAGGTCTGCCAGTTCGTTGGTGAGCTCCCCATACGACATATCGCATGGTATTATTTGTAGGGAATCCTCGTACGTAGGCTCCTCTAATAATTCGTTCCTGGTAAATTAAAAAGTATGTGTTCCCAACAATAATATAGCAACAAATTCCTATTATGAAAACTTATGTTTTAACTCACGTTTAATTAAATCGGATACTCCGACTATAGTTTCCGACTATACCTTTTTCAACGAGCGAGAGTGTGTGCTAAGCAGGACGCAGCTGCACGCGCGTCGGGCTCTGTTTTCACTCTTTGAAAAAGGTCACCGGATGTGATCGAAACTATAGTCGGAGTATCCGATTTAATTAAACGTGAGTATTCCCGTATAAATAAAACAAAAATGCAACAAATTCCTCTATAAAATAGCGTTCTGGTAATGTGATGTACTGATTGAACTGGAGAAGCATGGCGATGAGGCATGATATAATTGAATTGGATGAATTGAATGTAAAATTGGGGGTAAAGCAACAGATTCAGTGTTCCAAGTAGGGATGGCCAATTATTAGTGTATCACTGCTTCACTTAGTGTACCAGTGTAAAGCGCCACGACGTAGCTTGACTATAGTCGTATTCATAATTAAACGGACTAAACTGACATTTCGAGTGTTGCTACTTTTTGGCAAAAAATTAATCAGCACTATTAAGTTTAAAAAAAGATTAAGTTTGTTAACTTATTTTAAGAAACTTAATCTTTTTATTAACTTATGTACTTATGTTAACAAACTTAATAGTTCACACTAGTGAACTACTTTTTCTATAATAATACAAAAAAAAAAGAAGGTAAAGCTTAAGGTTAAGCTTAAAGGTAAGGCTTTGTAAAGGTTCCTGACATTATGTAGGATTTCAATCTTTTCAAGGTTTTAAATCAAGAAAATAATGTTACATTTCCGTGTAGCAATTTACAGAACAACTTTTTTACAGAATATTCCCTTTTCTACCTGCACTTGCACTGTGAACACTTAAAAATTTTAAAGGCACTTAATAATTATTCAATGGTTCTTTTAAACGATAAAAACTTAACTATATCCATCACTACGGTTTTTTAGCAGGCAGCATTATTTTGAAAAGTGACATTTCAATTTGTCATTTTGGTCCTGTTGATTATGAATCCGAGTATAGGTGGTTCGAAGATTATCGATGTTAAGCAACGGACGAACCAGTCAGCCTCCAGTGGCATCCACTTCTGAGCGCTACCGTGAGGCGCGCCTGTGTTTTGTGTGCGCGTATGCGTGCTTGCGTTGCTAGGAGGGTACATATTTAAAATGTATAGCAAATTTTTGTATGAACATCATAATAATGCCGAATTTGATTTGTAACTTTCAGTATAGAATAGTCATTACTGACACTATCTGGTAGTCCCATCGTAATGCAGGGCAAACTTATAAATCTCTAATAATAATTAGCATGAAATGTACCTGGATGTACCATCAGAGTCCATGAGTTCATAAAGCTCAGGGTTGGATGCGGCGCTGTCTTGCGATTGGACGCGTCGCTTTTTACAAGGGACCGGGTCCATATCGAGTGGCTCATCTATGTCATTGTTTATTAGCTCTTTGTAGCCTGGAACATTTTAAGTATAATCATGAAAGTGGAATTAATACCATATATTATGTAGTCGCCACTTGGGGCTTTAATTAATTAGGTCATTGTTTTTTTAATGTTAAATTCATTTCTGGTTGGCACAAAAAAGGGTTTCTATCTATCTAACTTACCCATTTCAGCAATTTTTGCCAAGAAATGATTCTTGTCCAAAGCCAGTTGATTCCTGGGGCGAGTTTTGGGCTTATCTCGCGCCATTTCTTGTACTGGAAAAAGAAAACTTGTTACAAGTGGAAACATAAATATGTCAAATCTCTTCATGCTCAGTAAAGGACCTGGGTATTATGGTAACCTCTCCCTAATAAGGGGGAGGCCATCGTCCAGCATTGGACGTCTCCAGGCTGGTGTAATGATGAATCCAGTAATGTATTGTTGTATAATCAGCTCCAGTCATATATGTTTACCAATATGTGCAGCGACTGCCGGTGAAAAGTTGTGCAGTAGTCTCCACCAGCCGGCCTCTCCAAGCGCTGTGGAGCCTGACTTGAAAAGCAGCTTGTTGTAAACAGACAGCACACCTGCTATCGTTCCTATCCAGTTCTTCTTTTGTTTGCTGCAAGGGAAGATACTGTGAGTGTGAGTTTACTGTGAGTGGGATGATCTATTGTTGGCCCTGGTTGTTAACAATGTAGATGACTGATGTTGATATCGTTGAAACCAATAGCATTGATGAAGAATTTAAGTAAATATAGTATGTTTATTGAAAAAATAATTTTAATCGGTTAATAATGTTCTGATATATGAGCGTTTAAAGTTTTCGTTAGAGACAACTCTGTCCCTTTCCCACAAAACAAAAAATGACGTCACGCCTTGTCAGAATATAATTTATATGGCGTACAGAGAAGTGACGCCACGATTTGCTGTTTCTTTTCTCTGTCTAGCTTATTTTTGATCACATTTTCAATTTCTTTTCATTAATCAGCTATATTTATGGGCCACATTTTAATAGGACAATAAAAAAAAACTAGTCATCTAGCCTATTCTACATATATTTCTATCATAACTACCTTCAAGCCAAGTTAGACGACTTCAGGCGTCACATTAAGTCCAGCACTAGGGCTGCACACTCAGCTTATAGTTTATTTATATTTATTTATTTATAGGCTTGCGTTTGAGTGCCATCTCGTCTGATGTTAAATGAAGATGCAGCCTACGATGGAGCACGCTTGCCTAGAAGAAACCGATTCACTCACGACTTGAAGTCACTTTCTTACATTTTTGTGAGAAGTTTGAGTTGAGAATTACAAAATACTACAGTTCATCATCAACCCGGAGACGTCCACTGCTGAACGAAGGCCTCCCCCTTAGACCGCCACACTGTACAACAACCTGCCATTTGCATCCACCGGTTGCCCGCGAATGTACAATGTCGTCGGTCCACCTAGTGGGAGGCCTAGTGGGTGGGTGGGTTGCGAAGGGCATTTTCTGCCCCACTTACAATTAGACCCTGCAAGGCAACTCAAAACCATTTATGATACAGGGTTTTGATTTGTAGCATATTACAGCTTTTACAAATTTTGTTTTTTGTAAGACATTTAAGCAGTTGAGAATTACAATATACTAAAGTTGTCAAGGGCAATTTTCTGCCCAACTCACAATATTAGACCCTGCAAGGCAAATCGATTTAACCATTTAAGGCATCGGCAGCGCCTTGAAAGCATGTTAGGCTGTGTGATTGTCATCCAAATTTGTGTATATAGCTTCACTTACTTGGAGGCTCCAAAAAGTGCCTGCCAGTATCTGTCAATGAAGGAACAGATGTGCGTCTTGTAGTGAAAGTAGCCATGATGACTGATGCCATACGACTGCGTGCAGAGGTGATTCAGGGTTAAGTAGATTACATTCACCCTGGAAATAACAAGTAAATGGATACCATTAGCTTCAATTAATTAATAGACAATAGAATTCAATCCATAGGTAGTTTTCGAGTACCTAAATATTTTTTTCCATTAAACTTAAGGCTTAACTTAAGGATTTTTTACTCAACTACCCTGCTAATATTAATTAAATTTTGAAATTAATTTATTTTACTTACCTATCTACTAGAGCTGTTCATTTCATATATTTGTCTAGCATATGACGGAATATTTTTTAATTTGACAGATACTTACTTATTATTATTTAATTTTAGGAATTATTTTACTTGACATGCCTATACTTGAGCTAGGTACTTATTAATTTTACCAAGGAGTTATTTAGCCCTTTATTACTTTGTATAATTAATTCTTTGAGTAAACAAATTCACATGCCGAATAACGGCAAAATAGGAGAACTAATATATATTACCTGAGATCAATGTAATCCCCTATTTTGTGAATAAATTTCATTTCATTTCATTTCTGCATAAAATTAACCCTTAAGTCGTAATAAGCCAGCTATTAAAATAGATAATAAGGTGCTAAATAAGCTAGTATTTGAGAATCGATATTTGTATAGACTTACCAAGGGAACCTGTACCGTACAAAAGTTTCCTGCTTATCTGTAGAACAGTCCTCGCATCGATATTCAAAGAAGACATCGCAAGCAAAGTCGCCGGGTGTACCGGAGCGCCGCAGACAAGTTAAGTGCACGAAGCAGATGCAACTCTCGCATATTAAACCCGGGCGAGTCTGCTTGTCCTCAGGCTCATTGCAATATTTACATGTAGTGCTCATGATGAGCGAAATTCGATTTTGCGAATTTGTTGAGAGATTAAAAGTCAAGACAACTTTTAAACTTTTTGTTTTGATTTATTCTGTAACACAACACAACATTTCCATAACAATTCAAATCTAACATAACCTCAACCTCAACCTCAAAATTCAAATCAAAACAATTGGAGTTTTGGCGGGAACACGGAAAAATCATGTCGTTGCATTCTATTATTTTCTTAAACTTGTGTATTTTCGCGAATTAATGATTAAAAATAGTGGTGTTTTATTCATTGAGTGTTGAATTACATGCACGAGTGTGGGCAAGTGATATAATGTGGTGAAACATGTCTTTTTGTGTTGTTTTCAAAACTCCGTAGAAGCTCATAGTAAAGTCGCCACAACTTTACTAGGGCATGACTTGGACTCGACTATGACTAATTTCGTGTGACTGACTGTGATATCATTACATATTTGACTTGATTTTCATATAAACACTTGAAAAAATCATAAACTTGACACTGGCAGAATGCACAACGTGCGATGCCAAGAACTAAAAAAAAAAAAAAAAAAAAAAAAACAAAACAAAAAGTCAGATAATGTCAAATCAAAAGTCAAAATTAAGTTTTTTTTTGGTTTTTTGCCTATAGCGAAGACAAAAGCCTTATGGCCATACTGCCTGTTTTATAAAGTTACAAGTACAAGCTTACAATTTTATTGGACTAGCTTCTTGTACCAGTAACTACAAGTTACCAGTTAGAAGTAGATAGTTTGTCTTTAACTTATATACAAGTGTTTGTACTTGTAGTTTGTTCACTTTTGTTGTTTGTTTGTTCACGGTTGTCTTGTAGCTTTAGAAAACGCCGTACTCAACTCAAAATATTTTTTTGCGGTGCTGGCAGTTTTTCACTACCTACATGTACAAGACTTGTAGCTTTATAAAACAGCAGGCTAATCATGTAACTGTTCGGGATCGCGATTTTAAAATCAAGTCAAATATGTCATGAAATCACAGTTAGTCACACGAAATTAGTCATATTCAAGTCCAAGTCATGCCCTAGTAAAGTTGTGGTGACTTTACTATGAGCTTCTATGGAGTTTTGAAAACTACACGAAAATACATGTTTCACCACATTATACTTCTTGCCCACACTCGTGCATGTAATCAACACTCAATGAATAAAACACCACCATTTTAAATCACAAGTTTAAGAAATTTAATAGAATGCAACGACATGTTTTTTTCGTGTTTCCGCCAAAACTCAAAATTACCTCTTTTTGACTTTGCCACAAAGATGTATAAAAAAAATAAAGTAAGTATATTATATTAGTATATTATTATTGTTATTTATTGGCATAGCATAATAATCCTTTATAACCTTTGATTATATTATATACCTGTCATATATATTATTTCATATTTAAATATAATATATACCTACATACTATATTTATGTCTATACTAATTTTATTATATAAGACAGGTATATAATCAAAGAATCCTAACATAATATTTTCATGTAAGTACCTAATGTGTGTAAGAACTAAAGTTACCGACATAGCTCGCAAGGTTTGCAAGTTGAAGTGGCAATGGGCAGGCCACATCGCTCGAAGAACTGACAACCGATGGGGAAGAAAGGTTCTTTAGTGGCGACCGCGAACCGGAAGACGCAGCGTAGGCGCGGCCTCCCGCGACTTTTACAAAGTTTAAATGTCGTCGGTCCACCTTTAGGTGGACCGGTTGCTTGCGACCTTGCGGCTTGCACCTTTAGGTGGACCTACGACATTGTAAAAGTCGCGTCGCAAGCAACCGGTGGATGCAAATGGCAGGTTGTCGTACAGTGTGGCGGTCTAAGGGGGAGGCTCATGATTAGCCCCCGTTTTCGAAACCCAAATCGGATTCAATCCGAAGCTACTATATAACCCCGTGCAGCAATAGTTAGCAGAATACTTTTCGAATCGAATTCGATGCGATTGGGTTTATACAGAGAAATTTTACTAGGGTTTATAATACGTTCACTGATGATGGTACATGGCACTTTAGGACACCTCATTGAGATGTGCTAGTTCTACGATGAGGGGACTGAAGGGTGTGCGTATAGGGTGCATGTTCTATCAAGGTCTATCGTGTAGGATCTATAACACACTGCAATGTGAGGTGTCTACCTGTACCTAAGTACCTACTTATATCTCCATACACTTTTAAAAATGAAGTCCCATAGCATAAAAACCAAAGACCTATATGTACACATATATCGAAGTACTTACATATATATCGAAGCATATAAAACAAACAATTTGTTAAAAAAGTTTTATTCATAATAAATTCCTTATGCTACCTAGTCTATCACAATTTACAACCTAGCAGATCAGCCCGAGTGATTCCTATGCCTCCTGGAAGCGAATTCGTTAATCCATCTGTTAATGTTCTCCTTGTGAATGCCGCGCGCCAGGCGGACCGGCTCCGGGTCAGAAGGGTGCGCCGCCATGAGGTCGAGATGGTGCGCTGAGTCGCCGATCACTACAGCCTTCACTGAGTCGCTCACGCTGTTCAGGATGCCACCTGGGGTATTGCAAAGAGGGCACGAAATTAGAGGTCGAACGATGTAGGCAAAAAACCACAATCTCGTATTTTAAAATCTTAATATCAGGTAGGTTAGTAGGTAGGTAAGGTATATCAAATTTGGTCCCACTAACTCTCCCATCGATTATTACGAAGTAGGCACCTGTAAAGAATGGATAGGGCAAGCTAAAACTGAACATATTTTGTCAGGAGTCGAGTACTAAAGTACGAGTACTTGAGTACGCCTCGACTGCAGCGCGACTCTGGCAGTGTGCGCTTACGCTTACCAATTTGATTGTATAGAAAAGCTAGAAGAGGCGCGCTTTCGCCCCGACGCGACGCCGCCTCGACTCTTTATTCTGTGTGCGATGTACATTAGTTACCTGCGGCCCAGGGGTCCAGCAAGCCGTTGCTGAGCACGATGTTAGAGGCAGCCTGCAGCAGCGCGCCGCCGTAGTTGAGGCGCGCGTCCCGCTCGCGGGGCGTCACGCCGTACTTGGCGTGGCAGTCGGCCGCGTACTGTGTCAGGTTCCACGGCGAGGGCTCGAACATGTCCGTCTTGCCCGTCGCACACATTGGCATCACCATCTCTGTGCACGCCTGCAAGTATAAAACATTTAACCAGCTTGAAGGAAAATTCTCAAATCGATTCGTTATTAAAAAAAATAAGAATCTAAATATCCCAATCGGATTTATTCTGATATTTGTGAACCTTTTTGTTTTTATTACTTATAGATCTACGATGCCACAAGCTCGCTTGGTGGTAAAGCAGGTAGGCGACGATGTAACCGAGGATGGAGCTTCGATATAGAAGAAATCTGTTCACTCTAGCCCGTAAAGTCCCAGTTTGTAGTTCTCAGGAAATAGGGAAGACGGCTCAGTAAGTTCCATTTTATTTACCTACGTGTGTCTGTCTTTTTCATTACGAATAGAGGAAGCTCTCGAGATGGTCCTTTCAGAACTTTTATTTAGAAAATAGAGTACCTACCCTAGACTAAATATTGAAATTATTTCGATCTCAAATCTGCCAGGATACTTACAGTACAGGAGTTATCTCAATCCAATCAAATAAAAGCATTTATTTACGAAGCACAGGTATAAAGGTGTACTTTTTATTGATAATATAATATTATGTTTCACTGTACCATAGATTAAGATAATAAGTTTTAAGTAAGTTTTTTCCTTTGTATGAAGTGAGCAATCTATGTTAATATACTTAATCTATGACTGTACTTAACCCAGACTGGGTGTCAATCAGCCAATTTCAGTACATATACTATGTAGGTATACCTGATAATTCCAGCCACTGGCGTCCAAGTTGCCGAAATCGTCACCTTTTTTGTAATCTATGCATTTTTGGTCGTGTTTGTAGTTAGCATAGGTGTCCAAAACTTTTCCTATGGCCTGAAACATGAAAATTACAGTTGAAATACGTATTCTCCACAGAAACGCAAAAACTATACTTTCTAGGATTTTTTACCAAAGACGTAGGCTGAGTTAACCATCGTCAATTATTTGCAAAAACAAAAAGCACGGGACATCGTCGAAAGAAGAAGTGGAGAAAGTAAAAGTGCTGCCCGCCTAGCACGCGAGCCGTGATAAAAGTCTATCCACTTTTTCCCCGCGAAACGGAGACAGACGTATCCATATTCTAGCTTTATCACGTTCCCGCGCGGGGAAAAACCAATTAGTCCTTGGCGCGTGCTAGGGGGGCTGAGTCGATCCTGTCTAGCGGTGATAATGACAGGGAGATAAACGAGTTGACTGAGGGGAGGGTGTAAAAAACGAATAATTTACATGTAAATCAATCGGACACCATCCATCGGACCGGACACATTGGTTGAAATCGATAGACTTATCGGCGTTAAACATAGGTACAATAAACCAGACTCGCCAACTACGAGTATATTAAGACACACACTATGAGGAAAAATGTGAGAACAAAAAGTACCACTAAGTAGTTATACCACTAAGAGCCTGTAGCTAACTATTATAATAGCGGGACGGGAATAATAGGCGTGTGGCCTAATGCTTAATTTTTGACAAATAACAGGCTTAGTGATGAATATATCTAAATACATTACACATACTGAAACAATAAATTGTATTGGCTGATAAAACTCTGAGATACGAGCGTTTAAAGTTTTAGGTGGGGATAGAGAGGGGATGCTCTATCCCTTTCTCGCAAAGCACGTGTTAGTATAGCATTTGTATGCCGCGCCTGAGGCTTGACGTCATAGCTCAGTATAGCGCGCTCTCTGTCTAGCTTGAAATTAAAATTCTTAGTACTTATTTATTTTTGAATTATTTTAAATTTTGTTTTCGTTGATAGGCTCTATTGATGATCAGCTTTTGAACGAGGTAATAAAAAAATTGTAGTCATCATGCCTATTCCCATTCGTTCGACTATTATTTCATAAAGCCAGAAATCATACGACCAGTGGGCAGATATTCCACTAGTTCAGCCTTCATATTACGTGCTTTTCGTGCTTACCTGCAGCAGTTGAGTGCTATTCAGAGTCTCGTTCAGATACTGACACACCACCCGGACTGGGTACGCCGGCAGTGGCAGTAGGAAGTCGCTCGAGAACGGATAGTTCACCATCGCCAGGGTCGTGTACATGGAGGTGAGGAAATCTACGAGCGTGTCCACGTCGCTGGAGTTCTTGATGCCGTCGCAGAGGTTCCAGTTTTTCTTCAGCCAGTCGGAAGAGTTGGTTTGGGTAACGAAGTCTCTAGAAATATTCACACAAGATTAGTTTTATATTACCTAAACCCCAAAAGATGACACAAAGTCGGCGCAGTGGACCAGTGGGCGTGCCTAAGTCATAACCCGCAACAGAAAATAAGCCACTCAAGTAAGAAGTAAGGCAAAAAACGGAAATAGTTTCTTAGGTAGATTTATTTATGGAATTGGGTGACGAGACGAGCGAGACGGTCGCCTGATGGTAAGCGTCACGCCTGCCCATAACAGTAGAATGCAAGAATTTATTTTCATTTATTGTTCTCACCAAACCACAGAGATATGGGTAGGAACGGTGCGTTGCCAGTAATTAGTTAATTATTGTCTCTTTAGTGCATTATACATAGATTATGCGTGGCTTGTTCACATGAATGCTAAAAGATATGCGTGATTACCATTCATTGACACGCATGACTCTGTGTAAAGTAACTATATAGACAGGTATATACCTAGACTGCATTTTTACCAACTTTCCAATAAGTATTATTGATCGGAAAAAGAAATACATAAGTATCTACTCACACACATTATTATGCTAACCTACTTAGTAATCGAGTTCATTGAAAGTAAGTATCTTTTTAGGTTGTGTCACAAATTTTACACACAATAGGTACTAACCTGAGGACCTTCCATGATCTCCTAATGTTATCGGGGCAAGCAGAACTGGCCTGCGAAAAGCTAGAGGTGGTGATCCTGTTGAAGATGTCACACGGCATCATGCCGGGGAACATGTGGATAGGCGCTGATGCTGCGATGGCTCCCACAACGATGTGAGGATACTTCATGCGGAAATACGCAGCGAGCATGCCACCGTACGACCCTGAAAGGTTCGTATGATAAATTAAAAAGGAGTTAGAATGCTCTCAAAAAAGGTTTCATCATTTCAATCACCTTTCAAGAGACCATGAATACAAACAACCATCAAATCACAAATCAATCAATCGATGTTCTATGCCAAGTAATAGAACATTAACCCATTAGTGGCCAAACAAAAACCAAAAATATTTCTTTATATTTGCCTTTATTTTTTCATTGGAGAAGGAGTTAAGAAATGTATAGCACATTTTTTTTTTTTTACAATATTTCAGTATTTTCAGGGGGCGTACTCAATTGAGTACAATGGCCACTTAGGGGTGAACATTTTCGGAACTAGGTTTTTCGACACTAAGTGTTTTGAGACATTTCTTGCACTCTCAACGCAATTTACATGACACATAACACAGAGCAACAGTATTTTTAATTTAATGGGGTAGTTTCCTTTGCCATCCTAAGGTAGTAAGCCTTGTATGAGTGATGAACATGGTCGCACTTTCTTTTGTGTTTCTTGACGCTAATAGTGTTGACCCTTGATTTGTCCATAGAAATAGTGTCATGGACTCCCCATTGCTTGAAACTCTTCATAAGCCTATGAATTTCTTTAGCTCAGATGAGTCAAGTGGAAACCCACGCCTGTCATTCTGAGAGGAGTATAAAATTCTATAAAGGTCTCAGATAGTACTGAGACCTGAAATACCTCTTCATCCACCAGTTTTTCAAATATTTGCACAGGATTGAGATCATGCAGCTGGTCTTTCACGGTATTTCGCCTTTCTTCTACTTGAAACACTGGTAAGTCTTGAAGAATACGTCGGAAAAAATTTACGCCATACAGCGTAAGACAGTAGAGTTTGCTGACGTCTCTGGGGTTTTCTTACTCGTTTTGCTGCCAATGGTTCGTCATAACTATCGTAAGATTCACTTGACTTGGCTTCATCATTGTTACTGATATCTTCAATACAACCAGGTACGTCGCGAGTGAGAGAAAATCGTTTTCGGCCCCTTTTTCTTTGTCTGCCACAACACTTGGATCTGGTGGTATGATTGCAAAATCATACTCTGGATCATTATCGCTCTCATTCGAAATAGCATTTACATCTTCCTGAAGCCTTCTAAAGCTGTTAATTATAATCATATTATTTTATTATGCTATGCAACAATCTGAAAATAAAAGTATATTAGCAATCAAAAGTGGCCATTGTACCCAATCAAGTACAGCCATATTTCATTCAAAATAAATTCAAGACAGCTGAAGTAAATTTGACAAATTATTACTACACTTATACGTTATATCATAGATTATCGAAAAACAACTATGACTTTAAAAATATCTTACGTAAAATAAATAATAATAATAAAAAACTGTACTTACATGAGTGGACACTTCTTATACCCACTTTAGCCGCTTACTACTAAAAAACCTGGGTAATTAATCACTTTTGAAATTTTTATTATCATTTTTAAATCTACCTTCTTAAATATAGTGGCTTGTATATGCCACAAAACGTAATAGCAATAATACTAAAAATCAAATTCGAGCCGTACTCAATTGAGTACACAGTCGCGTGCGTCACTCGACAGTGAGCGCACGTATTTGTGATAAGGCTTTTACTGGTGCAATATTTTTGTGATCTACCCTACCATTTACGACAAATATGGACGAGGTCTCTAGACCTCGATCCACTAGTGCATTAAGCAATAGAAGTGATGTTGACTTTAGAGAGTGTGATATGAGTGAAGAAGAACTTACACTTAGTGGAAAAACAATGCAATTAGCACATGCGTCAAATACGTACTTGGATATTAGTGTATCTAATACAAACAAAGTAAGACCAGAAAAGAGGGCGAGAAAAGAGAGCGATGAACAAGCGAGTGACGATAAACATATTGACGA
Organism: Erannis defoliaria; assembly: GCA_905404285.2. NCBI lineage: Eukaryota > Metazoa > Arthropoda > Insecta > Lepidoptera > Geometridae > Erannis > Erannis defoliaria. The sequence continues at coordinate 18,442,757 of FR990070.1, forward strand.
TTTCACTCTGGTAGAAAAGAAGAAATACGCCAAAAGAAAGAAAAATACACATAAGAGTATGGATAATATAGTTTCGGGAAACATGGAGTGTGTGGAAGTTTGTGTAACGGCTAACGAAGTGTTACCTAAGCAGATTTGTTTGGCTAAGTTACTCAAAACTGAAAATATAATAAACGTTACAAAGATTAAATATAAAACACCATATAAATTGCTGATAAAATTTGAAAATAAAGAAGAAGCAGACAAGCTTGTTAAAAGTGAAGTGTTTAAAGAGCTAGGTTATAGATGAAGTAAGCATATCATACGGAGTCGTTAAATATATAGAACTAGACGTCACAGAACGAGAGCTGACAGAATTTTTTGAATGTGAAACTGAAATTATTTCTATAAGGAGATTAAAACGCTTAAACGCAAAGAAAGAATGGAGTGACAGTGAGACTGTGCAGTTTTGTTTCAAAGGTGCTGTTCTGTCTCAATATGTGTATGGAACTGGCAGTCGGTTTAAAGTGGAGCCGTACACATTTCCAGTTTCACAATGTTCGTCGTGTTGGCATTATGGCCATATAGCCAGATTTTGTCCGTCTAAAAAGAAAGTTTGTCCGAAATGCAGCGGCGAGCATGAAAATTGTGATACAACTGACTATAGATGCACGAACTGTAGAGGGGAACACGTAGCCTTTAACAGAAACTGTCCAAGATTCATAAAGGAAAAACGGATAAGACAAATTATGTGTAAATTCAATTGCACGTACAAAGTTGCTCTTAGGGAGTATTTGAATGCTGGAGATAATGTTGAAGTTTTAAAAAGGCAGAACAAAGTAGCACCCTTATCAACTGATCACCTACTGACGGAAAGTATGACACTTAATGACGGCTTCTCTTATAAGGAGACATTTAATGATGAGAGTTCTGACTCATGGGATGTCAGGAGTGTTGATACAAACTACAGCAAAGTTCAAAATATGAACAAGAAGAAAGTAAAAAAGCAGAAGAAAGAATGTGACAAACCTCTCTATTCTGAAGTAACCAAAACTAAGAAGCAAAATAAAGTTGATTCAACGAAACAAATAACGAAGCAGGCAGAACTAAAAGAAGGAAAAAGCGAACGAAGACAAAGAGAAAGAAACAGTGAAACGTTTAACTTTGCAATAGTAGTAGAAAAATTGAAGAATATTCTACTTGCTGATGCTACCTTTGAAGATAAAATGACATTATTTTTTAAATACTTGATAGAAGAAGCAAAGGTATTTTTCCTAAGAGCGGTAAACAGTGGAGATGTTGTTAGAAAACTAATAAATATCTTCCATAATGGATAGTACACCTTTTATAACAAACCGCGTTACATCAGGCTTCGAGAAATCTACGACTCAATTATGTATTGGGCAGTGGAATGCCCGAAGTCTTAATCATAAGAAAACAGATTTAGAGTTATTATTAAATCAGGATAAGATTCATATATGTTTGATTAGTGAAACTTGGTTAACTGAAGACCGAGAGTTGAAAATAAATGGTTATAATGTATATAGGTTGGACAGAAATGACGCATATGGTGGTGTAGCCATTATAGTTCATAAGTCCATAAAAACACAGTTGTATCCTATTATGTTAAGTAATTCTGGTATTGAAATACTTTGTATAAAAGTTTTAAATTGCAAATATGTTAAGTATGTAGCTTCTGTTTACTGTCCATCTTCTGTCTATACCTCACAATGTGACTGGGAAGAAGTGTTCTCAAAATTTAGTGAAAAATCTATTGTAGCAGGTGATTTTAATGCTCACCATTCAAATTGGTCTAACAGTGTGACTTCTAGAGGGTCTAGAGGTGAAAAGTTATATGAAGCTAGTTTAGGTCATAATTTTATTAGTTTAAACAGTGGCGAATATACATATATGAAACTAGTGAATGGAGCATTACAAAAATCGTCACCGGACGTTACATTTGTATCAACAGACATTGCCGTATTCTTTAAGTGGGTTGTTACGAATGAGTGTCTAGGCAGTGATCACATATTCATAAAGTTTTGCTTGGAACATTCACTTGACCCATTATACATAAAACGCCGCAATTACAAACTAGCTGACTGGAAACTATATCGTAATACATGCCAAAAATGTTTTTCAGAACAGAATTTAACTAGGTTGAATGAAAGAAATGTCCAGTCTATGTACAACTTTTTTATAGAAAAACTAAATTATGCAGTGGACAGCAGTATACCATATGTAAAATGTAATACAAACCCAACATCGTCATTCAAATCAAAACCTTACTGGAACCCAACTGTTTCTCAGGCTGTCACTAAACGTCGCTTAGCACTTAAAGTTTTTAGATCAAATTCAACGCCAAATAATTTTGATATTCTTAATAAATGCATAGCTGATGCACAAAGATGTCTAAGACAGGCGAAACTGAATAGTTGGATGAGTTTCTGAGGAGAAATAGATGAAACCACAAGCGCTTCTCTAATGTGGCAAAAAATGAGATGGATTAAAGGGGTAAAGAGAACCAGAATGCATGTGCCAGATGACAGAAAAGAGGCGATGCTGAGATCCTTAGCGCCAGATTTTGTAGAACCACCTTTACCAACCTTTAGTTCAGAAAACCCGCAATTAGAGAGCGCGTTTTCTCTGCAGGAACTTACCAACTGTATAAAGAAAAAGGATACTGCACCAGGGGAGGATGCTATCACTTATAGTATGATTTATCACCTTCCATTGATAGGTAAAACTTTACTCCTCAAAATTTACAACCTAATATTTTTACATGCATCAATACCAGATCAATGGCGTCAAATTAAAGTTATACCAATCCCCAAGCCAAATACTACAGATAATAACTCTGCACCCAAGCTTAGACCGATTTCGTTGATATCTTGCATGTGTAAAATTTTTCACTTAATGTTGACTAAAAGACTAGAATGGTTTATTGAAAAAAACAAGATACTAAGCTGTACTACATCGGGCTTTCGTAGATGCCAATCTAGTGTGGATTGTATAGCAAGATTGGTACTACATATACAGGATGGCTTTGTCAAGCAGGTACCAACCCTCGCATGTTTTCTAGACATTGATAGCGCATACAACAATGTTCTTGTAAACCAACTGGTTACGAAGTTAGACGAATTTGGGATGGGGGCTAAAATATGTAACTACATATTTGAGTTTCTGAGGATGAGATGTTTAACTATAAAAGATGAGAGTGAAAACAATACTATATCGAGATGGGCAGCTAAAGGCCTAGCCCAAGGTGACCCGATGTCTCCAATATTATTTAATATAATTACAACAATAATTAGTCAATCTATTGATGCAATGTATGTATTACAATATGCTGACGACTTCGTTATTTATGTACAGGACAAAGATTTACAGAGAAGCCTAGTAGACATGCAGGATTGTATTGCTTGGGTTTCATCATGTTTAGATGAAATAGGTTTGAAAATGTCTCCGACAAAAACTCAGTTATGCCTATTCAGTAGAAGTAGACGAAGCCAACAAATATCTGTTTGTGTTGATAATAACCTTATTACAGTAGTAGATTGCGTCAGATACCTAGGGGTTTGGCTGGATAGATCTTTGATTTGGAGAAAACATTTAAGTGAAATCCGCGAAAAACCTATGAAACTACTTAATATTCTAAAAGTTTTAGGAGGGTCATCTTGGGGAGTCCATCCCAAACATCTCCGGAGAATTTACATCTCTTTAATAAGAAGCAGGATAGATTACTCTAGTTTTATCTACGATAACGCATCTAAAACTAACCTATTGAGATTGGATAGAGTGCAAAATGCTGCATTACGTGTAGTGGGGGGATTTATAAAAACCACTCCAGTCCACGTAATGGAACACGAGTTGTGCGTACCACCACTCTATTTGCGACGTAAATACCTAGCTACGCGATACTGTCTTAGATCACAGTCCTGGGCTTCAAATATTACTGTAGATAGATTAGACGCATTTCTCAATTTAAACTTATCAAAATTAAAGAAGTGGCCTTTACTTTTATCCGTCTATGAGGAAACAAAAAAAGAAAGGATGAACAAGAGTAATCCTTTACTTATGTTTTCCTTGGATACTTGGGTTTCAAATATAGATATGAATTTTATTCAGACTAAAATATACATAATGGAACCTAAAAAGAGTTATGATAATAAAATTCTCCAGTATAATGCACTACATATGCTAGGAAATAAATACTACGGTTGGCATAAAATTTACACTGATGGGTCCCAAACGGAAAAAGGTCGCGGTGCAGCTTATTATGATCCCAGTCGCAATGTGAGGGAGGGTTTCAAACTAAATGAAGCTACTCATTCAATTATGTTTGTGGAGCTCTTTGCTGTCTCGGAGGCGCTGTCTTATGTCGCCAGTGCAGGACTTCAAAAGGCAGTAATTCTATGTGACAGCAGAAGCGCCTTGCAACATTTGGCTCAATGTGCTTCTGGACACAGAAGTTCATCGATAGCCTACACTATATTAAATAAAATCCTAGCGCTGGTGGCGGAGGGGGTGATGCTGGGGTTGCAATGGGTTCCTTCACATGTTGGCTTACGTGGTAATGAGGAGGCAGATGAATTAGCTAAAGAAGCAGTATCAAACGGTACTGAAGTACATCTGAACCCTGAATACACTGAAATTCTAATCAGATATAAAAATTGCATTAAATTACAATGGAAAGAATATTTTGATCAAGTTTCACTAGAAAAAGGTATATGGTACCGAACAATGCAAAGTGAACCCCCTCATATACCATGGTGGGCCAATGTGAGACTGACTCGAGAATATATTGTGATAGCTCATAGGTTGCGAGCAGGACACATGCCGTTGAATAACTTTAAATTCCTTATGAGGCTAGTAGATAATTCTAGTTGCGACGCATGTGGCGCAGCTGTGGAAGATGTTTACCATTTCCTTATGGAATGTGTCCAGAGCGCATCTATGAGAGAAAACTTGTTTGAAACTTATGAGCTAAATAACCTAGATGTGGGGTTGATCCAGAGCATCTTAGCGGCGCCAACATCTAGCGCTGCTAGAATGCTCTGTCGGTCTGCCTATGGACTTTTCAAAGACAGAGTCTGTATTGTATAATTTCTTTTTTGTGTGTATACTATGGGACTGACATAGTCAAAAATGACTCCATGTACCTAAATAAAAGAAGATTAAAAAAAAAAAAAAAAAAATTGTGTACAGTGACAAAGAATGGGTTAAAAGATTAACGATGCAGAGAACCAGCTATACAGGGTTAGTTGTAACCAGTTAGCATCCTTTAAAGGGCGTATTCTGTACATCAAAACAAACTACTTTATTATGGGGTCAACATTGTTAGGATTGTTTGTTGTATGTTTTATGTTGTATGTTTGTAGGTTGTCGGTATGTTTATGATTCTTAGGAATTTCTACTTTACAGCACACCCCGTCTTCGTTTGCATATTTTTTCTCCATCCAAAGGTTGCCTGGAAGAGATCGCTTTTAGCGATAAGGCCGCCATTTGTGCACAAGTATTTAATTAATTTAATCCTTTGTTTGTATGTTTCTTTGGTGTGAGCATTAAAGAGTTAATCTATCTATCTAACGATTGAATGCTGCGTAATTTCTGTATACCTACCAATTATTCTAATGATATCAATTTGCAGTGTTAGCCAGAACAATCCTCGTTGCGAAACCGACACGTGCCATAAAGTGTCCAGTTTCATCAATTGTTTTGCAAACTACACCTATCATAGACATTAATAATGTTTTTGTACACATAGTTATCTAGAATTAAGACGATGAGTACACCCAAATTGGCTTCATTCGGGTTAATGTTTTACCAAATGTACAAATTCGACAGCACCGAAACAATTTAATGTTAATCTAGATCATACTTATTTCATATTTGGCTATTGTTTCGAAAACACGTTTGCTAATAGTTTCCTCGATAGAAAAAAAAAAGCGTTAAAATCCTATAACAATGAATTACTATCGAATTTTTTCGTTGCATTTTTGTATGAAGATACAACAATAAAATGAGTAAAGGTTACGAGTAAGTACTATTTCTTTAATATCAATGACAGTGAGAATAGACGGGCCCAGCGCTTGCAAATCGATCAAAATTAACAAAACAACACAATCAAGCCTAACTAGCTAAAAGTATGCATATTACATTTGCCGGAAAATGAGATAGCGAATCTAATTACTGCATGACAAAAAGAGAACACATGTACATGTATTAGAAATTTGTATTGTCGTATCGTACGGCTCGCATGTCGCAAAGACAGAGGATGACTGAAGCGAGTGGAGAGCCGGCGCTCAACACATAGTCTTCAAAATCCTTGCGCTTAATTATTCCGTCCATTCATCTTATCATTGTCGCTGTATATCTATATCTTCCTATTGAACTCGATTTTTTTCTTACGCAATAACTTTATTGCAATTATTTAATTTAAAAAAAAACTGTACGAAACGTGGCGCAAGCGCAGCAACAGGCGAGTTGGTGGTCAAACGCAAACATATAAGCGTAAAAAAAAATTGCCACTTCTTAGTATTATAAATGCGTAAGTTTATCGGTATGTGTGTGTTTGTTACCTCATCACGCCAAAACGGCTGAGCGAATTTAGATTAAACTGGAAATGCCGTATTTCCCGAAATAGCATTCTTCATCATCATCATCAGCCCGGAGACGTCCACTGCTGAACGAAGGCCTCCCCCTTAGACCGCCACACTGTACGACAACCTGCCATTTGCATCCACCGGTTGCCCGCTACTTTTACAATGTCGTCGGTCCACCTAGTGGGAGGCCTTCCTACGCTGCGTCTTCCAATAACAATAGGAATAACATTAGGCTATTTCTATCATCATCACCACGTGAGTGAATCCACGGGGCGCAGCTAGCATACAAATTCCTATGCAGGCTTTAGTTTTTACCTCCAAAAGCGATGACTGGGTAACGAGGCGTGACGGCGTCTCCTTGCAGGAAGTTGATGAGGTCTGCGTAGTCAGCCAGCGCCTGCGACGACGTCAGGTATCCGATGTGCTGGTTGTCCAGCGACTTGTTGCCGAATGGCATCGATTTGCCGTAGTACCTAGAAGTTACGAGAGATGTTAACGTATTCTATACACAATCGGAAAAGTTTCCACATGGGAACTACACTATCTACCTCGGTCAATTTTAATTCAGAAAACAGAGAGGATGAGAGTAGTTTTAGACTCGAATCCGATTCGATTGGGTTGAGAATATGGGGGCTAGTATAACTGATTGTCTCTAATGCTTACGATCAAGGGAACAGATGATATCACGTAGTGGATGAAGCGCGAACATAGCGGCATATTCTACTTAGGTAAATAGGTATACTTTCTCAATAAATAGGAACTCTGAGCTACGAGGATAAGCCTAAAATGCAAACTGACTGTTTGCATGCGCAATCAACTCTACTACATGGACGCGTTTTGGCAGACTTAAGTCGGGACGCGCTCCATTGGAGCGAAATATTTTTTCAATCGATTGATCAATGATATAAAACCTCGTCGTCAGCCATAAAAATGGTAAAAGGTATAAAACCTCAACCTTGACTAATTAATATTTGCAGAAAGCTGCAGGGGAACTCACCAAAGGAGTACCTAAACGCAACGCAAACGCTACAACATAGAATAGAACGCCAGTTCACATGTGTAAAACAAATGTATCTACCTAAACATGATAAAAACCAATATTTTAAACTGTTAGGTTAAAGAGCCCTGCCAAGATAGTTTTCTTTTTGAGGGAATATAATGGAACAGACTTTACCTGTGCTCAGCGAAAACCAGCTTAGCTTTGTATTCTTGTGCGATATCCCACATGAATCCCGTGTGCTCCGCGAACACCTCGATTTGACCCTGGAGCATACGTCAAAAAAGAACATTTTTACAAAAACACAGACGAGTAACAATTAAATTTTGTTGTTATATGGTAGCCTGACGGTATGGCTCTGAAGCATTACCCAGCTGAGCTATTATTTGTACATTTTATTGTGACTTATTTGTGACTGATCTATTAGTATCTACGTACGGAACCATGACGCGCGAGTGCAGAATATAACACAATTGTAATAATAGGTAACGAATTTTCATATCACTAGCACTGGCTTTTCGGTGAAGGAAAACATTATAAGGAAACCCGCATATATCCGGAGAAGAAATTCAATAAAGGCGATACATGAATCCAACCCGGAACTGGACCAGAGCGCAGCGTGGTGGATATAGCCCATATATAGCCCAATCGCTCTTCATAAGTAAGGTAGGTATATAGCCAGGTGTGATAGGTAGACTATTCTAAGTACCGTCAGGTCCGTTTCATAAAGCTACAGGTACATTCTTACAATTTATTGTACTAGCTTCTTGTACCAGTAACTACAAGTTACCAGTTACAGGTAGATGATTTGTCTTTAACCTATATACAAGTGCTTGTACTTGTAGTTTGTACACTGATTGTCTTGTAGCTTTATAAAACGCCGTACTCAATATTTTTTACGGTGTTGCCAGATTTTCACTACAAGTACAAGACTTGTAGCTTTATAAAACAGGGCCCTCGAATTTGTTTGTGCAAAATCCGAACTAACAAGGGAGAGTTCCTACAGCTCAGACCGCTCACAAGTAGTAGTATAGTAGGTACTTAATTACTAGTCTAGGCCAACATAGTACATCATGACAAGGCCATTATATTATCATCGATGAACGTCCCGTTCACTGGTTCATAGGTCAAACTGCTGAGTGTCCTTGAACCAAATTGTCTGTGCAGTGGGATGTTATCGATCAATAAAATTAATTTTAGCCCCGGCTTCGATTGCTGCGCCACATCCGAAACAAGCTTTATTCCGGTATTCCCCTTGGCTACCTATTACTCCAAATCTTCGAGCATCCACCGGGGTGGAAGAAACACTTTTCCCATCTGTCCCGGTACCGGGGCAGGGGGACCGGGGTGGATGGGACCCACTAGAATAACATTGGGAGCACAAACTTTACTAAGAACATTAAATAGAGTCATGCAGATAGCATTTTTTTTTAATAGGATTGGAGATTGACTCTAAAATGAAGCTGTCGGAATACACCGCGTTATGTGTTTGGTGGCAAATTATTAACTTGTTGTAGCTACTCAGCCGAGTACTATAAAGTACCTTTTTATCACATCTATTCAAAAATACCTACTTTGTTCCTCGCAAACAGGACATAAATGAGCTCTTTTCCTCCCTAGGGAGGAAAAGCTATTTTTTTCCTCCGGGCGGTGATTTGAATTTAGAATGTGGATATTGTTAGTAAAAGTTCCAATCACCAAAGAGATCAACCACGGATATTGTATGAACAAGTAACAGGCAGTTTGAAAAAAAAAGGCGCCCGTAAAAATTAAAAAAGAATAGATTGTGGAAAAAAAACCGGCGAAATGCATTCCGCCTTCGTTCATAATTGTTTACTCAAATTCGGATTTTACTTTGTTTTATTTTATGAATTTTATGTTAGAATGAAAGTACTATTCTTATGATTCATTAGTTGCACTTACTTATTTTCTCATAGAGGGAGATAAAAAGTAGAGTGTCCACCTCGGGATCAACACTATTTTTAAGCTCGAGTACTTTGAATCCCTCGCTGCGCTCAGGTTTTTACTTTAGAATCCTTCGCTACGCTCTGGATTCAAAGAAACAGTCTGGCCTTAAAAATAGTTGTTTCCTCCCTTGGTAAACAATCTACTATTACTACCATGCTGTTTGTGAAATTTCGTTATGAATTCTTTCATGGAGGATACTCTGTGAGTTTTTTTTACCTCCTGTTCATGTTGGGATTTGAACCCGTGCGCCACGCTCGCCCTTAGGCGTAAAAACCAAACGCGCATACCACTGAGCTATCACCACTATAAACTTGGACAATTACCATGTTTACAAAGTCATTACGTTTTAAATTGTCAATTCAATGACCTCTGTGCTGTGGCTACCTACTCAGAGTTACAATCAATGTTTTGTTTCGATATCTATTCCAGTCCAGTTACGAAAACTATCTGTCGCTGTCTCATGTTTTGATGATATAAACATAAGTTCAACTACAATAAGTAGATGTGCCTGGTATTTTCCAGTTCGTACGATTTTCTGGGCTAAAAAAAGTTATATTACGTAGATCCAGAAAAAAAACCGGATCGGTTACACTTGTAATTCTTCGAGTTACTAAAATCAGTAGTTTTTTTCAGACAAACATAAAATTTGTTGACAATCTTTATAAAATTACATAGAGACTACATAGAGCTAATCAGATTAAGCGTTGACATTGTAGTTGGCCAAAGTTTTAGCTTTTAGCTCTATTAAATTCAAGATTAAATTAGTCTCTACCTAGGTATGTAATTTTCGAACAAACTTATTTGAGTTTAATTTGGTTAGACTATTTAGTGACTATAGGCTAAAACTTAGGAGTTACTTACTTTTACATTTTCCTTATTAAGCTTAGATCTGTTTTTAAGTGCGACTAATTTATTATTACTTCAGTAGCTACAAGATGACAAAGATTATGTGAATGAATCGCACTCAAACGAAAATGGAGTTACTACAGAAATATGAAATCACTTACCTCATTCCCGGTGTAGAAGAAGATAGGTCCACGTCCGTTGTCCCAATATTCATTATTCTCCAAATACTTGATCTTGAAGGTCTCAGTCCTCTGATAGCCAAAGTGATCCAGTGGCACTTCAAACCATTTAGTATCGTATTTGTATTCACTGCGTGCTATACTCACAATTGCCAAGACTACAATAAGCCGCCACATGGTGTAAACATATAAAAATAAGTAAAAACAGTAGATATGTCTGCCCTCGTCGGTGGCTGGTGTGATAATGACCAAATGACCAGCGGTTGTGTAGTGAAGCGCGATCGAGCGATGCAGCTTATGTAATGTACCGTTATAGACAAAAGTCTCTGCGTACTGAGGGTTCTTGTACTGGGATAGAATGATGGATGGCTTGAATAAGGTTCAAGGTCTACGTTTAGAAGTTTATTATCGTAATAGCATAGGTGGCGCGGCGATTCGCTTACCATCATACTGACCGTCTGTTTGTTTGCCGCGGGTGTTTCAATAAAAAAAGGCTGCTTGATTTACCTATGAAAGTGAACCACTATTAGAAATTTAGAACACAAGTTTGCTAATTTGGAGATTATTTTGTCCCCATACAATGTTGATCACGTATCTAAACATTTTTAAGAAGACTCTATTTTCCTTTTCTCGATTATTTATACTTGTTTTTTATTATAAAAGTTGTTCAATTTGATGGATAGATCAGCAACTTGCTAAACCCGCCTGGAACAAGAGAGCGTACAACTGAATACTCTTTTACGTTTCATCATTGATTCGACATACAGTTTTGGTTTTGCTAGTAAGTAATTAGTTATCAGATACAGACTGATTCAAACTTAATGGCGGCTGTGAACTTAGGCGCGAGACGCTGCGCAGTAGCAAAAATTAGGCGAGCGGTGTGCGTACAATCGCAAAGTCTCGCTTGCAGCGCTCTTCACATTGGTATATTACACCTTGAATGACGTATTTAAGTATGTCCTACTAATCACTAATCACAGGTAAACATTACTATTGTTTTAGGTCGCCATGCAAATATCTGTAGAAAATTTAGCTAAATAAATTATTGTAAACATTGGGATTATTCCCTGTTTAGGACCTAGATCTTGGAAAAAATACCATGAATATATAATTAAGTTAATCACCGGGACTTAATCGCGCACAAAACAAATTAAGTAATTTATTTACCTACCTCAACGTTTCGGCCATGTTTTTATGTTTTGTTTGTCCCGGTGGTGATAAAAATAATTGTTTTCAAAGCGCGAAAGTTTGAAAGTTTCAGATATTTTATGACGAACTCTGGACAAAATATAAAATCTATGGACTCAACTGACATCCGAATATTGAGAACTGATAGTAAAAAGTTTTGGGAACCCAAAGTATACAAGTCTAACTCTAGATCTCTTCTGCTCGCCTGTACTCGCATATTTAGTTTATCAGGGAGTCGAGCAGGATGTATGAGCATGATTAATAAGAGGAGGGCACACTCTGTGCAATTGTGCACCAATTGGTCTCCGATTACATATTTAATGAAAACTTTAATAGCATCATATCATCCTAAGTACTTATTTATTTATTTATTAAGGAACAGCAAACGCAGTTGTATTATACACTAAACGATTGTAATAGTTATATTATAACTAGAGGTCGCCCGCAACTTCGTCCGCGTACGGAAGAAATTCGGGCCGCTCCCAAAATTCACCACTAAATCATCCCGAGGATTTTTTTTAGCCCGCCCACAACTCCCCGAACTCTACCAACTTGACCGACTCACCGACTCGACCGACTCGACCGACTCCACCCCCCTTTCCCCCTTTTAATCATCCTTTTTTATTTTAAATGAACTATCCAAATCCAAATTTTCGTGACTAAAAGTACACAAACAAAGGACTTAGATACAAACTTCCCCCCAAGTTTAATTTTAAAAATTATACTTTATCCCTACCGATAGGGCTAAGTATATTTTTTTATGCGCCAGTTACACTTAGCTCTACTAGCTGTCCCTTCCGCTGGGGCTAAGTATAATTTATTTATACTTATCCCTACAGGGCAAAGTAATAAATGCTTATGACTACGACGACAAAATATCCCTAGCCAAAGTTCCTTTAAAAAGTACCTATTATATCTGTGCCAAATTTCATCAATATCGGCCAAGCTGTTTTTTGTAATGTAGGCTTATTGCAGAGTCCGCCTGAAGATGCACCACACCTCTGCCAAGCATTGCCAGTTCTTCAAGCGCCAAGCAGTAAGTAGTATGTAAGCATTACTGTATTTCGATGTCAAATGCAATGTTACCAGAGAAATTACTGGTGAAGAGATTTGGCAGATAATATATAAGCAATGTGACGAGCACCGCGCAGTGTGGCGCAGGATTTTGTTCATAATCAGCTAGAAGACGCCTCAGGTGACCATAATTCCCACGCTTGGCAGGTGGCTTGCGGATTGATTTAGGACTTTGTTCGGATGTTCACAACAGTTCTGGCACTGCTACTGTTATGGACGCAGGAGTGATGCTTTTACCACCAGGCGAACGTCTCGCTCGTCTCGTCAGGGTACAAAAGTTGTGTGTGGCATAAAAAAGGTGCTTAATCTCGAAAAAGTTACAAACAGAGCGAGATCGAGATACCTATATGTTTTTTTTAAATTATATAGTAATATTTACTGTACCTACTTATTTATCGCACCAGAAACAATAATTTTGGTATGCGGGACGAAGACAATACTTTTTAATGTTGTGGGCCGAAGAATCGGGACGACTATGGCATAAATCGAAAATTTACAAACATAGGAGAAAAAAATAATTCTAAAATATTCACCTATGAAAAACACAAAGGTATACGTCGGGTACATAAATAACATGGTATATTACCACCAAACCAGTACCGACCTACAATACAAACTTACGAAAGTCATTCCGTCAAGGTGCAGTTATTTTTTCTACAATGAACTTAACTAGTTTCTTGTAGCCAAAAACGAGGAAGTAAAACAAAGTATATAACCTAGCTATTGAACTGAAACATACTTAACCTAGTATGACTGAAAATAAATCTAGAACACATTTTCTACGGGCCGGGCATTCAAAAGTGACGACCGTTAAACCTAAATATGTATAAATAAACGGTTATTAACATAGGTATTTTTAAACACAAAAATATGGTCAATATGTGATAAAGTTTATTACGATTATTAAATAAATAACTTCATTGTTTTATCAATACCTATCCACAACGTAAATGGACACTAAGTACATAATTATAAGTACTCTTTAACATTTATCTTATCTTTTTTTTTTATTTTTTTAATTTTTTTTTGGTATTTATGTAGATATCTAGGTCCTAGGTACGTTACATTACATGATTTAAATTTTTTGTATGTAAGAAAATATAATTAACTTCTCATATTTACTAATACTAAGGCAATTCGTGCAGAATATGTGTTTTCCATAATTTTTTCAAAAAAATGGTAGTTCGCATATATATAATAGACTGCGATGAAAAAGAAAGCTATGTTTTAAGTAATTTTAGGTCCGACTAAAGCCTCGAGAAATGGCTGTACCTAATAACCACTACCTATATCTACCAACTATATCCACTAACCAATGGCCACTACAAACTGTGAGTATACATTCAAATATTTAGCTAAAAATTTCACAAAAAAAATCCTTTACAGAATATCGCACCACGATTTTCTTCCGTTTTTATCACTGATCAATGCCCAATGCCCCTGCCCCTATACAATCCAACTAAGAACTTTTTGTGTTAGTGGCTGAATTACTAAATAGTCCTTACATAATTATATATTATACGCAGCAGCCAGAGTTAATTTCATGTTTTCCGATAAACCACAAAAGCAAAAACGAAAAGATTCCCAAAAATTGTGACTAAGATCTTGTGTGATGGTAGATCAGCAAGTGTTTATAGTGGAACTCCTCAATAGCCCCAACTGTAAGCTTCCCGAGTTTGAGTTCATTTAACGAGTCCCTTACATTCTTCGATCATAATTATTACATAATACATTCGTACATTACAGTAATTGCGACAAAAAGCGTGATACGGTTATAAACAATAATATTACCTACTATCAAAAAAGAAACAAGGCCAAGTTCAACGTTACACTAAAAGAGTTTTTGAGATTGCGACAGACCACCTCCAATAATTTCAATAACTAAATTTGCTAAAGATGACACCTCTATAAAAGAGTTCAGACTCTTGCCTGCGGCCAATGTTATCATAAACTATTATTTATTCCATGTTCCATTTCCCCCACTCCTCTAGCTCGCTTGTCAGATGGTCTACATCCACCAGTCGAGTCACCTCCAGATCCTGCAGGAGTTGTCCTTGGAGGCGGTGATGATCGCGTCTCCCGCGTAAGAGTACGCGGAAGAGAATATCTCTCCCTGGTGACCGGACAGCACCTGCATCGGAAGGATTTTTAATGATTTCGATTGCCCATTAGCTCAGTAGGTGGTTCTTTTTAAACTCCTTTCAGGCTATGTCCTGATAAAGTTATAATTATTTTAAATGGTATAGTATTTAGATGCACGGCAACGCGTTTTATCGGATTTATTTTGGGCTAATCCGGATCTTTTCAAATGTTCGGTTTTTAGTCTAAAACACAATAGCCTGTAGACGGATCGTAGTCTCTTAGCTAGTCCAGAGCAGGCTATCATATCTCGTCTAACTGTGACACTGCACAAGACATTTGGTTTCTGATAAATCAGCGGCCTCATAAAACGACAGACTTTGGCAGTTTGTTTATTTTGAGGCGTACCTAGGGGCGTACTTCAGGCGCACATCAACAGCCGGAATACGTCTACTGCTGGACGAAGGCCTCCTCATTGATTGGGAGGGGTTGCCTTAATCCCCACGCTTGGTAGGCGGCTTGGGGGTCATACAATGCTCACTACCGTTAACTAAGAGGACGCTGCTGCCCGTCCTCCGGCGGTTCTGGATGCAGTTATAGGACATACCCAGGTCCAAATATATTTTTTCATAGAAATATCTGATACATGATCGATGGATGGATTGTGGTACTCCCTTGACGAGATTAAGATGACTCGCCTGAATGCAATTCCCAGTGTTGGTGTTCCAGACGCGAGCGCTCCTATCAGCGGATGCAGTCAGCAGACACCCTCCAGCGGGACTAAAGCAAACCTGCACCACACACAACACAAATATGTATACCTAATTACCAATGTAAGGACTGTCCTCCACTTGAAACTAAATGGCTTATTACACCACCCGGTATATAGGGACCATTACCTTGAATCAAGAAACTGTAGGCAGGTACACCGATAAGCCATTGCAATCTAAATGCTGTCATATAATCTTTAAATTATATTATTACTTTATTTTATTAGCTCCCATTTTGCAAATTGGCGCACAGGATGGCTTGTGCTTTGCTCCATAAAATATATCAGAAACCAACATAAAATGTTGGTGTGAAATTAATTATCAAAATTGTATTTAAATAACAAATTAGGATTTTTTAAGCATTTATTTTGGAATTGTAAACTAGTAATAAAATTAGTTTCAAATTTAGAATCTATCGGATAGCTTTATACAAAATATTTGGTTATCTGTTGGAAGCCGTATTACGACATGACGTCATATACGCTGACTCGCTCGCACTCGAAGAATTCTTCCATAAGCGAGAAAGAGAAGCTAGATCGAGGAGACCATTTTGAAAAATAGACATTCACGTCGGAGCCGCCGTTGCGCGTGTTACGGGGTGAATCACCTTTTGGATTTTTTTACATCTTTTTGAGAAGAGAATGACCTGAGGGAGCCAACGCCGATCCCGCAGGGGACACCAGGTCCATATTTCCGTCTGAGATGACGTAAAACTCCAACTTTCAAGAATTATTTTGTGACGCGCCATGCGGTCACCAAACTAAGGAACTCGAGCGAAATTCTCATTTGAAGCTTTGAAGACAAGGCAATGTCATTTCACTGGAGGAGCTCCATGAAGCGTTCGAGAATCGGATGATCCTGCAGAAGACACCATCAGCAAAGGATCCATCAGATAACCTCCTTTCATTTATTTTATTTTACCAAGTTTTCTCGTCATTATCTTCCATCGAAACAATAGCAATCAGCTTATTTAAATATTATTCCAACATATTGTAACTTTGCAAAAAATTTATTTCTCTTCTCCAAAAATTTAATTTTCTTATGACAAATGGCGCCCGAACAATTATTTACTTAGAATTTAACTTAAAAACAAACCAATTTTATCTTGTGCAAAGGTGTATGTTGGAATTTATAAACAAAAGATTACAATTTAATCTACTGTAGAAGTAGGTATTTTCACAATTGTGTTATTGAATTTGTGTAACAATTTTTCTTGTAAAGATGTATAGTACACCGTCTGTTGACCGTAAGTTAACAGCGGAGCAAACGTCAGATTCACCTCAACCAGAACTCCAAAATTCACAGAGCTTAATAGATATACCTGTTTCAGATTCAGAAGAAATGAATTATGTCAATACCGATGTGAGGATGGCTCAAGGAACAATCCAGTCGCCATTATGCAAAAATATCCACACAAATCCTAGCACTAGTGTTATAGATCCAGCCACAGACGGTGACAAGTATATTCCATTTATGAAACAAAGGCACTCGACACAAAACAGTCATGTACCAGTCACCCAGGTAACATATGCAATTAATAACAGTTACAACTCCAATTTGAAGTCCTGGGGACTGAAGTATAGTGGTGATACGTGTGTTGTTGAATTTTTGAATCGAGTGAACGAAATTAAGTTAGCAAGAGATGTATGTGAAAGTGTACTGTTGAGAGGTTTTTCAGAGCTGTTAGAAGGCACTGCTCTGAAATTTTACAGATCAGTTCGCCATTCGTTACCCACTCTCTTCTCAAACTTTTTATTAAAGTATTTTGTTTACTACCCATAGTAGACGCTAACAGAAGTCAATATATACTTTTATTGCAAAATTCAGATCAATAGTTTTTGAAATATAAACAAAAACAATATTTATTTATTCAAAGCAATGCAGAATGTAAACACACATATGGCGGCGCTTATAACTTTTTCAAAATTGTAGTTACAGACAATTATTTTTGATTTATCGTACCTACGCATATCTAGCTACCTATAGATACACAATTTTGGCTATCGGTTCAGTATTATTCAAATTAAAAT
The DNA here is from genome assembly GCA_905404285.2 of Erannis defoliaria. Classification (NCBI taxonomy): domain Eukaryota; kingdom Metazoa; phylum Arthropoda; class Insecta; order Lepidoptera; family Geometridae; genus Erannis; species Erannis defoliaria. The sequence goes on from FR990070.1 coordinate 18,460,472, forward strand.
GAAAACCGTATGTTCACAACCAAAATTCTCAAAAGTAAAAAAGAAACACATAAGTTTTAAGTTTGCGTTTTTACCCACATTATTATTTCTACGGATACTTTAGGATACTGTAAATCCATAACAAATACTGATAAAATCATAAAATCAATAATTATTTCTTTACAAACAAGTTTAGAATTTAAACATTGCAATTTTCCTTGTAAACCAACAAGTTCATGTAGGTAAAATGACATACTATATGGTCTATACTCAGACTAAGTATGACTTCTATTCAGACATTGAACTACTTAAGCGTTATTTATACAAGAATTTACTTATTTTGATTTCCAATTTGTATAGAAAAGACGATTCTTTTTCTGTCTCAAAGACAAGTTTCAAGTATTAACAAAGTGTTGACCTACATTCAGGGAAAGACTTAAATACTTACTTTGAATTAACTTAATAACAGTATTCAAAGCTATTGTTTTGTTTTGGACAAGTATCCATTGCTATATAAAGCAAAAGCAGTATATTTAATACCATTTTTTTTGTGTTTTGAGACTTGGTAATTTTTGTTAAAACCAAGTCTGTGAAGCAATTTTTTAAGGTTAATACCATTTTTTTTGTGTTTTGAGACTTGGTAATTTTTGTTAAAACCAAGTCTGTGATGCAATATTTTTAAGGTTAAGTATGAGTAATTATTTTTACATTACCAACTATAAACCAAACGTTCAATAATGCATATTTTCGTGTGCTTATTAGTTCTTAGCCTACATATTGGGCAATTTTCTGGAGGATCCTATTTAAAGGCAACCTACCATTAACTATAGCTTATTAGCTAATTATTTGGGAACGATTTAGTTCTAGTCTTTTTGTTACATGCTAACATACATACCGGATTTGACTAACGACAAGTTTATACCTAGTATGACTTAAAATGTTTTCTTATGGCTGAGTTAAAACACTCGGACATGCTAGCAATATTTAGTAGATCTACATACATACATACATACCAAACTTACCTTTTTGTCTTGTAGATACCAAAGGTTGTCTGTGAACCTTCTAAGATTAACAATTAGTCTTTAATTATAGTTAGCAGCATCTAGTGCACGGATTCACTGCGTAGATTTAATTTAGGTTTAAATAATTAAGATTTACCTGTACTTAATTAAAGCTTATACTTAGTTTATCTAATGTTTACAACGATAGATATTTACTTTAAACATTAGAAGTTTTCACTTCATACTATTAGACAATAGTGAGACTTTATTCTCATAGAATTAGGTCATTACTAGAAAACCCAAACTGTAGGGTATAGATTATTATAAGAATTACAAACATACTAACACATATTTACTTACCGTTTAAAACCATTTAGATATCATTGTTTTTCAGATAAGTTTTGTCCGCACCTACATAAGAGTGAATGGATATTTATATTAACAGTTACCTTTTAAGCTACTTGCTATATACTACTTTTGTTTTATTACACAATGTGTTATTTCTATAGGTATATCCTATACCATCATGTTATGTATGGAGTCATGAGGATTATGAAAAGTGAAGCAAGTATGTCAGAATAGCTCAATTTAACTATGAGATGCAAGGAGATTTATGAAGTTCGATGTAAGTTTAAAGGTGTGAGTGGTGATTTTGTAAGAACTAGGCAGTGTGAATATTATTTGAATTCCTTATAGGTACCTATGTATGAAAGAATGTGAGTGATTTATTTTATGAAAGTGGAATAACAGTTTATTTTGCTAGATGGAATGTAAGAAGCTTGCTGAAGTATCAACCTCACTATATTTCAGGATTCCAACCTATAACAAAAAGTTTCTTTTCATGCCTACCCCGTCTGTTCAGACAGTAAACTGTCTTTTGTTTCAAAAGGGGGATATTGTCATATAATCTTTAAATTATATTATTACTTTATTTTATTAGCTCCCATTTTGCAAATTGGCGCACAGGATGGCTTGTGCTTTGCTCCATAAAATATATCAGAAACCAACATAAAATGTTGGTGTGAAATTAATTATCAAAATTGTATTTAAATAACAAATTAGGATTTTTTAAGCATTTATTTTGGAATTGTAAACTAGTAATAAAATTAGTTTCAAATTTAGAATCTATCGGATAGCTTTATACAAAATATTTGGTTATCTGTTGGAAGCCGTATTACGACATGACGTCATATACGCTGACTCGCTCGCACTCGAAGAATTCTTCCATAAGCGAGAAAGAGAAGCTAGATCGAGGAGACCATTTTGAAAAATAGACATTCACGTCGGAGCCGCCGTTGCGCGTGTTACGGGGTGAATCACCTTTTGGATTTTTTTACATCTTTTTGAGAAGAGAATGACCTGAGGGAGCCAACGCCGATCCCGCAGGGGACACCAGGTCCATATTTCCGTCTGAGATGACGTAAAACTCCAACTTTCAAGAATTATTTTGTGACGCGCCATGCGGTCACCAAACTAAGGAACTCGAGCGAAATTCTCATTTGAAGCTTTGAAGACAAGGCAATGTCATTTCACTGGAGGAGCTCCATGAAGCGTTCGAGAATCGGATGATCCTGCAGAAGACACCATCAGCAAAGGATCCATCAGATAACCTCCTTTCATTTATTTTATTTTCCCAATTTTTCTCGTTGCCGTCATCCATTGGACTATCGCCATCAGCGTTTTAATATTAATATTGTATTAGGACTTATCAAAATAGTAAACGCATTGTAACCTCAAATAATCTTTTGTTCTTTTTTCTCCCATATAACTTTAGCACAAGATAGATAGGTAAATTATAAATCATCAATTTCATTTTCAACAAGAGGCCCCCTGTACTCCAGAGGTCTGATGTTTCGTGACTGATACGTATCCAGGAACCCTAACTTTTTGTTTTATTTTTTTTGTTATTTGTTTTGTCTTTCTTTGTCAAATCACAATTTTCTTATGACAATGCCTTTACGTTGCTTGTAATGTGATCGTACCTTGGAGACCTCATCTCGGTGTCCCTTCATCACGGCTAACTCCTTGAAGTCTGCCTTCACGTCATAGACGCGCGCAGAGCAATCACTCGAGGCAGTCGCTATTCGGTTTCCGGCCCAGTCGAAGCAGATATCTAGCACCTGACAGAATTGAGGGTTTTTAAAAAGTCAATGTAGTGTGGTCTTCTCGAATTTGTTCAAGTGTCCTAAAACATAGATATTACACACTACTGAGGATATGGTCAACGATGTTATCTGGTAAGTACTGACTGGTTAACGATGTCATCGGGCGAGTCTGCAGTTGACCTCGCAAGTGGTACGTATTTAAATTCCAATGATATTATATTAATACTTACTCCATAAATATATTTTTTTTTTTATATTTTTTTTTTTTAAGAAGTTATAACATTTTAAGAAAAAAAATGCCTCTATGATAATTGCATATTTTTTATGGAATTGTCTGACGAGACGAGTCGGTCGTTCGCCTGGTAGTAAGCGTCACGCCTGCCCATAACAATAACAGTTCCATAATTGTGAACTTGCGAACAAAATTCTGCGCCGCACTGCACTGCGATCGTCTCTCTGAGTGAGATGTTAGATTAAATGTGAAATCTCTTTACGCCCAGTAAATTCTCTGGTAAGATTGTCTTTCAAACAGAAACAGTAATATGCTTGCAAACTACTGCTTGGCAGTTGAATAAAAAAATGTGGAGGTGGGCTCTGCAGTAGAGCCCTGACCACTACTAAACCATAGAAGCATAGCATCTTGCTTCAATAACTAACCTTCGTTGAAGCAAGATGCTATTTGATGAACAAATATGCAATTGTGGATAGAGCTACTTCATCGTCTAACACCGAAAAATAGCGCCGATACGCGAACCAGCAGCAACGCCCATCCTGACAACTGGCGCGCTGATAAAATTTTACTCGTCCGTCTAGTAGAAATTATAAACCTCGTCAGTGTGCGACGCGACGGTGGCAAGGCAGGACGTGTTCCTGGCGTCCCAGAGTTTGGCGCTGCCGTCCAGCGAGGAGGAGCCCACCAGAGAGCTGTCCCAGCTCAGCTGCACGTTCGAGATCTCCCCGTCGTGCCCGCTCAGCACTGCCACGCGACTTAAACACCACAACTGAGTTAGACATCATGTTTGTCCTATTATATAATAGGCAAGACAAAACTTAGATCTGGGTCTAGGACCTCTGGCTGTTCCTGAATAAACGAAAGCGTCGTCGCCAAAATTATGTTCTGAATGCGAAGACAATCGTTATATTACCAAACCGGCAGGAGGCATTTTTATTTTTAACTAACAGGGAATCAGCTCTCTATGGACTGAGTTCTTGTGATCTAACATTGGCTAAGATTCGCTCAGGTCCTTCGGCACAAACTTCAAAACTATTTAAAAAAGAGTACACACCATTGTATATCGACGCTCCAAAGTTGATAAACTTAAGTTATATTATTATTAACGGGATTATGTTGTGAAATGAGCTCCCGATATTTCCCGTTAATAATAATAGAACTTTAGTAAACATCCGTGATAGTTTAAAACAGTGTTTGATAAACTTAAGTTATTTACCTACTCTTCAGCCGTGTTCCGGTCGTGTCGCTTGCATACCAAACTATTATTTTTTCTGTACCAAGGGTGATAGGCCACTTACGGCTTCAACACTATTTGCGTATTTCGTACCGCCTATGTAATTTTTTTTTTTAAATTTTCCGATATTTACCTGAATTGTAATACTTATTCTGCTAGTCGGAGAGGAGACAAATCCAACAATTCAATAATTATAATAATCGGTACTTGTTATAAATGGTGTAACTAACCCGCGTTAGTTTTATATGATGATACTGAGATAGCGAATCCACTGATGGCTGAATTTTTTCACCGCGTTTGGATCACCTGTTTAGTATTTACGTTACAATTTTACACGCACGAAGTGTTTGCTCAGACTATTTTGAACGGCTTTTCGACTCACTCTTTAGCCCTGGTGTCCCACATGGAGATGGTGCCGTCGAAGGAGCCAGTAATGAGGCGCTGGCCTTCGTTGGGGTCGAACTGTAAAGCGATCACCTCGCCAGTGTGACCCACGTACGAGTGGATCTCAGAACCTAGAATTAGGAATTATAATAAATGAATTAAAGACTCAAAAACTATACAATTTAAACTTTTCTATGTTATCAACAGTTCCAACAGCAATCTAACGCTATACGCCGAAGTATTATTATTTCTTCTGTGGCTATACTAAGGTGATTAACTTATAATTTTATATAATTAGGCGGTATAATATATTTGCTGTTTGCGTAGATTTGATGTTTAGTTAAGAAAACGAGTAGGAAATTGTGCGAATGCTAATTTGATTCAAAGCAATCACAATATGTTTTGTTACTTTAAATCTAGCCATCTAACTAAAATGGTGTGTATATCCTGAAGCTCACCAGTCCTCACATCGTACAGCTTGGCCGTGCAGTCCATGGAGCCAGTGGCTGCGTATTCGCTCTTGGGGCTGAACTGCGCCGCCACCACTTCTCCCGTGTGGCCCCACAGCGTGGCGAGACACTCACCCGTGGCCGGGTCCCACACCCGGGCTGATTTGTCGAACGAGCCTGTTATCACGCGGTCGCTGCAATAGAATAGAAAAGATCACGGTTGATAAAAAACTCGAACGAAACGGGTTGATTTCGCATTCAACGTGCGAACCGCTAAACAGAGCAACGCACTTCTTGAATACCCAATCGAGAAGTTCGAGAAAGGCGTTCATCATGACTCTGTGGTATAGTCTGGATGACTTCAAGACGCGAGTGAATCATTTTCATCTTCTTCAAAGCGTGTTTCATTGTTGACCACATCTTCGCGATAAAGCAAAATAATCATCATTTCTAATCGGATAGACGTCGACGAGTTAAGCAACAACTCCATCACCTTATTCCTGCTTCTCCATCTTTCTACAAGAATTAGAAAAATTAAAAACACCACCACCACTACACGTAGACTCTCAAAAAAATCCTACACCCTAATTGGCTCTACATTCCTTTACTACTTAAGATAGCAATCTCCGTCGTCTTTCTTTTTCTCAGAATAAATTTTGCCAATTAACAGGATAGAGTAAACAGAATGAAAAACAATAGAAAGAACTTCTAAGAAGACAAAACTGAAGCCTCGTTTGATGTGGATTGCAATCATTATTGTATATAGCACCATTTATAATTACTTAGTAAAAGATGGCTTTGAGTAGATGGAAAATTAAAGAAGAAGATATAAATTTTCTGTACGTTCCGACGTGACACAGTGAGTGATGAGGATAGTCAGTTTAGTCAGTAGGCTATTCATATTTATTTTATCGCCTGTGTCAAACATAACAGAAACGTCTGACGTCACAGTAAATAAACTGATTTAACTTTCTGTTTTAACAAGAACCTGCTTTGTCCTGATCGTTTCGATTACCAATTGCACGATGTGTGTATTGTTAAACCAGTTAGCTACTTTCATGGTGAAGTGGGTAAATTAAACAATAGTAAATAGGAGGTAGGTACTGCATGACGCAGATTCAATGAAGGCCGTCCAAGACATAATTATAGAGTAGATTGAAGATAGTATTGTCAAGTAATTTTAGGAATCTGTTGAAGTTTTTTTTGTCTATTAAACGTCAATCGATGGTAAGTACTAATTAAGGAGTAATATTAATGGTCAAGAATTTTTCACGTGTAACATAGGTCTATGTGGGTATAGACCTCAAAAATTCAAAAAGCTGACGTTGGTATAAAGAGAATATTAGTTCGAAAACATTACCCGATGCATTGACAACTTGATAAGGTATTCGTACATATCGTTATGAAAGTATGTAGTCCAAGGGACAATTCTTCGGGGGAAGGTCATTCCACATCCACGGAAGAAAATTCAGCAAAAAATGGCCGGTGTGGTAACCCCAGGTATGGAAGATGGAGGAATAAATAAGTATTTTGACGTGGTCAGGACGGGCGAAAGTAAAATTCTGACATAGGAATAAGTTCAAAAAGTTCTTCAGTAGGTATTCTTTAAAAAACCAGCGGTAGAATGTTCACAACCCACTTCTCTTTACAGACTGATACTAGCGCCAGCTTATTCGTATCTCGTGATGTATCACTTTATAAGGAGTTAGAAACACTTTAGGATTATGTCTAAGATTGCCAGTCTTCTTACCAAGTAGGAAAATTGAATCCGACAGAGTACACGACATTCTGATGTCCAGAAAAGGTCTTCAGTTCTTTCCCAGAGTCTACGTCCCAGAGCTTGCAGGTGCGGTCATAGCTGCCTGATAGACACCTACAAAATTACGTTAAAATAAGCGACGTTAAAATCGAAGTTGTCTGTTCAAGCGTCTTTTTTAAGACGCTCGAATCTTTCCAATTTTTTTAATTCAATGGAGAGACGAGAAGTACGAGACGTCGCCTGGTGAAAATTATAACGTCCTAACAATAGCAGCGCCAAAATTGTGAACGAAATCCGGCGCCGCATTGCACAGCACTCGTCACCCTGAAATATTAGATGTCAAACCTCTTCACTACAGTTCAGTCCGTGATTGAAAATAGATTGACGTCAGATTGATCGTGTAATATATGCTGCGCCATTCTATCATCACGTAAAGTGTTTCATCAGTTCAGTCCGTGGACACACACGTGTGACCTACGACTAAGTTCAGCAGTACTACACAGCACAAAGCAACAGCAAGACTATTAAATAGGCATATAAATATCACTAATATGAATATGGTATATACAGGGTTAGTTCTAATCACTAATCAGGCAGCATCCTTTTAAGGGCATATTCTGTACATAAAAAAAACAACTTTTACTACAAGGCCACCATTGAAATCGCAAAAAAATACAGCTGTTCATACATTTGCCCAAGGTCAATGAACTTTTTGTATGGAACAGTTGATATTTTTTTCGCGATTTCAATGTTGGCCCATAGTAAAAGTTGTTTGTTTTGATGTACAGAATTTGCCCTTAAAAGGATACTAACTGATTAGTACTAACCCTGTATAAATAAACTTTGCATATAGGTAGCTTTACACAGACCCTAAAGTTTATCTCTTGGTCAAGTGGGTAACGTACCTCTTCCCAGTCTTGTCAAAGGCGACGTTAGTGAGCGGCAGCACGTGAGTCTGCAGAGACTTGTAGATGTAGAACCTCTTCCCAGCCGGGCCTTCGTGCTCGATGCGCTTCTTGAGAATGTCCAGGCATTGCTCGAGCTGTTCCCTAACATCATCTGTTATGAGCGGCTCCTTCTGGGAGAGGTTGTTGGATATTTCTTGAAGGTCGGAGCTGTGAAACGACAGATTAACGGCCTTACCTAAAATAATCTCGATTCTCTTAGTCACTGCTTAAACTTCTCTGTCCTTTTCTAGCACGTGCAACTTCACGTCAGAGAGAAGATGGCAGAGCATCTTAAGCAGTGACTAACGATTGAAAAGTTTTTTTAAGTAAGACCGTAAATATGTAAAATGTTTAAGCGGAACGGCAGTACTAATTCGAATGCATTGCCGCATGCCGCATTCGGTATGCATCGTATGTACTCATCATCGAGAACAACTTTTAGAGACAATACTGAAATAGTGAAATAAAGAGTTGCTTCGTACATTTCCTAGAAGATAAATTACATTATTGAGAACACCTGATTTGTTCTTCCTGATTTCGGTGACGGACACGTGTCTCCCCTAATTTCCCCCTCTATCTGGGGGAGGCGCCAGGATTTAAAAATCCTCATGGCTCCCTCAGGTCGGGGAAATCACGATGAGATACACTTTAGTTTAGTCCTCGAGTACATAGAGCAAAAAAAATTTTATATTCAGACAGATGCGCCTTTATCTCCTGATTCTGAATACGTATTTAAAAAAAAAGAATTTTGGAAAAATAAACTTGATTATACTTACCTGTAGCGTTAGAATTACACAAAGGACTCTTGATTTGAGAAAAATAACATCTATTAAGAGTGAAGATTCGGACAAACAACGTCTATAATAAAGAAAAACCTGGGGCTCCTGACAGCGTAAGTATAGGTAGCTCGGAAGCATAGCTCGGAAGTCTATTTTCCAACAAGTTTTGTGAAAATATTTTCAAATTCTGTTTTTTGATTCATAACGAGAGTCAATGGTGATGGTCGAGGGTCGAGGGTGAGTTTTTAATGAAACCAAAAACTTACTTGGAATTGAGGTCAAGAAGATCGATCTCCCTGTTCTTCACCACCCCTTTCTGCAGGTACTCCAGCACGATGCCCGGGGGGTGGTAGCGAAGGTGGAACTTCAGTAGTTTCATGTTTACACTCTCTCTTATTTTTCACGAGCAAACATTTTGCGATTTTTTTACGAGAGAAAAATTTCAAAATTTTAAGTATCTGTCATGTTTGTGTCAACAGCAACCGTTGCCAAGGAGATATCAGATTTGATGAGTTTGTGGCGATGAATCCTCATACATTTGTTTATGGAGTTTTAGTTGCGAAAAGGATGCACGAATTCACAACCTATTCAGGTTGGATTGCAAAATATAAAAAGGAGATTTTTTTTAATTTGTTAGAAACATCACACGCAGGAAGGGTTTCTGAAGGGCTTTTGAGAGGTAGAGCCTCCAAGGTTTTTGCTTACAGATGCATCTATCGGTAACATTAATAGATGATGCTCTACATTAGTTCCACATCATTGTTGGCGGTTGTCAGCCACCTTGAGCACAGAAAAGCGAAAACCCTACCTACTAATTTTAATTTTTTTATACTGTAAAGTGACGAGACGAGCAAGACTTTTGCCTGGTGGTAAGCGTTACGCCTCCAACTAATAGTAGTAGTGCCAGAATTGTGAACTCGCGAACACAATCCTGCGCCGCACTGCACTGCGCTCGTCACTCTCAGATATTAGATGTTAGATCTCTTCATATCCAGTAATTTCTCTGGTCACATTGCCCTTCGAACCGGAGCACAGTAATGCTTGCACACTACTGCTTGGCGATTAAATAGCTGGCAAAGGTGTGGTACTTCCCAAGGCGGAGTCCACAGTAGACTCCTACCACTACAAAAAATCTTCTCTCTTCAGTGATCTTGAGTCAGCACAAGAACTATTACCTAATATTATTAATTCTCCCCCTAACACTTTCCAAGTAGTAATTGGTTACTTCTTTGAACCTATTTATCTAAGTTGTACAACATAAAAAATACCTAGGTACTTAGTAAAATAAATAAAGATAAACATTTTAGCCAACTCAATCACTAACCTTGAATTTTAAAACAAAAAGGCATACTGTACAAAGCAAACACGTAGGTACCCAAGGCTCATACAACACGCAAAGAAAAAAATCGTGCATCACGTTTTACAAAAAAAGACGATTTACGAGCAAAAGCAATAGAAGTTAGAAATATAAGGTGGGTAAGTCGGTATCTTATTCTTATGTTATAATTTACGACACTGCAAACGGTGTCGGAAATTAACTTTTTCCTCTGTAGATTTGTTATTATCACAACAGTTTAATTTAATTTCAAAATATCTTTATTTTTCTGGAAACATATATCAATAGTACAATAACTAGTGTAAGTATATCCTAGTAGTACAACAGCATAAACAATAGGTTGTTTTCCGAGCACATAGGCTCTCCTATAAAACGTACAAAGATTTATAAATACAGGTAATAAAATTGATACTGGGCACTTAGCATTAGTAATTAAGTTAAATAAATTATTTTATATTGGTACGTATAAAATAATTTATTTAACTTAATTACTAATTACGTAAATTGTATCTTATTCTTATGATATAATTTACGACACTGCAAACGGTGTCGGAAATTAACTTTTTCCTCTGATTTGTTATTTTCACAACAGTGTCGATAGTTTGAATTACCTGTATTTACATTATAGTACGTTTGTAGTTGTGTAATTTCATCCACTTCCGATTGGAGCAACATCCCATACTGAAAAGTGCGAGCGGAAAATGCTAGGCCGCGTTGAAATCTTTTTTAGGCGCGCGAATGTTCGATGAATGTTATTGTTGGAACATAAACTGTAAAACGTTATTATTAAAACGCAGTCGAGTTGAGAACAAAAATATATATCTGCAATTAAAAATCAACGCCCGGAAATTTTACAGTAATCGTTGATAACGTACCTATAGTGTTTATATTCTTTGTCGTTGATCAGGATATAGACTCTTAAAATAACTGCCGAGCTATGTTAGAACTCTATTTTAGTACTAAAGAGTCTCGAGTCTTTTAGTCTAGCTCCCACTGATAAGTCACTCAGACGTACTTCGGTTCTCGTCATCATGATTCGTCTACGGCTAGACCTCGGAGGAACTAGCTCTCTCTGGCTAGACCTCGGAGGAACTAGGTATATAATCAAAGGGCTAGACAGATGCTACCAAAGAAGACATTAAAAAAAAGGCTAGAACCCCAATGCAATGCTACTAAGCCTGATTTTTGCGTATTGGCTTTCAGTCACAGCCTTATTACGTAAGTATATCGCTACACCATCAAGCCTAAAGGCGATTTAGCAAAATTAAATTTCCAAAATTTCGCGATTTGAACACATACTTGCCTAATAACCGGCTCGTGACCAGACCACGGCCATTGAAACGTGACCGAAACGTCGGTAAATTAAAACAAAACGTTCTGTGCGCGATTAAGTCCCGGTAAAAAACATAAAAAAGTTAAGTCTTGCGCTACATTTTTAAAAGGATATAGACTTGCGTACTTTGACTACCAAATCGCTTAATTTTGCCAAGAAACCGATTCACTCGCACCCAGACATAAGACTATTTACTGTCTACACTCTTAGAATACGTTTATATACAATACTTTTCATTCGACAAATAATAAACGATCCATCCCATTTCACGCCGTCCTGTTTCTCAGGTTGTCTCTTCGTTCTTGTTATACCAATATACCATGGAGAACATTGTTTATTACGTATGCCAATGTTAGGTTAACGAATTTAATTTACCTAATAACTATGCTACTGTAGTCTGTACTTCCTTAGCTCAACTATCCCAGTGACACACCTCAAAATGGGCTGCGCGTTGGATATTAGCCAGGAGCAAACAAAAGACGTGGTGTGGCCCACATTCAAGCTTCCATCGGTGCAGGGCTGGACTAAGAATTGCTTTCAGGTGTTTTGCATTCAATATTAAAAATAATAACCAGTTTTTTTATTGCCCACGAATGGTGAGGAGATTGGGCCATATCCACCACACGGATTGGTTGATTCACATCGCCATTGAATTTCTTCCCCAGATCAAAGATAATATAATACTATACTAGTACCTACCCTTGCCCGCCTAGCACGCGAGCCGTGATAAACGTCTATCCACTATTTTTCCCCGCGAAAACGAGACAGACGTATCCATATTCTAGCTTTATCACTTTCCCGCGCGGGGAAAGACCAATTAGTCCTCGGCGCGTGCTGACGTATGCAGTTTTCCTCACCTTATCCTTCACTGAAAAGCCAAAGAGTTCATTAGTACGGGCCCGGGATTTGTATCCGTGACCTCACGATTTCACGTCAAGCGGTCTTTACTAAGTAATTATAAATGGGGCAGAAATGTTTTACGGTGATTAAAACAATTCTAATGAAAGATAACATTTTGTAACTTCTCCCTTCACACTTGTGGGCACGTACTTATGGATACTTTGTGTCGGGACTCTCAATACAATCATAAGGGACACAAAGTGATGTAACTCTAATACCCAGGTCCAGAGTAGAAATTAAAATTAAAATACGAATACCTGCTGGGCTTAAAATGTTTAAGTAGATCAAAATTCTGAATGTAGCACTAAAATGTTATTGAAAACGTGACATTAAAATAATATATAATAAAATTCAGTTAGTAGGCGAGTTTCTCTAAATTCTTTTTTCATTTTGTTTGCGTTTGCCGACACCCTAGCAACGGTGTGGTATAGGACGGACCATCAGGGATCTCGTCACTAAGTCATATTTTAAATTAGAGAATGTAGAGTCTACAGTCTGATGCGGCCCTGTGTCATTTCGTTCAAAGACGGCTTGTGAAAGACGCCGCGAACGGAGCCAAATGAGAGCTTTTCACTCATAGGAGACACGTTAGCCAGGTTTTCATTTTGGAAATAATAGGTAATTACCTGAGTAATAAAGGCCGAGTTTACTTAAAATTTAGTTCCCCGGAGGCTAGAGATAGGTAAACTATAGGTTCTTATAACAATAACTGAAATAAGAATATGGTTAAAAATACAAATACCCTTCTACATTACTTTCATACATATTATAATATAATAATGTACCATAGCACACAAAAGCGGCGCAAAAACCGCAATGCAAACTTCGCCGAATCTGTATAGCGCGAGCCTAAAGGCTTAGCACATTTCCTAGCGCAGGTGGCCTAGTGGTAAAAAAATACCATACTTCCTTGTAAGAACTAGGCCAAAATGTCACTTGCCTAGACTTGAATAAATTATCACAGAACGACTTTTTATAACTTTTACTTTGCTATTTAAAAACTACGATTTAAATAAACACTAATCATCAAAAAAAAACAACAGCTTAATCATAACTCACAAACATACACACACAACACACACGCACACACATACATACATACATACAACATACACACACACACACACACGCGCGCGCACACACACACACACACACACACATGCACACGCACACATTACACACCATTACATTCGATAATACTATTAAATACTTGAATAAAGATAGTTAATAGTTTATTATGTTACTGTTAATTACGGATGACCTATGTAATTTTAACAGTTTATAGCGTCCTTGTCCGCTAATTGTGTACATTTAAGGCTCTCACTATAGCACGCACATGTGTGGTATATCCGGTAAGATGACCAAACTTTGTTTTTTTTGTACACTCGCAAAGTAAGTAAGTAGGTGTTTATGCCTAATATAAGGAGCTAAAATGTATATAGGTACTAAAACACCTACTACAAGGCCTATAGTATTTCACCATACCTATACAACGTAGCTATACAATCTTATTGGTAGTTATCTAACTACCTCTTTATATATCATAATCAAACTACTTTCAGTTCCCAGTCTTTTCTTTTTCTTTCCTCTTAAAAGGATTATGGCGTCGCATTTTGTGCATTTGCCGCCAGGGTCATGCAAGTATTTTCCCAGTCTTTTAACAATTTAGTTTTATTTATAAGAGGCATTAAAAATCGATGGCGCGAGCTTAGGCATAGACTATTTTACATACAAAATAAAAAATAAAATTAATTTCCGCCCTTTGCCAGTGGTCCTGTTCATTTGTCCGGCCAACCGGACCACGGTTAAAAATATTTTCCGTGCTACAGTAACCGGACTTTTATAGAAATAAAGTTTTCGTGAATGTTTTGAATTTCGTTACAAAGCCATAACAAAAGTTGTTACATCAAACCCTATAACACCGCGTATTAATGCGTCTGGGTTTCTAGCGAATCTTTTTGTTTATGGACTGGAAACTAATCAAACCTATTGCATGGTAATTTTAATTAAACTTCTTATCGAAAGACGTCTACCTACCTATACATAGGTAACTACTTTGCTTACGTAAGTAAATAATACAAGGCTTATACCGGGTGTAAGGGGTCCCGAAAACAAAGATAGAATACTACCACAGATAACATAAAAGTCCTAGTCCAGATGACTCACTCTCATAGAAAAAGCGTCTAAAACGTAGTTGAGCCCAGTGGCGGATTCAGGGAGTAGGCTAAGGAGCTCAAGCCCTCCCCAAATAACCAAATATAGTGTGCTTTTTCTAGTGTAAGTTTACTTATACGGCTCGGCGTCGAACTAGTATTTTGTAGATTTTTGGACCTTTGCCCCCCTTTGTGAAAGCTATAGCTACGCTCGCGAATATAATATACCTATATTCTAATAATATACTTTACTGTGTGTGTACAATTACGATACAACAAAACAATATTCTAACGCTAGAGGAGACTCGAACAGAGGTCGTTAAGTCGTTCGTTTACCTCTAGCATTAGCTGATTATTTTATGTAGGGTATAAAATACACCAAGGACTTAATAACAAGTATACTTTAAAAAAAAAGTACTTATAATAAAACAACCGACTTCAAGCAAGCAATGGAGTGGCACAGGCAAAGCTAATCTCAGATGGCGCCACAATTGTAAAAAAAATACAACGAAATGAATGAGATTGACAGTTGACATGGCCGCATCGACGATGCGCCACCTAGCGGAAAACAATCGTAATGTGGATCCCCATTGATGGGTAAATCGATGAAAATACATACAAAACATAGAACCTCCTCCTTTTTTGAAGTCAGTAAAAAAATATTATTTAAGAGTCCTCAGAGCTGGTGTTTCTGGTAGTTGCGCTAAAATAGATAAATATAAATAAGATGGTTTTTTTTCACCAGTAATTTACCAGTCAGTTGTCTTTACTTTAGGGAAGCTCGGTATATACGCTGAAATGATAGATATTTAGAACCTCTTGATTACACACCAGAAATGCAGCAGAGTAAGTACAATACAATCTAACTTTTTATCACATCTATTCAAAAATACCTTCTTTGTTCCTCGCAAACAGGGCAGAAATGAGCTGTTTTCCGCGCAGAGGGCGGGTTTTTTTTGGAATTTGGAATGTGGATATTGTTAGTAAAAGTCCTAATCACCAAAGACATCAACCACTGACATTGTATGAACAAGTATCAGGCTGTTTGAAAAAGGAACGCGCGCGAAATGCAATGCGCCTTCGTTCGTAATTGTTTACTCAAATTCGGATTAACTTTGTTTTATTTTAACTCGCTGTATCTTCCTCAATAAAAAGTGTGAAGTGAGTGTGAATGAAAGAATGAATGATGTGAGAATGAAATAAACGTAGTTAGTATTCTTATATACATAAGCTGCACTTACTTATTTTCTCATAGAGAGGGTAATAAAAAGCAGAGTGTCCACCTCGGGATCAACACAATTTTTAAGCTCGAGTACTTTGAATCCCTCGCTGCGCTCAGGATTATACTTTAGTTTCTTTCGCTACGCTCTTGGTTCAAAGAAACACTCTCGCCTTAAAAATAGTTGTTTCCTTCCTTAATCAACTACTATTAGGTAGGTACTTAGTTTAACCTACTAGGTACCCCAAAAACAAAAGGACTGTGTCCAGACTGATGAAATTCTAAAGAGAATCCAATTGCTCAAGCCCACAACCAGTCGGCAGTGTACCCAGAATACTGGCGGCATTGCCTTTTAAATGACAATTCTAATGCGTTAGGCCAAATAAAAGCCAGTATTTTGACCACCAGAACCACTGAAGAGAGAAGTAAATAGAACGGAAATGTGACGGGCCGCGCTAGTCGGCATTAGGTGCAAATGCGCTTAATGACAATTCTGCCAATATACATGTTTTTAGACTGAGAATACTCAAACAGACAATTTAAATAGACGCGTAGGAAACCAAACCACATTGCATCATAATTAGATCAATTTTAATCTGTTGCAAAATAGCATTTCGAGCGTTTTACTTCAAATGCGCGACCAGTTATTGGCATTTTTTCGTCGTAGTTTCTATACAAGTAAGTATACAACTGGCGACAGTGGTTTTCTAATTGCTTTAGAACATTGTTTTGACAGCCGTTCTAAGAAGTAGCGCTTTCGCTTTTCTATGACCAGAACTTTTAATACACACAAAAATAAGAACCTTAACAGCCAGAAATGATGATGATGATAAAGCCCATAAACAAGAACACGTGCATGAATATGGCCTTGTGGTACAAACCCAAACTTCCTTGTATCATGTAGGCAAAGATATGCCTTTAAAGTTTCCACAAAACGTATACAAAAGTATAAAATCAATAGAATATCATGGAAGAACTGGATTATGCATATGCGGGCTTCATTGAACCCTGCATAGCTTCAAGCTCCATAGCACACCACAATATTAATTACCGCCATCTCCACAGTTGTCCAGCCAAGCGTGTCTTTTAATTTCCCTATGTATTGGCAACCCTACGTGCCTAAATAGAAAATGTACAGAGAAATGGGGTTTTATTTTGAATCGTTTACCAGATATATTACGCCAAGCAATAGTGTATTTAGTGTGTTCTGGTATGACGGTAGGTACTGTTTACATAATCAGCCTTTTTAATTGCCCTCTGCTGGACTTAGGACTACCCACGAAGGGCGATTGAGCCACATCCACCACGCTAGCCTAGATGCGGTTGGTGGGTTTCCCTACGCCATCGAATTTCTTCTTTTCCATCCTCCATCTTTGGAGATAAACTCCAAAAAGCTCATTGGTACTGGTTTGGGCTTGAACCCGCGACCTCACGATTACAAGTTGAGCACTCTCCCGATTAGGCTACCACGGCTACTTTAACTGAAGTGAAATTACAGGAATCACTATCGAGTGTCTCAAAGTAATGAGCACTGATGCAGTGATACCCTGAACCTTTTTTTGTTACGTGTACTCAAGGTTCTAGGTATCTGCAATGGTCATGACCAGGAACTATCTTTTGACATCTTGCGACCATTTAGTTCGCCCCAATAATAATAAAATAAACTGTAAAAAATATCGAAGATATAATTTTTTTTTAAGTTTTCCATTTCCTTAGGGTTTATAAAGTTTTTTTACACTTCTATGTGTTTTTCTGTATTGTTTCTTGCTCGGTAGCTGTACATCCGGTGGAACAGGTTGCGGCACGGTCCTTGACCGGCGCGGGCGCAGTCTGTACCGCGCCAGGTGTGAACGCGCGCGAACGCGTCAAAATTCGATTCGGAATTCGAACCGCGATCGCGGATACTTTTACTTTCTTTATACTTTGGCTTGCGTCACATCTATTCGGTAATCGTTGGTCTGGTTTGTTGTTGTGTGCGTTTTTGTGCTTGTGTCAGTGTAGTGAGATGTGCTAGTTTTGTTGTCTGTAGAGTTATAGAGTGAGTATGAAACTACCCTCGCACTAAATTTACTTTTATTCTAGTTGTTGAAACAAGAACGAGTATAATTATTTGGCGCCAACCTAAACTAATATAGCATCGATGACATCACTATAAGTAATTTGAATTGTAGTTCGTAATGTTTTCAACATTTCATTTTTAGATCTAAACTAGTAATTATAGTATTATATTATCTTTGATCTAACTAACCAATTAACTAAAACCTAGACCCTTGTTTGTTGATGCTACTACGTTCTGCAAAATTATTTGTGTCGTGGCAATTTAAGTTAACTTTCAATGTATGGAGCTTAAAAAAGCGTAATAAGCGAATTTACAATTACCTATTTTTATTTTTATTGTTGATAATTGGAAGTGGAATAATAATTGTAATGTTGCTAATTAAATATTCGATCACGTGGATAATTTAAGAATTTTCTTTTATTTATCTACTATCTAATACTGCAAGACAAGAATCACTGTTCTGGCCTAAGAAGTAGGGCTTTCGCTTTTCTGTGGTCCTGACTCGACGATTGACTGACAGACAACACACAGCCTAAGCCACACAAAAGCAAAGGCCCTACTTTACTTCTCTCTTCAGTGGCCTAAACCTCTGAATCAGGAAACTGTAAGCGTAGCTTCTAACCTCCTTGGCCTAAAATGCTGGTTGTAGGCTTGAAATTTGGAAGGTGTATTTGTCGTGGTGGTACGTAGTACCTACTCTAGGTGGAGGTGTACTAACCTCTTCGAAGGATTAAGAAGAAAAAAAAAGGATTGTTCAAAATTCGATCCATAAGGGTAAAAATGATTGAAAACTATTTTATGACACTCCTTTGTTTTTAAACTTTGAGTCGTAAAAATTCCATTTGGATTTGAGTAAATTGCAAAATAAAAAATGCTACTCTAAATATTTTTTAACAGGGATGACTTAAGGGGGTGAAATGGGGGATAAAATGTTGTATCGAAACATTTTTTTTTTTCTAGTCATAGTGATGAAAATTGGTATTTGGATAGACTGAAACCCAATAATGCGCTACTCCTCATTAGTTTGTAGGAAAGTTATTCTTATTTTTCCATATGTGTAAATAATTAATAATGTATGTACAGGTGTTTTCTCTACTATTATTTACTAATAGGGTGTCTATATCTATCCACTTGAACGTGTCTTGGTACTGTATACTACCTACTACCGCAAGTCTTTTCGGCCCTATCGGTACTAAACAGAATCCATTAAAAGACTAAGCCTCAAAATATTTATCTAAATGCGTCCACGGTTTTTAGTCTTGCTGGCGCTGTAAAGCTGTAACGTACACGTTACCTTCAAGTGGCCATCAACGATGTACTCCCAACGACCACCGTTAAAAATGCCACCAAACTTTAGAATTGGTAGGACTCTACTGCAGAGTCCGCCTGGGGAAGTACCACACCTTTGCCAGTTATTCAAGCGCCAAGCAGTAGTGTGCAATTTAACATCTAAAATCTCAGGGTGACAAGAGCAGAGCAGTGCGGCGCCAGGATTGTGTTCGCAAGTTCACAATTCTATCACTGCTACTGTTAATGGCAGGCGTGACGCTTACCAACAGGCGAACGTCTTGCTCGTCTCGTCACTTGATTGTATAAAAAAAACTAGTAGTGGCGGCTAGAACAAAGTAGTTGTTTTTGTCTCGATTACCGCCAGTAGCGGTAGTTGGGGCATGAATAGGTGAGATAAAAAGATAATATTATACCATTCATCGTCTACACGGTAACAAATTATGAAGGTCGCGTCGTTAAAGGCGCGGGATAGGTTTTAAAAATCGGCCTATCACCGGAGCCTGATCTATACATTTAGCCGCTCCGGGCAAAAAAAAACAAAGTAGGATTTTGTCGGAATGGTAAGCATGGTAAATTTTATAAGTGTTTTTATTTCCTGGAGTGAAAATTGAAGACTCCTGCAACCGCCCGATGCCGCGCCGGCCGCCGCCCGCATTTTGCCGCTCTGGAAATTTTATCGGTCCCTGTCTATCACAGTCCACTGCTAGAACATAGGCCCAGATCATATTTTTTTATGATATCATCGTATATCATCGTCCTACGCTACGCTTTTTCTATTCGTGGTCTCCTCTCTTTCCACTCATAGGAAATATGTGAATAAATCAGCTGTTTCAGAGAAAAATCATTGAATGTTGACCAAATGTATGGAGCAGCTGATTTTTTATGTATAAAAGTATTTTTTAAAACGCAGCGACAACGCAGCGGATGTTGTGACGCCGAGTGAGATGAGCCTAAAGCCTAATCGTAATCATTGAACAAAAATAAAATATTTAAGTAATAATTCATAACAGCTCGAGTGTTCCACGAGGATCAATGAACCATATCAGAAGATATTTACATACTCGCTCATCCTTATACCTTTTTACTTCATAATAGGAACTAATAGGCTCTAGAGCATGACTGTAACTTACTAAGTGTGACCGTAACTTGACTTGACTAGAAATTCATCAAAAACTTGATATATAAAAATACGTGACACTGGCAAATGCACCAAGTGCAGCGCCACAATTTTATGTACGAATTTTCTAGCCATTGGCTTTTCGTGAAGAAACCTGAATACGTTCCGAGAAATAATTCAATGGAATCTGCCGTAACCAACCCTTAACTGGATCAGCGTCACAGCACAGATCTTAGATGTTACCGTGGTGGGTATGGCTCAAAACATATAAAAAACGGCAATAAAATAATTAACTGTCACATTTAATTTTGTAAAACTCATCAAATTTATAGAAACGTTGCTCGAAAAGCCATGTTTTTATTAACCCTTAAACAAGTAAGCACCTTTGTTAGATTTGATCCAGTAAATAGAGGCCAAACAAGAGGGGTTAGTCTGGTAGGTCGATAGAGTTATGACAAACGCAAATTTTCGTCATCCTGTTTCGCTCCTCAGCCATCTTGGAAAAACCGGCAAAAATTTGCAGTATTTCGTCTAACTACTTTTCAGTACAGCCCCTTCGCGCAAAACATGTTCAAACAATTTTGTAGAACTACCCCACGGGCTGGTAGTGGCCGTGGTCTGCCTATCCTCTCGAGTCCAGAGGATCAGGTCTTGAAGGTTGAAGAGTTGGACCTGAAATCCGGCTTAGCTGCGGACTGGATCCGACGGGAGACGTGTACCGGAACAGATTTAATAATGATAGAAGATATTTCGCGCAGAGAGTTCTGACTGATTAGTCAAATAAATAAAATACATTATTTATTATACACTAGAGGTCCCCCGCGACTTCGTCCACAAGCGGAAGAAATTCGTACCGCTCCCAAAATTCTTCACTTTAAATCATTCCGAGAAAACTCTACCAACTCCCCCACTCCCCTCCAAATCCCAATTCAGTCAGTCAGTCAATCAGTCAGGACAGAGCCTTTTATATATATACATTTTAGGAAAACTTACAGCCTTTTAATTAACACAATTATAAATACTTAGTTCTGTAACTAGGTCAATTATAATATTCCGTCAATAGAATAATTAGGTATGTACCTGTTAAAAGATCATAGTTGTTATAATATCAATTCATTGTCGTTTTCATTATGAGCTCTACAACGCAGAAACTGCGTGTGAAATGTAAATGTATACTCGAAACTTATCATACACCAATAAGTATAGCAGAGAGAAGGTGATAATATTTAAACAAATAAGCGGTTAAATCGTTTAATTGCTCTACTTACTCGTATCTAATCATGAAAATCTAATGAGTAATAAAGTACAAATTGTACGATTCAAATACGATTTGATTCAACAAAGGATTTATCATCAGGGTTTTTGTACTTGCTAGAAGATAACATAGTTACCTATATCGCGCATGACTTTGTGTAATAATCACTCAACTTTACGCGAAATAAAATGTAACAAATTTCTGAGTATAGGTGAAAAATAAAGTATTTGGTATGAATTATTTTGTGGTAGGTATAGGTATTCTTTAGATTTTTTGTGGTTTATCAATTTTAACGGTGCGGTCGAAGATGGCGAACACACCTACCCTGTAATGGAAACTGGCTCTCGAGGGTCAGAACTCACAGGGTTTACGAGATACACATTGTTCTGTGTCTGGTTGTAGTATGTTGTATAAGTATGTATTTACAAAAAATAAAGTCAATTAGTACTAGTTACCATATTACAAGCTTTGTTTAGTTTGGGGCTAGATGGCGCTGTGTGAAAATTGTCCACCGATATTTATATTTCTATATTTAATATAATTTTTCACATATTTATTAAATTTCTTAGATTTTTAAGTTTTCTACAATCAATATACAAATATAAAAATACGAATTATAAAAAACTTTAAAACTAGGGAGCCGCCGGCAGCGGGGCAGGGCTCAAGCTGCCGGTGGTTAGGGCTGCAGAGTGAGGAACCTCCTGACAATGCGTGCCGTGTCAAGGACCACTGCCTTTTGTATCTGACCCTTGACCCAACCGTCTAGCGAGAGCCTCTTGAAGTATATATATATTTTTTTATTATAGAAAATTTTGAATTTTGAATAAAATAACATAATATGTACATGTTTTTTAGTTTAAGGTACCTAGTTGGTAAGTAAATAATTCATAATTATGTAGTTCTTAATAGATTTTGTTGTCGAAAAAAATAAAATGGATTTGAATAAGATTCTCATTACGAATATTATGTGTAAGATACTTAACGTTAGTTTTTCCCGTATTTTAGTGTGTCGCTTTGATAATAAAATGCATAGAGTCGCCATGACTATGCATATTTTATGGTGTTCATAGAGACTGGAAATGAGAGAAGCAAGAAGGCGAGAGTTCGCACTGTATAGAAATTAACATATTTTCAAACGGGTTTTCATGTCAGGCTTACCGCGTAGCTAATTTATAGTTTGAAAAAGGTAATGTTTATGGAACAATGTATGTTGTACGTTTGTAAAATTTTGTGTTTTCGGAGCTGTTGTTGCTACTAGACGAGCTGAATTTAGGTACGTGTTACTTTCTACTTACCTACATTATAATAATTCTCTTATTAGGAGAAAACAAATTCTAAAGCGAAATAAGTTAAAAAAAATGTGTATGTTAAAATTAATTGTAATAAAAGAATAAAATAAATTAAAGTAAATTTTTCCTAATTATTCATTTCTAAATTTTAATGATTCTAAGGATGGGAATCCACATTTCCACAATAGCAGTGTATAGCTAGCTTTTGACTGTTATTTTTCCGAAGAAACAGTAAGTAAAGAATTTCGTTAATATTTATTTTCAATATTGGAAATGAGACATTTCAACTTAGCGTCAAACTATACTGGTATTTCGCAAAGCCTTCGTTAATCGATCCCTAAGGCATTAGCTCAAGGCCGAAAAAATAGGATTTACGATAAAATGAACTTCTCTCCCAGATGATAGGCGTATTTTATACACATCTATACCAGCAGAGAAATCATTAAAAATAAGTAATTATCGAAAAAGAAATGAAAACTGTAGCTCATAGATAAGCCTACTCAGCTGCTGACATAATTTATTTTTTTAAATAGAAAATGATCTCGTCACTAGAGGCACAGGTGTACAGAAGAACATTTTATTTAACATTGTCAAAGCTCAAAATCGTTGGATTTCATTCACTTATCAACACCAACCAACCTGCTTGCCACTACATAATATTTATTAACAGCGACTACAATAACCCTGTGATCTCAGCATGATCCTGGAAAGGGCAATCTTTTACTTCACAGCCGACAAAGCACTCGCTGCTTCGGAAAATTGTATTCCATCCTTCTGTATCAAATTATGGTACCTCCCGTCACTGACACGAGGTGAACGCGCAGATTAGGGAGTAGTAGAGAGGAAACTTGAATAACGAGCATTATGTGAAATATTGGCCTAGTGGATACAAGTTTCCACTAGAGTGGACACAAGTAGGGATTGTGACAGTTTCTACTAGAGTGGACACAATAGTCAAAAATGACTCCATGTCCCTAAATAAAAGAAGATTAAAAAAAAAAAAAAAGTAGGGATTGTGACAGTTTTCACTAGAGTGGACACAAGTAGGGTTTGTGACAGTTTCCACTAGAGTGGACACAAGTAGGGATTGTGACAGTTTCCACTAGAGTGAACACAAGTAGGGATTGTGACAGTTTCCACTAGAGTGGACACAAGTAGGGATTGTGACAGTTTCTACTAGAGTGGACACAAGTAGGGATTGTGACAGTTTCCACTAGAGTGGACACAAGTAGAGATTGTGACAGTTTCCACTAGAGTGTACACAAGTAGGGATTGTGACTGTTTCCACTAGGCCATGTATGTATCAATGTCCTTAGCTTTTAGAGTAGAGTCACACTCAGGACAGGTGATTTAAAGACCTGTAAAAGCCTGCTGATAAAAAAACATGTCGTTTCATGTGGCTTTTAAAGAGATTCATATAAACAGTGGAAAATAAATTAAAACTTTTGGGAAGCGATAAACTGCGTCATTCTTTTCAAAGACTTGTATGTACGAGTATAATATAATAAAGTAAGTAAGTAAGTAATATAATAGTAATAAATATGTCAAATTTCTTCAAAAAAGTTTAGCTTTAGCAGGACTTTGATTAAGTACGAGAGAGAGAGAGAGAGAGCTAAATCCTCCAAGGCAACGGAAACGTAGTATCGGGATTTTAAGGCGCATTCCTAATTATAGGAGATCACACCGTACCTACAATAAAGAGACACGTTATTTGTGTAGGCACAATTTCGAGAATAATTAGTTCGTATTTTTTTCATCTTATAGGTATAGCCACCACCCCTTCTTGTGACGTTTCCTGTCAACTTTGCTCCATGTTGGGCCGCTTTTAATATCTGGTCGCCCTAGACCGGGCCTATTCGGCCTTATGGAAAATTCGCCTCTGTAACTATCTTCATTTTATTCATCTGATGTAAAGCTCTATCGAGTTACTCATCTATGTAATTAACCAGCTCTTAGTCGATGTTAAAGCTCTTGATGGAAGGGCGAATGTCACTTTCACTGCTAGTGAAATTTGACTGTTGTGGCACCAAATGGGGTCTTAAGTCGGGGCTGAAGCACTCAAGATTTTGGCCGGTTGAAATATAAAAGGGAGTCTAAAATGTATATACACAGTATTATATTATCTGTTCCTACATTTATATTTTTCGTAGGTTACTCGCCAGATTCGTGTGAATTTGAACTTTTAGCAACTACTAAGTTTTCTTTTTGTACGCATAAATAGGTTAATTGATCCATCTCGCTGCAAGCCATAAATTCATCTACAAAAACTTAAAAACTTTAAAATAAGAAAAAGCTA
The DNA here is from genome assembly GCA_905404285.2 of Erannis defoliaria. Classification (NCBI taxonomy): domain Eukaryota; kingdom Metazoa; phylum Arthropoda; class Insecta; order Lepidoptera; family Geometridae; genus Erannis; species Erannis defoliaria. Next base: position 18,485,588 of record FR990070.1, read on the forward strand.
ATGATTCTATTGGCGCTTAGAGTGCTACTAGACCATGGACAAAGCAGTGTGCCTCGTTCTTCGAAACGTATCAAGCTGAGAATGTTAAAAGTGGTAAAAATAATATCTAAATAAACAAATATAATATATAGATAGATAGATAGATATGGTAGGTACATAGGGAAAAGGCAAATATTAATAGTTATAATAAATCTGAAAGGATACAAATATTAGGGACTAGCTGTACCCGCGGCTTCGCTCGCGTGGACCAAATAGTTTTATGCGCATTACCTTATTTTACTTTAAATAACAAAGTAACGTTTAAGAGGGTTTAAATTCGGCTGATCATTTTGCAACGATATCTTCGTGCATAATAACAATGCTGTATCTCGCACCATCTTACACTTGCGCCTCTCTAAAGATAGATACTTTCATTATGAAGGAATGCAGTCTTATGTTGTATTTTCTAGATAATCATATTCTAGGTCGGGTAGATGGGATATTCGTGTTGGTTCCGTGGTGACAAATGGCCGCGCACGCAACCAAGAGGTATCACGATTTGCAATTCATTAATGTACCGCAGAGCCTAATAAGCCAAGTAGCCAATTCGGGACCGCTGAACTTCTTAAATCGTGAGGTCACGAGTTCAAAATCCGGGCCCGTACTATGATCTCTTCTCTCTTCGAAATGATCTCTTTGGCGTTAATGTGTGTGAACCCGCAACTGGGCCTGCGTAGTGGCTTATTCGCCTTTCGAGTATACACCTAGGTTAGTCCAGCAATGGACACCCAAACCAATATTAAGATTTTCATTCCTTAAAAAAAACGACTTTCTCAAATTAAATATTTAACAGCAATTCGGAAAACTGTTGCGCATCCTGACTCTGTCCTCATATTAACCGACTTAAACGACTTTTTGACTTTTTATGCAGGCATTTATTTCATCACTTCTTCTGCCTTGTGATGTAATAGGTAATACGATCATCATCATCATAGCCCGTAGACATCCACTGGTGAACACAAAGGCCTCCCCCTTAGACCGCCACTCTGTATTTGCATCCAGACCTGCGATTTGCATCCACCGGTTGCCTGCGACTACCATCATCGTCATCATCAGCCCGTAGACATCCACTGGTGAACGAAGGCCTCCCCCTTAGACCACCGCCGCTCTTTACGAAAACCTGCCATTTGCATCCATCTTTTGCCCGCGACTACCATCATCATCATCATCAGCCCGTAGACATCCACTGGTGAACGAAGGCCTCCCCCTTAGACCGCCACTCTGTATTACAACCTGCCATTTGCATCCACCGGTTGCCTGCGAATCCCACCATCATCATCATCATCAGCCCGTAGACATCCACTGGTGAACGAAGGCCTCGCCTTTAGACCGCCACTCTGTACGACACCCTGCCATTTGCATCCATCGGTTGCCCGCAACTACCATCATCATCATCATCAGCCCGTAGACATCCACTGGTGAACGAAGGCCTCCCCCTTAGACCGCCACTCTGTACGACAACCTGCCATTTGCATCCACCGCTTGTCCACGACTTTTACAATGTCGTCGGTCCACCTAGTGGGAGGCCTACCTACTGTGTTGTGTGGTGTTACGTAGCTTATGACAACACAGAACATTTTTAGAAAATCGCATGTCAATCCATTCATCTTTCTTACTCGCAAACTCTCAAGATAAACATTAACCAGTATAAGCTGATCCTCAGACTTTACGAGCTCGGTATGTTCGGGGGTTCAAGTTATAGTGGACTTCTATATTTTTTCATAAATTGCGTCATAACTTCTATATTCCTCGGCCGATTTTGATAAAACATAACCTATGTGAAGCGCCGGACTTCATAGATCATATTTCAAGAAACTGCATTCAAATTCGTGCCGTCGTTTCTGAGTTTATCCCGGACAGACAGACAGACTGACAGGCAGACAGACAAAAATTTTAAAAACTGTATTTTTGGGTTCTGTTACTCTCAAACACTCCTAAAAATTGTTTTTTTAAATATATCTTCTCGTATATATCGTTTGAGAGTAACAGAACCCAAAAATACAGTTAAAAAAATTGTCTGTCTGTCTGTCAGTCTGTCTGTGTGTCCGGGATAAACTCAGAAACAGTATATATATAGATTGGGCTGGAGAATTATATAAAAAAATAATATAAAACAAAAGCAACCATAATAGAAGGGATATATCAATTTTTTACCATTTCACCACCTTAAGTCATTTAAGGGGGTGAAATGGGAGATGATATTTTATAATTATGTTCTTTATTTTTGAGCGTATAGTGATGTTATTGGTATTTGGATTGAATTTTTAAAACAAAAACAATAATGTTTTTAGCTAGCGTGGGGATTATGGGGAGGTACAAAATGAGTAATTAACCCAGAAGATAAGGGAAGATATTTGGGAGAATTTCTTCCGTACGCGGACGAAGTCTCAGGCGACCTCTATAGTATAAGATATACTTTTACATAAGATGTAAGTATATCTGGTTTCTAATGAATTAAAAATACGTGTCTTTATTTGAGCATTCTATGAATGAAGCATTAAATAGTATTGATAGAAAATATAGATAGTCAACAATGGCGCTCGTGCCAGTTCCCAAGGTGCATTGTCGCTTTGTGTTGGTTTGGAAACGAGGCTTCATGTGGGAACGGTTTCCCGTCCAGGAATGCGGCCGATCAGCTTCCGCCGCGTACTGGGAAATGTAGATGGAAAACTGGAAGATAATCTGTGTGCTACTCTACCTGTAATACAACCCATGAGTTTTTCAATGGGTTTCAAAAACATGGTTTTCAACCGAGTCACATTGTGACTAGGGTAGTTTTCTTGACCACTGACTCGCTGTTGGTAAGCGATTATGTGGTCGAACCTGTTTTTTTAGTGTTACACAAATTCATATGCAATTCATATTCATTTCAATGGGCCTGGGTATGGCCTAAAAATGCAGAACCGCCGGAGGACGGGCAGCAGCGTCCTCCCGGTCAACGGAGGTGAGAATTATGCGATTCCCAAGCCGCATGCCAAGCGTGGGAATTATGGCTACCCCCCACAACCTTCGTCCAGCAATAGACGTCTTCTGGCTGATGAGTATACCAATTCACTTTGATCTTGGTTGTATGGATTAGAGAACTAGAGTCAAACAGTTTAGCCCGCATCCAAGGAAAATCCACAATACAGGGCTAGTTCTAATCAGTTAGCATCCTTTTAAAGGCATATTGTACATCAAAACAAATAACTTTTACTATCAGGCCAACATTGATATCGTGGAAAAAAAATCAGCTGTTCCATACAAAAAGTTCCTCGACCTCGGGCAAAATGTATGGACAGCTTTTTTTTGTGATTTCTTTTTTGGCCCCATAGTAAAGCTGTTTGCTTTGATATACAGAATATGCCCTTAAAAGGAGGCTAACTGATTAGAACTATATAATATAACACTATATAATAATCACTTAGAATCACGTATAAAAGTCATGGAACAGACAACGATGTTCCATGGAGAGAGTTTTTGTTCCATAGAGAAAAAAAGTAGCTGCTTCATAAAAAAACTTCTCAGCAAAATATACCCAGAGAACTCTTGCAAAATTTTTAGACCAAACTTTGTTTGGCTGTACTGACATTGATCCCCAGCGGTAGTTAGCCACTTACCAATAGTAAATAAACAGTATAAACAGCTGTTGATTATCTCATAGTGAAAGGACTAAAAGTTACAAATAGTTATAAATACACATCCCCACATACACACACAAACTAACTCTTCATATCCGTGCTTCACTTACTTTACTCTCACATACACCCTAGAAAGAGTACAATAAGTACCTTGAGACTTTTGTATTTTTCTAACTACTTTGTAATATACTTACCTAGAAGAAGAAGTACTTTATAACTTACATTGAATAAAATACAAAACCACTTTGCAATGTTATAACAACTATATGATATAATTATCAAATATAACTGTATTTTGTATTTTGTTTAAGTATAAAATAATGTTCTTAGCTTAATTAATCAAATCTAAATGGAAGGCACTGAGTCTCACGACACAGGACTCCCCTAGTGTGGGACTCAGGGTTCATTTGAATTTTAGAAGTTATTTAAAGTCTATCTTAATTACTACTAACTACAACTTACTACTAACTTCTAATGTATGCATATATTTTTTATTGCTCAAATAAAAGTTTATTATTATTATTATTCACATTATTTATTTACTTTCTTAAATCTAAGTTTTTTACAATATAAATTTAAAAACATAAATATTATAAAAAACCTAAACCTAGAGTGCCGCCGGCAGCGGGGCAGGGCTCAAGCTGCCGGTGGTTAGGGCTGCAGAGTGAGGAACCTCCTGACAATGCGTGCCGTGTCAAGTACCACTGCCTTTTGTATCTGACCCTTGACCCAACCGTCTAGCGAGAGCCTCTTGAGGTATTGGTCGAGGCTCTTCGCTATGAGACCGTTCGCCGAAACGACTATCGGGACAATAATCGTCGAGTCAACATCCCACATGGCGGTTATCTCGAAGGCTAAGTCAAGGTACTTGCTGAGTTTGTCCTTCTCGGCCTTTACGAGATTCTCGTCATGTGGGATGGTGACGTCGACGAGCACTGCCCGGCGCTGGGACCGATCCACCATCACGATATCAGGCTTATTGGCGACAATAGTCCTGTCCGTGATGATGGAGCGGTCCCAGTAGAGCAAAGCACGACCATTCTCGAGAACTGGAGCTGGTGCGTACTTGTATTACGGCACCTCCGACTCGACAAGGCCGTATTGAAGAGCAAGTTGCTGGTGGATGATCCTGGCCACTTGGTTATGCCTGTGCAAATACTCGCCGTTAGCAAGATGCGAACAACCGGAAATAATATGTCGGAGAGATTCCCCGGGACGGTGGCATGCCCGACAGATGTCGACCGTACCGTCCTTCATGATATATTTCCGGTAATTGTTCGTCTTGATAACTTCATCCGCAATTGCACAGGCAAACCCCTCGGTTTCCCCAAAGAGGTCCCCGAAGCGGAACCAGTTCACCGACGCGAGCAAGTCCACATCGGGGCCCGTTAAGGCCCGATAGAACCGCCCGTGCAGCTCCTTGCTCTTCCATACTTCCTTGCGGTCGTCGGTGCTTATCACCGATGGTCTGCGCCAGTTCTCGTTTGCCAAGGAGAGCGGCGTGAGCCCCTTGTCAACTGTCACTACATCGCGATGCATCCCACACTCATTGTTAAGGAAATAATCCCTAAGACTGCACACTTCACGATTATGGAGGTTCTTGGCGTTTAAAAAGCCACGACCCGCCCACTTCCGTGGAATGTACAGTCTCATAACAGATGAGCGTGGGTGTAACATGCGATGCGCAGTGAGCAGTTGACGGACTCTTCTATCCAGGGCGTCCAGCTCAGTCTGAGTCCACCTAAGTATGCCAAAGGAGTATATCAGTAGAGGCATCACCCAACCATTGAAGGCGCGCGCCTTGTTGCCGCCAGACAAAAGACTGTTGAGTACTTTTGTCAGCCGACAAAAGAAGCGCTCCTTCACTGATTTTTTGATGTCCACTACTGATATACCCAACGACTCTGACATACCTAGATACTTGTAGGTCTCGGCCTCAGAGAGAGATCTGAGAGTCATTATCTCAGAAAGTTGTAAATCCGGAGAATTTACAACTTTCCCCCGCTGCACACGCATGACCGCACACTTGTCAACACCAAATTCCATCCTGATGGCGCTGCTAAAAACCTGTGTGGTTTTTAGCAACTCCAACAAGTCTTGGTGTTTTGGTGCAAACAGCTTAAGATCATCCATGTACAGAAGGTGCGAAATGATTTCACCCCCCCTTCGAAGCCGATAGCCTAGTCCTGAATCCTTCAGCAATGTGCTGAGAGGGTTCAGTGCTAGGCAAAACCACGATGGACTCAGACTGTCACCCTGGAAGATGCCTCGCTCAATCCTTATCAAGTCCTGCGAATCAGAGGAGCCATTTCCACCACCTGGCTGACGAAGAACTGTGGTCCACTGCCTCATGCATGCGCCTAAGAATGATTTAACAGTTGTATCAATTTGATACAACTCTAAAATCCTCTCCAGCCATGAATGAGGCACTGAATCATAGGCCTTCTTATAGTCGATCCAGGCAGCGGAAAGGGCTCCTTTGTTCCGCCGAACTTGTTGGCTAATAGCCATGTCGATGAGGAGGAGCTCCTTAGTACCACGGGACCCAACCCTACATCCATTCTGAGCGGGGGCCAAAACATTGTTCGCAACAATGTGCGCGTTAATTTTAGTGCTCAGAATAGATGTAAGGAGCTTGTAGATGGTAGGCAAGCAGGTGATGGGTCTGTAATTTTTGGGTTCCGTGGTACTACCGGACTTATGGAGCAGGAAGGTGACACCGGTTGTCATGAAACTAGGGAGGGAACCGAGCTCGAGAGCTTCTTGGAATTGTGTCGCCAAACGGTCATGTGAGCACCGAAACCATTTAATCCAAAAGTTGTGCAACCCGTCCGGCCCAGGACTTTTCCAGTTCTGTGCCGTACGAATCGCACAACTAACGTCTACGGGGTCTATTAAAATAGACCCCATGGGTTCGATGGACTCACATCCCCGTTCGACAACACGCATCCAATCACCCTCGGTGTGCTCAACGGGCACCGACCAGATGCCGCGCCAGAAATTAGTCATGGCGCTAGCATCTGGTAGCTGTCCGTCACTCACACGTTGCTCGGTTCCTTCCCAGTTTCGGTACACCTTCCTTTGATCGCTTTGGAAGAGGCGATTTTGCCAATATCTATCCACACGCTCTCTATAGCGGCGGATACGGTTTGCCCACGCATAGACTTTCTGCTTCAGATAGTCAATGCGTTCCGTCACACTAGCCATATATTGCTGGGGCCGAATACCAGTCCCCGCAAAGGCCTGAGTCACGAAACGCATGACTCGGGGGCGATTATTCCCCCGGCTGAAGCAGATCAGCTTTGCTATGAGAGTCCTGAACGTGCTGATACGCCGCTCGATTCGTAGTTGCCACGCGGGCACATCTCCGGCGGGTCGCGGTGCACGGTTAGTGTCCGGAAACTTAACACGTGCAACACGACACGCCGCGATAGCACCGCAGTACAAAATCGAGTGGGTATCAGTTAGGTCTTCGCTAGCCCGCAAGTACGGGGCTAGCAACGCGTTCAGGGCTCCCATAAGCGCTAAGTTACGTCTATGAGTAGGCAAACGCGGTAGTCGCGGCCTAGAGTTGAGTGCGAACCTATATTGGCCAATCGCGTCCTCCAAAGCCCTCCTCAATTGCTCACTCACCTGGGTAGACACACTCATACCCGTACAGTCGCCTTCATCGAGTACGGGATCGGCAGATGTCGCTAGTGTCGCCGCTGACGTTGGCACTGAAGCCAGTGTCGGGGCTGACGACGCGACATCCAAGTCCCGCGTCGACGCAGGCGTAGGACGAGCAGACTGCACCTCCAGGCTGAGCCGATCAAGCAAGGGCTGATCCAGTAGGTTGAGCCGCTGGATAGCCCGCACTTGATCCGATATTCGCTGAGCGGAAACGGTGGCGGTAGGTTCAAGGGTCTGGAACAAAGACAGCATCCTAACACGGTACGCCGTCAGGTTATTTCCCCCCTCTGTAGCCCCATAATATGAATATCATTATTATTATTATTATTACTTAAGATAATTGACCTAGAAACTTTTTATTTGTCCCCAGTCACGAACGATGCCTGCAGAGGAGCACGGCGGCGGAGGCTGCGTCAATAAAGCATTCGAGGCTGTGGATGACGGCTTTCAGACCATCGACCTTCGTGCGCTGCGGAAGGACGAGCCCAGTGGCACCTACAGACACACTAGGGTAAGTACGCACAACATACTCTCAAAGCTGGCCCCACAATGTGGTAGCCGCTACATCAGAACCCGAATTTAGCCGAAAGCACTACTTAGGAAGCTATGCTCGGAGTTACTTTGCGCGATAGAATCCGGAACGAGGATATTCGCCAAAGAACCAAAGTTACTGACATAGCTCGCAAGGTTTGCAAGTTGAAGTGGCGCAGGGCAGGCCACATCGCTCGAAGAACTGTCATCCGATGGGGAAGAAAGGTTCTTGAGTGGCGACCGCGAACCGGAAGACGCAGCCTAGGAAGGCCTCCCACTATGTGGACCGACGACATTGTAAAAGTCGCGGGCAACCGGTGGATGCAAATGGCAGGTTGTCGTACAGTGTGGCGGTCTAACGGGGAGACCTTCGTTCAGCAGTGGACGTCTCCAAGCTGATGATGACTACTTAGGAAAGTGGTACAAAGTTGGTTGTGGTACCCATTGTTACATGAATGTAATAGGGGAAGCTGAGAAGGGCTCCTGAAGATCCGATGTAGGTACTTATAATAATTTTCTAGCAAGAAATTTTACTCGCTCCTGCAGGGCTAACATGCGCACCGCGAGAAAATTTTGTCGTGTCTTTATGTCGTGCGAAAACGAGACAAACTTATACAGATTCGTAGCCTTGTCCTGTTTTGTAGAAACGAGAAAATTTTCTCGCGGTGCGCATGTTAGGCGCTCTGGATAACAATGTCCTCACTCGCGCGCTCTTGGACTAACTTGACGTACATAACTGCTTATCAAATCTTTAGTGCTGGAAGAGAATACATCTATTAAAGTTGTTCTTTTGTCTATGCGTATTATATAACATCTTTAAAATAAACACAAGATATTTAAGGAAATATCTTGTGTTTATTTTAAAGAAGATATTCTGGTCGATCGGTCTGTTCTGATCTCCAGTTTATGAGAAATCTAGAAAATCGCGAGCAGCGCGGAGAACAGGCACTTCTTTCATCAATCGGTTGTGGTATTGGTTGTGGTAGACAAAAATTGTTGATGTGGTTCTTCGTAACTGGTTACTAAAAAAATATAAAAATTACTGGTTTTTAAACAACGAAGAAAAAAATGTTTTATAGCTGGTTATGAATTTTTAGTTATGAATGTGGATTAAGGGATGATGTGTGATGAAAACCAGATGATGGACAGATGACAATATTTGCATTAATACCATAATAGGAATACATAATTTTCATCATTGGCCCTTTTCCATCTACAAGAGATGATTTATGTAGCGTCCAAAGTACATCTGCGGTCGCGGCTATTATACTTACCTAAATCACGTACACCACCCATTTACTTAGTAACCGTCGTTCCTAGTTAAATTATTGCTACTTCCATTTCATTACGACTACAAAATGAGATCTTTAAAGTAGCGTAAAGTGCAAAGTGAGCATTCCTCAGCCGTTTCTCGATTTCCCTCCAACGGCCATAAATATGGCGCGAATTTAATTTTGTTCCAAATTCAAATTAAAGTCACGTCAAGTCGGCAGCACGTGCAGGGTAGTACGTGCTGGCTACATAGAATACAGATTAAAAATGAGAGTAGGCGCCTCATTGGAGGAAACCGAGCTCAAGGAATTAGGTAATGAGAGCCAATTCAATTTACTTGAGGGTTCCATAAAGGAGGTGAACGAAACAAATAATTATAGAGTTGGGGAGGGTGAACTTAAATTTTAATAATAAAATTATGTTTTGGTTACCGCTACTGCAGTATAAGTAAAAGTATAGTTAACCGTTAACTAAATTTTGATATTTTTCAAACCGACTTCGACTTCAAAAAAGGAGGAGGTTTCAATTCGACTGTATGTTTTTTTTATGTATGTTACGCGATTACTCCGCCAATTATGAATCGGTTTTGATGTTTTTTTTTTGTTTAGTAGGTCAAACTTCAGAGGTTCCATGTAAGTAAATTTGATCGAAATCGTTTTAGTAGTTTGGGTATTAAATCAAAATCACTGGAAAATATGAAGATGTCATCCAGGTATTCGCAGTTGAAATCGGTTGTATAAAAAAAAGCATATTATTCATTATTCTTATTGTTTTTAGTTTAGGTAGGTCCCTAAAAGTAAGTAGAGTAGTAAAAAATATTATAAAAAGCTTACTAACAACTTCAATTACGATTACATAGATGACATCTTTTTACCGGTTATTTTGACTTAAAACCAGACTACTGAAACGATTTCGATAAATAATTAAGGTACCGCTTCTGAAATATGATATATCAAACAAAAAATAATAGTCAAAATAAACTCCGAATTGGCGGAGTAATCACGTAACAATCGCGTTTAACTCTAAATAGTCGGTTGTTTTTTTTTCTTTAGCTCACCTTTTTGTGAAGTTAAAGTCAGCCAGCCTTTGAGGATCTACCTCTCTCTCGTATACGGGGTGTTAGTTTGAACACCGTTATCCTTCTAGGATATCATTGTACTCATCATTATGAACAACTTTTACTATGGGGCAACCCTGTAATCACGAAAAATGATGATTGATTTCACGATTTCAGGGTTGGCCCCATAGTAAAATTTGTTCATAATGATGAGTACAATGAAATCCTAGAAGGATAACGGTGTTCAAACTAACAGCCTGTATAATCAAAGCAGCCAGCTCTTAGCTACGTAACCAACTAAGTAGGTGTCATAAGACATAAGTTTTTTTTTATATACACACCACACTTAAACTCGTAGCGTAATAGTAGCAGCAGTCAGCACAGTATAAAATAACAGTACATGTAATAGGTAAGATGGCTTTATAATCGTATCCATTCATGAACTTATCTTCCCTGTGCAGTGAAAAACCCCAGCACATCGTTCCCGCCCTCAGTCCGCCGCGAGCGCTCTCGCCGCCCGCCCGCGTCCGCCCTACGTATCAAAGCGCAACCACTCGTAAGAACTTTTACGTACACGTGTAGAAAACTCTCTACCGTTCTGCGTTTTGTAGCAGAGAAAAACTGGCAAAAACATTTTCATAAACGAGTTTCGATGCTGTAAAACTAGTTGTATATCTCTGCGTTGGACAATATTGGTGATAAAAATATTTTGGTGGACTACTAGTTGATATAAAGTTGGTATGGTGGTTATTAGACCTGCTTGAACTTTATAGGCGCAGTGAGCGAATGCCCTAAAATGGTAGGTTATATTAATATTTCTTTTTAAGTATTTTTTGTGTGTGTGTTTTTTTTTATTATATCTTAACTTATATTACAATATGAAAAGATTTGATTGTGTATGTTTGTACTCTAAAACCACTTAGACAATTTTAAAATTATATCAGCGAGAAACATGGGCTGTACATAAATAAATAAAAATGCCATCTAAAATTTCAATAATAACTCAAGAATCAAAAATTAATAAGTTGCACCCGTGGCGTGGGGCGAGTCGTTACAGCGAATATTATTTTTTTGGTTGTATTAAGTACCTAAACGACCTGAATTTTACGTTACCGTATAAGTTATAGATATAGTTTTGTTGTTGTCTTGCCAAATTACCAACTCAAAAAACCTTACATCGTTGTTTTTTTCTAAAATGTTAAAAGTGAATATTAAATATTATAAGGCGAAAAAAAAAACTAATAAATACACTAATATAATAAGTATATTTATTTTCTTTCAACTGTAATATAAATATAAACATATGGGAATAGGCGTGTGGCCTAATGTTTAATTTTGAACAAATAACAGGCTAAGTGATGAATATAACTAAATACATTACACATACTGAAAAAATAAATTGTATTGGCTGTTAAATCTCTGAGATATGAGCGTTTAAAGTTTTAGGTGGGGATAGAGAGGGGATGCTCTATCCCTTTCTCGCAAAGCACGTGCATTTGTATGCCGCGCCTGAGGCTTGACGTCATAGCTCAGTATAGCGCGCTCTCTGTCTAGCTTGAAATTAAAATTCTTAGAACTTATTTATTTTTGAATTATTTTAAATTTTGTTTTCGTTGATAGGCTCTATTGATGATCAGCTTTTTTACGAGGTAATAAAAAAATTGTAGTCATCATGCCTATTGTACATTGTACAGTGATTAAGTAGATATACAGGCGCTAAATCCTCCAAGGAGGATTTAGTATCAACAAGGTAATCATATGGCAAGGTTACGCGATCAAATGCACGAGAGCCAAACACGAACATTTGCCCTTTACCTTTCTCACGCTATATGCCACACTATATCCGTGTAAATTTATTTACTTAATATCAATTGCTTGTCACACTTACAGCTACGCCAAGGCGTGTAACAAGCCAGCAATACATACAATAACAATGTTACGATACGAACACAAACTTCTCAAATTAATAATCGATTACCTATAAAAGAAACAAAGTAATAATACGCATGTCAAAAATAATAATAATAGAATAAAGGCCACATAATATATTTCTTATTTTTTATAATGAATGTCAACCACAAGAGTTCACAAATACAAATGCTTTATCTATCTATACTTCATCTAGAGGAGAGGAGGAAGAAATTCGGGCCGCTCCCAAAATTCACCACTTTAAATCATCCCGAGCCATTTTTTTGCCCCAAAAAACTCTACCAACCTCAACCCCAACTCCCCCAACTCTACCGATTCTACCGACTCTACTAACTCTACCAACTCCCCCCATCCCCACGACCCTCCCCCCCCCCCCCCCCATTTTCGTGACTAAAAGTACAAAAACAAAGGACTTTCATAAAAACGTTTCCCACGTTTAGTGGTCAAATTTCGAAAAATCCTTTCTTAGTACACCCCTACGCATCGAGACGAATACACCCTCCAAATTTCAATTTATTCATCTCAAATTATGTACGACCAGCGGGTTTGGGCTGTGCGTTGTCTGTCAGTCAGTCAGTCAATCAGTCAGGACAGAGCCTTTTATATTATATAGACTAGAGGTCGCCCGCGAATTCGTCCGCGTACGGAAGAAATTCGGCCCGCTCCCAAAATTCACCACGTATTTACGAGCACAGTGTCGTGATGCGTGACGCGTACCACCAGGCAAACTTCTTGGTCGTCTCGTCACTAGGTTGTACAAAAAAAAAAGTGAGAACAAACATACTAACACGTATGTGTATGCAAGAGCGCCAGAGAGAGCGTACGTGTACGGGCAAGTGCTAGTAATTATAATAATTAAAGTTTTATTTATTTTTATACCTACCTGTATACCTACAGCTTCGTGCATAGTAATGTTAATAAATGATCTGATGTTTATTGCACTTATCAGTGATAGCGTCATAAATCTAAACTCACATATATATAGCTACGCATATCGACGACATTGCCAAGTTGTATCTTACACAAGGATCAGATTAAAAGGTGTACTTATACAAGGTGTTTCTGAGAGATGTGACCATATTGAAAGGTATCTATGTACCTACTCATTAATATGAACATCTTTTACTATGGAACCAACCATGAAATCGCGAAAAAAATATCAGCTATTCCATACATTTTGTCCTATTATTGAAAAATTTCTATGGAACAGTTGTTTTTTTTGCTATTTCTGACTTGGCCCCATAGTAAAAGTTGTTCATAATGATGAGTACATACATACCTTTCCATATTGACACTTCTCTCAGAAACACCTTGTAAATATACATAGGTAACCTATATGTAGCTAGGTAGGTAGATACCAAAAACATTCAAAATACAGCACAAAGCGCATTATCGTAATCATCATTTTTTATCCATAATGTGTGTGTACCTATTATTATTTTGAATCGTGTTCAAGGTTACGCGGAACGTTTGCACTAAGCCAAAAAGAGTTCATTGTGAAATCGTTGTCTTATCGTTTTTAAATACTTTTACTTACCATGCGGGCAACGCAGAAACCGTGATTAAATTACAGCTGTTCCATTCGTTTTGCCAAGGTTCGTTTCTCCTATACACAGGAAATGTCTCTTTGGAAGAGAGCCGACTTCAAAAAAGGAGGTTCTCAATTCGACTGTTTGTTTTTGTATGTATGTTACGCGATTACTCCGCTAATTATGAACTGATTTTGATGATCCTTTTTTTGTTTGGTAGGTAATACTTCAGAGGCGGTCCCATTAAAATTTTATCGAAATCGGTTCAGTAGTTTGGGTTTTAAATCAAATTACTAGAAAATATGAAGATGTGATATATGTCCAGGTATTCGAAGTAGAAGTCGGTTGTATTTTTTTTAAAAAAACGTATTATTCTCTCTAAATATCTCCTAGTTCCTAACTAATAATATACTTAATTTCAAACTTATTTTTTATTGCCTGTTTTTACCTACCTTTTCGCTATCAAACGTCTTGGCTGATTTTCATAAAATATCGTATAAAAAGTTTAAACATAGGCTACATTTAGTCGTCATCATCACCTTTTGTCACCTACTTATCATCACATCGGGAGTGAAATCGCGAGTCTAAGCCAGCACATAATAAAAAAAAACAACAATATAATTATATTCTGACCCAACGAATATTAATTTCAAACGTAATGTTACATTGCATTATACATACGTAATGGGTATAATTTTGATCCCTAATATCACTTTTAGGTACCTAACCTATTACGGTAAAGTTCACCAGAGCATTGATTCCGATGGTAATCTAGGTTTAATACGACCGCAATCACGATAGCAATCACGATAGCTTCCCATCGGTCAAAATTAACCATAGCTACCACTACTACTATTTACCATTACCACTCATTACCTGGTACGTCTTACTTATAAAATAGTTTGAGAGTGGCTACAGTTGTAAATTAAAAACGCGAGTGATAAAAAAAAAATAGTAAATAATGGTGAGTCAGACAACCTTCTTTATTTATTAGACGGCGACTTTATTTACTTAGTAAAATGGTAAAAAAAAAAAAAAAATTTTAGACCGATTAGACGAGTAGAATTGTTTACTAGTCCAATCGGACTGAATTTAAAATCGCTGATATACCATCATCCATCAATCATCAATCAAAACCACCATTGAATTGATCACGTTTGTTTGTTGATTGGTGGACTTCTGGGCCTTATTTTTGTTATCAAGAGATTATTATTATATTTGTCTTATCAAGTTTCGTTACATGTGAATCAAGTTTCGTTTCATGTGAACAATAAAAGCTTGTTTTTGATATTTTTTAATGCAACAATTATAATTAACTGCATCCGTGCAACATTAAATTAATTTGATTGGATTTAATCAAAAGGTCCAAGAATTAACTCTACTTCATAGCAATCAGTACCTAATTAAATATTTTTCATCATATCATTTATTTATTTACTATGTAGTACCTTTCAAAACCTCAGAGTAGTAGGTAGAGTATATTATTTTACTTGAACTTAACCTCTCGGATTATTTAAGGGTCAAACGGTGTCGGCCAGAAAACCTTGAAATTCAGTAACGCTAGGTAATCATGTTATTAGGGCTACGCAGTGCTGTTGTCGGTAATTTTATCGCCTTTTTTTACTAACTACTAGAGAAGAAAAAAACTTGTATAATAAAGACTAAGTGCCTAATAATTTTAAAAGCTAATTACTACTAGCCGCTAGCTAGTTTTACCTTGAACTACCGTATAGTTCAATTTTAAAAAACATATGATAATATATAGTTCAAATACAAAGTTTAGATAATTTTACAAAAAAAATATGAGTCCAACTAAACTTAAACACGCTCAGACATACTAGTAGTCTAGTCACAAGTTTCGGTATTAGGAGAGAAGCCCAAAGACTTTCAGTAATCTCCGGACTAGGTAGATATATTATATACCTACATACCTTACAGCGTTGACAGCTAGTAGCATTTTCTAAAAAGCTAACAAAGAGCAGGATATCAGCTGTTACGCCATTGTATGGCTCCTGTACGGCTTGTATGGCTCAATGGAGGGCATTCTACGTGCCGCGGTCAATGCAGCGAGAGATTTAGTCCTTGATAGGAGTTGAAAAGGCTCAAGGGAGCTGGGAACACACGTGTCGACTCAATCGTTTGTCGATAACTGCTCATACCTCTACTGAAGTTTTTGAAAAGCCTTACATAACAAAAAAAAGTATAAAGTATATAAGTATTCTATCAGCTATCTGGTTCTCATAGTCCTGATAGAATCATCATCATCAGCCCGGAGACGTCCACTGCTGAACGAAGGCCTTAGACCGCCACACTGTACGACAACCTGCCATTTGCATCCACCGGTTGCCCGTGACTTTTAAAATGTCGTCGGTCCACCTAGTGATAGAACACTTACATACTATTATAAAAAAAACATACTTATAATGCTTAAATAACACCCAGACACAGAACAAACTTCTATGTTCGTCACATTAATGCTTATCTTGGGTGGGATTCGAACCCACGCCCTACAGCTTTGAAGGCAGACATACTAACCAAGTGAGCTATAAGGCAGTCAATGAGAAGTAGGTACTTAGTCTTCTCTACTCAATCTAGGCACTAATCATATATTAATACTATACTAGTATAAGGCATTTACTTGTTACGTATTTGTGTCAACCTCAAGTTCAGTGACTTTACAGGTGAATATACCGGCGAATAAAACCAATGTCGATGAATAAATAACTAATGGACATTACGCACTAGACTACTGTATAGTCAGCTCGATTGTAATAGTACATTATGATACGAGTGTGCTATGTTGGTCATTACACTAGAGGCGGTATTATGCGCGCGAGCCGCAGGCGAGCGCGATAAGGAAGCCGAGAGCGTAATGACTAATAGCACAAGAGTTCCATACGACTGTTTTCGTCACACTTGCGAGGAAAAAACATTTTTTTTTGATAATATTCGACCACACAGCGAAAACGTCAACAAACATTTGCGGAAAATGGCGCCCAAATCAGTAATGCGCGCGCAGGTTGACATTTACTTCAGCGGCATAAGAACTCTTTGTTGGTATTACAAAAAAACTGTAAGTATTACCCGGCTATATTAAGAGTGCTTCGTATACGTACGTCTAATTGCAGTCACGTACAAACTTGTCTTTACCGGGTTATACCTATTATAGTACAAGTGCCGTAATGTAAAGTAAAAAGCACGCGTGTGTAATAGCTTGGATTATGAGCCTAAAAGCGATGTAATAAGATCTACTTTACGAGCAAGTGTGATGAAAAAGGTATAATGAAATATCTATATAGGGGCTGCTAACAAATCTATGGGGCCGATAGCCATGTCTATCTTTATGTTGTGTAGTATTGTAGGGGTAGGACTCTATTGCAGAGTCCGCCTGGGGAAGTACCACACCTATGCTAGTTATTCAAACGCCAAGCAGTAGGTACAAGCATTACTGAGGGATGCTACCAGAGAAATTACTGGGCATAAAGAGATTTAACATCTAATATCTCACGAGCGCAGTGCAGCGCAGGATTGTGTTCGCAAGTTCACAATTCTGGCACTGCTACTGTTATGGGCAGACGTGACGCTTACCACCAGGGGAATGTCGCGTGCTCCTCGTCACAAAATCACATTGTAAAAAAATTGTTAAAAAATTATGATATTGTACAAAATCTATCAGGCATCGTGAAAAAATACGAAAATAATACATCAGAAAAAAACTTCCGTGTCGCATTTCTCAATATTTTGAGCGACAACTAAGTACTATTATTTTTTGTAATTAGGAAAATAATTAGGTATTAATAATTATTAACAATTAGGTATTATTAATTAGGTATTTTAGTCTAATGTTAACACGTTTCAAATTGAATAAATATTGTTATTAGAAAAAAAATATACTAAGGTAAACACATCTATAATATTTTCTCTAATCCGGGTTCCTTTGTAAACAAAATAAAACTGCGAAAAATTTAGACATTCGTCTTAACGTTTCGCCAAAGTTGCTTAACTTTGGTGATGTTTTGAGAACACCTAGTCAAGATGTCCCACGAGCGTTAATCACTGGAGTCCCGACTCTGCTCTCTTAATTCCTTGAGTAACACTTCCGCCCGCCAGATCATAACCGAATGAATCAAGATTCCTTTTATACAGCAATCGGAAACGCCCACAACTGGTTATCTTCCTATCAGACTGCTGCTTTAAATCTTCATTATACGGGATTTCGAATATTGGGTAGCGGAAGAGCCAATTATTGATTTACTCGATAGAGTCACTGGTGGTCAGTATGATCACAAATCTAAATCTACTTAGTTTGGTACGTAGTGTAAAGTTCTGGTGATTCGTTCTAACAGCATCACACTATGTAAAAAGCTGAAGAAACATGTAGGATTACCTTACTAACTTTAACTTTAATTTTATCCTTTTTTAAACGGAATAACTCGCTAAAATTGAGCATCTGGTAAGCTTAGTATTTTGTAGCTAGTATCAAATGTCCCAAACTAATTGCTCCAAGCTGAGATAAACCATAACAGAGTATTATTACAATAATGTAGTGGTAGGACTCTATTGCAGAGTCCGTTTGGGGAAGTACCACACCTTTGCCAGTTATTTCACCGTTTGTTTGTCTCTAGACTTTCATTGGTCATTCGTAATTTTTTTTTGTGTAGTAGGCTAAGGTAGTCTTTGTTGTTTGTTGTAGTTAATAAAGGCTTATCTATTTTTAACCGTCAAGTAGTACCTAGTGTACAAGTATTAATGTTTATTACTGTACACTGTTGCATGATTTTGTTCGCCAGTTCACAACTCTGGCACTACTACTGTTATGGGCAGGCGTAACGCTTACCACCAGGCAAACGTCTCGCTCGTCTTGTCAATCAAGATCATAAAATCAAACAAAAAAAAAAGCCTTTTCTGAGCCTCCAGTGCCTAGACTTTGCTACTCAAAGTTCTGGTCACGATCGCAATGGTACGGGCATGCGTTATCTCTTCCAATCACGAGAGTATCGTGGTCTTGTCGTCAATAAATCTGACATGCAATTTATTTTCCAGGCGGAGACAGAGGCCGAGTGCAAGCCGGAGCGCGACTTGTCGGGGCGCAGCCTCCGGTGCGGCTGGGGCGAATTCCGGCCGCAGTGCCTGCAGCGGTTCCGCACAGCCAAATGGGCGCTCTTCTGCCTCTGTTGGGCCGGCGCCATACAGGGTAAGGCATGCGACAAGGCTACAATACCATTTCAAACTTCTTCTTCTTCTTCGTAGAGTCGATGATGCAATTATTATACGGAGTGTGAAAAAAATAT
Source organism: Erannis defoliaria (assembly GCA_905404285.2). Classification (NCBI taxonomy): domain Eukaryota; kingdom Metazoa; phylum Arthropoda; class Insecta; order Lepidoptera; family Geometridae; genus Erannis; species Erannis defoliaria. Next base: position 18,504,528 of record FR990070.1, read on the forward strand.
GTATACTATTTTCTCCCAGGATTTGGCCAGTGGCTTCCCCAAGGATTGGCCTTATTTAGGTCGTCTAAGGTACAGGAACTCGGGACCAGGCACCATCTGCGCAGGGGCTCCGCAGTCGCACTGTGCTCTCTCGGCGTCCAAGTATCCCCACTTGACCAAGTTACTCCTGCAGTGGCCCACTTGGGTTCGGAGTCGATTTAACGACTTCCACGTGGGCCACTACGGGAGCCGCCTACTGGGAGTTCTTCCATAGGTTCTGGAAAGTCAAGCGGTGGGGAGTGTGTTTTGTTCCACAGGTTCAGGCGGGCTTCGCTCGGCTGATCAGTAACTCTAACGAAGTACGTAAATCAAGCGTGTCGAATTTTGTATACTAAGACGTCACGAGAGCAATTTATATATAGTACTACTCGAATTCTGAGAAACATCAAGTTTTGAGACACGTATAAATATATACACGATGACACGCGAGGAAATAGGAAAGTCTATGTAAACCAAACGAACTATTATTTGTCAGGGAAATCCTTCCTCCGAAATTATTTTGTGATAGACTGTAGTTTTTTATTTATTCATGATAGGCTTGTGTTTGATCGATGCGGTCTAGGGTGGATCAGGCTTACCTAGAAGGAACCTGTTTGAGGATTTAAAGACGTTCATATTGTACTGTAAGGGAAATAGACATATATGAATAAAAAGATAGATAGTAAAGAGATATTGTAACGATCGTACTCTATCGATTAGTACCTATAACCTTTTCTTGCAATACGATTTAGGAAGTTTGTATACCGAACAAACTGAAAACAACTCTCTATAAATAATTAGTTTTTACTGCCTAGTGGCAGTAAAAACTGCCAATAAAAATTGCATAAAATTCAACACCAATAATAATTGAAAACAGCAAAACAACGTACCTATTCAGCCAGTTTGTACATACTTAGATCTAGGAAGTGTGATTATGCAGATAGGTAGAAAGTACAATAGTGGGACTGGAAGATCGATCGCACACTTTCCATATAAAATTGGTTTAGTCATGAAAGCCGCCGCAAAAAGTCAATACTCGATTGTATCTGATCATGCAGTGTGAATTCAGTATAATTCCGCAATTATTAAGAGCTCTCAGTCTTATGGTTCTATCTTAGTAGAGTAAACAGAACCAAGCAACAGAGAGCTTTAAAGTCAAAGTATATTAACTAATACTACTAGTAACCTATTGCATTGTTGTACTATTATTTATTCTGTGGTATTACGTACAGAAGACTCACATCACCAGTAAACGCGTCTATGCATAGTTAAACCACACTATATCTACATTACACATATATACAATACAATCTTATCATATTCAGTGCAAGTTAATTTTGTACATCGTCTTACGTAAAAACAAACGTCATTTAACTTCTGCGTGATACGAAAATGAAGCGCGCAATTGTGCGCAACATAAATTACTGACGTCATTTAGCTTCGTTTTCAACCGACTTCCAAAAAGAAGGTTCTCAATTCGACAGCATGTTTTTTTTGTTGTATGTATGCTACGCGATTACTCCGCCAATTATGAATTGATTTTGATGATTCTTTGTTTGGTAGGTTGATAGTTCGGAGGTAAAAAGTATTTTTGTCACAATGTTTTTTAAAAAAATTCGCCGTGTATTCGCTCAAAATATTCAAAATATCAATGCAATAAGCAATGCATCATACATAAATACCACGAAATTACTTCAAGAAAGGTGATACCGTAACCTAGATCTTATATCTAAAATTTAATTGTACTTAATTATTTTTATTTCTCAATTTTACTGTGGACTTCGCTTTTAATTTTAATCACAAATTGTAATTTCTTCTAACGACTATATAATTCCGATATTTTAATGCATCTAGACATACAGTTTTGGAATATGATACAGATCTGCAATATGTATATACAATTTTAGTCTAATGTTATTACATTCTGTTTTGTATGTACACTAAATAAATTAATTAATAAAAGTTAAGTTTTAGTTTTTAGTTAGTATTTTAAGTATTCGTAAATTTTCTGTTTTTATTAAGTTGTTATGCAATAAAATAATTATTAATATTAATAAAAACTTTTTATTTCAGATTAGGTTATTGTAAGAGTTAAATTAAAAATTAGAAAAGCACTTAAAATTAAATTACAACAAACTAACAACTAAACAAACCCTAAATAATAATAATAATCAATTAATTAAAAAAAGGACCTCAGTGAAGTTTATGATTTTGCAATAGTTGATATTTCTATCACCTTTACTTTGGTTCCAAGGCCGGAAAACAACAGAAATCATGTCGATCAACACGAATATTCATCCATTAGTGCGACAAACTAAATAAAAAAATAACACTAGTACATTTACGCACGCATACACATATTTACTAGTACATTTATGCACTAGTGTGTATATTTATTTGATGTGTGCAATAAATAAATATCGATGGACATTTTCACACAGCGCCACCTAGCCCCAAACTAATTAAAGCTTGTAATATGGAAACTAGATAGAATACATATATCCTTTTTTTTTGTAATTACATATTTATAATATATTCTACACCCAGACACAGAAAAAACATCTATGTTCGTCACATAAATGTTTGCCCTGGGTAGGGATCGAACCCACGCCCTACAGCTCTGAAGGCAGACATGCTACCAACTGAGCTATAAGGCAGTAAAAAAAAAGAGTTTATCTATCTATCTAACTGTGTCCAAAGTTCCCAAAGACGATGGAATAAACCTGAATAGTCTGCAGGAGCAGTGCAGTTGTCAAATTGCTTCCGAGTTACTTACAATCAAGTATACGACTGATCAAAGAACGTTACCGATCCGTAAATCATTGGGATGATTTGTTTACGTGCGCGGCGTTTTCCGATACTTTTCGAGGTTTCACCTTGAGCAACGTCATACATGGCCTAGGTACCACTCTTTCAGATGTTTCCAGTCACGAAGGTATTAAAACGGCGAATTTGAGGGTTATTTTCATGATAGAGATGCTTCCTTGTGTAGCATTCATGGTAAAGTTGCACGAACGAAGAGACTCTCGACTCGATGAATTAGACAATAGACAATAGACTTTATTTGTAACAAAAAAACATAGCACAAGGAAATAAAGAAAAAGAACAAAATTATACAAACAGGTAGATGCTAGTTTCTTTGCAACAAAACGGCTCCAGCTCAGCATGAAAAAAAAAAGATTGAATTCACTGTAAAATTTATGCACAAACCAATTTAGCATAATTTATGCTGAAAAACTATTAAATAATAATATGTCAATGTCAAGTGCTTGTCGTGACGCGATTTGCTAACAATAGGATTACTGCTAAGAAATAAACAATCACCATCTATTGTTAAGCTAAGCGAATTCTTAAAATATAAAGATGTTTTGTGCACGGAAGTATTTCGGAACATTATCGTCACTTGACTTAACTTTTCTTCTCACTGGACTCTCGAACATCGTGACCTAGAATCGATTTTAATGTTTAACGTTGACTATAAACCAAACCGGAACGAGGATATTCGCCAAAGAACTAAAGTTACCGACATAGCTTGCAAGGTTTGCAAGTTGAAGTGGCAATGGGCAGGCCACATCGCTCGAAGAACTGACAACGGATGGGGATGAAAGGTTCTTGAGTGGCGACCGCGAACCGGAAGACGCAGCGTAGGAAGGCCTCCCACTAGGTGGACTGACGACATTTTAAAAATCGCGGGCAACCGGTGGATGCAAATGGCAGGTTGTCGTACAGTGTGGCGGTCTAAGGGCGAGGCCTTCGTTAAGTAGTGGGCGTCTCTGGGCTGATGATGATGATAAACCAAACCTAAAACCTAACCCACTTTGGTAATCTAACCCGATACTTTTTTGGGCTTTTAGGCTCGGATCAGAGAAATCCGAGATGACTTATTGATTATTATTCTAACCAACAATTCATCGGATGATTTTCACATTGCAAAACAAAGGCTCCCCAAAAAAACAAGAAATTAAAACAAATTATGAAAAACAAAGCAATAATCGCATTAAGCCTGCGCCCGACCGACTTCCGACCCACCACTTACTTAAGTTGGGAACTCCATTAAACCCGAAACAAACAAGGAAGGGTTAATGAAATAACGAAATACATTAATTAATATAAAAAACAACAGCCACCGGGGAGGCTAACTAGATTTACAAGCCGATTGGCTCGCAAAATTAAATCTAACGACACAAGATGCAAGACACGAGCGAGTTTAAAATTGAAACGGTACGACCAAACTAACTCAAAAAATAAAATTTTGGAGGTGCGAGTAGGAAGTAACTAAATAGCGAAACTGAAATCTTCCATTTCAGATCTTTTTAGCTGCTTCTTTTTTGTTTCTTGTTTGTTTATTTTTTTTGTTTTTGTGTGCTGTGTGTTTTTTGTATGTTTTAGGTTTTTTGTGTGTTGTGCTACTATAATATTTTTGATTCAGAAAAAATGATTATTCATAATTAAGGGTTTTTTAAATGAGAGATTGTCGCCGCGGGTTAAACCGCCGAGCGTAGTTTGTTGATAATTATAGTAAAAACTACTGAAGAGCAACTTTTGTTGGTACATTCTAATAAAGCAATTTAGTTCTAAGGATTACATTTTGAACACAATACACAAACGGTTGCTAATAAGTAGTAACACGAAGCGAACACGTCTAAATACTCATGCGCTATTTACTCGTTAACTGTACCATTTCCATCGGTGTGAAAACATTTTAGCGTCATTTTCACCGAGGAAAATGCTATACGCCGAGCGTAGTCGAATACATTATCATAAAAAAGCAAAATGATTTTGGTATTGCATTATTTTGTGGAGAGATGTTTAAGATATTATTATTATACAGTGTTTAAAAAAAACAGTTTAGTACAGTCAATCACCTTTCTGTATTATAACTCACACCGCCTGTTTTCACGTGACCATGCGGGCACGCTTCATCCTTAGTGCGCAGGGTTCGCGACAGCTGCAATACTTTTGACAGCCTTGTAGCTCAGTCGGTAGCATGTCTGCTTGCAGAGCTGTAGGGCGTGATTTCGATCCCCCCTCCCGAACAAAAATTTATGTGACGAACATAGATGTTTGTTCTGTCTGGGTGTAGTATGTACTATAAGTATGTATTTACGAAAGAAAAATTGTATATAAGTATTCTTTCAGTTATCTATGGTTTCCATAATACAAGCTTTGCTTAGTATGGGGCTAGATGGCGCTGTGTGTAAAATGTCCCTGTTTTTTTTTTTAAATTATGTCCTGGAAATGATTGCGGCCAGATTTACCTGTACTTACCTCCGGCATTGCTGCGAGTACCACATACCAATACCAGTGCCGCAGAGAAAGTACTAGAATGTACCAACTTTACCAATAGAGATGCACTAACGCAAGACCACCAGACTTAGTTTTGCTGCAGTCCCGGGATGAGGCCCGCTAAATCGCGTTCCCAGGATGACACTATCGTAGTCCCGCGCTCCCTCGGGAAATTATCCCGGAGACCGACCTGTGTAGTCGCACTACTCCAGCGCTTTCTACTTGTAATGGAAATATTTATCGTGGTAACTTTAGTGGTTAAACATTTCTGAATTCGTTTCCTCGCGCGATTTTTCGGGTTATATAATGTATAATGTAAAGGGTTATATAAAGTTGAGTTTGAAAGTATGTTAAGATTTCAAACGCAACTTAACAAAGGTCCTGTCTGAGCAGAGCGAGAAGCCGTTTATGGACAACTTATCTCATTGAAGTACCAGTATATACCAGGGCAACATAAACTGTCAGCAGAACTTTCAGTTTGCAGTCCTAGAAAATTGTACAACCAAGAGTCAGGTCCAAAATTCTTAAACAAATATGTTTTTAATCATCATCATCATCATCAGCCCGGTGACGAACGAACTGAACGAAGGCCTCTCCTCTCTTCAATTTGGCTCTCTTGAATTTTTTGCATAGATCAATATAATATCATAGTCCTGTACTTTTTTGTGTTGTCTGTACAATTTGGGCTTGGTAGTGTCGTTAATAATTGTAGACGATATTACTGGTAGTGCGGCTGGTAGAGTCGTTGCCAAAAACCGGCCAAAAAATATATTTCTGAACTGCTGCACAGCACGACGACGACACATCAAGACACACACACACACACATCCATCCAAAATCATCCATCCATCTATTTTGTGTGGGGACTCGTATTTTTTGCGGGGCCATCGTTCGATACATCGTTTTGAATAATTTTGACAATAGTGCTAACCCTGCAAAGAGCTGTTTCATACATTCTGTCAAGTGTCGATGAACTTTTTCTATAAAACAGCATACATTATTTTCACGATTTCATGGGTGGCCATGGGCCAACCCTTTCTGAACAAGTTATTTATACTCATAGAGGTTAGTTCCTACCTTTATGTTTATACTATGAATTATAAGTTGCACTCACGCTCACTAAAAAGCTTCTTCTTGCGGCGGCGTCGTGTGTCGGGTCGCCCTCTTCCCTCCAATATGGTTGAGGAGAGCGATGGCTGGCACATGCGTCAACTCGTGAACGGGTGCTGCTTGCGGAAGCTGGACTGCTCGGAGTATACACGCAATTCTAGCAATAATTAGTAATACTTAGTTAGGTTATTTTGGTATATTCTTTTTGTAAAGCCTTCAGCTTTTAAGTTATTAAGTGTAAAATTGAGTTTATAAAAAAATTTAAAGTTGACAAAAGGCACGGACCCGCAGTCCGTGGAGCTAATAAATAATTATAAAAAAACACAATGATGAGTAGGTACAATGACTTCTTCTCGGCTTGGTATACCTCAAGCCCATAGCCATGTAACAGTGACGAGGTCGCGGCAACCTCTACTTTATTCCTGTAACCAAACCTAGATTTTTCGTCAAAATCACCGGCTCGTGACGTTCATTACACAGCAAAGCAAACATAAGAGCACGCGCACACGCGTTTTTATAAACAATGGTAAACTCGACGTCGCGTCGGTCGGTCGAAAGCCATTACGGTGCACCTTAATATGATACCGGGGAGGTACAGTATACATAGCTGAGAGTGCTTTTGGATCTAGAGAGCTGGAAGCGCGTTTTTCTACGCAGGTTTATATTAATTGGTTTAGCAAATACCGCAAAATCAAAATGATGTGTGCTTTTAAAGAACTTTTAATGGATCAAACTGCTTGCCTCCAGTTTTCTGATGTAATCGAGATCTTTTCAATGTTAGTGTGGATAAAGTATCTATCTTCTAAGTCAGTGTGCATAATTTTCGACCGCATTGTCGTTTGCAAAGGTGGTCAACTACAGACTTATCAGCGTTAAAATGTTGATACAGAGCGTCTATGTGTTGTCCTTGAATTTTATTTTGTTGCTCAATGTTCTGTTTGCTGTAACAGTAGTGATACCACGACAAAACACCCGAAAAAAAACCGCTCCTTAAAAAAACAACTATTTCATATTATAGAAAATATTCATTTATGTAAGTAGGCAGCGACAATGATAAAATGAATGGACGGGAAATAAGGGCACGGATTTTGGAGACTATATATTGAGCGCCAGCTCTCTCTCGTCACGCGCCAGTCTTACTCTGTCTTTGCGACATACGAGCCGTACGATACGACAATACAAACTTCTAATACGTAGGTACATGTGTTTTCTTTTTGTCATGCAGTAATTAGATTCCCTATCTCTATTTTCCGGCAAATGTAATATGCATACTTTTAGCTAGGTATGCTTGATTGTGTTGACTTGTTAATTTTGAACGATTTGCACGCGCTGGGCCCGTCCATTCCATTATCACCGTTGCTGTATGTAGGTAGATAACATGGGCAAATCGAACTGCAATATTTTCCTCTCAAAGTTTAAAAGCAAATAAACACTGAATTTTTTTTTGTACTGCACAGGAAGGTTAAAAGTAAGACCCTGTAAAAAATATTATACAGCTTTAGTAATCGTGACCGGATGAAATATTTAAAACAAAAAGTTCAACTATACCGGTTCCAGAAGGGCTGAGTCAGTGTTGTCAAGTTTCCGCCATAAATCTGCATTAAGTTTTGCCGGACCGCGGGAGTTATGGCTTCCAACAGGTGTAACTCTCGCGTAGCTTTTTAATAACAAAATATACGCGTGTGATATACTGCGCTGCATTATTTACTGCTTTATTTATTACTATAATAAATCAAATTTTATTTAAAAGGCTAATATAAAAAATAAGGAAGAATGAAATGAGAAATACGGGAAAATTCATAAAAATAATGCATTAGCACTTAATTGGAAAATAAGTTATATTATCGCAAAATTTTCAAACTGTAATATAAAGGGCTGCAAATTATATTTTTTGTGTATTATAAAAGCTTTTAAAACTGCTTATTACAAGCTATGTAAAAATACAGCTCTCGGATGACACATAAATTATACATCGGTAATAAAATTCCACGTACACCTGCACTTCATATCATTTCCATATTCTAGGAAGAAATGGTGGCCGCGATAACCTAATCGGGAGACCGCTCGACTTGAAAACGCGAGGTCGCGGGTTCGAAGCTAGGCACGTATCTAATAAGCTTTTTGGAGTTTCTGGCTTTTCGGTGAAGAAAAACATCGTGAGGAAACCGGCATACGTCCGGTAAAAAAATTCAATGGCTTATGAGAATCCACCAACCCGCATATGGACGACCGTGGTGTTCATCGCCTAATCGACTTTCGAGTACAGTCCTAAGTCCAGCGGACTACTGAATAAGCTAATTACGCTTTATGCCAGGAAGAATGCAAATATTTTTAGCATTGTCAAAATATTAGTGTAAAAATATTATTAGTGTTGTGTGAAAAATGCCTTACCAACAATGCTGACTGCAGAAAGCATTCTACTTTCTCCAAGATAATATAAAATGATTAAAAAAGATGTGGGTGAAGTAAATAGCTTGAAATTTTCTCGCTGCAACATTTTTACCATAACTTTATTTAAAACAGCAGCACAGCAATATCGCAAACGGGCGCACAGGAGTCAGCCGCAACAAATCATAGGCTTATAAAGTTTAACGCGCGCCTGCCCGTAATGCCTGCCTCGATCCTTGCATTGAGTCTAGGGATGTAGAGTAATGAGCTGCAGGATTGGCCGGAATTAGCCGGATTCAGAAGCAGACCACCAGACCCAGATCAGGTCAGATGACAGTGTCAAGCAAGACGGAAATCAGTGAAAGTGACTCACACAGGTCCGGAAAAGATGGCGTGAAGGAGAGGAGGCCGTATACTCTGTACCTAGTGAATGGGGATGAAATCATTTTTCTGTAAATTTTAAAATGGTAAGCGGTGCTTGGATAATTGACTCGTGAGTTTCTATGTTTTCAATTATTTTAATTAAATCAACCCACGTTTGAGTGGGTAGTATAATCGTAAAATTAAAATAAGTATATACAATGTATATGGTTGTATGTTCAATTTTAACGACTAACTGAATCAATAAAAAACACTTCAACTTTGTCTTTCGGAATTATTTTCAATTTTGTGCTACAATTGCCATTTACGAATAATGATTTTTTGGAAATTTTCATTATAATAAATATGTTGTGCTTGACATGCGTTCTTCTAAAATATCATCAAATTTTTTTTTATAAATGCCATTACGCAATAATTTGCCCGGATATTCGTCAAACTGTACCACTACATCCCTAATTAAAATAGACAGTCCGGCTACTAGGGGATGCGAGGGCAAATTTACATTCATTGCGTTTCCTCATAATGAGATTAAGGGACGTAATCTACGCTATTTATATCTAAATTTGCGCTATAATTGGTGCACTGGACCAGCTTTGCACATCATGATGTGCCAGAACCACAAAAATTTAACAGCTATTATCGCGTATTCAAAATTAATATTTGAAATACAATTGTCCATTAACTGAATACTACTAAAACTGACGCGACGTACAAATGAGTTTACACTGGCGAGAATTTACATATAGACACCACTGAGTCTGGGACTCACTACTGAAAATGTTTCATTAGCCAGGGCTAATGAATCTTTACAATGTAATATATAAGTCAACGGCTCTACCAGACTATTATATCAAGTATCAGACAATACGGACCACTACAGTATTTACGGTAGAATTCACAACAAGGACTCTCAGTTGCCTACTTGCCTATACACTAGAGGATCGGTTCTCAATGTCGATGGAGTAAATGCAATAAACGTAGTACGAGTATTGGCATTTTCAATGTTTCATTAATTTTTCAATAAATGTGACATCATTTGTAGTAGAAATCAAACGATTTTGCCTAGAGAGTAACTATACTCTAAGATGCCTTACATTTCAATAACAACGTTGATTCTCCAAGAAACATAGAGTTTAAAAATGTTTTGTTATCGATTTCTCATTTTAACCATAAAATTTGACTAGGTAATCGATTTTATGAGTTTGTAACAGTGTAGGTAACTATTATTTTATACTATGTACTTAGACGTAGGTATACAAGAAAAAAATGTTGAAAAATATTGTATGTTGAAATAGTGCTGTCCGTTTTTAATAGTTTCGCATAACCACGCTTGGCAGGCGGCTTGAGGATCGCAGAATGTTCACCACCGTTAACTGAGAGGACGAGTCTGCCCGTCCTCCGGTGGTAGGTACTGGATGCAGATTTAGAACTTATATAGGTCCACACACCTCTAGTTGTAGGTAACCTACCGAGGGCGAAACTAAAGAGGCACTTTATATGCACACATCATTACCATCCATGGTCCATATTTATCATGTATGGAGTTGTCAAAGAAGTGCAAAGTTTAAATAATGCAAGACGCCAATCAAAAGTTCTAAACAGTTAATTAGGTTGGCACCTCTCGAGTTAATTAAAAAGTTCGTAGGTTGTCAACTTTGATCTAGAGTGACGGGGGATTTGGATGTATAGATTTGGTACGTAAGTCTCAGTTTACCTAGTAGTTTTTTCAGCTATACAAAGAGTACAAAATCAAAGGAAAAGTTATCTATCGACTTTACTTCATTATTTCTCTGAGTCTATTTAAATTCCCTTATTCCTATTCTTTACTTATCATAAAATAAACACTTAGGTGATTATGTCAAAGCTAATTGGAAAAGAACCCGAAAAACGTAAAGATTCAATAGATTTTTGTGAAGCACTATTATGCCCTCCATTTTGATGATGACATCTATATCCTTTTCCAGAGTTCAAGCGATTCATCAAGTTCATTTAATCAAAATTGGTCGAAGTATTTGTTCATCAAAAGGTGACAAACAGGCAGACAGAGGCTATTTTCTTATTTATTATAATAGGATGAGAAAATAATGATATCAAATCTGTTGCGCCACTCAACTAATGTGACAGGACTAAAGTTATCTGCGCCTCATTGGAAAGAAAGAAAGAAAAATAATTTATTTCATTTTAAAGGGTGAGAAAAAGATACTAAGTACTAAGTTTCGTTGAGTGAGTAGTACAAAATAATCTATACCACTGACTGGGCCAACTAATAAAAAAAGTATCCTTGAAGAAATCCCTTTCAGGTGATAAGGCCGCTCCATGTACTGCCGAATAATTTACACCCTGATTAGTTGTAAGTTGTTCTATATTTCTGATGTGCAAAAAAGTTGTAATGTATTGTAATAAAATAAAATAAAAAACCCTGCAAATGTGAAAAAATACAATCAGATTTTATTCTGCCTTTTTAGAAACCCGTTGAGCTCAACTAAGTAAAAACACACCCATAAAATTGATAACTTATTCAATATTCAGTTCTCTCCCTCACTAAACTGAAACACGAAACTTCCTTCAAGTTGTAGTTAAGTGAAACCGAAGCACCTAATTCATCACAAGACAGGTGTTGGAGCTAATGTACCGGTTAACTTAGTCGCAACTCGGTAACTTAGGATATAAGTTACAACTTCAAGCCAACTTGCGCTGGTGCACTTGAACGAACATTTCGGCAATATGTTGCGAACTTAGTTAGTACGGTTTTATTTTTACGGTAAAATCAAATTTACTAATATTTATTAAATTACTAATCAGGTGCTACTTATTTTGTTTTGAATAGATATAATTCGTTTAAATTGTATTTTAAGTAGTTATAGTAGAGTGAGTATAGTTTTAAATATTTTTTTACCTTTCATGTATTCCTACATCTTTACGTACTTACTTAAATAAACTTTAATGGATATTATTAAAAAATACAATAGTAACTCGTAAGATTGTTCATGAACTACCTGTTTGATCGTTTTCTATAAAGATAACCTGTAAAATATATATTTAGGTACCTGCCTCAGACAAAACTAAAACTATCCCTAAAATACCTATAATTGTAAGACAGAGTACTTAGGTATGCCTAATTTATCTACTAAGTTGTGTTTTTTTGGAGAAAATACACTGCTTTTGGCTTCTGTGCTTTTTTTTTAATAGATTTACCAGTAATATAGAAAACTATACCTTAATCTAGGACTTATGACTGTTCTACTACATTATAATGTTCGTTACAAAGTATTTCAATGCCAAATCAAATTGTAAAACTAGACGAGTACATGATAGGTAATCGTTATATACCTAGGTGTAGTAATAACAGTAGATATACATGAAAATAAAGAATGTCTATCAAACGTAAGTTCCAAACAATTCAGTCCAGCGTCTATGTCGTGATGAACATTCAAACTTTTGCATTTCCAGGATAATCGAAGCAGTAAATATTTATTATTATTTCCCAAGATACATGTAAACAGCGAAGGTAGAGAGAGACACTTAATTATTATATCTACCGAGTGAGAGGCAATAACCTGATACTTACGTACGAGTGCTTGGGACAAGCGAACCGTGAAAACATGGGGTAACACGGTTTACACGGTATTGAGTTCTCAGATGTTTGTTTAAAAAATCTAATCAAGGACACGCGCAACTATTTCTTACAATTAGAAAAATAGCCACGACACTACAGTAGGTGTTATGTTAACACCATAACTATATCTGTATGATGACCATCGTCGATGATAAATAAATCTTTTACAGAAAACAGTGTTTAAATCGGTCAAACCGTTTTGGTGATAAACAGGAATATTTTTGTTTTTTTGCACACACCTTTACCTCACCTTCACCTTTTCCGTACCGTCGTAGGACAAGTACTTAATACAATGTAAGTACGTAAAGTAGTTTACCTAGTACAGATTGGATGTACTGGACATTTATCTAATGCATTGAATACCTTAGAGTCTGCACTATAATCAAAATTACTTCAATGATTTGGTATGTCTTGGTAATAAGTAAGCCAATTGTAAATTGTATTGCAAAAAAAAACAATTCCATTTACTTAATTTAATTTTTAATTATAAGCAATTGTGAGTAGGTTTTGCAGAACTAGCTTTACTGTTCGGCAAAGTGTTAAATAAAAATAAATTAAAATACTTTTTTAGAAAAACATTTAAAAAAATATGAAAAGCGATAACTTTTTACTTTTTTTAAAAGATTAATAGTCCTCGGGTTTACCCCAGCCTACTTCCAATCGTGAGTGTATCGAGTCCGCGACACAAACAGTTGAAAAGTGTCCGACACAGTCGCCTGACACTGGCAGCTAATAATACATTTTGTCGACTTGGGTGCACCCAATCGTGTTACAAGGAAAATGTGATCAGTGATAAGGAGTTTCGAACATGGACGCGAAGTTTTCCAGTAAAACTTCTAGTAGTATGGCGTCTTATAGGTTTTATCGTCAATTTTTTTTAAAAACCCACTGAAGATCTGATCTGTAAGTTAATAAAAACGGCCAAGTGCGAGTTGGACTCGCGCACAGAGGGTCCCGTACCACTATGCAAAATATCAGCACTTTACTTTACCTACTCGCACCTCAACCTTAAAAAACAGAAACATGATTATTTTAAAAAGTTACCGCCGCTATAGAATTTTTTGCAATTCGCTGTTAAAGAAACTTAAAATTGAATTTGAACGATCCGAAATTCAAAAGGCAGGGAAAAGCACTAAACAGAACTGGAAAGTCATTAGAAGAATATCTAACTCGCAGAACAAATTAGCATGTTTTTTACCTTACTTTTTAACTTAATTTTGGATTTATCTGATCTGTAATTTGCGCGTTGCTAAATTTTATACCACTCTAAAATCGGAGGAAGGCCTTGGTATACCATATTACTGGGCAATCCTAGTTTGGGTACCATAGTCATCCAATCAGGATTAATTATTAAGAAATGTTATACCAATGTTCGATTATATGATAAGATTATGTTTGTAGATGCGAAATAAACATTATTATTATTACTTAATTTATTTAATGTTCAACCGGCATCCCATTACGGTTCTAAATGTACAGGCTATCAAAGGATGGACAAATAGATTACGTAGCCTAAGTAATAGATTCTAATAGGGATCCGTTTGACATATTCCTTCGGATACGTAATTATAAAAAAGTATCTACTTACGCTCTAAATAATTTCCGTACGAATGTTTGTACTTTGTAAGCTGTAAACAGTCAATCACATGTTATTTACCTGCAATCAGCCGCTTCCGCCTTCCAGGTAACATGTCTGCCTGCTTAGCTGCTCAAACGAATTGAGACAGGTCCTGCTACAAAAATTGCACAAAATCAAATTCTTCAGAGTACAAAATATATGCGCTTAAAACATGTGTTTCTAATTTTTGTTTCATTTGGTAAAAGTATTTAGAACAGCTAATTATAAATCACTAGAATAACAAATTTTAGGCGCATTACATGATATCCATGAATTAATATTGGTATATATTTTGATTTTCAGGCACTTTTCATGTTTGTGAGCTAATCCTGAACCTTTTTTCATGTTACCTACATTAATATTTTTTCTGGTTTAAGTAATATCCTACATTTATATTCTCAGATTATATAATTATAAATTTATTATATTATTATTAAACGGTTAAATAAATGAACATGGCGAAACTATAAGGTTTTTTTAATTCGCTACGGACCCCTAAAACAACCAGTGGTTTTCGGTTAACCGGTGGCATTTAGATCTACTTCATCCTGCGGCGTGCGATCTGAAAACGCCAAGCACTGAGCTTGCTACAATAATCTTCAAAGAATATAATGGAGAATATAGAAATACCACAGAAAAGCGAAGGCCCTACTTTTATTTCTCTCTTCAGTGAGAAATACCTACATAAGACATTTACAAACAAATATACGACATATACCTACAAGCAAATATACTGAAACGTTATTATAGGTACTAGCTGTACCTTTGGCCAAATGGCCCATCCTATAAATCCTATATTATTATATAATACTATACTAATAAACGTGGAGTATCTCGGAATAGTTAATCCGTCTTCTGCGTTGATTCACCAAGTTATAAATTTGAACGAAAGGAAAAGACAAAAACTATTCCGACCCTAGTATAAAGCCTTATTATTAAACATTGAGTAGCTTCGGTATATTTAATCCGCCTTGTCTTTATCCACCGAGTTACAAACTTGAAAGAAAGGAAAATAAAAAATATGGATTAACTATTCCGAGGCTAACCCTTATTATACCTACATTAAGTAGGTAACTTGTAAACTTGTTAATACCGTAAACCAGCCCTACAAGATGTAAAGCCACGATCCCGGGAGCGTGCTCGCTCCACCGTGCAGTTCCCGGGACCTGCTCCTGAGCGCAACGAGCGGAAAACTTGTTTAATATTCGCTTTAATTGCTCTTTATTTACCGCTTGTTACTGCACTCGGGGGATTAGGAAAATGCCGTAACTTCTAACATTCAAAGATCAAGTGGCTGTGAAATGTTGAGAGCGCGGAGTTAAATTAAACTCGTAAGAGTCCGACATTTTATAAATTGGATTTTGTTACCTTTCGGTGTTGTATGTGAAACCATATTATATGTAACTTGGAGTATACTACTACTACTACTCAGCTGGCGCAGCGACCCGAAGTGGGTCATGGCCTCTGACATAAGAGAACGCCACCGGTTCCGATCTTGCGCTGCATGTTGCCAATCTGCTACCTGGAGCTCGCGTAGATCTGACTCCACGGCGTCCATCCAGCGGACATCATCGCATGTAATGTGTGTAATGTAAGCATGCATGTGCAAGCGGTGGCTTGGAGCATATGAGACTTAGTATTTAAGTTAGGTTTACAGTTTAGGAATTATACAACCCTAAAGGCCTAAAGGGGTGCCTTTAGGGTTATAACCCTAAATCACTTTTAATGTTTTTAACATACAATAACACTTTGTTGACACCATAGAAATCTTATTACAAACATAATACAATACAGATAGGCACAAAAGGTGGTCTTATCGCTAAAACGATCTCTTCCAGACAACCCTCACTCAGCGACGGTGATAATGGAATGGACGGGCCCAGCGCTTGCAAATCGACCAAAATTAACAAGACAACACAATCAAGCATACCTAGCTAAAATAATGCATAATACATTTGCCAGAAAATCATCATCATCATCAGCGCCGGCGCTCAACATATAGTCATCAAAATCCGTGCGCTTATTTCCCGTCCATTTATCTTATCATTGTCGCTGCCCTCACTAACATAGTATAGTATAGTATATAGACTGTGGAAAAAGCTGTTGGTGAACTATCAATAAAAAAAACCTACCATTGGAGGTGGCAAGCCAAGGTTAACTCTGCCAAAAGGTATGTGGCCACCAGCTATATTCCTTTTGGCAGTATTGTGAGTTTGTTCTAGCAGGCGTTCATATCAATGAAATGACAACTCACTGGTTCACGGATTTGCCATGCGTGCTTACTTTGTCCCCCGCAAAAAAATCCAGAAAATTAGGTTAATGACGGGTAATGGCGGTCAGGTGAAAATACCCATAGAAAAGCGAAAGGTCCGAAAGCACTACTTTTATTTTCGAAGGCTGATCTAAGGATCAGTCTTGGAAAATATTATACAGTGACGACATATTTAAATTCCGCTATCCACCTTGTCAAATATCGATTTTCACTCAAATAAGATATTTCGATGGCGTTTATTTATTTCAGTTAATAGACAAGTTAATCTGACAGCTGTCAAAGTATATTTTTTAGATTTGATGGACTGTAGCCTGCAGCACAATTATCTGTAAGACAGTAACGCAACAATATAACCGTTTTTCCCCTGAAGGGATAAAAACGAATATTTCGAGTCCAGCCGAAGCTTGACCCACCTTGAGAATACAACCTAGTTTTCTGCCCTGTAACAAGCCCTTCTAGACGATTTCCTACTTAATTCTTCCTCAGAATGGCAACACTGCCGTGACGTCACGACTGGTCACAGGCCACACCACGCGCCGGCTAGCTTTGCTTCAGTACCTTTAAATTGTCGGCAAGGCATTTAAACTACGGTGGGTCAAGCTTCGGCTGGACTCGAAATATTCGTTTTTATCCCTTCAGGGGAAAAACGGTTATATTTAGAGGTCCGAGCCCTCAGCTTGACCCACCTTGAGATGTGTTTGGATTCTGCCGGCATAATGACACGAGGTGTACTGTGACTTGATGTGTGACACTAATAAAGAAGTATTGGTTTCAAAGACAGTAATTGTTTTATTTCTGAAAAATTATATAAACAATCAATTACGCACATTGAAAGAAATCTGATGGTCGAGGAGCATTCCTCGTGATTGTTGGAAGCTCTCGAAAATAGTGTTTGAAGAAGGTTGCTTTAGATTTCCAATTTCCTTTCTGCAATATTTCTTCTATATCTCTGCCTTGGATCAAAAATCTATCAGTCGCTACTGCAGATCGGACACTACCTGGGGACGCTTGAATACCAGCCTCTCTAAAGGATGACTTTATCCAGCCGGCAATAATTGCTCTGCTCGCTTCTCGTACTACTCCTCTTGTAGTAATAAAAAGACTATCTAGATCGTTTCTTGCTGAACGACGAGGCTGTGATATTTCTATAAGCTTTTTAACCCAGAAAACCGCATTGAGATTTTTGGTTTCATTGCCTTTGATAAGCCAGCCCGATTGGCGGTGATTAGCCGAATCAGTTTTGGACCCGAAAGACGGCCAGAAAATAATAGAATTTTCATTAATATTAAAATTATTTGTGGATATTTTTAGTAGCGTTAGATCATGAATCCTTCTCCCGGAGTGTAGAAGGATCAGAAGCGCTGTATGTTTAGAGATCTGGTAAAGGTTGTCTTCCGATATTTGAAGATCTCTTAACCAGTCTATAATTGTATCTAGACTCCAGATGGTTTTCCTGAGTTTAGGTTTTTCGATTGAAATAGCCTTAATGATATTTTTTACCAGCGGGTGTTGGGAGATGGTTTCTGATCTAAGAGGGTTGGCAAAAGTGCAGACAACAGATTTGTGAACGAGGATTGTCGCTGGGGCTAAGTGTTCAGAATGGTGAAGATAGCATAAATATTTTGCAACCTGTTCTGGATCGGGTTCATTGATGGAGCATTGATTTTCAACCGCCCAGGATCGCCATCTGCCCCAGGCTGCATGATAGGTTTTTAGTGTACTTTTTCTCCAGGAATTCAACAAGAGATCTTTGTATGGTGTTGGCCATGAATCTATGTCTTTGGGCCACCCCGTACCCTCCAGACTTCCAATTGTAGTTGTTGTACTGATGGAGGTGGTAAGTTTGTTTGGCGGTCTATCAGATTTTCTTTTAGATTCTGAATTGTGAAAGGAGCTGCCGTTGCTCTGGATTTGAGGTCGGGGCGCCAATACACTTTGTTCCACCTCGGGCAAACTATCAGGTACGTGCCTCGGGCTTGGTTCAGGTGAGATAGAATTCTCGGTATGAGGCATGGAGGTGGGAAAATCCAGGCTAAGTCCCAATCCCAATCCTTCGAGAATGCATCTATGTATAGAGCTTTCTGATCTCGAGGGTCTTCTGAGACATATGTCGGGACTACCGCTGAGTCTGTTGATGCGAACAGATCCACTTGAGGAGTTCCCCATATGTGGAAAATAGCAGCCATCGTTCGGTTTGACAGTGACCATTCTGTTGGACCGCGGTTCCTGGATAGATGGTCTGCTGTTGAGTTGTATTCTAGGGCTCTCTAGGGCTTCCCTTGAGATTTCGTAAGTGAGCGATTGTGGGTATCTTTTCATCTTGTTGCTGTCCCTTTGTAAGTGTCGACAGTGAAGTCTGCCGTGATTCACCACAAAGGATGCGAAAGTCAGCCGTCCTAGCAGACGTTTTGCTTGTAGCCAGGTGCATCGGCCTTTTCTTATGAATAGCTGTAGCTCCCGTTTTGTAACTTGCTGTTTCTTTTCGCTTATACTTTTCGTGTTGGCTAAGGTATTCCAGGTTATTCCCAAGTACTCTTGTTCCTGGTTTGGAATATTTGATGACTTTTCCTGATTTAGGTGCCATCCGAGGTCCGTAAGTAATGTGCGGGCTTGAAGATTTTGCTTTTGTAGGGCAATTGGATCTTGATTCGTCAAAAGAAAATCGTCTAGATAGACAACAATGCGTATGCCTAGCCTCCGAAGGAGATTCGCCACCCAATTTGTTATCTTGGCGAATGTTTGAGGAGCAGTTGCCAGACCGAATGGTAGGCAAGTCATCTGGTAGAGACGGCCTGCAAATTTTAACATTAGGAATCTCCGATGTTTCTTGGATATGGGCACGTGAAAGTAGGCTTTGGAAATGTCGATTTTCATCATATGGTCCCCGTCTTGCAAGAAGTTGGGAATCTTTTCGCAATTTATTAGCCTGAATTTTTTGGGTTTCAAATATTTGTTTAGAATTTTCAGATTGAAAATCTGCCTGTAAGTGCCGTTTGGTTTTTTCCTTAAAAACATAGGTGACAGAAAACCCCGATGGAGCTGTTGCTAGTTCTATGGCCCTTATTGTTTGTAGATCCTCTATCTCCGATTGCATTGTGGCGTTGAACTTTGTTTCCCACGCGTTGCCTTGCATTTCGGAGATCCTTAATAGAGGAGGTTTTTTCGTAAAGGGGATTCTGTATCCTTTTATAATGCTTATAAGAGCCTTGTTGGCACCCATGTCCTTCCAAATATTTGTTTTGTGGCGCAATCCGCCCGCTTCGAACTCTTGTGAGTCAGAACTTTTTGTGTTGTGGTGGGCCTTCCTTTTTTGGTGGATCTGGCCTCTTTCTATTTTTACTGGTAGGATTATGCTGGCGTGGTTTTCGGGTACCACTTTTTCCAGCTTCTTTCGTGTGACGTTGTTTGGTCCGATCAAAGACTGGGTTGATCCTTGGTTTTTCATTCTTCCTTGGTGGAAAAAATTTATAGAATCCCCCGTTTTGTTTAAAAGCTTCGTTAAGCTTTTCTTCATCATATAAATGTGTGGTTGATGGAGGGATGCTTTGTAGCAGACTATCCAGACCTATGTTAGGAGATTTATAGTATCCTCGACGTGTCGAGAGTGCGTCGGAGCGGCGGCCGCACACATATTGTAGCGTTTGGTCCGATAATTGCCTGAAATTAGAGTCTTTGCCCAGGAGGTTCCTGTGTATGGATTCTGTTATGGCACGGTTTCCTGCTTCCTGAGCAACTTTTTGTACTCCTTTTTCGAAAGCTTGCCTTTGCAGCAGGAGGCCGTGCTTTATCACCCCCAGGGACTGGTCAAACTTAGTTAATATATCCGAGTTACACCATTTTGGTGTAATATTAGATAGTTGGGGATTAATTTTGAGAGAACTGAAAACAGGTGTAGCCTGTAGGGCTTTCTCAGCTTCTCTATATCTAAGGTTATTCCATGAACTGGTTCCCAATCGTTGGCACTCGGTCCCCCTTTTTACCATTACGTCGGAGGCTGGCGGAATCGATGGTTCCGCCTCGGTGGTTACTGCGTCAAAGGTTAGCATTATTTGACCTTCTTGGGCTGATGTGACCTGGACTACATCCATATCTTCTTGTTCGGATTCGACTTCCGGATCAGAGAATGAAGAATCTGCCTCTACCACTTCGTCTTCCATTGGAGTCGGTGTGGTATTTTTTATTGCTCCAATTGCGTTGACCACTTGATTTATTGTATTAGATGAAGTTTCCATCATCTTTTGCATCATAAACTGGAACATTTCAGTCTGTTTTTCTAGGGCTGTGGCAATAGCTTTACTGCTTTCATCCTCTGGTGTCTGCAGTCTTCTCGTCCTCGTAGGTGTTTGACGAGGCGTGGCAGTGGCTTGAGAGATGGGGGTGCCTTTTCGCAGTAGATCATCTGCCTCGTTGCGAGACAAGAGCTGTGGTTTCATTGTTTTCACAACCTTAAGAAAGGTTTCCAAATTTTCGCCATGATTTTTTATTGCTAAAGCATATGGGGCGTAGATCAGCGTTCTTGTCAATGGCCAATTGAGCATTTTCAGTTTAATATTTCGGTAGGTTTTCTCTGATAACTCTGAGAGGTTAAAAGCGCTGGCTATAGCTGATGTTGGTATGGCGAAGCGAAGTTTGTTTGTTATCTTTGGGTCTGGTGGGTCACCCAATAGTTGATTTGGCTAGAAGTCTGTAATTTTCCAGTCTTTCCCATCGTTTGGCATGAAGGGCAATACCGCTTCGTGTAGCTTTTCTATTATATCTCTTTCGTGGCCATCTGTGGAAGAGGGGAAGAGAACTATATCCCTTATGGTCTCCATTATCTGAAATGAGAGAGGTCTCATTTAGAAAGTACCGATATTAATCGATCAGCCGTCGGCTCACTTCAATATGTCGCCATGAGTTAATGAACCCGTCGGACCACTTGGAGCCGTCGACGGTCACTTGAGCTGTCGTCGTACCAAATTGACCCGACGGCTCGTTTGAGCCGTCGTTTGGAATTCATCCGTCGGCTCGATCAGGAAAAATTTTTAAAACCTTTCCTGATCTTACAAGACTTCCGTAGGTGAATTAAGCACGCTACGTGAAGGGAGCAATAATGTCTCCGGTGAATAATTTGTATTGTCCTTGAAATTCCAATCCGCAATGGATTTATTTCATCTCTGGGTGAGGCAGATACCGTCGACCCGAGTTCAGGACTATATTATTTAGAACAAAATGAAATATATAAAAAGACTTACCTTTCTAGAAGGACTGCTGTATCAAATTTTTTGATATTCCAATTCAAAATTAATTATAATAATTTACGCTTAAATCGAACGATCGCACGACGTTACAGGGTGAAAAAACAAAGCGTACTGAAGCAAAGCTAGCCGGCGCGTGGTGTGGCCTGTGACCAGTCGTGACGTCACGGCAGTGTTGCCATTCTGAGGAAGAATTAAGTAGGAAATCGTCTAGAAGGGCTTGTTACAGGGCAGAAAACTAGGTTGTATTCTCAAGGTGGGTCAAGCTGAGGGCTCGGACCTCTAAATACAGAGTTTTTGGTTTTGGAACGCGAGAAAACCATGTCACTGCATTGTATGATTTTCCAAAAATTGTGTTTTTTCGAGTGCATAAAAATGGTGGCGTTTTATTCATTAAGTGCTGATTTACGCGTAAGAGTGTGGGCAAGTGATATAATGTAGTGAAACGTGTCTTTTCGTGATGTTTTCAAAACTCCAAAGAAGCTTGTAATAAACTTGCCACGACTTTACTAGGGCATGACTGGACTTGATTGTGACTTACCAAGTGTGACTTTGGCAGTGAATAACTTGACTTGACTTGAAATTTATGAAAATCTTGTTACATAAAAATACTTGACACTGGCAAAGGCACAAAGTGCGACGCCATCATTCTAGGAAGAAAACGCAACAATAACAAAACACAATTTTGTACCAACACTACCTAAGCCACGCCCAATCATTTCACGAAAAATATAATAGGTACCACCGGAATCCCCCAACGAAACTAAACAATTGTCGCCCTGAGAAATATATGCCTGGTCCACACTAAGGCCAGGACAAATCCACAGGACATTAGTTACATCTCACGTCCCGGGACAGTCTCATTGTTTTATTTCTGGGATATTTCCCGGGATTTGTGCAATCCCGCTAATGCCCAACATTAGTTGGGATTCCGGGAGACTTTTCCCGGTAAGCAAAGTATTTAATAATGCTCTGTGGCCGTGGGGAATTTTTCCTGATAAATTTTCACTGTCTTAGGCGAATTGTCGTGTTTTAGGAGTATCTACGTTAATGTTGCTTTTTTTTCTTGCGGATTTTAGACCTTAAAAAGTTCAATAATATTTATATGTATATTTGCGTTCTCGTTCGATTTGTCATTATAACATACCAAGGGTACTTAAATACTTATCTGCTTAAGATTAATCTAAGCTATCCCTAAAGCACGGTATATTTTTATCAAATTACCAGTGTCGATAAAGGAACTACCGTAAAGCAGAGCTTATGGCCAGATTCGCGAAAAATTTCAGACTGGTTGACAGTTATTTTTTTTATTGCTTTCTTTATTTACAAAGCGTGAAAAGACATTCTTGCATCACAACTGGTTATAAAATGTGGAAATTATACTTCCCGTCTGGTAACTGGTTCGATAATTCAGTTACCTATTGGGGCGGAACGTTTATTTGTGCACAAACTCTAGATTCATAGAGAAAGGCTTATCTTTTCTCTATGCCTGACGTCTATAACAAGTGTGCTTCCTACACTTAGACAGCAGACTGAAGTACTTATACAGGGTCACGGAAACGGAACAGTATTACTAAGCCGAAGGAGCTCATTGTACTCATCATTGAGAATAACATTAGCTATGGGGCCGGCTCTGAAAAAGTCAGCTGTTCCATAGAAACATTAGATTCGCCTCGACTAAATGTATGGAATAGCGTTTTTTTTTTTGCGAATTCTTAGCAGTTTGCCCTTAGTACAGTTTTTTACAATGATGAAAACAATTGTGTCCTTTCGGCTTAGTGATACCTTTAAGCGAAACCTTATATAACTTTGCTGACACCGCACACAACCTAGCAAACGTGTGAACTCCAACAAGTAAACCTCACCATATTAACAGCATGACGCGGTTGTTATAACTAATTAATCATCTCGACCTAAACAAAGTTCCGGTATTCAGTTACACAATACCTACGGCTGCAAATCTGGGCACAAATACAAAGGGCCGGGAGCACACTAAGGGTTAATTTTCGAGGAGATAATACGCGAATACGTTTGGCACTTTTAGGAAAGATGTGATAGTTTGCAAGACTGTGTTTGTCGATGAGTGCAAATTGTAGCTATATGCTACAATTTGCCACTGCTGAACTTAGGCTTAAACTCGAAGGGTGACTGGGTCATATCCACTACACTGGCACAGTTCAACCGAGCCCGAGCCGGTATTTCTTTGGAGTTTGTGTACGGATTTTCATAGGTTCGCTGGCTTTTTCGGTGATGAAAAACAGAATCTCTTAGAAGGTACGCCTTAGTTCAGCAGTGGACAATTAAAAACCTGATTATGCTATTGTAACAATGGGGATCCACACTGCGTTTTTTCCCCTAGGTGGCGCATCGTCAGTGCGGCCATAGTCAACTGTCAATCTCATACATTTGGTTTTTTTTAATCTACAATTTATGGTTTTACTCTTACCAGGGAGAATCTGCATATACTGGTTTGTACAGCAATCGTTTGCCTTGCTAATAACGCTCTGTGGAATATAAAATCTAAACAACTAACTTACTCTACAAATCTATTTTCAGGCCGTCAACAGCTGCATAGATTCTTAAAACAAGCTACAGCACCCAGTTTTTTCCATAGACTAGATTATCGACAACGCCCTCATCAAGAGCAGATAGACAACCAACAAGATTAACAAAAAAACTTGTTTTTGCCACATCCGGACCATCGCTGGCGCCATCGCCATCTGCGAATATTTTTTCCTGTGGAACCTCATTATAACAATGATTCAAAAGGCAGTGATCCTGGACATGGCACGCATTATAAGGAGATCCTTCCCACTGCAGCAACCACCGGCAGCTTAAGCCCTGCCCCGTTGCCGGCGGTACCCTAGGGTACTTTAGATTCTTTTTTTATATATTTTTTTAATCTTATTGCAAAAATCTTAAAAAATAACTTTTATTTTTAATTCGTAATAGGTTTGCGTTTGGCCACATCCTGCCCGATGCTAAGTAACGATGCGGTCTAGGATGAAGCACTCTTACCTAGCAGGAACCTGTTCACTCTGGATTTGAAGACACCCATAATGTACTTTAGGGGAAATACAGAATCTGACAGAGAGTTCCACAACCTCCTGTGCGAATATTGGAATCAAAGCGCTAAATACGTGGATAACAATGTAAAGCTTCGAACAGTGTTTATCGAAAACCTTTTTGCATTATCGGTTTAAATGTTAAAATCAGTCTCAAACACTCAAGTTTATTATGTTGTTAACTTGCTTTACAACTTGTCATTCACGTTTCTGTGTAAAGTGCAAATATTAATCGTGCCGTTGACCTTACCCTACTGATATTTTAACTGGTGTGGTTAAAAAGTTTTGTTCTTTTTCGTAAACTTATAGGCATCTAACCTACGTTATTACACTGAAGAGAGAAGTAAATTAGGGCTTTCGCTTTTCTGTGGTTATTACATTAGATCATTACATCCCTGGTGACGAGAGCTGGCTCATTCCTATCCTCGCACTGAGAATTTCTTTGGCAATTCAACGCGGGAATGTTGCCAGCGCTGTTATGACCCTACTACATGGACACCAATATTTTTTTATTCATTATTATTCATAAAAATCGCTTAGGTAACTCGTAATTGAGTTCCTCAGTCAAATCGTTTAAAGCTAGTTTCTTTTTACATATATTTCAATACTCGCAGAGGTCGATTTCAATAGTAAAAGTTGTTCTTACAATGACCTCTTTTGGCCTCGTACCCAAGCTTATAATCCTGTACCTACGTCTTGTCTATGGTATTCTTCAGGAAAAATATAAAGCTTGAGGACAAATAGGGACGCCAATATCGCAAAATAAGTTGTTAGGTTTTTTTATAGCAACCCTGTATTAGAAGATGTTATGATGATGTGATTATCCCAGAGAAATTTTACTAGCAATATTGTATTGCCAGGAGAAAGAAAATAAGTTTACATTTCAAGACTATTTTAAGCTATATTTCCATGTTTGCTTTTCTTTCCACTCTCACTGTATTCCAGCCTGTATCATATTTCCGCGCGTGACGAAGCATCACACCGCAGTATCCCGGCCTTTTGTTATAATCCGACCAAATAATCCATGGAAACGAGCGAGGGAGCCACCAACGATTTTTCCGTTCAAAAGTTTCTGCCTCTTGTACATAATTTTAGTTTCGTCATTTGAGTAACTCAGTAGAAAATTTGGTATGCTTGCGAATGAGATTTAACTATGCGTATTATTGGCCCAGTAATAGAATCCTTATGGAGACTTAGAATTAGGCGTGACTGTGCAAACGTTTAGCAGTTTAGCGCGGCATCATGCGATCACTTACCTAATTGAAATAAGGATTTGCGCAATCTGTCATAAAGAGTTTTCTTTATGAGAAAAATACGGAGTCAATATTTAGGGGTGCAATATCACATAATATTTTTTTATCGTGATAACATAGATTAAACGGATACGTGGAACCAGAGAAATTTTACTAGCGTGGAACGGATCAAATAATCAAAAATGAGTATCGAATGTTATATTTCAGTCCGTCTGTCGTGTTTCAGTCTGTCAGGCTGTCCGGTCAAACGGTAGCCGGACGTGCAACTTTAATAACCGGAGTGTCTATGACCGAGGGATATCCGGCTATTTTTGTGAGCCTATCCTCCCAGCCCGATATTATGGGAATTGATATCCTTGCTTGATTTATATGAACTAATGTCGCAATTTTGGTACTTGCCCGAAATCGATATCAATGGCCCAGTATCTGTATTATACTTATTCTGGGAAACATCTTTGGTTAACTTTTCCGGGAAATATTGCAAAGCTTTGCAAAGTCGCATACGAATTAGTGCATATAAATTAACACTAGATTGAATACGACGTTATTACATACTTTCATAAAAAATATTTCTTGTATTATACTTTCACGTAGAGACACTTGACATTTTTTTAAATGTCGTTTAAATAAAGTATCTCCACTAAACTGACCTTTGTGGAGATTTTGATGTTTATTTTAAAAGGCGGCTAATAAGCTGATTTTCAGCCTGATGGTAAGCGCACCGCCACCGTGGCTGCCACCAATAGATTACCTGCAATATAGTGGTGCAGTCAAAGCCAACCCGTATAGAGATGTTTATTTTATGTTTATAAAAGCATGAAACATTTTGGCGTAGTACAAGCATGTATGGGAAGTTGGGAAGCTCCTACGTATAGTTACGTATGAGTTTTTTCATTGTCTGCAGGTATGGTGGTGAACGGGTTCGTGAACGTGGTGATCACGACCATCGAGAAACGGTTCGGGCTGCGTTCCATGCAGACCGGGGTCATCGCAGGCGGGTCAGTACAACAGATTGATAAATTAAGACACTGGTTACTACAAACGATATGGATTCGAGTATTTAATAAATCAGACATATTATTTTGAAAATGTTATTAGTAACCTTAAAGCCGCTTTCAAGTAGAATCAGAGAACTTCACTTCGCTTGGTCAACTAGTTCACTTCACTCTGAACTGTGACCTCGCGAGATAGGTATTTTGTTTAGGGACTTGCTCAGTTAAGAAATGTCCTGTTGGCAGGTACGACATGGCATCGTTCGTGTGCTTGGCCCCGGTGACGTACCTGGGAGGGCGGAGTACCGCATCCAAGCCGCGCTGGCTGGGCTGGGGCGTCCTGTTGATGGGCGCCGGCTCGCTGCTGTTCGCGTTGCCGCACTTCCTCGTCTCCCCCTACAGAGTGCCCAGCGAGGAGACTGACGACCTCTGCTCCAGTAATAGAACTGTAAGACTCACAAAATTATAGTTCTTTCTTTCAAGAACTATTAGCCAGAACTGCTGAACAAAGGCCTCCCCTTAAACCATCACACTGCACGATAACCTGCCATTTGCATCCACCGGCTGCCCGTGACTTTCACAATGTAGAAATGGAAGAGACAAAGCCGAAGGTCGGTCGTAGGGGATTGAATTAGGAGAGCTTCACATAGCCAGCTGTGGACTAAGGTGGGCTGATATGACGATATGACTCTTTTTACCCAACTAAACAAGATAGATGGTCTTTGCCCGACATGATATTTGTAAATGTACGTATATACGACTAGGTAGATATTTAACAGATTTTGATTTGTAATTAAGCAAACAAAATTCAGTGCAAAAAGTAAAACTGACTGTTTCAAGCACATAAACGAATGTCGCGTCTAAGCAAAAATGGTCGCGAATTTTTGCAAATAATTTCACTAAATCGCACCCACTCGGGAGCATTTTCACTCTGAATGACTTTAAATTTTCAGACTGTTCAGAGCATCCCAACTTTCCCTAACTTTTGGTTCAAAAAACGCGCCGCATACTTCAAAATAACTCTTCTAGAGCATTCGTATGAAATTGTTTGCGTCTGATCTCAACAATCCGTTTTACGTGAATCCGGTGCCATTTTAACACAAAGACATGTTCAAAATAGGAACTTATAGCAGCAGGAAACGGATTCACAATTCACAATACAGGTGGCTCGTACTTCAATGCAGGGCCGGATAATAGGACCTAAGTAGATCAAAATAAATAAATTGATCGCATTCATTGGGCACGTCCAATTAGGTATGACAATGCGATCGGCCTTATACGGTACGAGGTGCAAACGCTAGTTGATACAAAGCAGTTGCATCTGCACCACTGATGGTGCAAGGTGCAAACGGTACGTCAGGCCTTCGATATGTTTCAATGAATGATCCAAGCCAATTTTAGGTTAGTGTTTGGTACTTACTTCATTGTCTGAAATCTCATTATCCAAATTTCTTGGACGCGGGCGTGACCTTATAATTTAGAACCTCATAATTTAGGACCTCAACTTTGTTGCGTGCAAGTGTGCAACGCATTCCGTTTTGATCTCAGTCGCAATTTGTTCGCAATCGGAATTGCGTTTGTGCAGCAAGTACGTAATTAATGTATAAGGACCTACTTATCTTAAAGACTACACTATAGGTAGTACTATTATATTTCGTAAGTTATCGTATTTATTTCAGCGAATGCAGGTTAAGGGCCAAAAGCGAAAGTTGTTCACAATGATGACTACAATTAATGACCTCCTTTCAACTCAGAAATACCGTTCGTCGTAATCCTGTATTTTTTTTAATGCAATGGAGTGGCGGAACGAGCGAGAATACCCAGACGTTCGTTGTGACGTCGTAAGCATCACTCCTGCCCATAACAGTAGTGAACATGCCGACAAAATCCTGTGCCGCACTGCAATGCGGTCGTCACCCTGATATATTAATATGATGTGCATGCCCAGTAATTTCTCTGATAACATTGCCCTTCAAACCGAAACAGTAATCCTTGCACACTACCTTTTGGCGATTAAATAACAGCCAAAGGCCAAACCAGAATGACTGCAATAGAGTTCTACCACTACAACCCTTAAGTATAATACTTGCTACTTTCCTAATAACTGGATTAAACGGGGCTTCGTAGCTAATGCTTCGCTTAGTACAAATATCTTCCGTGTAAATCTACTAATCTTCTCTACCGGAAGACGCAGCGTAGGCGCGGCCTCCCACTAGGTGGACCGACGACATTGTAAAAGTCGCGGGCAACCGGTGGATGCAAATGGCAGGTTGTCGTACAGTGTGGCGGTCTAAGGGGGAGGCCTTGGTTCAGCAGTGGACGTCTCCGGGCTGATGATGATGATGAAATCTACTAAATTTTGCTTAGTATTAGTAAATGATAGCACAAGTGAATAGAACCCGATTCTATTTACTAAGCAACAAGTGTCATATTTATAATCGATTAGTAGCTCATTAGAGCCCGTCTGATCTAAGCATAATTCTTTATTTCCCTGGGTTCCAGCTGGCGCCGTCGTGCGGCGAGCCCGGCGCGGCGCAGGCGGAGGGCGGCGCGTGGGCCGTCGCCATCTTTGTGTTCGCACAGCTGCTGCACGGCGCCGGCGCCACGCCGCTCTTCACCCTCGGCGTCACGTACATCGACGAGAACGTCTCCAAAAAGATGTCCTCCGTGTATTTAGGTGAGTAGCCTTATTACTTGTATGCAAAACAAAAATATAAGGGAGAGAGCAGAGCAGAGTGATAAGTTTGGTAAAAATTAACTTAGTTAATCAACACATTTCCAGGTCATGGTCCCGTCAGTGTTCCGTCGGGGACGGGAAAAATGTCTGTATACCTACATCTTGTATTTAACGTGTTCACCCAGTTTCGTGTCCGGTGCATCCGGGCTGTCAGTGTCCCAGAGCATGCTCCGACGAACGAACGCTTCTGAGTCCGGATGGTCTTGAGATCGGTAGACCCTAACCCCGAAATATGTGGAAGTTATCGCAAATTGCATAAGATCTTTTAATTTAAACCTCTTTTAAAAATTTGTTTTTTAAATGATAATTTTCAGCCAGTTCCGTCGATTATTACTTTTTTGACAGCCTTTAAAGAAAAAATGCTTCTGGTTTTACCAACAGAGCTCCAACATAATAATAGTGGTGGGTTTAACAAACATGGAACTCGTAATGATGCCATTATGTTTTTTTATAAAGCTAAGTGAAGAATTTCACAACGTTCACATTCACAACATTCATCGTCGTCAGCCATCTGTCTTTTTTATATTTAGGTTATATCGTTTATTTACTATCGAATAATGGGGTTGTTCCTCACTCGTCCTATGACGTTTTATCCTTCGTATATGTTTTTCTTAACTCAACCGCTTTCTACTCTCAACTCATCTTTGTCGGCTATTTTATTACTCTTATCTCATCCTTTTTGTATTCTTATATCCCCCGACTTCAATTGGATGTAGTTACACGAAAAGGATCCAATCCACAACATTGTCAAAAGTGCACCAAACTGATGCTAGATATCGATATTATCCCATAGATCGATAGACCCACGTAAAAACAGCTGTTTTACATCATTTTTCAACATCGGAACTAACCTACATGTATGGGCAGTTTAAATTTATTTTCACCTAAAACGATCCGATCTTCGTGGTTTTAGGCCAATTTTAATAACTTAATAAGTAAAACGAACCAAAATATCAGGATCCTTTTTGCGTAAATACAATGTGTTTTTTTGGACTGCAACGATTTTTACAAGAAGTTAAAGAGGAATGGAAACGTGGTGACAAATGTAACTGGCTATGGAGAACTTGATTTCATCCCAGAGGAGACTGAAGAATAACATTCAAAATATTATGTTTGTAGACTCAAGATTATATAATTACTTATGTACATTTTGAATGATCATTTTTGCGGTTGATTAACAAATACAAATATTTTATTGATAACACCAAAGTTACACGTCAAATTTCATTAAGTAAGTCAAAAATAATAATTACTTAGGTAATAAAATGAAATAATACGTCAATAATCTCTTATTTTAAAATAAGCTTCAATGTCATAAAACAAATTCTCTTGTAACCACGCTCTGAGCTTAGATTTGAAGCACCCGATGGAAGGAGCATCCCGAATGGAAGCTGGTATACGGTTGTAGATCGCGGGCCCCAGAATATACACTGACCTCTCCGACTTGACGAGACGGTGCGACGGGTAACTTTGATAATATTATTGATTTTTGGATTTTTGTTTTTGTTAGATAAACAAGATAAGGTTATTTTATACCTTGAAACTAGATTTTATTACAGAATTTATAACCAGGGGCGTTTTAAATAAGTTAAGACTTGAGCATGTCCTATACAAACTGTTATTTAACGAAAAGGATTCAACCCCATAAAATGGTGAAAATCTGTGAAAATATATTATTACCCATGAATCTACTATTAACAATAAAAATGTAATAATATTCTACATAAAACAACATACTTTCAATTTACTTCAGAACGAATCCCAATGAAGAAATAGGTTTTAAGCTTTAAAAGTCAATATCTCGAAAGTGACTTTGGGTGGATTGGATCCTTTTCTTGTAATTACGTCCAATTGATTCACTGCCATTAATTTTTAAAAGTCTTGTTAATCTTTTCAAAACCTACCAACATTATAATTTTCAGAGATGATGCTTTGTGTAAAAGCTTATGACCATAGCCCAACCATAACCAGTTTCCCAGTAATAACGATTAAGTAGGCACATTACGTGCGTAGACGTTATGTTATAAAAGTGGCTCTACATGAGTTGGTGTGGTGTCCATTAACACGGGAAAGCTCTCGGATATACGGCTCGCTCTTCATAATGGCCTGCGTTAAGGCAGTTTCACTTTGTAGTGCTTTCATAAACTTTATGGAGCTAATGAAACTTTTTAACTTTCGCGATTTAAACACATAATTTTAATTATCACCGGGACTTAACGTCGAGGTAAATAAAAAAATAAATTTATTTGTGCGCGATTAAGTCTCGGTGATAATTATAATTTTTATGGAGCTAAATGTGATATTTTCTCAGAAGAGCTTGGATTCGAGAGATGGTAATAATAAGAACTTCTTACTTCAATCAACTAAACCGGTAGAGTTACTAATTGATATAGCTTTGTATAAATAGCACTTTGATTATATAAATATAGAGAGAGAGAGAGAGAGAGAGCTAGATCCTCCAAGAGATAGCAATATTAAAAAAACTAAATTTAAATATATTTTTAGATTCGAAATTTCAACAATAAATCGATTTTATTTGTTACTGGCGGTTCCCCACTATTTCTGGAATATTTCCTTGACGTTTGTCTCGCCAAACAATCGGCCGGCTACCCTTTACGTCTATGCATTCCCTTCTAAATTCAGTGGCAGTGGCAGCATTGCTTTTAGCTGAGGAAACAGCGTCAAGTGGTGTGTTAAGCGAGACGCGAGCGCTTTGCACTCAAGCAATCGAACTCTATGATCCCCACGCCACGCCACGCTTGTATGTTTTGTAACTCGCCTATTGCTAAACTGTTTGATCGAACGCAAATGTGTTTACATAATATTGTGAGATATTTTTATTGATTTGTAAGAGTGTTTAAATGTTGGCACTTCACATAGCCTCGCATCATCGCACGTATGCAGGCTCCATAGATGCGTCCCTTTTTATTCGGCAAACATAGGAGATTACTCTGAGATACAATGGCGGATCCAGGGGAATGGAAATATGAATCATGACCCCCTCCCTCCTGGGCTGGGTGTAGGTCGACTACTGATATTTTATCTAGTTGTAATCGAATTGGAGCCTGTCCTAATTAGACCTCGACTCGACTATATGACCCCCCTCTGACTTAAAAGCTGGATCCGCCCTTGCTGAAATAGAGGATGTGAACGTGCCATCATAGCCACCTTTTTTTATTTTTTTTTAACGTGTATAAGTTTGCGTTTGACCTCGATTGGCGAGTTAGTACTCGCCTGTTGGTAAGCGACGATGTGGTTGAGGATGAAGCACGTAGGAGCAGTTTGGTTACGTCAATAGTACATTACCCCATACCAGGGCTGACTCCCATATATACTATATATACCACATACTTATAGCTAAAACAATATCATATATTACTTTATTTGTATGTCGATTTTCCACTGCAGTGCTACACTGCCGTGCTTGGCTCGCTGACGTCACTCGTACTCGTATTACGCTGGCTACGCACGCGCCTCAGCACTACAGTAAAACACTGACACTACTCTAGTAGGAGTAGTCAGACTAGGAGTCAGCTCATCTACTCAATCAAAATACTTTTACATTACTACGTAGTTACGGTACTGGGGGCCAGACTGAACGTCATAATGTTTTTAGGCAACGATATAAAAATTGAAGTGTATAACTTTATTTCTAGGCGTCTACTACACGATGGCAGTGGTGGGCCCAGCGCTGGGATACGTGGTTGGCGGACAAATGCTAACTATTTACACCGACTTCGTGTCAGTCGACGCAGGAGCGTGAGTATTCTTTTTTTAATAATATTTAACATGCACAGAACTATCCCCATTAGGTAGCTAGCTGATTATCTATACCTACATATAGTTATTTTTTATTCTGAATAGTATTGCGTTTGACGATATCCTGCCTGATGGTAAGCGACGTTACAGTTCAGGATGGAGCACGCTTACCTAGAAGGAACCTATTTACTTACTCTAGATTAGGTTCAAAGATCTTTATTTAAATATCACAAGAAACATTACGTCTCACTTAGGCGATATCTTAAAATTATACATTATCAGTAGAATTTTGTGGCCAGTGGGCACTAAATACAATTTTGGAAATATTTGCATGACTGTAAATAAATGTACATAAAAATAAACGTATAATTATGCTTTAGTAGGCAAGTAAACTTCTTATTTGAAAAAATATTGTACATGTAGGTGGTATGTCGTATTCAAACAAAATATCAAGTAAAACAAGAATAACCTAGGATAGTTTCTAGTATAAAATATTACACGCATCATATCATACCATAGACAATGGGATCCTTTGTCTATGTATCATACTACAATAATGTGGTCGATTCTGACAGTCTTAGTTGACAGTTCAATACTAACTAGAATATTGCTGTCACCTTTTTTTTACTAGGCATGTTCGCTAAGGACAGCAATACTTTAGTCAGCTCAGCTCCGTCAACCCAATCCTTCAGAATCGACCACAGCATTATGCTATTGAATATTTATCGAACACATGAGCTTTTAATTTAGTTTTGAATATTTGTATAGACTTTGCATCCTTAATATTGTTTGGTAATTTATTATAATATTGTGCCCCGTTATATAGTATGTTTTTTTGACCATAACCAGTTCTTGATTTTGGCAAGATAAGATTGTTAGCACTTCTTAATTTCATCATTTGTTGTGAGTGTTCCCCTTTTCTCTTAAATGTTAATTGTGTATGTATTTGTTTGTTTAGTGTTTTTTTAATTAAAATGCAAGTGTTATAAATATATATTTGTTTTATGTTCATAATTTTAAGTTCTTTGTATAATTGTTTAGTGGGAGTTAAATAATCGTACGAAAAAAGAACTTTTAACAGTTTGTTTTGTTTCACTTGGAGGTCTCTTAAGTTTGTTTGAGCAGCATTTCCCCACACTTCAATTAAATAGTCAATATGTGGTTTAACCAACGAATTGTATATGGTATATTTTATTTTACGTGGAAGACAGCCAACACACTTTCGTATAGCACCAGTTAGACCTTGTATTTTGGGCATGACGTGAGAAATATGTGTCTTCCATGTGAGGCCACTGTCTAAATATAAGCCAAGATATTTTTCATAAGGTTTCTTGCGGATAGTCACGTTGTTAATTGTTAAATTTAAATCAGTTAATATTTTTTTATTTTTGGCTGCAAATACCACGTAGCATGTTTTGGACGTATTTATCGTGAGTAAATTCTCTTCGAACCACTTTGAAAGAATATCGAGATCTCTCTGAGCTTGACCCATAACACATTCAATAGAGCTGCCATAATAGAATAGGCTTGTATCGTCCGCATATAAAGTCAAGTCTCCAAGTAATCCAAGATCATTTATACAATTAATATAGAATATAAATAGCAGTGGCCCCAAGATTGAGCCCTGAGGAACACCAAAATTAAAATATTGCGGGTTACTCTGAGCTGTACCTATTTTAACTATTTGCGTCCTATTTTCCAAATACGATTCAAATATTTTAATAGCTGTCCCGGTGAGACCTACCCCAATAAGTTTTTTAATTAATAAGGTGTGGCTAACTGTATCAAATGCTTTTTTTAAATCGATAAATACTCCGAGGGCAATTTTTTTATCATCAATGTTAGTCATTATTTTAGTAACTATATCTATGGTTGCTGTGAGGGTGTTTGATTTTGGCCGAAATCCATATTGTTTGTTAGTAAGAAAATGTATTTTGTCTAGGTATACTGTGAGTCGATTATGTAATAACTTCTCAAATATTTTTGATATCACAGGGAGAACGGAAATTGGTCGGTAGTTTCCAGGATCGGTTTTTGGCCCTGCTTTGTGTATGGGAGTAACTTTAGCAATTTTGAGAGAGTCTGGAAAAACACCTTGTCTAAAACAGCTGTTGATACAGTCAGTCAAGTCCTTTAAAATATAATGCTTTATTCTTTTAATACTTTTTGTATTGACACCGTCAATTCCGGCACTTGTGTTAGGATCCAAATTTGATATTATTTTAAGTACTTCGTCCGGAGAAGTTAGCGCAATCTCTGACCAGTTATGGCTGGGTGATATTTCAGTGAAGGGTTTGTTAGTATTATCAAGTGTAGAAGTAACAATATTACCCGCCAATACAGAACCGATTGTAGCAAAAAAGTTGTTAAAGCAGTCACATATTTCGTACATATCTGTTACTATGCGCGATTCTATGCACAGTTTCGAAGGGGCACAGCTTGTGTTTACTTTATTCCTGGAGAGCCTATTTATTAAACTCCACATTTTTTTAGGTATATTTTTTAGATTTGAATATATATTGTTCGTTACGGGAAACAGACTTCTGCAGAGATGTCCGCTTTTTCCTTAATTCAACCTCGCTATAAACGAATAAAAAATATGTTTTTTTTTCAAGCTTGTGTCGCTGTCCACCTTTGGTGGGCACGCAAGTGGTGAACAACGGGAATAATCGGAATCGGAACGCTTTGTGCGTACGTGGGGAATGTGCACCATGTAGGTACGAATGCCGCTTTGGTCGCGTTTGTCTGGCCGTCCGATAATAGAAAGAGGCAGGCAGGGTAATGATAATAATCCACAACGTTTATGTTCTATAAGCAGATTAAAAAAAAGGTTATTACAACGGGGGCACAGAAAAACTATTCGAGTTACCGACTACTACATACAGAGACTACATACAACTAGGTACATAAATTAATTTAGAATAGGTAGTCGTTCTGATCTTAAGTAAAAAAACAAATTTTACTCTAGGTCTATGCAAAGAGAATGTAAGTACTTAATGTAAGTACTGTTGTAAGTACTTGGAGGAGATATTGTTATCTAGACCTTAAAAAAAGTATTATTTTTTTCTAAAGGCATCGTTAAGACATATAAACTGCCGTAGCTATATTCTTCTGGTGTTTTATTGGTTTAGTTTCTTCATGAGTGTTTTGGAAGTTTTGGCTACATAAGGTACCTACGCCTATACCTATATACGCGCTGTAATCATCATAAAGACTCTTGGAGGATCTAGCTCTCTATATAATCAAAGTAAAGACTAGAGTTGCAAATATTGAGATAAAATTCTATGCTTCGTATTCATCATACGTGCCACCATAGTTAAATGTATTTTATAGTCTGCCGCAAACATATTAATATTTTCCCGCGCTTTTCTTTTTTATTATTTTTATATTTAATCTCGGCAGCGACAGGACAGGCTTCTTTCAGGCAAGTTGCCTTCTCGCTTTCATCGCATTGTACGTCTCAGGTACTCACGGCAACTTTCAGCCAAATTAATTCCTCTCCTTGTATGGTTTCCGGGTGAAATATGATTTTCGTAGAGTGAGTTTTGAACGAACTCTCCTGTATGGGTTCGCCGCGATTTCATTTCGGGCGCGAGGCCGAGAGTTTATTACTGAAGCACTAGAAAAATATATCAACTTTTTTAATTTTCTTTATGCCTACGGCTCCGATCTCTTCTGAGTAGAGATATAGAAGCACAAGTGAAACGTAGTAAATATGTAAGAATATGGCACGATTAGTACGTTTCATAAGTATTATGTACTTATGAGATTTTTACGACACTTTCAAAGCAAGCGGTTTTTATTTTTAGCGTCTAATAATATCACCTATGTAAATTTATGTTTCGAAATGCTCGATCGAGATATTCGGAAGTTTTCAATGGAATTAAGTAGTGCGAATGAACCGATCTTTCTAGTTTCACCATAATAATTAAAATTATATTACTTCGAACTTATAAAAAAAACTACCTAATAAGTAGTTCATTAGTCTAATGTCGTCGACTCGTATCGTCGCTCAAGTTTCAAAACTTGTGTTTTTCAAATAAGCACATAATGTACCTACTTATTAATATTTTGTAAACAATGGATGCATTTTGACTGGACTAATTAACTATTTATGTATAGGGGAGGGGGGCCCAAAGCGGGCACCTTAAGATAACGTTGTTATTTATTTTTTTATATGAGATTTTCTGTCAAAATTTTATACAAAAAGCGGTTTAACCCTAGAATTATTTTTAGAGGGGATATCAATGACTTGGTGCCCTCATCATAGTATTATCCAGCGACGGTGATAATAGAATGGACGGGCCCAGCGATTGCAAATCGATCAAAATTAACAAGACAACAAGAAAGCAATACCTAGCTAAAAGTATGCATATTACATTTGCCGGAAAATAGAGATAGCGAATCTAATTACTGCATGACAAAAAGAGAACACATGTA
Organism: Erannis defoliaria; assembly: GCA_905404285.2. Lineage (NCBI taxonomy): Eukaryota > Metazoa > Arthropoda > Insecta > Lepidoptera > Geometridae > Erannis > Erannis defoliaria. The sequence continues at coordinate 18,542,700 of FR990070.1, forward strand.
CATGTATTAGAAGTTTGTATTGTCGTATCGTACGGCTCGCATGTCGCATAGGCAGAGTATGATTGAAGCGAGTGGAGAGCCGGCGCTCAACGTATAGTCTTTATTTTTTAATATGTTTATAGGCTTGCGTTTGACTGCCATCTCGTTTGATGATAAACGAAGATGCAGTCTTCGATGGAGCACGCTTGCCTAGAAGAAACCGATTCACTCGCGACTTGAAGACCCCATATTATAATTATCGGGAAACACCCACTCGGGCAGCGCATTCCACTGTTTAGCAGTTCGAATAAAGAAAGTGGAATCAAGCAGTTTCGTACGAGTTTTTGGTATATCAACCATAAAACGGTGTCGCTTTTTCGAGGTCCTGGCCGTCCGATAGAAGAATGGGCAGGGAATAAGATCTTGCAAATCCGAAGCACACTCTCCGAAATGTACCCGATAAAATACCGATAGGCTAGCTACTTTTCGACGATGATCGAGGCTTTGTAGCTTGGTCCGAACTAGACAGTCGTTGCCAATGATTCTCCTAGCACGTTTCTCGATTGACTCCAACGTCTCAAGTCTTCAAAATCCGTGCGTTTATTTCCCGTCCATTCATCTTATCATTGTCGCTGAATAATGCTACGTTAGGAAATGATGTTGATGTTTGTTTCAGCTTAGGTATTACCCCGCTGAGCTCGGTGTGGATCGGCGCGTGGTGGGTGGGCTTCATCCTGTCGGCAGTGCTCTGCCTGCTAGTGGCAATGCCGCTCATGGCGTTCCCTCATGAGCTGCCAGGTACCTATACCATACCAATCTAACGTTACGACTTTCAATACATCAAATTGATGCCTAATTTTCCCAATTTGGACCTAAAGCCTTGGCCTACGGTAAGGCCTAACATATTTGCGAGACTATAATACATAGAGAAGCCAAAGCCAAGCAATGAATGGTAGCCTTTTTAATGCAATGGAGTGACTAAGAAGAGCGAGATGTTCACCTGGTGGTAAGCATAACGCTTGCCTATAACAGTAGCAGTGTCAGAATTGCAAACTTGCGAACAAAATGGTAAAACCGCTAGAATTAGAAGCGTGAGGTCGCGGTTTCAAATCCCGTTCCCGTACCAATGTGCTCTTTAGTTTATGTAAGGATTTTCATACCACTCGCTGAAGGATAAGAAATTGCGTAGTGAATCCTATAGTATATAAGTTATCCATAACGTAGGTAACCATCCTAAGGTATTGAATACTTATTTCATCTCCGGTGAAGGTAAAACCTATGGGTAACCTAGGGATATACAACTGATAAATTAAGTAGGTAGGTTAGTAGGTTCCCTGTCTATGGGTTTTCATGCGTACAAAAGCTGATGCAGTAAAAAATATTAATTTAGGGTACTTACCTACTTTTGAATATTTATATGAAGTGTTTCCACTTCGGGTATTTCTATGTTTTTCAATACATAGACAGTAAGAAAAAAATATGAACTCTGGCAGGACTTATGACAGTTGGGACGGAAACTCAGAGTTGCTCCGGTCCAGCTTACGTAGTATTTACTTACTCTATGGGTCCAGCCAGAGCAGAGGTTATACTTTATTTTACTGATTGTGCATTAAAAAACACTTTTGTTAGGTACTTTTTAGATACCTAAAAGTCTTCAAGTGTGTTCTTGCTTGTGTCTACATTCAGCTCCTGACTGTCAGAAGCTGATTGTAGACACAAGCATGTCAGAATCTAACATCCATACCTATTGTGATGCAAATAAAGGTTGCAGGATGCATGAGGTTAGACTAGATTTGATCGCTATTATATGCAAATACCAAGATGCATAGCAAACTAGACCCAGACACATTGAGACGTGATTTCTAGGTACCTACTTATAATAATACAAATATAATAAAAGAAACAATAATAATCGCTTGATTCAGGAATAACGGTTAGGTCCTTTAATTTCTTTACCTCGTTTCTGTGAATGAATGAGAACCAAAAGAAATACCAATCATCGACTGTAGAGGTCGATTGGTGAAAACGTTAAAATTCTGTAGTCAAAAAATACAAGCACTTATATAATGAAACCTGGAAGGCGTAATAAATGCCAAAATCTCTACCTCACAGGTGCAGAAGAAATCCGCGCATCAAAAGTGTCTGAAGCCCACGAGTCCGCGTCCAAGTCAGCCGCATTCAGCGCTTTAAACGAGCTTCCTAAAGCCGCTGCAGCGCTGCTCCGCAACCCAACCTTCTTATTCCTAAACCTAGCTGGAGCCAGTGAGGGCATGCTCATATCAGGTTTTGCAGCGTTTCTGCCAAAATTGATTGAAAACCAGTTTGCTGTCAGCGCATCAGATGCAGCTTTGCTTTTAGGCAAGTATTTTAAAGATTATTATGAGAATGGGCGAAAAGATAAGACCTGGACCTACCAAGACCTGGTGCCTGGTACACAGAGGACCAACAGGCAAACGGGCCTCTTTATGGTAAGCGGTCACCGTCGCCTATGGACGTATTCAACATCAAAAGCATCACCACTGCGTGGTCATTGTTTTGTTACCATCTACAGGTAACATACCAGATTTGACCGCAACATCAACAGCCGGAAGATGTTATGGGATTTAGTGAAAGATAGCCTGGATGACACATAACATAAGTGAGGCTACCAGAAAATACCTAGCATATATTTAGACCTTCCTAATATAGGTGCAGTAAAACTATATATTGCCTAAACGTCTGAACGTTACTTATCCAGATCTTCCTGAAAACATATATTTATTGCACTGTTTTGCTCAGAAAATATGTCTATATTCGTGAACTGGTTGGTCACTTTCATGTCATCAACGTTCTTGCAGGGGTGATAACAGTGCCGGCTGGCGGTGGCGGCACATTCCTGGGTGGATGGTTGGTGAAGCGCTGGCGGCTGGCCTGTGCCGGCATCATCAAGCTCTGCGTTGCATCTACCATCATAGCAGCCGCCTTCACCTTCAGCTTCGTCCTTAACTGTGAAGACTACCCCTTCGCTGGCGTCACTACCAGTTACAACAGCCCTGCAGTCACCGGGTGAGACTTGTCATAAGTATAAACCATAGCCGATAGCGATATTTGTAATTTTGTACAGAGAAGACCAGTGCGTCTCGCTCTCCTTTGGCAAGATAGGACGATATTTTTATGATCGCGAGTCAAACCTGTGCACGGTTGGCACGTGACTGAGATAGATAAACCAGTATTCTATAATCAACACGTGATCCAGCAGTGAAATAAAATGATGATCAAGACGAAGTAATATTTAGTCAATGCTTCTGTGTTGCCTGAAACTATGTGGCAGCCCTGCGGTCATCGCAGCCGCTTAAATTATCAAAATCGTCGGTTTTCGCTATAATTACCACATAGAAAGTAACCACTGAGGTCAGATGTCAAAATTGATCAAAAGTAAATAATTTCCAGTGGGGATCGACTTACTGCTGAATGCAATCTGGGGTGCGCGTGCGCAGGCGCCGCGTATGCGCCCGTGTGCGGTGCGGACGGCACCGTATACTACTCGGCGTGCCACGCGGGATGCACGCGCCGCGAGCTGGCGGGCCAAGCGCAGCTGTTCCACCACTGCAGCTGCATACAGGCCAATGGCACGCTGCCCACCTATCTCGTCAATGGAGGTGAAGGTATACAGCTATATTATACCAGCTGAACTCTTTCAGGTTTCTTGATCTATGCTAGACCCTAGACCGTCCGAGACGAAGCTAGTTATAACTACCCAAAGTGTTACATTATTACTTTTCTTCCTATTTCGTGACGTTTCGGTGACGGTGATAGATATAATATACGAGCCCAGAGTTATTAACTTCAAGACAAACTCCAAAGGCTCTCTAGCTTATACTCCTAACGATTTTTATTTTCATTCCTTGTAGATAACACAACCTACCAGTACGAAGCTATCAACAGTATTTGCAGCACGGACTGCCCCTACTTGTGGTTGTTCGTGGGACTTTCCTTTGGAGTTATGCTGTTTACGTTCTTAGCGACCATGCCAGCGCTATCGGCTACTTTAAGGTGATCTCACTCTCAATACCCAAGTATATTACATAAATATAGATCTGTCGTTGCAACTACTCGGACTTCATTGTCTCTCAATAAAGTGACAATGGAGAAAAGAAAATATAAAATCTGAGGCTATGTCCAGCAGTAAGCTGACGTCAGCTAGTGAAATATTGATGTCATCGTCTACAATAACAGACGAGAACGACCAACTAGAAAAGTATTGGACCAACAATGTTACCCTGTAGCACTCCAACATTGGTTCCATTGTTATTGTTTCTTATTTACAAATAACCTGCAGGTTCTTCACAGAATGTTAAAGAATTCGTCCAAAATCTTTTCCAACCAAGTCAATGGTACCAGAATCTTATCCCATAGAATGGTAGCAGTCCTAACACAAAGCTACCCCCCCACTAAAATAACTGTCGTACATTATCAGATGCGTCCGCGAGGATCAGCGCTCGTTCGCTCTCGGAATCCAGTGGATCAAGGTGCGGTTGCTGGGCACTATCCCCGCGCCGCTGCTTTTTGGATTCCTCATCGACCTCTCTTGCTCGCTCTGGTCCACGTCCTGCGACAAGACTGGCGCTTGTTTGCAGTACGATAATTATAATATGAGCAGGTAAGACTCGTTCAAAAATGTAGAATGACAATTAATTTAATTAATTAATTACTTAATTTTTTGGAAACGCAAACAAAATATTTATTTAAAGAAGATATATATATATATATATATATTATTTAAGTAACATTTTAGTAGCGCCTAAAAGTTTTAATGTAGGGCGTATAAAAATTGGCGTCGTCATGTCAGCAACAGCCTACATGTAGACTTTTTTTACATAAATGCTTAGTAGGTAATTAAAAGTATCCCTTTCTAGAATATATTATTATCTCTTTTCTGTTGATATTCTCTTTAACAAGCTGTATTTTATCCTGTCCAGGTACATGTTGGCCCTCGCGTTAGTGGGCAAGCTGTGTTCTGTCCTTTTCTTCTTCCTCGCGTGGTGGTTCTACCGACCACCCGGCAGCAAGAGCTCTAACGCCGTGGTTCCTTCTGTAGACATGGTAGTCTCCAGCGAGAAAGTCAACGGGAATGGGAACGTTCCAGGCAGTGGCAATAAACCAGGCAGTGGTAATATTCATGGTAACGGTAATATACCAAATGGGACAGCAGATAAAGGAAGCAATGGCTATTGTAACGCAGCTTTGGAATGTAGCGATCATTTGTAAGTTAGAAGTAGCGATGTTTCGGACTTTAGAGTATTAAAAACATTCCAGGTAATGGTTACTCGTGATAATAAAACAGCGGATAAATATAATATCAGTGACCACTGTAATTAAGCTTGTAACAAAGCGACCATTGATAGGTTAGGAGTAATGATTAGTTTTTTTTACTATTCTGGTGTTTTCTCTGAAATGTTAATGAAGGTGACAACGGAAAATGTAGAAGCTGTAACGTAAGTTGAAATAATACCTACGAATGGAATTAAAAATAGTTACTAGTGAATATTAATTTTATCTAACTCGAAAATGTTAATGATGGAAATGTTTTTGACCAAGATTTCCATTGAGGCCTCAAAAACATTATTACAATGATAGAATTTTAAACGTTGATTTATGATAGGTACAATAAGAACGACGATTGTCAGTTACTTGTCCTTGTCAATATAATAATATTGATGAGGGACAGAAAATTGAATTGTTTTCTATTAAAGAGGACGGTTCAATCCCATACAAGGTTGAATCTTGTATCCCGTTTTACATTATTTACTAGAATTATGGAATCCATTGTATTGTAAATTGTATTTTTAAAACAAGATTTAAGGTCGTAACGCAAAATTTCACGAAACATATACCTACTAACAAATTTAAAAACACTGGTGTCATGATAGCGCCTGATAAGGCGTATGAATAGATTACTAAAAAGGTTATTTTGGCTGTATTGTACTTCGAGATCCAGAACTTTAAATCACTGATCATGAACTTTAAAGTTTCTCTTTCTGATTTAAAATCCTTTTTTTTATAGCATTGATTAAAGTTAATTAATAGTGTCATTTGTCACATTCCATTAGTAATATAGTTAAATTTAAATGTTGTAAAATATCTGTGATGTAGTTGTGTTAGGGGATAATAAACTAAATAGATTTACTGCCACATATTACACTAATTTAATGTAGAAGATTAAGCACCAAGTAAATACGGTATTTGTATTTCAAATTTTTCACAAAGTTCCAATAGCATTAATGTGTAGAAAATGCACTGGAAATCTTTTTTATATCTATTTATACTGTATATGTATTCAGGGTTATTGATAATTAGCTAAAATCCTCCTAAAGAAAACTGTACATCATAACAAACAACTTTAATAAATTTTTTAACTTTAGTTTCTTTCGTAAAACAATTGGTCATATTTTTGTTTAACAAATAACGAAACTATTTTAAGCAGACCTCTAAATGTGTAAACGCGTTTTTGAAAAATGAAAAGAGACGCTGATAATTCAAATAAGAAACATAATCGTGATTATCATTTTGTTTTAGAGCTGTCAACTACGTATATTTGGATTTAAGCCGATTTGGCTCTACTCTTTGACTTAATTATCATATATAGACATTTTCTATATATATCTACCTTACATACGATAATTGGTCATATTGTCAAATAACCCTGTATTGACATAATTTTAATTGATAGAGTACAATTTCTAAAGGCACAATTTTTATTTTTTTGTAAAACATTTACATTTTGACATTATCACACGTGTTTTACACAGTTAAAATAATTTTTATTTTTATTGTACATATTTTTTTAATTTATTGTTAAATGTTGCGAGAACAATAGTTGTTAATTAGTATTTTGTTTGAAGACTGATTGTTTGTAGTTAAATGGTTTAAAAAAATTATGTGTAAAAGTGTGCATGGGAAATTTTCTATTTCTAATGTTGTGAATGCTAATAAGTACCCTAGTGTTTATAGAAAATTTATAATTTGATTTTGAGATATTTTGGCCAAGGATCTATCTTCCTTTTTAAAACAAAAAAATGTTCCAAACATAAATTTTACATCACCAAGGAGCAAGGCCACCTTAAACTTTGCTGGGGCCCTTAGGCACACATGAATTTAGGGCCCTTATGGAAAGTAAAGAACGCTATAAAAATATATATAATAACATTTTTCTATTGGCTTTTTTTGGCATAAATCGATCTTAACTAATCCAAATAAAAAAAAACAAGTCAAATGTTATTCAAATTTTATACTTTTTAAGGGAAAAAGGCAAATTGGACTTGATTATTTTTATGTTTGAATAAAATCGACATGATATTGACTTACATTTGAAGACGTGAGTAACTTTTAATTTCGACCCGGGTGTTCAAATTCAAAATATTTATTTCGCAGAAACATAGGTACATTGAGATTGAATAGAGAAGGTAATACAAAGTTTATAGATCGCTATGATCTAGCCGGTTAGGCATGCAAATATTATTATGATGTTTACGAAGTAAAAGAAGATATACATCATAATTTTCACTGTTACTGTGCCCGACAGAAATGTTTTGAGAATAAATGCGAGAGAAATTGTCGGTCCTTCGGGCCCCCCTGAGGATGGGGCCCCTGGGCACAGGAACCGTGAACCCTCATGGTAAAGACGGTTAAACCTTATGGTGGTCCTGCCAAGGAGTCACTAAAGAGTATGGGAAACAGGCTGTTACCCATATCTACCAAGTACCAAGCTGTTAGTAACAGCACTTTGTCGCGTTTTTGCGAGTTTTGGCGGGTATGCGGACTAATCATGTCACCTCATTGTATTATATTCCAAATCTTTTTAATAGGCATTTCAAAATAGTGACGTTTAATGATGATTTATGATAATATATTGAACATGTCTTTTCCGAAACTCCCTAGAAGCTTCTAGTAGAGTTTTCACTACCAAGACATTACTGCGTCTTATCACAAGTATAGACAATAACTAGGTAGTATACCGAAACTGTGCTTGGTCTTGTGCGCAAATATAAATAAATACAGTAACCGGCGCGTCCGCTTCCCACCTACGGCACAGCACGTGCCCCTGTACCCCACCCCTGGATCCGCCCTTGCCTCGCCCTCATGGCTCAATAAATAAATAGGGAATCCGAAGCGTCCAGTTCCCAGTCGCGGCGCAAACATATTGCCGTAACAGTAAAAGATCAGCGTGTGTATTGTGCTCAAGGCTAGGTGTAGTTTCAGTACTACCTCTGGTACCATCTAGTTATTATTATATAATTACGGGCAATTTATAAAAAAAAAAAAAAAACATTATCTTTATTAATATATTCTGCCCAATAAGCAAAGTTTACGACACTACTTCGTTAAGCGTCTAGGAAATTATATACCATAATACCATATACATACCATATTCATTTTCTTGCACCAAAAAAGTGAGGAAGGTCTAAGAACTGACACAAGCGCAATATAAGTACATGTGTAACACCTAATACCGACCACCTAGTAAATAATGTGTTCTAGATGTTTTATGTATTTTTGTGTATATTTTATTCGATGTTTCTTGTGTATGTTCAGTTAGTTGTTTTCTTTTTGTTCTGTTTGTTCTATTTATTTTTGGTATTGTGTATGTTATTATTTTGAATATTTTTGTATGAAGTGATTCCACACTTATGGTATTTCTATGTTTTTAAAGCTTAAACAGGAAGAAAAAAAATAATAAAAAAATAATAATAATATATATATGTTATTATTATTGTAAGAATGCACAGCGTACCGTGCGTGACGTCACCTGCCGGTCCCAACAGAAAACCAGCGCTGGTTGTTAGCAACCAGCATTTCGCTGAGTTGGGATCGGTTTAGTGACAAAGAATATAGGTGCTCGTTATTTATTTATTATTTAAATTTCTTTCTTTTGTATAAACTTTTGTGTGTATCATATTTTTTTGGCTCGAATAAAAAAAATCTTTCTTTCTTTTCTTTTCTTTCCATTAAAATAAATATGTTTGATATTTATAGCAGTATCTTTAAAGTCTACAGTTGACATAACCTTGTAAAGAAGTAATGCTAGATCAAACGAATTTATTTGTATGGGGTATAATTTGCTAGACGCTTTACAATGTTATATCGTTAACTTTTCAGGAGCTGTCAATAAATGATTGTTTTCCTTTATGTATGAACAATTGAACACTTGTAAGACCGATTTGTTTGTGTAATGAACCTAATTTTAGAAATTGTAGTAAACTAGCGACGAATTTTGAACTTGTACAATTTTACACCGATTGTAATAAAATGTTTGAAATCATTTTGATGTTGACGTGTTATTTTTAATACCGACCAAATAGTATATTACTCACCTAGGGAGCAAAAGTAAAGAATGTGTCAGATCTCATGTATGTGAGACACTGATAACATGAGATCTCAGCCTTCTTTACTTGCTCCCGTGGTGTGTATACGATTTTAGGTGCCGCTGCGGGGAGGAAGTGGTTCCTTTCGCTTCGAGTAGCGGGGCTAAAGTATCCAGTTTAGCCCGGCAGGCAGGTAAAAGTAAAATATACTATTCTACAAAAAAAAACAAAGACTCTCAGCGTGTGCCTCAACTGTATGTAGGTAGCTTGGGATAAAAGGACAGAAATTAATAGACGCGACACTGTCCCCGTGGTAAAAGCCTAGCCTAATCAGGAGAACGCTCGACTTGAAATCATGAGGTCGCGGGTTCAAACCCAAGCCCGTACAAATGAGCTCTGTGGAGTTTATTTACAGACTTTCATAGCACTGGCTTTTTGGTGAAGGATCGTATGGAACCTAATACATGACCGGAGAAGTTCAAGGAACGGTCAATGGCTTATATGAAAACTCTATATCAAGTAGATGAATATATAAAGCATGATTATCGGGACTATAAATTATTAAAATCTACTAACTAGACTAATTCGATTTTTACAATTTTATACTTACTTACTTACTACTTTAAACAGTTAATGACGAAGCCCATTTACAGCTTGAATTTATTCTGCTTCTTTACAGCGTTTAGAGATATAGGTATTTATTGTTTAATTACACTGCGTTTCTATTTTCTATTTTAAATAAATCAATTTGTAAACCCTGACGAGTACATAGCACGAAGTCGTTACTATACCTAGCTATAATAATAGATTACGGTTATGACAATAAAGGATATCTATCTATCTATCTATCTATGAACCTACTAGGCCAGCATGGTGGACATGACCCAATAGTCTTTCGAGGACAGGGCTGAGTACAGCAGAGGACTATTAAAAAGGCTGTTTTTATTTTGTTTCACACAGTGCCATCTAGCCCCAAACTAAGCAAAACTTGTACTATAGAAACCAGACAGCTGATAGAATAGTTATATTTTTTATTTTTATAAATACATACTACACCCAGATATAGAACAAACATCTATATTCGTCACATTCCCTGGCGCGAAATTAATAAGTTTGTTAACACAACTTCATAATATGTTAAGAAACTTAATCTTTTTATCTCAGCACTATTAAATTTTTCCTAAAGAGTAGCAATACAAAAAAATACATAAATACATTTAAATTGATTTTGTGTTACAAAATAAATTATTTTACTTTCTTTTCTTTCAATACTCGAAATGTCAGTTTAGTCCGTTTAATTATGAATCCAATAAGCTATTTGACTCTATTGAAAATATGCTACAAATTGATATAATCCTAATAAATTGCAGCGTAAAAATATATATTTATTTTAAGAACTACATAAGATTATTGTTGGAAAAAAAAAAGATTTATTTATTTTGAAGTTTGGTCACGTGATGCGAAACACTGATTGGTGGCAACTGTTGTGACGTCACACCGAAGTAAACAACGAGATCTAACGTGCATTTTCATCACGATTACAGTGAAATAAAGCTAACTGTAATTATATTAAAGTTATACTACTTATAATAATGATGTTACAAAATAAATTACATTTATTTCTTTCTGTCTTTGTTTCTATTTTCAAATGAGTTACTACAGATATTTCTTACATAACCCCCTTATTTTACTTCTATGCCTTGATCGCTTTCTTTCGCTTGTTGTTTAATTTAGTGTGACGTCAGATATGTCACGTGATCCAAATCAGTGTTGCCAACTCAACCCCTTCGGTGCTAGATCTAGCCCTTTTTCGACTTGTTCAGCTCCAAAAATAATGATTTAGCCCCTAGCCCCAAATCTAGCCCTCATTTGACCTAAAGAAAAATATACATTTATTTTGAAAAAGTCTCATGAGGGACGCAACGAATTCAACGAAGACTCATCTGATGAAGACGCCAACATATAAACTGCTTAAAATAAACATGTTTTTCCAGGTTTAAAAAAAACAAAATAGATAGATTAACTCTTTATTGATTGATTGGTTGATTAACTCTTCAAGCTGGTTGTTAATTTTTGAAATGTCAATAAACAATAACATATCCGAAATTTTGTATTTAATTTTTAAACTACACATAAAAATTATAAATTATTTTAAAGAATCAAGTTCTTTTCGTAATGAATTAGGTATTTAGCCCATTTTAATTTTTTTTGGGCAAATCTAGCCCTTTTTTGATTTTGATCTAGCCCTAATTCCTGATAACCAGTTGGCAACACTGATCCAAATTGCGTTATGACACGTATTTTTCTCATCCAAACTTTCACATCGATTCTTACCGAAAATACGACAGATCTCTAGGAAATATTGATGCGGATAAATATAGTAAGAAATTATTTAAAATAATTTCCCAATAGTAGTCAAACACCCTATTATGTTCAGACGCGTTATTTATAGGAATGAGTCTTCCGTTCGTGGTACTATTATTTTTTCTGTTCTATCTTTTTAAACGACTTCGAAAAAGAATGGAGGTTCTATGTTCGACGGTATGTATGTTCACCGATTTCTCCGTCAATTGTGGACCGATTTTGAAAGTGCTTTTTTTATATGAATGGGTACATAAATCTGAGGTGGTCCCATATTAATTTGTAGTCGCTTGTTTATTTTTAAAGTTACTTGTAGAATTTAATTCACCAGAGTCACACTAAGTACCTACTAATAGCACTGTGACTAATTGGGAATATGACTTCCCATCAAAATTTTCTGTTATTCGTTGGGAACTCGCCCAAAATGGCGAATAAACGCAAGCGTTTTATTAGAAAAAAAAAACAAATACGTTTATAATAATAGATAATTATAATTTATAGCGTTACAACTTAACAAATGCATTTAACATTATATTGTATAACGAATGTACTTACAGCGAAACTGTTTTAAACTATCACTCCATTTCAGTTCTATGTTCTGTCTGCCAGACAACATATCGGGAGCTCCCCAGTGCTGTATTTATATTTTTAATGAGTGTAGGTCACTTTATTTCCGCCGCCCCATGTACCTTTCTAAAATAATAGGGGGGTCTGAAATCTGCCGCCCCTAGGCCGCTGCCGATACGGCCAATTGACAAATCCAGGACTGGAGCTCCCACAACATAATCACGGTAAATATCCCGTAAATACCCATAAAACTGTACTTACAACAAATTCTTTATCTTCTAGAAACTTAACTAAAACTTCATACTGCTTGCATCAAAAGAACTTAACCCCTTGGTGGTCGTCGAACTCAATTAGCTCGCACTTCCCTTTCGCTTCGAGAGATTTCAACGCCTTCGTTAGTATATTCATGTCTAGCCCGTGGAATTCTGAAATTATAAAATAAAAAAAATTAATCAATAATAATTTAATTATTGCAAGTTGAAGTGGCGCAGGGCAGGCCACATCGCTCGAAGAACTGACAACCGATGAGGAAGAAAGGTTCTTGAGCCCGCGGGTCGCGGGTCGACCACAAACCGGAAGACGCAGCGTAGGCGCGGCCTCCCACTATATATATATATATATATATATATAGGTGGACCGACGACATTGTAATAGTCGCGGGCAACCGGTGGATTCAAATGGCTGGTTTCGTACAGTGTGGCGGTCTAAGGGGGAGGCCTTCGTTCAGCAGCGGACGTCTCCGAGCTGATGATCAATAAAAGATATATAAATGAACTGGCGGCTCGTCCTGGCTTCGAACAGATGCCATCAACAGCCAGAAGATGTCCACTGCTGGACGAAGGCCTCCCCTCACTGACCTCTATTATACAAGTACGCTAGACTAAATATTGTCTAGAAATTACCGTTTTTTTTTGTGCCGGTTTGAAGCGACCTTTCGAGCATCTTTGGTAGTAAAATTGATATTTAGTATTACGACATATTAGTTCCATGGACATGGTTTTGACCTGGGTATGCCCTGAAGCTGCAACCAGACCCACCGGAGGAGGGCAGCAGCGTCCTCTTGGTTAACGGTGGTGAGCATTCTGCGATCCCCAAGCCGCCTGCCAAGCGTGGGGTTTATGGCAACACCCTCTATTAGGAGGCCTTCGTCCAGCAGTGAACGTCTTATGGCTGACGATGAGTTCCATGGACGCTCACACTGCTATCCGTTGGCTATCCGCGCCAAAATGGCGAAACCCACGCCCTACAGCTCTGAAGGTTTAACACAAATATTTTTTATCTGACATGTACCTACCTAGCCAGTTAAGATTTATTTTGCCACACCCTTACAGGGTCCATGTATTGTTAGTTCTGTACTAGACTAAGATGCTTGGTGCAATAAAGATACTGAATACTGAATACTATATACCACATAACACATAACACAACAATAATAAATACCACACCTTTGCCAGTTATTCAACCACAAATCAGTAGTGTGCAAGTATTATTGTGTTTCGGTTTGATGGGCAATGATACCAGACAAATTACGGATGTGAAGAGATTTGACATCATTCTAATATCTCAGGATGACGAGCGCATTGCAGTGCGGGCAGGATTTTTATTAGCAAGTTAACTATTCTGAAACTGCTAGTGTTACGGCTATTACGCCTAATGCTTACCACCAGGCGAACGTCTCGGTCCTCATCACTCTAGTGCATAAAATAATACTTAAAAAAAAAAACAACTTCAACTTTGACAACCTGTATGATATCTTCCTTATTCCAGTTATTTTGATTTAAAAACCAAACTACTGAACCGATTTCGATAAAATTTATATGGGTACACCTCTGCAGTATCACCTACCAAACAAAGCAGAATCATCAAAATCAATTTACAATTGGCGGAGTAATAGAGTAACATACATACAAAAAAATGTGCAGTCTGAATTGAGAACCGCTTACCACCAGGCGAACGTTTTGCTCGTCTCGTCACTTGATTGTATAAAAAATAAAACCATTTTTATAAGTTGGTTGAATAAAAAAATGTCATGTGTGAAACAAACCTTCCCCGACGGTGTTGTCTCCCTCCCTGAGCTCGAACAGCGTGCAGACCGAGTTGTTCATGCCGTTACTGCTGGCCCAGCTGTAAACCATGTTACCCCACTCGTCCAGCGAGTGCCAGTACACCTCCCACACCGTCCTACTCTTGTCCATCGGAGCCGCGCGGCCAGTCCGCGACATGTCTTCTAGAACTGTTAGACGAAATATTACATGTACGAGTGACTGGTAAACATTTTGTATACTCAGGGACATAATAATTCATCAACGTAAAATATAAATAAATGGCAAAGAAAGCCCAGGTCATATCACGGATTAGGGTAGATGATAATTATATCGTTGAAACCAATAGCTTTAATGAAGGATTTAAGTAAATATAATATGTTAACTGAAAAAAATATTTTAATCAGATTAATATTCTGACATATGCGTTTAAAGTTTTTGGTAGGGAAAACGCTGTCCCTTTCCCACACAACAAAAATGACGTCACGCCTCTGTGCGCCATACTTGCCAGAATAGAATTTATATGGCGTACAGAAAAGTGACGTCATAATCTCCTCTTTGTCTAGCATGATATTAAAATGCTTATACGTTGCTTATTTTAGATCAGATTTTTATTTTGTTTTCATTCGTCGTCGTCAGCCGTAAAACGTGCACTGCTGGACGAAGGCCTCCCCCTTTATAGTGAGGTGTTGCCATAATCGTCCTGGCAGGCGGCTTGGGAATCGCAGAATGGTCAGCACTGTTAACCAAGAGGATGCTGCTGTCCGTTGTTTTCATTAATCAGCTATATTTTTGAGCCACATTTTAATAGGACAATTTAAAAAAACCAGTCATCTAGCCTATTGCAAATGGAAACCTGCACATATCCAGAGAAGAAATTTAAAGACGTTTTGGAATATGGCCCATAATATTGTAAGCTAAGCCATGCCCAGCAGTGAAATGTTAAAGGCAGATTCATTGTGCCCGTCGATCAAAGAAGCAAGATACCAGATGCCATAGATCCAATGCAAAAATAATGGGATATTCAGCTATTCATACAATTAGCAATTCTAATCTAAGAGGATAAAATAAAAATTACAAAGTATGACTGTTCGTCAAAACAGCTAAACATACAATTTTTTTTTTATATGTGGCTATTGGTCGGCCAAGTTACCAAGTCACCAAGTTAGTTGGTTTTTTACCTGTCAGTAAAGCTTCTTGAGAGAGCTTCCTATTAATAGTAGCATTGTTGAAAAGAGGGTAGTTTAACGCCTCTCTCACATCCAGGGTGGAGAGCTTATTCGCCTTGAAGTATTCAGTGATCAGTTGTTCCCATGCTTCTAATTGTTTCGCTCTTGTCTCTGTGTTTGGTTGTATTCTGAAAGGCAAGAAAAATACATTTCAAGTGTGAATCGTACTTGTGCACTAAGTATTCTGTATGATCATAATAATCAGGCCAATGGGCTTTAGTTGATAGATTTAAATTTACTAAAAATGTTGTAGTCCTTATCTAATTATGCTAGAGCTTCACCAGCGTGTAATGCCATTATTTAACGCGGTATTTGATACAGTACGCATATATGGCCGGGTGTTAGCGCGCTAATAGGCGAGTGGCATTATTAACGTCGTTAGACGTTAGCCGATATTCAAAGTCAAATGATAGTGTGGCCCCCCATGTAGCGCAATGTTTAAGAGTGGCCGCACAATGTTCCGGTCCAGACAGGCGCCAGACCGACCGTAACACACTGCGCACAATTAACTGGTGCGAGCGAGACGGGCATCACGAGAAATGTCTTACGGTGTGCGGGACCTAGTACAAAATGTATGCACGGAGCGCCTACGGGCGCGACCGTCCGGTTTTTCTGTCGGGTTTTTCTTATGGTTTGCGGCCGGTCTTTTGCATCATTTATTGCACGTTAATTATTCCGATAACTAGACGTAAAGCGTCACGCAAGTGAAGCCCTAGGAACAGACTGCAATGATAGGTAGTTGTTATTCTGTATTTATTTGATATCATAATAGGTTTTGGGTAAAATATAATACTAAATGTCTGTGTTTGTGTTGTTATGTGATTGGCCCATACAGCAGGTGAAAGTAAAATCTAAAAGATCTAACCACAAACAGAGGACTCTGAAGACTAAATACCAACACCGGCACGATACTAATTCGATTTGCATTGTAGACAATGAACTACCTACATTTTTACTATGAAAACTGACGTGGTTTTGACACATTTTTGTTTTATTTAAAACTATCTACATACAAATATTAAAGCAGTGTTCTCATGGAAGTGATGTAATGGCTTATATGAGAATAAATATCTTTAAACATATACACAGGTCAATTTTCAGAAGACTATGTCTACTTAGCCCTATACTAGACATCGGCAAAATTGCGGCAACACCGCCGAAGCCATGAAGAATGTTGAAGTTGAAAAAGCAGGCAATGTTTTTAAGAAGTTTAAATAAATAAATAATAAATATCGGAGGACATTTTTCGCACAGCCCCATCTAGCCCCAAACTAAGTAAAGCTTGTAATATGGAAACTAGTTAGCTGATAGAATACTTATATACTTTTGTTTTGTAAATACTACAAACACTACTACACTACTGGGTGTGTTATACTACACCCAGACACAGAACAAACTTTTGTGTTCGTCACATAAATGTTTGCCCTTGGCGGGGATCGAACCCATGCTACAGCTCTGAAGGCAGACTCACTACCAATTGAGCTATATGGCAAAATAGCGGCAACGCCGCAGAAGCCATGAAGAAAGTTGAAGTTGAAAAAGACCGACAGCAATAAAAAGACAGCGATATTTTTAAGACGTTTATGACAGTAAATTAAAGCCTTGATCGTTTTATTAAATATGTTTTATTTGGTTCAATTTGGGATCCTTAATTCGAACCTGGCTTGCACTTGGTTTTGATTTAACTGCTATAGACAGTTGTTTTACCTCTCAGGATTGATACTTACAGTTTTCAAATATTTTCCGATGTCTCTTTGCTAAGATATTTGTTATAGATATCTATCATTATTCTTTCAGTTTTTTTCCTTTTCAATAATGATTTCACATTTTTTGGTTCTAAATCTGTTATGGACACTCTAAATGGTATCTTTTTACCCTCTATGCTAATTAATGGAAAATGTTCAACATACTCTGGCGAGAAACATATCATTACGGAACAATCTTTAGCTATGGCAGAAATCATTGCTAAATGTAGGGAATTTGCCGAGCTAAGAAATTCCTTGCTGTCAGCTTTAAGATGAATACCTTCTTTTTGAATCTGGTCTATAATGGCTATCACATATTCTTTGGCCTTACCAATTTTGGTTAAATCTATGTTTAAAGAATCTGATAGTTTTTGAATTAGTAATAATTTCTTGAGAAGAGGCTGGTGATCATCATTCCATTCTGGAAAGTGAGTGCTTTCTACGCACTTGTCATTTGTAGTTGTCTTATTTGGTACCTGAAGAGTTTCACTCAGGATAGTAGTGCTTTGGTCATCCGAACCTATTAAGGCTTCGATGAGAAAGTCTAAGAATATATTGATACTTTTAAAAATGTTCATGCTTTCAACAACTTTTTCAAGTTCATGAAATTTTGAATTTTCATTGAAAACAACTTTTGCATCCTTAAATATCTTGAAATTGTTCTGCGGATTGCTAATAAGGTTCATCAAAGCCATTTTCATTCTTATTCTTTCTCCCGAAAATAAATCTAATGGACAATATTCACTCTTCTTTTGTATCTGATGCAGATCCAGCTTTAAATACTGATTTAAACAATAATAACATCTTGATAAGGTTTTCAAACTTGAAGCTAAGAACCCTTCTTTGGGTTTTATTTCAATGCAATAGTTAGTATCACAGTGTGGGCTGAGCAGTGCGAGGTTCATAGTTTTTATGACAAATGGACTCAGTTTTGATTTAAATCTTCTGTTTTCTGGCCTCAGATCATGTAAATTTTGACTAAGCTGCATTACATCTTCTTTAGACAAATGAATCACCTCTTGGTAGTTTAATTTACAATTGAACAAAGGAGCCATGACAAGATTAACAAACATAGTGGAATTCTGTACTTCTTCTAATGGTACGGGGTCTCCATCCTCCTTGATGAAGCGAAGTACGTATTCAGTATCAGATAATTGAAGGACAATGTGGACGTTCCCCTCATTAACGTAGTTCCAACGATGACCCAGCAACTCCATTTTGCACCGAAGGCACAATCAAATGACAATCACCGAACGGAGATGAATCCACTAATAGATATTGTACGAAATTCAGTGTGTGTACACTAAAATTTGTGAAAACGGAATTTACTTACGTGAAAAAAGGCGGAAAGTTATATTGCCAAGGCCATTCAATTTCTGCCATAGTTATTTTATGCTTCAGATTATCTAAATGATACTGAGAAGAGTACACCACACCTTCTATTCTGATACTCTATTTAACTTTCCTTTTTTTGTTCCAACTATCAACTATGTCTTGTCTTATGGTCTTAGATACAAGTAAAAATAAATCGAATACGATGTAAATAAATGTAACACTGGAGTTTTGGCGGGAACACGGAAAAATCATGTCGTTGCATTCTATTATTTTCTTAACCTTGTGTTTTTTCACGAATTAATGATTAAAAATGGTGGTGTTTTATTCATTGAGTGTTGAATTACATGCACGAGTGTGGGCAAGTGATATAATGTGGTGAAACATGTCTTTTCGTGTTGTTTTCAAAACTCCGTAGAAGCTAATAGTAAAGTCACCACAACTTTACTGGGGTATGACTTGGACTCGACTATGACTAATTTCATGTGACTTAATGTGATTTCATGACTTATATGACTTGATAATAACAAATAAATGTAAAAATTCATAAACTTGACACTGGCAGAATGCACAACGTGCGATGCCAAAAACTAAGAAAAAAAAAATGTAACACTGACACTGACACTAACACGCTGAGTAGTCTTTGCCATGGACGTACTAAACTAATGGACCTTTTCCTTCCTTTTCTAGCACGTGCAACTTCACGTCAGAGAGAAGATGGCAGAGCATCTTAAGCAGTGACTAACGGTTGAAAAGTTTTTTAAGTTCGTATGCATTCGTAACTTATTTTCTTAAGCCAGTATGTTTTCGCGAATTAATGATTGAAAATGGTGTTCATTTACGGCCTTACCTAAAATAATCTCGATTCTCTTAGTCACTGCTTAAACTTCTCTGTCCTTTTCTAGCACGTGCAACTTCACGTCAGAGAGAAGATGGCAGAGCATATTAAGCAGTGACTAACGGTTGAAAAGTTTTTTTAAGTAAGGCCGTTAGTGTTGAATTACATGCACGAATGTGGGCAAGTGATATAATGTGGTGAAACATGTATTTTTGTGTTGTTTACAAAACTCCGTAAAAGCTCATAGTAAAGTCACCACAACTTTACTATGGCATGACTTAGACTCGACTTTGACTAATTTAGTGTGACTAACTGTGACTTAATGACATATTTGACTTGATAATGATAATACTACATAAACTTGTACATTATTATATATTTTTATGTAGTGGTAGGACTCTACTGCAGAGTCCGCCTGGGAAAGTACCACATCTTTGCCAGACATTCTACCACCAAGCAAGTGTGCAAGCATTACTGTGTTCCGGTTTGAAGGGCAATGTTACCAGAGAAACTACTGGGTATGAAGAGATTTAACATCTACGGCCTTACCTAAAATAATCTCGATTCTCTTAGTCACTGCTTAAACTTCTCTATCCTTTTCTAGCACGTGCAACTTCACGTCAGAAAGAAGATGGCAGAGCATCTTAGGCAGTGACTAACGGTTGAAAAGTTTTTTTAAGTAAGGCCGCTAATATCACAGGGTGACGAGCGCAGTGCAGTGCGGTGCAGGATTGTGTTCCCAAGTTCACAATTCTAGCACTGCTACTGTTAGTGGCAGGCGTGACGCAGACCATCAGGTGAAAAACTCACTGGTCTCGTCACTTGACTGTATAAAAAAATACTTGATTCTGGCAGAATGCACAACGTGCGATGTCAATAACAAAGAAGAAAAAAATATGTTATGACTTACTTTTCTTCTTTCCTCCTAAGATGATTTTAGCGTTAATAGCGTTGCACTTCGTGTATTCTACCAGTGGCAAAGATTATGCAGATTTCTAGTTTATAGTAATATCGGCTGAACGCGCCCCTATTTATTTA
Source organism: Erannis defoliaria (assembly GCA_905404285.2). Classification (NCBI taxonomy): domain Eukaryota; kingdom Metazoa; phylum Arthropoda; class Insecta; order Lepidoptera; family Geometridae; genus Erannis; species Erannis defoliaria. The sequence goes on from FR990070.1 coordinate 18,563,172, forward strand.
TTTCTTCATGTTTTATTTTCATTGTTTGCATTGACCTGTTTTTTTGTCTACCCTACTCTGTCATCGTGGAAATTTTTCGTCCACACTCCACACCTAGGAACATTTACCTCTTTCTCATTTCGCTGGTCAACTCAGGTCCTCAATTCCTCATCATACAATACTATCATTATAGTCATGTATGGTCCAATGCTATTGGCATACGCCTACCCTTGGAGAGCAACTATACTCATTGTCGTCTTCTTCCTACATGTTCGAATTGGCTGATAAGCTAGGTATATTAAGTTGAATAACCTTGGATAAACTGACTTTAGTGGGTCAATTACCAATCTGATTACAACAAGCTCACTCGAAAGGGCTAGAGCATCCTCACTCAACCCTCAGGAAAAACTACAAATAGTTTTAGCACATCCAATAAGGGCTGAATACCTATAGTGAAAAACACTTATTGTTCAAGAAAATAAATGATAAGTATAAATTTTTATCTCAAAACTTTATTTTCAACATTTTTTTAAAATTGGCACAACTTTGATTGTAACAATTTATTTTAATTATAATATATATATATCAAGGACGATCAATTGTCGTTGTATGTATACATTTTTTTAAGTACATAAGTATATAGTAAATAAGTACTCCTATATTTTTATAATTAATTAAAGGCACATATTAAGGAATCTAAGTTTAATGGAATTAAAGTCATAATTGCATTGTAACTAGGAAATCAATGCTTATAACATTTCACCTGTTGTCTAATGTAAAGGCGTGTCATTTTGACCTAGTCCATACAAGGAAAACAGATAATTTGTACCACTGGGCCACCTGCATATGGGAAATGTCAAAGCCTTGAGACTATAATATTTTAAATTGGTTCGGACACTGGCCAAATGTAATCCAAAATATAATTTTTTGACTATTACATAAGTTGACGAAAAATAATACAAATTAATAGGGTAGCATCCCTATTGCAAATGGTTCTTAATACTAGTTACTAGCAACCCCGCAGTCTGAGGAAGATGATTGGATGAATTTCTCCTAGATGTGATTATCTATAGCAATTCGGTATGTAAAGAAAAAAATATGATTCCATAACCATTTCGAAATATTACATTCCTGTATATAATTTTTATGTTTTAAACTCTTTTAACTACGAGTATGAGGTAGGATTTATTTTTATACTTGACTTTCATTTGACCTCTAATTACGTCACATAGTAGGCTGCTAATAGCTATGTATACTTTTTTATTAATTGCTATAAAAAGTTTGAAAACATATTAAAAATATACTTCGGCATAGAAAGCCAAAATATTCAAATAAGTTTCATAAAATAAAGTTTACTATCAGTAAAAAAATATAAAATAAATACAAAAATAAAACGTTACATACTGAATTCCAGAAGAGAAAAAAGTTTTTATTGTACCACACTAATATTATGAATGCGAAAGTTTGTCGTTTGTGTGTGTGATTGTTACTCCTTCATACTGAAACGGCTGAACAGATTTGGATAAAATTAGGCATAGAGTTAACTTATACCTTATCTAACCCACAAGAGTTACTATGCCAGCAGCCCAGAGCCTCGCTCTGTTATTTCAAGGAGCTGGGTTGGCTCGACTAGATGCTGGCGGGGGAAATGCACAATACACCCCTAGCGGGACGTCAGTGCAGGACTTATCGCCCCCACGTTGAATAAGAATAAGAACTTATACCTTGGGACTTCTTTTTATCCCAATAATCTTAGGTCAAACCGCGGTGCGCAGCTAGTAAATTATTATTAGTGGATTCCATAAGTTTTTTCAGATATAATTTTTAATTTGTTTGCATGTGTTGCTTCATAATTGCATTTATTACATTAACATTTCTTATTGCCTTGAGTACTTTTCAGATATGTGGGTTAATTTGTGTCTTCTGAAAGTGCTTGCGCTAGATGCTTTAAAATCACACATAACACACTGGTACAGTTTCTCTCCAGAGTGTGTTAATTTATGACCAATATCAAAATGTTTTAAACTATGAGATCTCAAATTATCTGGACGTGCAGCTTTATAGTTACACACAACACATTGATACGGTTTTTCTCCAGTGTGTGTCAATTTGTGTTTCCTTAACCCTCCCAAATGAGCCGTTTTGAAATCACACACAGCACATTGATAAGGCTTGTCTCCAGAGTGTTTCAATTTATGATGTTTCAAACTGCTCGCATAAGCTGCTTTATAATCACAAATATCACATTCATATGTTTTTTCTTTGGAGTGAATTAATTTGTGTGTTTTTAAACTTTGTGGATACGCAGCTTTATAATCACACATGGTGCATTCATATGGTTTTTCACCAGTATGTGATATCTTGTGTGTTTTCAAATGAGTTGCTTGAGATGATTTGTAATCGCATAAATCACATTTATATGGTTTTTCTCCAGTGTGTATCCTTATGTGTACTCTCAGATCACTCGAATTTATTGCTTTATAATCACACATTTCACATTTATATCGTTTTTCTCCAGTGTGTCTTAATTTGTGTTCTTTTAAATGACCTGCCGATACTGATTCATAAGCACATATATCACATTTATATGGCTTTTCTCCAGTATGTCGTCGTATGTGTTTTATCAAATAACATGAATGTGCTGTTTTAAAATCACACAAATTACAATTATATGGCTTTTCTCCAGTGTGTGTTTTGAGGTGACCATTTAAAGTACCTAACTGAGCTGCTTTGTAATCACACATATGACATTCATATGGTTTTTCACCAGTGTGTGTTCGCTTGTGTAATATAATTTTAGCCCTCGTAGATGTTTTAAAATCACATGCATCACATTCGTATGGTTTAGTGGTTTCACCAGTGTGCATTAACTTATGTTTTTTTAAACTGCCTGGATGTGCTGATTCAAAAAGGCATACATCACATTTATGAGGTTTATTTCCAGTGTGTTTTCGTATATGTATTTTTAGAACATTTGAATACTGTGATTCATAATCACAAAGGTCACATTTAAATGGTTTTTCTCCAGTATGTGAGCGCATATGCACTTTTAAAGCATCTGAGTATATCGATTTATAATCACACATTTCACATTGATAGGGTTTGTCTCCAGTGTGTCTGTTTACGTGCTGTCTAAAAGGAAAAGTGGAAGTTGTTTTGAAATCACACATTGTGCATTCATGCAATTTCCTTTTAGGTTTTGGTTTCAGTGTCACCGATGGGACATCCATAGTTAATGTTCACTGGCGAATTCAAGTACTTATTTAGCTGAAAAAATATAAGTACCTAGTGCATTTGTGCTATAAATAAATGTAGGTAAGTAAATGGTACATAGGACCATGTGTTTGCGAGTTAGCGTATTATTGATGTAGAAGGGGCTCCAAAACTTGTAGGCCGCTGTCGGCGGCCAACTTCCCTTTACTCTGTTAGGTATACTATCTTCAATTCTTCAAGGTCGTTTTTTATCATTGGATTTAGGTACCTGGAATTCCAAAGAATTGCAGAGATGGATCACTGGAGCCACCTGGACTGGAGTGTGGAGGGATTCTTCGGTTTACCGTAAATCGAGTTAGGGGTTCACATTTTTTTTTACAGAAAGGTCTTAATATATGAAGGCTTTTTGCAATATTTCAAGTTGCGGAGAAACAAATACTTTCGGTAAAATAATTATTTGAAAATTGGGAATGGAATATCACCTTGAGTTTTGACATTGACAGTTTTGTGCAGTGTTTCCAGTTCCAATTTTATTTTTCCTTAGTTTGTTTTCGAATTATCCCTAAAATTCCCTAAAAACATCTACTCTCCTTGGTTTTCCGTAAACACTTTGATTATATACCCAGCCGAACTAGATCCTCCAAGCGTAACATGATCATAATTAAGAAAAAAATACCTAATATGAAGCCGCAGAACTACTTTTACACGGCCTTACTTAAAAAAACTTTTCAACCGTTAGTCATTGCTTAAGATGCTCTGCCATCTTCTCTCTGACGTGAAGTTGCACGTGCTAGAAAAGGACAGAGAAGTTTAAGCAGTGACTAAGAGAATCGAGATTATTTTAGGTAAGGCCGTTATTCGCCCACTTTTTTTCGCTTTTCTCGCGTAAGGCCGATAGTAGCTTTAAGGGCGATATCTCGCCAGCGCCGTCTATCCTTTGGCTGTAGAACTACGTTTTGCCAGCTGTCAGAAAACTTCCCATTATTTTTTTTTTTCTTAGTTAATGCATTCGCACATTGTGCATTCTGCTAGTGTCAAGTTTATGAATTTTCAAGTTTTTATAGTCAAATCAAGTCAAATAAATCATGAAATAACAGTTAGTCACACGAAGTTAGTCATAGTCGAGTCCAAGTCACACACAGTAAGTTACGTTCAAGTCTAATCATACCCTAGTAAAGCAATGCCAACTCAACTAGAAGCTTTTTCGGAGTTTAGAGATCTGACTCGATGGGATTTCATTCTTCCCATCGACTCCCTGTTACAGATGAAACTGAATTTTTTCAACAGTTTTTCCCAACAAGTCTCGATGGGAAGAAAAATCCCAACGATTCAAACTGTGACTGGTTTTGGTGTGACTCGGTACGAACCCACCACCATACGTAATCGGTTTGACCGTGTTTCGGCCGAAGGACTTGTATCCAGTGGTTTGACAGTGTTGATTGTTTCTGTGCTTATTACGCCATCTAGTAAAACATCTCGAACTATTCTTTTTTTTAAAACAATCGCCTCATAAGCCCGTCCCGAATTTGAACGGCCAGTATTGTACAACCTGATATTTCGAAGCCATGTACTCGGATTATTTGGCTGTACAATATTGGTCGTATAATACTGGCTGCGCATTATTGTGGGTGTACATTATTGGTCCCCTTCTGTTCTGTGGTACTCAGCAGCCTGGCGAGAGTGCCATAGTGACAGAATGGACAAGACATGTATGAAATGGTCACTAGGAATAATGGTGTTTTATAATTTGTTCTTGGCCATGGATACTAGGCCTTCAGCTGAATAAATATTTCTTCATCGATCCTTCTTATTCCGACTAAATGAGTTTTAGCCTCAGTCCAAGTTACACACAGTAAGTCACCGTCAAGTCCAATCATGTCCTAATAATGTCGTGGCAAGTTTACTACAAGCTTCTTCGGAGTTATGGAAACAACACGAAAGACATATTACACCATATTATACTAATTTCCCATACTCATGCACGTCAACTGGCACTTAATTAATAAAACGCCACTAATTTAATGCAGTAAAACCCGAAAAAACACAAGTTTTGGAAAATAATAGGTACAATGCGGCTACATAATTTTTTGCGTTCCCGCCAAAACTCCCGGAATAAAAGTGCTTAGGTTAGTTATCTATTTACGCAGTCGCCAACCAAAGAGTTTTAAGCACGTTTTACTGTCAATATTTAATTTAGTTGTCAAAATTTTGTTGTTATTGTTAAGCATCATTTTCCTGTTTTAACCAAAATTCCTAAATTTATCACGTAAAAACATGGTATTATGTGAATGAGTTCAATGAGTGTAACCTAATAATAATGAAAAATAATGAAAACGTGTCAAATATGTGGTATTAAATCCGGCCAGTCAAATGACCAAAAGCGAATCTTCCTGGCAAAATTTCCTTTGGATGAAGATAGGTAAGCATCAAAAACTAATTTTGTAAGGCTGTTATAGAATAAGAATTACTTGATTTACAGTTTTAGCTTAAAGAATAAGGAATATTAAGAAAATAAGCCATAAATAGTCTAACAATAGTGTTTGTCCATTTTTTTATCGACTGTCGATGTTTATTATTTACGTTAAAAAAAATACAAAATAGCGCCAGTACGCGCGTGGTGTTCGCGCTCATAGCGCAATAATAATAAAAATAAAAAACAGGCTAGGAAGCAATAATCTAATTTAAGAGGGACTAGAGGAGGCGGAAGCAGCCATATAATATAATAATAACGTCACTTTCCAGGTTATCCAGGGAGCCATGAAAAGACAATATTTATGGCAGCTTGCAATGCAGAAAGTGGTATTGCGACTCTGCATGAGACTGAGATGGAGCGAACAGTAAGATCGAAACACATGATACCCTCGAATGACTCAATTTTAATCACCGCCAAGTGCGCGAAGATAATGCTTGACCACAAGATCCTTGAGATACAACGTCATCGAAGATGTCACCATCAGTGGATTCTTTCAGCAATTCGAAGACAATCAAAAAAAAACGGCCATTTACACTACTTACTTACTAATATTATAAAGAGAGAAGTGAAAAAGATTAGATTTTTTTGTAAGATTAGATTTATGTTTGTATGTAATGGATAAACCACTAAATAAAAATAAAACAAAACTGCCAAAAATGAAATGAAATACTTTCATATTTATTTATTTGCAACTAAGTGTACAGAGATCTTAAATTAATATACCCTACATTATCCTACGCCCCCCCCCCCCCCGCCCCCACAACCCCCCCTACATTTTTGTAGTAAATTTATCGATACAAAAATATGTACATCCCTATTTGAGGTGATTATACTGACTGAGTCAGACTGACAATGTCAGCTCTGCCATTACGTCAAAAGTTATTTTTTTCAATATTCTTTTATATTTTTTTCATACTTTTAATTGTTTTTTTATTGGTATTTAAGAAAAAACATTTTGAGTGACTGTTTTTTTCGTTTTACTCTATGGAACACCCGTCTCTTATTAGGTTTACTTACTCTATGGTACTCAGGTACTGGTTGTCGGTTTTTATCATTTTTGTCGTCTGATTTTTACTATATAAATTTATCTTCGTTGCTATGTTTTAATGAATGTGATAATTTGAATTTATTAACAAGAATGATAACACTTAATAGAAAACTGAAGAAAGAGCATACGGAGACTAGCAATGGTGTGAATCCAGAATCTATTCCGAGGATATCCATACGGGATAAATTACTTGTAAAAGAGGTGCAGGAGATGAATGAAAATCTCCCAGTGACTTGTGGTGTACATTTCGAAGATCCTAACGTATTGAGTGAGTTCATTTTGACCGTATCTCCAGACGAAGGTTACTGGCAAGGAGGGAACTTCAAATTTAGTGTTTTTGTGACTGAAGACTATAATATGGCTGTAAGTGGTTTAAAAAGTAAATGAATATACTATAAATCTACTCCCTTGCTATTTTTATGCAAACAACTTAACGGTTAATAACAATAACATTTTTGTTTTTTAATGTTTTCAAATGCAAATGTATCTGGTAGCTGCAAATCAATATAGGACCAAAAACCCTGATCCCGTTATCTTTAAAACTTTAACTTTCAATTATTTAAATATGTATGCATTAATATAGTAAAACTGCATTAAAGTAAGTGGTAACTTTTAATCTGTCCACTAAGCTAATTGGTTTTTGACATCTCATGCAAAGTTGACGACATAACATAATAAAGCATCTAGCAAATTATATAATATCAATTTTCAAAAAGATACATTTGATCTAACATTACCTTTATTCAATAGTACGTCGACAGTAGACTTAACCTTGTAAAGAGGTAATGCTAGATCAAACAAATTTATTTGTATGGGTTATAATTTGGGAGACGCTTTGCAAAAGTTGTTGTCTACTTTCAATTTGCTGTTTATAAACAATTAACATAAATAGACAAGAGTATAATAATATTAAATACTTACAATACTTTATTAATAGCTCTATAGTTATATAATTGACATATAAAAAAAACATAAATGCCCATTATGTATAATTAATTATGTACCTATAATATTAAATAATTATTATTACACCATTATTAATATTAGTTCTTAACGAATTTTTTTGTTTGTTTTATGTGTATAATATTTGATTCATAGATTTGTAAATTCTTAAAATAAGCAAGCAAGTTCGTATAGGCTGAGTGGCCATTCTTAAAATAATCTTATATGATGTGGGGCGATAAGTCCTGTACTGAAATCCATATATAGATATTATTTGTATAGGTATATGTTTTTATATTTAATTATGTTACCTGCTAAGACAAAACAACAGATCTAATTCAATAAGCATTAAATGGGCATTTTCTTGTAAGCTACTGGGCGTCTTATGATAATGTTATATATTTTTGGAACCCGGTCATAAAGTTCAAGACGATAATCATTTTTATCAGCAATGTTAGTAAATAACAATGTAAATAAAGTCAGTAAATAACAACGATGATTATTACCAGTATCTGAAAAATATATCATCTACGTATTTATATTATACCTATGTAATTACAAATATGTTGTTGTAACCATTCCAGCCACCTAGAGTGAAATGCCTGACTCGTCTTTGGCATCCAAACATCAATGTGGACGGGGACATATGCCTTTCTCTCCTACGGCAAACCTCCATAGATGAGCATGGCTGGGCACCTACCAGGAGACTTAAGGATGTAGTGTGGGGACTCAATTCGCTTTTTACTGTAAGTACTGTTATGGTTGGTATCTGTCTCCTTCTACATAATAACCTATTAATTAGTCACTTTACATTTACAGCCTTACCTAAAATAATCTTGATTCTCTTAGTCACTGCTTAAACTTCTCTGTCCTTTTCTAGCACGTGCAACTTCATGTCAGAGAGAAAATGGCAGAGCATCTTAAGCAGTGACTAACGGTTGAAAAGTTTTTTTAAGTAAGGCCGTTAATGATTAAGGCAATCTTAGCAAACTACATAAAAATAAAACAGGATTATAAAATCTTACTCTAAAACTTAACTAAGTATTCTAAATAATTATTAACTAAAAATAGGTACTAAATATTTTTTCTTTAGGTAGTATACAAATATTTTGCCAATACTGGCAAATTAATTTAAATCCATGTATAAATAGGCTAGATGACTGGTTTTTTTTAATTGTCCTATTCAAATGTGGCCCATAAATATAGCTGATTAATGAAAAGAAAATTAAAATCTTAAGATCAAAAATAAGCAACTTATAAGCATTTTAATATCATGCTAGACAGAGAGGCGAAACAGCAAATCGTGACGTCACTTGTCAGGACGCCATATAAATTCTATTCTGACAAGTAAGGCGTGACACCATTTTTTGTTTTGTGGGAAAGGGACAGAGTTGTCTCTAACAAGAACTTTAAACGCTCATATATCAGAACATTAATAACCGATTTAAATAATGTTTTCAATTACCATACTATATTTACTTAAATTCTTCATCAAAGCTATTGGTTTCAACGATTTAAACATCAGTCATCTAGCCTATAACAAAGTCTAAAATCTCTCCCACTCCAAAAATGTATGTGTTTGAAAATGTTAATTTTCAGGATCTCCTAAACTTTGAAGATCCGCTCAACATAGAAGCTGCTGAGATGTACAATAAGAACAAGACAGACTTTCAGGCAAAAGTACAGGAATATATTGCAAAGAACAAAAGATGAAAATTACCATTTTAGTTATTATTTATTTAAGGAATGTCAAATCACCTTGAGACCAACTTGATTCAGTGTATTGTGATGTGGGCTTTAAACATCCTCGGCCTTACTTAAAAAAACTTTTCAACCATTAGTCACTGCTTGCTTGATGCTCTGCCATCTTCTCTCTGACGTGAAGTTGCACGTGCTAGAAAAGGACAGAGAAATTTAAGCAGTGACTAAGAGAATCAAGATTATTTTAGGTAAGGCCGCCTGAGTTTAATTTTAACATGTACATTGTACAGGTATACTACTAAACACAATAGTTCTAGGCATGTCTATGACAGACAGATCTATGTGTAGTTGGGTGGATTATACTCTGGATTTGTAGGTCTATTGATTATTTGTGGGAAAAAAAAACAAAAATATATGCATAAAAGCAATGAAACAAAAAAACTTGAGTATACCAAATCGTTTTTCGTCACAAACCGGTTCCCACTAAGCATAATGCAATGGTAAGCATATTGCTGCATATTACAAAAAGTATTTAGGTATTCTATTAATTATCTGGTTCCCATAGTCAAAGAATAATTTTACTAGGAGCCCATAGTACAAGCTTTGCTTACAAATACAAATAGTTTTTTTTTTTTTCTTAGTTCTTGGCATCGCACGTTGTGCATTCTGCCAGTGTCAAGTTTATGATTTTTTCAAGTATTTATATGTAAATCAAGTCAAATATGTAATGATATCAGTCAGTCACTCGAAATTAGTCATAGTCGAGTCCAAGTCATGCCCTAGTAAAGTTGTGGCGACTTTACTATGAGCTTATACGGAGTTTTGAAAACAACACAAAAAGACATGTTTCACCACATTATATCACTTGCCCACACTCGTGCATGTAATTCAACACTCAATGAATAAAACACCACCATTTTTAATCATTAATTCGCGAAAATACACAAGTTTAAGAAAATAATAGAATGCAACGACATGATTTTTCCGTGTTGCCGCCAAAAACTCTACAAATAGTTTATTGATAACACCAAACACACGTCAAAAGTTACAAAAAGTCAAAGTTACACGTCAAAAGTTACACGTCAACCTTAGTTTGGGTCTAGATGATGCTGTGTCAAATATCCAATATTTATTTGTTTTGTTGGTAATAGTCATTCACGCTAATCTCAATATAAGTACAAATTTTCAACTGACATTAACTATATGAGATTGTAAAAAAAAAATGTCCAGGGCGCCACTAAAACATCCTAAATTTACCAGCAGACATACTGACAGGACCGTCACGGACCAATGAGTGCAAAAGACAAATATATTATTAGTTAGTTTCTTTCTCCTTTGTTGCTCAGACAACGGCAGGGCGTGATCTACGAAAACTATGCTCTGTCTATTGTTAATCGCTTTTTGACATGTTGCCGTCATAACACTATAAAGCGTTTTGCAAATGATAAACCGTACAAATAAATACATACGTTTGATCTAGGATTACCTCTTTACAAAGTTACGTCGAGAGTTGACATATCCTTGTGAGGAGGTTATGCTAGATTAAGCGAATTTATTTGTATAATAAGCCAGACGCTTTCCAAAAGTTATGTCGTCAACTTTGCTTGAGCTGTCAAAGCGATTAAAGCTCACATTTAATGTCCCTTGAGTTAGGTTGGTGTCAAGTCGATAGGAAAATATGCTACACATGAATTGAAACTGTAAAATACAATTTTAGATAATTCAGTATAAAACCATTTATTTGAAATTCATTTTTTTTGCTTCATTTATATACATTACATACACATTACAGTCATTATAATTTATTTAGTGTTATCTACAACTGAATGAATCAATATAATTAAGACTGATTCTATTGGCTGATTCTATCTGATAGTACTAAAATTAACTGTTACTTGTTAATATTTTAATGTAAAATAGAGGCGAAAACCTAACCTAATTGACTGTCTATGTCTATGGTAGCAGATTGGCTCCAACTATAGCTAGGTAACAACAATGCAACGGAAACTTTTTCTCTTGACATTATAAAAGATAAAAAAGTGAATATTCATCCAATCATCGCTCTCAAGTACTACAGGGTTGCCAGTATTTAGCTGCTAAGTTATATTTGATGTGCAGCACTAGAAAAGATCATAATAAATAACATGGCGTCAACTTCTCTATGAAAAAGGTTTATTTACTTGTTTTAACGGCTATACTACTTGCTTGAAAGAAATATAAATATGGCCGCTTTGCGGCAAAACGTTCTCAAAGCGTGCTAGGCCAATCTGCTACCTTAGATAATCCAGGGATAAAGATAGTTTAAAAAAATCTTGTCAGTTTGATTACAGAGATGAGAGTAGGGAGAATAGGGTAGATGACTGATGTTTATATCGTTGAAAGAAAGAATTGTTTTTTTTTCTTTGATGAAGAATTTAAGTAAATATACTATGTTAATTGAAAAAATAATTTAATTCGGTTATTAATGTTCTGATATATGAGCGTTTAAAGTTTTTGTTAGAGACACTCTGTCCCTTTCTCACAAAACAAATAATGACGTCCGCCTTACTTCTCAGAATATAATTTATATGGCGTACCGAGAAGTGACGTCCCGATTTGCTGTTTCGCCTCTTTGTCTAGCATGATATTAAAATGCTTATAAGTTGCTTATTTTTGATAAGATTAAAATTATTTTTTCATTAATCAGCTATATTTATGGGCCACATTTTAAAAGGACAATAAAAAAACCAGTCATCTAGCTTATTGGGACTACTCTGCGTCACTCAGTTAGGCAGGTTCCTACTAATGAGAGCGCAATATGTAATTGAAATCTGTGTTTTATTTTTTAGCTAAATAAACTGGTGTCGTATTAAGCTTTTGGTTGCAGGCTGCTCAACTGATATACTTCTTTCTTCTTCTTTCTTGCTGTGTTGTTCTATATTTCGCCAACTTAAAAACATGATTATTGTACTGAATCATCTAAACCATTATTGATAAATACTTATAATACTCTCAAATGGTGATAATTATGTATTTGTACAACAGAGGTGTGCTGGTATATTTTTACTATTTTACACGTATTTAGTTTTCGTGACATGTAACTGTGGCAATTATTGACACCTTTCGCCATGACTCAGGTATCTCATCAGCTCCATCTAGTGTCAAGATTTGGCGTTGCTCTCATTTCATACAAATGATTGCGATTGGTAAAACACACTTGCCACAGTACATTAAAATCTAGTCTACAACTTAAAGGAGTTCGCACATTGTACAGACTCGACGTCGCCGGCACCTCGCCGACTAGCGACTAGACTCAATAAAGCATTGAAATGTGAGCTTTATATCGTGTTCTTTATGGTGGAATTTCAACCACCAAAATCCAAATTTTCCAAATTTTATTGGAAAAAGTGTACACGAAGGGCCTACCTTCGCACATTACGATACTCACAGGCGACGAGTATCCTATGGGAGTCTCGGAGACCAGTCGCCACATACAGTTCTTTTTATCGTTCTTTATGTCCGCCGAGAACTGGCCGACTAGCACCCAAGTCAGCGAGTGGTTTCGTGGAAGCGACAACGCGAAGCAGACGGCGCGCCCCGAGCGCACCCCGCGCCTCGTAGACAGCAGCGTTACGCCTGCGACAGCGCTACGTGCGCTTACACCGCCGCCGCCGCCCGCGGGACGTCGAAACAAGGGACCTACGTCGGCGCCACCCGCGCCTCCACGTTCACCTCCGGGAAATCAACCTCGACATTGTAAATCAACGTCCCTGACAATCTGTCACCAAAATATTCGGTGTATAACAAACAAGACTAAACAACTCGAGGTTCTACTGACAAAGGAACTCACCTGCGACTTAATAGTTATCACCGAACACTGGTTACGTAAACACGAATTAGTTTCTGTTACACTATGTAACTTTGATTTATTATCTTTTAGCTGTAGAGAAAAAGTAGCACACGGCGGAAGTTGCATCTACGTACGGTCGGGAATGATGGCGGTCAGCAGACAGGACTATTGCGACCTAACGCAGGAACAAATTTTTGACGTGTGCGCCGTGCACTTACTTGACGACAATATCCTAGTTGTAGGAGTGTACCACTCCAACTTGACGAGTCACGGTGACTACCTTCAACTTTTCGAGACCCTTCTTTGTAAAGTAACAGACGAGGGCTTGGACTGCGTCATAATGGGTGATATTAATATCGATCTGCTAGACAGCTCTAGCGCACAAAAGCAGTTGGTAGATGTGCTTGAAAGTTTTAATTTTACGCAATTAGTAAACCACCCAACGCGCGTGGATGCGGGTGGTCGTAAGTCTCTTCTAGACCACGCGTACACAAACATGGCTGCGAAACGCGTGACTACCATCGTGGGCGTCGACACGCACCCGCTCAGTGACCATGGCGCCCAGCGCCTCACTCTAGCAAGAAGCGTTACTTCTGCACCTGCGCCCGCGCACTATCTAGGCCGCAGCTTCTCTGCGGCCAACGAGTATAACTTTATTGTTGCCCTGGATTCCATTGACTGGGACAATATCATTGAAAAATCGAGTAATTGTTGTCACGCGTTGGCCGAGAGTATAGTCAATATTTTATCTAATAAATTAAAAATCTGTTTTCCGCAAAAAAAACAGCTTACTCATAATAAACACTGGGTTGACGCGGAAATTCACAATTTTAAGCACTTACTGCATGAGGCTATACAATTAAAGAAAACATTTCCCACCGATGACTTACTGCGTATTAAGTGCGATGAACTTACAATTAAATATCACGCCTTATTAAAAGAAAAACGTGTCAGTCATTACTCTAGTATAGTCAGGGATAATCCACGACGCATGTGGACTGTAATAAATTCAGAGCTGGGTCGTGGCACTCGCGAGAGAGTCGATTTCACTGACCTGGTGCGGGACGCGGACGGTCAAGCGTTTGGCACGAAGAAGGATCTGGTGGACGCACTTAACTCGGGGTTCGTGACGGCGGCAAGTAGGTGCGGAGCGCCCGCGGCTAACAGCGCAAGCGCCTTAGCTGCACTTGGGGACGAAGCATCCGCTAGCGACGTGTCACTAAGGCTAGAACCGTTCTCTCCCGTTGAAGTGGTTACTATAGCGACCAAACGTATTGCTCCTAAAAAGAGTACCGATCTCTATGGTCTGTCCGCGAGCATATTAAAAACCGGTATAGAACCAGTAGCACCCGTTATTAGTCACTTGTTTAACTCATGCCTGCGGGAAGGCATATACCCAACAGCACTCAAGAAAGTTAAAATATGCCCCTTGTACAAAGGGAAGGGCAAAAAATCAGAGGTCAAGTCCTATAGGCCCATATCTCTCGTCCCTGCCGTAAGTAAAGTGTTTGAGGTCGGACTCAACAGGAGACTTCTTAACTTTATCGTAGATCGTGGCGTTTTGTCGGAACGGCAATACGCGTATCGGGCCGGCCGTGGGACCACAGACTTGGTGCGTGAGGTGGTGTGGCGAGTGTTGAGCGCACGCGAGGCGGGATTACAGGTTGCCGTTCTTTGTTGCGACCTATCGAGCGCGTTCGATACTGCCGATCACGATCTCGTTGCTAATAAGCTGCAGTTTTACGGGATCCGCGGTCCGGCTCTGTGTGTGATGTCGTCCTTCATGTCTAAGCGAACGCAGGTCGTGGTGGGTGACAAAGGCCATGTCGTATCGTCTGAGATGGAGAACGGGATGGGCGTCCCACAGGGCTCCTGCTTGTCTAACACCTCATTCAGTCTCCTCCTCAACGACCTACCCGGTGCCATCACTGGCGCCGAGATTTACATGTACGCCGATGACGTTGCTGCGGTGATTACCGCGCCGACGCATAGTCAGCTGGAGTTGAAACTGAACACGGTAGCAAACGAGCTCGACAGCTGGTTCCGTTCTAACGGATTAGCTCTTAATAAGGACAAGACCTGCTTCCTTGCATTCAACCTCAATGGTCACTCAACAAAGACTTATTCGGTAGCAGTCGGCAATACCGCGCTCCAACAGGTACATAGTACGAAACTTCTGGGTTTCCACATCGACGGTGCGTTGACGTGGGAGACGCACATAGACGAGCTTTGCGGGAAGCTGAGCCGCTCGTGCTTCGCGCTCCGGCGGCTTGCGAGCACCGCCACCCGCAGCGTGGTGCGCTCCTGCTACTTCGCGACCGTCCACAGTAACATCACGTACGGGTTGGAGCTGTGGGGCCGCGCTGCCGATCGGAACAGAGTCTTTGTAATGCAGAAACGAGCCATACGTGCTATATGCGGGGTTCAGAACGACGTCTCATGCGTAGAGCTATTTAGGGAACTTCAGATACTGCCCTTGCCGTGTGAGTTTATTTACCAGATAGCCCTATTCACCCATGTAAACCTAGAAACGTTCCAACGTAGGGGCGTTCACAGCACTTTAGATTTACGAAGTAATAAAAAGAAAGACCAACTGATCACCCCGTCGCACCGTCTCGTCAAGTCGGAGAGGTCAGTGTATATTCTGGGGCCCGCGATCTACAACCGTATACCAGCTTCCATTCGGGATGCTCCTTCCACCGGGTGCTTCAAATCTAAGCTCAGAGCGTGGTTACAAGAGAATTTGTTTTATGACATTGAAGCTTATTTTAAAATAAGAGATTATTGACGTATTTTTATAATTATTATTTCATTTTATTACCTAAGTAATTATTATTTTTGACTTACTTAATGAAATTTGACGTGTAACTTTGGTGTTATCAATAAATTATTTGTATTTGTATTTGTATTTGTACACACATTTGTATAATTACTTGTACGCTACCGGTGGCCTGCGTGTGTTAGTGTGCGAGTCACTGTAAAAATGTACGTGCGATACTTGGTGGCGACTATACGCTGTCCATTATGTTAATCGCTTTTTGACAGCTCATGTAAAGTTGACCACATAACTTTGTAAAGCGTGTTGGATATACAAAGCAAATTATATCCCATATAGATGCTACATCTAGCGTTATATAATTATAAGTACTAGTATTTATTTGTATGAGATATTATTTGCTAGACGCTTTACAAAGTTATGTCGTCAACTTTGCATGAGCTGACAAAAAGCGATTAACATAATGGACAGAGTCTAGTCTCCGAGACTCGCATATATTCGTAGCCTGAGAGTATCATAATGTGTAAATGGCCTTATAGCCATCTCTGAACCGATTGCCTTCCGTTGAAACTGCCCCCCCCCCCTGCGATGCCCCCTATTGACGGGGAGGCGTTGCCGGCCCAAGCACAGGCAGGTCTGAAACTCATTGATGCGATGTCGTCCACTGGTGATTTTTTTTCATCGTTCTGTCGTTGATACTGAACCGAAAGTTGAAGTTGGAACTGTGTTAGTTTGGTGTAGTCTGTGTACTGTGCGAACTCTTTAAAACCTCTATACACTCGACGAATCGGTGCCCGGTACTTAGGGTGGACTTACTTGTTCCCGTACCAGCTCCTTTCTAATTACCTTCCTTAATCAGGGAAGACCGGGGACTACCGCAGGCGGTACTTATAGCTCTTTTATATACACCTTACACGCCTCTACACAGCTTGATTTATGAGTTTTGATCTGAAGTCATGCTGATGGGAAGGGAATGGACATGAATTTAACCCCGCTGCCACACTGCTCCTCGCAATGTCTAATATCTCAGGGTGACGACGCAGTACAGTGCGGCGCAGGATTGTATTCGCAAGTTCACAATTCTGGCACTGCTATTGTTAGTGGCAGGCGTGACGCTTACCACCAGGCAAACGTCTTGCTCGTCTCGTCACTCGATAGAATAATAAAAATAAAATACGCACGATAAAACGAAAAAACCTAGCTATCCCTGTCGCACACTTCTGATCAGTCGTCAGTAAAATGCCGTGTGTATACCAGCTGTTGATTTGCATACTTGCCATATTTGCAGAGGTGGATATTCATGGTTATGAACAACTTTTACTATAGCATGAAACCTGAAATCACAACTAAAAAAACAACTGTCTCTATACAAAAATTCATTGACTTTCGACGGAATGTATGAAACAGCTGATATTCAGACAAATACTGAATTTCATCACTGTTTGATTCACATCATTCACCATTCATCATTATCATCATCATTTTGGACATCAGCATAATGCTGCTCGCCTATCATGAAAAAATTAATATTTTTTGTACGGTTTCATGTATGATGCTTTATTTTATTATGAAAACTGACGTGGTTTTGACACATTTTTCTTTTATTTATACGGGAATACTCACGTTTAATGAAATCGGATACTCCGACTATAGTTTCGATCACATCCGGTGACCTTTTTCAAAGAGTGAAAACAGAGCCCGACGCAGGTTTTTTCCAAGCAGGAAAAAACAGCAAAGCAGGACGTAGCTGCACGCGCGTCGGGCTCTGTTTCCACTCTTTGAAAAAGGTCACCGGATGTGATCGAAACTATAGTCGGAGTATCCGATTTAATTAAACGTGAGTATTCCCGTATAAATAAAACAAAATATTATGCTATAGTCAAAGTTATTCATAACGATGAATATATCTACCTCTGCAAATATAGCCAGGATGCTTGGATGAACAACAGCTTGTATAAAATATATTTATTTATCTATATTATGAATTACAGGCTTAAGAATAAAATAAAAAAGCACCGTTAAAATGTTTTTACCGCTCTCACCGAGACATCTCGAGACTGGAGTGGAGAGTTATCTTAAAATTTAAGTAATAATTGAAATTGTTTCCTTTTAATAATAAGTAAAATAGGTCTGTCTGCCTCCTAGCCAAAAAGTAGGAATATTAACGGTGCGTTAATCAAGTAACTATGAAATAATAATTATCTACATCCGGTTTTATTAATTATTTTAAATACAATATTGAAGTAGATAAGTTTTGTTTTATGTATTTTCCTGGAAGTTTAAGTAGCGACGCGAGTTTTGGCGGGAACACGGAAAAATCATGTCGTTGCATTCTATTATTTTCATTAGCTTGTGTTTTATCGCGAATTAATGATTAAAAGTGGCGGTGTTTTATTTGAATTACATGGACGAGTGTGGGCAAGTGATATAATGTGGTGAAACATGTCTTTTCGTGTTGTTTTAAAGAAAAAAAGTAGCGACGCCAACTCACTCAGTACCTAAGTGAGACACTTGCCCGACCGCCGGCGATTAGCGATCAGCGAGTAGAGCGAGCAGCAAGCAGCGAGGGTGTTTTTCTAATAGTTTGCTCGCTGGGCGATGGCCGAGTCGTCGTCGTCAGCCATAGGACGTCCACTGCTGGACGAAGAACTCCCAATAGAGGGTGTTGCCATAATCGCCACGCTTGGCAGGCGGCTTGGGGATCGCAGTATGTTCACTACCGTTAACCAAGGGACGTTGCTGCCCGTGGTGCCCGGTGGGGCTGTCCTCCGGTGGGTCTGGTTGCAGTTTAAGTTAAAGACATACCCAGGTCCGAAGGCCGAGTGCGCGAGTGCAATCACTCTCTCTGCTTACTTGCTGGTTTGGGGGCCAAAAGAGCGAGCCTCGGTGTTTTGCGTGCCAAGCGAGCTTTGCTGTGCTTTTAACTGATTTAAAAAAAAATAAGAAGGTTCTATTTTCAACTTTGTATGTTCAGACCGATTTCGTTTTTTTGTTTGTATGAGTATACTAGATAGTATATGTACTCATATCATAAAAACATAAAAAACCTACCTCAGCTCGAATAACCCCCTTTGCCTGGGCCGGGCGCAGGAAAAGTCTCAGTTAAAATGGTTCCAAAGCTGTGTGCGTTCCCCTGGCGGAAAAGTATCGAAAATCTACAGTTACAGTTCATATAATAGCTATTTTTACAATTTTAAGCCCATACTTAATACTTTCCTTATAATATGTTCAATTATTATGCAAAGTTTAAACTGCGATTTAGAGGTAACTTCGTAAAATTATTCTGTCTTTTTTGTCGTGTTTCCACGGCTTACAGGCCCTAGCAATTATCCTGAACTATGTCATGTATTTATTTGAAATGGAATGTATGCATAATGCCCTCCTATGGGCGCAAATGTGCGCTCGTGGCGTAGCTTGTCTAGATGATTCTAAACGATCACCGATGTTAAGCAACGGACGGTCCGGTCGGTCATAGGATGGGTGACCGTGAGTGCCATTTATTTCTGAGCGCTACCGTGGGTCGGATGATACGTTAAATTGTTGGTCCCGGTTGTTTGTTCTGGTTTCTATAACAACAACCGTCAGCCATGTCAGAGGCCTTCGGGCGGCACATTAACTCTGACACTAGGGCTGGCCACTCAGCCTATACGAACTTACTTACTTACCTAAATGTGTACCATGCGTGTTTACCTCATCCCGGCGAAAAATTATGTAAGCAGGTTATCGCCACTGTCATGTCCAATGGTATGTGCTCGTAGTTGTAAAGTTTAAACGGATAGGTCATCGAATGAACTGGTTTCTATATGTACAATAAAACTAAATTATTAAAACAATGCTCTTTATTAGATCGTTAATTAATACTGGAGCATCGGGTTACCAATTAGTATAAATAGAGTAAAAAATTGTATACAATAAATAAATAAATAGCTTAACAGTAACAAATGTTTCGTAACAAAATTTCCTTTGACTAGAATTTCGTTTGGTGAAAAATGTACATGGGTTTTATTGTCGTGACAAATGAGGTCATGAAGGAGAATCATATATGGAGTTTTAATTTTACCCATACTATACCATAATAGTCTACAATGGCGCAAAGAACTTCAAACTACAAATTCTTCGAAACCATCAATTCAATATGCTTCAAAATTATAATTTAAAAATAAGGCTATAATTTTTATGATAATTTGGTGATTTGGTATAAGTATATAACAACCAATTCGTGAAACTAAACTCAAACAATTCTTAACACTGTTGTCATCCTTTTCTCAAATAGTATAATGAAAGGAGACACAATATTAGTACCGTCTGTTTAGTTTGGAACATGGTGATAAAACCAACACCAATTCGCACCTACTGGCTAGTATGAGTAAAATAAGTATTCCAGCAGGGAGCCCAAAACAACCTGGCTCAGTTGCTGAGGGCGAGTCGCTAAAAAGTTGCTTTACATTAATTTGAATGCGGCATCTTTGATAAAACATAAGTCTAGATAGACATTCGACGTCGAATAAAAAATAATTAGGCAGACCTTTTGAGAGAGAGGTGAATAGTAGGTACTCCTGAAATCCGCTAATCCATAATGGGCCAGCGATGCAAAAATTAAGGATCAATTGCCCTGCGAGGTTTGGTCTACGCACAGCATTGAGATGTTAAAATCTGATGCAATATTAACTTCTTGAACCCTCTCCCCGTATTCAGTGTCAATCGCGTCGTCAATCGATACGGTCGAATTCCTAGACATATATTTTATCAAATCGCGGCTAGGTTTTAAAAGCACGTGGCCAGCGCTCTGTACCCAACCGGAAAGGATTCCATTCGAAAACTACTCGCACCATCATCTGCACTTAGTATGACGGAGACAGTAGTTTCCGAATCGCAAGTTGTCGGATCGTGTTCAGAACACGGGGCAGGCCTGCGAGCGCGGTCGGGTGTCAGTGCGAGGCGAAGTTGGTGAGCAGCTCGTCCTGTATGCTGTTGGAGCGCGCCAGCATGCGCGGCGAGGAGCTGCCGAACGCGGCGCCCGCCGTGTCCGCCTGCGACGCCGCCGCCGCTTTGCGCTCGTGGTACTCGTCCGAGAATTCCTGGACAACATTTAATTTATTTCTAAATGATAGGACGACCAACAGGTCGGTTACAAATATCGTACACCTGGGGGGCTAAAATGGACGCGTTTAGCAATTCTGCATATGATGATTCATTTCGCAAATCGTAAAACGGTCACTTAAGCGCCAATTCATACTATGATTTTGCCAGGATATTGCAAATGATTCTATTACGGAATTCATTAGTTTGACAGTTCTATAGAAAGTCGTAAAATGGTCGATGAAAGATGAATTACATAAAGTCAACTAGCAGATTCGTTTTTCTATAAAAAGTCGTAAAATAGTCGATGAAAGATGAAGTACATAAAGTCAACTAGCAGATTCGTTTTTCTATAGAAAGTCGTAAAATGGTCGATGAAAGATGAATTACATAAAGTCAACTAGCAGATTCGTTAGAAGTTACTCTAGAGCAACTTTTTATAACTCATTCTGCTTAGAATTCATAAGATGAACTGCTTTTAGGGGAATTGCTTAATGAGGCCATTTTAGACCTCCTGTATACATAAAACATTTGAAACATAACATTGCATTGCATTATATTAATTTCTCTATACTACCTATTTTCATACCAACAATAGGTGCTCTTATTATTATTTTTTTAAATTATTTAAGCTTCAGACAGCTCAGCTTACTTTAGTAACAATATCGGCTGGGAGTTGCAAGCCACGCGTCTATAGTTTTCACAATGGGGTCCAACTTCGCACAAAGGAAGGAACTTAACTACGCTAAAAATCGCGCCGGTGCATGTAGCGTGTGTCCGCCGCGCCGTGCGCGCCGCCTTAAGGTATGTTTCTGCGGCTTTACTTAAGTGCCAGTACTTATTCCAGGCTAGGTGTGTTTACCATCTTTGACTACATCTTCATTTAACATCAGGTGACAAAACCTGGTGTTATCAAAACCTAGCCCATCTTTAGCTTGTTAACTAATGACCTTGTAATCTGTCCTAAATTATCTGTTCTTCCCCTCTCTATTTCTTCCTTCCCACATTCCGTTTCAACGTTTGAGTTGAGTAGCGCAACTCAGTCCCTTGTATCATCATCATCAGCCCGGAGACGTCCACTGCTGAACGAAGGCCTCCCCCGTAGACCGCCACACTGTACGACAACCTGCCATTTGCATCCACCAGTTGCCTGCGACTTTTACAATGTCGTCGGTCCACCTAGTGGGAGGCCGCGCCTACGCTGCGTCTTCCGGTTCGCGGTCGCCACTCAAGAACCTTTCTTCCCCATCGGTTGTCAGTTCTTCAAGCGATGTGTCCTGCCCACAGCCACTTCAACTTGCAAACCTTGCGAGCTATGTCGGTAACTTTGGTTCTTTGGCGAATATCGTCGTTCCGGATTCTATCGCGTAAAGTAACTCCGAGCATAGCTCTCTCCATTACCCGTTGCGTGACTCTGAGTTTCTCCAAAAGGCAGTTAAAGACCTCGTTTCAGTTCCATATGTCATCACTGGCAACACACTCTGGTCGTAGACCCTTGTCTTCAGACACTGAGGGTTTTTTGACGAGAAGAAAATCCCTTGTATATCTGTCCCAAATTATCTGCTCCTCCACGATCTATTTCTTCCATCTCTCATTCTGTTTCTCCCGTTGAGTTGCGCTACCCACTTTGAGACCCTTTTATATCTGTCCTACATTATCTTTTCCTCCGTCTCTATTTCTTCCTCCTCCTATTCTGTTTCTCGCGTCGAGTTTGGCTACCCACCGTTTTCTTATATATATTATCTGTCCTAAATCTTCCCCTTTTCTATTTGTTCTTTCCTCCATGTATATTCCTTCCATATATTACCTTCAGTCTGTTCCCGAGGAAGACGGCTCGCTCCCTCTTCTTGTTCATAAAGTCGCTCTGCGTGAGCCAGCGGTGCTCGTAGCACTCCTCGGCCGAGGGCCGCTTCAGGGGGACCTTCTTGAACAGGAACATCAGGAACCGGGTCGCTTCCTGTGTATACAATCAAGCAAATCATATAATATATTTTTTTAAGAAAGCTTTCTCAACCTTTTATAGATCAGTTTTTAGTTTTGTGAATTATATAATATTGTGAATAGCAGCTATTGATGTATGAAAAACAATGATTATAATACTAAATAGGCTAGATGACTGTTTTTTTTTATTGTCCTATAAAATGTGGCTCATAATTATAGCTGATTAATGGAAAGAAAATGAAAATCTGATCAAAAATAAGCAACTTATAAGCATTTTAATATCATGCTAGACAGAGAGAAGAAACAGCAAATCGTGACGTCACGTCTCTGTACACCATATAAATTCTATACTAACAAGTAAGGCGTGACGTCATTTTTTGTTTTGCGGGAAAGGGACAGAGTTGTCTCTAACAAAAACTTTAAACGCTCATATATCAGGACATTATTAACAGATTAAAATTATTTTTTCAATAAACATACTAATTTTACTTAAATTCTTCATCAAAGTTATTGGTTTTAGCGATATAAATATCTGTCATCTACCCTATTAGCAAAAAAAACCTGTCCTGTTTTTTTTTATGCAATGGAGAGACGAGGCGTGCTAGACGTTCGCCTGGTGGTAAGCTTCACGCCAGCCACATACAGTATACCAGTAGCAGTGCCAGAATGTGAACTTGCGAATAAAATTCTGCTCTGCCCTCGACAGCCTAAGATATTAGATGAAAGCGAGACTGAGATATTAGTGTGAAATCTCTTCATGCCCAGTAATTTCTTCTAGTTACTATACAGGGTTAGTTCTAATCAGTTAGCATCCTTTTAAGGGCATATTCTGTACATCAAAACAAACAACTTTAACTATGGGGCCAACATTAATACCGCGAAAAAAAAACAGCTGTTCCATACATTTTGCCCAAGCTCGATGAACTTTTTGTATGGAACAACTGTTATTTTTTTCGCGATTTCTATGTTGGCCCCTTAGTAAAAGTTGTTTGTTTTGATGTACACAATATGCCCTTAAAAGGATGCTAACGGATAAGAACTAACCCTGTATAGTAACTAGAAGAAATTACTGGGCATGAAGAGATTTCACACTAATATCTCAGTCTCGCTTTCGTCTAATATCTCAGACTGTCGAGGGCAGTGCAGAATTTTGTTCGCAAGTTCACATTCTGGCACTGCTACTGGTATACTGTATGCGGCTGGCGTGAAGCTTACCACCAGGCGAACGTCTAGCACGCCTCGTCTCTCCATTGCATTAAAAAAAACAGGACAGGTTTTTTTTGCTAATCCTCAAAAGGATGCTAACTGATAAGAGCTAACCCTGTATAGTTATTGTCTATACCTACTTCCCGTTACAGTATAGAGTGTACCTGAGTGATCTCCTTGTAGAGGTGTTCGAACCGGTAGCGCACGAAGGCGATGTTCTGCTTGGTCTCCGCGTCGTCCGCGCCGCGGTACGGGGACACGCCCGACAGCATGATGTACGTCAGCACGCCCAGCGACCAGATGTCCGTCTGCGGGTACGCGGGCTCGTCCGTTATTATCTCCGGCGCTGGAAACGGAGAGAACGTTACACGACCGCTGGGGTAGAAACGGAGAGGAAGTTAGAGAACCGCTGGTGAGAAAGTCAGAGAACCGCTGGATTGAAAGTTTGAGAAACGCTGGATAGAATGTTAAAGAACCGCTGGATGGAAAGTTAGAGAACCGTTGGATAGAAAGTTTGAGAATAGCTGGATAGAATATTAAAGAACCGCTGGATAGAATGTTAGAGAACCGCTGGACAGAATGTTAAAAAACTGCTGGATAGAATGTTAAAGAACCGCTGGCTAGAATGTTAAAGAACCGCTGGATAGTATGTTAGAGAGCCGCTGGACAGAATGTTAGAAAACCTCTGGATAGAATGTTAGAGAACCGCTGGATAGAATGTTAGAGAACAGCTGGACAATATTAGAGAACAGCTGGACAGAATATTAGAGAACCGCTGGATAGAAAGTTAGAGAAACGCTGGAGAGAGAGAGCGACACAAAGTTAGTGAACCGCTGGAGAGAAAGGGAGATAAAATTACAGAACCGGTGGGAACCAAGAGGAAAAAATGATCATTTCGTATTGTGTCTAAAACAACACACAATAACAATAACAACAAACAAGAACAATAACATTGTGAAATAAGGGGGAGGCCTTTGTTCAGCAGTGGACGTCTCCGGGCTGATAATGATGAGATGGTGTCAATAAAATTGAGGAAATTAATGTCTGGGCAAGTCCCGTCACAAAACTTCATTGAACTAGGTATAGTTCAACATTCAGTAAAACACACATTGCATTCAATAAATTCAAAAAAACCAAAATAAATTCATTGGACAATTACATTCAGTTCTTGCTCAATTGCTTTAAACGTACAAGAAACTTGCGCCATGTATATGGCCATGGGCCTTAAGATATACAATACAAATGTACCTACGACAGTAATAATAATAATGCTATCGCGAATAAAAATAAGGACAAAGAAAAGCAGAGTAAGAATATGGTACACTAACCTTTGTATTCCAAGTCTCCGACCTGTGGTACACTGGTGCCGAGCTTGGTGACCTTATGGGCTGATCCGAAGTCGCACAGCTTCACTTGTATCGAGCGGACTGACGCCATCACCACGTTGTCAGGCTGGAGGTCCAGGTGGCAGTACCCACGCCAGTGCAGGTACTGGAGCCCGTCCAGGATCTGCGTCACTATGGTCGCGACCATCTGTTCCGTGTAGTCGTGCCGGGAAGACAAGTAAGTGAGGATATCGGCTCCTTGAAGCTTCTCCATTATAAGAGCGGATACAGGAGACCCTGGCACTTGGAAGGCGGCGACTAAGTTCGATATCCTCTCGTGTCGCAGTCGTCTTAAGCATTCGAACTCTCGTTTTACTTGAACTTCAGTCTCGGGACGGTTTTCTAGAATTTTCGCTACGACGACGTTGTCGTTCGTCTTGTCGATGCCTTTGACGACGATCGAGAACTTGCCGCGCCACAGCTCGGAGATAAAGCTGTATCTGTCTGTGAAGCCGCTGGAAGTGTCCCAGTCTATTGGGCTGTTCTCTGTAGCGTAGTTGAGCTTGGGCTTATCTTCGTCTAGAACTACATCGTGTCCAGATTCCGTAAGCTGTTGTAAATGTTTCATAGCCTTAGTGACTTCGATTCTTTGAGCGCCGGATTCTTTCGTCTTGATCAGATTGGTCGGGACTCCCTTGTCGCTCCATCCGATTCTGTTGAGCGATGATAATCGGAATTGGTAGCTAGTGTTGGGACGAAGGTCGTGGACGACGAAGAATTCGTGATCGATATTGTTGGCCACCTCGACCCATTCGACTTTATCGCCCTCTTTGTATTGGAGACTGTAGCAGATGACGGGAGAGTTGCCGTCGTATTTCGGCTGCTTCCATCTTAGAAGGACTTCCGTATCCGATATGCCTGCGGCTGTCGGACTGTCAGGTGCGTCAGGGTTGGTAGCTTCCACGATCCGCGTTCTGGCGACGGTCTGTCCCACTTTGTTCCTAGCGATGACTTTGTAGTATCCGATGTCGTGGTGCATGGACGGGTCGAACTTGAGAGTAGACCTTCCATCTTCGTCTTCGATGATTTTGATGCGTTGTCCTTCAGCGAGGACCATGTCGTTTTTGAACCACGTGATCTTTGGCTGCGGATCGCCGACGGCGTAGCAGGACAGCTGGGCTGGCTCGCCTTCCCTGGTAGCAAACATAAAACATTTGTTTGAACAAATCGAATTGTGCTTCAAGTATTGACCTAAGTACAAGATACGAGTAGGTTAGCCGGGCATGGTGTTTATAACGCGGGCCACTTTTAACTGTGCCCACTATTTGAAAAATTGTGAAGACATAAGCGATTGTAACTTTCCCGTTAGTCAGATTAATCGAACATGGCGGTCGAACCACGTGGCCACAGCCGGTTTGATCACATGAACACATTTGACTTATTCGCGCACAATATAATTTATTTATGGCTTCGTAGAAACGAGCTGACTCCACCACCTAACGACCACTGTCAGCTCGTGATCACGGCCTGTAAAATAAAAGACCCGGTGATTAACATCATCACATAAGCGATTGTCGCACATCAGAATTTAACTTCTCAAAGTTTTGGCGGGGGGTTCTTTTTATTTTTTAGTTATTTATTTATTTACATAGAATTAGGTAGGTAACAATTTGAGGTACGTACTCTAGATTTCGCACTAGGTCGAACTGTGTCGCGAAATCTAGTGTCTTTCGTTCCTATACAGAATGTTCACAATAACTTAAAATATCTATTAGTAGATTAGTCATCAGTATATTTCTCAGTCCAATTACCTGATGGGCAGTATCTGCGGCTTCTCCCTGAAGAAGGGCAGCTGTCCGTCCTTCTTGGCCTCCATGATGGCCTGCGCCTCCGCGTAGGAGTCGAGCCGCGTGCCGAGCTCGTGCCGCAGCCGCCGGATGGTGTACGACTCGGTGCCGTAGTTGTTGATGCGCTCGCGCCGCTCGTCGTCGATCTCCTCGTCCATTATGTCCGTGAAGCGGCGACGCTCGCGGATTATTGGCGTCTGGAAAGTCATTACAGCAAAACTAAAGGATTAAGATTCTAGTTCTACCTACTTGAAAGTGGAGGTGCTAAGTCTTGCACTGACTTCTATCACAGGATGTATATTGTATAGTTATAGTACATTCCCGCCTACCAGGCTACTCAAACCAACCGAGCTCCTTAAAATAATGGAGCTCGATCTTAGGTCACTTGGATAATTGTTACACACCTATTGTATTAAAATAGCCAGGTTTCTACCAAAACACCATATGTTGCGGTACAGGCTTCATGTGGAGTTTCTTTAAGAAGGCCAAAGATAATATAATACTATACTAGTAAAAAGGCTTAGAATATTTCCCAAAAGCACGGCCTGGTGAACTCTGTTGCCAGTTCACGACCAAATGGTTCAGCCAGCCTTGGAATAGAGATAGCTGAAACTCTGGATAAAACACAGCCTATGTTTAATTGTCATCAGCGGCAGAACTTCATCATGCAAGTGAAATCGCTAGGCGCAGCTGCTAATAAATGACACAAGGAAATCGTTTTTTTTATGTAGTCAACGATGGAGCACGATCCTAGAAGAACCCGATTCACTCGCGACTTGAAGACACCCAGACTAACTATCGGTTGTCTCTTGTAATAGTAATTGGTATTTTATTTTTATTAGTAATTTTGTAGTGGTAGGACTCTACTGCAGAGTCCGCCTGGGGAAGTACCACACCTTTGCCAGTTATTCAACCGCCAAACAGTAGTGTGCAAGCATTACTGTGTTCCGGTTTGAAGGGCAATGTTACCAGAAAAATTACTGGGTATGAAGAGATTTAACATCTAATATCTCAGGGTGACGAGCGCAGTGCGGCGCAGGATTGTGTTCGCAACTTCACAATTCTGGCACTGCTACTGTTAGTGGCAGGTGTGACGGTAAGCACCAGGCGAACGCCTTGATCGTCTCGTCACTTGATAGTATAAAAAAAAAAACTAAATTTTAGTTCACCATCTCGCGAGTATAAAGCCGCACGACGCTAGTAACAAAGAGTCAAGGTTCAAGGGAGCGGTAGACTCACCCTGGGGTCGTACGTGTCGTGCACGGAGAGGCTGTACCCGGGCGAGCGGCCGCACGCCACCTTCATGTACTCGCGGAGCCGCACGGGGAACTGCGTGTCGCGCAGCTGCAGCAAGTACGTGTCGGGACCGTTCTGGTAGCTGGGGCGAGCGGTTACCATTAGCGTTACTGTAGATAACTAACGTAAACAATGTGTAACAAAAAGGTTCAACAATACGGAAGGGTATGTATGTACTCATCATTATGAACAACTTTTACTATGGGACCAACTCTGAACACGCGAAAACCAGCTTTCTATACAAAAAGTTCAATGACCTTGGACAAAATGTATAAATAAATAATAAATATTTGGGGTACATTTATTACACATCACCATCTAGCCCCATACTAAGCAAAGCTTGTATTATGAAAACCAGATAGCTGATAGAATACAAATATACAATTTTTTTCGTAAATACATACTTATAATACATACTACACCCACAGAACAAACCTCGATGTACGTCACAAAAAATTTTGTCCTGGGTGGGGATCGAACCCACGCCCTACAGCTCTGAAGGCAGACATACTACCAACTGAGCTATCAGGCTGTCGAATGGACAGCTCGTTCAGCTGATGGAACAGCTGATTATTTTTTCACGATTTCTGGGTTGGCCTCATAGTGAAAGTTGTTCATAATGATGAGTACATACTTACCCTTCCGTATTGTCGAACCTTTTTGTTACATGTTGTGAAGTGTATAGAGATTATAACGTTTTTTAATAACTATTTCATTTTATTAACTGATTATCTTTTGTGACATACCTACTTGATAAAATTTGACGTATATCTTTGGTGTTATCAATAAATTATTGTATTGACATAAATACCGGCAGTTAGTTTTACGCCTTTATCTTTCTCGGATATCATTGTATTCATCATTAGAAAAAAATCTGCTGTTTCCTACAAAAAAAAAACATTTTGTTCTGGTACGAGACGTCCGCACCTTGTTCCAAACTCTTTATAAAGCGATTTCTGAGTGGTTGATAAAGAATACAGTGTATACTCACTGGCTCTCTGACTTGGCGGAGACCTCCCAGTCGGGGTGTTCCCACTGCTTGAACTTGAGGTCGAACGGCACGCCAGTGCGGTCGTGGCCGTCGCGCTCCGGACTGCCTGCAACACAAAAAAAAAAAAAAAAATTTTATAAGTACTAAATAAGTACTTGTAAGTAATTCTATATTTCTGGTGTGAAATAAAGTTGTATTGTATTGTAAATATATCTTATATAATTTAAAGCTCGGCTCGAATTGGCATCTAAGGCACTGCGTCAAACATTAGCCCCCATAATAATAAAACGTGGAGTCCGTATTTGTCTTTATTCACCGCGAGTTACTGAAAGGCAAGACAAAAAGCGTATTAATCTATTAAGAAGTAGAGATGCGCAAAGCGTGCGGTTTCGCGCTTGACTTCAGAGCCACCACTTAATTTAAATTGGTTTGTACTAGGATAAAACACACTCTTATCACAAATCAAAATATTTATTTATGTTTATTTGTATTGATTATGTTACCAGGATTAACAGATGCTTGCTCGTCAAATTATTAATTATATAACAGGTTTGTAAAGGTTTAGGTGTAGTATGGTTCATCATCATTATCAGCCAGAAAACGTCCACTACTGGACGAAAGCCTCTCCCTTAATAGGGAAGGGGTTGCCGTATATTAGTTTGGCTATTTATAAATTATTATAGATTTGAAAATTATTTAAGTTTGCGCTATTGTGTCAGTGCGTGTAGTGAAGCTAAGTATCGATACAGACATCTTAGTTTTTCAATACTTATTGTCCAAACTATTATGTATGTGTTATGTGATAAATAAATATAAAAAAATAAGGCATTCAGAATAGAAAAATCACTAAGATACCGTTGTGATATAAAAATGTATGCACACTTATCAAAGTAATCAAATACGTGTGTTTAATTCAGGCGTCAGTTTGCGGACGTTCATTTTAATTTAAACTGATAAAACTAAGCTACCTATATACTAGCTGTAAAAAAACCACTAAAACAATTACTATTAAGTTAAAGAGTGGTTTGACGATTTATTTCGAATTACGAATTAAGTTTGAAAAAAGAAGACAACAATTTCTAACTAAAATAGGTTTATTCATTGTTTTAGTGTTTTATGCATAATTAGACCCTGAGTATAATTATATATTATCTAGTGTATTTTCGCTCTAATGCTAGGGCTTCACCTGCGTGTAATGCCATTATTTAGCGCGGTATTTGATACAGTACACAGATAATGCCGGATGTTAGCACGCTAATAGGCTAGTGGCATTATTAATGTCGTTAGGCGTTAGGCGATATTCAAAGTCAGATGATACCGTGGCCGCCCATGTAGCGCATTGTTTAATGCATCATTTATTGCACGTTAATTATTCCGATAACTTAACGTAAAGCGTCACGCAGGTGAAGCCCTAGCATTATAGACACATTATAATAGAGCGGAAATACACTAGAGATATATTTTATAGTATTTAGCGGAAAATTAAGTCTTCGAGTTTTCTAAAACTGTAAAGAGAGGTAGGTATCATTAGAAGTTTTATTAGAAGTCAAGACTAGTCTGGGTTAAAATTCCAAGGTGCGGTATCCGGAATATAGCATTGTGTGATGGTACTGTGGGTCGACTTACCTTCCGGTGTGTAGATTTCTCCTGGCGGGTAGACCATCTTGCTGGGGTGCTCGAAGGCGCCGCTCAGCGGCCGGCGCCGGAACCACGTGCGACATTGAGCGTTGCTTGTCCAGTCTCTGGAACAAGTATTTCGTTTATAAGGATCAGCATAGAATTACTAGAACAGGTACTTATCTTATAAGCATCTGCCAAAAGGTATGTGGTAACCATACGATCCATATTGGATGTGTTGTAGTTTGTTAATGTGCGTTTATAGCATAACCAAAATTATGCATTTAGATTATAACCATCGTAACATTAGGCGAGTTATGGCTAAACACCTAGCTTGTCAACACAAATTAAAAAAAAAAAAGGAACACGCGACAAAACAGTTTAAAACCAGAGCCGATACGAACAGAGACAAATAAAATAAAATAACCACAATTGCTTCCTGATTATTTGGATTGCAGTTCGAAGTTCAACCCAATCCAGCAAAGCTTCCGGCACGAGCAGTCACTTAGCTTTTTAAAGTGAAACTCTCCACGGATAGTATTTTTCAACAGAAACTTAATCGCAAAACGATTATATTTCCATTACTACAAGAAACTTAAACGCAGAAATATTATTCTTGCATTACTACAACATTAACTGCAGAACGATTATTCTTGCATTACTACAAGGCACTTAATCGCAGAAAAAATATTCTTGCATTACTACAACATTAACCGCAGAACGATTATTCTTGCATTACTACAAGAAACATAATCGCAGAACGATTATTCTTGCATTACTACAAGAAACTTAAACACAGAAAGGTTATTCTTGCATTACTATAAGCAACAGCAGAACGATTATTCTTGGATTACTACAAAAAATTAACCGCAGACCGATTATTCTCGTATTACTACAAGGTGGGATCTTTGTAGTCCAGTAACATTAATGCAAAAAACGCCAGGCCTGATTGCATTATATTGCATACTCCTACGAATTTATCATCAACGGTTTAATTTAAACACGTTTGTACTTAGTTCTTTTGGGTAAGTCAGGGATCACCACAACATCACAACACAACACTTACTGCACTGCATTCGACAAAATCGTCGGCAAAGAAACAAACGTATTAAACAAATCAGTAAAATATTTCTTCACGCGGTAAATAATCCCCATTTTTATAACTCTTATAACCAAGAGCCGCCGTAAAAGGATTCGTTTTTACTTATTAAAAACGATAAACTGATTTGTGAAGCGGTAAGTAAGCTGTGCATAGTGCAACTGGGTAGATGCCAATACCTGAGTCATGTCTTCATATTTGATCTGTCACGTCAAATGTAAAATTTATATAATATCGATGCCGTAATCACTCAAAGATTCGCGGAATTTTGTCGTGTCCTTTGATCTATGGTTTGATTATTGGACTCTATTTTCAACGTGTCAAGGCTCATAATCTGTTGTTTTTGACTACGGGCAGACGCGAAGGCGACTACTAATAAATCTATTAATAAATCTGTGCTTAAAATAGTCTATAGGTCAGATAAAGACAATGATAGACTTCCCACGTGGGGTGGAAAATATCACAACTTCACATGCGATTCTGTGCATCTATATACCATTTTACCAACTAGGCTAAATCGACATTTTATTACGGGCGCTACAAGGCTACATCACGGGTTAAACGAGTTTCTATTGAGTTTAACTTATAAAAGCAGGTGTTTAACATAAACCACATCAGTGCACTGCAGGACTTTCCCAAAGCTAAATTCACATCCATATATCTTCTGTCTATTCAATAAGTAGCTTTATCACGTGTACCACGATGACTAGCCTATATCATCACCACACAATTCAGTCCATTGCAAGCCGACAGCAGTTAATAAAAGCAGCGTCGAGTTTCGGACTTCATCATCAGCTAGAAGACGTCCACTGCTGGACGAAAGCCTCCCCCTTAATAGGCAGGGTTGCCATAATCCCCACGCTTGGCAGGCGGCTTGGTGATCACTGAATGCTCACCACCATTAACCGAGAGGACGCTGCTGCCCGTCTTCCAGTTGTTCTGGATGCAGTTTTAGGACGTCCTAGAATATAAGTTTCGGACTTAGTACGTTAAAATGTTAACGCTTAACGGGCTTATTCTCTGTCATAAGCCCGTCGATGTTAAGCTTCTGACTATAATCGTAACGATTGTCGCAATATGTCTCACCTGTACAGGTTGTAGTAGTTCCTGAGTCTGTCGGTTGTGATCTGGTACTCTTCCTGGTAGATCTTGTCGGCCAGCGTCAGCCAGGGGTGCGAGAGAGCTGAGCTGACGTCCATCCTCTCGTGCCAGTTGAACACAAGGAGTTTGGAGATGAAGTCACGGCATTCCGTGCTGAGTCTTGACCACCTGTTTTAATTTTAAAATAGTAATTGAAAATAGAGATTGGAAATAGTGATTGGAAATAGTGATTTGAAATAGTGATTGGAAATAGTATTTGGAAATAGTGTTATGAAATAGTGATTGGAAATAGTGATTTGAAATAGTGATTTGAAATAGTGATTGGAAATAGTATTTGGAAATAGTGTTATGAAATAGTGATTTGAAATAGAAATTTGAAATAGTGTATTTTATATATAGTGTATTTTAAAATTTAAATTTGAATTAGAGTGTGATATATTACTCATCTAATTTTATAACGCCATCTATTGTTTTTGAGAGAATTTATGTTTCCTCTAGGTAAGAATCCACCCCAGCCTGATCTGTCAATCGCAAAGAGAGGAGAGTGTGTCCTCACCAGATCTCGTCGTGCCACTCCCAGCGGCCGTCCCGGATGTTGGTGAGGGTCTCGCGGTCGTTGTATCCGCGGAAGGGCGAGTGTCCGCTGAGCAGGATGTACGTGATGACTCCCACGCTCCACATGTCCGCTCCGAAGGACACGCCTTCGCCGTTCGCCACCTACATGGTTTTGGATAGTGTTGGCCATTTTACTGGAGCATGACTTGGACTTGCCCGTGACTTGCTTCATTTGACATTGACTGTCATGTTTGACAATATTCGCATTAAGACTAGATAACTTTAAAATCGCTAGTCAGTAGTTTTAGATCACTAGTCGCGGGCAACCGGTGGATGCAAATGGCAGGTTGTCGTACACTGTGGCGGTCTAAGGGAGAGGCCTTCGTTCAGCAGTGGACGTCTCCGGGCTGACGATGAACTTTAAAATATATTGACCCGCACTAAGCCCGAATAATCAGCCTGTATGTTAATCACTGCTGGACATGGACATACGCCTCCCCTCAAAGGGTGATAGAGTCTAGTTGCACGTTGGTTAGTCCACCAACGTGCAACATTACATTACATTAGTCATAGAATTTCTTTTCCAGATTCTCAACGTTACCTCACAATGTATTCCTTCACCGAAAAGCCAGTTTACTATTTATAGGCTTGCATTTGACTGCCATCTCGTCTGATGTTAACGAACATCCCAGAAGCTCCCAAAAGCTTAGCCCACGG
Organism: Erannis defoliaria; assembly: GCA_905404285.2. NCBI lineage: Eukaryota > Metazoa > Arthropoda > Insecta > Lepidoptera > Geometridae > Erannis > Erannis defoliaria. The sequence continues at coordinate 18,597,907 of FR990070.1, forward strand.
CTTTTTAGATTAAGGCCTTGCAATCTTTAAAATACTTTTTCCATACAGACAGCATGATGAGTACATGCGCTGCCGACTGGTAGTGGATTTGAGCATTTAGATTGGCTCTAGACTTTCGTCGGTCTGGATACAATCCTTTTGTTTTTGTGTAGTAGGTTTAGTAGTTTAAGTAGTTATAAAGTAGGATTTTAAATAATACTCTCAAAATTAAATCATAATGTGAAAACATTTCATTATTGGTCGGAAATTCCCCCCGTAATGCTCCCTGCCCAACTTCACCATTATAGCGGCGGCGTTACCGCGCTGGATGGAAAGAGAAAGTACTTGGATATGGGTAATATAGTTTGTTGTAGTTAATAAAGGCTTCTGCTCGAAAAAAATACTTGACCGGCATAATGCGGCATGTGCGACGCCGTTATCCTCTCAACAGAAAACAACATACCTCTGGCGCGACGAACTCCGGCATGCCGTAGTCGAGCGAGGCGTGCTTGTTGAACTGGATGCGGCGCGAGAGCCCGAAGTCGCAGATCTTCAGCTCGTCGCTGCCCGCGTGCGACAGCAGCAGCTCGCCGATCTACGAATAAACATCATAACATTCAATATTTGTTAAGAGTCCGACTGGGGAAGTACCACACCTTTGTCAGTTATTCAACCGCCAAGCAGTAGTGTGCAAGCATTACTGTGTTCCGGTTTGAAGAGCAATGTTACCAGAGAAATTACTGGGTATGATGAGATTTAACATCTAATATCTCAGGGTGACGAGCGCAGTGCAGTGCGGCGCAGGACTGTGTTCGCAAGTTCATAATTCTGGCACTGCTACTGTTAGTGGCAGGCGTGACGCTTACCACCAGGCGAACGTCTTGTTCGTCTCGTCACTTATTAATAGTATGTACAATAAATTTTTACTGGTTTTTTTTTGTGCACAGGTTATAGTGCTCTTATAGTAATAGTGCAAGAATAATGCTTCTTATATTAAGGGGGAAGCCTTTGTCTAGCCATGGACGGCTTCTAGCTGATGTACACAATAAAAAGTTTCTATATCTATCTATCATGCAGGTATTGTAGATTTCCTCACAATGTTTTGCTTTACAGAAAAGCCAGGTAGTATTCGTTTAAAAATATACTCGAACATAATCTATGGGGGTGGGGGGAGGGGTTTAGGGGGTTTGGAGGGTTGGGGGGAGTTGGTAGAGTCGGTAGAGTTTTGGCCTAAAAAAATTGCTCGGGATGATTTAAAGTGGTGAATTTTGGGAGCAGGCCGAATTTCTTCCGTACGCGGACGAAGTCGCGGGCGAACTCTAGTACATAATATAATTGTCGTAGATACAATAACAACAACTTACAATACTTATTGTTAATAAGTATTGTAATATAACTTACAATACTTATTAACAATAAGTATTGTAATATAAACTTACAATACTTATTGTAAGTTATTGTTATTGTGAAAGTGGTATAAGTACTCATTGCTTTTGTATTTTTTTTTGTCAAAAATCCAACGTGTATGTAGTACAATGTTTTTTTAAAATATTTTTTTGTAACAGGTTGGGAGATTTGGCATCTAAGGCAGTGCCTCTTCTGGTCTATGCAGGTCGAGTCCTGCCGCAGGTCATAATTTTTCTTCCTGTTTAAGCTTTAAACAAAACAATGTTTTTTGTCCTAAATGTTAAACGTAATGTTAGTAATGTGTCGACACTCACGGTGAGTCCCAAGTGCGCGACGCTGTTGTCGTGCATGTACTTGAGTCCGCGCAGCAGCTGGCGCATGTAGCCCGCGATCTCCCGCTCGGTGTAGCCCGGCCCTCTCAGCAACCTAAACACAAGACAAGTTAAGACAAGATAACTCTTTGAACGTCTTTATTTTTACGTCTGTGAGTGAATTCCTCCAAATATCCTCAGCGGTAATATAGGGTTGCTTGCTAGTATTTGGGGTAGTGGCGTCCCTACTAACGTCTAATCTTTTTTGTCGAGCTATACATGATGTTCATTATAACGACGAACATATTCTGGCATATGATAGTACTCACTATCATGAACAATTTTAACTATGGGACCGCATCTAAAATCGCAAATAATAAAACAGCTGTTCCATTCTTTTTTTTTATGAAACAGCTGTTTTTTTTCCATGGTAAAACCCTGTATAAAATGTAAAAATATAAACTGTCCGTTTTGCGTTCATTTCATATCATTTTCAGCCATGGTTGTCTTTTCACGGTCAAGAGCTTTCATTGTCCACTCGCTGCAGTGGGAGTCAAGCTCGTTTCGCCATCTTTTTATGAGCCTGCCGAGTGTTTTTTTTTGCATAGTCAGGTAAAGAGAAGTATAGTACATACCTGTCCCGCACGAGCTCCCCTCCCCCGGCCAGCTCGGTGACGAGCGCGAGCGTGTGGTCGTGTTCGTACGCGTCGTGGAGGCAGATCAGGTGGCGGTCGTTGAACAGGTTCATGATGTCCAGCTCGTTCTTCATGAACGGCTTCAGGTCCGAGTGGCCGTGCATTATCTTCGCGGCGTAGTTGCGACCTGGGAAGAAGTGGTCAACTGTCAACTATGTAACTCTTGTTACAACTTGATTTGATTTTTATAGATACTTTTTAGTTTTTTTTTGATCGGCAGAGCTCTGCCGCAGAGTGCCTCTTAAGTCACACAAATGAAGCAAATTAGTACATTATGATACAATTGTGCTATGTAGGTCATTACACTAGAGGCGGTATTATGCGCGCGAGCCGCAGGCGAGCGCGATAAGGAAGCCGAGAGCGTAATGCCCTACCTAGCACAAGAGTTCCATACGACTGTTTTCATCACACTTGCGAGGATAAAACAAACTTTTTTTGATAATAATCAACCACATAGGGAAAACATCAACAAACATTTGCGGAAAATGGCGCCCAAACCAGCAATGCGCGCGCAGGTTGACATTTACTTCAGCGGCATAAGAACTCTTTGTTGGTATTACAAAAAACTGTAAGTATTACCCGTGCTATCTATATTAAGAGTCCTTCGTATACATACGTCTAATTGCAGTCACGTACAAACTTGACTTTACCGGGTTATACCTATTATAGCACAAGTGCCGTAATGTAAAGTAAAAAGCACGCGTGCGTAATAGCTTGGATTATGAGCCAAAAACCGATGTAATAAGATCCACTTTACGAGCAAGTGTGATGAAAAGGTAATAACATTACAGCTGCGGACATGTTTTGTAATCTACGATGAAGGCAAGACGAGCAAAGACGTGCGTTTTATCATCTCTCTCTGAAGCTTCTTTAATTAAAGATTTTCAGAATGACGAGTTATAGAATAAATAACCAAAACTAAAAAAAAAACCTTGAACATAACCAGAGTTCCGAAATACCAAATACACCAAACAAGTCAGTGTTAACATCAGTAAATCAGTCGCTATCACCTTTTAATTCACAAACTTGACTAAATTCTAAACGAATTTCGATTTTCTATTAACCCAATTTTTTTCTTCATAGGGCTTTCCGATTATATGTTCTGATTCGGCGAACTTATGTCATAATAATTAGGGAATCCAGAGCATTAGATCCCATAGTTAGGTGCGGATATAGCCACACAGCTAGGAGGCGTAGTTACCGCTGAGCCTCTCGGCGGCGTGGTAGACCACGCCCTGCACGCCGCGCCCGAGCTCGTCTCCGAGGTCGTAGAACTCTCCGAACGGCTTAGTGCTGGGCTTCACGCGCGGGGGATGTTCGCGGATCCTGGAAATAAAAAACATAATTAGAGCCAGGATCACCTCTCTGTGACTAAAGAGGCACTAAACATTCATTTTTGTTTTATTTATACGGGAATACTCACGTTTAATTAAATCGGATACTCCAACAATTAAAAAAATTATAATGTGTCAAAACCACGTCAGTTTTCACACTAAACATTCATTGGCACTGTACACTGTGCAGATAAGTGCAACGCTACACAACACTAATTAAATTTTATTTGACGCTTGACACAAAATTGTTCGTGATATACACCGTGTAACAAAAAAGTTCAACAATACTGAAGGGCAAATCTGAAAACACGAAAAAAAAACAGTTGTTCCATAAAAAAGTTGACCTTGGACTTTGGTCAAATCAGCTGTTCCTAAATGTATGGAACCAGACCGTTCCAGGTTCCAGTTACCAGATAAATTACTGGGTATGAACAGATTTAAAATCTAATATCTTAGGGTGACGAGCGCAGTGTAGTGCCGCGCAGGATTGTGTTCGCAAGTTCACAATTCTGCACTGCTACTACTGATAGTGGCAGGCGTGACGCTTACCACCAGGCGAAAGTCTTGATCGTCTCGAAATTTTAAGTATAAAAAAAACAGAATTTTCGCGATTTCAGGGTTGGCCCCATAGTAAAAGTTGTTCATAATGATGAGTACATACATACCCTTCAGTATTGTTGAACCTTTCTGTTACAGATTGTATAATGAGAACAACGTTTCGAATTATGCGCTACATCAGTTTTTATATTTTTTGAGCGTGTTAGAGTACGTATAGGTTTAAACCCTGTGCTGCAAAGGTGCCAGTTTTAAATAATCGCTCCGTGAATAATATTGCACATTTCACTCAGTGGCCTAAATCTGTACTGTGGGAACCAGATAAATGGTAGAACATTTGCACTATTTAAAATACTTGGTATCAAAGTTCCTAAAGGTACCTCTTACCTGTAGGAGTAGTCATATTCGCTTTCCTCCACATACAGCATAGCTGAGGAGCTGACCGCGCCCGCCACGTTCCGCGCCGATATGGAGTACAGGCCCTCGTCCTTCAAGATCGCATCCTGGATCACCAGGATGCACAAGTCCGGCTCAATGAACTGGATCTGAAAACGATAGAGACTATGTAGAGGGTATGTGTGTAGTGAACATGAAGGAGCATGGTTTATTTATCTAAACATTCATCCATGGAAACTTTCGAGAGTAGGTTCGATTCTTAGTAATACGTTTCGTCGTTGTCAGCCATAACGTCCACTGCAGGACGAAGGCCTCCCCCTAATAGAGGGGTGTTGCCATAATCCCCACGCTTGGCAGGCGGCTTGGGGATCGCAGAATGTTAACCACCGTTAAGAAAGAGGAAGCTGCTGCCCATTCTCCGGTGGGTCTGGTTCCAGTTTAAGGACTTACCCAGGTCTACGTGGTAATAACAGATTATTTAATACTATGCTAGGTTCTATCAACTAAAGAGCAGTATAGTCTCGTAACATTCATAATGGAAACGTAATAATCGGGGAACTGTATTGGAGTCAACCACAAATGACCTGGTTATATCCTAAAACTGCATCCGAAACCACCGGTGGAAAGGCAGCAGCGTCCTCTCGGTTAACGGTGAAGAACAATCCTTCAAATTCCTGAAAATTAAAGTCGGGTCTGGGCTTCTACAAGGCTAGAGAGTGACCTGCTAAGTCGTGCTCCATCTTCGGCCCAACATCTCTTTCTGTAAGGGTGATCGTAGACATATTCTATCAAAAAAGTAACCTTTGTCCTGGAGCTAGGTGCCAGTGGCTGCCAGTCCTTGTACCACTTGATGTCAGGGTAGGGCACGCCGGTGACCCTGGCCTCTATCCTGGCGGTCTTGCGCTCCAGCACGATGGTCTCCTCCGGCCTCCGGATGAAGGTGGGGTACTCCGCCAGCTCGAGCCGCACTCGCTGCCGCGCCTGGCCGTGCTCGTTGGTGGCCACGGCTTCGTACCAGCCAGCGTCGCGCTCCAACATTCTGGATGGGACATGGCAAACATTTGTACTTACATAACTTACTTATCTTTGTTTTTTGTTGTACTCTGCGCATACTTATGCGCGTCACAAATTTACTAAGAAAAACAACGAAATAGTTGACAGATCTAACTTACTAAAAACAAAGCTGTCTTTTTCAATGCACTCTTAATACACTGCACAAAAACTTAAAAACAAAAAAAACTGACTTAAAAATTTTGCCTATGCTTATCTAATGTTAAGGACGGCAACATTTTAAGTATATTTAAATCTGTCACCTCTTCACCTCAAGTCTCCAAATTGGCTGTTTGTGGCATGAATAGGAAGTGACCAAACTATAAAACGGAGTTTTGTTTGAAAAAAAAGGCAGATTTTCGATTCTTTAACTTGCTTCAAATTTAACTACAAAAAATATTTTGCTTTAAGAACATTGACACTACAAAATACTTATATTGATGTAGATGTAGTAATGTTATTCTATACGACACAGCCAGCCAGCGTTATCTATCATTTAGCTTGTTACTACTCATTGTACAATAGATACAATTGTATCATAAACATAAATTCATGTCAAACTTTAAAAGGTTCTGTGACGTCATCATGGTCTATCCCACCATTCGATGCACGAATGGTGGGATATACCATGTTGACGTATCATTCTGGTCCTTCGAGTGATTTAAAAAACAAAAAGAAAACACTCACTTGTTAATAAACAGCGTGGCCTGTCCGTTCCTTGTGTACGACCAGTCGTATCTGCCCCCGATCTCGATGGGCTCGTCGTTGAAGAAGTACGTCATGCGAGGCTTGGGGTATCCGTAGACGAACCAGAAGAGGTTGGCGTTGTGGCCCTTCACGCCGTACTGGGAGTCGTGCTCCTGGCGCAGGAAGCGAGGCGCTTGCGCATACCCGTCGTGTGGAGGACGCTCGATGTCGAAGTCCTAGACATGAGACAAATATTAAAGGTTTATTAGCTACTCTAATGTAGACAGAGCCATACATTTCGAAGTAACGTCACGTATAATGAATTCTTCGTATCCAAGCTTTTTGTTGATCTGTTTTCTAAAGAAACAAATTGTTTTAATTTTTTACTGGCAATCATAATTTTACTCGCAATAAAGTAATAGATTGAATGATCAAAATATAAGACATAAAATCATATCAAATGAACAGGCCAAAGGTTAACTGCTAAAATTAAAATTCTAGAGGTACTGCAACTGCTCTGCACAACCAGAGTAGGTTACCATTAGGCAAGCAACTTGCTCGTTTCATCTAAAAAAGGTTCGGAAAAAAAAACATTTTGTTGCGTCATCCACACTAAAGATTATATCATGTTTACGTTTTTAATGTGACCGAGTTTTGTGTGTACAACTGAAAATTTCACCGACGCAACGTCTTAGGCCCATCGCACACAGAATGAAGAGTCGAGGCGGTGTCGCGTCGGGACGGAAGCGTGCCTCTTCTATGTAGTCAAATTTTTCTATACAGTTGAAATTATCAGCGCACACCGTCAGAGTCGATCGCTTTCGAGGCGGCGTAGGGGCGCAGTCGAGGTGCCATTTTGTCGCCGTTTTCGGGTTTTCGGGCACCTCGACTTCGCCTCGACACTGGCAGTCTGCTATGCGCCTTAGTGTAGTGAGTGCCAACTCTTACCCTGGGGAAGTAGGGCGAGGTCTCTGGCCGGAAGTCGATCCCCGGCTCGAGGTAGGGCACGAACTTGGGCGGGTCGGGCTCGAGCTTGGCGCGGTGCGTCTGCGCGTACGGCGAGGGGTCGCTCACGCCGTACTTGTTCTCGACGCGCACGCGGAAGCGGTAGTCGCGGAACGGCTCCAGGTTGCGGATGTCGCACGCGCACGAGCGCAGCCCCGTGCGCGCCGTGAACCAGTCGCCGTCGGGCACTTCGCACATCTCCACCTGGCCACGAGAAACATCTTGTTAAAATAATCCTGGAAGTGAGCATTTTAACTTTCCTGCGTCGAAAGCTTTACACGTCTAAATTAACTTTATTGCCAGTCTCCTGGACCTGGATACGTCCTAAACTGGATCCAGAACCACCGGAGGACAGGAAGGAGCTTACTGTCGGTTAAAATTCAAAATTCTCCACTTTAAACCATTCCGAGCAAACTCTACCAACTCTACCGACTCTACCATTCCCCCCCAACTTCCCTTCCTTTGAATGAACTACCCAAATATACATTTTCATCACTATAACTTCAAAAACAAAGAACTTCCCATGCAACATTCTTTCCTAACACCCTTTCCCCCCACCTTAAATCGCCTCTGTAATTTTTTTTTATTAAACATTATTTTTTATTTTAAATGAACTATCCAAAGTCCAAGTCCAAAAACAAAGGACATGGAGGAAGCATGCCAAGCGTGGGGATTACTGCCACTCCTCCGTATAAAGCGGGAAGCCTTCATCTTGACATGATATATATACTATATACTTTTCATCACACTTGCTCGTAAAGTGGATCTTATTGCATCGGTTTTAGGCTCATAATCCAAGCTACGCACGCGTGCTTCTTACTTTACATTACGGCACTTGTGCTATAATAGGTATAACCCGGTAAAGTCAAGTTTGTACGTGAGTGCAATTAGACGTATGTATACGAAGCACTCTTAATATAGCCGGGTAATACTTAGTTTTTTTGTAACACAAACAAAGAGTTCTTATGCCGCTGAAGTAAATGACAACCTGCGCGCGCATTGCTGGTCTGGGCGCCAATTTCCGCAAATGTTTGTTAACGTTTTCTCTGTGTGGTTGATTATTATCAAAAAAAGTTTCTTTTTTCCTCGCAAGTGTGATGAAAACAGTCGTATGAAACTCTTGTGCTATGTTTCAATACACTCTCGGCTTCCTTAACGCGCTCGCCTGCGGCTCGCGCGCATAATACCACCTCTAGTGTAATGACCAACATAGCACACTTGTATCATAATGTACTATTTTATGAGCTGTCTAATAGCGACGGTTTAATGGACAAAGTATAGACGAACTTATGTTGGAGAGAAGGACATTACCGTGAGTTTCTAGACGCTTACCTGGTAAGTGACCGGGAACCTCGGCCCGTGTGGTATGGAAGGTTTCCAGGACAGAGTGAGGTGCCTGTCCGCCATGCGCGAGATGATGGGCTTGTCGGAGAGAGGCATGGGGATGCCGGTCTTCTTCATCTTGTCGAAGTCGGAGTACTGGTCGGAGATGGGGCGCTTGCTCGTGTGGGGCTCCAGGGCTGGGGGAAACACGGTCATTGTAACAGAAACTACAATAGTAGATTACTCACCTAGGGAGCAAAAGTAAAGAATGTCTCAGATCTCATGTATATTGTCTCCGGAGGCCAAGCCGAGGGTGACAAATGTGAGATCTGAGGCTTATTTACTTGCTCCCGTGGTCTGTATTGTGAATACGGTTTTACGTGCCGTTGCTGGGAGGAAGTGGTTCCTTTCACTCCGCGTAGCGAGGCTAAAGTAGCCACTTTAGCCCCGCAGGCATGTAAATCTTTTAGTAACTTTGGACTGGAATACGCCATTGCTTATGTACCTACCTATTGATACGTTAACGCGTTGTTTGCAATTTTAAATCAGCTATGAGATTTTATCATCGTCAGGCAAGACATTCGACAACAGCTCACGAGAGTAACAGTGTGGTCGAAGATGGTATTCTCACCTAGCCTGAGAAAGCAAACCGTTAGGGTGTTAGACAGCAGCATTTCAGGATTGTAACTTGCCATCCGAATACTAGAAAGTACCATGGTTTTTTTCACAGTATTATTTAACTTTACTGACAGGCTAGCTCTTTTCATTCACTAGCTCGTTACTGGGATTTGAATCCACACCCAGCGGCTAACCTCTGGGCTATCATCGTTATGATTCTTGTGTCAGAACCAAAAACAGAGCACTGGGACACATCAGAAGGTTTCGGAATTCGCCAAATTTTCGTGTTGTAATTTAGTCGATATACCTCGTGAGGTCGAAGCCGATGAGTATGTTAAACTTACTGTCATAAGTGAGTTGCGAGGTGCATTCGGCTTCCCCGTGCGGGTTGTATATGCGGCACTTGTATGTGCCCACGTCGCTCGGGTCGATGCCGGAGATGGTCAGCCGGAGTAGTCCTGTGGTCTCCTTGTCCATGCGGATACGTTCGCAAGGGAAAAGCTTCTCATTGTTGCGGAACCTTAAAACAGATTATTAAGGCTTGTATTTACCAAATTTGCCCCACGCAAAATCAAATTTATTTAGTCAAATTACTATATTTAAAGCCCAAAAATACAAAATGTTACAGAAGAACATCCGTCTTAGTAACTTTTGTGGTTGAAAACACGATTGATTATACTTTCCTCGATAGAAAAAAATACCGAAACAGTGTCTATTTATAACCATTTTCAGTTTTATGTCCTAATTACAGCACATAGTCACATTAAAAAAATATGTATTATAAGTTAATAGTATTTTGGAGAGCATGCTGTGGTTCAAAAGTGATTAATTTCTATACTTTTCAAGTAATCTGAGAAAATCTTTAAAAATCGTAGTTTGACACGCACGAATCTGCGTAACCGCCATATTTTTGCTCCGCTAAATGTGACCCTAACTGATACAGCTTTAGACTAATTATTAATCTCATTAAAAAATGTGCTTGAAACGTGGAATACCTGGCCTTAATTTATATGCGTCAGCTCTTATTATAATTTTAAAAACATTAATTTAACCTACCCATATTTGAAGTCACGAATGAAAAAGGCCACTTTTAAATAAAATAGTTTATTCTCCGTCATTAAAATTACTGGTCGCTCGACCAGTTCAAACGTGGCTCCTGTTAAAGTTTGATAGAGCTCAATGAAGCGATGATCACGCGTTAAAATTTTTCCTTCAATGCGTTTACAATTCTATTACCAGCCGCTTAGCAAATATTTTGCAGTAATGCTCACCATTCGACGTCAGGGTCGGGCGTGCCGGTGGCGCAGGCAGTGAACTTGGCGCTCATGCCTCGGAACACCTCGATGTCGCCGATCTTCTTCAGGAACGATGGCGGCTCCACCTTCTGAGCCTTGCTTCTGTAAATTGACATTTATTGCATTGGTAACTAAACGAGATCCAACTTTTTAGCGTGTGTTGGCAATATTCTGGCTCGAAAGAGGTCCTTCGAGCTGAGTGATTATGTATCAGCCTTGCTGGGTTGATACATAATCACTGCTGGGACGCCATTGAATTTCTTCTCCGGAAATATTCAGATTTTCTTACGATGTTCATCAAAAAGCCAATCGTAAAGTTGGTAGAAAGAGTGTCATGCTTAAAAAAATTACAACAAAACGTTACGATTTTAAAATACGATCCCACTCCTATCTTCTAGCATATGTCAAACTAGCTGCTATGTCAAGTTTTTTTTTTTTAATCTTGGCCTTCGAAGTCATCATTGCTTTGCTTAAGTTTGCTACTTACAATTTTTTTTAGCACAGCAGCGTTCTTAAATTCCCCGATATTTACTTTCTGTCCAACCTCATTGCGTTTTAAAATATTGTACCGTAGACTTTTAAAATCCGAGTTATTCTGTCAGAACTAACGTACGAATAAAATAAAAAAGTTTATCTAATACTTACATCTTATCAACGACTTGTAAGGAGGCTTCGCAGGACGCCTCTCCCTCCTTGTTCCTCGCGACACACTTGTAAGTTCCCGCGTCTTCGGGCGTCAGGTCCCGCACGTACAGGCAGCACGCGTCGCCGTCGCGTTTGATGTTGTACTTGTCCGAGTGTCGCAGCGGCTGGCCGTTCTTGTACCACGTGATCTCAGGGGTCGGGAGACCAAACACACGGGCCGGGAATTTGGCGTCGAATGTTGGCAACTGGGGAAATGTTTGACTAGTTAACTCTCAAAAAAAAGGAAACTCAACGACATGGCATTGCATACCTTAACGACAATTTTGTAGTTGTGATAAACACAGCCGGAAAAAGTTTCTTTTACATCTATGCATTGAAATAGAATCCTTCTCAATGCATTTATGACGTGTGATTAATGATTGACCACAACCTATGATGACATACACACAGCACAGCTTTTGCAGAGCTTCTGTTGTAAGTCTTAGGATATTTCCCGATTACTTCACCTGATTGTAATGCCATTATTTAGCGCGATATCTAATGCAGTACGCAGATATATGGCCGGGTGTTGGCGCGCTAATACGCGGTGACATTTTTAACGTCGTTATTCAGATAATTGGCCGTAAAGCGTCACTCAGGTGAAGCCTCAGCATAAGCATTGAGCCTTATAAACCAAGCCATGGTACAATTTTATTCCCTTTGCGTACATACTGCATCGCGCCCTATAAAAACCAATGATCAGATCGCAGATGACAACTTTTTTAATAGTCGTTGATTTTTAGGAGATATTGTAGCATTGTTTCAGATTTGTGATCATAACCTTCGCCATCAGTTTACACTGGTTATATATGTCTCAAACCAGGCAGGCCTCCTGTTATTCTCGTGATCAATCTCCGGCTTTTCGCTTCCAGCCAGCTAGCCAGCCGCATTGCCAGCTGTCTTACGCATTTCCTAGTCCTTTCATCATTCCTAGTCCTTAGTCATTTCTTAGTCCTTGCATCGAGTCTTAGGAAGTCCTACGATACATAATTATGTTTATCACCGGGACTTAAACGCGCACGAAACAATTAATTTTTATTTATCTCGACGTTTCCGCCATGTTTCAATGGCCGCGGTCACAAGCTAAGTGCAGAATGTGAGAATGTGCGATCTTGGCAAAAAATTACCAACGACGACGACGATGATTGGCTCCATCGTAGAATGCCCCTTTCCTAAAATGTCTACTGCACGCAAAACGTCCTTTTCGCAAAATGCCCCTTTCTCACAATGTCCCTTTCTCACGATGTCACTTTCGCAATATGCCCCTTTCGCACAATGTCTCTTTCAGACAATGTCCCTTTCGCAAAATGACATTTTTCTCCGGCAGTGGTGTAGTGGAGCTCCAACAGGTCATTTCGGAGCCCCTGTGATCGTTTCCCCTCCACTGCGTGTTGTAAGCGCGTATGTAGCGATAAGACAAAAAATAATGTTCTGTTGTCCCTCAATACGTTTACCGATTCGTGATTTAATTCCAAATGTTTCAGCAAACCTATGCTGCGTTCCGTAATGCGCTAAAAGTGATAATATTGCGAATCCGACCAAATTTAATAGTCACAAGATATAAGGGCTTTGAATTGAACGAGTAATACCTTGTCACTTTGGTCGGGTTCGCGATATTATCACTTTTATCGCATTACGGAACGTAGCACTAGTAAGCAGCCTGTGAAAAATCTTCTCTATTCTTACTGTCAAGAATAAATGGACAACGCTAAGATACAATTAAACAAAAAAAAACACAAAAAAAAATCGCGTGGCGCATGCTAGGCCAGCTGGTCAATGTTTGCAACGTTACCTGCTGTAAGTCTGTGAACTTCTGCGAGAAGGTTGGAGGCTGGAACACCTTGCGCACGGTGAGCTTGCCCTGTGAGGCGTCCTCTCCGAGCGGACTCACGAGCTTCACGCCGTACACGCCCGCGTCCGGCATCTCCACCGGGTTGATCTCCAGACCCACCTGGCAAACAAACAGATCAAGGTTTCTTATCTAAATCCAAAATATTTTTGTAGTGGGAAGAAGTACTCTATTGCAGAGACGGCTTGGGGAAGTTTGTCAGTTATTCAATCGGCAAGCAGTAGAGTGCACGCATTACTGTGTTTCAGTTTGAAGAGCAATGTTACCAGAGAAAATGCTGTACATGAAGAGATTTGACATCTAATATCTCAGTGTGACAAGCGAAGTGCAGTGCGGCGCAGGATTTTGTTCACAATTCTGGGACTAGGACTGTTATGGGCAGGCATGATGCTTACCACCAGGCGAACGTGTCGTTCGTTTCGTCACTCCATTTTTGCTTTGGCTTTGATAAGTGTACTGGCCTATTAAAGGAGACATGCCGTCATGACCGATAAATTTAAGATTTGTCGTCTTGACACCGTTATTTGTCCAAGAGGGAGGAACTGCTCTTATTGACTGATAAGTATAAGAATGATTGACTAGATCAGGGGTCCGCAATTCGATGTAAAGTTGCGGCTCTCAACTTCCGTATGTAAAAATAATTTATAAATAAATAATGTTTATTAACTTTTCAAGTTCAAACTGCTGGACGGATTTGGATGAAATTTGGTATGTAGATACACTGGATTGACACGTAGGTTACTTTTATCTCGGGAAAACGCGGGTAATGCAGCGGGGCGCTACTAATTAATAAACAAATACAACACCTACTAAAGAAACGATTATTTATGTACCTCTTTAAAAATTGGAAAGTTTTGTAAATTGTAACCCCCTGGTCTAGATGATTATTATGAACTTACCCGCTTCCCGTCACAAGTGAGCTGTATCTTCTCGTTGGGTTGAAGAGGAACTCCATCTTTGGTCCAGATAACTTCTGGTACAGGATTGCCGACGAACGGCGCGGACACTGAGAGAGGTTGGCCCTCCTCTGCCGTGAGGTCTCGCAGGCCGTGAACGAATTGTGGACGCTCTTGAGGAGATTTGTCGTCTTGCCGGCCTATGAAAAGTTGTAATCGTATCAATAGAGTAGTTTTACGAATATTAAGTTATGCTAAGCTATGCTATTACCAAGCTAAGTTATGTTAGCTACGCTAACAGAATGCACAATACTTGAACGAATCAGCGTTTAAACACGAACTTTTTTACATGGGTCTCCTGGGATGTACAAGTTATGTTTAACACTACACAATTATGATGGAAATTATATGAACAAAAGGCAGAAAATAGCAAAACCAAAGTTGGAACGTCAGGTTAATGCTACAGTTAGAAAAACATCACAATTATATTGATACACACAATGTTCATGTAACAAATTAATACTCGATAGTATGGACTTACTGCTTTTGAAACACTTTTTTTAAGTTATGTAAAGTTACACCATTAGTAAGAGTAGGAGTGCCAGCTGCGGTAGGAGAGAGTCTTATAATAATCAAACAACCAAGTAATCATAGAATACAGTTTTAGCAACTTGAACTTGAACAGTGTTTTGTAGGAGAGATAAGCCTCCATGACGAGGGCCTTCATAGAGGTTTAGTCAGCGTATAACCACTCTTATAGAAAACGTGAACGTAGATATATCTACAACTACAACATTGTCAATTTCGTGCAAGCTAATTTGTACTTTGTTTGTATTAGTCATTGTCGATTTTCTACTGTAGCGCTTGGCTTGTTGTCGTCACGCGGCAGCCGTCGACTGCGCGCGCTTCAGCACTACGCTGAACTTCGATACTATAGTAAACGAACAGAGTACAAATTAGCTTGCACTGAATATGACATGATTGTTGTTATAGATACTGTGGTTCAGCTATGTTTATACGTGTTTTCTTCTGTAAGTAGTACTATTATGTTATCTGTCCTGTTAGTCGTATATAACTATTGAGATTGACTTAATAATAATAATAATTTGTACTATTATGGATCTGTGTCCGAAAATAAATGTGTTTTGATTTTGATTTGATTTGATTTTTGATTTGATTGACTGCCTTGTACCTCAGTTGGTAACATGTCTACCTTCAGAGCTGTAGGGCGAGGGTTCGATCCCCACCCAGGGCAAACATTTATGTCACGAACACAGATGTTTGTTCGGTGTCTGAGTGTAGTATATATTTCCAAAAAATATATATCTAAGTATTGTATCATCTGGTTTCCATAATACAAGCTTTGCTTAGTATGGGGTTAGATGGCGCGATGTGAAATGACAAAAAAAATACTAAATTTCAGCGGTACTTACTAGCGACAATAAGGTCAGCATCGCTTTTGGTCTCGCCCTTGTCGTTGATGGCTCGAACGCCGTACTGCCCGGCGTCGGGCGCCGCTGCCTTGTCGATCAGCAGCGCGTGCGTGCCGTCGGGCTGCGACACTAGCTTGATGTGGTGACCGTCGGGAACTACCTCCTGTCCGTTGTGAGTCCTGATAACAAATTACTTGGGTAAAATAGAGGAAACTAACATGTTTCACTGCATTCTTATTGTTCGTCGTCGTCAGCTATAAGACGTCCACTGCTGGACGAAGGCCTCCCAATAGAGGGTGTTGCCACAATCCCCACGCTTGGCAGGTGGCTTGGGGATCGCAGAATGCTCACCACCGTTAACCAAGAGGACGTTGCTGCCCGTCCTTCGGTGGGATTCTCATTGTTACATTTTTGTTTTTGTAACTTTTTGTTTTGTGTCTAGAACATTTTTTTTTGTTACAAAGCAAGGAACAAGTTACACACTAAATAATAATCAAAAAAGGTTTGAAACATAATATAATGACGTCAAGTTTTTCACGCTTACCATTTCTGCTAGTATCAGTGGACAGTGGTAAATTGAGAAAAGATCTTGTCAAACTATGCTCCAGAATTTAGTTAGTCAGTTCTGTATAGGAAGATAATCATAACATATGTCGAGTTGCAATTATAACAGTTGTTTTAGCAGTAATTCCATTGCTGTAGTTGTTGCCCAATAGTACATTATGATACGAGTGTGCTATGTTGGTCGGCTTCCTCGGCTTCCTTATCGCGCTCGCCTGCGGCTCGCGCGCATAATACCGCCTCTAGTGTAATGACTAATAGCACAAGAGTTCCATACGACTGTTTTCGTCACACTTGCGAGGAAAAAATATTTTTTTTTGATAATAATCAACCACACAGCGAAAACGTCAACAAACATTTGCGGAAAATGGCGCCCAAACCAGCAATGCGCGCGCAGGTTTACATTTACTTCAGCGGCATAAGAACTCTTTGTTGGTATTACAAAAAAAACTGTAAGTATTACCCGGCTATATTAAGAGTGCTTCGTATACATACGTCTAATTGCAGTCACGTACAAACTTGACTTTACCGGGTTATACCTATTATAGCACCATGTGCCGTAATGTAAAGTAAAAAGCACGCGTGCGTAATAGCTTGGATTATGAGCCTAAAACCGATGCAATAAGATCCACTTTACGAGCAAGTGTGATGAAAAGTATATTGGTCCTTCTGCTACCTTACGATGGGCCTAGCGGGTCTGAAATATTGATGTCACTTGTCTTATCAAACTTGGGTCAAAATAGTGGCAGTTGTCTTGTCCCATCACGGGACAACAAGATGGGACTAGCGGGATTGACCCTCTTTGACATAGTATAAATTGATTTGGGGATTGGTTCCCTTCGAGGTCATGCCCTTAAAGAAATTCTTGCCTAATTGATAAACGAATTTATGGTACGAGTAATGAATATAGAGATCTTATACCTATACTCAGTCACACAAATTTTTCTCAGTACTTTGAAGAGTCAGGCCACATCGCTCGAAGAACTGACAACCGATGGGGAAGAAAGGTTCTTGAGTGGCAACCGCGAACCGGAAGACGCAGCGTAGGAAGGCCTCCCACTATATATATATATATATATATATATATGTACGACAACCTGCCATTTGCATACACCAGTTGCCCGCGACTTTTACAATGTCGTCGGTCCACCTATATATATATATATATATCTATATAAAGGTGGATGCAAATGGCAGGTTGTCGTACAGTGTGGCGGTCTAAGGGGGAGGCCTTCGTTCAGCAGTGGACGTCTCCGGGCTGATGATGATGAACCAGTACTTCTTACCATTTGATGGTAGGCTGCGGGTGTCCGAGCACCTTGACCTCCAGTTTGACGGGGAACCCTTCGATGACCTTCGCAGGCTGCAGTTGAGCTATGAACGCGGGCTTGCGCTCCTTCTGCGCGACTTCTGCGTTCGCTTTGGACGCGACCTGACAATGAGAGTTACATTTTAAATTCGAAATAGGTTTGTGTTACACTACTCCTTGCTAACATTTATAATAATGTTTGAATTAATTAAAAATACAGGTCAAGTGACCTGGACCTGGGTATGTCCTAAAACTGCATCCAGAACTACTGGAAGATGGCAGCAGCGTTCTCTTAGTTAACGGTGGTAATACTCTGCGATCCCCAAGCCGCCTGCCAAGCGTGGGGATTATGGCAACCCCTCCCTATTAAGGGAGAGGTTTTCGTCCAGTAGTGGACGTTTTCTGGCTGATAATGATGATGACAGGTCAAGTGGAAGTCGGACTCGAGTGCCGACGCCATATAATAATGGCATCCGTTAGATAGTTCTTGAGCAATGAATTCTTTGATTAAATCAATTTTTAGTTTGAGTTGGTAAGCACAGAGATGGTAAGATTTGGGTAGAAATGTATGATTCGAAGAAAGAGTATAAATAAATAAATAAATATCGGAGGACATTTTTTCACACAGCGCCATCTAGCCCCAAACTAAGCAAATCTTGTAATATGGAAACTAGATAGTTGATAGAATACTTATATATATATATATATTTTGTAAATACATACTTATAATACATACTAACCAGACACAGAACAAACAATTATGTTCGTCACATAATTTTTTGCCCTTGGTGGGGATCGAACCCACGCCCTACAGCTCTGAAGGCAGACACACTACCAACTGAGCTATATGGCAGTCAGTATGTAAGCTAAGAAGAGAAGGTACCACAGGAAGATACTTATTCACTCTAACTAACCCTGAAATGATGTAGATTATATCTCTCACGAAACAAAGATTAACCAGCAGGGAGTCTGGTGCTAGGGGTAGCACGTGTCGAGGATTAATTGCTATTTCTCCGCGCGGGAACGTGATAAAGCTAGAATATGGATACGTCTGTCTCCATTTCGAGGGGGGAAAAGAGTGGATAAACGTTTATCACCTCTCGTGTGCTAGCGGGCGTAGAGCCTTGTGGTGAAATTTTCTCAAACATACTAGGCCAAAATGTCATTGTGTATTTATAGTAAAATTGTATGTATTTGTGAATGATTGTCTTAGTTAATTAAGTTGACAATTTTTTTTTTCAAATTTAATTATTATGTTACTATTATTATAATTTTTGACATGCATATTATTAATTTATTTCTTTTATAGGCACTCGATTATTACTTTGTGAAGCTTGTGACTGCTGGCTGTCACACGCCTTGCCGTAGTGTAAATATGACAAGCACTGGATAATAAAAAAGTTCCTTTGCATATTACAAGCTTTGCTTAGGTTGGGGCTAGATGGCGCTGTGTGAAAAATGTCCACCGATATTTATTTATTTTTATTTATTACTTATACTCAGAAAGTAGGTTTGAAGTTGCCCGAGGAGCGGGTTGAAAGTAATACATTTTAGCCCTAGAGAGAATCACTTTCAACTGACAGGGACAGTTGAGAAATGACAGACTCAAATTATTAAAAAAAACTAGTTCTATTTTCACATAAATTTGTATTGAACCATGTTCCAACTTTTTTTTTCTCCTTAGAGGATTATGGTCCCGCACTTCTCGTGCTTTTCCCAGTGTCCATTCATGTTTTTATTTTTAGTTTCCTTGTATTCGTAATGAAAAGCACAGTATTTACCTCGGGGTTAAAGACTTATTTAGTCCCTCGAACTATTAGGGTTTACAACCAACCCCGTGTCGGGATTAAATAAGTTACTTTCACCCCTAGGATAACAATGTACTATTGTATTTTCTAACAGATGGTACGGGTGTAGTATACGCACCTCTCCAAGTTTGTTGGTGACGGTGAGCGAGTAGACCCCCGCGTCCTCTGGTTTGCAGCTGTCGATGCTGAGTCCGACCACGCCACCCGGCTGGTTGATGAAGTTGACGGCCTGCGAGGGCCTCACCGGCAGCCCGTCCTTGAACCACTTCACCTCGGGCGCGGGGAACGCCATCACGCAGGCCTCCAGCTTCAGAGGTTGGCCTACTACGGCTTTCACGTCTTCCAGCTCCTGGCTGAATGATGGTTTACGCGGTGTGGCTGTAACAAGAACGGGTGGATGAATTATTTTAAATTATTTTGGGATTTTTCAAGCCATAGTTGTGCAACTAAACATCAATTAAGAAAAAATCTTGCCCACGTGCAGTAATATGTTAGCAGGATAGCTTACATATTTTTTATATGTCAAGGTTTATCATATCGTTGTTTTCTTTAAAAGTAATCGTAGAAGGCTCACCAACATTAACCGAGAGGACGCTTTGCCCGTCCTCGAATGGTTCTGGATGCCGTTTTATGA
This sequence comes from Erannis defoliaria, assembly GCA_905404285.2. NCBI lineage: Eukaryota > Metazoa > Arthropoda > Insecta > Lepidoptera > Geometridae > Erannis > Erannis defoliaria. The sequence continues at coordinate 18,617,736 of FR990070.1, forward strand.
CGTATCCAGGACCACAATATGCTTGACAAGGGTTACAGTTACTGAAATATTGTTACCTTAGTTCCTTTGGTAAACGTTTAATTTCAACCAACTTCAAAAAAGAAGGTTCTCAATGTATGGTTTATTTTTATGTATGTTACGCGATTACACTGTCAATTATGAATTGATTTTGTTGATTGTTTTTTTGTTTGGTAGGTGATACGTCAGAGGTGGTCCCACCCATATATTAACATATTTTATAGAAATCGGTTCAGTAGTTTAGTTTGTAAATCAATATTACTGGAATAAATCAAAATAACTGGAAAATATGAAGATGTCAAAATTGAAGTCGGTTGTATTTTTTTTTAATGCGTGTTATATTATCTAATGCTTTATTTTGAGTAGTCAGTTACTCACGGGTTTTAAACGGGAACGCGAAATAATCATGTCGTTGCATTGTATTATTTTCCAAAACTTTTCTAGTCTTAATGCATAAAAATGGTGGCGTTTTATTACATTAAGTGCTGATTTACACGCACGAGTATTGGCAAGTGATATAATGTTGGAAAACATGTCTTTTCGTTCTGTTTCCAAAACTCCGAAGAAGCTTGTAGTAAAGTTGCCACGATATTACTAGGGCATCACTGTGTCTTTGACTAAGACTCATTATTGACTTGAAATTCATCAAAAACTTGATATATTATAAATACTTGACACTGGCAAATGCGCAGAGTGCGACGCCACAACCCTCTTAGGAGGAAAGAACAAAAGAGTAACTCACGGTTGACAGCGACGGCGCAGAGCGCGGAGTTGTCTCCGTGCGGGTTGGATATGACGAGCTTGTAGGCGCCGCAGTCGGCGGGCGTGACGCGCTCGATGCTGAGCTTCACGGTGCCGTCCGGGAGCGCCGACTGCTGCACGCGCGGGTCGCTCGCGGGCAGCTCCGCGCCGTCCTTGTACCTGGGGAACAGTTCACTACTTGTTATCAAGAAGGACTGGACCTGCAACCAGAACCATTGTTCTAGACACAAAACAAAAAGTTACGAAAACAAAAATGTAACAATGAGAATAGGCTAGATGACTGTTTTTTTTATTGTCCTAATAAAATGTGGCCCATAAATATAGCTGATTAATGAAAAGAAAATGAAAATCTGTTCAAAAATAAGCAACTTATAAGCATTTTAATATCATGCTAGACTGAGAGGCGAAACAGCAAATCGTGACGTCACTTGTCAGGACGCCATATAAATTCTATTCTGACAAGTAAGGCGTGACGTCATTTTTTGTTTTGTGGGAAAGGGACAGAGTTGTCTCTAACAAAAACTTTAAACGCTCATATGTCAGAACATTATTAACCGATTTAAATATATTTTTCAATAAACTTACTATATTTACTTAAATTCTTCATCAAAGCTATTGGTTTCAACGATTTAAACATCAGTCATCTACCCTATTCTACCGAAGGACGGGCAGCAGTGTCCTCTCCATTAACGGTGGTGAAAATTCTGCGATTACCAAGCCGCCTGCCAAGCGTGGGACAATAGGAATGCGGCGTGGGATGACTGGTATATTTTTTTTTTAGCGTGGGAATTATGGCAACACCTCCCTATTAAGGTGGAGGCCTTCGTCCAGCAGTGGACATCTTATGGCTGACGACGACAAACAATGAGAATGCAGTAAAGCACCTTAGTTTCCCCTATTTTACCCACGTGGGCGTTTTCTGGCTGATGGGTTTCAAGAAGGAAGTACTCATTTACATCGATCCGGTATAAAGATACCTACATAAATATTGGAAGTCATTTTACACAGCAAACTCTAGCACGAAATTAAACAAAGCTTGTACTATGGAAACCAGATAACTGATACTGAACGAGAAAACAACACCCAGATACAGAAAAAAATATCTATATTTGTCACATATGTGTTTGCCATGGGTGGGGACCGAATCCGCACCTATTAGACTGTTTTTTTACTTTTGTATTAATCTACAAATCATTTTTTTAAATTTAATTTTTAATTTTTAATATATATTTTTTTAGTCTGGACACATTAGAATGACAAACAGAGACAAATTAACGAAAGACAATGGTACCCCAGAAACGGGAAAAGACAATGAGGACGTCAAATAAAGAGATGGGAAGATGATCTACCAAAGGGATGGAGAAGAATAGCTCGCGATAGGGAAGTGTGGAAAGAACTGGAGGCCTAGGTCTAAGGATAACCTGACACTGACAAACCAACTGGTTGCTGAAATGTATATCATAAATTTAATGTTTTTTTACTTATAAAATTAATTGGTTAGCATAATATAATATTTAAGTCAAAAATCTCTTTACATTATAATAATAATAAACAGTGGTAAATATTTAACTTACTTTTGGTCAGCGAATAAAGGCTTTATCTATCTATCTAATCTACTGGCAGCACCTCCTGGTTTCATCCGTTATCTCTCAGATGTATTATTTTTTCAGGATAAAACGTAGCATAAGTGTTTAAACGCAATCTCAATTACGAATTTAACTTGCACGCGTTAGTGTGTTTCATTGGATTGAAGAGCAATGTTACCAGATAAATTACTTAGTGATTTGACATCTAATATTTCAGGGTAACAAGCGCAGTGCAGTGCGGCGCAGGATATTGTTCGCTAGTTCACAATTCTGGCACTGCTACTGTTTTGGCCAGGCTAATGCTTACCATCAGGCAAATGTTTCGCTCGTCTCGTCACTCATTAACCTAACACCCTAAGGCAAACTTCAATGAGGTTTAGTTGGTCCTAGTTACCAAAAACGATATTGCAATAAATATTATAGAGAAAAAATGCATGATATAATCCTTACAGCTACACTTAGCCTTATAGCTTATCCTTATTCCTATACAGGGTTAGTTCTAATCAGTTAGCATCCTTTTAATGGCATATTCTGCACGTCAAAACAAACAACTTTTACTATGGGGCCAACATTGATATCGCGAAGAAAAAACAGCTGTTTCATACATTTAGCCCAAGCTCGATGAAATTTTTGTATGGAACAGCTGATATTTTTTTCGCTATTTCAATGTTGGCCCCATAGTAAAAGTTGTTTCTTTTGATGTACAGAATATGCCCTTAAAATAATGCTAACTGATTAGAACTAACCCTGTATAACTACGTGACAGATATGACCTTTAACTCAGGCTATTGCTGTTGAACAGACAGCGCTGATCTTCTTTAGAATCCGATTCGATTATGCCACATACCATTTAGCAGTAGGTATGGGACTGCCGTCGAGCTTGGCCTTGAGTTCGAGCGGCTCGCCCTCGTCCACCTCCTTGGAGCGGTCCAGCTTGTGCGTGAACCCTGGCGCGTTCCGCTCGAGCGAGACGGCAGCCTCGCAGACTGCCTCGCCGCACAGGTTCACTGCGCGTACCTTGTACTGGAGTGCAAGAAAATATTAAAAACGTGAACAAGTAAACTGACGTGGTTTTGACACATTTTTGTTTTATTTATACGGGAATACTCACGTTTGATTAAATCGGATACTCCGACTATAGTACCACACTACACTCTACCCGCCCCCACCCCTGCACCCGCAGAGCAACCGCAGTCATCGCGCGCGCGACGCGCAGCGGCCCGCAGTTGCACGCGCGTCGGGCTCTGTTTTCACTCACGGATGTGATCGAAACTATAGTCGGAGTATCCGATTTAATCAAACGTGAGTATTCCCGTATAAATAAATCAAAATAGTGAACAAGTAACTTTAAAAAAAAACAACCGACTTCAAATTAATATGGGACCACCTCGGGAGAATACCCTTTAAAAAAAAAAATGAATTATCAAAGTCGGTTCATAATTGACGGAGAAATCGGTGAACATACATAAAAAATATACATAGTCGAACATACAACCTCCTCCTTTTTTGAAGTCGGTTAAAAAAACGATACACTACTAGGTAGTATCACAGATAATTATAATACTATGTATATAGTTCATCCAAGATCCATTTCAGAGGTTCTACAGATTGAATGGTGTTTAGAACTGTTTACGATAGTGGCGCGCCCCTGTGTCTACTATTTTTCGCCAAGCTGTAATTTTTTTGAAGTCAAGTTTTTCGTTTACGTTCCGTTCCGCAGTTTGAAATAATTTAACATGTATTTTCGATATTCGAACTATAAAAAAAAGTAATGAGCGATTTTGCAAACATGAATTAAATAAAAAGGAGTTTCCTTCAACTCCACAGATAGCGCAGACTAAACGTGCCAGTCAAAAGCAGCATACTATTTTTAATAGGTGGCCTAAGCAATAAAATAAAAAACTTAACATTAATGGCACGTCTGGTTTGCGCAAAGTCAGAGCCATCTACACATCACAGACGTCCACTGCTGGACGAAGGCCTCTCCCCCTTTTTTTTTTAAATAGTTCCTGGCCATGGATACTAGTCCTTCAGCCGAATACATTTTTCTTCATCGATCTTTCTTTCTCCAGTTAAATGAGTCGTAGTCACAGTCCAAGTCACAGTCAAGTCCAATCATACCTTAGTAAAGTCGTGGCAACTTTACTACAAGCTTCTTCGGAGTTATGGAAACAACACGAAAAGACACGTTTCACTACATTATATCACTTGCGCACACTCTTGCTCATAAATCGGCACTTAATGAATAAAACGCCACCATTTTTATGCATTGACACTCGAAAATACACAAGTTTTGGAAAATAATACATGATTTTCTATATGCAGTGACATGATTTTCTCGCGTTCCCGCCAAAACTCCAAGGCCTCTCCCTTAAAGGGAAGTGTTGCCATAATCCCCACGCTTGGCAGGCGGCTTGGGGATCGCAGAATGAGTACCACTGTTAACTGAGAGGACGCTGCTGCCCGTCCTCCGGTGGTTCTGGATGCAGTTTTAGGACATACCCAGGTCCATCCCAGAGCCATCTACAATGAGCTTCTTTTTTTGTTTTTTTTATTGCCTGTTAGAAAATCAGCTATTCTGAAAAGCCAAAACACCATATTGTTACCTGCCAGTATCTTAAAAATAAGTAAAAAGCTCTCACCTTGCCAGCGTCACTGGCTCCAAAGTGCTTGATTTCCAGTTGACTGTCCACCTGCCCTCCGACCTCAGTGGTGACAGTGCGGCGGTCATCGTTGGTTATCTCCTGACCGTCGCGGTACCACTTCACTTCGGGCTTGGGGACGCCGTCGCAACGGACCTTCAGGGTGACGTCATCGTAGTCTTTGACGGCTTGCTTCTGAAGAGGCTTTGTGAAGACAGGCCCCCCGGCTGCCACGAGAAAATTTAGATTATTGTTACATAACTGAACACTAATCCTTTTTTAAATCAAGCTTTATCAAAATATTTGGACAAATTTACGAAATACTTAGAAACCTTGTCGCCATTATTGCCTGCCTAGTATATTAAAAGTTATCCCATACATTACGCAGTCCTATTATAAAGCTATAAATGACAGTCAAATACTCACTATGTACTGTAAGCTTGGCCTGCTGCGCCGTCTCCCCGACCTCGTTCTTGGCAGTAACCGTGTAAACTCCTGCGTCGTCGACGCCGATCTTCCTGATGGTGAGTTTATACGTCTCCGCTCCTACATCTTCGATGATGTCGTGGCGAGAGGAAGCCTGGATCGCGTACCCATCCTTACTCCTAGACCAAAGAAAGAGAGATTTAATATAACAATTATTTTAGAATAGCAAGATGGCGCACTACACCAAAAAAGGATAGACCTTAGCGATCCATAAAGTTTTGATTTGGTTTAAAACATTTTGACTCTAGCGGCTCATAGCGTTTTGAATCTAACATCCCATAACGTTTTGACTCTAGCAGCCCACAATGTTTTGACTCTATCAGGCCATAATGTTTTGACTCTAACGATCCATAACGTTTTGACTCTAGTGATTTTTATTTGGTATAATCAAGGTATAGAATTGCCCCAAAAATGGCTGCATGTCATAAAGAAGTACTTTAAATCGAGCTATTGCAAATCAAAGCTCTGTCGTTTCTAATTCGTCATTGCATAATAGTTATTTTGACTTACCACTTAACTTCAGCGATGGGATTAGCGCGTATGTTAGCGATAAAGGTAGTTTCTTCAAAAGGAGCAGCCGTGACGTCCTTCAGACCTTCGATCTCAGGTCGCAGCAGGATGTCCAGGCGGGCAGAGCTCTCGCCTACTCCGTACTTGTTCTTTGCTTGGATGGTGTATTCACCAGTGTCTTGGTGACGGCCTGGTTGTGAAAAGAAGATTTGTCTCTCAATTTACGTTTCCCCAAATAATTTTTGTTAAGCCTCATCAAAACGAAGAGACAAAATTAGACTTTACACTTTTGAAACCTTATTTACTTTATTTGAAATTTTATTTTATCTTTGGATGTTATGTTCGTATTCATGCAAAGATTATCACAGTTTTAAGTTTATCGGATGTAAATGGTAAAGGAACCTTAAACATGCACTTACAAACAATAGATTAAATATTCTGTCAACCTAGATCAAGGTAGAAATTGCTACAGATTATAAAGATCTTATCAAACAAACTCACCACCATGCGGAATGTTCAGCGTGAATGTGCATTCCTTAACGCCGTTTTCCAGCTCCTTGCTATCAGCGGAGACCACTACAGTCGCGTCAGGCGTAAGCTCCACTCCGTTGAGGAGCCAGGAGACGTGCGGCTGAGGATCGGCGGTGCAGACAGCCTTCATGGAGACCGGCTCACATTGGAGCACACGCTGCGCTTCAAGGGGAGTCGTGAACTTGGGCTTGCGGAGTTCGCTCTCAGCTGTAACGTGTAAAAGAACTTAATGCATAAAATGTGCAAAGCCCATATTCGTGAACACATGTGTTTTTTGTGTTGTTAAATGGACAAGATTAGTAAAACATCGGTCGAATTTAAGCTGCGTAGCAGAAATATGACTTAATATCGACTATGGGGCTGTATGATATGCAGTTGTGTTAATAAAGAGAAACGTTTTCAAAAAAAAAAAACTACCGACTTCAAATTAATATGGGACCACCTCAACACTACTTTCAAATAAAAAAAAGAATTTTAAAATCGGTCCACAATTGATGGAGAAATCGGTGAACATACATTAAAAAAAACATACATACAGTCGAACATAGAACCTCCTCCTTTTTTGAAATCGGTAAAAAAAACAGCCGTGAAGTCTACTGATTTATGTTAAACGTTGCTTAAGGTTAAGTGACGTTAGTATTGCGCACTTAATTTTTTTTACAAGTTCAAAATGACCAAAAACTAAATGTTAACTTAAGCTGTGTTTATTAGACTCATAATTTTGTCAACACATAATTTATGTTACCACAATTTCTGTGTAACAAAAATAAACTTACGTGAAACAGATAGCAGCGCCTTCAAAACGTTCTTGCCTAAATCGTTGCTGATTTCAGCCTGCCATTCGCCAGCGTCCTTCATATCAACTCTGTCGATCTCGATCTTGTAGATATCTCCTTCGTTGGAAATGTGCACACGGTTGCATGGCTTCACTTCCTTTCCGTTGTGAAGCCAGCGGACTATAGGCTTGGGGTTGCCAGACGCTTGGACCGTGTATACTAGAGGGAGGGACTCGAAGGTGCTGCCGTCCTTCAGTGTGCTCTCTTTTATTGTGGGTGGTGCTAGAAGAAAATGATAGCTTTAAGGAAAAAGTTTCTTTAACGATAGCATCTTTTGTAAATACAATGTATATTTATTAATCGTTATTTAAGGAAGCGAAACTGCAATAGTTTCACTTCCACTTAAAAATAATCAATGACTTATTAAAAAATATAGCGCCAATATTAACTATTAAATCCTATTTAAAAAGCAACACTACAAAAAATATTATTAATATACAAATAGCTTATGGTACAAAAGATATTGTTTTCAGAAGTAAATATATAAATGTATGCTCATTTATATCAAATTAAATTTAAGCTGCATTTTAAATATTGGAAAATATTTACACTATGAAATACGTATTACAAAATTTGCCTTATGTACAGCTGTTATAGAAAGTTTACTAATTTGGATCTAAATTGTGGATACTTACAGGTTTTGTGCGATTATATTTTTGCCCTTAAATGCAGACTCTGTGTTGTGTAAAAGCGTGTAATAATCATACTTACCTCAAACGTTGTTTCCAACATTCATTATCGCGAATGCTTTGCTCTACTAAGCGTCACAAGCCAGCAGTTTTAGAAAATAATAATACATTATTTACCTGGATGGTGGTGGTTACTCTTTCGACCTAGTACCTCCTTCGTAATGTGCTCCAAGTATTAGTATGCCAGAAGGATATGTTATTACGCATGCGTGCTAAAACAAACATACGACAGCATTAGTCGAGTATAAGGCGAAACATCGAGAGGATAATGTTATAATGATCTGCTGTTTTCCATCTTCCGTCATGGTAAAGGTAAAGATATAGATCAAGAAAGACAAGTCAAGGTTTAAATATGAAGGAAAATAACAGATCAATTTAATTGATTAAATTTCCCATCAGCTATGTCCAAGTTTGGAGTGTAAGCAATAAAATTTAGTTATTTCGGTAGACATTGCGTAGCGTTATATCGTCAAATTCCAGCCTTATTAAAATATAACGTTTCCCACTTTTTTAGTATTTTGACTTGAAAATTACCTTTATCGTCTTCTTGATTGAGAATATCATCTAAAATGCTCCTTTGTCTCTGGCTTCTTCTAAGTAGTGCTTCTACTTCATCGTCAGCTTCTTCCTCAAGTTTAAATAATTTATTCGATAGCTTTCTCTTTCTTTCGACAGATGTTTCGGTTACATCTTTCGTAATATTTTCAGGATTTTTCATTGGCCCCAAAACTAATTCTTCTATGATTCTACTTTTAACATCATCAATTTTCTTTTCTACATTTTTATATTCGTTATCGTCAAATTCCTTCGAAATGTGTATGAGTTTTTCTGTGATATCGTTCTCGTAAACTTTTTGAGATTTTTCGTTTAAAATAAGCGACTCCTCATCTCCCTCGTCCGTGAAAAAGTCTTCTTTGAAAGAAGATGATCTCACGTAAGAATCTTTACTAAAAACTTTTCTAGTTTCATCAATGTCGAAGATAGTTTTTGACAAATCTTCGATAGAAATCTCTCTTGAAAGAGAATCATTCTGCCAGCTCATCTCATCTTCTGATACCGAAATTATCGAAACAGCTCTGTTAGCTCCAGATTTAACTACTCTAGTAATGCTTTCGGCATCAGAGTCTGTTTGTGGTTCTTCAATAATTCCATAAGTACCCCTTCTAATGTAATCTGGTATTGTATAGTGACCCATTTCGGTAAGGAAGTAGCTATGACTAGCAATCTCTTCAACTTCTAAAGAGGTTGTATGTGGTTTATTGGGTTGTATGACTTTTCTGCCAAAATCATTATCATCATCCTCCTCATAAAATACTGCAGTTGAAGTCATTTTGTGCAAAGTGTGCGTTTCGGCCGGACCTACCAGTTAAAATAGTATTATGTTGACTATTAAGAAGAACATTCTTTACGAATATTAAACTCATGCGATGGTCGATGCATTATTTTTTAAAGAAGATCTGTGAAGCAATTTGGTGGATGACAGATTAGAATATGAATGTATGACGTTAGTAATGGGAAGAGCAGGAAGGTAGGAAGCTTTATACTGACCTGTAATTATAGCGCCGTGAGACCGAGTGCTGCTGACTTTAGACATAATAATCGACCCGTCGTCACCATTCTTGAACGTGGTTACTGTTTCGAAAACTCTGCCTAAACATAAAAAACACACGGAAACTGTTAAAAACACGGGTTAACAACATGCAACAGTATGCGCGAAAATGTGAGATTCTCGCATCTAATAAGCTGTTTGCAAATTGAAGAGAGAAGCCTGAAGCTTTTTGTGTTTTTTATACCTTCAATACCAGCACTTAATGGTTCTTCTACGAGAGACTCTTTTTTGATTGATTTACGTTTTGAAGACTTCAAACTATCGTCAACAGGCACTTCTTCGATGATCTCAGGCTTGGTAGCAGCTTTCTCTCCGACTTTCTTCTCTGTAATTAATTCTTCAACAACAGGCTTTTTGTTTTGTTCGTTGTGGTTCTCATCCCAGATAGATTTCTCTTCGGATGTTTCGGGTTCCGTAATTGATTTTTTAGCTTTACCTCGAAGTGGCTCCTCAACCTCTTCGATAATGGGTTTTTTGGATTTTGTATTATCATCTTCATCACCCCAGAAAGATTTGGATTCGATTTCTACAGGCTCGGTCAAAGATTTCTTAGCTTGAATTTTTGGCGATTCTACTTCTTCTATTATTGGTTTTTGCGATTTTCCGTCATCGTTGTCATCATTCCAGAAAGATTTTTCTTCGACAATCTCCGGCTCTGTTATGGACTTTCTTCCTTTGCTTGGTTTTGGAGAATCTACTTCTTCTATTATTGGTCCCTTTGATTTGCCATCATCATCCACATCATCCCAGAACGATTTTTCTTCGACAATCTCCGGCTCTGTTATGGACTTTCTTCCTTTACTTGGTTTTGGAGAATCTACTTCTTCTATTATTGGTCCCTTTGATTTGCCATCATCATTCACATCATCCCAGAAAGATTTTTCCTCCGCCTTTTCGGGTTCTGAAATAGATTTTCTGGCCTTGTCTGATTTGGATTTGTCTACGTCAGTATTTTTAGCTGTTTTAGCTTTTCCATCTTCATCATCATCCCAGATTGACTTTTCTTCAACTGTTACAGCTTTTACTTTCTTTGCAGATTGTTTCTCTGCTTTATCAATCTCTTCTTCCAAAACCTGTTTCTTTGTATTACTTTCGTCATCAAGTTCATTCTCTACGGCTTCCTCCTTACTGATCCTTGTATGCACTTCCCTCGCTAATGAAATAACAACAAAATGGTAACGATAAAAACAAATTAATGGAAATGTGGGACAATTATTATAAACGTCACAAATGGTTTGTAGTGATCTAATGGGACTAGTGGAAATGGGAGTGAGTGGTACAGCATTCAGTCGAGAGAATGCTTGTTTGGAAATTATCTACCAAATACTCATGGCTGGTATCTATGGACTCCACAAAAACTACGTGCGTAGTAGTTAAACTACTTCACTTCTATGTTATTCAAATTACTACTTTACCAGTGGTTCCAGCATGATGGCAGATCTGTCGATTCGACAGACACCTATTGACTGATACGTTACCATTTGAGTGTCATTTTGTTCAGTGTTCTAGCTACTAAATAACTATTTATGCTGAAATGCTTAAAAACATAACAACGTAATGATGTTCTCAAAAATTATCTCGGAACATTTCAGCCTTAAAATCATGTCTTTATCTTTTAATATCGATCTCTAACCCCCCACTATCAAAGTTCCTTATTGAACACTCACTATGTATGGTGACAGTGCTCTTTGAAGAGACGCTGCCAAATTCGTTTTCAGCGCGTACTTCGTAATCACCACCGTCCTCTTCCTTCACCAGGGTCACTGTTAGGTGGTAGTTTTCTAATCTGTGAAGAAAATATTCGATGAAATAGAAGCTAATAAAGATCATAATCGAATGGCAAAAATACCTTAAAAAATTTACAAATCTTTTTCAATTAAAGGCTTAGGACCCTTTCCTTACGTAGGTGACCTGGTGGTTCAATTTATTCAAACCATTCCTCCTTGTATCAAATAGGCCAAAATGTCATATACATTTAAAAGATAATTATCATCATAATATCAAGAATTTTGTTTTAAGTGTTTTAAAATAATCTGCCTTATTGTTTCACTCGCTATCCTACGGAAGCCCTGTTTTCCGGGATAAACGTCGCATTACCGTGCTATGAACGAGTAATGTGTCAATCCAGCTTAGGTACATTTCAAATTTTCTTTAAATCCGTTGATAAGTTACACAGATACGTTACGATATAAATTAGCAAGAAAACTTACATGATTAAATTTACAAACTTTCATACCAGTGAGTGAGTATATTTCTGCTGTTCGTGTTTGTACACTACGGATTTTAGAGAATTTTATATACATTTAATTAACTTAAAAAAAAAAATACTTGAGAAGGTTTATATATACTTAACACGTCATGTATATTGAACCCGTGCGAAGCCAGGGCGGTTCGTTAGTTTATTACCTCTTAGAGTCTCTGTCGATCTTAATCCTGGCATCAGTAGAGACTTCCTTCCCGTCCTTGAACCACTTGACCTTCGGCTCGGGGCAGCCTTCCACTTCCACGTCCAGCTTCAGCGTCTGGCCCGCCTCTACTGTCATATCTACTAGGCTCTTGGTGATGCGAGGCTTCCCTGGAAGAATAGAACGAGGCAGGTCACAGATCAACGGTCATGCTATTACATTAATGGTTAAGTAACCTTTTTAATTTCGCTACTGCCCTGTTTATGTGGGGACAATTTTGGCTTAACACACACCAACAGACCTGCGTATGTCCTAAAACTGCATCCAGATCCACCAGAGGACGGGCAGCAGCATCCTCTCGGATAGCGGTGGTGAGCATTCTGGGATCCTCAAGCCGCCTGCCAAGCGCGGGGGTTTTGGCAACCCCTCCTTATTAAAGGAGAAGCCTTGGGCGTCTTTGGGGGGTGGTTAATTTATAGATGCGACATGTAACTCATCGATATGAATAAAAAGTATGAGTCTGAGTATGAACGCAGCAAGGGAGATAAATATTATATTGATGAAATACAGACAAGAAATAAGACTAGTTCATGAAAAGTAATTAAGCAGGTCAGCGTGAGGTGGTAGGTATTTTCTAAGTCTACATGCTTTATCTTCGAGCACATCGTCCCTTACCAACAGTCGCACCTGTTGGCGGTAAAAAAAGGTTTAACACCCCTGCTGCTGGGTACGGGCCAAACCATAAGCGATTGAGCTATACCCCACCACGCTCACTCGGAGCTTGTTGGTGGATTTAAATACGCCATTGAGTTTCTTCTCTAGACTTGTACGTTTCGTCGGTCTTTTCATTGACCGAAAAGGCAATGGAATATATATATTTTTTTTACCTGTACTTAAGTTATCTGTCAGCTATCTGGTGCTCTTAATACAAGCTTTGCTTAGTTTGGGGCTAGATGGCGCTGTGTGAAATGTTCACCTATTTTTATATTTATTTAGTTATTATTTCGAGGAGCTCATTGGTACGGGTCCACGATCCTCAACACGACCTTGCGAGGTGCGTCTTCTTTGGATGGGCCACATCTAGAGAGTTTTTTTACCAGTTTTTATTTTTAGCCTCTACATGATACTATCACGTAAATCTTGCTTAGAATCGACCTGTACGTGTACTTACTGTTGACAGTGAAGGTGGCCTGACAGCTGTCAGACCCGAGGTCGTTGGAGACCTTGCAGGAGAAGTTTCCAGAGAGTTCCGTGGACACTTCCTTCAGGATTAACTTGTGAGTATTGCCCGAGTCCACCCGGGTGAACACAGACTTCTTCTCGGTTATCTCTACGTCGCCTAGGTACCTGGGGATTGATAGATAGTTCATGATTTTTTGGTAATATGTATATAAATGAAGACATTTCAATTTGGTTTATTTATTTTTATTTGTAATTTTGTACCATACATCTATTATTACAGGTTCCCTCCATATTGGAGTAGTTAAGTAATCAATAAAATAAAAAGAAAGTAAAGCGTACAATTGTGTATATTTCCTGAAATGCGAAAGAGATAAAAATAAGAATCATGGAAATAGAATAACCCAACTGTCTAGAAGATTTTTTACCAGGCTTAATCAATGGGTCATTTCCATCGGATTTTAAACGGCCAAATTGTATCATAACAGAGCATTTCATTAAAAATGTCAAGTGGTCCCTTAATAGCATCCTTATTTTAACAAATCCTCGTAAACACAAAACTAGAGGTGGCACATTGCACGATGCCCTATCGTCTGTGGGATACTTATTATATTTTCTTTCTTTTTGTATGTATTATAACAAATATTTTAATAATTAATTAAATTTAATCTATTAAACATGTTTTTCTTTTTAGTACCTATAAAACCGTTTTGGCCTTGGCCTCTTCTAGAAGTAAAAAAATGGTTTTGAGCACATATTTTTTCGGTTCTGTACCGTTTCGCCATAAACTCTAACAACATCACCAATTTACAAAGTAAAGTATCCTGCCTCTATATTGTCTCTATAGGGATGTCAAAGGGATCGAGGCAGGAGCGGGCGCCAAAAAGCTTGCCGCCCGCTCCTCCTCGATCCCGTTTCTCTTTTACCTCCGCGTCCCCGTAACGTGCGAGGGGTCCCATGTAAACGGCCCCAATGTAGCATCTGCTTTAGTTAACATACAGCTTGAGTAAAATTTATCTAGAAAGGGACATTGCCCAGCTCATGGTGGATGGAAGGATAGCGACGGACTTCTACATAAATTCGTCAAACTATTATAAAAATTGTTTTTACTCATGTTTGATAAAAAGTTCTCATCATTATGCAAAACTTTTGCTATAAGACCGACCCTGAAATCGCGAATCATTCGGTTTAGTGCTACCGTTTCAGGCAACCCCGTGTTAAGAGATACTTAGGTATTTTTAACAGAATAAAATTATCGCCTTCTTACAGGATAATGAGCGAAATAGCACGGCATTGCTACACGCGTTCAGACGTCAGAGCTACCTGAAAATATTCCGCAACCTACACACAGGTCTAGATCATGTGTCAATTGTGAATATTAATTGTGAATATTAATTAACCAACCCTCAGTATAAATATCGCAATTCTCAAGACTTGCATCACATTCAACCACCAATCGTCAAGATCACAACAACCAACCAAAAATATTCAAGATGAAGCTCCAAGTCGTCGCCTTCACAGTCCTCATCGTCATAGCTACTCTGACGACCACGCAGGCCGATAATAGCTTAGGAATATACTGCGGTAGGGTATTGGCGGACAAAATGGCTTTAATCTGCAACTGGGGTGTTTACGAAGAAAATAAAAGGGCGGGAAGGAACGAAATCAATTACGGACTCAATAAGGTTGGCTGGTTTGGGCCGCGCACGTATCACGCCTACAGCGGGGTTAAGTCTAAGCGCGGCATCGTGGAAGACTGCTGCTACCAGCCTTGCGGCTTGTCTACACTACTTAGTTACTGCTAACTTCGGATTCATCTGGCCTTATTATACTTTATAACCGTCAATTTTACTTAACAAGTTTTATTGTGATCAAGGATTGTAAATAAATTCCATTAGTTTTGATTATTTTATTTTTTAATCGGACTCGGCATACATTTGTGTGTGGCGATACATTGAATCCCTAAATAAGTCTGCAACCGTAATATTGGACGCGTCCCTAAGTCGTGTCTGACGGGATTTAAGTAACAACATTAACACTTACTCGGGCATATTGGTCATAAGTCGTGGACGCGTCCTGATCGCGTCCGGACGTCCGACATCCGAACACGATTTGTCGCGCTGGATGTTTGTCTGCACCTTGGAGGATCTAGCTCTCTGTGATGCGTCCCACAGTTTGTTATAGTAGCTTTGGCGTCGTCTTTATTGGCTATCAATCGTACGAGTTAACGATGCGATTTCGTCGCACGACGAGATTAAATACACGAATCGCTATAGAGTGCCTTACTTGAAACTAGCAAGTCATGGCACAATCACAAACGAGATTTCAATTGCGCGCCGAAATAGCATCGGGATCGGGACACCCTCGCTGCACAGCCCTAGCGGCGCACATTGTTCCGGTCCGGAACAATGTGCGGCCGTGAAACACCACTCTCAATTAACAGGTGCGAGCGAGACGGCCGTCACGAGAAATTTCTTACGGTGTGCGGCTAGGTCCCGCACACCGTAAATGTATGCACAAAGCGCCTTCCGGCGGCGAGAATTTTTCTATCAGAAGTTTCTTATGATATGCGGCCGGCCTTTATGTGTAAGTGTTCAACAGCTCACCATTTGGAGTTTTGGCGGGAACACGGAAAAATCATGTCGTTGCATTCTATTATTTTCTTAAACTTGTGTTTATTCGTGAATTAATGATTAAAAATGGAGGTGTTTTATTAATTGAATGTTGAATTACATGCACGAGTGTGGGCAAGTGATATAATGTGGTGAAACATGTTTTTTCGTGTTGTTTTCAAAACTCCGTAGAAGCTCATAGTAAAGTCGCCACAACTTTACTAGGGCATGACTTGGAGACCATGACTAATTTCGTGTGACTGACTGTGATTTCATGACATATTTGACTTGATTTTAATAAAAAAACTTGAAAATTCATAAACTTGACACTGGCAGAATGCACAACGTGCGATACCAATAAATAAGAAAAAAAAAGCTCACCATTTGACATTGGGCTGCGGGAACGCGTCGACGTCGACGCTGAACTCGATGTTAATGTCGCCCTCGCTCGCGACCGTGTCCTGCAGCCGGCGCGTGAACTGCGGCGCCGTGCGCACGTTGAGCAGGCACGAGTCCGACACGCTGCCGTGGATGTTGCGGATCTGCGCAGTTATCACATTAATATTATTAATGCGAAAGTGTTTGCTGGTTTGTTTCTTACTTTATAGAGATACTTATAGCAAATAATCGACGTGTTTTTTTTATATTGGTGGATATTTTTTTTACACCGTGCCATCTACCCCGATACTAAGCAAAGCTTGTATTACAGAAACCAGATAGCTGATAGAATACTTTTTTTTTGTAAATACGTACTTATAATACATCCAGACAATGAACAAACATCTATGTTCGTCACATACATTCGTCATCGACCTGTATCCATAAGACGAAGTTTCATGATGAATTATGTAGCGTCCATCTGAGCTGATTGCCAAATATGCCAATTAGTAATCCACAGATGCGGTAACATTTATTGCAATGGAAGGAATTTAAGGGTCTGAGAGAGGCATATACTAGGCTACTTTGTAGTTTGAGCGAAGGTTTTTCATTCGATATTTACGAGCCGGCGCCTCAACTAGTTTTATACTACGAGTACGAGTTAGACCATCCTTCTTGCACCTTTGGCGAGAGGGGTAGGGTTAATCAGAAACCTCGAAAAAAAACAACTGTTCCCTACATTTTGTCCAAGGTCAATGAACTTTTTGTATGGAACAGCTGTTTTTTGTTTTCGCGATTTCAAGGTTGGCCCCGTGGTAAAAGTTGTTCATAATGATGCATGCATACATACCCTTCAGTATTGTAAAAACCTTTTTGTCACATGTTTTATATTCCAATTGGTCGAGCCATTTGGGAGTTTTAGCGAGACTAACGCACGGCAATTGTTTTTCATGTGTATAGAAAATTATTCATACCATGGTTAAGTTTAAGAAAAAAATCTGAGCGATGGTGTTTAAACCTTTGTCAGGTTAAACACGCTAACAATAATTCTGCCCTAAACCGACTATTTTATACATAGACAAAAAAGTAAGTCCTACCTCACAGGAGTACTCCCCGGCGTCGGCCCTGGCGGCCGAGGTGACCACCAGCGAGTGGGCGGAGCCCGACGACGAAATCTTTATGGAGGACGACTCGGTCAGCTCCGTCTTGTTCTTGAACCTGAGGTAACACATGAGTATAGAGATGTAGCGCTCGTGGCGTAGCTTGTCTCGCTGATTCTAAACGATCACCGATGTTAAGCAACGGACGATCCGGTCAGTCATAGGATGGGTGACCGTGAGTGGCATTTATTTCTGAGCGCTACCGTGGGTCGGATGACACGTAAAATTTTTGGTCCCGGTTGTTTGTTGTAGTTTCTATACCAACAACCGTCGGCCATGTCAGAGGCCTTCGGGCGGCACATTAACTCTGACATATCAGCCACTCAGCATATACGAACTTACTTACTTACTTTATAGAGATATAGATCTCAAGCTTTTTGCTACGGAATAAGGGTATTGAACCATGAAATACGGAGCTACGAAATAAGAAAAGCTTGATCTTGTGATTAGATAGATGCGGACGAGATAATATAATTATATATATGTTTATGTCACATAAGCCAATCAATTTGGAGTTTTATTTATATGGAATTGAGTGGCGAGATTAGCGAGGAGCTCACATAGTGGTACCTATGCGTCACGCCAGCCCATAACAGTAGCAGTTCCAGAATTGTAACCTTGCGAACAAAATCCTGCGCCGCTCACGTCACCCTGAGATATTAGATATGAAATATCTTTGTGCCCAGTAATTTCTCTGGTGACATTGCCCTTCAAACCGAAACACAGTAATGCTTGCACACTACTGCTTGGCGATTGAATAACTGGCAAAGGTGAGGTACTGCAGTAGCCCTATTACTATTTTTATTTATAAATATTCTTACTTTATCGCGATATTGCTGTCTTCCTCTCTATCATACCTTGTAACATTTAGCTATGCCCGACGGGGTCCACAATTGTAACCGTATTGTTAAATTTTTACCACCTAAGAAAGATACATTGTGGAATACTACAATAAAATGAATATTAATATGAATACTACACTAACTCACAGGTTATGATCCAGGTGATCAAAGTGGATTAGATCTTTTGTTTTTTGAAGTATATATAACCCTAGGCATTATCAAAATCAACTTCTAGGTCTTCGTATTTATTTATTTATACACACACTGTCTTACGCAGTAGTATAACCAATAAACTTAGCTTTGATAAATTATATGTCTAGATAGACTGATGGATCCTAAACGCGTCGATAAAAATGGCGGTTAACTGTTACCCTCTTATGCACGCACACTATTACAACGACAATGGGGCAACGCGAGTCACGCACACTAGTATAATAATGTTATTATGTTAATAATGTTCATAAACAGTACGAGACTCTATCTAGACATATTATTTATCAAAGAAACTTAGTTACAACATAAAAAAACCTAAAAATCGTACCATTTGACAGTAGGCGTAGGGTCGGATTCAGTCTCAACCTTGAAGGTGACGGTTTCCTTCTCCTCGCAGATCTTGGTTTCGCCCATCTTCTTGAGGACGCGCGGCGGTGACGTCACGTGCCACTGCCAGAAGTCTGAGCATTGGTTCACCTCGTTTCTGAGAAAAAAATAAATATATTAAAAAGTTGAATACCAAAGATGTTGTATACAATCTGTAACAAAAAGGTTCAACAATACTGAAGGGTATGTATGTACCCATCATAATAAACAACTTTTACTATGGAGCCAAACTTGAAATCGCGTAAAAAAACAGCTGTTCCATACAAAAAGTTAATTGATCTTGGACAAAATGTATGGAAAAGCTGTTTTTTTTCGTGATTTCGGTGTCGGCCCGATAGTAAGAGTTGTTCATAATGATGAGTACATACATACATACCCTTCAGTATCGTTGAACCTTTTTGTCACACATTGTATACTAGGGTTGGATACCGATATTTTTTTTATTGCGTAAATCGTAATTGGAATTAATTGTGACCAACGTCTGGTAGGTTACGTCTTATTTATTTTCATAATGTTATTTAGTCAATACAACAGATTATATAATACATTCATAATTTCCTCTCATTTTTAATTACATTTTATGTATTTTAAGTAAATCCAATATTATTAGTTTATTGCGAAAGTGCCTGTAAAATTTAAAGTTATTCAGTATATTACCGATTACAGCTTCGATAATTTAAATTGCACAGCAAACGCTAAGCTAGCCAACTGGTTATAACTTATGTATATATATTTTGGTTTTGAGAACACTATTAGTATAGTATTATTTTATCTGTGGTAACACTTTAATTGCGCCAGATACTTTAAATGCAAGACAAGCGTCTCACACGTCTCCTTTGTCTTCAAACCTTCCTGGCTGAAAGCAAAGAATTAATGTGGTTCGAATTTCTCGGTGACTCACTTAGCGACGACGGAGTAAGATCCAGTATCGGTGAGTTTTGTTTCCTTGATGGTGATCTTGTAGATGGAATTCGACTCCTTCGTGATGACGATGCGCTCGGAACTCTTGATCTCCACGCCGTCCTTGTAGAAAGTCAGCTCGGGGGCAGGCGTACCTTCCACCTCCACTGTTATGGTGTGGGAAGACCCAACCTGGGGGTTTACAGATTTTTATTAACTTATGATTGTTTATAAATGGACCTGGGTATATCCTAAAACTGTATCCATAGCCACCGAAAGACGGGCAGCTGCGTCCTCTCGGTTGAAAGTAGTGAGCATTCTGCCACCTGCCAAGCGTAGGAATTATGGCAACCTCCTCCTCCCCCTTTTAAAGGGGTCCAGCAGTGGACGTCTTCTGGCTGATGGTGATGATGGTTGTCTTTGGTTGTTACTTTGCCTGATGTATTTAGCTACCAGTGTGGTGTACCTCGAACTACTAATTTAATTTCTTACTCTCGCCGTTTGATGCAGTCGTGAAAAATGTTAGCCCAGGCGAAGCTACGACACACAGTGTGATTTATACTTCGTTTTTACTGACATAATGTCTCATTTCTCGAATATAATTTTCACATACATACATACATACCACTTTAATAATGGACAGTTATCGGGCTGTTTGGGAAAATATAAGTTGTTCAGCATAAGGTACGCTTGATCTTTATAATACAAAAGTGGGCAGAAGAATAAAATAACTCTTGTATCTAAATTAGCTCAGAACTCAGAAGAAGAACTCAGATCAGACAAACCTTGTTTCTGTGATCTGAGATTTGGAAGCGCCTGAAAAAGATTGGAACTAAACAGTGACGTTTGACGAAAGAGAGAAGAGAGAAGAAGCTTATGCCCAGCTTATGCTGCAGTGGGCTGAATACAATGATCTGATATTATATCGCTAAAATGCCTACTACGTATTCCCCGTTTCATCATCAGCCCGGAGACGTCCACTGCTGAACGAAGGCCTCCCCCTTAGATCGCCACACTGTACACACGACAACCTGTCATTTGCATCGAGCGACGTGTCTTGCCTGCGCCACTTCAACTTGCATACCCTGCGAGCTATGTCGGTGACTTTGGTTCTTTGGCAAATATCCTCGTTCCGGATTTTATCGCGCAAAGTAACTCCGAGCATAGCTCTTTCCATAGCTTTCCCCGTTAAGCTACCAAAAATGTTTCTTGTTAAAATATGAGCTATAGATTACAAAGGTATGATTGCGAAGCTACTTCGCTATCTTCAAGTTTAAGGCTCACCATGCATGTCTGGTTCTCAATCTTCTTAATCTTGGGCGGCTGCTTGACGACCAGTTTCATGGTGGTGGAGTCCTCTCCGAGCTCATTGGTCGCGGTTACGTGGTACTCGCCCGCGTCCGCCGCCGACACGTTTTTGATCACGAGGGACATGGTCTCTTCGTCTTCGTACAGGAACCTGGGAATTGGTGGATATAAAAGCCTAATTTACTATTCCCACGACTTCTAGTGGTCTCATTCATCTTTTTGGACGTTCTAAAGGTTCTAAAGCCTCTATGCTCTTAAAGGACTGATAAGAATATCTTATAATGAGTTGGATAGTTTTAATGTTTTTTTTGATGTTGAAAAGTTCTAGTCTTTTATTGAGTTGGTTGGAAGAGAGAAACCTAATCATGGTGATGGGGAATTATTTGTGGCAGATAGTCCGGCAAAGTAGTTACTGCCAGGCTACGTGTTGATTATTTATTGGTATTCACCTGATTGATAACCACAGGCACTTACTTTTTCTTGCTTGTGGTCCACCCCAACGATAATGGCTTAGGGCAT
This sequence comes from Erannis defoliaria, assembly GCA_905404285.2. Classification (NCBI taxonomy): domain Eukaryota; kingdom Metazoa; phylum Arthropoda; class Insecta; order Lepidoptera; family Geometridae; genus Erannis; species Erannis defoliaria. The sequence continues at coordinate 18,639,308 of FR990070.1, forward strand.
TTCCCATATGCAGGTGGCCTAGTGGTATATACTTCCTTGTATGAACTAGGCCAAAATGTCACATGCCTTTACCAACCCTATTATGATTACGCTTTTCGTAAATAAGGTCATATACGTCGCGTGGCCATGGCCAACCCTGAAGTGAAGGTTTTCAATATTCACGAGAAAATGTAGAAAAACCAGATACAGTACAATACAAAATGGCAGTGGTACAAATAATGGCAGAAATAGGGTTGAAACTTACTTGTGCCTGGTATCAGGCTCGACGACTTTGCCGTCGTGTTTGAACACGATGGAGGGTTTGGGGAAGCCCTTGCATTGCAGCTCCAGCATGGCGGAGCCGCCGGTAGCCACGATGGCTTCTTTGTGCTCGATCACCAGGGTCGGCTTCTCGGGTTCGCGGTGTAGTTCATTGATTGCTCCTGCAGAGAAAAGAGACGTCTAAATATGATGATGTTACCCACCGCTCAAATAAACAGGCGATTTTTCACCAGCCGCTCGACCACGGCACACCTAAAACTCTCCGGTGCATGCAATCCCGCGACTTTCAACTGTTGTTCGGATCGTGACAACTAGTAACTAACTTTAAAAAAATTGCCATATCCTTCTAGCTTATAAACAGTTGCTATTTGTTTGAGTCGCTAAAATTTGCCGGTATTTTCGCATTGAAACTAAGGCGTGCGCAATCCCGTTTCTTAAATCGACGATGTTACAATTACCACAGGCTTATGAGCACAGGAAACACGCTGCGCAAGATTCTAAATTTGTTGATGCTCTGAATAGTGTTTTTTTTAAATGGCCTTAGATTTCACCATCTGAAGAATTTGGTCTTAAAGACTCACTGTCAAGTCTCATTTCTTGTATAAAATATACTATTCCATAAAAATCTCCACATAATCACACAGTAATTCTAATCCTGCTTCTGTAAAGAGACATTATTTCATATTTTTAAGACACGGATGTGTTTTATCTGTATGATACAACATTATATCAAACGATTTAGTCTACACTCCAAAATGTCTGGATTCCAGAATGTCCGATCAGAGTAATTTTTTCTAAGAATTTCTCGTGCCTTTTTGAATGGACACAACTCTCAGGTTTGCTTCCACCTAAGCGGAATACCCTTGGCAAAGAAGCACCAGAAACATAACCACATCAATATGTTGTTTTATGTAAATTTTGCTTCGAATAAATACATAGATAGTAAGCTACTAAGTGATGATAGATAATAAGCTATGACAACATCTAGACAGACACAGAATAGACACCAAAATCTCACCACTCGTAAATTCTTCGAAATCTTGTTCCCTAACGATACCCGTCCATTTTGCTGCAATCAACGCACCTGGGTTTAATTTTGTCGATTTATTGCCAAAAACATCCTCATCCTTATACATAATAGATTTACTTATTATAATAGCGAAAGTATTTATTAGATTCTTGGTCTTCTTTAACATGGCAACGAAACAAAGATCGACGTGATGTTTGGCATGGGTACCTTTCGAGAAAGTGATATAGGGTTTTTTTTATCCCGAAAAAATAAGCGTTTCCATGGAATTCCCGGCGCGGATGAAACCACGGGGCACAATTAGATTTTATCTTACATTTCGTCAAGTCAGAACCGAAAATAAATAATCGTGTATATCTACATCTAGATGATATTTTAAGTATCATTTTCCGTAGTGCTTTCCGTTTATGTAGTTTCTGCCTAAAGGACTTAAAAATTAGACTGGTAGAGTCACGGAGGATCCTTTAAGTACGTGCTCTTAACCTTAAATTGTGCAAAATTGTATGCCTAGGTTGGGTATTATACATCGCAGTGCACTATGAAAACATGCAGTATAAACCAGTGGTAGGCGTAGGTGTTATTACAATGAAGTTATTCGTAGGGAAATCTGGAGCCAAGTAATAATTAGGCAACTGCTTCGGATTTTTGGCATGCATTGAAGTACAAATGTAGGTTAAACAATAAACATCCCCCGCTCGTATGCAGCTAGGTAATCAACTGTAGAGCTCTTGCAAACACATAAACACATAATTTATTAGTGTTATCATGAAGGTGCAAATACCTAGTGTGCTTGCAAAACCCAGACGGTGTCAATTCTGTATAATTCATGATCAGTAATTCTACTCTTTCAAGATTAAATCTGTTAAAATAAATTGTCTGTTACTTTGGATTTCGATGTGATAAAAACACGAGAACTTGTTACAGCTATCAAATTTTGTTTACTTTTGATGGTGGTATCAGTTTCTTAGTCCATCAACCAATTTGTTTTTTGTCAATTTTACAATGAACACAATCCTGCGCCGCACTGCACTGCGCTCGTCACCCTGAGATATTAGATGTTAAATCTCTTCATACCCAGTAATTTCTCTGGTAACATTGCCCTTCAAACCGGAACACAGTAATGCTTGCACACTACTGCTTGGCGGTTGAATAACTGACAAAGGTGTGGCACTTCCCCAGTCGGACTCTGCAGTGGAGTCCTACCACTAAAAAAATCTTACATCTTAGTATTTGTGTAAACGGGTATTTGTCGACGGAGTACATCAATTATATACGTATTTGGAATCAATAAAACCATTTATTGATTGTCTATATAAAAATATCGTTCTGTAAATAATCATACCGCCGAAACTACTTACTAAGTACTATGGCATTATGCACGTGCATTAGTCCTAATATTTATTATTTTATTTATTTATTTTTATTTTATTTTATTTTATTCAGGAAATTAACAGCGACAAAAAAAACATAATTACTAAACATTATTTGCTATCAAATCCTATTATTTTGAGCCTTTCCTCATTAGGTACCTGTTTGTACCTGGTGCTTATATGTACTAGGCCAACATGTCCTTTGCTCTTAGATTTTCAACATCCTGTAAGGTGTGTACATACCTTGTACGGTGAGCTCAGCCGAGCACGAGATGTTTCCTGTGCTGGTTTTGGCCACACATGTGTACAAGCCCGCGTCTTCCGGCTTCACGTGCTGGAAGACCAGCGCCAGGGAGTCTTCGTCATCACCGAGAAGCACCTGAAAACAAATTGACTATTATTCCACAGATATAAAGTACATTTTAGGTTTGATTAGTATAAGATTAAACTTGACTAAATTGGGAAGACATAAAATTGTAAAAACACTCGGCTATTTACATACTAATAACTAATAACTCAAACTTAAGGACCATTTATTCCTATTAATCTGTATCTTATCAAGCGAGTTGGTGTTCACGCGGTATTGTCCTCGATAAGTAAGAATTTCTACAAAATGCACCACTATTTTTTATGAATGTTCTCATCATTATGAACAACTTTTCCTATGGGTCAACCCTGAAATCGCGAAAACTATCAGCTGTTCCCATCGAGCTTATAATTATCTAAAGAGTCACAATCTCTAAGTGAAAACCGTAAAAAAGCGTCCGACTGCCGTTGTACATACCTATACGTGCATTATATAGTTCTCAATTGTTCGAATTTAGACGTTATGTCGCTTGTAAAGTGTTCATTGTGTATATGCTTGATCGCTTGTGTCTTATCGTAGTTCAAGTTGGGCAAAAAGTCAGCGCAATGCATAGCGTGCGCCGAGTTTTGGCTCGGACATTTTTTTTGCACGATTGTGACTCTATATATATTAGCTCAATGGCTGTTCCATACATTTTGTCCAAGGTCAGAACAGCTGTATTTTTTTCCCCGATTTTGGGTTGGTCCCATAGGATATAAATTGTTCATAATGATGAGTACAATGACCCTTTAAAGTTTTAGACATGAATAAAATACTGTGGTGTTTAATCAGATACCTACACAAATTTTAGTAGTTTAGTTGAACTGTAGAGATTATCTAGGGCTCAAGTATTTGGAGATGAGCATTTTGTAATTTGTTGGGTACTGAAAATTTTCTATCTTGTGCTAAACGAAAGTGCTGTTTCATGTTATAGGCAGTTTAAGATGCCAATGGGAAATGATACAATCTTACGGATTGTTGATGTTATATGGATTATTAACATTGTTGGCTTTTCGGCGAATGAATTTATTATATGAAATCCTGCATTTGTTTGGAGCAGACATTTCTTTCACAAAGTAGTACGCCTACGTGAACACACTTATCATCAAGCCGAGCAATCAGCGTCTTTAATTGTTTACCTTAAACCTTTCTTCCGGGTCGAAGGCCTGTCCGTCGCGCTTCCACGAGAACGAGGGCTTTTCACCCTTGGCCAGTAGCCCTTCGCCCCCCGGAGCCAGCTCGAAGAAGATATTCTTGTCATCTAAATGGAGAAGTCATTGGTTTATAGATAAATTTCATAGTAGAAATGTTACGAAAATCTTTTATGAGGCATACTATACAGACTCTGTTCGTACAGGGGTAATATTGTAACACCCTTTTTTTGGGCTCTGTTTTCACTCTTTGAAAATGGTGACCGGATGTGATCGAAACTATAGTCGGAGTATCCGATTTAATTAAACGTGAGTATTCCCGTATAAATAAAACAAAAACCGTTTGAAATCTTAACAGAACTACATATTACCTCACTTTAAGGGAGGTACTTCTGTTCCCGTATCGGAAAGGTTACGATTTGAAAACTATTCTCACCGTGCATCTCCGACTTCTACATTCATGATGGATGACGGAGAATAGTTTTAGAATTGAAACTTTTCCGGTTGAGTTCAGAACATGGGACCTGGTGATACGCCACGACTAGATGCACGAGACGTTCGCCTGGTGCCCCTGATGGTAAGCGTCACGCCTGCCCATAACAGTAGCAGTGCCAGAATTGGGAACTTGCGAACAAAATCCCTCGACGCCCTGTCGTCTCCCTGAGATATTAGACGTCAAATCAATTCATGACCAGTGATTTCACTGGTAACATTGCCCTTTAAACCGAAACACAGCAATGCATGCACATCACTGCTTGGCAGTTGACTAACTGGCAAAGATGTGGTACTTCCCCGAGCGGATAATGCAATATAATCCTACCACTTCAAAAGACTCGCTTATTGGCAACGACACAACATGGCGACGTTTATCTGACATCAGCATTTAGATGAATTTATTTATTTTAAAGTATTGACGATCATTACATAATCATCATCATCAGCCCGGAGACGTCCACTGCTGAACGAAGGCCTCCACCGACCGCCACACTGTACGACAACCTGCCATATGCATCCACCGGTTGCCCGCGACTTTTACAATGTCGTCGGTCCACCTAGTGGGAGGCCTTCCTTGCGTCTTCCGGTTTGCGGTCGTCACTCAAGAACCTTTCTTCCCCATCGGTTGTCAGTTCTTCGAGCGATGTCGCCTGCCCATTGCCACTTCAACTTGCAAACCCTGCGAGCTATGTTGACTACTTTGTTTCTTTGGCGAATATTCTCGTCCCGGATTTTATCGCGCAAAGTAACACGATCGATCGAGACGATCATTACATATAATAATAATTATGTAAGCCAAATAATATCAAACGTCTAAAGCTGTAAGTACAAAATAAACTGATCTAAAACCAGTCACCGCGTTATTTATAGGATTCGTTACGATTCGTAAACAAATACTGGAGTCTGTCCAAACATCGTAAAAATGGTACATTTATATTAATAAGTCGTTGCCAATGTCGAACGGTTTCCACAATAATGAATACCTACTAATGTTGCCTGGAAGAGATCGCTTTTAGTGATAAGACCACTGAAGAGAGAAGTAAAAGTAGGGCTTTCGCTTTTCTGTGGATAAGACCGCCAATTGTTACACTACTTCTGGGTTAATTTTTCTGTTGTGTTCATCATGACTGTTATTATTTCATTTGAGAGTGTATCTATCTATCTGGCTCCGTATCAGAAGGACTGAACCCTGAAAACATTCCACTCCTTTTTTTGGGCGATCGTGTAAAAATACATACAGTCGAACATAGAACTTCCTCCCTTTTCAACCGACTTCAAAAAAGGACGTTCTCAATTCGACTGTATGGTTTTTTGTATGTTTGTTACGCGATTACTCCGCCAATTTGGTAGGTAATACTTTTGAGGTAGTCCGATATAAATTTCATCGAAATCAGTTCTGTAGTTTGGTTTTAAATCAAAATTACTAGAAAATATGAAGATGTCAACCAGGTATTCGAAGAAAATTTGGTTGCCTTATTTGATCCCACGAGTATACATTTTTATAATAATTTTTTTCAGTTATAGACTTGCATTTGTCCGCTAACTCGCCTGATGTTAGCAAAGATGCGGACTACGATGGAGCACGCTTGCATAGAAGAAACCGATTCACTCGCGACTTGAAGATACCCAGATTATATGTCTCGAGAAAGACCCACTCATGAAGCGCATTCCACTGTTTAGCAAATTAGTAAATGGTATAAAAAAGTTACCAAAACTGTTTTAATTTCTAGTGTTTTCCGCCTTAATCCTTTAGAAGTACTCGGTTGTCGACACGTGTCGACAACCGTACAATGGACAATGTACAATGGACTTCCGCAAAGTAACGCCTGAATCAATCACATATATAAAAAAGTTATGTGTACTCACTGACAACGGTGACCGTGGCTTCGGTGGAGACGTCACCGTAGATGTTCATAGCCTTGCAGGAGTACTTTCCGGCGTCGGCGGGCGTGACGTCACGGATCACGAGCTCGTAGCACCCCTTGTCTGCGCGGGTCCGGATTATGGAGATGCGCTCCGACTCTGACGTGTTGGTTATCTCCGTGTCGTCGCGGAAGCTGGAACACGATAAGTTAAAACAACCATCAATTATCTGGGTATGTCTTTAAACTGCAACCAGACCCACCGGAGGACGGGCCGCAGCGTCCTCTTGGCTAACGGTGGTGAGCATTCTGCGATCCCCAAGCCGCCTGCCAAGCGTGGGGATTATGGCAACCCCTCCCTATTAAGCAGCAGTGGACGTTTTATGCCTGACGACGAACCATCAATTAATATTTTTTTCTAAAACCGTGGACTTGTACATTATACATGCATTTGTCCTGGCCAGCCAGTGGTTTATGTTTTTAAAATATATTCCTCAATTCTGCAGTACTCTTTAGTACGGACCCGGGATCTCACGATTGCGAATCTCGTCTTCTCCAAACTGGCTAGCTCATCCTATAAAATATATAGAGCCGGCTTATTCAATAGAGGGTTTATTCTTATACAAAAGTTATAATTTATTTTAAGCATATAAATGAATACAAGTTGATAATTTTCTCTTTTACTGTCTTGAAATTAGCACCTAATTACCTCTGTCAAACAACGTCAAAGCTGGCACCAGATTGTACACAAGTTATTTTTATACACTACAGATAAATAATATAAATTTACTTCGTGACTGTGCTTTGTTTTCTGCATAAACAATTAAACATGCGGACACATATTGTTCATCAGTTTTAGCGGGAACCCGGAAAAATCATATCGCTGCATTCTAATATTTTCTTAAACATGTAATTTTTGGCGAATTAATGATTTAATAAAAATGGTGGTGCTTTATTCATTGAGTGTTGAATTACACGCACGAGTAAGGGCAAGTTATATAATGTGGTGAGGACTTAGACTCGACTGTGACTAATTTCGTGTGACTAATTATGATTTTATGACTTATTGGACTTGATAATATAAAATACCTGAAACATACATTTATACGTGACACTGGCAGAATACACGATGTGCGATGCCAATAAAGAAGAAAAAAAACACATTGTTCATAGGTAATAAGGTACTCACAAAGTAACATCAGGGTTGGGGTCGCCCTTCAATCTAATCATGAAGCGCAAGTAAGTGTTCTCCATGATTTCAGTATCTTTCAGCGCCACTAAAAAGTAAGGCGCATTGAGAGCGTTCCTCTCTCTCCTTTCCTCAGTTGTCACTGAAAAACATTTACTATCTATTAATTTCATATTACAACCACGAAACGTTAATACGCAACACATACACAGATAACCAAAGATTAAAAAAAAAAAACTCATCTCGTAGTGGCTACTATAGTACCTAAAACGCTAAAAACTTAAATGGTATTGCAGTACCCAGACTCGCTGGAATGGATAATATAGGCCGTCACACACAACGAAGATGGTATAATATTTAATGTTAAGATAAAATATAACATTAAATACGATAGCATCTTCATGGCTTTAATATTCAATGAGATCACATTATCGTCGATAATCTTACTTCCCTTCCATGACCTATTGAGAAACTTCGTCGACCTATAAAAGTGACATAATCAAATAGGTTTATAATTATGGACGAGCACAACTACACAGAAAATAAGAAATAATTCAGGTAAAGATTGTAACATGCATCAAATTACTCAACGCAACGTGGTGAAAATATTTTGAGTGCGAAAGACAGGAAAATTAAGAAAGTCACTCGGATAGAACCAAACTACTGTTACAGCTTTACGATGTCTTAATCGATGATATCGCATGAAGCATGCATGAAATAGTTTCCTTAAATATATTTTAATATCTGAAAAATAATAATTTAAGTTACTAATAAATGATTTAGTTGAAAGTGATAAATTTTTGATGGTAGCCTCTACTCAACATGAAAATACCTAAGCGTCTATAAACAAAATAATCGATAACCAAACTACTGATATACTCAGGATGGCGTTCGAAGGATCAAAAGACGAAGAGTTTTGTACGAATAAAGACGTAATTTTCTTGTTTTGAATTTTCTGTTGTTACAATGTTATCAAAGTTGTTTTCAAATAATGTTGGTTATAGCATAATCATTACCTATATGCGACCGAGTCGTGAAACAAAATTACTGTTATGTTTAAGATAATTAGATTTTAACGAGCTTTTGCCACGCGTCGCGATTAGCGACTCGGCGAGCTTGACTAGTAGCGTAGCGCAAAAGTATTGCGCGCACATGAGTAGATAAAAAAGCTTTCATGAAATATTTACCACTTTACATAAACGCCAAAAGTTACAAAAGAATAAACTCACGCTCGTGGACAGCTAACTGTGCAGTGCAATGGGCATTTCCTTTCACATTTTCAGCGACGGCAGTATACACCCCAGAGTCTTCCTCGCGGCAATGCTGCAGCTTCAATATCTGGTCAACGTCATCACCGGTGATGGAGCAACGGTCCATCAGACGGTCAGTCAACGGCTTGTTGTCCTTCAGCCAAGTCACTTTCACAGCCTCGTTGGATTTTTCCAACGCGCAAACGAACAATGCGTTTTCACCCGCTGTGGAGTCAAATGATGATTACCAGAGCTCGTACGGATGTGTTGTATATTGAAGATATTGTAATATTTGCTGCTTATTGTTTATTATCAAATTTTGAAAACTAATTTTATAAGTTTGATGATAATAATCATGTCAAATTTATGCCAAACTTATGCCGAAGTCTTTGCACAGTCAATTCGTGTAATGGGTAGGTACCGTACGAGCCCTTAAATAAATGATTCAAAATAATGCGTCTAGGGTCTACAAGCGTTAGGATAATGTGTTGTGTAAGTTAGTGTCTACAAGCATATGTACAAGCACTAATAGGGTGTCTGCTTCTATTGTGACTCGTTCTACCTCTTTGTACTTACGCTCGATGTTCTGGCCTTCTAGAGTCTTGGAAAAGATGGGTCTGCCATCTTGCGATTGAGATTTGGTAACTGTATTAGTTGACTCATATTCTCCACTAGCGATCGTTCCGTTGCTTATTGTTTTCTTGGACCTGGAAGTCCTCGAAGACCTGCTGTTGTAAGCAGATTCAGCACCATTCTTAGAACTTTGGTAGGAACTTTCTATTTTTGTAGAAGCGCTTTCAATATTGCCGTCATCCAAAGAAATTTCAAGCCCATACTTTTTAGCGGAGACACTTTCAGTTTTGGAGCTCTGACGCTCAATTCCGTACTTTGAAGCAATTGCATCAATCTTGCTCGACGCCTCGTATTCGGCTTCAGTTTTCTTTGATTCGATTCCGTATTTTGAAGCAATGCTGTCGATTTTGCTGGCAGTGTCATATTCAATTTCGTACTTAGATCCTTCAGTTTTGCTTTCCCTGGAGTCTAGTCCATACTTGGAAGCAATGCTATCAAGTTTACTGTTAGTGTCGTATTCAATTTCGTACTTGGATCCTTCAGTTTTGCTTTCCCTGGAGTCTAGTCCATACTTGGAAGCAATGCTATCAAGTTTGCTGTTAGTGTCGTATTCAACTCCGTATTTAGAACCTTCGGTCTTGCTTTCATAGCTGGACTCTATTCCATATTTCGATCCACCTTCGACCCTAGAGCTAGAACTGTATTTGGATTCATAGCGGGAGCTTGCGGATCCTTCTAAGGCGCCGCCGGTCTCGTACTTTGCGCCCTCGAGGCGGGAGCCACTCTCGCGGCGTGAGTATGACGAAGTAAGACCAGATCCCGATTCATAGGTAGAACCCGATTCATAGCGGCCACCTGTTGTACTTGATAATTTTCGAGCGCTACTGGAGTATTCTGAAAAAAAAAGTATTTATTAAGATACTAAAAAATAATAATGATTGATTGTGTGCCTATTTTTCCTAAAAGTACCTCCAGATAGCCGCGAACTGCGGCTGTATCGCGACATCTCGTCGTTGTTTTCTTTTGTGGTTACAGCTTGACTACTGTCAGTAACTTGTTCCGAAGCTTTCGCTCCAGTTGAACTGACTTCTTTCTCAACTTTTACTGAACTTTCTTCAGCGTTCTGGACTACTGTTTGTTCAATTGATTTTTCCTCACTTTTCTGTTCTGATGTTAACTTAGATTTTTGAGTTTTTAGGGTTGATGTTTGCTGAACAGTTTGTCCTGATACTTGTTCTGTAGCTAATACGGTAGATTTTGCTGTTACTGCTGAAGATTGTTGGACAACCTCCTGCTTAGTTTCCTGAACAGCTTGTTCCTGGGTTGTCTTAGATGATTGTTCTGTTGATGATTTTTGAACAGGTTGTTTACTAGTTTGTTCTGATAACTGAGCAGTATGTTGAACAGTTTTTTGTGGTATCTGCTCTGTAGCGTCTGTTTCAAAATTTGCTGCGACTTCTAAAGATTGTTTGACAACCTCTTGGTTGGATTCCTGTACAGTTTCCTGTTTGGCTGTCTGAGCAGTCTGTTCTGTAGATGATATTTGAACAGATTGTACAAAAGTATGGTCTAAAGACTGAGCAGATGTCTGACTATCAACTTTGATTGATTTAGTTGCGGCCTTGACAGTCTGCTCCTTAATCGACTGTGATGTAACAGATTGATTTTCATTAACGACTGCAGAGTTTTTAACTGACACAGTGGATTTAGTTTCTAAATCAGCTGTGACTTCACTCTTTGCTGCGCTGACTACACTTGCAGCTGACTTTTGAGTCTCACTGATTGAGGAAACTTCTACTATTTCAGATTTAGAGACCTTTTTTGCTATCTGACTTTCAACAGAAGCTTTTCTTTTATTCTGTTGTAAGGATTCTTCTCTAGTTGATACTTCTGTAATTTCAAGCTCTTGAACTCGAGAACGTTTTTCTGTGCCTTCTTCTTCAAGCTCTGCTTCTGAGATATCTCTTTTCTTTCTGTTTTCTTCTTCTGGTTCGAGAGGAAGCTCTTCTGGTGGTGGGAGTACTTGAAGATCGTCGGCTGCGTGCTCTGCTAAGGCAACTGAAAATAATACACTGTGTTGTGTATTGATGATTTAAAAAATATATGTAGGTTCTCACTTTTTACTTAAAAAAAATGCAGTACTCACGAACGTCACTGGCGTATTTCCTGATCTCCGCTAACCAGGTACTTTTAACGGTATCCTTGTGGGCGGTTAGAGTGATGATACAATTTGGATTCTTTAAATGAAGCTCAAATTTGAGCTGATCACCAGTGTCCTTGACTTCGATCTCGGGAAGCTGGTAAAGAAAAACTAAACTTGAACAGTCGCAGAGTATTTGACTCTGTTAAAACCGAATTAAATTATTAAATTTTTACAGTTTGCTGAAAGGTAACCTGTGTAGAACAATAAATATAATTCAGTAACATACTGTATAACATGTTTGATTTCTTGTACCATTAACTCACATCTTATTACAAAACAAATTAGTAAACCGAGAGGCGCTTGGATACTGTCCAAGTCCATATGGATGGTGTTTTAAATTGATCTAAATTTGGCTAAAGAAATTCATGACGCGGATACAGTAGAGAAATGCGTAGGTGGACTATCCCGGAAACAGTTGCGTAAGCAAGTAATGACGTAATGTTTGCACGGAATCAGGGAAATAGGTTTGAACTGAGTGCATTTTTTTATCCCAAATTCCATGAGTGTAATTTGACAAAATATCACTATCAGTTCCCTACTAAATGCTACATAAGCCGATTTCGACTACGCCACGACAGTTCTAACTGTTATCAAAGTATTGTTAATAATCAAAGTATTATGTTATTGGTACTTAATAATTTAAGAGGTAAATTTATTTGCATAACTTTGCAGGACAAGATGCCATGGCAAATTGTAACATTATCAGCCTAAAAATAAACTAAACTTATTAGACTACGAACCTTTATAATATCTTTGAGTACGAAGACGCTTCTGTTGTCTTCAAGTCGCCTAACCTTGCTGATAAGGATCCTGGCTTTGAAGAGGAATAGGTATCTTTCGCTGGCCTTGCCCCCAGCGTCAGTGACCGTGAACCAGTCGTGAGTGAGGAGTCTGCCAAGCTTGTAGATGTTCCCTCTATACCCTTCAATGCTAGCAATAAACTTGTTATTGGTAGCCCGGTTAGGGATTCCAAGAAAAAGTTCTAGAGCTTTCTGTAGATCGGTGCAGTCTTCGCCGAGGCGTTTGGAGTATTTCACTAGTTCCTGGAAGATAGTGAGAGTTTAGTTTTCTCGAATTAGAATTTTATACGCGTGGGTGTTGAATTGTATGTTGCACCGTAACCTTGTAATATAGTGTAGTCTTAGAGTAATAACACTTAAGAGTGATAGTTTCATTCAAAATTCCGTTCACTGGTGAAGCCGAAAAACAATCAATGCGTGCGTGAAACTTTCCTTGCACACAAACGTTCGGAACATGTTGCAAATAAATAGACGTTTTCGCCTTATGTTAGAAAATTCAATAATAGTAAAGAAAGCATTGTCGATGCTCTGTCAACTTCTCTCTGACGTGAAGTGTCACGTGCAAGAACAAGACAGAGAAGTTTAAGCAGTGACTAAGTTTGAGCGGCGTTTTTAAGTAAGGCCGCTAATGTTTATTATTTCTATGGGTGTAGTGGCCACATTAATGATTGACTAAAACTATATCACTACAAACTACTAAATACTACCTATTAGTTTTGTTAGGAACTTGCATGGAAACGATAATATTATAGTTGTTTAGTGGACTTTGATACGTAAGCTAAAATAAGATAACTAGCTTGACTTAATTTGTAAAGTTTTACCTTTAGTAGTAGTTGGTAGTCGTTTATCCGTTGAGTGGGTAGTTTCAGATGCTCAGCGATGCCTTTGTCGTCGCCAAGTTTTTCTGATAAAATCTAAGAATGAAATTATATTCCGTTAAACTTTGAGTCACGAAGATAAAAAAAATTTTTTTGTGAAATTATTTGTTAAAAAGGTATAACTTTAAAAAAACGGACACTTTACTTGTACAAAATATATTAAGCCAATGAATGATAGCTAGTAGGCATATTTACAGCCTTACCTAAAATAATCTCGATTATCTTAGTCACTGCTTAAACTTCTCTGTCCTTTTCTAGCACGTGCAACTTCACGTCAGAGAAAAGATGGCAGAGCATCTTAAGCAGTGACTAACGGTTGAAAAGTTTTTTTAAGTAAGGCCGCTAATCTACTACTATAAGAATTTTTAGGGGGGGTAAAAAAATATGCTCGGGTTAAAGTGGTGAATTTTGGGAGCGGGCCGTATTTCTTCCGTACGCGGACGAAGTCGCGGGGGACCTCTAGTTACCTATATAGTTTAACAATTAGCTCTACTCAGAGAAATTACTGGGTATGAAGAGATTTAACATCTAATATCTCAGGGTGACGAGCGCAGTGCAGTCCGGCGCAGGATTGTGTTCGCAAGTTCACAATTCCACCTGACGCTTACCACCAGGCGAACGTCTTGCTCGTCTCGCCACTTGATTGAATAAAAAAAACTCTAATCGTAGTTTTATGAAACCATGATGATTAATATAGCACCCCGAGCCCCACCTTGTTTAACACTTTTTTTCAGCTAAGAGTTCCTTTACTTCTCTGTTGCTAGATTAAAAACAGCTTCTATAATCGGCGCACATTTTGCATCTAACTTATATTCTTTATTTATATCAAACAGATTAATCAAATGTCAGTCAGTTCCGATTTGGATAAGACTAATTAAACGGACGAACGGGGCGGTTTGTTGAACGCTACTTGTCGTTTGTAACACTAATTCCTGACCCATTGGCAACATTTCAATATTCATTCTATTCAATTATTGACGTCGTGGTGATTGCTTTATTGGCACTTGAATGGATTTACGATAAGAGAAAGTAACGACAAGAAATAACGAAGACTTCATTGCAATCCTAGGTGGATTATATAGGATAGTACAGCTGTACCAGAAAGAGTAGAAATTAATACAAAATATTATTCAGTGTTGCCAAATTATACGTAATTTTGAAGACTTTGCATAGAAAGTAGCGCCCCCATATTTTTTCTACTCTTTCTGGTACAGCTATAGGTTAATAATGCAGCGGAATATAATAAGTCAAGAATACCTAATAAGAAACGAAGATATGATGACAACACCACGGAGTCGGTATTTTAAATACTTTTTTAAGACCGGAGCGAACCAAGATATAACATTTTTAGTGGCGAGAAACATATTAATTTCCAAAGCAAGAAAATTACAACGTTGCGTCTTAGTGACACTGACAACAAAAGTTTAACTGAGAATGCCCTGAAAAAAAACTATCAAAACTACAAAATTACCAAATTAATATTATATCAGCGAAAGGTCACTCATTCATTCGCTCACTCACTGACTAAACACGAAATCTCGAAAACTACTTGATCTCTGAAGCTGAAAATTGCCAGGTAGGTGGTTTAGAGAATTTTGAGACAGGGCAGGAGGTAAAATGGGAGATGATTTTTTCAATGGAAAGTTCTTTGTTTTTGAAGTGATGACAATTAAATCAAGGAAATTTTTGACAGGAATAACTTACGGGGGTGGAAGGGCACGTACAAACTTTGTATGGAGAGTTCTTTGATTTTGAAGATATAGTGGTGAAAATTGGTACATATTTGGATAGACCTTTTAAAACATAAACATTTTTTTTGCCAGAGTTCATCTAAAGTAGTGAAAATGGAGAGAAAAAATTTGTGAATGACCCAGCGGTATGGAAGATATTTGGGAACGAGGCGAATTTCTTCCGTACGCGGACGGAGTTACGGGGCGATCTCTAGTAATCCATATTACTTTTGTTACAGCTAAGTTAGGAACTTTTGATTTATAAATGAACATGAATATATTTACGAAACCTTTAGCACAAAATGCGATATAATACTAAGTATTATATCGATTAATCTCTTCATTATCTAGGATTGTAAATTATTACGAAAGTAAAAAGTTAATAAACATGAAAGTTATGAGCCAGGAAACATCTTGTATTTTAGCTCAATTTTAACGCCACATTGTACGTAAATAAATAACATAAGGAATAAAAACTCTAAAATAATTTATCAAGCGGCATAGTTTAGTCCATAAACATTTCAAATAACTTAAGTTTGAATAAATTAACTCAAGAGTTTATTCAACCACATTACTGCAGCCAAAGGCCGACAAAATAATAATTGCGCGCTCATTTATCTTTCTTTCTCCCTTTCCCACAGTTTGTTTGATGAAGAGAGCATGCTTTTTAGCCGCGCACACCGATGAGTTCGAGGCGTCAACTTGTCGATCCTTAACTGCTTTTTGCGTGAGTGTCCAGTGAGATTACTAGCAACAAAACTCCTACAAAACATGATTACCAAGATGAAAAACTAAATTGCTAACCATTTTTTTAAAACTAGACAGTAAGAAAAAAATATGACCTCAACCCTCTCTTTCTTACTGTTTAAGCATTAAAAACAGAAAAACACAAAGTGTGGAAACACTTCGTTTTATTTATTCAAAATTGCTAACCTCACTAACACAAAGAACTCAAACACGGACAGAACACATAAAAAGCTAATCGATTGCTGGGAGCCATAAAACTCGCGAAATCCGTAAAACATGAGTTAGTGAGGCATTCCCAACGCCATCGGATATCGTGGTACGGATATAGAAGAACCTTGACATGTTAGCTCCATCCGACTGCTCGTGGACAGCGGAGCATTCGTGTAATAAATGTTTACAGCTGATGTTAGCAATGCGATCTCTGGAATAGCATTTGACTGTCGCAAGATCACAAACTATTAAGCTATCACCTGAGGGAATACGGTCTGCAATTATCCATGCAAATAAATTCCCCTATTTTCTTCCTGGAAAAAGCATCTAGTGCACATTTTTTTTTAAATAAATTCAATGTCTACTGTAAATATGTCTGTGTCATTTCCTATTTTTCTGCATCTAATTGTCAATAAAATATAACCCTCCAAAAATCAATACGAAGATTTTTAAAGGTGGTTCGTTTCACTTATGGCGGGAGTTTCAAGTAGTTATTTGACTTTGTAGCTATATATAGCCGGGTATATTAACATATTAAACGGGAAAAGAAAATGAAATATATAAAATTGAGTTTTAGCATTATCTACTGCAATTCAATGCCAAAAAGCATAGATCTAGTAAAAAAAAAGGGAGATGAGGTACGCTCTAATGTCAAGTAAACATAATTGGACTAAAAAGGTATTTTTTGAATATATTTGTATGAAGTGTTTCCACACTTATGGTATTTCTATGTTTTTAAAGCTTAAACAGGAAGAAAATGTATGAACTTCGGCAGGAATCGAACCTGCATACGAGCTAGAGGTGGTCGGTGCAAACCCTAAACAGTTTCAATACCCAGTTATCAATGCAATACCCAATACCGGGTACTCGGAGTTACGATAACTCGGGGTGTGAGAAACTAGGTATTGGCGAAAGAACCGTCTCAACGTCGTCGTAACGAGCGGGAACCAATACCTGCGCGTGCCGAGTACCGACGGGCGACGGACGATACCGATCGTCGCTTCGCATCCGACGTGAAACTTATGAATAAATGAATGATATGATATGATGCGCCCGAGTTTATCCGTAATATTCCGAACGTAATCGTACTCTCTGAGGCCGAGGGGCGACTAGAGCGCCAAAAGTAAAACTAAAAATGACAATTATTATAACACTTATTTTTACTAATTACAACTAAGTTTTAGCCAGTCTGGAATTAAGTTTGAAGGAGAGTTCATTTAATTCAATTTTAAAAAACTTATTTTGTTTACATAAAACGTATAGTTTTGTATGTATAATACTATCCAACAAATTTAATCAGTAATTTTTTAATTCATAAGCATTTTTATACTTAAAAAAAAGGAGACTCCAACCACTAACTAGTAAGTAAGTAAGCAAAGACTGTTTAAAGCAAATAAATAATTATTATTAAAAAAAGTTTAAACGGAATCATCAAAAAGACATCAAAAAATTTACCAAAACCAATCGGTATTTGTACGTTCTTGTGCAACACAGTTATTTTTGTAAAGCGTTTTTTTAATAACATCTGAAACCAAATACCTCTGCACAAACTCAAAAACTACGTTAATAAAGAAACGGCCAATACCTAGTTATTAAAATAAACAGTTTCAGAACACGGTATTGCAATTCAATACCGATACCTGTTTCGGTACTGCAATATACCATACCGACCCACCGCTAATACGAGCAGTCTCTATGGGTTTCCGTCCCAACTGCTTTGCCAATTAAGCTACAGAAGTATCTGCCTTTGATGCCAAATTTCTCAAACTGTTTCCCTTAGAAATGGTAAACCATGGAAACCCATAAAGACTGCTCGTATGCAGTTTCGAGTCCTGCCGGAGGTCATAATTTTTCTTATTGTTCAAGTTTTAAAAACATAAATAGGTATTGTTTCTTTTTATTTACATAGATCTACGATAATTGAACCTAACGTTATACACAAGCGCCTGTTCGATTGTGACTAAGGTCAATTAGGTCCGTGGACCTAATTTGTGCAGTCCATGTCAAAACACGCGTCCCTCAGCTCCCTTCTTTTTACTAGATCTATGCAAAAATACAATTATTGTGAGATTCGATGATTATTCTTTACATTATCGTCGTTATTACGTAACACACCAATATATAACACGATACTACATATCTAGCTGTTAAATTCCCAAATAAAATATGTAAATAAGAGCTCTTTATCTGTAATGCACCTTACAACGAAAATGTAGTAATTTTTTATGTTAAACGGTTTTCCAAGAATGTAAGCAATAAGTAGGTGTACTTGATAATTTACAGAATAACCATTGATTACCGCAAACATTACTATACTTTACATCCGTAACCCGGCTTAGTTACATGGACTAAAAACAGGTTAAAGTTTAAATTTCCACGAGTGAAACGATAATAAACCCAAATTTAAAACGTAATCGCGTAACACTGTATAGGTATATATATATATATATATATAAAAACCGAACAATTATTTAGAGCAAATCCCATTTTTGTATGTAGTAGGTAGCCGATTTTTTGCCATTTCTGAATTAGTCTCCTAATAAAGATTTTTTTCTCAATGATGAGCGCAATGACCTCATTTCGGCTTATAATACCTTTCCCCATAACTCTGTATAATGAATGCTGATTATTAAATCATCAAGAAAATAAGAAAAAGCTACCCAAACAATCTTAAAGTCCTCACTGCAATCAAAATATTTATCAAGATGGAGTTGTGTGTTTCTTGCAGCCAAAACATAAACATTGGAAGAAAAACAATGTCTATATAGTCTGTGGGCTATATTTGTAAGACATTGGCTTAGATTTGGAATTTGCTTTGTTCTTGAAGGCTGAATGACCCACAGCGTTTAAATGTTCATATAAATCGGCGTATAAATTATAATGTTCACAAAGTTCTTTCTAATCATACTTTTAAAAAAAGAACTTAAATTTTGACTACCCGGATGACATCTTTTTCCAGTTATTATGATTTAAAAACCAAACTACTGAAACGATAATATCGCTACACTGTATCTAGGACATTTGAATATTGTATTTTTGATGCATAGATCAGATATTATATATGCATAGACTTGATGTTTTGATGACAATAATTTAAAATATGATTGTATGTAGCATGTAGTCCTGATTTAAGATGTTATCTTGTATAAACCGACTTGCCTAATATAACGAACATGTTATAATAATGGTCAATAAAGAATCTGAATCTGAAACGATTTCGATAAAAAGCATATTGCACCTCCTCTGAAGTAAGGCCTGGGTACCAAACAAAAAAAAACATCAAAATCATTGGCGGAGTAATCGCGTAACAAATATACAAAAAAAACATACATTCGAATAGAAAACTTATTTTTTATTCGGATGAAAATTTGTGATCTTTTAACAATTTTCATTGAACACTGAATCAACAAAAGTTAAAATTATTTACCTTTATAGTGAAATGAAAAATCTTAGCCAGTGAGATTTAAGGCACGTAGTCGGGGTTATAACAAAGGTCAGCATGAGCATTACGACTAAATATAATGAAAGGTCAGTGAGAAATCTACTCAAAAACAGGAACATATTCCAACACTTTGTGTGCCACAAAATAATGTAAATCAAAAAGATAACATAATACGATATTTTTAACGTTAGTGGTCATCAGACGATTCGCCAGACAATCAAAGACTACAGTATGCAGGTGCCCGTGGAACACCTAGGAGAGCCGCGTGGGTGGACCACGGGAAAGAAACGATAATTAGCACCTTTTCCTAGTTATTAGTTTAAATACGTATATAAATAAGTTAACCAGAGCTCGATAGAGATACTCGCAGCCTGGAAATCGTATTTGATTCCCGCGAGCCTAGTGCGGGAATTGCCATCATGTCGCATAGCTTTTCTTCTCGTACACGTAAGCCTAATTTTAACTATGAATTATAAATTAGATGTAAGCTTTATGTTTATGTAAATAAATATATTAAACAAAGACAATTTTACCATAGATCCCAGACAGGTCACTCGAGAAACGGCTTAGCGACGAGAGACGTTAATCTAGAGAACTTTCTGACACATAATGATCTCCGAACCAACGAATTGAATGAAAAACTGTGTACAGCTGACACTAAACTGAAGATAGGCACAACAATAAACGCGAAGACAATACGATTAGCGTTGGTTTGTCGTAGAAATTCTTGGCGTTTGCAAGCGACCTGCTATATATTGGAGTTTTGACAAAAGCTGCCATGTACGAGTAAACTTTTACAATGCTTATAGTTTTTAATATGAGTTACTGTGCTATGAGTTATTCATGCTTGGTTTGGACCATTTTTTCGGTTATAATGTTTTGTCCCTCACGTTTTTTTTCTTTCGGACCATGTCCCTAAATTTTGATAAGTACGTTAGCTACAAAATATTATGAGGTGATTTTTAAATTATAATGTAGAATTATAATTTTGTTTACGTGGGATGGCTGAGTAAATTATATATATTGCCTGGAACTTGGGCCAAGGAGCTTAGCTTTAGAATTTACAATAAATTCTATCTCGCTCTGGGTGCTAGAGAGAAAGAAAGAGAGAGAGAGAGAGAGAGAGCGAGGCAAATGTACAGATGAATAGAAATAATAAAGATATTAGTGATTGCGCTTCGGACGTTCAAGATGTACCTACCTAAAACTATGGAACTACTAGCAGATATAAAAAGGTGGAAATATGGTAGATGAGAATCACAAAATTTTCATATCAAAAGAATTATAGCGAAATGCAGCTTTCGGCAGATTTCCAAGATTGAAAATGATGGCGTAAGAATTTACTACAAAAGCATTTTGAGTAGGTTTCCACATTATTGAGTAACTTGTGAATGAAAGAGAATAAGAAAAGCATTAGAATATCGTTAAAGTTAACAAAATGTCAAATGAATCTGTGCTAAACAGTGAAACAAGAACAAAACATGCGAATGACGTCGTAAACGACTGTCGTAAATGTGAGCTAAATTTAGCTCTCTAAGCTCTTAAAACATGTTAGTAAATGGGTCAAGGTCATCCGCGAGAGCTTTCGGGACCGAATCCCGCGCACGCTCCTGGACGCGAGTCCTGCGCGCGCAGCTCTCTAGCAAAATGCCGCGAACATTGCGAAGCTCATCCACCCACGCCGCACTCGAAATAAACCAGACGCGTTGCTGGTAACACTACACCCGTAACATTAAAACTGGGGAAAAATCACGATATTTTGGCTAGAGCCAATTGCTGGGCTTTCGCCGCGCTAATAATACCAGCCGCGGGGCGGCGTCCATGTCGCGTACCTGAGTGCGGCAGTTGAACTCACTCACGAGAACACAATCACAGTCACACACTTCACTCGGACGAGTGGTCGAAGGTCGATGCGCTGGAGCAAGCGAGGTGGTCGCGGCCGCGGCTTCCGAGCGACTGGGGCGCGCCGCCGCCCGCCTACTCCACGCTAAACTTAGCGCGCGGGAGACGCTTTTTAGAGGATAACTCCATTTCACCGCTGACGCTGAGATAGCGGGAAAGTCGGAGCACGGTCGCAGATGGACACAAGGTCGACAAACAAACCTTGAAACATCCTGAGGAGCAGCGGTTCAAGAAAATGCTCTATCAATACCAATGTAGCTACGGTATACGAGCAAAGCCAAAGTTACAATACGAACTTAGAACAAACGTTTCAGCAGATTGAAAAACTGGAAGGAAAAGGAAAAACATCACAATAGAACTCTACGTGGGGTCTTTGTTAGAAGCACAGTTATAGGCTAGTGGCATCATACAACCGGCTATCATGCAAGCTTGCTACTAGTTGGGATGATTAATAACCAAAGTATTCATCCAAGGTCAAAACTACCTCTACACCAAAACTTATCCAAATCCATTCATTAGTCACGGAATTCATTCATTTCATGTTTAGAATTCTGTGATTTTGCAACATAACTTATCAATGGAATAACAATAAATGACTTTGTCCAAATTTCAGATATTTCGAGAAAATATTCAACTTTCTAAATAGTAGTACCATTATTTGCAGAAACCTTTATGACGCAATAAAACGAAAAATCAAATCTATCGAATGCACTATAACAATCATCAAATAGCAATGAATGAACGCTATTTAGTCGAGGGAACATTATTTCTGGAGTCGAGTCAGAGTCATGACGAAGATGCGGGTGCGTAGGATTGAATATTTCTGAAACTATCATCAGACCAACATTGTTCGATAAACAGTCATCATCTTTCTAGACACGTCCAATCGACCATTTCCATCAATGAAGTATAGGTATTATTTTCTTAGAAACGCTAAAGCCTATTTTACATGCTTGTACAAAACTTTTATTTATGATACATTTAATGTTGCAGAAAGAAAAAAGGAACACAGATGGGCATATCATCCGATCGAGAATGGTTAATTTACAAACAATGAAAATATTAGTCTGCAAGCTGCTCGGAGGAACTAGCTCTCTCTCTCTATAATCAAAGGCAAGCTGCGATGAAAAGGTTGGAACAGAATTCCTGTTCTCTTGTATCAAAGACACATTGAGATGACGTTTAGTTTCATGTTGATGGTAACATTCACTTTTGACAAAGGTGCTGAGCTGTTGAAAAGTCTCTTCAAATCGGAAAATTAAGGGGACATAATTTTTTAACTTCTAAATAAAATGAATTTTGAAACTGGTAAAGTTATTGACGAGTTTTTTATACTATACAGTCTTGATATTGAACACGAAGCTAGGCAAGTATAAATATCACAAAACAGAGCTTCAAAAACTCTACCTAAGGTTTATCGTAAACTAGTTATCAAGTCGAACTAAAGAAGAGTGCCTTAGTTTTCCCGATGTACTTCCGGATTAATAATTATATTATATTATTACAGATAATGTTTATAAATTAATCTTACAGATACATAAGCGATATTCATTGTTCGTTTCTAATAACAATAATGTTTTTTACGTTTACAGCATAGAAACGAAAGTTTAGCATCCACTGTCAGCAAACGTGTTAACATCACGTTCAGAATCCTTGTAATCTAACAACTGTTTTTGTTTAAATAATGTCACATTAAATAACCTATTTATGAATTCCTTAGCCATCAAAACGTAAAATGTAGACCTAGTTCCCCAGCTGGCAATATTCCATCGGAATCGCGAAAACAATACAACATTATGCAATTTGCTGTAACTGCTGACATTTTGTTTGATGGACGGCTGCTAAACACGTAGGTACATATAATTTGTAATAAGTATATTTAGGTCGGTACACAAATTACGATGATCAAGGCATTCAAGGCAAATGGAAAGCAAATAATGCAGGCAGTGTTTTTTTATGGAGGTTAAGCATTGTGACGAACGAGATTTCCGAAGAGATAAGCATTACTAGGAAATAAAAAACTGCGAGGAACAAATGTCATGGTCTAAAAAGGGCTTGAAATACCCGTAAAAAATGGTATCGTTACCAGCGGCTTGATGCAGATAACGTTAATTAAAAACTATCGTTGTCAAATATGTATAACGTTATTTCAGGAACATTTTATCGTTAAATATACTTACTTAACAACTATTTTTAACTAACTACTTTTTTTATCGGTGTTACCGATACTTTTACCAATATGAGTAAGTTTTGTTACCATTCCACTCGCTCGTCCAACCGCAAAGATTGTCAGACTGCATTGACGCTGAGAGCGTGCGCCTCGGCATGGCGGTCGCGCGCACGCCGTTGCCGTGCCGCAGCGCAGGCCGCTTCACCGTAAAATGGCAACGTCGCATGACAGATCGTTAAAAATAACGTTAAATTGCTAACGGTATGTGCTTTCTTTAAAACTTTAAATAAATGTTAACTTTATTTTTAACGTTATATTTATGTTATGTTAATAAGTATCGCTACCAAATCATACCGTTAAGACATCTTTACGAAAATAACGTTACTTACCGGTAAATTTTATGTGAACTGGTAACGTTATCAAGCCCTGGTCAAAACTTCGTAACAGTTGATAAAATTTATTTATACTTGGTAGGATGACTTTTGAATATTGCTGAAAACTTGTAGTTTTGTGAACATTAGACCTCGTTAACTGAGATCTAACGACCTTATAATATCTTGAAAACATCTTGACCGATTTTGCTCTTATTCAAAATTCTTCTATATAATTGAGTACCGAATGTTTCTGCCAAATATTATTAAAATCGGCCCGTAAATGGCGCCGCAACAAACTTCCCCTTTTTGGCGGAAATACCCCTCCAATAAAACATCGTCATCAAGAAAAAAAAGATTTGAAATTATAGAACCAGTACACCAAGTTTCGACAAGATTAGTTGAAAAATACGACCTGCACGCGAGTACCAACATCCGGTCAGATGAAAGCTAATCTGCTGGTTGTTACAAAGATTTCGCTCGCTTCGCTCGTTCGGTCAAACTACTTAAATATAATACAGCTACATTTTATCTCGCCAAAAATATTTGGTTCTAGTTAGGTAGTGGACAATAGGCGTATTGTTGGTTTTTTATAATAGAGTCATGACGATAGTCATAAAGAGGCGATTGCCCCCGATATGACGGCGCAATTGACAGTTCTCATGCGGCATCCGAACTATTCTAGTTATTGGCGCGCTGCCTAACTACCAGCGGCGCCCGCGCCGACAGCCCCTACTGCACTGTCTTGAAACAAGAGTTTGTCAATATGTCACGGGTAACGAGTAAACCTACAGAACAAACACAGTATTCTACAAAAAGGCCTACAGACCGAACGCTTGACTCGACTGGTAAAACACAGTATATGTTTGTATGCAGCCGTAAAATCATCACAATAATAGCAATGGAAACGGAAGATTTTATAAAAAAAATTATTGGTTTCGTGTGAAGAGACGAGCGAGACTTTCGCCTGGTGGTAGGCGTCCCGCCTGACTCTAACAGTAGCAGTGCCAGAATTGTGAACTTGCGAATACTATCCTGCGCCGCACTGTACCTACCTACTGCGATCGTCACCCTGAGATATTAGATGTTAAATCTCATCATACCCAGTAATTTCTCTGGTAACATTGCCCTTCAAACCGAAACATAATAATGCTTGCACGCTACTGCTTGGCGGTTGTATAACTGGCAAAATTGTGGTACTTCCCCAGGCGGACTCTGCATTAGAGTCCTACCACTACACTACATTTTTTATTATTTAAATGACGATTTTAAATTTCAAAGGCTTTTTTTATTTTAAAACCAAATGGGTCAAATAAAATACATTACACACATTTGAAATTTAAAAAGATTGTAGGTATATATAGTAACTTCAAAATTCAAATATTCAAAATTGTTTATTATCTCTATAAAGTACTATTTACTTATGGAGGTTGTATTAATCTCTGGTGTTAGGACCATTCTATTGTCTAAGTACATTTATGTGGATTTGGTGAAATTCCAATTTTTGGCAGCGCAAGGTGCTGTAAAGGAAGCAAGGTGGTGCAAGGTGTACCTGGATAAAATTCATAATGTGGCCGGCTACTATTGCAGATTGTACCCATAAAGGCGGCTACAGATACAGCAATCATTTTAACTCCTTTATCTAAATTTGTCTGCGGATACCCTGATTGCCTGATTGTCATGGCATGATGACAATCACAGCATAAATACTTTTACTTATTTGACTACATCTAGCTATGATTTCGCTGTAGATTTTGAGCACGTCAATGCATTTTATTGCAAAATAGAAAAGTTGCACCAAAAGAAAATTATGAATAGAAGGTTAGTTGTCCCAGAAAATAATTTGACACTTCATGAGTTTATTTTAGTTACACGGCTAGCGGCAGAGGTTAATAAATCTTTTAACCTAATATTATTTAACGAGGCTTGTCTGATATGATGTTCGTTAATATTTACGATGTCTAGAGAAAAGCTTTTAAGAGTACGATCATAATTCATTTCGTACTTGGTTAATTTTATCTGCCAACAATTTTGATTGAGGTTGTCTCATAATACTACTAACGCCATCTAGAAAAGCCTACCGATCTATTTCAGTTTGTATAGCTACCAATGTAAACCGTGTGTAACATACATCTAAAGCTGGCACAAATGTATATAAAGCCACCTAGAGCAAAAACGCGAAATTAATGTGTTGGCTTACGCTTCACAACTGTTAAATATCTCTGGTAAAATTAGAACACATATTCGAACCACAGCAAACTTCAAACAGTTCACAGAATCACACAGAGATGGCGCTGTTTGTTAGATAAAAGTTTCTGCTAAAAATATTTGGGTGAACATAATTTTGTCTTGAGATTGGTAAAGTACAAGCCGTCTCGACAAAAAAGCGTTAGATGGCGCCACGTTATTGTTTGAAGGAGTTACTTATTTTGATATTTTCCTGTAGGTGGCGTGTGTAAAAAAGATTTTGTCTGAACATTATTCGGTAGGCAACATAAATACAGGACCATTGGTATTAAGTTAACAATATCTTAAGATCAGCTTTTGTACAGCGTAACTAACAACTTTAGTTCCAGGAGTTTAAAGTTCACCTCTCGCTCCTTGCACTTCAAACTACCTTGTACAACTTACATTCATTATAAGATATAGGGACAAAGTTGCGTCTGCTTGCAACTTTGTCTTAGTTGTACTCCTCATGGTAACGGGTCTCTGCCGCTTTTGGACAACTGCTATAACAGAAGCACTGCCGCTGCGTTGTCTACTCTATGAGGTAAGGACTTTTTTATTATCTGATGGGTTTGCGTTTGACTGGCTTCCCGCCTTTTTATGCTATTGAGTCACGAGACGAGCGAGATTTTTACCCGGTGGTAAGTATAGTATCACGCCTGCCTATCAGTAGCAGTGCCAGAAGTGTGAACTTACGAACAAAATCCTGCGCCGCACTTCGATGCGCACGTCACCCTCAGACATGTCAAATCTCTTCATGCCCAGTAATTTATCTGGTAACATTTCCCTTTAAACCGAAACATAGTTATGCTTGCACACTACTGCGGGCCGGTTGAATAACCAGGTGTGATACTTCCCCAAGCAGACTCTACCATAGAGACCTACAACTACATAAGCCTGATATTCAGCAAAGATAGCATACCTCAAAATTTAGCGAGAAGGCCGCCAATTGTGGCACTCGTTTTTAAGTGATTCTTGTGTACATTTTGTATTTTGGTGTGCACAATAAACAGTACCTATATATCTATCTACCTTGAAGTACCACACATACCTTGAAGTACTTCTTGACGGTCGGTTCGTCGGCCAGCAGGTTTCTGGCCCGCTGTTCGTCGCGGCAGTACGCCACGTGCTTGTCGAACTCTCGCTCCATGCGCAGGAGCGCCCGCCCCAGCATCTTCGGCTCGCCCGCGTAGTACTTGATGCCTTCGAGGAGGACCCTGAGGAAGGAACATAGTGACCAGTGTACGCGCACCCTTAACACAAGTCTTTTAGCATAGTGACATAACTGTGTTCCAGTTTGAAAGGTATCTAAGCTAGCAAAATTATAAGGCTAATAGAGTATTTTCGTGTTCTCAAAATAATGAAATCTTTTCGTATTTGTCTCGTTATCGTGTTATTGTCTCTTGCTCAGCTTCCACAACTTGATTTATTTGTTGTTTAGATGATTTTTGGCCTGTGGAAAGTAAAATGGTCTAGGGACAAGGTAAATCAGATGCTAAAAAGACGAACTCACGTGTTATGGAACTCGCAGATCTGTTTGAAGTTGGAGAAGAGAAGCTCCCGGTTGTCGAAGACGGGTTTCGGCGTGGTGCCCTTGTCCATGGGGCGCATGTAGCGCGTCACCACCTGCTGCATGTCTCGCCCGAACTCTTCCTCCGTCTCGATCAGCTCGCGAACCACCGCTCTGGAAGCCATCAAGGAACAAACAGGTCAAAATAGAGGTTTCCACTGGGCCGCCTTAATGTAAGGCATTTAGGAACAGACCTGCAGGCTAATCATGTAACTGTGTTTTTAAAGCTTAAACAGGAAGAAAAATTATGACCTCCGGCAGGACTCGAACCTGCATACTGCATAGTGTGGAATCACTTCATACAAAAATATTCAAAATAATCATGTAACTGTTTGGGATCGCGATTTGTCATAAATGTCACTTTTCACTGTCCCGCCAAAACTCATTTTGACCCTGCAGGGCAGAACGAAACGCCAAAAGACCGTCGGATTTGCCTATCTTAATTAGGAAATCAATGCATTCGTTCGATAACGATAGCGAGAGAAATCCCTCCGTGATACCGTGAAGCTGTGACAGTGACAAGTGACTTTATGACAAATCGCGATCCCGAACAGTTACATGATTAGCCTGCAGAACTGTGATTCCGACAGGACCACCACTCTGGAAACTATTGAGGGACAGGTCAGAATAGTGGTTTCGACAGCTGTGGTTTCATGTTTCTGGGCAATGCAATGCCACTTTTCTATTTCTTAGCAACCTTGAATTGTGACGAAGAAACGTGGTTACCATTAAGCGAACCATTTGCTTATATCGATATTTAGATGCGTCACATATTATTTTTTATTCTATTTGTAATCTGGCGCTAGGTGACTTCTAAGTCAGTGCGGACGTTGCGTCACTGCCACCACATTTCCATCACCACGCCGTCTTCAGGGAACCTAGAGACAAAGTCGGCGATGATAAACAATATACTTTATCACACTAATACTGTAAACGCAAACGTTTAAATATGTTTGTTTGTTAATCAGAATAAGAACAGCTGAACGGATTAGGATGAAATGTGACGTTAAATTGTCCGTGCCGTTGTTTTATCCATTATACTAGCACATTTTACAAGGATAAGTAGTAAATAATTGTGTTATACTTACGTTAAAGTGTTAATTAAAGTCATGAGTTAACTCTATATCATCCAACCCCGTTTAACCGTTACAGTATTAGTAAAGTAAGGCCCGTACCAATGAGCTCTTTAAAATTTATGTTTCGGTAAAGGAAAAACATCGTGAGGAAATGCATATGTTCGGAGAAGAAATTCAATGGCGTATGTCAATACACCAACCGGCTACTGCGGCAGCGTGGTGAGTATGGTCCCATCGCCTTTCGAGGGTAGGCCTATGTCCAGCATTGGATTATTAAAAAGCTTGATAATGCTTTGGCATTATCAGAATTTTATTGCCCTCTGCTAGGCCTCTTCTAATGCTTGCTACTCAGGTCCGACGGCAGCTTTCGGCCTCTAGTTTTTGCGCCGCTTTATGCAGACGTACCCTACCAGAAGGTCTTACAATACGTTTGCCTAAACGTGGTCTCCACTCTAGTAATCGTCTACCACTAAAGCAGAACGAAAGCCCTACCTTCGTCTAACCCAGCTGTTATAAGTTTTTGGGAAAAGTGGTCGAGTCACTTCCATTTCAGTTTATTAACTTCTTGAACAAAGTCTCGTAACTTTTATTTTTTTTCTTGTGATGTTATAAATGAATCCGGTAGCGTGCGTTAGTGTTCAAATTAATTTATGAGGCCTTAGCGAGAGTGAGTCAACAGAAGAGCATCTGTGGAGGTGCCAAGCGTGGGAGACGTCTTTGTCGTGCCGGGTCCAGGTATTCTACGTCAATCTGAAATCACGGTTACCGAGATCTATAGGGAAAATTCATGGGAAAATTGGAAAGTAACGTGTGCAAAGAGATATCGCAACCATATAACTCACAGGAGCAACCTAGTTTTATATTACGGAAAAGTTTGATTTGACTAACCACTGAACGAGAGGTAATCTAAACTTAAACTAGGTTAAGCCTGTCTAGATATGGAATGTTACTCTTTTGGGTCTTATTATCGAATTATACCGATTTAAATGTCAAATATACATTTAAATGCCAAATATAACGATCGTCAAGAACGGTACTCGCGCTGCTGTGCTGCGCAGGCTGCCGATTAGTACTGGGCTTGATTATTTGGATTGTCTCTAAACTTTCAGTGATATTGTGTGTGAAAGTGAATTGTACAAAATCAATCGTTTTACTGTAATAGGTTACGTAGGTATATCTCGGCAAAAAGGGTAGAGATGATAAGGGCACTACTGTCGCAAATAGTTGTAAATATTAGCAACCCTTTAGTGAGTTCGAGGAAGACGATTGGATGAATTTGTAATTATCGAAGTATTGCCAGTATAGAGAAAAAAGTCCGTTTCAAGGCTTCTTGCTAAGCTATAAGTATTTTTTAAAGTTATTATGGACACTTGCCCAATAAAAACTGGTTGTTTAAAAGTAGTGGTAATATAATAATAAAAAATAAATAATTTATAAAACCACGTCTGATAGACAAATTGTCTTCATATGCATACGCGAAAAGACATTAGTCTTTGTCAATTATCTAGTACTAATAACATCATGTGGGCTGCATATTGTTTTAAAAAAGTCTAGGCTAGATCTCTTGTACTTTGATGATGTTGTCGACACATGTAGCACGTGAATGCTGTACTTTAAGCAGATAATAAATAAATTTGAAATTTGGAATGCTGCGGCAACTAGATCGGTGCGCGGGGAATCAATTATCTTGGTTAGCATTTTTTCTTAGTTTTTGGCTTCGCACTTTGTGCATTCAGCCAGTGTCTTGTCTTATGAATTTTCAAGTTTATAAAGTATTATTAACTAAGTCAAATAATATATGTCATAAAATCTTACTCACACGAAATTAGTCACAGTCTAAGTCATGCAGTAAAGTTGTGGTGACTTTACTATGGGCTTTTACGGGGTTTTGATAACAACACAAAAAGACATGTTTCACCACATTATATCACTTGCTCACACTTGTGCATGTAATTCAACACTCAATGAATAAAACACCACCATTTTTATCATTATTTCGCGAAGAAACACAAGCTTAAGAAAATAATAGAATGCAGTGACATGACTTTTCCGTGTTCCTGCCAAAACTTCTTTGATAGCATTGAGACTTGAAGAGACCATTTTACAATGTAAGAGACTATATGGAAGAGACTAGACAGCAAAAAAATCTCGTTTTGCAGTGTATGTAATTACAAGCAAGAATAATTTAAAAAAAAGAACCTTTGTTTAAAAGTTTTATTTTTCTTGTTAACACTTTTACTGTATTCACATCAGCTTTCTTTCGTTAAAGTCAAGGATTTCTGCGAGTCTGCCGCCAGTGATGTATTTTAAAATTAAATATACAGACAAACATAGAATTTTTCGAAATATAAGTTTTGGCAATACTCTATAGTATCAACATAAGTCACGCATTCTGGATGCAACGCTGCCAAACCAGCGAAGTGGTAATGAGACAACTGTTAGAGTAATTGGGCGGCAATTTGATTTATAACGTTGGCAGTACTGCATATCCGGAATGAGTAATTGTATGAGCTGACCACGGAATGTCTTAGGTGTGAAATACGCGAATACGAGCTTGCTATTGCCAAATACTTCATATTGTGTTATGATGCAACCTAGTATAGCTCTTTGATAGATCTTAAGATGAAGATTTGATTGATTACTAGATAGTAATCAAGTAATCTCGTACACACACATCTAATTAAATGAGCAACAATCCAAAACAATATAACGTAATTTAGATGCAATTAAAATTTTCTAGCAATCAGGAAAATGTATTACTTAATTATCATCATCGTCATCATCAGCTAGGAGTTGCCATAATCCCCACGCTTGGCAGGCGGCTTGCGGATCGCAGAATGCTCACCACTATTAACCGAGAGGACGCTGCTGCTCGTCCACCTATGATTCTGCATGCAGTTTTAGGGCATGACCAGTTCCGCAATTACTTAATTATACCTAAGTATCTTTTTTACAATCTTATTAACGACTAGAGGTCGCCCGCGACTTCGTCCGCCTACGGAAGAAATACGGCCCGCTCCCAAAATTCACCACGTTTTTTACCCCCGATACACGTGCTCATTAGTTGTACTTGAATACAAAATTTTAAAATAAACAACTTAATTTCAAAATTTCATCCCCCGTTTCACCCTCTTAAGGATTGAAATAAAAAAACAACGATAAAAGTTGCGTTAGTTTCCAACCTTAAGCCTAAATAATAAATATTGTGATTTTTACTTTGAAAATGAAGGACTTTCCATACACAGCAGCATCACTTTTTTCACCCCTTCAGGAGTGGAATTTTCAAAAACACTGAGTCACTTATAAACTAATTTTAAACCGTCATTCTAAACACAAAATTTGAAGATCCTAACTTCGAAATTGACGGACTTTCATATAAACTATCATCCCCTATTTTACCCTCTTAGGGGTGAAATTTCCAAAAATTCTTTCTTAGTGTATACCTACACTTCACAAAGAACACACCCTCCAAGTTTCATGCCTCTAGGACCAGCGGTTTAGGCTGTGCGTTGATAGCTCAGTCAGGACTTTGAATTTTATATATACAAACTAACGACGTGCTACGGTGTGCGGTTTGAGGTCACGTAGGCCGTAGCAAATCAAGGCGGTTACGAGGTCTCGTAGGCCGTAGCAAATCCAGCCGGTTACGAGGTCTCGTGGCAAAGCCTTGTAATAATGGTTATCTTACTGGTATCAAGAACGAAAAGATCGAAGTAGATGTTTTATACTGGTGTTGCACGTGTTCGAATCAACGCTTACACACTCTAACCTGTTCGAGTGTTTGGAATGGTTGATTACAATGTAATGTAAACACAGACTTTCGCATCTCCAACATTAGTACGATTACCGCCGATAAATTACATTTTAAGGTTAAGAACAAAGAGACGTAAACCAACCAAATGTAATCATACCTAGTCAACCATAACTGTATATTTTAGTTCATGTGCAATCTATTGTTCGTGTCGTAATGTAGTCCGACCAAGTTATCTGTCAAGATGAGTAGGGAGCCACTTTCCCCTTTTCTGAACAGTACTCAGTTATAGTTTTCAAGATATGGACTATTATAATTAATACGAGTAATAAGTGTGTAGGCCTGGCTTATGAACATTCTTATTTTGAAAGGTTATACTCTCGAGGTGGTTCCTTAATGTCTCAGGTTCGAAGTCGATTCTAATTTAAAAAAATGTTTGTGTTGGTACTTCTGTAACTCAAAGTTGTGGATACCGCTGCGATGCTAGTCAAGCCATACGCTCGTACTTCACTAGACTGCCGGACTGTTTTCGAATATCTTTGAGTGTTACACGTCAGTATTATACGTGGATGATGAACGGGTGGGTCAAGTTTCGGGTTTCTGATTTCTCGACCTTTTTATTTTCATCTTTCGAGAATTCTCGAAGCCAATTTCTCGATTTTTCTCGGGTCGAGTAGTCCATTCAATTTTGTAGAAAATTAATTTAAATCAAGCAAAATCAGTAATATTTTTTATTGCACCATTATTAGGTAGTATTAGGTAAAAATAAAAAGCACTATAGCCTATAGCATTTTTAACCATTTAGTATTTGGTACCTATCACTTATTTAGGTGAAGGAAATACAAATCAATTCTTGTTTTTCCTAATATCCTTTGTTTGTGTGCTATGTTTTTTGTCGCAAATAAACTACTGTCTATTGTCTATTGTAAATGAAAGCTGAAAATCTTTTTACAAGTATCAAAACTTAGTACTATTCTACTAATAGGAACAGATTACTATGTTTGGACATAGGTGTAAATTTTTATTTTAGGTATAGGTAGGTACTATTTTACCGTGGCCATGAATATTTAAATGATCTACTTATTAAAAAAAAATTACCTTAATCCTGGATCATGATCAAGCGTACCCCGAATATAGGTACAAACGGGACAACATGTAGAAATAAGAAAAATCAATCAATCCCGAAAAGCCATGAACACGCGTGCACTTTATGCATGATAACAAAAAAACTGTAATTAAAATAATGCGGAATTCAAATTCGGTGCCGTTATTTTTTTTCTCGTCTCGAATGAAGCCAAATTTCTCGAGCTTTCTCTAGTTCGAGAAATCTCGAGCAGAACCCCTAGTCACGCTCAAAGTGAGCATTCGCCGCATCGCAGAAAACCACATCAAAGTACAACATTACTCCGAATGTTACAAGTCAATCATGTTCTTTATGTTGCGTTGGCTAGAAGTCTGATAATGCTACTTTGTTTCTTTCTTGGAGCAGTCAGTTCTTCACTCGCGTAAATAATTCTGGCAAATGATCTGTGGGCGAGTGTTTTATTTGTCATTAATTGCAATTGCAGTATTGTAATTATTGCCAAACTGTTACCTGTACACGCCGAGTGATTCAATTTAGCGAGCAAAAGTCGATAATATCTTGAATTAATGTCGTTTCGTCTGCTATTGTAGTACCTACGAGTAAATCCTTCGAGTCTGGCTTATTTATCTGAGAGGGAATCAAATTAAACTGATCTCATTGGCTTCTGAAACTTTCACTTTGTGTACTCTGCTAGGGGTGTGTCTTGAAACTCAGTTTATTTCTGCCAGTATCTGCATTTCTTCGATAGTATTTATCGAAGAAATCAAATACAAACTCAGCCAGCTACAATAAACTCAAAGTTAAGCCCTAGTAAAGTTGTGGCGACTTTACTATAAGCTTTTACGGAGTTTTAAAAACAACACGAAAATAAATGTTTCTCCACATTATTATCACTTGCCCACAAACATGCATGTGAATAAAACATTTTTACCATTGCATTTCTACGAATGTTTGCGGGATATATTATGATAATTTTTTTATAAACATAAACACGCGAAAAAACATAAGTTTTCCGCGTCCCCGAAAAACCGGGATTACTCCCTAACAGACAAAAAATTTAAAAAAAAATGTAGCCATAAGCATTTTGTATATTTAGCCCTTTAGACGAATTCTCCATGATTTAACACTTTTGTCACTGCATATAAACTTGACGACATAACTTTGTAAAGCGTCTAGCAAATGTATCCCATAGATAGATAGAAATACGTTTGAGCTAGGATTACGTCTGTATAAGGTTACGTTAACTGTTGACGTAACCTTCTAAAGAGGTAATGCTTATTTACTGCGTGTTTATTTCTATAAGATAAAATTTACTAAACGCTTTACAAAGTTGTGTCGACAACTTTTTATAAGCTGTCAAAAAGCGACTAACATATTGGACAAAGCATACAAATTTGCAGTGCATTGCAATAGGCAGTGATAAACCAGAAGTTTTGAACACAATGTTGCAACGTGACCTTTCACGTTCAGTCACGTTGCCGCTTTGGCGCTCAAAACTCATCCTGAATTGTGAATTGGCAAATGCATTCAAATGCATTATTTCAACACTCAACGACAAAGGAGAGACACAAAGGTATAAAATGGAGACAATACTGAGACATGCTTCCAAATTAGTGGTGTTAAAAGATATACGAATCGAAACAGCAGCGCTATAATATACCTACATACAAGCTGTTGTTTTGCATCGTTATAAACAACTTTTACTAAGGGGCTAAGAAAAAAACCGCGAAAAAAAACAACTGCTGTTCCATTTTACATTTTGTCCAGGTTCAATAAACTTATTGTATGGAACAGCAGATTTTTTCTCCGATATCAGTGTTTGCCCCGTAGTAAAAGTTGTTCATTACGATTAGGAATCTACTGAACTTGAAGCCTTGAGGTACCCTAACGAAATGACCACAATTGGAACTATAGTAATATGACCGTGAGACAAATAGAAATACTCTCTGGCCCTGCATAATAAAAATAAATAAACCCCAATTTAACGTGCAGGTCGAGCCGTAAATCAAACAACTCACACGATTCGTATTTATGTACAGATGTATTTGAGGAATTCAAAATTTAATTTACTGTCGTAACTACTAAATTAACCTGATATTGTGGTCGATTCTGACGGTTTTAGTTGACAGAACTAAACTAACTAAAGTATTGCTGTCCTTAGCTAACATGCCTAGTAAAAAATAGACAGCAATATTTTAATTAGTTTAGAACTGTCAACTAAAACCGTCAGAATGGACCACATTATAAAGCTTTAAAAAAAAAATTACAACCGACTTCAACTTTGAATACGTACCTACCTGGATGACATCTTCATATTTTCTAGTAATTTTGATTTAAAAACCAAACTACTGAACCGATTACGATAAAATCTATATGGGACCCACCAAACAAAAAAAGAATCATCAAAATCAGTTCATAATTGGCGGAGTAATCGCGTAACATACATACAAAAAAAAAACATTTTAATTGAGAACCTCCTCTTTTGAAGTCGGTTGAAAATAAGCAGCCGAGTAGCAGCAGAGTGCCGCCCTAAAGCATCAATCATGTCTGTCGATTATGATTTATGCCATATTCAATATTCATCCCTAGTTTTCGGCCCACGTCATTAAAAAGTATTTGTTCGTTCCGCGTGATAATGTTTGTCTCGATACGTCGTACCCGACAATTGATAACTACGTATTAATTATGTGGACATAGAAGACGAAGCAACATCCCGGATTTATTACATGTATCTTACCGACAGCGCGCCACGACGCTGAATATATAGCTTATATATATAACTTCAACAATAAAATTCCAGGCGTTAATAAAAGAACTGTGATTTTTTAAACGACTTCATAAATGGAGGAGGGTTCTATGATCGACTGTATGTATTTTTTCAACTGTTACTGTATGTTTTTTGTTTATTTCTGTGTTTTATATTTTTTTGTATATGTTCACTGATTTATTCGTCAACTGTGGACCGATTTTTAAAATTCTGTTTAGTAGGTGATACGTCAGAGGTGGCCTCTTATAAATTTTATCCAAATCGGTTCAGTAGTTTGTTTTTTAAATCAACATTACTGGAATGAAACTGGAAAATTTGAAGATATAATCCAGGTAGTCGAAATTGAAATAGGTAGTCTTTTTTTTAAAAAGCGTATTATACCGGGTGTCATTTTGTCAAAATCGACGAACCTTTTTGTATGGAACAGCTGTTTTTTTTTCGTGATTTCAGTGTTGGCCCCATAGTAAAAGTTGTTCATAATGATGAGTACAATGATATCCTAGAAGAATAACGGTGTTCAAACTAACACCCTGTATATAAGTGTTAAAAGCGAAAAAGATGGCAATATTTCAGAGTAACTTAATTAGCAGAAATGTGGCGAGACAAGACAATCATTATGTCAAATTATAAGGGCAAGATTATTTTTATACCTACTCGGAATAAGTTCAGTCAACTTTGAAAATGACTCGATTTTTTGGCGCCACTGTAGGTAGGTACGTATTTTTGATAATTCATATTTACTTTAACATTATCATGAAAGAAAGATCTTTTGAATAATCGTCTCTACTTTACAAACAATTTTGAAAAAGTAGGTTAGACTTCAATAAAGTAAGTTCTCAATTCGACTGTATGTTTTTTTGGTATGTTTTTGTTTGTTACACGATTACTCCGCAAATAATAAACTGATTTTGATGATTATTTTTTGTTTGGTAGGTAATACTTCAGAGGTGGTCCCATATAAATTTTATCGAAATCGGTTAGTAACTACTAACCGATTTCGATAAAATTGGTTGGTTTTAATATCAAAATTACTAGAAAATACGAAGATGTTATCCAGGTATTCGAAGTAGAAGTCGTTTTTTTTTAAACGTATTTTTTAATGCATAGACAGTAAGAAAAAGTATGACCTCTGGCAGGACTTTAACCTGCATACGAGCAATCTCTGAGTTTCCTTCCCAACTGCTTTGGCAAGTTAAGCTACAGAAGTCTCTGCCTTACCTGTCATAATTCTGTTGTTGTTAATCAACTAAAGACCCAGATATTGCTCGTATGCAGGTTCAAGTCCTACCTGAGGTCACAATTTTTCTTACTGTCTATGCATTAAAACAGGAATTTTAAGCATTACCTTTACTATCGACCACATCTGTTTTCCATTTCGCTCCACCTGCTTTTATTTATTGCTTTTCGACACATAGAAAATGCTTGCGACCAGTTTTAGTAGCACTTCGTTTTACAGCGCCGTTTAGATGCTAGTCTAGATGCCAAGTGGAAACCTAGTTTTCCTCTACCTACATAGAGTCCGAAATACCACAAAATATATTTCAGTAACTGCCCACGACTTTACTCGCGTATTTCTGCACTTGTCTGGTAACGACGCAGGTAAGATAATTATCAAGCTAGAAAATGCTAGAGCTATGTTGAAAAAAGTGAAAGCTCTTCACGCACTGATGATTTGGTGTCAGCATGCAGCACACAATATTAATTATAATAAATAAAAAAATGGTAATAATAATTCAGTCCGCCAGTCGAGCAGAGTTCAGTCAGTTAAATAACTTTTCGAGCTTTTTATAACGAAAAGCGAACAAAATGGGAAAACTGGCTTTTATTTAACACTGTTAAACTATCACGGTTGTTTACTAAAGTTCTATTATTATTAACGGGATATTTACCGTGAATACCGTGATTATGTTGTGAAACGAGTCTACCCGGCTCGTCTAACCGGCAAAATGCTAGTCGGACTTGCGGTCTGATGGTGGTGATAGAACCTATTTACCAAGTGCCGGTAAGATCTACCTATTTGGGATATCCAAACATCCGGATTAATAAAAGCCAAAGTTCTATTATTATTAACGGGATATTTACCGTGATTATGTTGTGAAATGAGTCTACCCGGCTCGTATAACCGGCAAATGCTAGTCGGACTTGCGGTCTGATGGTGGTGATAGAACCTGTTTACCAAGTGCCGGTAAGATCTACCTATTTGGTGATATCCAAACATCCGGATTAATAAAAGCCAAAGTTCTATTATTATTAACGGGATATTTACCGTGATTATGTTGTGAAATGAGTCTACATGGTGCATGCAACTGCGCCGAAATATCGGGAGCTCATTTCACAACATAATCACGGTAAATATCCCGTTAATAATAATAGAACTTTGGCTTTTATTAATCCGGATGTTTGGATATCTCCAAATAGGTAGATCTTACCGGCACTTGGTAAACAGGTTCTATCACTACCACCAGACCGCAAGTCCGACTAGCATTTTGCCGGTTATCCTAAAATGGTCTCCATGTATTGCTTTGACCTTCATGTCTGCTTATCATTTAGTTACAGATAACTTATCATCATCAGCCAGAAGACATACACTGCTGAACAAAGGCCTCTCCCTTTAAGGTTTACCATAATCCCCCCGCTTGGCAGGCGGCTTGGGGATCGCAGAATGCTCACCACCGTTAACCGAGAGGACACTGCTGCCCGTCCTCTAGTGGTTCTGGACGCAGTTTTAAGAAAGACCCAAGTCCAGAAAACTTATACATTAATACTTTATCTTTGAAAAAATTAGACGTCTGCTAATTAACCTGGGAAAGTCCCGGGGCCAAAACATGAGTAATTTAATGTAACCCAAACAGATCTCTGGTAGGTAAGACACTTGAATCTTGAACCAGTGCCAACCTATCATACTGACTAATCTGAGATTAAGATTACTGAGAATTACTGTTACGATACCCTTGAGAGAAAACGATTTGGGGTTTAGGTAGATATGTATATCGTAAGCCACATCATTCAAGTGCTGGGCATGATCAAATCCACTACTATAGGTACTGCATCAGTGTTTAACACCCGTCGGCTGGCAATAGGCCTATCTCGAAGGGTGATTAGGCGATACTCCACTGCCGGTCTGATGCGGGTTACCAGATTTATAAGCTGTAAGTAAGCTGTGTGTAAGTGCAGCGCAGGATTGTGTTCGCAAGTTCACAATTCTGGCACCACCAGACGAGCTATTGATACGGGCTAGTTTCGGCAATACACCTTTTTTTTAAGGAATTGAGTGACGAGACGTTTGGCTGGTGGTAAGCGTTACGCCTGCCCATAACAGTAGCAGTGCTAGAATTGTAAGCTTGCGAATACCATTCTGCGCCGCACTGCACTGCGCTCGTCACCCTGAGATATTGGATGTGAAATCTGTTTAAGACTAGTAATTTCTCTGGTAATATTTCCCTTCAAACCGTAACACTGTAATATTTGCACACTACTGCTTGGCGGTCGAATAACTGACATAGGTGCGGTACTTCCCACAGTTTCGTTTGTAGTGGTGGGATGCCACTATTGCATAGAGCTACACCTACTACTGTTTCAAACTATCACGTGTATTGCTTTCAAACTTTTGCTGATTTGAACACACAATAACAGTCAGTCACAGCGTCTGCTCGTAACCAGGGCCATTGAAACATGGCCTAAACGTTAATAAAAATAAATTAATTTGTGCGCGATTAAGTCCATTAATAGATAGAATGTACATTGTACATTGTTATACAAGGGGCTAAAATTACCCATTATATACGAGGTAGTTTTACGACCGAGCTTTAGCGAGGGATTAAAAGAAACCGAGTTATCGTGAGTTTTAGCACCGTGTGTTACACTCTACTTTATACTACGATTGCGAGAAAATGAAATCAATGATATTATATGTTTCTCAATAAATAATGTATTTATCTCAATGAATAAAATAAATGCTTTGTGAATTTGACGGCCACAGATTGAAAATTATTTGTTTTCCTTTCTCTTCCATCTGCAAATTACGGTCTCCATTCTCACCATATTCTCACTAGACAATGACATTAATGCCTTCTTTTTTAAATTCTTCTATAGCCGCACGCAATGCACGCATTCTACCAAACAAACCAACGATTTTAGTT
Source organism: Erannis defoliaria (assembly GCA_905404285.2). NCBI lineage: Eukaryota > Metazoa > Arthropoda > Insecta > Lepidoptera > Geometridae > Erannis > Erannis defoliaria. Next base: position 18,679,898 of record FR990070.1, read on the forward strand.
CCATTTTCATAAATAAAATGTTATTTTTTTACTAAACAGAATGAAGTCGAGTCTTTATTTATTATTATTCTACTTATGAATAAAAACTTTTTCGAATTTGTAGGCTCGATGGTATAACAAAAAAAAATTGTCTAGAGCAAAATTTTACTTGAGTCCCTAGAGCATGATATGCTATTTTAGCCCCGCTCTGATGCGCTATAATGACGGACTTTTTGAGCAAGAAGAGTGAAAACTTAATTAAGTATGTATCGGTTGTTCATTAAAGTCATTTGATTGTTTACGGGATATTTTACCATGTGAGCCCGTGAACACGGTACATGTAACTGTGCCAAAATATCGGGAGCTCGTTTCGCAACATAATCACGGCAAATATCCCGCAAAGAATTATAGAACGTTTCAGTATCAAATTAACACTAGAATCAGGGCAAATAAAATCAACAATTAGGGAGGACAAGTTCAAAACGAACTGATCTGATAAAAACTCATAAAATGTTGACATTTAAAGTTTGTCGAACCAATTTAGAGACAAGACGTAAGGCACAATAAAATCGTGGACTGATTTCCAAGGAAACGTCCCGGAATTCCAGCGTTTGATGTAAACACAACATCGAGACATTTATAGCTTTAGAGGAATGTATCACGCAATTGTGATCGATTAATTTTATGACATGGTTTCGTGACATGCTATAAACCTGCTACCAATTAAATCTATGCTTCTTTCATATTCATAGTGAAAAGTAGTGATTTTTACACCATTTTTCAACAGACTTCATAAAAAGAGGTTCTCAATTCGTTTGTATGTATATATATTTTTTGTATGTATTTTACGCGATTATCCCGCCAATTATGAACTGATTTTGTTTTTTGTAGGTATAGGTATACTTCAGAGGTGGCCCCATATAAATTTTATCGAAATCGGTTTAGTAGTTTGGTTTTTAAATGTAAATTACTAGAAAATACGAAGATGTCATCCAGGTATTCCAAGTTAAAGTCGGTTGTATTTTTTTTAAAGCGTATTATTATCAAAAGATATTTTTATTTAAATTCGCTTTTTGCTACCTTACAGGGTTTATTTCAGTAAGCTTCTGTAAATGTCTGTCTTTGCACCGTTAAGTATTTACGCAATCAGGTGCTAAAACTAGGGGGTGTCGATGTCAATTTATTTTTAATTTGATAAAAAGCAAATGTCAACAACGGTGAACTGCTAAAGTTTTCATTCGGACCAACACTTGGAGGATCTAGCTCTCTCTGGGTATATAATCAAAAGACCAACATTACAATACGGTTAAAGAGGTAAATCCTTCCTCCAAGACAAAAAGTGGTTGCAGTTGTGCCGCCATCTACCGAGTAAGCACAAACTCTTTCGTCCGTTGTTATTTTCATGACAGTAAAATCTTACTTATATCAACATAATTATTTTTTGAGTTTAAAGCCGGGTTTGCAAACACAGCTTTGGTTTCCTATACCTACGAGCCACCGATGCGGTCTAATCAAATTGAGACACACTGATGCCACCACACACACGTCAGACACAAAGAGGCTTTTAGCGCTGGGATATTACATCGTATCCCTGGAAGAATTCATTTCCGTAATATTTTGTCACCAAAACGAAAGATAGTATAGTGTTCCGTATCAGCCGTTTAGTTAGTGTCTCCGGGTCATACACACAGAAAAGCAAAGGCCCTAATTTTACTTCTCTCTTCAGTGGTCATACAGGTGTGAGCACACATAAAAATGGAAACGCCCTGCCTTCACTCTACCAGGCATAAAGGCAAGCAAATGAAGGTAGTTTTATTGATCCCACAACTAATTTCTGGAAGATTTCGTCTCCGTATTATTCCGACAACAATGTTAAAGGTTACGTACTGTCTCCGGGCCGCCAGGGAGGTGTGGTCCCGCTCGAGGTTGTGCTTCTCCTCCAGCACGGCAGCCGGCACCAGCCCCTGCCGCGTGCGCAGCTCCCCGCCCTGCACGTCGTCGATCACGCGCACCAGCCATCTGGAAATAAGAGGGCCACGATTCACGCTCTGAAACTCAAACATACATAATCACTACACCCTTGACAGGCGAATTGGGGATCGCAGAATGCTCACCACCGTTAACCAAGAGGACGCTGCTGCCCGTCCATCGGTGGTTCTGGATGTAGTTTACTGAGAATGGGACGTTTGGAATTTTGTGAGCGTGCGAATTTACAAATTCGACTAAACCCGCGAATGAAGCCTAAAAAGAGTATAATATAAGTTTTCTATCAGCTATTTGGTTCCCTTATAAGCTATGCTTAGTTTTGGGGCTAATATGTATAAGAAGACAATGTCATTGCAATATTTCCTCTCTGGAAAAAAAATTGCCCTCCAAAGTAGTCTTGATAATCACGATTAATATTAATGCATGTCAAGGTTGTTTATCCGATTATTGAAGGTTTATGAAGAAATTTCCGATTCCATTTATGGTTTTATTTTTAGTTTATTTTATTGCCTATTTGCCTAACCGCCATATGCATAAAATACTAAAACCTATTTTAAACTTATTTTAGTGAAAAAGTATTTTGTCTTCTTTTTTCAAACTCGGAAAGGGGAGATTATCTAACAGGCAATTAAAAAAAGCTCATTGTAGATAAGTATTTACTTACTGTATGATCGTAGATGGCTGACTTTGCGCAGACCAAACGTGGCTGTCTTTGTCAAGTTTTTTATTTTATTTCATGTGCCGCTTATCAAAAATATTATGCTGTTTTTGACTGGCACGTATAGTACTACTGCGCTATCTATCGAGTTGAAGAAAACTACTTTTTTTTAAAATCATGTCAAAAAACTTTTAAACTAAAATAGGTTTTAGTATTTTATGCATAAGACGTAATGTATTTAGTATTTTTTATGCAAGGGCATTACACTGCGCTGACCAATTATCGTTTGATCTAAAGACATGTGACATTTTGGCCTAGTTAGTACAAGTGTACCACTAGATCACCTACGTATGGGATAATTATGTCTTTAAGTCTTTAGCTCAAGAGTCAACGGACAATTTGCTAAAACCTTCCGACAAGGCGATACGCCTATTTCTATAACAAATTAATATTTGGCAGTCACCGAGAGATATTAGGCCATGGTTATGGTCTATTAACTTCTATGAAAGCTTGTCAGTCCCGTATTTATGGGGTCGTGGTCGTAACCAGTGACACATGTTTCATCGATGCCAAGGCAATTAACAAAGTTATAATTAGTACTCATAGCTGACCAGACAAACTTCGTACCGCCTATATATTTTTTTGTAAATTTTCCGATGATTTATAAATAGTTAATTGTATAAGAGTGTATTATAATATTTTCTTATTATTCAAACTGTGTTTTGTATTCCCGCCAAATTTACAGAGGTAATACTCATCGTTATGAACTTTTACTATGGGGCCAATACTGAAATCGCGAAAACATATCTGGTGTTCCATACCTTTGTCCAAGGTCAATGAACTTTTTGCGAGGCAAAACATCCCACCAACTAACTTAGATTTAGACGTGGCTAGGCAAAGAACTAAACACTTTCTACGGCTAGCTGAAAGTTTTAAATCAGAAAATATGACGGTGTCCCTCATTCAACTCTACAGATAAATTTGACGCATTGTACCCCAAATGCGTCCTAGAAACAACAAAACTCTTTCAAGTTTGTTGGCGGGGCATGTTTTTAATTTCTCAATCTTATTGACGGCTCAGTGCCAAATTTCAGTTATTATTTTCGAGATTAGATGCTCTAGTTTTTGGGTGCTTTCAATCCGAGCGCTGTCAATCTCAAACAGGGCTGTCAATCTTCAAATGACTACTGTTTTTTTTCTGAATTAAAGAAGGAGAGTCATTTAAATAGCCAAATAAAACGGATCCCATGTGGTATCTCTTTAGGGGATCGGACCGGAATACACCGCTGTTTCAGCTCACAATACTGAAAAATTATAAGTTTTATCAAGTTAAGAAAATCAGATAAGTTATGTCGCGTTTTTTTTTACTTTATAAAATTAGATCTATCAATGTTAATGTTACTACAACCGTCTTAATGTATTGGATAGGGAACAGATTGATTCGAACTTAATGGCGGCTTTGAACTTAGGCGCGTGACGCTGCGCAGTAGCAAAAATTAGGCGAGCGGTGCGCGTACAATCGCAAAATCTCGCTTGCCACTTCACAACTGCCATTAAGTTTGAATCAGTCTATAAGTGTACATGTTTTAAAGGACATCGTTAATTTATATTTTTACACAGTGTTCCTACTCGCTGTTACACCTACTTATTCTAGTCGAATATATTATGGACAAACGTTCTTATCTCACCAGATTTGGATTGTTGGGTTGTAAAGTTGCCTAATAGTACATTATGATACGAGTGTGCTATGTTGGTCATTACACTAGAGGCGGTATTATGCGCGCGAGCCGCAGGCGAGCGCGATAAGGAAGCCGAGAGCGTAATGACTAATAGCACAAGAGTTCCATACGACTGTTTTCGTCACACTTGCGAGGAAAAAACATTTTTTTTTGATAATAATCAGCCACACAGCGAAAACGTCAACAAACATTTGCGGAAAATGGCGCCCAAATCAGTAATGCGCGCGCATGGTTGACATAAGAAGGCTTCAGCGGCATAAGAACTCTTTGTTGGTATTACAAAAAAACTGTAAGTATTACCCGGCTATATTAAGAGTGCTTCGTATACGTACGTCTAATTGCAGTCACGTACAAACTTGACTTTACCGGGTTATACCTATTATAGTACAAGTGCCGTAATGTAAAGTAAAAAGCACGCGTGTGTAATAGCTTGGATTATGAGCCTAAAAGCGATGTAATAAGATCTACTTTACGAGCAAGTGTGATGAAAAAAAATATAGTATCACGTTGGACGTAGATCTTGAAATGATAAGGAGAATGAATGCTAGTAAAGTAGCTTCCAAAGAATAGCAACCCTGATCAGACAAGGAAGTGACGTCACAGATCAACGTCCAAAGGTCGTTGCCCCGGCCTAGACTACTAAACTATAGATTTACGTTGCAATCAACGTCGACGTTTGAAATAATGCACGGCCATCTTGGCCATACATTTCTCAAGAGCGGTTAAAAAGTTTTCGGGTTTCAATTAAAAAATGCATAAACCAGTATGACAAAATATAATGTTTTTTAAAATGTACTTTCAATTTCCTGACAAAAAATAACGTTTTTTAAAATGTACTTTCAATTTCGTTGTCGTATAGTGTGGTGGTCTAAATGGGAGGGCTACGTTCAGCAGTGGACGTCTCCGGGCTGAGGGTGATGACAATATATTTTTTTTTTTCAAAGACATAGAACTTTCCGTACAACATTTCATCCCTCATTTCACCCTTTTAATTGATTATTTGCAAAAAAATATTAAAAACATCATTTTTTATTTTAAATTAACTATTCAAATACACATTTTCATCGCTATAACTTATTTATTTATTGCAAATTAATTATGTTTATGTATCGCATTTATTTCTGAGCGCTACCGTGGATCGGATGACACGTTAAATTGTTGGTCCCGGTTGTTTGTTCTAGTTTCTATAACAACAACCGTCAGCCATGTCAGAGGCCTTCGGGCGGCACATACTCAACTCAACTAGTGGCAACTCTGACACTAGGGCTGGCCACTCAGCCTATACGAACTTACTTACTTACTTACTTTATCGCTATAACTTCAAAAACAAATAACTTTCCATACAAAATTTCATCCCCCATTTCACCCCCTTAAAAAATATTGAAAACTGCATTTTTCAATTTTAAATTAACTATCCAAATACAGATTTTCATGACTAAAAGTTCAAAAGCAAAGAACTTTCATGCTAAAGTTTCCCTGTTTTTTACTCCCTTAGGGAATTTCGAAAAATCCTTTCTTAGTACACCTCTACGCATCAAGGCAATAGGACCCTCCAAATTTCAAGTCTGTACGACCAGCTGTTTAGGCTGTGCGTTGTGTCTTTAAGTCAGTCAGATAGTATTAGATTAGGAGCTTAATCAGTTAAGACAGTTGAGACGGTTGCCGTCTCAAGAAAAAAACAACGTTGGATTAAGTTATGATTTACCTTTTTTCATTTCTATGGCTTACCACTCTATACATATAGGTACTTACGTAGATCAAAAAACCTATCAGTAAAAAATTAAGAAACTAAAAACCTGGAGTTTAATTGAAAAATAAACGCGTAGTGTTGTTATTCAAAGGTAGGCCAAGATTAAGTATATCTCTTAACAAATGGCTAACCTCGTTCGAAAATTCTAGAATTATTCAATGTCATTTGGGTGTTACTTGGATAATACGAGAAAAAATTAATCCAGGTGACCGCAATAACAAGGTATTCAGGTTAGTGAGAAGATATGAAAAACATGCTTGCCTAGGTATTTGTTACACAGCACAGATCATTTGTCTGATAGTAAGTAGGAACATCCAAGTGACAACGCGAATCTAAATAATTATGTAGTTAATACCTAGTTTCTTAATTTTTTCGTGTATATAGTTTCTTAAGAGATAGTATGAAAGCCAGCTCGTCTAAGAAAATAAAAGGGTGTAAATGATAAAAGCCACGAAAACTAAGATTATACAGGGTTATATTATATAGGCTTGGGGGTGTACCCATCCGAAAGGAGGCCGTTGTGTTCATCATTGTGAACAACTGTTCCTATGGGGCCAACCGTGATATCGCAAAAAAACATCAGTTGCTCCATCGAAAAAGTTTATTGTCTCCTGACAAAATGTATGGGGCAGTATCACAGTATTTTTTTTCGTTATTTCAAGATCGACGTACAGTAAAAGTTGTTCACAATGATGAGTACAATAATCCCTTTCTGGCTAAGTACACCTCAAGCTTTTGACCCTATATAAATAACAGTTGGCAGGAAGTATATGACCGGGGAATCCCTGCCTAATAATGATTTATAATAAAGAAAATCACCGGATCTAACATATTTCATGGTAAGAATCAGCGTAATCAGACTGGTTTTAATTATTTTTGAGTTATTTTTAAATAAATAAAATAAATATCGGTCGAAATTTTTCACACAGCGCCATCTAGCCCCAAACTAAGCAAAGCTTGTAATATGGAAACCAGATAGCTGATAGAATACTTATATACTTTTTTTTTTTTTGTAAATACATACCTACTACACCCAGACACAGAACAAACATCTATGTTCGTCACATAAATGTTTGCCCTGGGTGGGGCGAAGACAAAAAGTGGGACGGAATCAGTATAAAAATATTACTTAGTAATATCACTATGTTTATTCGATTTGGAAAATCGCGGTAATTGGTCAAAACATTCAATAATAATATTGATTATTAATAAAACTATATATACAGTCCTAATCAGTTAGCATCCTTTTAAAGGCATATTCTGTACATCAAAACAAACAACTTTTACTATCGGGCCAACATTGAAATCGCAAATAAACAGCTGTCCCATACATTTTGCCCAAGGTCGGTGAATTTTTTGTATGGAACAGTTGATATTTTTTTCGCGATGTCAGTGTTGGCCCCATAGTAAAAGTTGTTAGTTGTAGGTACAGAATGAGCCTTTAAATGGATGCTAACTGATTAGGACTAACCCTGTATACTTATATATAAATATATGCTGTTATTCTTTCGTTGAATTTTCTAAACATTTAGAAAGTTTTATATAGAAACGAAAAAACTGATTATAATTATTTACCAGCGACCTTGGAGATAGAAGGATTTTGCGGCATGACAGAGCGCCGCGATCAATTTACTTCGGACATTTTTCCGAAATCACCCTATTTATCTAAACGGTCTTTAATGTCGGAATCATTCGGTTTGTGGAAATACGCCAAGCGGGGCCGCTGGACGTTTCTCAAACATTACAATTTAAAGCTATTCTTCATTGATAGTTTTATATAATTGGTTATAAAGATGATGGTTATTATATAACTGTTTTAGTTTCAGTTTAGCCACATGCGCGATAGCATTGTCGCCTGGTGGTAAGCATCAGCAGTAGCAGTGCTAGAATTGTGAACTTGCGAACAAAATCATGCGCCGCACTGCACGCGCTCGTCATCCTACGATATTAGCTGTCAAATCTTTTCATGCCCAGTAATTTCTCTTCTAACTTTGCCCTTCAAACCGAAACACAGCAATGCTTGCACACTACTGTTAGGCGCTTGAATAACTGGCAAAGGATTTTGTCAGGGGTCAATGAACTTTTTGTATGGAATAGCTGTTTTATTGTTTTGTTAGAACAAAAGTTATCAGGCTTGATGAACCAAAGTCGCCCTTAAGAAATGTTGCGTTAGTTAGAAATTACCCTGTATAAACTAAAAGTGACCAACTATATTTTATACTGTGCGTCTTTCATCACGATTCATAATACAACCTAAACATACCGAGAATAGCTCGCATTACCCGACATCCAAAGGTTGCGCAATCCGTTTATACCTGCATCAATATAACTTGCATCCGCTCTGTTGGGCAAGATATAATGAAACGTGACGTCATTGTTTATGTTTTCATGGCGAAACGGGGCAATACACTTTTGAAGTATAGGACATTAAAGCTGGTTTTTCACTATGAGATATAATATTCTTCTATTTATATATTCTATAAGAATCTTTGTCCTGACCGACTGACTGATTGACTGACAGACATCGCACTGCCTAATCCGCTGGTCGTAGATATTACATTTGGAGGGTAAAATAAAAAATGCTGTTTCAAATATTTTTGGCCAGGGATAACTAAAAAGGGTGAAATGAGGGATGACATTTTTTATGGAAAGTTATTTGTTTTAAAGTTAAAGTGGTTTTTAAAACAAAAACAATAATATTTTTGTTAGGGTTGATTTAAAGTGGTGAAAATTTGTTAATTAACCCAGCGGTACCTATATTTGTATATTTTATTTGGAAAACATACAATGATAATAACTTAAGTAGACTTACAAAATTTGGATAACCATTATAAACTGTATGGAAGATAATTATTTGGGAGCGCGGCGAATCTCTTCGGTACGCGAACGAAGTCGCGGGTCGCGGGCGACCTCTATTATTTATTCTATCTATTATTTAATTTAATTTATTTATTTAATTATCAAAAAGCGAAAAAAATATCAGTTGCTCCAGACAAAAAGTTTTTTTTTATCGACCTTGGGCCAAATGTATGGAAAAGCTATATTTTTTTTGCAATTTCAATGTTGGCCCCATAATAAAAATTCTCCAAAAATAGAAATTGTTTTTTGGCAGGGCAGTAATGTTTTATTTTTCTAACGAAACCCAAATAACCATTTCAATGGAGTCGTAGCCCTCTATTGAACAACGCTACATCGCATAATCTTAATTACTTTAACAACGTCTATCGTGGCAAATAGTCTGAAGCAAAGTTTAGAAACTCAGTCCAGCATCCGATATGGTCTAGTGGCTAGGATACCTGGCTCTCACCCAGGAGGCTCGGGTTCGATTCCCGGTATCGGAATATCTTTTTGAAATTTTAATATGCTTTTTTGCTCTGCAGGAAACATCTCATTATACTACTATTTTTCGTTTACATTATTATTCCCAAAAAGAAAAACCCAAAGCGTGGAAACACTTCATATAAAATATTAAATTAATTATTTTCCATTATCACTTTTACATAGTAAAGTTGTTCCAAAGAAAATGTTTTTTAGTTAATTGTAAGATATAAGTCATAGTAAAGGTTTCATAAGAGCAGAAGTTAGATTTAAAGGTTTGTTAGCTAATTCCGTGCTTATATAATAATACAAAAAAAAAAGAAGAGAAATAATATTTTCTTTCTTTTTCTTTCTTTCTTTTTTTAGATTGATGTCCCGCGACCAGGTGGTTCAGAATTGTAGATGTGACTCAGAATGAGCCAAACAATACAATAAATTAGGCAGCTTTATTTGGAACCGGGTTCATGGAGCAATTAATTTCCTAGATTCATAATCCCTTGATTTCTACACCAGGGGAATGGTTTATTTTCGACTATTTTCATGTTATTTTCTTTAACAACTGTTTTTGAACGAAAACTTATATAAGATAACTATATATAAACCAAAACATAAAATAAAAATTCAATGTTTGAGCAGAGCCAAACAATCTTCACCTAAATATTGTACCAGCAAACAAAATACTTATTTTTTTATGTACAAACTTATTAAGTAGCATACAAGCGATAGGTCACCTCAGGCCACCTGATGGTAATAAGTGGTTACCGCTGCCTATGGACATATACAATAATCTGAGAATGGGGATCCACACGCAAATTTTTTCGCAGATGGCGCCAGCAGCAAATGTCAACAAAACCATCTGTCAATAATATTTTTTCTTTTCATTATTCGCTTCGTATGCTTCGTGCATTCTGCCAGAGTCAAGTATAAAAGTATTTATTAAGTTTTTATTGTATTAAGTCAAATACTCAATACTCAATTTGTTTATTGCAGTTATAAAGAATAAGTGATAAAATATCATAGTCGGTCGACAAAATTAGTCACAGACAAGCCCAAGCTTCGAGGATCTAGCTCTCCTGGGTATATAAACAAAGAGTCCAAGTGTTGCCCTAGTAAAGTTGTGGCGACTCCACTAAAGCTTTCGCGGAGTTTTGAAAACAACACGGAAAGACAATGTCATGTTTCACCGCATTTTATCATTTGCCCACACTTACGAGTATGCATGTAATTCGTTATTGGCATCGCACTTTGTATATTCTGCCAGTGTCAAGTATAAAAATGTATGTTTCAAATTTGTATAGTTTCAAGTCAAATAAGTCATAAAATCATAGTCAGTCACCCAAAATTAGTCACAGTCAAGTCCAAGTGATGCCCTAGTAAAGTTGTGACAACTTTAAGCTTTAACGGAGTTTTGAAAACAACACCGAAAGATGTGTTTCATTCACCACATTATATCACGTGCCCACACTTTGTGCGTGTGATTCGATACTTAATTTATAAAACAACACCTTTTTTTTATTAAAAAATACGCTAGTTTAAGAAAATCTATGGACAATCAACTTTTTATCTAAAGCTTTGTTGTAAGTGTCGCGTATTTCACGAATACGAGTTTTGTTTGGCTTTTTTTTCCACCGCCTGCCACCATTTTTAGGGTACCGTACCTCAAAAAGAAAAAAGGAATCTTTATAGGATCACTCAGTTATCCGTCTGTCTGTCTGTCTGTGTGTCAAGACCCTTTTTCTCTGGAATGCGCTTATCAAGTTGAAATTAATATCAAATACGTCAGTCCACAGTCCCTTAGATCTGTAAGCAAACATCTAAGTTAACGCAATAAAAAATTGTGGATATTTTTGTGAGTTTTTTAGAGTGAACTAAACCAAAATTCATAGGGTGCTTTTCGTTGGCCTAAACTCATGAAATTTGGCAAGAAGCTTGTGGCACATGTGTCTATAAAACCAATGTTTCGACAAAGCTGTAGGTACTTGTTTACACGACTGTCGGCTTTTTATGTAGAATACTTAACTCCTAATTGTTTTACCTCGCCTTAAATTAAATTAAATAAAAATATTAAATTAAATAAAAAGTATTCACTATAATTTGTGGTCCAACGTGAACTTATCCGCGATGAAAATGACTAATTCTCATGAATAGAGTCTAAATCCATTTCCCGCAGTAAATGTACTTTAGTTAGCACATTTCCGTTTCATATCATCCCAGAAACAACGTCCATCACTTCATATCCGTAAATAAGTCGGATGGGAAGACGTGTCCCACTTGCTACATCCCAGATAGAGTTCATGGCACAGGGTTAAAATAATTAGCACGTAAATACGCTAATGAAACATAAATAAATTGCCAACACAAAAATACGGGTGTCCCAGTTTTTGCTACTTCAATTTATGTACATGTAAGTAATGAAAATTCCAGCGAGTCCAGATGACGACATAACAAGTGTACATACAACAATAATACCAATTTAAAGTTTCACCAACTGAACACGGTTCATTCCACTTTGTTCACCTGGGTGAATTCACCCAGGTGAACAAAGTGGAAATTAAATCTCTTTATTTCACCTTGGACTTATTGCACCTAGGCTATCGCTATTGCAATAGGGATAAAGACAAAAATAAAATAAAACAATATAATAATATAAAACTAAAATAATTACATAAAACTGATTTAAAAATTAAGTTGGCTTTGATTTGAAAGTTTTAATACATGTTGTATGTAAGTGATTAAATTCCACAAGATTAATGGAAAAAGTCGCCCCTGTTCAACTGGGTGCTTTAATTCCAAGGTGAACAAAGGACACCAAAAATGTCGAAACAAATCACCCAGGTGATATCACCTAGGTGCAATGAGTCCGAGGTGAAATGAAGATACTTTAATTTCCACTTTGTTCACCTGGGTGAATTCACCACTGAACACGCGCGTGTCCAGCCCCTTGAGTCCAGTTGGTGAATAATCCGTCATTTCATACACTACCGCTAAGGTCTATAAGGCCTTATTATTACAAGGAAGATAGTCATAATAGCTTGGACAGACAAACGACGCAGGCTTAGTAATAGGGTCCCGTTAGACACCATTTGGGTAAGGAACCCTAAAAACCCATTATCAAATGCAAACAGCCATGTTTATGGCTGTTATTTTAACAGCCTGTATTCTGTATAGTATTTTAGTTTACCTATGTTAATTTGCAAATATAGGATTATTACGCTTACAATGTTAGAGGTTTATAGTCGCCATCAAAGTTATGTCCAGAGAAGATAGGTTAATAGTTCCGATCGGGCTTGTTTTCGTAATTTTACGACCTCGTAGTTATTGTACCTATTTCTTAAGTAGAACGGTCTGAATACATACTTACGCCTTAATACTGGCACAAATACACAATACTCGCGTAAACAAAATGACCATATTGTAGGGTCAATATTCATAGCACTGGCTTTTTAACCGACTTCTAAAAAGGAGGAGATTCTATGTTCGACTGTATGTTTTTTTTAATGTTTGTTTACCGATTTCTCCGTCAATTGTGGACCGATTCTAAAAAGTTTTTTTTATTTAATAAGGTATATTCTCGAGGTAGTCCCATATTAATTGGAAAACAGTTTTTTTTAAAGTTACTTATAGATTAAGGAAAATCACCCACATCAGTCCTGACAAGTTAGGGACTGTACTGAATAATAAAAAAATTAATAGCACTTAGTAATTCTTGTTAAAAACGCCGAATTTTCTTAGGGAAGAAAAAAAAGCAAACAAAAAAAAAAGAAAAGAAAAAAGTTAGAAAAAAAAGGAAAAAAGTAAGCAAAGAGAAAGAAGGTGTCATAAATTTGCGTATCGTTATCCAAAAGACATCGAGTCTGCGCGTCTACGCGTATCGTTATTTTAAAAGCGCTCTTTTGAAATCCCATAAAATGCGCAATGGTGCTTTAGTGGCAGTTAAAGGATTAATAGCTTCAGGTGGGATTTTATGTGTAGAATTAAATAAGACAACTTTTAAAATGATTTCCTGGCTTTCAAAATAATTATAGAATATTTCGCCCAGAATTTACGCGCCGCTGAGTGGATTGCTCATTTCAACATTTTTAATTGTATAAAATCACTGGTTGTAATTTATGAAATCCCTAAAGGTTAAGAAAATAACATAACAAAGGTGCAGCAAATGTAAAATTTTGATCTAAACAAGAACTTTTCTTACATAATTTCTTCCTGACCTTCCTGTTAAGTCGGCCGCGAAACAAACGTACATGGGCAAAAGTCAAAACATATATAATACGCTTTAAAAAAATAAAAACAACCGACTTCAACTTCGAATACCTGGATTACTAGAAAATATGAAGATGTCATATCTTCATATTTTCTAGTAATTCTTATTTCAAAACCAAACTACTGAACTTATAAAATATTCGATAAAATGTATATGGGACCATCTCTGAAGTATCACCTACCAAACAAAAAAAATATCATCAAAATCTATTCATAATTGGCGGAGTAATCGCGAAACATACAAAAAAAAATACATCAGTCGAATTGAGAACCTCCTTTTGAATATAAAAGACACGAATATTTTTTTTATAAAAACCACGTTAATACTCATAATATTAGAAATTTTATAAAGTGTACGGGAGAAGCAACAATAACGTAATTTTTCGTACTAATTAAGGATGTTTTACTGCTAGTCTGAGATGACTATTATATGGATGGCGGCAGTTAATATAGGAGTTATAGAGGCAGTTATGGAAGATCTTCGAGTAGGTTATTGCATATGATGAATTTTTGAGTAGTCTATAATAATCCTTTTAGGTTAATTACGTCGGCTTTGCAAAATGTTGAATGCTTAATTTCAAGTTGAGTTTTTCTATTTTGCACGACGACTTCATCATCAGCCCGGAGACGTCCACTGCTGAACGAAGGCCTCCCCCTTAGACCGCCACACTGTACGACAACCTGCCATTTGCATCCACCGGTTGCCCGCGACTTTTACAATGTCGTCGGTCCACTATAGTGGATGGCCTTCCTACGCTGCGTCTTCCGGTTCGCGGTCGCCACTCAAGAATCTTTCTTCCCCATCGGTTGTCAGTTCTTCGAGCGATGTGGCCTGCCCACAGCCACTTCAACTTGCAAACCTTGCGAGCTATGTCGGTAACTTTGGTTTTTGGCGAATATCCTCGTTCCGGTTAATTTTTATTGCACGACGACTTACTGAACCTAAATCCCAACATATAGTAATTTATATTTTTCCTTTAGGGGTTAATTTATAAAATATGGCGGGGAAACAGAAATAAACATCCAGTTTAGTATATCGTTTTCAATTTTTTTTATGAATGACCTATAGGCATGCACTTGACTGTCATCTCGCCTGTTGTTAAACAAAGATGAATTACGATGCAACACGCTTCCCTAGAAGAACCCGATTCACTCGCGAATTGAAGACACCCAGTATGTTAAAATCAAAATTAAATACTCGTTTTGGACAAGCAGTATCAGGGTAAAAGGGGGATAACGGTACTACGTTTTATAAATGTATCACAGTCCACCAGTGGTGGACAACGGGAATCTTTTAAAAAGTTGTGTCGCTGTCCACCAGTGGACACACAGGTGTACACGCAGGTGGTGGACAACGGGAATAATCGGGTAGTAACTATTGGGAAACAACCACTAGGACAACGTATTCCATCATGTAGCTGTTTGTTGCATATAGTATCACATCAACAGCCGGAAGACGTCCACTGCTGGACGCAGGCCTCTCCCTTAAAGGGAGGTGTTGCCATAATCCCCACGCTTGGCAGGCGGCTTGGGGATCGCAGAATGGTTACCACTGTTTAACTGAGAGGACGCTGCTGCCCGTCCTCCGGTGGTTCTGGATGCAGTTTTAGGACATATCCAGTACCCGTATACCATATAGTATATATGTATTAAAATAAATAAAACAATCCGCTTATAATTTTAATATGATATCCCCAATACTAATTAGCGCATTTCAACACTAGATTAATAAGATCAATTATATTTTCGAGAGGGTAAACTTTAAGATAACAGAAAACAATGTCTGGTTAATCCTTATCGTTCATCCACTCCATTGCCAATTCTCTTGTTTCTGGTTCATGCTTCACGTTTTCCTTGATTATGTGAGATAATTCATTTCTGGAGGCATCTAAATATTCAAGTAGTCCTTTTCTCTGTTCAACTGTTAATTTAGGGCTGTATTTGTAGTAACTCTTTAGATTTTTACAGAAGTTCTCGTAACGTTGTTCGCGTTCAATGTCATCAGAATATACTATTTGGTACTGTTTGATAAACAGCTTGAACAATAAATGTTCCGGTGCCCGTTTTGTAGAAACATTTAGACTTCCATACAAATTTCCATTTAACCTTTGACTCAAAGTTTCATTAGAATTTCCATCCAAAGTTTCATTTAAACTCCCATTTAGAGTTTCGTTTAAACTTACACATAAAGGAATAACTGCGATAATCAGAATTACAGCAAATGCAAACTTCATATTCGAAACTCTTTCGTGAGAAATGCGATTCTCGATTCACTGGCTTTTTAACGAGTCGACTGATGTTATTGATTTATAATTGAAAGTAGGTAATTACATTTTTGATTGTATGATGAATGGGCAATTATAAACGCAGAATTAATTGATTTTGGTTAATTAACATGGTATCAATAATGGGCAATTAGTTGATATTGCCTAAATTTCTGAATACAAATGAAATAAATATACGTAGGGCGTTCATTATAAAGTGAGAATGAGGTAGAAACTCTTTGGAACCGAAAAAAGTAAATACTGGCTGGTAAAGCTGGAATATTGATAAGATAAAAAAAAGGAAATAATTAGAATATCGTTTGTTTTAGAAAAATAGAAGTCTTTTGTTTGCAGTCTGTCGGAGCGTGTTGTCGAAAATGGAAAAAATGGAATTGCGTGCGGTTATTAAATATCTGTGCATGAAAAATTTCACTACGGAACGAACTAATCAAGACTTGCAAGATACTTTAGGAGCAAATGCACCACCTTATTCTACAGTTGCTCGTTGGTGTGCCGAATTTAAACGTGGAAGAACATCCACCAAAGATGATCCTCGCCCGGGCCGCCCCATAACGGTAGTGACCGAAGAAATGGTAAAAAAGTCGAGAACATTGTTTTAGCAGATCGTCGTTGATGAAACAAAGATTTCGACTGGTAGAGTGCATAGCATTTTACACGCACGCTTGGGGATAAAAAAGTATCCGCGCGCTGGGTGCCCAGAATGCTTACCAATGCACAAAAACAAACCAGGCTAAACATTTCTCGAGCTTCATTGGAAATGTTACAACAAGATCCTGATCGTTTTTTGTCTCGATTCATAACAATGGATGAAACATGGCTTCACCATTACAATTTTGAAACAAAATTACAATCTATGACTTGGAAAAGACCATCATCTCCAACTCCTAAGAAATTTAAGGCGAGTTGTTCCGCCAGATAGATCATGGGCTCTCTTTCTGGGATAGTAAAGGGGTGGTCATGATTGAATATCTCGACCATGAAGCTACTGTAACGGGCTCTTTGTATGCAGAACAAATATAAAAAAATGCGTAACGAAATACGCGAGAAAAGGGGAAGCAAACTAGCAAAAATTGTTTTGTTCCATCAAGATAATGCCCCGGCTCACAAGTCCGCCGTTGCTATGGCTACAATTCGTGATGCTGGCTTCGAAATACTTGAGCATCATCCATATTCACCGACCTTGCCCCTAGTGATTTCTATCTATTTCCGAGATTGAAGGAGTCTCTGAGAGGACAGAGGTTCGAAAATGATAAAGCAGTTGCTGCAGTACAGGAATTTTTAGGTGCTCAGGATAAAGAGTTTTTTAAGAAAGAATTTTAAGCTTAGAAAAAAGATATTCCAAGTGTATTACGCTAAAACGACTACATAGAAAAATAAAATAACATTTAATAAAAGTTACCGGCAACATACTCATTTTCACTTTTTATTGAACGCCCCTCTTACCTAACCAGTAAATTTGTTATGAAATACTTAAAAAAAAATGAAGACATACACAACAATATATCACACATGCATAAACATTAAAACTTAATTCAATAAAGAGTTGAGTATAGAGTGACCATAACAAAATAATTTAATATTGATTTGTTTATGAATTATTTCATTAGATAGTTGTAACTCGACAACTGCAAATGTTTTTTTTTTTATTTATCTCTGTCACGGATTTGCTAGACTAGATAGAAAGATCACTCTCTTTCTTCCAAGATCTCACGCAGTATAATAAAGTTTTATACATTTTGGTTTTAATTAAAATTGAAAGTTCTAATTGATTTATCATCACTGGTAATTATAATCAAAATTCAAAAATACTTTTAAAAGACAAACCATACATTAATGCATTTTATAATGTATAGATTATAAATAAATAGTTAACGAGATGGGGCGTCGGAGGCAGCAAAAATAAACTAACGATGGACCTGTCAGTTAAAATCCTGACATTCAAGATGTAGAATCGAAAATAAGTTTTTAAGCTAACTCTAGCGTTCCCGAATTAGAAGTAGAAGGAAACTGGGACACAGTGGAAAGACAAATTGTGAACTAGTAAATTCGTATCGGCCGTTCATGTGAGACGAAAGAAAGGCAGGTTAATAATGCTAATAATGTAGGTAGGTACCTACTTCGATTATTTTAAGAGTCAGTGCCCACGCTAATCTTTCAAACCATCTAGCTAGACCTCCCACGTCTCTCTATAATTTGAGAAACTCTAAACAAAACCAACAAATTTTCTATTCCTGAAAGTTCTGTCTATAGTGGATTGAAATTCGGGCATTGTCGCGAAAGATGATGTAGTTAGTTGTTTCTGGGAATCGGGGACATTGACCTATTATAAAATACGAAAATAATGGGATTACCTGTAAAACTCACTCATAAATTTATGAAAAGATGTAAATCAAAGTTAAAAGAGAGACATGAAGGAAGTGCTAGATAAATTAATGACATGAAAGATAGCAGACTACGACACATTACAGACATATATAAATGGACTATTCTAGAGCAACTTTTTCTTTGGGTTTTGTACACGTTAGAAACTAATGCTACTCCTACCATGAAGGCCTAGCGGGATATCTGTCCTTCCAATCTATTATAAACTGTATCTTCTGAACATTAATAGGAAGGCGATACAGAATAAGTATTTCTTATTACGTAGAAATTTTATGACGGATTACTTGACAAACTAGGAGAAAAAGTGGGATCACATAGGAGGAACATGCTTTATACGATTTTTAATATTTACCTACTTAGGTAAAAACTGTAATAGGACAAGTAGAGAAAGCCTCAAACTTAGCGTGATTATAGATCAAACTGTAAACTTTAACAAGAATTAATAAAGGAAAGACCTGTCAGAGATAATGTGCCGCCTGAAGCTCTCTGACATAGCTTGACGGTTGTTATAACAGGGTATCAAACAACCAACAATACCAAAATAAAAACAAGTAGGAGACGGGACCTACTGCTTCCAAAAGCAACCAATGAAAAATAAAAAATTATAGTAAACGCAATTATATAGTGTAGTGGTGCCGAAACCTCGGTTTACGAGTCCGATACGTACTTGAATGGTTTGATTTCAAATATATCTCTATAATGCGCACACGAATTAAAATTGTGTCGCGTCGAATGTCTGATTTTCTACAGAGCCACTTGGACTTGACCGATATTGCGAGGAACATACACGCTCTAATAAATTTAAACGAAACGCTCTGATGCTCTGTTTTAATTTCCCTTAGGTGTCGAATGTTAAAGTTTGTCAATATGTTTCAATGACAGTAGCTGCGACAGAATAATTCGAAAATAACACTTGATATTTTCCAGTACTTATTTTTTTTACAAAATAATAAACATTAACAATAAAAACAGTGTGTGTTGCCAGTGATGACATATGGAACTGAAACATGGTCTTTAACTCCAGGCCTTTTGGAGAAACTCAGAGTCACGCAACGGGCAATGGAGAGAGCGATGCTCGGAGTTACTTTGCGCGATAGAATCCGGAACGAGGATACTCGCCAAAGAACCAAAGTTATCGACAATCGCAAGGTTTGCAAGTTGAAGTAGCAATGGGCAGGCCACATCGCTCGAAGAACTGACAACCGATGGGGAAGAAAGGTTCTTGAGTGGCGACCGCGAACCGGAAGACGCAGCGTAGGAAGGCCAGGTGAACCGATGACATTGTAAAAGTCGCGGGCAACCGGTGGATGGAAATGGCAGGTTGTCGTACAGTATGGCGGTCTAAGGGGGAGGCCTTCGTTCAGCAGTGCACGTCTCTGGCCTAATGATGATGATGATGATGATGATAATGAACATTAAAAAAACTTAAAACTATAGTGCCGCCGGCAGCAGAGCAGTGCTCAAATTGCCGGTGGGTAAGACTGCAGAGTGAGGAATCTCCTGACTATGCGTACCGTGTTATCACTGCCTTTGGGATCTGCTTTTGTCTCTTGACCTCCTACACCTCCTAGCGAAAGTTTCTAAACTAGTTGTTTTCATTTTTACGTTTATAATTTCTTTGTTAGTTTTCTTTTAAATTAATTTAGTATGGGGTTGCGTTTGAGGCGAAGTCTTTGCAACAACTGGCAAAATTTGCTTTCATCTGTCCGGATTTTGGTATTCGCGTACAGGTCGCATTTTTCACTAATCTTTGTTATGTAACTAAAGTTTCTATATTTTCATAGAATTGACAGTCGTCGTCAATTTCTGTTTGGAGAGGTGTTTCCCCTAAAAGTAAAGTAAAGTATACGCTTAAAAAAACAACCAACTTCAACTTCGAATACCTGGATTACATCTTCATATTTTCTAATAATTTTCTAGTAATTTTGATTTAAAAACCAAACTACTGAACCGATTTCGATAAAATTTATATGGGACCACCTCTGAAGTATTACCTATCAAACAAAAAAAGAATCATCAAAATCAGTTCATAATTGGCGGAGTAATCGCGTAACATACATACAAAAACATACAGTCGAATAGAAAACCTCCTTTTTTGAAGTCGGTTGAAAAGACTTGGTGGGAAGATTTTTGCGCCGCCATTTATCGCCAGATTTTGAATATTTAGCAGAATCATTTGGTACTCAACTAATAATTTCGTATTATCGAAAATCGGTCAAGAAAAGAGATTGTCAAGATAAGGTCGTGAGGTCTTAGTTCGCGAACTCTACAGTTCGAAGAATCACTAGTCTTTTATGAGTACTATAAATTATTCACTTTTGTCAAAAATATACTTAACAAATAAACTAACATTTTTTATATTTAGTGCTAGAAATGAAAAAGAAAATTGTCATCCGATCTTATCAAAATCCCGTTTCAAAAAGAAATGCTCATGAAATGTTTCATGTTTGATATATTACCGGATGACAGTCTTGGCCAACTTTCACGAAGCCGTGTTCCATGTTACAATATTTTTATGTGTCACGTTGAGAGGAAACCAGTCAAAGTGTTCATCAAAAGTTTATCAGAAGGCAAGTTTTTAGTGAGTGCAAAATGCATTTTTTCTTCTTCTTTACTGATAAGTACAAATTTTTTTACAAATGCGAAAGTAAGCCTTCTGTTTGTTCTCTTTTCACTACTAAACAACTGTACTGCTCTTGGTGAAATTTGATAAGGAAGAAGCACATGCAAATACTGATGAAACCATGGGATACTAACAGGTTTACTTAGTTGAGGTGTAAGGTTTAGACTTACAAAAAAAAAGCTTTGTTTAAATTTAATTTATTATTATTGTTATTAAGTAGTCTTCTACTACACCCGGTAAATTAAACTTTAACATACTTATGTGTATGTTAAATAAAATTCTAACAAAAAACTCGCGAAAATATTCTGTTTCATTAGCGCAAAAATACACACCTATTTACTTTCTCGATTACGAAAATATTGTTCAAGGCCAATTTAAGAGACCACGTCAAGTTTTAAATTCGCAATGGGGTCAGATGTTGTCCAACTCCGCCAGTAATCCATCTTTGTTATATAACACGCGAATAATATTAATGTCGCATTCAGAATCATCGAAAAGAAATTCGAAAACACTATTTCCGTGCATATCTACTCAACTGGAGCGACTGTAGAGCACGATTGACTAGTTGAACCGAATACTTCAACCATATCTCCGAGTATTGCAGTAAAACTTCTGAGAGAGGCATTTTCACCCTCTACCATGTGAAAATTCTTTGAGCTGATTCGTTTAACCGTTGATTACTTCGCCATTAGATACTAAAGAAAACTAGGTAACTTAGTACCTTAAACATCTATGGTAGTAGATTAAAAGTAAAGAATGTCTCAGATCTCATTTTGACAAACATGAGATCTCAAGCTTCTTTACTTGCTCCCGTGGTATGGGGAGGAAGTGATACTTTAATTAACTGATGTTATTGGTTATAATCGTTTTAGTTAAAAAAAATGCTGGCAACCGGTCGCACGATCGTCTTTTTTAGAGTACCGTACCTTAAAAGGGAAAAAGGAACCCTTATAGGATCACTCCGTTGTCCGTCTGTCTGTCTGTCTGTCTATCAAGACCCTTTTTCTCTGGAACGCGTGTAGATATCAAGTTGAAATTAATATCAAATACGTAAGTCCACGGTCCCTTGGAGCTGTAACGAAATAAAGCGTGTAAGTCAACACAATAAAAAATGACGGCCACTTTTGCGAGTTTTTTAGAGTGAACTAAATCAAAATTCATAGGGTACTTCCCGTTGACCTAGATTCATGAAATTTGGCAAGAGGCAAGGTCTCATAACAGTAGTTATGGGAAAAATCTGAAAATGGATCATTTGTAGATATATCGTCATTTCTCAAGCCAAACCTTAAATAGTTATTTTGTTTGTTTCTTCAGTTTCCAAAAAATACTAGATGGCGCTAGCTAGGTGTTAAAACTCGCAAATGCTCCGTTTGCCGTTTTAGGTCGATTCGATCTATGGCAGTCGGCTCCTGCATTTAGAAATAATAACTTACCTTTACAGATGAGCGAGCGAGCCACCATCGTAATTTTTGAATAAAACTAACAGGTCCTGTTGAATTCTTTTAGTTCTTCCATTTCCAATAGTACAATTCAAAATTAACTCTTTAGAAGAAAGGAGTTTCACTTTAGTTTTTAACCTTTTCTTATCCCAATCACAGAATTAATAATAGTACTACGCCCCAATGTCACTCTTATAGAGAAATCCAACTTTATATAATGTTAATATAGAGAAAAGAGTTTCACATTGTGTAAATATTTTCCCAGTTAGGTATCGGTGTCCTTCTTACTACCTTCTTTAGTATCTTTTTCATTTTTGGCATCGCACTTTGTGCATTCTGCCAGTCTAACAAGCATTATAATTTTTCAAATTCTTGCTAGCATATCATTAAGAAATAATTAAAAATAGTCACGGTCAAGTAAAAGTCATGTCCCACTGCATAGTCACATCCCCTCGTGTTCTTGTGTGGCGACTTTTCTATGAGCTTTTACGGAGTTTTGATTGGACTTGAGTTTTTTTAGTTCTAACATTTTCACCACAGTACACAGGCTCTACAATTCGAAAACTCTTATGGAGAAAGAAGTTTTGTACGATACTTAACTTAATTAAACTAACTCTTTTTTAGGCCAATTTGGTGGCTCTTCTGCGTACTACTAAATTTTTACTCTTTAATATGGAGAAATGAGTTTCCACTGGCATCACACTTCACTTTCAGTAACCAAGATAAGTCCAAAAATTAAAGCCGTTCACATAAAAACAGTCACGGGCAAGTCACGCCTTAGTGAAGTTGTGGCGGCTTTGTTAAGAGCTTTTACAGAGTTATCAAAACAACAAGAAAATATATGGTGGTGATAACTCTAGACATTTATTTTTTTGTTATATTACACATTTATTTATTTATATCTCAGTTGGCGTATTGAACGAAAGTGGAAATTATTTTAGGGTTTCGTACCCAAAGTGAATTTATTATTTTAAATTTATTTATCAAATCTTAAAAATCTATCCGTCAATCCAACTGTACCCTATTATTAAGCCGCCTCCGTGTCTGTCTCTCTGTCCATCTGTCTTTCCGATCTTTAATGAAATATAATCTCATGAATATCGTAGTAGATAGCCGGTTGAAATATTCACTGAATATTCGTTACTATCGCGGATTACCTAGTACTTGTGGTGATACGGAACCCTCGTTGTCCGAGTCGCAAGTACGAGTCAGATTTCACGGCTTTATTTTACAAGGCGGGCCAATCAAAAAGATGGCCGACTGCGTTGAGACGTCCTACGGTTAGTCGCCCGCAGTCGCAATCTCCGCGTAGGATTAAATCAGAGCATTAACACGGTCAGCGTCGCGCGATTTATTTTGATTAGTGAAAGCTTTCAGCAGCCGCGCGGATCCGTTACAGGGGACAAATCGCACGCCTGACCTTCGATAAGCAAAATCTATTAGCAGATCACAAACAACACTACTATTATGCAATGGGCATAAACTAGGACAGTCGTAAAGTTGTGGAATAAAAGCGTGATTAAAGGCGTTATTGACCTTTCGTTTCATGAGTACCTACCTAAATTGTAATTTTAGGGAACAAAACCGAGTTTTATTTGTTTGTTTTTTTACAGTGAAGAGCGTGGTGAAAATTAAATTGGATGAGGTTATTTCAATTTTACTATGATCTCGCTATTTATTTAATCACTATCCCGTAACGAGATCAAAAGGTTATTTTACTTATTTAGCTTATTTAACTAATACGGTAGACAACAATGAATTACATTAGCTAATCACTTTGTTTAGTGTACGGTAGACACAACAGGTGGCCATTTTCAATTGTTCAATCCTGGGCAATGCGACATCATGTAACATCAAACAATTTACTGGGAAACAAAAATGGAAGCAAATTGTTACTATAGAGAAATACTGCCGCACAATACTGGGCGATATTATCACCAATCACAAAGTATTATAAGTTGACTGCCTTATAGCTCAGTTGGTAGCATGTCTGCTTTCAGAGCTGTAGGGCGTGGGTTCGATGGGGATCGAACCCCCGCCCATGGGACCCAGGGGAAAGATTTATGTGACGAACATAGATGTTTGTTCTGTGTCTGGGTGTAGTATGTATTTATAAAGAAAAAGTATATAAGTATTCTTTCAACTACCTGGTTTCCTATTACAAGCTTTGCTTAGTTTGGGGCTAGATGGCGCTGTGTGAAAAATGTTCAGCGATATTTATTTCTTTATTTTATTTATTGAACTCGACTGATCCAGTATTTCTATTAAATTTATTTCTTCTTTCAGAAAGCACGCCTCCTGATGGTAAAGTCACCGCCGCATATAAATAACTGCAATACCATAAACCTACATCATATTACCTACTTCGGGTGAAGATCGGTTGACACAGTGCAAAGATATCAAGTGTATAATCTCCATATACAAGCCGCTTACCTGTCGGTGGTTCTAGCCTTCTTGCCTTTAGGGTGTTTCTTTTTCGGTCTGATGGAGAGCTTGTGCTTGGCTGCGGAGGTGTCCAGCAGAACTGCTTCGAGGTCCAGCGACGGGTCCAGCGACGGGTCCAGCGGCCTGTGGGGCGGGGGAGGGGGGTTAGACGTGCACACTGTTATATGCAACATGGGGTGGGCTTGGACACAATGAACCATGGTATTCGTCCTCAAATTTACGTTGTACCTAGTCCACCGTGGTATAAGTTAGGGGTATGAAAGGTTTTCTCTTTTTTGTGGATACGGGTACGAAAGTATCTGAATCTAAGATTTTTTTAGCTACTTCAAGATCCATGGTTTATTTGTCAATTTGGGTTCAATTCGCTAACGATGTTCAAAATATGTAATGTTTATTGTCTACGTGTACGTTTTCTTTCCCAAAATACAAGGCGTGTGTGTGATACAAGTAAACTCCTAATGTTTTTTTTTATATATTGCTACGATGGTTGCTACATGCGAAGTGAATTTTGAGGACTGTGTAGCATTGAGCTGGTGTGGGTAGGTATTGTTGTAGAATTCTCGTAAAAATATGTACAGACATGTATCTTAAATTAGTGAATGATATAGCTATTGCGCACTTTATTCCTATGTTCAGAAGAAGTTAAATGACGTTAACTTAAGTTTTTTTTTTTAAGTAAGGCATATAGCGTCATCTATCATAAATATATCAATATTATATATATAAATATAATAGCACGAGTTCACACTACAAAGGAATACAGGGTGTGGCGTAATGAGTGGATAACCCTTTACCAACACATAGGAGACATCATGGTGGTTATGAAAATTCAAAATTTTGTTCCGAAACAGTAGCATAGTTTTCTAGTTAATTGACGTTTCGAGTTATTCTAGTTAGTTGACGTTTCGGGTTATTCGATCTGTTTTTTGGTCAGTATAGAATGTACTTTTGTACACTGCCATTTTTGTGTCGCGAGTAGGTATACATTTTGTTTAAGAAAAATATATTTAACTCGTTTGAACTCGAATAGTATGTGACTATAATAGAATTATTTTTTTATTTTCTAATCCAGCACGATGTCACCTTTCTGTAGAGGTATAAGGTTATGCACTCATTACGCCACACCCTGTATACTTGCACAATGACAAATGTGCACACCAGTTACTCAGTATGTAGGTACCGTTGAAATTGTTTCATTCGATTCGTTGTGTTTCATTTCAATTACCATGTTTATTTTGAACTTGTAGTTTTATGTTTTCTTTCCTAACAATTTGGCAAGTAGAGGTAGTTGTAGTAGTAGAATAAATTTCGTGTTTTAGTATTTTTTATGTAAGGCAGTGACGACGGGCGCGAGACGTCCGCTTGGTGGTGAGCATCATACCTGCCCATAAAAATAGCAGTGTTAGAATTGTGGACTTGCGAACTAAATCCTGCGCCGCACTGCACTACGCTAGTAATAAACAGCATAACCAAGGTGTTTAATCATTTCATTATAGCACTGACTAACTATTAGACACTGTCTCCTAGAACCCTCCCAGAGTTTTTTCCTATCATCGTCAGCATATAGCGGACACTATAAAGGTTCGCGTGCCAAAACTGTGATACTAAAATCAGCGGATTCCATTAACAAGCAAAAAAGAATTTGTAGCCGACCAGCCAACTGCAATACACGAGTCAATGGGTGCAACGCTTCCTGAAGAATCTGGAGAATGTATACACTATACACCTACGTATTTACTTTTAATTCTGTGTCGAGAATAGATAAACGTATTGGCCGCCTCACCTATTTGTCAGATGGGATAAGAAAGTTAGGAATGAAATTGAATTCGGAAGATGGTCCATCATCATATACGCTGTAATATGCCTGTTTTTTATGCCAATGAGTGACGAAATGTAAAAGTCGTAGACCGATAGTTAGCATCTCTCTCTAGCCCATAACGGTTCAGATAGCTTTAATTTAGTCTTATCTCAATT